>BSBM01000758.1:1741250-3232500 GCA_027924585.1 Larix kaempferi
CCCTTGAATCAGTTGACGAAGGGAAATGCGAAAACTGTCTTCCAGTGGACAGCAACACAACAACCAGCTTTTGAACAGCTCAAACACAATCTCTGCACTGCACCAGTACTTGTGTTACCTGATTTGCATCAACCCTTTGAGATTGAGACGGATGCATCAAACTATGCCTTGGGCGCAGTGATCACTCAGTCTAGTCACCCAATCGCTTTTCATTCCGAGAATTTTAACGACACAGTTAGAAGATACTCGACGTACAAAAAAGAACTGCATGCCATTATGCAAGCTCTCAAGCAATGGAGGAATTACATCCTTGGAAAGGATACGGTCATTCTCACTTATCATAAGCCTCTACAGTTCACTCTGACACAATCAAAGTTGCAGACAAACCGACAACTCAAGTGGATTAATTACCTACAACATTTTGAGTTGGTTATTAAGTATCGGAAAGGTAAAGCTAACGTCATTGTCGATTGCCTTAGTCGACCACCCATTACTCTCCTTTTGACAGTGATGAGTATGTAGAGATACAACATGACCACTTGGCCACCATTGTATGAGGACGACAATGACTTCTCAACAGTCTACCGATAGTTATAGACTAACAAGTCATCGACCTCAGACTCCAAATATTTCCTCAGAGACACCTTGTTATACAAGCTTGGACAGCTTTGTGTACCGATAGGTGAGCACCGATAGCAGCTCATTTGGGACGCGCACTACAGCAAGACTGCAGGACACTTTGGAGTAGAAAAGACACTTGCTATTCTGCAGAAGTATTTCTTTTGGCCTACACTTAAATTCGACGTCAACAAGTACATTCGATCATGCATGGTTTGTGCCATTGTTAAGCCACCTAATTGACGACAGGGATTGTATACACCTCTACCGGTTCCTAGTCGACCATGGAAATCTATTTCTATGGACTACTTTACGGGTTATCTTACTACCAGACATCAGCATGACGCGATCTTAGTAGTAGTCGACCGATTTTCCAAGATGGCCATTCTCATACCATGTAAGAAGACCACGACAGCGCAGCAGACCGCTTAGCTCTTCTTTACACATGTTTGGAAAAACTTTGGTTTACCCACAACCATTATTTCCGACCGAGATGCCAGATTTGTCAGCATATTTTGGAAGACCCTCTGGAAACTGCTAGACACACGACTCTCATTGTCAACAGCTTTCCATCCTTAGACAGACGGATAGACGAAAGTTGTGAATCGCTTGGTAGTACAACTGCTTCGCATGTACAATCACCAGCATCGACGCACATGGGATGAAAGTCTTCCATACATCCATCACAGCTACAATCGTGCTCAGCACAGCTCTAAAGGCAAGTGTCCATTTGAGATCTGTTACGGATTTCATCCATCAGTTCCTATCAACTTGATCAGCTCCTCAACACAGCCGAGCGACACCGACTACAACCAGCAAGAAGTTGATAAAGTAATCAAGTTCAGAGATCAGATATGCGACATCCAGAAGCAAGCACAGGAAATGTTGCATAGAGCAAGTGAGAAAGCTAAGGCCCAACACGACAAGCATCGTATTCCTCATTCATTCCAAATTGGGGATAAGGTCTGGTTACATCTCAAGAAGGAGTGCTTTACAGGCCCATTCAAGAAGCTCAAGCCTTTGCGATATGGTCCGTACAATATTCTTCGACAGATTGGTGAAAACGCTTTCCAACTCGACATTCTTGCATGACTGGGTCTACATCCAGTATTCAATGTGGATCTACTTCGAACATACCATGCACCCTTGTAGGAATAGAACGACTTGCAGATAGCAGAACCCGAAGACATCCATCCAGATGTTCAGGAGCCTCTTCCTTGAGACACCATTATGGGACGACGAGTACACCATACAAGGACGAACACAATTCCCTTTTTTCAGGTTTCCAAGGCTGGCCAGATCCCATCTCAAGGAAGGTGGTACTCTGTTACTGAATTAACTGACAAGTTTTCTCACCTTCGCGAGCAAACAATGGGGTCCATTGTTTCTTAAGGAAGGAGGTATGATCCACATCGCAGTTGGCAATTCATTGATGTTGATGCAACTTCGACAAGTTTCTAGTCCGACATGTTCAGAATTCGACACAACTCTGACGAGTCTTGACTTCGACACACCTCGACACATTCGCACCATCGACATATTTAGCAACCTCACAATTCGCGACATCGACAAGCAGTGTCGACATGCGACCAATGACTGTCGAACTTCGACAGACTGTCTCTCTGTCTTCCAGTCAACTGTAACGGTTGAATTGTTGAACCATTCTAACTTCTTCTTTGTAACTGAACGTAACGGGAAGGAACCAAAATATCTCAGAAATCTATATAAGCATGTATAATATTGTAACATACAATAAATTTTACATGTTTACATCTAATAGAGAAGAATAGTTTGCATTCTTGCATATTGTCTATGCATATTGTGTTTATTTGTGTTGTGTAATCCTGCTTTGTTCATTATGCTTATTCTTAATTTCTTCCTCCATAATAGAGCCGACTCATTCAGTCGAACTGTTGTCCCCCTCGTGCTTCTTGGACACGACCCGGATCAAGGATCCAAATCATGACCCTAAATTAGTGTTTATGCATCCAAAACCCTAACCCTATCCCTGGACAACTATCACGACATATTAAACAATAGGTTGATAGGAAAGGATGGGCTTCCATTTTTATTATATTGATTGGTGTTCTGTATTTGAGGAGAGAAAGGGAGTGAGATATTTGAGTAGAACAAAGGAAGAAAAAGACACTATAGAAACCATATATGACATAGTGTCAATTGCAACGTCATATTGAGTTCACATTTCTTTATATTTGCATTTCCTATATGAGAAGAAAAGAGCAAGGCATAGTCATCACCTTATTGTTGGGTGTTTCAATATTAGGCTTCTTGTGGTACATCTTGTGTTCATTGTGTGAATGGTGTAGTATTTGTTTTAGCTTCTTTTATTTTAGTCTCAACTTATTTCAATATTTGATGTGCTAAGTAATATTACATCTTAATTTTAAAGAAAACAATGCATAATTAAGAGCTTGCATATACTTGTAAGATATGTTGTGACAAACTATTATAGTATAACATCTATGACAATTTACATATCATAGGTACTTTTAGAACTAATTTGAATTTGGTGTAAGAATATGAAATGTAGTAAATGAATTAATTTTTGAAAGTTTTCAATAAGCCCATTTGTCAAATGTGACGAGCCCAAAGGTGTAGGATCCAACGACCAATGCCGCGGGAAATCAGGGAGGATTGTGTAAATATATCTAGACTGTGCATATATGAGGTTGAAATGTTGTGCTTTCATAATAGTCTCTTCCTCGCTTTATGGCATGAAGGTGGCGACATATTTAGCTATGGCGGGTTGGAGATATTTGATAAACCAATCCAACAAAAAGGGAGGTTGTATTTCGATCTTACATAGTGTGTGGCATCTATGCCACTCGTGGATATGGTCCGTGATGTGGGTGGAAGTATTGTGATGAAAATAAGTGAGAATTTCGAGGCCTAGATCATGTCAAATAGGCAGTTGGAAGTATGTGAGAAATGCGGTGGCCAAATTCGCAAATGTGGAACGGGTTCCAATTTCTAGGTTTATTTACCATTATGTTGTCATTCCAGTGAGGGTATGCTGAAAGAGGAGAAGTGTCAAGGGGTCATCTACTATATTGTTTGATGAACACCATAGGTGGAAAGACATATTGTGGTTGGCGGGATCATCTCCTTGCTTTCCTTCAAATTTTGGAATATTGGAGGGAAGCTTATCTGGCATAGGCATCCATGTTTCATCATGAGTGATGGGATCATTAGTCAATTTGGCCAAATCTGGTAGATTTCAGCTAGCCATAAATGGTAAGGTAGGGACGATTGGTATTTCCATTCTGTTTGGGATGTGATTACCACGAGGGGGAGACCCAGGTGGTGTTGTGAACAACGGTTGACCTCCTATGAGAGAGGATGGGTCAAAGGGCTCTAAGGGATATCCTTGGGGAGAATCTAGGGGGGTACTACTTCTAATGGGGGAAGAAGTGGTGTAAATGATAGCTCTCTGAGGGGAGAGAATGTACCTATTAAGGCTTCTCCTTGACCAGATGATCCTATCAATGCTTCCTAGGAACGACCTCGGCTTGAATTCCTTTCACGTGTAATACAGGGGGAAGATGTGAAAACACCCCTTGAGAGAGGGGATAGGCCTTGCATTCTATGAGACTGTATCAAGATGTTGTTTTTTTCCTGAATGGTGAAGGCTTTGTGTCAATATGAGAGTGATGGTGGAATTTAAACATAATTTGAATAAATGCAAAAATATGCCAACCACGACAAATGCAAAATGGTGCGATAAGTGAGTGGTATGTGCAATGTCGGTTTTAGTGCATGAGTTCCCACATGTAGGTTCTTTTTATTACAAGTTAGAAAACTTGTATTTAAAAAGAAAATAAATATAAATTCCCTAGAAGACCTAATGTCCTTCCTTTCAAATGTAACTGGACCTCCCAAAATCATTATTGATGGTGATAATGGTATCCACTCACCAACTGACTAGTGGAAGTAACAAAGAACTAGTTCTACTGGAGATGGGGCCAATTATCCAATAAAGAAGACTTGGAAACACCTCCTAACGGAAATAGCTAACTCCGGGAGTCAATTGCACTCACAATTTCTCCTTGGTGATATCCTAAGTTTGGGACACTAAGATACCTTGCGTCAAGTGTGGATCAGTGGTTTGGCCTCCACGATATAGTGTCGTCTCCCTGAAACAAGCCGAGTGGCTTGTAGGGGAGAGAAGGGAAGCTATACCTCGGCGTTCACCTCCTTGGTCACGGTGCACTTCTGATCCAGGTTTTATTTTAACACTTACTTATAGCAATATTTTGTAAGTACCCTAAAGGAGAACAATGTTATGTTTCAAAATACACTTAATGAAACTAGATTGGTGGGCATTAATGGATGCCTATCCCAATCAATCCTACCTAGCTAAAATGTTTTTTATGACCTCCTATGGATGATTTTAGTTGGTTGAGACAATTACAATGTTGATTTTAAGGGGTTTGTATGTTTCACTTATGGAGTGTAAGAGGGTATTTCACAATTCCTACCTTTCTGATTCACCAAGCTCACATGAAGTGCGAGGTGAAGAGCATACTTTGGATTTGGAAGATTCTTTAGGACTCTTATTGTGTTCTAGTGGAGAAAACACATGTGATAAAAGCAAAAAAAAATGATTATGTCGGCAAATTAACTAAAAGAGTGTATCGAGCAATATGTACTTTTAACTCTAAGAGATGCTCATGGTGCTTCGCAAAATCAAATTATTCTATCTAATAGACAAGTGTGCAATGGAGGTATTTCACACTTTTCACCTTTTTTCTGATTCACCAAGCCCACATGAAGTGCGAGATGAGAGCATACTTTGAGAAACAAGTGTCTTTAGGTCCTTGCTTGTGTGCAAAAAGTGTTTTCTACACTAGCAATACTACTAAAAACAACATGTTAATTTAATGCATAAACAAGAAATGGTCTTGAATGCTAGTGACAACAATGAGGCCCGTTGCCTCAAAGTTGGTTACCTAGTTAATTTTTGGGAGAGACGTACTCTTTACTTCCTAATATTGGTCTAGGTGCACTAATTACTAAAAAATTAAGTAATTAGGTGAATTAGCCTTAATTTAAGTTCACTAGTAAGCAGCTATTGGGATACCAAACTAAGCTATGCAAATAAAAATAAAATAAATAATAGTAGCATGGCAAAACCAGACTCTGCCACGTGTAATGTGCGAGTTAATACAAAATAGACGCGCTATAGCGTGGGTAATACACTAACCTTCCGCATGGGTGCAATGAGCGGTGTAGCGCGGGTGTGACACTAGTAAACTGCGTTATGCATGAGACTGTCCGAGTCGAATCCGCGCTATCAGTGCAGCAGAGACGCTGGGAACCGTGCAACTGCAAGAAAAAATAAGTTATGAACGTGACAGGGCCAAATTCTAGAAGAAAGAGGTGGAATACTTGCTCTCCTGCAAGTGAACAACACCCATAATTAGACACTTAGCATAAAAAAACCTAGTTTAAAAAGAAATGAACAAAAATAAGTATGGTTGCCATTGAAACTATTATGGAAAAAGTTGCACATGTGCACTCTTCCACTTGGTGAGGGGCTAAGAATTGTAGGTTGCGGCAAGGCCTCAGTCCTTGGAGCCCCTTTTTGGTGGTTGGTATTCCTCCAAGTGATCTTGCAAGAGATTGTTGGTGTATTTCACATTCAAACATGAAAATATTGATGAAAATAAAATAAAAGAGATGGGGAGAAAGATGCAAACTCCAACAACAACCAAAGGTATGCTAAACCACTCTTGTATTTCCCAATGGAATAACTGTACAACACCTAGGAGGTGAAGGATTCAAGGCTCCCTTAGGGAGGCCTTTCTTGTCCAAACTAAATGCTAAGTAGATGGAAGAAAAATGGAGAGAAACACTTGCCCCTTGATGGTAGATAGCAAGCAAAATTGGAAATGCTTGCAATGGTAGGAAATGATGGGCTATGAGGAAGCTCCAACTCAAATCCAACAACGTAACCTTGCTCTAATTTATCGCTACAAGATGCATGCCAATTGCTTTATTTTATATGCCAAGAGGTGGCCAACAAACAACTAGATCCAAATGTGAACTGTCCTCCTTCATGAATTGGTTCCAAGGTACACAAGGGGGCTAATTAATTCCCCCAAGTGTGTGAGCAGTTGAATTTTGATCCTTGGGGAGGATTGAGTCTTTAATGCGTCATTGGGAATTAGTGGTCCCCCCATTTTGACAGTAGTGCGGCTATCGAAGGAAAATCCGCACGGGTGTAGCACGGTCATTGTTCAGGTAACCTGCTCTATAGCGTGAGTTAACTGTGTAATACTCGCGCAACCCTTTGTTTTGACTGTTTCTTGGCACTTGTGGACTCATGTTGTGTTTTGGATCTGTTGAGGATGCTTGTGGTGAGATGAATTCTTTATGTTGTTGATGCTTTACTAGATGAATCGTTGAAATGTCGCATGTGTGCGATTTTTAGGCGTTAACATAGGGTTGTGTATATATATATATATCAAAATGATTAGGGCAAAAGGAGTCTGTGGAGGTAGGTCACAAATAAGGGTTTCTGAAATTACCAAAAAAGGTTATGACAACTATATATTGAAATGATCAACGTGATGCAAGGATTCCAATGAGTTAGGTCACAAATAGAGGATTTTTGGACCCTCTAGATTTATTTATTTTTACACAAGGGCTTGAATGTTACTATAGTAACGGAATTACCAAATTCTTGGTAGATTTAGAGAGGTAAGAATTTCACACGACCTCCCTCGGTGAATTTGTTGGTTCCTGAGATAGAATGAAGAAATCTCACAAACAGGTTGCAGAGAGAAGGGTTTCCAGGTTTTCCAGGGTTCGGAAGTCAAAGGGTTGTCATACAATATAGATCTCTTATATACTTGCATGATCCAACCGTAATAATTGACACAATCTCTCAAGGCACTAACTAAGGAGGATCAATAGTTCCCTTAGTTATACTACCTGAATACCTAGGTACCTAAGGGTATCTTCCCGAGTGTTGTTCTCATTTCCACTATAGAAACAAGATGGACACAGGTTTGTTTCAAGTGATCTATGGGACTTTCAATATACCCTAGGGTATGTGCATGTGTTGTCTAATGCAACACTACTCAAAGGGATAGCAACATGATTTATAGAGGTGTCTAACAATTGCACCAAACGAGGGTACACCATGACTAAGTACCAACTGTATTGTTTGTGTGTATTTCTCCTTGGCCCCAAGTTTTTCCTTGAACAACAAATATCTATGGTTATTTTTAGACGCTGGAACACGTCTCTAGCCTTAAAAAAAATTCTATTACTTCTCTGAGGCATGTTGTCTCATGATCATGGCTCTAATACAACTTATGGTGTTCCTTACCCTTGTAACTTGATAATCACACCATATATAACAATATTAGCATGCATTAAGCTAGAAATAAGCAACACATAACTAGAAATATGAGACAATAATGATAGAATATGGAAGAAAAGAGCTTTGTTATTGTGAGAACAACATTCACAGGCCTCTTATGGTAGGGTGACCATTCACTTGAGAAAATATTTGTTACAATATTCTTCACAAAACATATCATATCCTTGAAGCTTCTTTAAATAGGCTTCAATTTTCCAAAGCCCTAACTATTTGACATGGTCAAATATTATTTCCTGACGGGTATTAATTAATAAAGATACCCTTTTCACATTGATTGTTGAACGCTAACTAATTTGGCCGTATTACAAAGTTATAGCCTTATAATATGTATGACTACTTCTTAGATTAAGGCATGTTAGGGTAGGACCCTAACACATGGAATTGAATTCCATGAAGTAAGGATAATTTAAGTGTTATTCAAAGATATAAAGAAAAACACAAATATATTGGAAATGGAATCTATCAACTAGCTATCTATCATAATATATAAGTTTGTAATAACTCTAAAATGGAATTGAAAGACAAGATAGGAATGCATATATGGGTTCTCAATCCGTACTTAATTCTATACGCAAGGATTCTCATGGAACCCTTGTTAAACAAACAATGTTTAAATATGTAGTAGAACAATCTCTTTATTATTCAAAATTTGTTATAAATGTGATGGAAACAATTTGTCTTCTACTAAAATTTGAATCATTGGAAACAATACTAGAGGAATGATAACATTAAAATAATACTAACTAACCTATCATCTTTTTGTTGCACAATATGTCTTCTACATTTTGTTTTCAATCTCTCTTATTTTTTTTCCATTGTTGTTTGTATCTCTTCATTTCCACACTCCATCTACTTTTTATCATCCAAATGCTATGTCTTAGGGATTTGGAATTTGTCCTATAATTCCATGATTTCATGATTTGTTGCTCATAATGTGTTTTGGAGCCTTTTTTAGTTGCAATTTCTAGTTCTATTTTATTTTCTACAATGATTTTTCCATTTTAGGGTCTTTTCCTTAGCTTCTTTTAGTTAGACAATGAGATCCTTGATTCTAGGTTCATCTTTGTTTGTTTCCTTTTGGGATTCTCCTAAATCTTTTGTTGTGTTAGGAGGTATGTTCTCTTCAATTTATATGGTAGGTGTACGTTGAACAATAACTAGCTTCCTTTCTACCATGGCAAGACCTTGCTACTTGGGATGTTGTTCTTGCACTGGTAGATTTGCTTGGTTTCCCTACTAATGGGATTTCTATAGAATATTTAAGAAGACTACTTTGGGGTGTGCCCATTTGGAATAGAGTGGAAGAATTATCCCTATCACCCTCCTTTTTCCTAGCATACCCCTCCTTTTCTTCTTCCTTTGTGCTAATATTCTTGCGAGTCTTTCTCTTTTTGCTCATCTCTACCTTGCCATGATTATTTTTCTTCTTACTGGATTCCTTGGAAATTACCTTAAATTTAAACTCATTCTTACTCATAACAAAAATAGAAACACTATTTTTGATATTATTTAGGGTAACATGCTTTTTCGATCATTTAAGTTTTTCTTTGGTCATGAAGAAAAATTGGCTAAGTACTTATCTCTTTTCTCATTTTGTAGTGGAGTATAAGTTCATAGGCCTTTGCTTCATTTTCTTGTAATTGTTTCTTGCTATCCCTTGTGATTTTTAATGTTTTAGGGCTCTTCCATAGTCATATTGAGGATACTCAAATTCTTTATTAGACTCTAGTATTTTATCTATTCATGTTTTCACATTGTTCCTCTTTCTTGAAGCTTAAACTTTTTACTCTATTGATACTTAGACTTTAACAAACTCTCCAATAGGCTCTCCACACTTAGATTTTAGGCTTTGATCTCTGAATGACCAGGATAGTACTTACACTTTCCACAACATTTATACTTTTAAACAATACTCACACAACACTTGGACTTTCAAAATCATTCAAACTCCATAAACATTCATACTTCCCCAACAAATCTAACTCTTATTTGCTTCAACTTGGGGTGAATTGATATCTTGACTATCCTTTTCCTCCAAAAATGAGGCCATCAAAATTCAAATTTGATGTTATTCAATGCCTTCTTCGGTGAATTGATATCTTGACTATCCTTTTCCTCCAAAAATGAGGCCATCAAAATTCAAATTTGATGTTATTCAATGCCTTCTTCTTGTTATGATTGCACTTATGATTTCATGTGACCTCCCCTCTTTTTAGTCTACTACCTAAATTTGTCATGTTAACGTGAAATTACTCCCCCTATAGCTTATTTTTCAATGAACACATTGACATGTTTTTAAAGGTAGTGGTATAATGCAAGAGTGAGGTTGGTGAGATTTTGGGATTAGAAGCATTGCGACATGCACATCTACTTAAAATATAAATGCATAAACTTGAGTATAAGCAGCATAACTTTGTTTCTATTTGAATATGAAGGATTGTTTATGATTTTGCATGTCAATGTGATGATTGTAATGAGTAGTGATTATACATATAAATGAATCATGTAGGAGGATTAGATGCTTGAATTTGTTGTGGTATTTTGTATCATGCAGTATTCTTGTGTTGGTGGTATCCTATAGCATCATATATATCCTATAGACACACTTTCACTTCTAGAGTTGAAAACTCTTGTAAATGCTTGTAGAGAAACAATTATGTAATTGACACGTCTTGTAGATGTCTATAGAGTGACACTTATATAGTTTATATCTCCTATAGAATTATGTATCAAGACATTCTTGTAGCAACCTGTAGGTGGTCACTTTTGTAGGAATTGTTTTTGATAGAGGGTGGATCTTTGGAGCTACTTCTTATAGGTGTATTGATAAGGTAGGAGGTGAGGGGGTAAGTATAATATGGGTGAATGATGGATGAATATATGGAATAAAGTGGGCGTAAGTGAATTAAAATTGAAATGTTTGATTTTACATGCAACAAATGAAATGGATAAAAAAATAGTTGTTAGAAAATGGAATGATTGTATGGGAATGGAATGACTGTGCAGGAATGGAATGAAATTGTTCATGATCACTTGATTGTATCGATATTTTTGAAACTCCATTGGCATGCATATGTGTTGGAATTTAATATCCATGCACGTTAAACTTGTTTGGTTCATTTCCATATGATTATATTATTATTTTTTTGTACCCGATTCAATCTAGAATTGAAGTAAGATGTGATAATTTGACGGATGGAATCACATTACAACTTCCAAGCCATCCTTGAACCACCCTCACCAAAGAATCTGCGCCAATTGTATATCCTCCAAGGCAAAGCAAATTTTCTTTGTATGCTTGTTCCTTATTACACCACATGTGTTCATGGGTTCTTGCATCTCTTACATCAAGACATACCCTTTGTATGGCATGACCAATACAAACAATAGTTTAACTCATTGAAATGTGCAACCACTTATACACCATTAATCAACCCTTCTAAGTTTAACAAATATTTCATCCTTTACATCTTCGTCTCACCCTTTGTTGTAGCCAGAGAGTTAGTTATACAAGGGGGCGATAATTATGAGCACATTCTCTATTATGTAAGTAAGTACCTATCAAGAGTGCCATTGACCTACAAAGACAATGAGAATTTGGCCTTGACCATGGTTTTTTCCATTCAAAAAATTATCCAATACATTCTTCTGCACAAAACCAAGGTTGTTGCTATTGAATCTCTTGTATTATATCCCAAATCAATGCCTTATCAATGGTAAGTTTTCTTGTTGGATTTTCATCCTATAGGGGTTTGATCTCAAATTTCCAACACCCATGAGTAAAAATGCTTTGGCCCTTTATGAATTCATCATTGATTTATCCATGGTTGCAACAGACCCCCCTCTCTATGACAATCTCCCCAACGAACACCTATTTGTTATTTTTTTAGGCAACCCTTGCTACTATGATATATTGGTTTACCTGTGCACCCAATTTTTTTTCATCTTTCATGAGATTATCGATGACATATACGTCATCAACCTCCTCAACATCTCCTTTTTGGTGAGGGATCCTTTACTAGAAATAATTGGACACCAATCTATGTTGTTGTCTCACTCACGAAGAGGTAGAATGGGTCCTAAACCACTATCATAATGAAATTTGTGGTGGTCATCTTCCAGAGATGGTCATTTTTCAAAATATCATCCAAGAAAGTTAGTTTTGCCCCTTCCTTTTCAATAATTTCATTCAAGGAGTTAAGTAGTGCATCATTTTTTTAAATTTTCACTCCCAAGGTTCGAGCTCCACTAGCTTCACTTCAACCCATCATCACTTCTAGTGCCTTTTGCAAATGGGGATTAACTTTATGGAGTATCACCTACATCCAATGGTGGTCAAAAGTACATCATTTTGGCCATCTATTTCATAAGTGATCCAAAGCCATGCCAACCTTCAACAACATTGTGAACATAGAAACCCACATATTTTTCAACCACATCATTATTTTCTTTGGTGTACTTAAATAGTTTGTCTCTAGAACCATGGCATGTGTTTTGAGAATGAGGTCTTCCAAGAGATGGTATGCATGAGTTCTCATTTCCACAATATCTATGGGATAATGGACAAGTGGAGGTCATCAATAAGGCCCGGAAAAGACATGTTACAATAGCCCATAGTTGATAAACATGAATTTAATTGAAACTACATGCCTTTCCCAAACATGCAGGCTTATTAAACATCTACAAAAACTACCACGAGGTTTACACCCTTCCATCACATTCACAATGTAGAGACAATTTTCCCCATCGAATTTGGAGATCCCATCTACTTACTTGGAAATCAAACTCCTTCTTAATGATATTTCTTTAAAACAGTGATTGGTCATGTTGGAACAAGCAAATGAGGCCCATCACATTGTCTTATAGAATAACAAGGTTGTAAAAAAAATTCAAATCCCATTATCATTGTCAGGTTCACCCTCACTCCTTTCATGAAGGTGATATATTCCTTGCTTATGATCAAGCCTATGAGAAGTTAGAGCCTTGAAAGTTTGAATCCCTATGGAAAGGGCCTTATGTCATCAAATGATTGTAAGGGAAAAGGGGCATATGTGCTTGCTAGTCTTGATGAAAAATCCTCAAAGAACCCCATAGTGGAATTTTTTTTAAATGTCTACCCATAGGTCATTAAGCATCAAATAATTACACATGTATATACTCTTAGTTTTGTGTCATATTTGAATCAACACCTTATCAATTGTTTTCATATTTTTTTTAAATGGTTCCACAACCTCCGTGTTACATCATTTTTTTCAATAGTGCAAGTAACTGCACCCAAAACCTTGCCTCAACGACATGGGCCATTTACTCTCTCTCACATGCACTAATCCATTCTAGTAGTGTTTGTATGGGCCCCACCACCAATAACCAAGTTGAATATGATGGTGTGATTGAAAAACGTATCGATGCCTTCTAATACCTACATGTCACCTTCATGTTCATCTTAATTATCAGCGACTCATCACATAATGTAACAAATTTTGCAATGTTTGTGATCCTTGCATTATCATAGCATACCTACGGGTTACGCTTTTGTCCCAACAATTTGATACCATTTCGTTCCTTCATGTTCCCATAAGCCATAATAATTTTGTAGATCACAATAGAAATCAGATTTTAAATTGGCATTCATCACATTGATAAGATTAAAAGAAAACATGCATGTATATATATCATCACATGATAATCATAAAGATATTTCATACAAAATTGTGGGATTCTCGTTCGACGACCTAGTACTACAAACCTATGGTGGGGAAAACCTATCCAAAGGCTCTAAGTCCCATGGATTTTGTGCTTCATCAGGTCCATATCTAGCCATATCTCTCACAAATTATTTTCCCATAGACATTTTCTACCACATAATAGGATGCCACTCATGTGCATGCCAATGCAATGATGTGCATCACCTCCTCGGAGCTACTACAAACCTCACTCGGATACGCCACTTAGTTGTCAATCTAAGTGCTAACACACGTTGGTAGCATTTGTTCCATTGCACTCCATGCATCCTCGTAGACCCTCTATGTCAATGGCCCAAGACCAACCTTCTCATCTTGGCACCCTTGTTATTTCCATATTGTTTTTGGTGCTCCTATAATGGGTCCTACTAGACTCATCAGTCCCACATCTACCCAAGTAAAACATCATGGCATTAGTTGTATGTGTATCCCATAAATCAAGGCATTTATTCTAGTGTAAACTTGAAAAAACACAAAAAAAAATACTCACCCATAGCTCTCTAGCCTAGGTTTATAGGCCTCATAAATTGGGGTCTTGTCTAAAATATATACCCTCATATGGGTACTTCTAAATGACTACTAAATGTTTCTCCCGAACAACAAATAATGTTGGGTTGAACATAGGACCCACCATACTACCACCCAATCAAGTCATCAACTCTCCCAATCTTCACACTTATGGCTCTTGCACTAGTCCTACCTTGATTTCCTATTGTGAACTAATGAACGATACTCACTCAAGAAATAATAAGAAAATAAGAGATCCAAAAACAAACTATCCCCCTCCCTATTGATGAAAGTGTGCCAATTGTTCCCTAAGCACAATGAGTAGCATATGGGCCCACACAAATTGGGTTCCCCCTATCACCATGTTAATCAATTTTATCTAGCCACTTGAAATCTATCAAGGTCATGTGAGCACAATGCGCTCACCGGAATCACTAGCACCACCTATGTCTCTAGAGCCTCAATATTGGATATGGGTATCACCCCATCTACTTTAATTATTTTCTGCTTGTAGTGATATGTAGTCAATTTCTCTATGGTCCTTGCCCCTCCCAACTGGAGCCATGTTTCAATGACCTCCCCTCATATTGAAATCCACATCAGGAAATAAATATCCAATAGGGTCATCTCAAGATGCTACCCTCGAACATCAAAGTATTGATCATTGAGAAACCACATTCCAACTATCCACAAAAACAACACTTCATCGGTACACATTTGTGGGAATTGTAGGAACTTCAATAGCCCACAACTCGATAGCTACCATTGCACTCATATATCAACTATCACTTGTGCATAGAGCTCCTCAAACTCTCTCTCTATCCAATGAACTACCATGGAAAACTATCTACCAAAATCACAAGAAACATTTGCATTAGTTTCACACACAAAAATCCTCCTTTATCGCATTATTCTGCGAGGATGTTACTTTGCAAGTTGTGTACACTCACACACATATATAATAACATGGTTGAGCAAGATTTCCACATAACTAATGGTCATCTCTTATGCACATATGCACAACTAAGCATAGAACAGTGACAAGCCTTGCATCATTGTTCATTTGAAGTGTAAGGTGTAATGCACTCTCGAGTGTTCCATCATCTGTGCATGCCCACGACTGTCAATAGAATAATGAAAGGAAGCAGAGGTGTAGAATACACTTCCTACAAAAATTCGTGAGAGAAGAATATGCAAAAACTTTAAACTAAACAATTGCAATTAAATGAAAGAAACAACATGATTTCTTAAGGAAAACCCCACACTCCAAAGCACACTAAATGTATTAATCAACAACTAAGAAATAGTTACAATACATTTTCAAAGATGTGCTTTTAACAAGAGTGGTCTTCATCGGGTTCCTTCTAACTTGGATCTCTAGAATAAATCATGCCTACATTATGCACTCCACGACTACACTAGCCACCAACGCCTACATGTCCAACAAGCCAATTCTTAAGACCTATTCAACGAGGCTCATTATGTGAGGTTCATGCATGAAGCTCATTTACAATGGAGTATATCAAGTCATTAAATTGGATTCAGCATATGAAACACCATGGTCCCATAAACCAACAACAATAAACCCATAATTGACTATATCAAGACTACCATAACTACTCTATGACTGAGTCAAGATTAACCCAACATTCCTCCTTTTAAAATTGACTTGGGAGAAACACCTATCCCCCCTCAAAGTTTACTAACAAGGTATCCAGGAATACAACATGCCCCCGATCACTTAAGTCTATGTATAGAATTTACACCATTGATCAAACAAACCAAGAATACGCATGCCTAAATAGGTCTTACAACTAATATGCCTTACATATATAATTAAGTTTACAACTCCGTAAAAATTATCACAATTGCATGTTAATGCATGTGATTCTATAAAACATCAACATGTTTCATTTCCAACATCCCTCCTACTCCAAACACAATAACATTAACCAAGTACTTATCTTACCACTATATACCCAAGAAAATGATACAAGAAGCACCTACCTTCTTCTTTACCAACATCCCTCTATGCTCCAATTACAATGAGCCAAATCAAACACTCCTTATCTGTGTACTTCTTCATTTAATATCCTTCATGTGATTCTTTTACCAATGCTTCACACCAATATTCATGATGCATTTCCATGTGCCATTTACCATGGTTCACAAACCCATGAACCATCACTTCAATTCAAACAATGGAACCAATTACACAAAGATAATCTTATATGCTCAACTACTATGAAGGTGTCTACTTTCCACATGGCCAATTATGCATACCAAAAAAAATAACAATCAAAATTAATTGTATTCTTTATATTTGACTAAGCCACACACTTCCACATTACTACTTAATTCAAAATAATAATATGTGCCAAAGGGAAATAAAAAACAAAGGCATGGTCTCTCTGACTTCTACCAAAACATATGACCATGGTCACTTGTGAAAATTATGTTTTCACAAGCCATTTACATCATTCACCATGGAAAACACATTTTCTTTAAGATACAATTCCATCATACATATCATCACTTCAAGTGACAGACAACACTTGCACAACATTCTCCTCTGGCGTGAGATCTCAAAGATAGATTTCATGGTTATTGTATAAGTACCAAGCGAGCTCCACGATACCTGAATTTGTCTTTTCCTACACCATGCCATGGTCAATAAATTCAGCTAATCCCAATGAATCTGTGCATCTTAGTGTGTATCAAAGCACCAAAACAAGATATCTATAGATCCACTCAAAAATATGTGCTTCTCCAAGCATGTTCTAGGCCAAAGCCACATGCTTCAAGCTCACTCTCACTTTTTTGTCTTGTTGAGACTGCCATTTTCTTGCAATAATTTTTTGTTATACACAAGCTCCCACTCAAGCCAAGATTAGATTAAAAAAACATTGCCTGTAACACCTTGGATCCCAGGTGATTGGGCTATGATACCAAATGAAAGGAAGCAAGGGTGTGGAATATGCTTCCTACACTAATCCATGAGAGAAGAATATGCAAAAAAATAAAATAAACAATTTCAATTAAATGGAAAAAAAACATTAGGCAACATGATTTCCTAGGGAAAACCCTTTCAGGGGAAAAACTCTACTCTACAAAGCACATTGCATAGATTAATCAACAACTAACAAATGGTTATGATACATTTTTAGATTTGTGCTCTTCACAGGAGTAGTCTTTAGTGAGCTCCGTCTATCTTGGATATGTAGACCAAATCAAGGCTACACTATGCACTCTAGGACTACACTAGCCACCCAAGGTAGGCTACACTATGCAATCTAGGACTACACTAGCCTCCGAGGCTTAATCCATGAGGCTCATACATGAAGCTCATTTACAATGGATTCTATCAAGCCGTTAAATAGGCTTCAACACATGAAATTCCAAGGGAAAATACCACGGGTTATGCAATACCATGGACCCGTAAACCACCAAGGGTAAATCCATAATTGATTGTATCAAGGTTATCTTAACTACTCTATGATTGAGTCAAGATTAACCCAACAAATAGTTGCACGCTGTAAGTCACTATTCTCTTGCCATCCACATGACCCAGTAAAAACCTTCATGGGCTTCCATACAGGGCAACTAGGCCCTAACTTATAAATGAAATTCTCAAAGATGCAGGAGCCAACTAACCTAGGGGTCATAAATCTCGATTTCACTAGTCCAATTCTCCACAATGAGCTCCAAAAGATTTAGGTCAAAACATTTCTCCATGAATTTCAAAATGCACAACTGATTTTCAAAACTCATGCCCATCCCTATATATAATTTTTCCTAGATGTGGGAGCTCATGAGGTCAAATTTCTACATCACCTATGCCATTAGATTTGTTTTTACGAGTACTTCTACACTATGTCAATTGTTTCTTGTGTTTAAGCACTTCATCTAAGAGTTTTTTTTCCCTCAATGTTCTTTTGAATATTTTGAAATCCTACGAACCTTTTTTTTGCATCATTGGATTTGTTTTCACGAGTACTTATACACCATGGTATTTGTTTCATGTGTACAAGTGTTTCATTTGAGAACCATTTTTTCTATCATTTTCATTTGACCCCTTGCCAACCCTTTAAGTATACTTCTTCAAACTAACATATAGATAACATATCCCCTCTACTTATGTTGCATTTTTCTTATTTGGCACCCCATGAATATCCCTTTAAGACGAACTCCCCCCATTGCTTGGACAAGTGGCTTCACCCATATTTATTGCACTTTGTGTTTACTTGACTATAGCACTCCACCTTCATGGGTTACCCTAGTTTGTTAACGCATTGCATGTTAGCACCCATACCATTTTTCCCATTGGGATCAATGATCCATATACTTTGCATCCCAAAGATAACTTATGCTTCCTTCTCATCATTTTGTTAGCTTACTCACCCAAATTCTGGAGCAATTTTCTTCAAATTGGTATATGTTGTTGTGATTCATCACATACCACTAAGCCTCCTCATCCATGCCCTAAATACTATTCACATTTATCCCTCCCTCTAGGAGATTTACTCTAGTGCCCCACCTCTAGTTGCTTCCATATGTCATCAATATTTCTATACATTTATCCCTTCCACTTGGTTGCATTTTGGGGAGGCACTTTACTCTTGGCTTGTTAACATATCCAAAAAAAATCAACATTTATTCTTTATAGAAAATAAAAAATAAAAAATAAAAAACAACGAAGAAACCAAAAACGCTTGTCTTGTTCCACCTTTAAGCATTTTCTCTTGTCACTGGAGTAGTGCTTGCTTCCCTTGTTCAGAGCATTTGTAATAAGTCATCCATATTTGTTCCTATCACAAAATTTATTAGTCCATTGCATCCCACTCATTCATACCCAATCATCCTATATCGTTGTGTGTCTTGAGATTTGCACCCACCATTGGTTAGAATTGTCATCATGATGCATGAGTCTTCTAATGTCTTAAGTTTGTCTATGTCTACATGGCCCCCAGTGCACCCTCTGCATTCCTCACCTTCCGGCGCTTACCATGACAAGTTATGCCATTTTGGTTTATGGTCACTACCCAAGTGAGCAATCATTAATGCTCCATTCAAAAGAAGTCCAAAGTCTCCTAGCCATCGGCCAACTCATCTCCCTCAAGTGTCAATGAATTACATTTGTTTCTTGATCTAGTGCATCTTGTGTTGGTTTCTAAGGGGTCTCTTATTTCTTGTTTCAAACAAACCTTCCCCTATCGACATCAATGCATAATTTCATTATAGCAGGTTGGTTTGGAGGATTTGGTACCTCGGTCCTCATTTACATCATCGATGAACCACCTTGGATCAAGCAAGGAGAGTCGTTTGTTAGGATATTTAGACACTTAGGAGTTAGTTAAGATCAACTTGTGTAATATATCCGTTAGGGATAGTGTGTTTCTTTAGTATGCATTAGTATGCATTTGTAAATACTTAATCCGACGGTCACGATATGTTTCCGACATAGAGTGATCCGACGGCTCAACTTCTCTTAGATCAAACCTAACCTTGATCCGTGGCTTAACACCCGATTGGTCCATGATCTCTATTTAAAGAGCATGGACGGTCATTGTTTAGTTGATCGATTATGAGAAGCTCATTTGTAACTTTCTTTCTTTGCATAATAAATTGTCCCGTAGAAGCTATTTGGCCGGGGCCGTGGAGTGTTTCCCTCAAGAGGGTTTAAACCACGTCAAAACATCGGTATGTTGATCTGTGATCTGTTTGTGTGAAGTGGTTGCTCTTGGTGTTCGGTCCTTTGGTAGTACCCTGTGTACCCGAACGTCGTTGTGACTATTTGCTTTGACCATTTCTCACATAGTCCACCAAATTATCGCATCGTTGAGATTTATATATATCTATAGTCCTAGTGTTCTAGATCCAATCGAAGACCACTAGACATGTATGACCCTTTCATCAATATTTTGAGCACTCAATGGGTGTTACCCTTCAAGTAGCTCCCTACATGATCCAGTGAGTGTTTGCTACAGTGCTCCATTTCTAGTGGCAAACCAAATTATCGCATCGTTGAGATTTATATATATCTATAGTCCTAGTGTTCTAGTTCCAGTCAAAGACCACTAGACATGTATGACCCTTTCATCAATATTTTGAGCACTCAATGGGTGTTACCCTTCAAGTAGCTCCCTACATGATCCAATGAGTGGTTGCTACAGTCCTCCATTTCTAGTGGCAAATCTCAAGAGATATCTTGCTCTATTTCAACATTTATTCTAAACCTCCTTTGTGAGCTTCAGTGAGTGTTTGGAGTGTTTGCTACAATGCTCCATTTCTAGTGGCAAATCTCAAGAGATATCTTGCTCGATTTCAACATTTATTCTAAACCTCCTTTGTGAGCTTCCCGCCAATGATCTCCTTACATGACTTGAGCCCCATCCTTTACAGTGAACTTCTACCATGGCTATTCACCCCCTAGGCCTCATTGTTCCTTCCTGTGTTCAAACAAGATGCAATATTCATTTTTCATGTACCTTGATCATGGGAATGTGCACCTTGTTAACATAGAGATTATATGCATATAACACCTCACTCTTGTTTGTTTACGAGGGGTCTTCATCGCTTTATTTTTATTTTTTTTTAACAAGAACGGTTATGTATTATATTAGGTAAACAGTGGCAATGCCATTAGAACAGTTACAGCAACTAGCTTCATCCATGTGCAAAAGCACAGGTCCAAAATGACATATCAGTCTACTTATCCCACACATCTAATAGCCTGGCCTTCTAAGTTAAACCCAAAACCAAAACAGGAAGCTTTTACAGGTTTTCCAACCATTACATCAACGTAAAGAGAAACTAAACAACAACACAGAAACCTGACACCTTAGCTAACTGACATTCAAAATTGCTTGACGCTCCCGGGGACTGGAAGGGAGAAGCCTGCATTTCTTCCTTTTCAATTTGTTTGTCCAAAGTAAGACGCCCAACTTGCATTTCCAGCTTTAAGATTCGGCTTTCCAGCTCTGCCTGAGTGTCCAATTCGGGTCGAAGCTTCTGATCAATGGAGTCGGAAAGGTCCTCTCGCATCTGCAGCAGGTCTTCTTCCACCAGCTCGAACTGCCTACCTCCTTCCTCATCCAGTCTTAACACTACACGTGTCTGGTCCCTCAGCTTCCGGCGCAACTCCTTCAGCTCTCTCTCCGAGCGTCGAACTCAGCCCTGTCCTGTTCCTTCTGTATCCGGGCTTGAATCCATGGCGAGCAGAGCAGACTCTAAAACAGAAAGCCGTCTCTCTTCCTCGCACCAGCAAGCAGAGCAGATAACAAAAAACTCTGGAAGGAAGAATAGTGAGATTAGCCGGCCCAGACAGTCACAATAAATAACCCAAACCTCCCACGTCAAAGCTAACTCCTTCACACAGAACAAATCCATCGTTAGCTGGGAACAGAGCCTACGGAGTCATTGGCGAAGCTGTATAAGGGCTAACCAAAAAGCCTCCAACTCGCCGGAATTTGGCAGAGCAATTTTTACTAAAATTACAATTTTGAGTGCTCAGATCGGAATTTCAATCATCTGGATAGTTTTAAAATTGGGCAATTAGTCTAGGACAGGCAATCCCAATTGCTGAAATTACAAAAATGCTTAAAAAACAATTTCCAGCAAGAAGTTTAACTGGTTTTGGACCCAAAATCGCCGGAAAACCGGGGCGTTTTGGTTGTCTTCCTACACGGTCATTGGCCTGCTGAGGAATTAAGCTCGCACGGGTTAGAGTACCTTCAATACCTCTTCGTCGGTGTTTTAAACTACCAACTTCATCTGTCACCTGTCTTGTAGTCCATGCAATCCTAGTCCATTTGCCACGTCGCTTGAAATTGGTCCCCCGGTCTCTCCTTCTCCCTTGGGTCGGGAAGCTAGGGTAAAGGAAATTATGAGATAGTCCATTTAAGAGCAACGTCCCTTTGCCCAGAGTGACAACAAGGTTTGCATCTTTATCTGCTTCTCCATTCAATTCTCTCAGGACACGAAAAACTTGGACTGAATGACAGGAGGACAAGAGGATCTTAATTTTCTTCAATAGATGTCGGAGCTTCATATGCTTGGGGAGTATGTGGGTAACTAAGGCAATAATCAATCTGGAGTCTCCAAAGACAATTAACTCTTTGATATTTAAACTCGGAGCTTGGTGGAGTCCTTGCCAAAGTGCAAGCGCCTTGGCTATATTGTTGATGTCTACCCCGAGTCCCCAGGAGTAAGTAAGTTCAGTGGATTTATCGAGATCCACAAGGATCCCTCCCCCTCTTGTCGCCCCTTTCATCGCTTTATTTTTAGTGGTCCTCTCTTTTACCATTCCGCTCATCTCATTTTTCCATTACATTGCTTAAGAAATACATGATGTATTTGACAATATGCATTGCTCCTAACCACTCACATCAAGGGACCACTATTATCACCATAAATTTGACTTACCAACAACATTTGAGTGATCGTACCTGAAAACATCACCAATCTATGTATAACCTATATAATGTGGAGCATCACATCATAACATGGCCATTTTGTACCTCACTAGCCATGCCAAGCTCGCAATGCAATGTTTGTAGGGTGGCACAGCTTCTCATAATACTTGCACCACTCAAGCGAGAAATCCCTCAAAATCTATGTGACCATGTAAACTAAGAAAATAGTTAATATGTAGTTCATAACTGCACAGGTGCTTTCATAAATGGTGTTGTGGGTACATGTTGAGCTAGTTAGAACTCCTCTATAAAATTAAATCACTAAGCAAATAGATGATCATCTCTATGAAATCCAATTCAAGGTTGGGTTTCCTTTATCTATCAATATAAAAGAGACATAGGATAAATTTAGGAAGAAAAAATAGCAAAGTTATGCTGCCAAAATTCCATTGATAAAATAAAGAACCATTAACCATTGCTGACATCCTTTCACTACTTAGTTCCTTGTCTTCTTGCTAATTGCTTGATTTTCTTGATGTCCATTCCAAAAAGAGCTAGTTACCCTCACATACTAGATTTATAAATTGAGCATGCATACAGATTAAAAAAAACCTCACATAGCAAGCTTTTGAGCCTACTTGTTACCACAAACTCTTTCAAATGTTGCAGTGTACGGCTGTCCATTGAAATAAGTCAAACATTGCTCACTTCCTCCAATATTGGCTTTGTGAATTTTGTTTGTTATTATTATTGGATATATAGATTGCATTATCTATCTACATCTTGCGAAGTTAAAGCACATACAACTTTTTGTCCTTTCATTTATTTCGTCTCTATCGTGTCTTGTATATATCTAGTTTGAGCAACCACCTTAAAGGTTTTCGCACAATAATACAACAAATTACCCACCACAAATAGTTAGTCAAACTAATAGATAGAGTTTTGAAACCCCTTTAGTAGTGTTCATGGGTACGTCGACCTAAAGGAGGGTTGATCTGTAATTATATTTGGGTAATATGGTCACATTGGCTAAATGGGTCATCAAAAACAGTTTAGCGGGAATATCATGTGAAAATTGTGTTTATTTTTATGTTGTATAAGTTTTTGGAAAGAGAGAATGTTGTGTTTATTTTTATGTTGTACAAGTTTTTGGAAAGAGAGAAGGTAGATTATCGGATAAATTTATAAGTTTTTTTAAAATTTACATGGAACAATAATATATATTAAAAAAAAAAAATATATATATATATATATATATATATATATCAGTGTTATCGGAACCGGTCGGTTTGACCGGTTTACAAAGTTAATCGGTCTGGCCAGTGACCAAAACCGGTTGAATTGGATTTTTTTCTGAACCGGGTATTGAACCGGCCCGAACCAGCCGGTTCGTACAGTGAACCCACAAAACTGAAATTTAAAAAAAAAACACAAAATACAAGTTTTCTATGCTTCTATGATCAATTTATTTTTATTCATTAGTACTATGGTTGCCATTTCGAGCCTCTTTGTTGATGTACTTTGGTTAAGAATCTCAGAGATATATTGCACTAGGTGTTGTTTTTGTTATTTGCACCTATACTTGCTATATATATGAGAAACTTTGCATATTTGTGTAATAATGGTTTGGATTCATATGTATGCACATGAATATATATGTTTTTTTACAAAATATGAATATTTTATGTATGTTTTAGTCGACCGGTTTTTTTCCGGTGTCGGTCCGGTTCACATTTTGGGCTTCGCCGGTTCGATGACCGGTCCGGTCCCGATAACATTGATATATATATGAAATAATTAAAAAATATAGAAAAGAAAAAGAAACATTAACACAAACTAGATGATTTCGCTTATCTTTTACATTATGGTTGTAATTAGAACTTTTTAGCATATGGAAATGGCACAGTGCACATTATTGATTATATAAAGTAGACTCTAATTAAAGCAGAGGCTTTTAGAAGTTATAATGCATATATTTATCGCTATAAATATCCAGTAAGTTTGCAGCGTTGTGTCAACTATGATTAAAATGTATAAAATATTATGTGTTTACACTGGCGAAACTGGCAGATCTTTTGAAGTTAGGCTCAAAGAACATTGCGCCGATATAAAACATGATAGGGTTAAAAAATCCACTTTGGCTAAACATGCACACTTAACTAAACATCATATATGCATGGAAAAAGCCACGATAATCGCAAAAGAGGAAGATCTAATTAAACGAAAGGTAAGTGAGAAGATAGAAATTAGGTTAAACCCAGCATGCATGAACAGAGATGATTGGAAAAAATTGAGCGATACATGGACCTCGCTACTACACTCTATGCAACAACAAAAAACCCAAAACTAACAACAAATAATTAAAATAAGCCGACCTGCATGAAAAATATATTAATCTAATGGTCAATGAAGAGCAATGTTTTAGTATTTAAATGAAGTTTTCCACAGCCATTACATCTCGGGCTCTCAAAGTCTCCTGAAGATGATCTCAGAGGAGAGATTGAAACGTCGAGCAATCTCGTACTTTTCAAACGCAGTTCCAGATTACATAAAACATTCTATGTTAGGGCATTTGCAAAAGCATATAAATAATCAAATTTAAATTATTAAAAAATTAAAATTAAAATAATTTTTATTTTAATATAATATATAAATTTAGTTTTTAAGTAAGATTTCAAACTATTTTTAATTAGTTAGAAGTTTTTTTTTTAATTTATAAATTAAATAGTAATATATATATATATATATATATATTTTTGTTTTCTTTTAATATATAAATTTACTTTCTTTTATTTATTTAATATATAAGAAGTCAAAATAGATTTATATTTATGATTGATTAGTGGTACCTACAATAGTTTTTTTTAATTAATAAATTAAATAGTAATATATATATATATATATATTTGCTTTCTTTTAATATATAAATTTACTTTCTTTTATTTAATATATAAGAAGTTAAAATAGATTTATATTTATGATTGATTAGTGGTAACTGCAATTCTGAGTAGGGATGATAGGTATGAGTGAATATTCTAACACGAGTGAATATTCTAGCACACGCCATAGACAAAGATCAATGCACCAACTGGACAAGGTAACACAAAATAGACTTTTATTGCAACTTAATTTTCTAGAGAAAAAATTCTTAGTCAACCATGTGTATGATCATGAGGAAATAGGAATGTCGTTAACAACACACGTGGTGATCATGATGGACAAAAACTCCAGTGAAGAAAACACATAAGAAAAAATCCCCAATTTCCCATTTCCCATTTTAGAGGGTAAAAGTTCCCAATGAGTTCCCAACCATCCGTAACAGATCTCACTGCATTTCGTAAGTTCCCTACAAATTTCCAAGTTCCCTACAACGTTGGAACTTCAAAAACAAGTTTCCTAAATACTGAGAGCGATAACCGTGCGACATAGGTTTATTTGGTTAGTTTTATTTTATGTTTTTGGCGAGCAAGGAATACAGTATGTTACTGTTGATATAGGAGACAGCAATACAAGTAGAGAAAGGGCAGTCATAGCAAGTCAGGAGACAGCAATACAAGTAGAGAAAGGAGACAGCAATACAAGTAGAGAAAGGGCAGTCATAGCAAGACGACCCAGTGATTAGAGGAAGTATATCTTGCTGCCAACAATAGAACAATAGGTACTAGAGGGATTATAAATCATTGTGAATGTAGTCTGATAAAATCTTCCCTTCAAAGTGTTGTTACTAGAGGGATTATAAATCATTGTGAATGTAGTCTGTTAAAATCTTCCCTTCAAAGTGTTGGTACCAGAGGGATTATAAATCATTGTGAATGTAGTCTGTTAAAATCTTCCCTTCAAAGTATTGGTACCAGAGGGATTATAAATCATTGTGAATGTAGTCTGATAAAATCTTCCCTTCAAAGTGTTGATCGGTTCATCGACCTAAAAGGGAGTCTGATCTGTAATTTATATTTTGGGAAAATGAGGTCACGTTGGCTAAATGGATCATCAAAGACAGCGAAATAGTGTGGAAAATTTGCTTTTTTGGTTCGTTTTATCTATGTTTTCGGTTGGTATATGCTGATGTCAATGTAAGGGACAGACCAATGTAAGTGGAAGAAAGGGCGAAGAAGCTGTGGTCATAGAGAGACACCGCAGTGAGCAAAGTATATCTTTTTGACAACCCTATATCTTTTTGACAACTTTCGTTCGTTTTATCTATGTTTTCGGTTGGTATATGCTGATGTCAATGTAAGGGACAGACCAATGTAAGTGGAAGAAAGGGCGAAGAAGCTGTGGTCATAGAGAGCCACCGCAGTGAGCAAAGTATATCTTTTTGACTACCCTAGGGTTCAAGAAGATTATAATGCATTAAAAATATACTATTAAATCTTCCCCTCATAAATATAGTTCCTCATAAATATAGTTCCGTAGGGTGATGTTTAGAATTCTCTGTAAATCAACTCTGATGTAATATCCCCTTCATTAATATATTTCATGAAGGAAGCAAAATAATTAGAATTATCTATACATGTATGTGTAATATAAGCTTCCCTTCATTAACATTAACCTGGAGTTTTTGAACCCAATAAGGGGATTTTCTCCAGTTATCGATCTGTTGTGTAAAATTGGTGGTGTGGAATCTTGCGTGTTTCAATTGCTTACCATATCCATTTATGCAGCAGAAAGATTGATTTGCACATTTAGGTCAGCACGATAAAGCATGTACACCATCAATGCCAAAAATCTTTTAGAAATATAATGGTCTTGCCAGCAATGATTTTAGGGATTATCATGCAATATTCAGTCAGCACCACCTAAATCTCCGAAAAACTGTTAAAACCGGCAGAGAAATTTATATAGTGTGTTTAATTTACAAGAAATGAACTGCATATGCTAATGGTTTTGCCTTGCTATGGGCATTCAATTAAGGCTAGTTTAGAAAACTGCTTTCCTGATACAGCCATTGTGTTGACAAGACATGGGTATTTGGCTTTGTTGTTGCCTTCCATGAAATCATAAATAATTCCCAGAACTGAACCCCCTCTTGCTACAATACTCTGATAATCTTGAATAGAACTTGCTGGAGATTTTAACAAGCCTTTTCCTTGTCCAGAGTAATCAACCCACTTTTAACAAAATGGAACAATGCTGCTAGGCTCATTGCAATTTATTTTATTCATCTTAAAATTAAGCAAATGTTTGGTATATATCGTTGCTCAGTTTACACTTTTGCATGTTTTAAAACAGTAACAAGGGTTCTGCCATCTATGGCAGTAAGTTTCGAGTTGGAATTTGCATGTGATCTCAACCTGGGTAACCTCGGCAATAACAAACGATGTGCAGCTTGCAGCTGTATGATGAAAGTGGTTGCAGTTTCCATTTCTGGCACCATCCTCCCACAAACTGACCAATCCATTTCTGAGCATGCATTCCCCATACACCTATTCTGTAACATATATGACCATATAACAGTAATACCACTCTATATGTCAATATCTAGTGGTATATATATTATATTGACATATACTGGCTAGTCTACATGCATATATAATATAGTGAACATATATATTAGAATATATACCAATAAGTATATGAACATCATACTTTTCAATATATATATGTTAATAGACAGTACATAACTATAAATGAATGGATTGGTCAAATCTATGTAAGATAGTGTCAAATTGTTGGAACTGGACCCAAGCATTAATCACTCTATACTACAGAGTGCATATTATTTGCCCTCAGCTAGGTTCCAAGATGGATATCAAAGATTAAGCTAAAACCTAACTACCTTCTTGTTCGCTGACTACACTTGGGCTTGGTGGGATCTTGGAAAGCCTACAAGGCACCAGCCATCTTGTAGGAATGACTTTCCCATGCTTTCGATATATATAGAGAGAGATAGATAAATCTCACTGTACTTTACACCATCTGTACAATTTCTACTTACTCATTGGCAAAAGCGAATGATCATCCTCAACCATAAAAGAATTCTTCATGACCCTTGCCCCAAATCACTATAAAAGAGTGACAGCAATTAAAGAACCATGCCCCTTTAGTAGACTTATCCATATTAACCTAATTTTAAATTTGCATATACAAAAGGTAATGGCATAAGCATTTATGATAATCTGGTTAGAAATACATTAGAAACCTCTACTGCAAGATCCATAGAACTGATATTTATGCCAAAGTAATTATCCACAATTTAGATTTCAACCCACTGATTCAAGTTCAGCGGAATGATAATTGCTGACAGGTAAAAACATCACATACATTGAACGTAACTTCAGGTATCCATGTTATCTCATCTGGCTCAAATCCTAGAAAGACAAAGATAGACCAAGTAAAACAGCAAAGCATATCAATCAGTTAAGTAACCCATGGCTATAATCAATAAAAGATTTCATAGCAAAACGCTGTCTGTACATTCAAGAACATTTGGACTTTGGCATTAAACGTTCCATAATATCCTTCTAAAATCTCAATAGAACATTACGGGACTCTAAATAAAACAGGATATAAGTGCACTGGAATGAGATAACCACCGTGGTTAACAAGAAAAAACCAAAACAAGGCACAAGGTGAGAAAATGGAACTTAAATGAATCAAATTCTTCACTTATTAGAATGAGAATGTTCCAAACCTGCGAACATCAGTACACCAATGTTTAAACAGTTAATTGAAGCCGTTCTCAAATGCTTGAGGTCAGGGATAACGGTAAATAATGCACCTCTGCCTACCAACCACTTCAGAGCTTATAGAGCAGAAGCTCCCAATGCCTCCCATTTTATCTGAATCCATATACTGTTAAAAGTAGCTAATGGCAAACAATTTCCACCTTTGCCATTAACCCATGACTACATGTATTTACAGACAGCCAACCAGATCATAGATCATACTGGCTTAAGTGAACCAAATTACATTTCTATAAACAAATGCCCTATGCTGTACAAGTGGACATCAACAAACTATTAAGTACAAGCTACGAAGCCCAGTAGGATTCACAAAATGCTTACCTTCTCTCATACCCTGTTTACCTCTTGCTATCGAGGCAGTAGGGATCATGTAAGTCAAAAGGCAGAGATGATTCATCTTTTGATGAGAGGCAGCCAATGAGATATCAAATACCAGATACAGGTATAAGGCAGAGAAAATGTCAGTCGTGACCAGTTCAACAACAGCTTTCAAAATATTCACTTGATGTGAGAATCATAATGAGCATCATAAACATCAAACACACTCTCTGGAACTAGAAGTGGCAATTTATCAACGTAAATAAAAAGTCTTCTTAAGTTGTCCCTGGCCAATGTCGTCATATCAATGACCTCACCATTATCAGTGAATATCCACAAATCCCTTGAATTTACTCTCTTCAAGCTATCGCGACAAAAAGGGCATGACTGTGATCGTGAATGCCTGCAAATCAATGAAACTTCAATTTTTGTTGGAATCTCAGTTCTGTCTTTGTAACTACCTAGACAAAGAGCAAATAAAGACAGACGGACATGGGAAGCCAAAAGTCTTTTTACCATTCACGGTAGCATTTCATGCACATGGCATGACTGCAATTTGGCAAGGCAATCTTACTGTTGGTCTCCATGCAAATTCCACATTCTTCTTCCCGTTCCAAATCAATGTCAGATAGTTGTCCCCTCGCTACATCAACCTTTTTCTTGTATCTGTCCATGCATACTGCTTTCTGTTTTCGATCTTCCATCTCAGTTATCCCTCCATGAAGTTGCAGTAAAGAAGGAAATATCACCGCTGTGAAGGCAAATGTATAGTAAGATATCTCCCAGGAACAAATCCAACGCCAAAAAAGAAAGCTTTAATGGAATATATATTTATAAATGTATGTAAATGGGGGAAAGGAGAAAACAAATGACATAATTCAATAAACTATCCAATCAACGTGAAAACAAAAATCCAGGTCAGAATGATAATCTACCATAAAATTCTCTAAGGCTAGCTTTTCTTTCATGAGTTGACATTGTTGTGGTACCATCCACATACACCTGCAAAAGGCCCACTTGTTACATTATCATAACTTAAACATGGGGCTAAATTTTGGAAGAAAGCCACATGTGAAAAATAATACTTAAACCTTTTTCCACCTTCTCATGGCAATTTTTTTGTATACTATGTTGAGACTCTATGTATAAAGTGGAAAATATCGGGGATAAACCAACCTTATATATCAAAATGCGGAGCAAACCCAAAGCACCTGCAAGGCTGCAATCAGTCCACTGCACAAGGAAAAGGAACAAGTGTGCAGCTGGGCTGTAGGATAGTCTCATTTGAAGACAAGCACCGTCATACTCCCTTGGAAACTCAGATGCCCTGCACAAGTTTTAAAACTGCCTCATGAAACATCAAATACAATACTAAATAAAATTGTTTATATTTATAATACATATGAGTGCATATCTCCGCATCAGTGGATTGAATGTCATTTTCCTAATTTTGATCCTCCGATTTTACAAGCTTATCATCGTGACACTCTCTGTAGCACCCGCAATTCTTGCAAAATAAGCACACAAATATACTTGCAAAAGTGTTACTTCATTTTTTCCCTTGTGCCAGTTCCACATTAATAACCCCAATGCCAGCTGCAGCCCTAGGATTTAAATTTGCCTATCACGAGTTGGTAGAATATGTAAAAGCATAACATTGCACAAGCCATACCCACACAGGCCATATTTATGGTATTTTTGCAATAAAAATAAACTGAATTAGATCAGATATCTTCGTTTGACATGTACTCAAACAAAAGGAATACCTTGTGATTTAAATACGAGTTTTAGTTGGCCTTGAGAATACATTAGGAAGCTGCAAAATAACAGTGCCAGAAAGAAATGCAGTAGGAAAATGCAAAAACAAAATGGCAGACAGTATACAGCATGAAGCAGCAAAATATCCAGTCACTTAAAACTTAAAAAAGCTATCTTCTAGCACAGACCCATCGATACCCAAGTCTGATGCCCTCCTTGAGGTTGCTCAAATTCCAATATTTGATGCACAGACCATTTGTGTGGACCCAAAATATGCATATCGCAACCTCAAGGTCTGTAGGTCTGTGGTAATGCCCATATTCAAAGCACCCAATCAACAGTCTAGATTCAATGCACCATGACACAACAATAACGCCCTTCTAGATTACATAATGCACTCACTTCTCTCAGTCAACTTTGAAAAAGTAGCCTTAATAGACCCTAAAGTTGCAAGGAGTACCACCAGGCATACCTTATCAGTGTCCATCTAATATTATATTACTAGAAATAACTGTTCCCTGACTAGTATTGTCTGTTCAAAAACAGGCCAGATGGCCGAGTCACCTAGGAAACTAAAAACAGGCCAGATGGCCGAGCCACCTAGGGAACTGTCTTTTATTAGGGTACCGATAGACACCCAATGTTGAAATACTCAGACCAGCAATCAGTGGACAAGGCTGGAGTGCAGGAGTTCTACTAAACCTCAGCAAAGACTGGCAAAAAATGAGCTAAAACCCAGCAGCAGAAATCGTTCAAAAGGAGAGCTTTTCTTTACCCTTTGACATCACTATTAGCAAGTTCGTCTCGACAGCAAAGAACCAGACTCAGGACCAAGTTAACTCAGACCGGGAGCATGGCTGGGCAGAGCTTGACTCGGGAGTACTCAGAAGACTCAATCGACTTTTTCAAATATGGTTAACACTTAATTTAAAGAGAAGAAAAATAAATTTGCAAGCATCAGCCTCTATACCCTTTAGGTGCTGACAGCCAAAATATTTAGCACAACAGGCACGCAGTCGCACCAGCCACTGCTTTCACCTACATATCAAAGAAAAAGAGTCCAAATCCAAAACGCAATATTCAAATTCTCCACAAAAGCAAAAAACCATTAATGGCTAATGGGTATCAGTTCACTGCTGAGGTCCATGGAGTAAGCTGTCCACCAAATGGTCTGCCTAACCCAGATGGTATGAGATTCAAAGTGACGAGGCCTGGCATAAGTCCTGATCAGCAACTTTGGCAGAAGAACTACCTCGGAACTGACAACTAAGAGTTTAAGGAAAACCGTTCTATGTATGCAAACTCCTCATACAGACGTCTCTCTCTATGAAGGATTTGGTCTAAAACTGACACATTTCTATTGACCCAAAATTACCTAAGGGTGTTTTGTTGAGAATCCTTACTACCACTATAATCCATGAAAATTTCAGGCAATCCCTCAAACTGTCAACCTTCGGACCAAATCTAATACCTTGAACTCTCCAACCGCATAAACAACAAAGAAGATTTTAAGGAGATGTATCTGTACACAGAGACATGAATTCCCAGGAAAATCAAAGACTTACAAGGTATTTGCATGCTGAATGTCTGCTTCAAGTCCCTTCAAAGAATCCTTGAAAGATTTCCCCTGCGCTTGACCCATTGCCACCAAATACATCTCTTTGGCTTACCCTTGAAAGCTTTTGTAAACAGATTGAATACTCTCCCAAATCCCTTCAAATACAACCAACCTTCAACTTAACCTTCCCATGGCAACCACAACAAAAACCCCTCACAGCCCATCAAACTCCTCCTAATAAGCCATCCCAGCCCTTCTTTTGTTGCACCAAGAATCTCCAATACCCACCATCATCATCATACTTTTTTTTTCTCAAAAAAATGCTTGATTGAGAAATCGCAGAGACCCGTGAGATAAAACCCGCAAGAGCATCGATCGAACTACTCATGGCCCGCGCACCCGCAATAATAAAAGGCCCAAATACCTCATTAGCCCACAGAATTGATTGCATTTACCAAAGGGGTAAACGCAGGGGTAAAGGGTGAAAAACAAAAAGAGCTTTGGAAGGTGAAAAAGGGCATGTCGACGTAGGCAGATTTGTCAGTTAATCCCTGATGAGATGATTACCTGCTGTTTTCGGATGAGTTCCGACATTGCCATGGCAACCCTTATCCGGACGGGGCCACCTGCTACGCGCGCCAAGGACGTTATAACATTTTTTATTATTTCATTTAATTATTTCAAGGTACCGGGTACCTTTTTAGTGGGGGGCTAATTTCCGAAGTCCGGGTTGAGTCGACCAGAAGATTTTGTTTCTTATCTTGGGCGGCACGCCTCTTCAAAGTTTTCATTAGGGAATCAAATTCTCTCAGATAAGGAGGGAATGCTCATGGCCCAAGTTCCACCACTTTCTACGGATTAATATGCTTTAACCTCATCTTAAGCACAAAAAACTATCCAATTCTGTTGGTCGGAGCAAAGTTTTTTTTAATTAAAATTTACATTTATATTTCCAAAAATTCAGTGATTTAACACTCGTAACGAGCAATTGAATTATTTTATAATTTTAAATTATTTATTTTGCATTTAGTTATATTTTTTTGTGATGATGATAATGGTAGTTAATATTCATTAAAACTAATTTTAATTTATCATTTTTTTTCATTTCAACATTTGAATACTTGAGAGCTCTTCGTCCTACTATCCTCCAATAGAAGTTTCACATAATTTGCTTTTTGGAAAAGCATAAAAATACTTAAGAGCTATTCAAAACTTATAATCCCCAAAAGGAAATTTCACATAGTTTGCTTTTTAGAAGATCATTGAAACAAGTTCATATTTAACTTTACAATAATGTCAAAAACAAGGCAGATTGACTTTTAGAAACTCCTAAATTGACTGTCTTACTCTTAGAAACTCCTAGTTCTGTTGATTGTTGTTAACCCTTCTATGAGGGTAAGCCCCTCTTTTGACATAGTATTTGCTTTATCATTTTTATAAAGTGAATAATAATACTTAATTTCACTAACTTACTAATGATATATATTTTGAAATGAACTATTAATAATATATCAAATATATTTTTTTTTTCTAATTTTAAAATTACTTATTAATGGAAAAAACTTCTTTTTAATATTCATATTAAATCAAAAAGAACAATACTCATTATCGTATCAAAAATTACAAATTAACAATCCCAAAAATTACCAACATACATGTAAGTTACTAACTTAATAATAATACACTTAATTTTACTAACTTACATGTAAGTTACATGTAAGTGAATAATAATACTTAATTTTACTAACTTACTGATGACATATATTTTGAAATGAACTATTAATAATATATCAAATATATAATTTTTTTTCTGATTTTAAAAATACTTATTAATGGAATGGAATATCAAATATTAGGTTTTATACATTTTACTTATGTGTTTTTAGTTGAAGGAGAGATATGCATTTTGTTATATGTTTTTTAGTATTAAGTTTTATGCATTTTACTTATACGTTTTTAGTTGAAGGAGAGACATGCATTTTGTTATATGTTTTTTAGTTGAGTATCCAAGAGGGACACTTTTTCTTTTTCTTTTTTTCCTCATTTTTAAGAGGTTTTCGTGATAATAAATTTTATGTTGAGAGTTGAGTTTTTTTTTTCTAAATTTAATTGTATAATTTTTTGAATTTGTCTCGTGAAAATTTGTTTGAAAATTATCCTAACTTCTAGATCATTTAGATTTTGAAAATCATTTCTCTATAATATAAATTTTCAAATACGTAAACTTGGAGTTAAATCAAGCTCTACACAAATTCAAATTCAAATTGTAGGGGTGTAATGATGTATCTATGTATTGTATATATTTTAAATTCATTATTTGGATTTGGGATTGAGTGTTGGCTTTGGAAATCTATTACATGTTGTCTTGTGGTTGTAGGGGTGTAATGATGTATGGTGGGAACAATATGAACGGGTTATTTGGGACCTTCAGGATTCAGAAATTGATGTAATTTGCCAATTTTATATACTTAATGGTATAGAGCTTTTCTTGTGTAAAAAAAAATCAAATTTAAATATATGGAACAGTTCTTTTTTTACATGGGTTATACATGGTCCTTCTAAGATCTATTCAAATATAGGTTATACATGGTCCTTCTTCTAAGATCTATTTAAACATATGTAACACTTCCCTTTTGACATGGATTATGCATGGTCCTTCTTCTAAGAATTTGTTGTGGCTTTTAAGATTGAAAAAAATAACAATAGAGTAAAAATAACATTGTATTTTATATAAACACATCCACAAATTCACAAAGAAAATTGATTATTATATATTTTATCGTCTATTATGGTATTTTATAGGGTGGAAAATCATGGCATGGCTTTGTTCATCCTATTTTAGAGGTTGATCTTGGTTTGGTGATTCACACATGTATTAGGAATAAAATAATTTAGAGGTTGATCTTGATTTGGTGATTCATACATGTATTAAGAATAAAATAATTTAGTTCTTGGTGCAAGAAAATGTTATTATACTTTTTACAAGATATTTTTTTCTTTATATTTTACATTTTAATTTATGAAAAAAAGAACAAACATAAACCTCATTTTTATTAGTTTTTTCAAGATCAATTTTTCTAAATTACATATTATATTTAATATGTTGATAATTTTCATTTCTTATTAACTTTAACACATCAAATTTCTTAAAATATGTAAAATACATATTATAATTAACATATTATCAATGATTTACTTCGAGTTTACAAGTATAACTTTTCTCTTGTGTTCTCTATGTATTTAATATTTTGAATTTAATATATTAATTAAAGGATTGTATTCTTTCTAAATAAATAATATTTGTTTTCAAAAAGGAAAAAACTTCTTCTTAATATTCATATTAAATCAAAAAGAACAATACTCATTATCGTATCAAAAATTACAAATTAACAATCCCAAAAATTACCAACATACATGTAAGTTACACATAACATAAATATAAATAAACTCATTACCATCCTCAAAAAACATGGAAAAAAAATTACCAACATACATGTAAGTTACACATAACATAAATATAAATAAACTAATTACCATCCTCAAAAACATGGAAAATGATCGTGGAGACCAACATATTATCCCTCTTCAAAATGTAGCGTGGTCAATATGTTTTAACGACTTTTAATTTTTTTATATTAAGTTTAGACCTTGAAGCTCAATGTATGTTCTTACATTAATATATTCCATGAATATTCAAAGCGTGTATCGAATGATTTTGTTGATTTTAACTTCATTAATATGCATTATATCCATTTCAAATATATAATTACATTAAAAGAATGATGAGTTTAATATTTATAAGTAAGGGTGTTGGAATCTAAATTATAAACCTATATTTAGGGTTTTATAGTTAATCTAATCATTTTTTTTAATATTATGTAATATTTTTAAATAGGATTTACGACTTTTAATTCTATTTTTTCATATTTAGACTTTGAAGATGGGGCATGTATTTACAATAGTCCATTTAATTCCCCAGTATCGGATACTATGTTCTCCTTCGATTGAAAGTTCTAGATCTGGTACATTCATGGTGGCATAGCGCTTTTTGGCATGTCAATGTCCCTCTCAAGATCAAACTTGTTTTCTGGGCAGCCATACAAGACCGTATTCCAGTTTGGAAACGTTTACAACGTTTCGTCTTCGAGGGTCTTGGGAGATGTCCACTATGCAGAACACACAGTGAAACAGCCACGCATCTCCTCAACAACTGCTTTTTTGTTCAACAATTATGGCATACTATTCTCAATTTATCTAGCATTCAACACCTATGGTCCAACTCCATGCTGACTGAGTCTTTTCTACAATGGCACAATTCGTCTTATGCTCCACGCTTCCCTGCACTTCCTTTTATCACTATCTGGCATACTTGGAAGGCACAGAATTCTGTTATCTTCCAGGATGTTTTCTATACGCCGGAGACCATTGCATATCGGTGTATGGGTATGGTTCAACTTTGTCTACCAATTTACAGGTCCATACATTCCAGGGATGTGACAGAGGTCGATATAAATCGGGACATCCCATGGGGCTTCTTCGACAGAGCAACCCAAGGTGCTCCTTCCCGCGGTGGAGCCGGAGGTATCATTTACTTCTCCCATACACAATGGTTTAAATTTGCTGCATCCACTGGTTTCAACACAAACAATCATGCAGAGCTATTGGTTTTGAAATATCTTTTACATGTTGCCATTGTGAGGGATATTAAGACCTTATAGGTTTTTGGTGATTCATCTCTTATAATCCAATGGATGAAGGAGAGGTGGAAGCTCAGGAACATTTTACTAATGCCTATCTATGAGGAGGTTGCTAAAATGGCAGCATCTTTTTCAATGATCACCTTCTACCATATATATAGAGAACGGAATCAAGTGGCGGATGGGTTATCAAAGATCGGGCTAGAACTTGATAATGACATATGGAAGACTTGGGCGCATGCTCCTGATCATCTATATGGCCCAGGGCCAATCATATTTTGAATTTGCCAATATTTTTTTGTTTTAGGCATGATGCCATGCACTCTGTTATGTTCAATGCACCTTTTATGCACAGCATGTCCATACTGCTGATTTTTTATGATTGTTCTACGCATTAGCTATAATAGATCTGATGAAAACTTTAAAAAAAGACCTTAAAGGTTATGTAAAATGTCTCTCCTTTATTTATTTATAAAGTAGATTCGCCTTTTTTCTCAAAAAAAATAATAATAATAATAATAATAATCTACTTTATGAATATTAAAAGCGTGTATCCATAAAAACAAAGAAGAGAAGTGAATACGCGTAAAAGGGTACAAATTCCTTTGACCAAGTTCTAAAATATGTAATAAATAATATTATTATAAAATTTATTTACTATATTGTTACATACAAATTTATAAGAAAAAGAGGAATTTGACCAAGTTCTAAAATATGTAATAAATAATATTATTATAAAATTTATTTACTATATTGTTACATAAAAATTTATAAGAAAAAGAGGATAAAGAGATAAAAAAAAAAATTATCCGATGGTAACCCAATAAGTCTAATAAAACAACTAACATTAAATCTAAAATATATTATCCTCAATCTAATATTTAAGTTTAAAATATCAAAAATAAAACATCTAACATTTAATCTAAAATATATTATCCTAAATCTAATCTTTAAAACTAAAAATAAGTGATATAGTATTAAATCTTTATAATATAGAAAAATATTATAACTTATTTAAATAAAAATATATAAATTATTTAAAGAAATTGTGGTTTTTATTTTAAAAATAAATGGAAATTACAATTTTAGATTGATAAAAATATTGTTTTAATGCAAAAATGAATTTAACGTTTTTGAATATCCCTAATACAACATGATTATGCATTAATTTGATGTATGCAATTTCATCAAATCAAAATGATTCTTATTGGATTTAAGTTAAGATAACCAATAGCCCTTCATATTATTTTGGGTGACCGGAAAATGGCAACTTCATAAAGCATTTAGACGATAGTCATAAATAGTGTGCATATCATTATATCCTTCTGAAAAATTATTTCATATTATACCTGGTTTCCCTCTTTTTTTGCAACCTCGTGCCACCCTCAAGAAGAAGGGCACATTGTAACTAATTGTGATTCAAAATTCTAGAGATCAAAATTCAGTGAGGGAACCAAATCTTTATCAGAATCAAAGGTATCAAATTCATGAAGTCTCTCCATTCCCCTTGGAGGGGCTTCATTTATAGTTATTGTCCTTGAGGAGGAAAACTCGATATTCATATCTTCATGGCTATCCTTGTTGGGCACTTTTGGACAAACAATGTTCTCATTCTTTGGAACAATTGATTGTTGATTAACATAATTATGATAAGCATCTACCTCTAGATATAGTTGCTTACATGCCCACTGACTTTTTTTATTTAGATTTATGTCATTTATCCCTTTTTTAGTAGGCACATGCATGAGGACAAGAATCCTAGAGATGCTTTGGTTGTTGGCAAAGTCGACACCAAAAAGAGGTATTCTCATCATCCAAAACACATCTAAAATTTTCTCATTGTAATAATATCTCGTTTGGTAGACTGTGACTTATGTCAATCTCAACACATATTCTAGCATATGTGAAAAGACCTAGTTTATTCGTTCTAGCTTTGTTTTGATGTCACTCACCCAAAGTAATTGTCAATATCTTTAAGACTAATAAATGACAAAAATGAAGATGTGGATTTGGGAGCCTAAAACAAGCTGACATTTTTGTTATAGACATAGTGGAAGGATTGAAAGTGGGAACCAAGGGGTAACAAAAAGACCCGCCCTTCCCCAAAACCATAAGTGCTCCTCTAAAACTCTATGACAATCAATAAGGTTTTCAAACTGAACAATAAAGAAACCCTTAGAACAAAGATAAACCTCAGAGAGCTTTGCCCATGTTGAAAACATCCATTGATATAAATCTGAAGTGAAAGGCCATAAACCATTGAATCTACATATTACAACGAGGATTGGTAAAATACAAGAAAGCTTGTAACACCCAACTCATATTCCTCCAACTTGAGCACCTCTTTACATTTCTCCACAATATACACATTAAAAATAGGAGGGTTTGAAGTAGTTGAATTCAATGGTTTGTTTAATGTCTACCACACAAGCAAAGGAGTGAACCCACAATGTTAAGGTTTTTCCCTATAAGGGACTTAACCATGATTTGAAAACTGACATTGAGATCAAAACCCTCTTTGTTTAATTGCATGCTAACAAAACGAGTTGTATCAAGCATTACAACATAAACTTAGCTTACAGTCATTTTGTCGAACACTTGGCAAGTAAGCATTTCATCAAATGTTTACATACACCCTCTATTCTATTGGGATCTAATTTCAATGATTTTGCTCTTCCATTATGAAGTACCCTTGAACAAAATCTATCATTATCAAATGCCTCAGTGGCAACATTCTTGTACTTGAAGTCATTAACATAACTACTCTTTGGATAACATGACACATACAATATTGTGATATCAAAACCCGTTGAAACTAACACTTGATGGATTCCAACCTTCACTTCTCCTAGTGGTCTATTGCCACCAATATGTATGCCAAGACAAAGTGAATTGCAATCATGTTTTTCCTTTTCTGATGCATGGCTTTTACACCATTACCATTAATATTCATGCAAAAGGTAAAGTGTATTGCAATTATGTTTAAAGCATGGCTTTTACATAGTTATTGATTAAGGTGGAAGACCCTATCCAGACCAAAACATTTGGGTGGCTGGGGCATCAAAGACCTAAGGGCATTTAACAAAGCACTATGTGCCAAGAGCTTATGGCATGGTCTTTTTGAAAAAGGATTATGGGGTTCCACTATTCAGGAAAAATACTTAAAAGGTTTGGAACCTGGGTTATGGTTGGGGACCTGTAATCGATCTCTTGGCAGCGGGTCTACTATTTGGCGTAGTTTGCTCATAGCTATGGATATTCTCAGGAATTCTCTTTGCTTGGAGGTTGGTCGTGGGAATATGATCTCGATAGGGACTGATCCCATCTTAGGGATCGACGAATGCTACCGATTATCTAACGACCTTATTGAGGCTCTGCATGAACGAGGCTATTTCATTTTGAAACATTCGTGGCTATCATCCCCTGAACATTCTGATAGATGGGAGATGACCGATTTTACATATTTTGCTACAGAGCATTTGGAGGAATGGTTTGCTTATCGGCTTACTTTGATTGGAGCAGATATACATCTATTGGAGGAACCTGATAGATTAATCTGGGCGGATAATCCATTGCTTGGCACCATTACGACAAGATTGGCATATGACAGCCTGATGGAGGAGTCTATGGATCATCAGGTGAATGGCACTAGAGCATTGTTATGGAGTAATAAGATTCCTTTGAAAATTAGTTGTTTTGTTTGGCTTCTCATGCAGAATAAAATTTTAACGTGGTCTAATCTCCAACATCATGGATTCAACGGTCCAGGAATATGTATGCTGTGCAAAAGGGGTAAGGAGGAGATTAATCATCTCTTTGGAAGTTGTGTATTTTTTCAAAATATTTGGTCATGTCTTCGTGATAGATGGAAGTCTCTTCCTGTTTGGGAGCTGCCTACTACAGTAGAGAATTTAGACTGTTGTTTTGAAGGATTGAAGGATGATACACTTATTGTTTTTTAATCGCTATGGGAAGTTTGGTGCGCTCGCAACAGATTGCTATTCAATGGTTTTCAACCATGTGTCGATCTGATGGTGGCACGGATCTATGTTTGGCATGCTAGTGCTGTTATTGCTCCAAATCGTGATCTTACTAGTGCCCCTCCCTGCCCTGAAGACCTCGCCTCTTACCCTATCGATTTCTTCGATGGCGCAGTTTAGCAGGGATTATGCGAGGCTGATAAAACTGTCTCGCAACCACTTTTTCCATCTTTGCATGGGTGTTGGGCTGGGTTCCAACACTATATCAGAGCTATTGGCCTTATGGGGACTCCTCTGGTTTGCGGAGAAACGGAATATTGATATCTCTCACATATTTGGCGACTCCCTCTGTATTATCAACTGGGCATGTGGTTGTGCTGGTATGCGACCCCTCTTACTTCATCATTGGTTGGCTAAGGTTCGGAATTTGATACATTGGGTTGGTCATTTGGTATTTACACATATTCATCGATGTTTCAATGTGGAGGCCGACGATCTATCTAAACAGGTGCTGGGTCTGATGGACGGCATAATCTACTATAAGGAATTCCATATGGGTGAGCTGGTCAATGATACCTTTCTCTCCTTCTAATGATCGACTTATGCTTCATAGAGCTATTTCTGCTGAAAAATGCCACATGTATTGGTTACAACCTAATTTTGTAATTTTTGCTTTGCCGCATAGATGATAGTTATGGATGTGAAGCTTAAATGAGCTGCATGCATTTTGCTTATCCTCTGAATCCAGATTGTAATGGATCTTAACAGCTTGCCCTGTAAGGTGTTTGAAAAGAATGTATCCGAATGCATCGAATGGAACCTTTCCTAACGCATCTTTTTCCAATTAATAAAAAATATTTTTTCACCTTGAAAAAAAATTAAGGAAAATAAACCCCCACTATACCTTAAAAAAGAAAAATCCAAAAACCCAAAACACTTAGTTGCTTGTTAATGGATGCCTGAGATCTTCTAGCCTTGTATCCATGAAATATTCATGTGGTAAAACCACCCAAAGCAAGCCTTGCCAAAATCAAGGTTACATGGATGCATATAATAGTGATGTGATGTACTTCGCTAGTTCGCAATTCATGCGAGCATAAAATCTCCTTAGAAATCTTTCCTTTCCTATGTTCTAAACCTCCACTAATGAAAAGATTAAATTATTTATAGCCGCCTCCATTACTAGGAATATTATAAATTATTCACATGAACGTATCCTAGTGTCAAAGTTATTAATAAATAATGATAAAATTTACGATTAGATCAAAATAAAATCTATAACAATTAGGTCAAAGAAAATATTATAATATGGAAGGTTTATAACTAAAATAAAAATAATAATGATTTTTTTTTATAATACTAACAAAATTTCTATTTTATATAATGCATCACGTACATTGAACATAACCTTAATTACAAAACGTTTAGATTTTTAAAAAAATTATGCATTATTGTTAAACTTTGAATTCAAAACACCACCACCTAATTTTATTTTATATTTAAAATCAATGTATATCCAAAGCACATGTAAAGTATATCCAAAGCACATGTAAAATGGCATCTAAAGTGAATTTCGTTGTCTACCCACATAATACCTAATAATTGTACTCTTAATAGTGACAACGAAAGAAGTCTCTATGAGCTTGACCTTATACGGGATTTAATACAATTAAACATTGGATGGGAACATCCATCATGTAAGAAAAAATGAAAGGGAATAATGGGATTTATTGGTAAGATTTAGGTTTAAATTTGGTTAATTGTTATTATAAATTTTAGATTAGGTGTAATAATTTATAAGTTGTATTTTTTAAATCATGGGAGTTGGTAATTTGTTAGGATTATTTAAGTTAGGCTTAGGTTTAAAGTTGGTGGAACGCGTGACTTAGCAAGGGTCGAGACATCGAGAAACGCATCCAAATATGCAGAGTCCACTCCAAGAGGCGCCTACCCTTTTAACCTCATCACAAAAAGCCAATACCTTATTGGAAATTTGAACCCTAATAAAAATAATAAAAATTATATCTCTCCACCATTATACCACCAACTCATTGACTATTTGTAAGTTATATTTAATAGAAAATTCAAGATCAATTTTAAGTGGAGATGTTCTAAACAAAAATACTTATCTTTCCACTAAAACACAATAAAAAAATGTCTCAATAAAAATTTAAACCTATATAAATAGGTACAAAACTTACTTTTCAATCAATCAAACTATGACTCCTCGACCAACTTATAAAAAATAATAAAAATCAATTTGTTGCTTTGGCCTTCTATATCTAACTAACTTAGATAATGTTATCTTTTTAACAATACACCTACTTTAATAGAACCATGTAGAATTGGATGTATGTAGAATATTTTTATAAAAACATGCAAACATATGAGAAAGTTCTTGTAAATTCCATAGAACAAGGATAACATACGAGAAACTTCTTATACTTTTGGTGGGCCACATTGCCTTTCATCTTGGACATGTCAGGCGAACCCTTTAGAATATTAAGTCAAGTATATAATATTGTACGATTGTATAAGATTGAGTTATCTATTATGACATTTAATACTGATGTGTCATAGGATGTTGCTTATATCTCGGAGGTTTTTGGACAAGACCTTATGTCACGCATGCAGTGTTTGGTGTATGCATTATCCATTCGTTCGTTTGTTTTTTTTTAATTCTATAAATTTAACTTTATATTTTATTATTATTATTATTTACCATGAGGAGCCCTTTACATCGTCTAGTAAGCTTTGTTCACTATGTTACTGGGAGAAATGTCACAGGTTAAGGCTAGCCTTAATATTTGACAAGACATAATCAACGGGAGTAGAGCACCACCTAGGTTGTAATGAGGCCTTAAGGAATGGTATGCTTTCCCACCTCTTAGAAGGATTCGAACCTAGACTTCTGTCGGGGCATTCGTTAGTCCCCACTGCTAGCTCATGTCCTCAAACCCTAATAAATTTAACTTTATATTAATCATTGTATTGATCAACTAGTATTCATTATAATCACATATAATTGAATTTCTCTTAGTTAGCATCCGATGGAGGGAGAGATGAAGCGATGTGGCTTTGCTATTGACAATGGTTAAAGGGTAATCATAGTAGTGTTGATGTTTCCATTGAATATGTTGATGTTGGAGAATCTTGTTGGCGTGAGGCAAGTAATTCGAGGGTAATCACATGGAGCCTTGCCCAAAAGTGGAGTAAATATTGATCTGATAGTTCATGGTTACTTTTATGGTTTTTTTGTCAGATATAAACATGTTAGTCACACTCAAGGATACAAATCTAGCCATTGAGGAACACATGGCTACTTTAAAGATGTCAAAAATAACCCCTACACATCGATTTGTGAAGAAGGTAGACGTCACCCCCACTCTACGTACCTAGACTTCATAACCAAGAAGAAAGACCTCCATCCTCTTGGAGAGAGAGTTGAGACTTGGTTGGTACATTTATTGAGATGTGACATATCCCTGTATGAGTTAATAAATATATTTTAGATTCTTTTATGTCTAAGATGTAAGGACAAGTCTCTTTTTCTATGAAAAGGGCTTCTTTGTATTTATATTCAAGTCCAAAGACTATCAAGGTATAATATTTCACTTTGGGACATACTTCGTGGCCTTGTAGGGCATGTATCTCAATCATTAGACCTTAATTTCAATCCAGAGGAGGACATTGCTTCAACCCTTGTTTGGTTTGGCCTTCCCCATTTGTCATTGATATTTTGGAACAAAGAAACCTTAAAATCTATTGAGGATAGCTTGGGGAAATTCATCGAAGCAATTAAACCAAGGGGGGAATGCATTGAAGCAATCCAATACTCATTTGCACACATATGTGTGGAAACAACTTTGGACAAGAGACTTTTTGAGGCCATCCAACTACAACTATATAATTCGACCTATTACTAGGAATCAAAATATTAACTATGACCTTTTAAATGCATTATGCACCGCACCTATGACCATTGTGCAAAGCATTTCCCATGAGTTCCCTCTCTGACATCTCCAATCTCTCCTCCACCAAACTAGCCAAAGAAGTCCTTATCTAAGTAAATCCCAAGGAAATTAAAGGAGGATGGCTAGATCCCTTTCAAACCCATGAATAGCAAGAAAAAGTAGCAAGCACAACCCAAGAACCTAAAAGACACCAAGATCATCCCCTCCAAAACCTAAAAGTCACTGATACCACTTCCATGTATTAGGAGACCTCGAGGCCTTTGAAAATTTCAAGGAAGGGGGAGAATCATTTAAGAAAGGAAGCCCCATCCCCTTAGAGTCATATATGTTAGGGCAAGGAGTAGCAGTGCCTGAAATATTTGAAGATATTTCATCTCCATCGAAAGAAATTGAACAATAGATTGCAATTCATGTTTAACCTATCATTGTCTTGGAATAGAAGGATGAAGAATGGAAAAGAAAACATAAAGGGTTAGTCCTTAAAACCATACTAAAAAGGCCAATCCCCTACACCCTCACCTCCACTCATTCAAGGAAGGAAATCCAACTGATAGTAGAGGACAAATGAGGCAATAAGAGAGCTTGCCTTAGTATTCAAAACTCACTCTTTGGCTATAATAATTTTGTAGGAGAGAGGTTTCTCATAAATTCTCTCTTAGACATGGAACAATATGGTAACTAAAACATATGCAATCTAGTCTAGGCACTTCAAAGACTTGTAGAAATTTGAGAAAAAAAACGCTCTTTAATTGGTTGCTCCCTACTTCATTTTGGGGAGAGGAGCTAATAATCTAGACATAGACCCCTTATTGTGTTTTAATTATCCATTGAAAGAATAAAGTTGTAGCTTTTGACACTCTCTATAGAGAAAATTAATATAGTAATATAATTTAGTGGTTGATATAGAGCATAATCATAATAATAATTATTTAAATTTAATTTTAGTGTACATAAACCATTGATTATATGTAATAATTAATCAAATTAATCAAGTTTGATGACTTGTTTATATGGTATAATGGTTGATATAGAGTATAGTCACAATAATAATCTAAGCTCAATCATTGGTGAACCGAAACCCTTATTCACACATTCATATTGTATGTGATAATTGTTAAAAATTGATGATTTCAAATTTTGAAATAATTTATATAAACATATTTTAAATTAGACTTTAAATTTGGTTATCAATTTTTAATGTTTTTTAAATAAGTTTAATATATTTTTATTTCATGCAAAAGTTTAAGAAAAGTTTCTTAAACTTTTGCAGGATGACACCTCAAAATAAATTTGTCAACATAAATTAGTATACCTAACTCATAAAAAAATTATTCCTATATTTTTTAATTTTAAAATTAATCACAATTAATTAAACTAATCCCTTGAACTTTATAATTTAAAGTATCTAAATAATAATAATTCAACCTCTTAAATTTATTAATATGTTGACATAGGGTTGACCCAAATACAATTGCCAATGTGCTTGTCTTTATGTGGGTTTGGATTAAAAGACTGTAAACAAAGTTAGCACTATTATATAAGCGAAAAGTATGTTTAGAGATATATGACTCTTATCTCTTTTTAGTGTGTGAACTTGGGTTCGTGAATGGACTCTATGTTGTTTTTTAAATATATATATATTAATATAATATAATATAATATAATAGATTTATAATATCAATTAATACAAATATGTTGATCAAAGACAAACATATTAATACAAATATGGTGCATAAAAGACAAACTTTTTCACAGGAGTGGATAAAAGACAAACTTATATTTAGGGGATTGGATTTTTTCTTAAATAAATACTCTACTTTATTCATCAACCAAATCATTATTAAGTATCATATCTTATTTTATTAATAATATTAAAATATTATAAAATTTAAGAGTTTAAAAGTTTTTTTTTTTTTTTTTTCACAACAACATACGGAGATGAGGGTTTCTACAGTAGGGTTTCTGGAGGACTGCTGTTCGTTTTTGCAGGGATGGCAGAACTGGTAAGGTAATCACATTGGCGGCAAGTGCTTGGAGTCCCCGTTGGCCCCTTTGGGGCCAGCCTAGTACCCACCAAGTAAAAAAAGGGGGAAGTAGATCTTACTTGCTCGCCAGTTTGGTTACTTGCTCGCCATTTGGTCATAACTACGTACATTACTCTGCTAATTCTGGAGGTTGGTATTACCTGGTTGCACGCCTGGATTAGCGGGGTTTCCTGTGTTTCCTTGTTCCCTGCTGATATATTAGTGGTTTCGATTGACTTGTTATCCTTTAAATATCCCGTCTTTCGTACTGTGGATGGGACCTCCTGGCGGTACCCTGGCGACTTTGGTATACATTCACTAAACAGGTGTCGGTGTGGGCGACTGGCAACTGCCGGTGGTTGAGTTTTGGCTGATATGACAGGGGTTATTGGTAAAATCGATGGTATACCCTACTGCTCGGTGGAGGGTTCTGGTAGTGAAGCAGGGTTATCTACCCACAAGGGTGCGGGTGGACAGGGGAAGGCACGAGACTTTCATACCAGGCCTTGGTCGAGTAGGGTGCGTGGGGAGAAGGCACGCAAGAGGCGACAATGTAAGCCTCTGAAGGTTCGAGAGGGGTGCGAACAATTTTCTATCCCTGTAGAAACGAACCTCGACCGCATCAATATGCTTAACTCCCGGCTGTAGTGGGCCGTTTCGAGTTCACTAGCGGCGACCAGACTGAACTGTTAGATTGGGTCCGGAGGTATTGGGTTCCACTGTGCGGGGATATGCCGAGAGTTATGATGTTGCTGAATAGATGGGTGCTGATTATTTTTAGCAAACCTGAACATGTGGGACTGGTTCTGAGGAGATTCTGGTGTTTTAAGGAGGGGTCGTTCAGTCTTAAAAAGTGGCATCTTTCCTTCGACCCCTTGAAGGAAAAGCAACAGTTTCGTCACCTGTGGTTGTTGATACCGGGGTTACCTATTGAGCTCTGGACCGAGAATATACTGATTGGATTAGCTAACACTGTGGGGAGATTTGTCCGCCTCGACAATGATTCATTGTTCGGGTTTGACAAGCGCGCGGCGAAGGTGATGGTTGAAATGAACATGGCTTTAGGCCTTCCGGCGGAAGTGGAATTAGTCTGGGGAGAAAGGGTGTGGCGACAGCGTCTGGATTATTTCCGGATGCCCTTTCGTTGTCATGCGTGTGGGTTAACGGGACATATCCGCTCTAATTGTCCTGTGTATATGGCTACTACTCCTGCTCGACGGAGGCCAAATTATTCTGATTCCACTGTACCTGTACGCGAGGATAGGTTCCCTGGCTCATTGGATGTGCCGTCGTCTCCGGGTAAGTTAACTCCAAAACTGGGTTCACCCATTCCTTTTATTTCGGATGATGAGCTTGAATGCATTAAAGCTACTGAATTATTGGCATCTTCTCGGAATTCTGAGAGGCAATTATCTTCTCTGCCGGATAAGGGTAGGGTTTCGGGCATTTGTGGCAATTTGGACTTATCGGATGCTTTTAGGGGTTGCTGGGAGGTTACCCAGGGGAGTCGGGAAGATGACTTTCCTTTACGACCCGATAGAGTTTCGAACCTTTCGTCCAATGGTACTGATCTGGACCTGCTACTTGTTACGGAAGATTTGTCTAATTTGGCGAAGGGGATTGGGGAGCCGTCTGGTCTGGTTGGGGGGGAGATGGAGAAGGGTGGGACACTTGAGGTGAGGGAAGTCATGGGGAGCCATACATCTGATAGGGAATTACTTACGCCTCTGTCCATTTTTTCTAAAAATCCCTCGGCTAACCCTAACGTCCAGTCTTGCTTTTCGGCCCGCTTCCAAAACGTTACCCTTAGGAAGGCACGTAGGGGGGGTAAGAAGGACTTGGGGGACACCGTTCACACTTCTGAGAAGAGTGTCTCGGTCACGGACCGTATCCTTTCGGACTTAGGAAATGAGGTATTTTTTCCACTGGCCGGGGTACCTGGTACTGCTTCTTTGGTGAACCGTTTAGTGGATACTGAGACTGGGGGCCTTAGAGATAATCCCCATCAATCTGGTGCTCCCTAATGTCAATTTGTTCACTCAACATTCGCGGTTTGGGGGCGACTGCGCGAGCCAGGGTCCTCTCAAACCTCATTACTACTGCTCCTCCTTCTATCCTTCTATTGCAAGAAACAATGTGCGTTGATCTGTTGGCTGTCACAAAGGTTGCTGGCATTCTGCCGAGTTGGGAAATTACCGCCACGAGCTCGGAGGGTTTATCGGGAGGTTTAGTAGCTGCCTGGGATCCTCGCTATTTCTCCTTTTCTGTCTTTAAGACTCGGTGGGGTATATTACTGGAAGGGATATGTAAAGTGAATGATATGGCACTGAACATTCTTAACTGTTACGCTCCTTATAAGGAACGGGAAGGTTTTTGGATGGGATTGCAGTCATCGGGGTTACTATTGAAAGAGAATTTTATGGTGGTTGGGGATTTGAATTTCACCAGATTTGCTTATGAACTTTGGGGGTCCAAGGCTAAAGTGGATCCACTTTCAAATTTTTTCAACGAGTTCCTTATTAACAATAGATTGATTGATGTGGTTACAGGAGTCATCACTCCCACATGGACAAATGGAAGAAGCGGTTCGGAAGGGATCCACAAAAGGTTAGACAAATTTTTGGTACATGAATCTCTGTTGGATACTGTTGGGCGATACAGATGTTGGGTAGGGAAGAACAAAATTTCGGACCACTGGCCCATATTTCTGCAGTTCGATGACTGTGTTTATGCGCAGAAATTTCCATATAAATTTGATTGTTCGTGGCTCAAACTAGAGGATTTTGTGCTATTTGCTAAGGCTGAATGGCAAAATATTACGGTGGATTGTGAACATAATCCTGTAGACAAATTTTGCAGGAAACTTAAACTCTTCAAACTGGCTGTTTCTAATTGGATACACACTAAAAAGCAGAGTGATAGACAGAGGTTAATGTGGGTTGAGACACAACTGCAGGACCTCTATAGCTGTAGTTTCTGTGGGCCGTTGGAGGAGGTAAAGTACAATACTATCAGGGAACTTGAGAAAGAAAAGACTGATATCTATCTGCGGGAGGAAATGGAATGGAGAATGAAGAGTAGAGCACTGTGGGTGCAATCGGGGGATAGCAATACAAGGTTTTTCCATTCCTTTGCATCGGCCCGCAGGAACTGTAATACTATTTGGCAGATGAAGGATAGCTCGGGGGCCGTCATCACTGGACAACAGGAGATACAGAAACTTGCATTCGAGCATTTTAGGAACATATATACTGCTGATCCATTATGTGACCTTGAATCCCAGCTACAGGTGATTAAGTGCTACCCCAGGTTTTTTGATGAGGGTTCAGCTGGAGAACTATGTCGGGAAGTGACACTGGATGAGGTGGAGAGCACTCTGAAACTCTTCGCCATGGAGAAGAGTCCAGGCCCGGATGGCTGGATGGTTGAACTGTTCTTACATTTCTTTGATTTAATGGGGGAGGAACTGGTTAAGCTGGTGGAATATACCAGATTGGAGGGCTATATGTCAGCCCTGAATTCTACTTTCTTAACTCTTATCCCTAAGGTGAATGATCCGAAACATTTTGGAGACTTTCGACCAATAGCATTGTGTAATCTGATTTACAAGATAGTTTCTAAGATCATTGCGGGGAGATTAAAGCCGGTGCTTTCTAGATTCATTTCTAAGGAGCAATTTGGCTTTTTAAAGGATAGACAGATACACGATGCTGTGGGGATCACGCAGGAGATTCTCCATTCTGTCAAAATTAAGAAAAAGAAAGTTGTCTTTCTCAAAATTGACTTGGAAAAAGCCTACGACAGGGTAAATTGGGACTTTCTCAGATTAATCTTGATACAAATTGGTGTCCCGGCGATGGCTATCAAATGGATCATGTCTTGCGTTGATACTGCTAATATCGCGGTTCTTGTGAATGGGGCTCCTACCTCTTTCTTCAGCTGCACAAGGGGTATCCGCCAGGGTTGCTCACTTTCTCCTCTGCTATTCTTGCTGGTTATTGAAGGATTCAGTAGATTGATTTCACAGGCTAAACGGGAAGGCAGAATCATGGGCATCAAAATAGCTAATAACTTTTATATTACTCATGTGTTGTTTGTTGACGACGTGTTATTAGCTGGTTTGGATTCTGTTGCTGAATGGAGGCATTTTCAGCAGATTATATCACTATTTTGTCAGGCTTCTGGGATGGCTGTAAGTGTTACTAAAACTTGCTTTTATGGTAATCTTATACAGGATGACAGGAGGTTGGAGATTCAGAACATTATGCCCTATAATTTTTGTTCCATTAATGATGGCTTCCAGTATCTTGGCTTTAGACTTAAGCCTAATGGATATTTAGTTAAGGACTGGGAGTGGCTTATCCAGCGATTTGAACAGCGTATTTCTAATTGGACGTATAGGCTCCTGTCAATAGGAGGTAAGCTAACTTTGGTCAAATCGGTTTTGTTGGGGCTCCCAGTATACTGGTTCTCATTATTGCCCATACCTTGCTCTGTTATTAATTCCCTGAGGAGACTGGTGTATAATTTTCTGTGGTCTGGAGGTTTACATAAGAAGGGTGTGGCGATGGTTGGTTGGGAAAGGATTGCACTGCCTTTTGAAGCCGGTGGATGGGGTATTCGGGACCTGTCGGCGTTTAGTGCAGCTCTGCGTTTGAATAGCCTATGGCGGGCTCTCTTTGGCAACACCTTATGGACACAACTCATACACCATAAATATATCAGAATGGAGGTCTCACACTGGCTCAGGACTCCTGCTAAAAAAATACGTGGTATTTCACCCATTTGGAACGGATTCCTGAAGGTATATAAATGGATGGCTTCGGCATTATGTTGGAAAGTGGGCTGCGGTAGGGAGGTTGCTATTGGGGTGGATCCAATTGCTGGGATGAGCGAGCCCTATGTTCTAACTCCACATCTGATTCAGCATTTGCGTGACAGAGGTTACGTCACTTTAAACACTATTGTCAACAATGATTCGGGTCTGTGGATGTCGGATGCGCAACTCTAGATGAACTCGGTAGATGCTGTGGAATGGAGGGATTACATACATAGACTCAATACCTGTGGTATTCGGATTAGGGATACAGCAGATGCGGTTATTTGGTCCGGGAATGATGCTACAGGATCTGTTACTGTCAAAGCGGCATATCACTATATTATAAGAGGGAGATGCATTTACCCGAAACAGTGGTGGTATGGCAAACTTTGGCAATGGCATCTTCCGCTAAAAATAAAATGCTTCTTTTGGTTTACCCTACAGGATCGGCTGAAGTCATGGGAGAATCTTCTGTCCATGGGATGGATAGGTCCCGGGATGTGTTTTCTGTGCAGAGGCAATTTGGAGACTACAAAGCATCTATTACTGGAGTGTCCTTTCACTTTGGAGCTATGGGAGCATATTTATAAGTTTTATGACATCAGAGCCCGTTGGGTAGGTGATATTATTGCTAATACCTTACTCCAGTGGAGCACTGAATGCAAGGAACACTTCACACTGCCTATATTTATCTGTTGGATGGTATGGAGGGCTAGAAATAAGGCAATATTTGAAGACTCACGACCTATGGTACAGCCTCTGTTTAAGAATGCTATCAGCTACTACTCTAGTTATTTGGTGGAGCATAAGGCCAAGGTACTTCGGAATATTGGGCAACTTAATTTATCCTTTACACGCCCCATTTGTTTCTTTGATGGTGCAGCTGCTCGTGGAGAATGTGGGGCTGGGGGTACCATATATCTCAACGGTGATCATTATTTTGCCTTGAAGATGAAATGCGGTAGGGGTACTAATATGAAAGCTGAAATCATGGCCTTATGGTGCGTGGCAGTGGTGGCTAATTGTTTTGGTCTTATCGATGTCCTTATTTATGGTGACTCGAGAGTGACTATTAAGTGGGCCAGGGGAGAATATGAACTTAATGTCTTACAGCTGACCTATTGGGGTGACAGAGTTATGGAAGAATTAAACAAGTTGGGACAGATCACGCTGAAGCACATTTATCGGGAACATAATGTTCAGGCGGATCAACTTTCTAAATTAGCTTTGGATTCGCCGGAGGACATCATTGTGTGGGAGGAATACTTGGAGAACCATTGCATTGATTCTGGTACATGGCAATATTTAGGATAAGTTATCTGTCCTTTGGTTAAGGTAGTCACATGCTGGACAATGGACCTTTGGTCTGGTATTGGAACTTATGTATATTTTGCATTTTTGTAAATCTGCCCCTCGAGGGAGATAACATCTCAGACTCTGTTATGAGGAACATCTTGTACTATTTGATTCAAGTTTGAATAGCAATAGTATGTATTTTTTCACGGAAAAAAAAAAGTAAGGGATTTTTTCAAACATATTAAGTAAATGATTTAAATTTTTTTATTATTAGTTTATTGGTCTCACACTTCATTTTAATGATTTTTGGTTAATGGAATAAAAGTTGAGAAATGATATATTTTACAATATGAATGACAAATGGATGTAGTTGTAACAAGGGGAGTTGTTGAGCAACAAGTATCTGTATAAAAGTAAGAGTAGCAAATTGTTGTTGTTAGTAGTTAGTAGTAGCAACTTGCTTTTGAGCAATTCAAACAAGGTTGGTTGTTTCGTGTGTTCAACTTTGGAGTGTAGGATTATTGGAGGGAAAGGAAGGGGGATGGATGTAAGTAATGTAATATGTTTCAGAAGTGATATTGCTTGCTCGAAATGGATGCTATGTTGAGTCAAGATGGCTCAATCGAAACAAACTAGTCTCCATGAATGATGCCTTGATTTATGTACCAGGATTGCGAGAAATTTTAACTTGCTTTCAAACCTGTTTTGGGGCATTACATTAGAGACAAATTTTCTAGTTTTTCAAAATATGGGATGTAATAAGTTGGTCTCTTACATGCAATTTTGGACCAAAAAAACTATAGCTATGCCTCTCATATTTCTGTGAAAATGATTTTATTTGTAATGTTATTGCCTGAAAAATGCAAGTCCCATTTTCAATTTCAAGCAGCATTATTTTAAACAGCATTGCATTAGCACATGCAAATTTTGGGAGCTTGATATGAGTTATTGATTCGAGCCATCTTCTTGTTTATCATGCATAGTAGATATATAGTGATCAAAATGAAGATCTATGTATTATCAATGCATAATCTACATATTTTGAGGCATGATATGAATCATTGGCATCCTTTGGCAAAGAGCAAGCTTTTAGGAGGGCGCCTTGCACTAGGTGTAGACACATGGCACATGAACTCCATCTACGAGATCAAAGGGAATCTTTCTGGGTAGAGCACCCATCATACAAGGAGAATCTTTGGTGATACTTATTGTTCATGGAACTTACTTGGGTGACAAGTGGCATCTATGAACGATTCAAGAGAGGAGTTATGGCATATCGTTACCCTCAACCCTATTTCTTCTTATTATTAAGGGGTAGCAATACACCTACGATTGCATCCCAACCTTCATGAATTCCTTCAATTTGAAGCATTGATTGCAATTATACTAGATAATACACATTGTTTGGAGCTAGGGTGAGATGAAGACTATCTATCTATATCTCATCACCATATGTCACATGCTCACATGAATCTATCTAATCCCATCTAATAAGTCTAGTCTATCTCATTCTGTTAAGAACTTGTGGGTATAAGACGGGGACATGGGATATTACTTTAATAAGCTTAATCGGGCATTGCAGTAGAAATTGATAAGAGCAAACATGAGAGAGAATAAATGAGCGAATGTGAAGGCCTACTATTGTATTTTCTTTTTGAACAAGCTAGTCATGAGGAACTGTCACCATGTGGGGCTTGCCTCATGAACATAACAAGTTGAAAGAGAGAGAAGAGTTGTGAGGCCCGAGACTTTGACACAATCGAAATAGGTTCAAATTTAGCTTCTTGAAGTATGAGTCAAAGTAGACCACATGTATTTATTCCTCTCATAGGTGGTTGTTGCATTCCATGGAGGTGCTTACCAAGTTACTATGCATCTGCAACAACTCTTTTATATGTAGAATTGATGTCTATTGGATGCATAATAGTTGGTTGTCTTTTATGGCCAAGTGGCTCATGGTGTGAAACATCTGGAATTTGCAAGAGAACCTCAGCTAATCCCTTGTTACTTGTACTCGTGTTATCTTTCCCATTGCTTTTGAATTTGCTCCAATACAAGTTTTGATCTTGTGATCTTCGTCTTGTAACAGACCAAGAAACGAGATTAGGAACTAGAGCCGTTAGGACTAGGAACCAGGACCATGAAATACAATAAGTATATTGGAAGGTCATCTCTTTTAAAGGCATCTCAACTAATAATCTCGACTAATGGAAGGTTGTCTCTTGGAACCAAACCAACTAGACCAACGTTTGGAAGGTTATCTCCTGTCATGTCCCCAAATTTTGGCATAAGGAAAATTGGCCATGGTCACCTATGCAAAATTCATAAAAACTAATATGGTGGCTAAAATAGTTAAATTGCCTAAGTAAAATTATCCTAAGGTTCTCAAGAATAATTATTATGGGATAATTTGGCCACATGAGACCCCCTAATTCGAGTTTGCAAGCAAAAATTGCCAATGGGGGGATTAATTGAAGATTGTTGCCCACTTAATTAAGTAAAAAAGGTAATTATGGAAGTAATTGGGCATTTAATGAGTAATTTGGGTCAAATGGGCACATTGGTTAGATGTGGATAATATTGGTTGGAAAAATTGTAGAAGTGGTAAAATATTAAATATTTCCAACTAGCAAATTGGTTGGGTTCCTTAAAAAGGGGAAATGTGGTATTAAGCAAATTACACCACTTCTAGAGCATTTATGACCACCACTTGGTGGACTGGGGGAAAATGATGAATAAGGGAGGTGTATTAAATGCCAATCCATTCAAAGGGATGCTCAAGTGGGAAATTAAGGATGCCAACCACCTAATGCAAGTGTTTCCTTAAACTAGGGGAATCTAGTAGAGATCAATAATGAAGGTTGGACCAAATTTAAATTTGAAGGGAGAGAAGTGGTCAAAAGTGGTTAGGAGGGCACCTTGGTTTGTGGGAATGGTAAATGTTGGTTAGGAAATGGTCCAAGAAGTGTTGGAGGGTGAATTACATGAGGAAGTGGTCAAATGATACATTGAATGTGGCCAATGTGGAAGAAATGAAGGGTATGTTACTCCCCATGGTTTTTGTGCATGGTTTTTTGGTCCCCATGGTATTTGCAAGTGTTTTTTTGGTTTCTATGAAGCTATATAAATAGAAGCAAGCACACTTCACGAGGTTGGCCAATATTTGTATTGTTTTGTATTGAGAGTTTGCTTGAGCAAATCCTGGTGCTTCGGAGATGTGCCCCTTTCAAACAGTAGGGAGACGTGCCCCTCTGTACTTTGATTGAGGAGTGGAGAACCTAGCTCCATTCACAGATATTATTGCAGGTTTTCTACAGGTTGTGATAATCATCAAGTAGCTTGGTGGAGAAGCATACTCCCATTTTGGTTTACAACTACTCATAGTGTATTTTTGGTGTGTCCTTGGATTTAGTGAGTTGATCTATGGACTCTTTTGGTTCAGATGGTTGTAGCATGCCATCCTTGATGTAATACACTCTCTGATTTTATCTTATAATAAAAAAACCCAACTCTGTTCTGCATAAATTCATTCTTGTATTTTTATGTTTATGAACCTATGCTCAATGTGTGCCAATTCTGACCAATTTTTGTATTTCACTTTAAAAAGTGTCTTCTGCTTATCCATTTGCAAATATGAATCCATATTTGGAAACTAGACAGAAAATTGGTTCAGTCTCCACCTTCAGATCAAAATTTTTGGATCCTTTACTAGTGTTTGAGTCGAGTTGGAAACAAGGTAACTGCGTAGTCCCGAATTGGGAAATATCACTCTCGGGGATCTAATCGGCCAAATAGACCTTTGCAATTTTTTGCAGACATTTTTACTACATTACCTATCATAACATAGACCAGATACATGTTTTAGAACCCTTCCCTGAGTTCCAGAGCCTCCTACTTGCTCGGAAGTCAATTCCTAGTGTCTCTCTCTTTGATCTAGTAGAAAGGATCTAGTTTGCATATGTTGGTGTACCCAGGAAGCCCTAGAGTATAATTCAACAGTAATTGATTTTGAAACATAAATGGTCCTAGTGCGTTGTGCAAAGGATCCTTGAACTAGTGTAGCCACTGTTTTCCTTCGTTACATTAGTGTCTTCCTTGACCCATTGAGTTAGAGTGCCCATTCCTTTGTTGTACTTGGCTTTGGTACATTACAGTGGTATTAGAGCTTAGCTACTTTGGCTGAGTTTTGATTTGGTGTGCCTCATTTCTAGTTTGGGTACATCACATCTCCTTGGATCTAGGAAGGCAAGGATCGACAAGGAAGTTCAATAAGGCATTAGGGGTTTTTAGATATTGCTCAATGCTATGGAAACAATAAGGCAAGGAAGGCATTAGAGCGGTTTAGATGATGTTATATGTGCATATTCATGCAAAGAAAACTAGTTTTGCACGGTAACTACTCATATCCCCCGAGGAACCCATCCTCATGGTTTTTCCCTCTCTTGTTTTGGACAGACCTCTTTCATCTGGTGATTATGATGCGTTGAAGTCTAAATTTGGTTATGTTCTACGGCCATGTGAACTAAAATTGTCAATTCATCATTTCGTGTTGAATAAGTAGTAGACAAAATCAATGGAAGAGAATCCCAAGTTCACGATATAATGCTTTGCACTCGCATATAAGTTCACGGTATAATGCTTTGCACTCGCATATAAGTTCACGGTATAATGCTTTGCTACAATTATGGCTTCCATTTACGTTGTTGAGCGATATGTTTTTTTTAGCGAAATTCAGTACAAAGATGGTATTTCTAGATGATATTCCTTTTTTCTTTTTTCTTTTTTAGTGGAGTTGTTATGTGGTGGATTGGCTTAAGTAGTGGTGATTTAGTGAACATACATGATTTCACATTGTGTCATTGTAAAATCTGTTTACATTAATTACAACTATACATCTATAAATATGGTTTGTTCTCTTCATGTATTCAAAATATTGTAACTTGGGAAGAATATTGTACACTACTAAAGAGTTTTGCAAATGTGTTAGTACTTAGTGTAATGCACCCTTGAGCATAACACATGCATTACATATTAGTAATGAAAATTCTAGATGCCATTTGATTTGCATATATATTCCGATATCTTATAAATTCCAATTCATAAAAATACATCATATTGTTCCATCTAGAAGACATAAGTTATGGCTTTACAGAAAATCTTAAAAAGGTGTATTTTAAAAACAATATGAATAGATCAAGAATTACGATGGATTATCAATAAGTTCAACTTTGGATTATCAAATATTAAGTTATGTACGGACTGATTAATGTGTTCCTGCGGTCGCTATATGTCCCTGCAGTGGACATATGCACATAATAATTACGATGCATGAGAAACAAATATTAAAAAAATAATCACATAGAAAAAGAAATTTCACAGTAATAAAAACAACTACCATAAAAATTATTGAACATGCCCGTTCATGAGTCCCTTTCTGGCACTTTTTCCTTGAAACCCTGCACATTAATTTAAAAGGATGTAAAACTCTATATATTATTTTTAATATTAATAGTATGTTATTTTTTCTGTGATTTTTTTTAAAGGATGTTAGAGACAGAGAGACATGCTAAATTAACAATGGCATGTATTAAATAAATAGAAAAAACCTCATAACATATGTGAAATATAGGGAGGAAAATAATTCCAAGACAATATTGTTTGGAATTAGCCCCACAAAAGCATTATCTAGAGTCTCCAATTAGCAAATGGTTTATAACCAAACACAATAAAGTAATTTACCAATCAACGAGAGAGGGATAACATAAGTAAAACTCACCTATTCCAATTCCATTGTCTTTAACAACATTCATCATCACAAAAAACAAACGACTTCCATTTCTCTTATCCGGTTTTCTATATGTTTGCTTTTGCACTATCTTTGCCAAAAAAAATTGCAGCTAAATCATTTTTTATATCTTTTGATAAATTTGAATCCTAATTTATTTAGCAAATGGATACATAGGTTTGTTTTACCACTTTTAGAATTGATGTTTCTTGATGCCTTTCCAAAGACCCATCAAATAAGTCATCCAAGGTACTGTTTGCAGGTGTCTTACTGAACCTACTTAGCTCTTGCATGGAAGGAGTTCCTGATGATTTTCTAGATTGCCAACAACACGTATGTCATATTTTCAACTATCATGATTATTTGAACATGGATATAATCAAAATATCTAAAGCATTTTCTCATACAACATCAAAAGACCATTTATAGACTGCTTCTAAGAACCATAAGACTTTATTAAGACAACCATGTTGGCACTATGATTCAGTTGTCATTGATGGTTGGAAAGCAGACAAGGCGGGTGACTCAGACCATTCCAACTTTAGTTTACTAAAGTTGCGACTGAGTTTGAAATACAAGAAAAGAATGTTGTTAGACAAGCTGCAACTCAGACAGCTACAACTCAGACAGCTGCAACTCAGACAGTCGCGACTCAGACATGTTGTGACTAAGAATGCTGCAACTCAAACGGATGCGACTCAGACGGCCGTGACTCAGACGGATGAGACTCAGACGGCCGTGACTCAAACGGTTGCGACTCAGACGACTGAGACTCAGACGACCGTGACTCAGACGGCTGCGACTCAGATGGCCGTGACTCAGACGGTCATGACTCAGGCAGTCGCGACTCGGACGGCTGAGACTCAGACGGTTGTGACTCAGAAAGCCACGACTCAAACAAGCTGCAACTCACAAACATTTATTTATTTTTTAATTAGTCAGTTACAACGTGTAAATTCTGGAAGTCAAAGAGACAGTTCATTTTTCGAATTGGGAGTTAAAGAGACAGTTTCAGTTTTAGAATTGGAATATCTGGAAGTTAAAGAGACCGAGGCATATAACTTCAACATCTATAAAAAACAATTGATGAGAACAAAATCAGGGTGAGAATTGAGAAGATGAAGAGGAGTGGTTGCTGATGAAGCTGTGATTCGAAGAAAACAATTCAGAACAAAAATGTATGGCTCGATTTAATGAAGAATAGAATGCCCAGAAACTCAAGCTATAGCAGCACAGAACAAAAATGAAAAGGGTATGGACTGATATATCTTAACCAGTGTGATATAATTGACTGGAAAATTCTTAACAATTCAGAAGAAAAATGTGTGGCTCGATTTAATGAAAAATAGAATGCCCAGAAACCTAAGCTGTAGCAGCACAGAACAAAAATGAAAAGAGTATGTACTGATATATTTGATCCAGTGTGATATAATCGACTGAAAAATTCTTACATAGGGTGGAAGGGAGGTGCTAGGGAGGATTGCTTTCCTCTGTAAATCAGGTTGATGCCTGAATATTGGGAGTGGGTGCTTCCCTCTAGTGGGTGCTAGAAAAACATGAGAGTTGGTGCTCTCAACAAGTTGCAGCTTGTTAAACAGAGGTTGTAGCCTCATCTTGAGTTGGTGGTCAAAGATAATTGATGTACAGGAGTTAAAGACTGCTTATCATTCTAAGAAGAAGAGGTGTTTTCCCTTTATGGTTTTCCTCATGAATATCTATATCTGTGTACATCATATGTGTGAATGATGATTACTAGTTCTTTTCTTATCTTATTCATTATCTTGACAATCATTTTGTGAATGCTCCTAAAATTTTAAAAGAAAAGATAAACTGATTATTGTTGTTATAATTACAACTAATTCACCCCCTCTCTCAGTTGTAACAATTGGTATCAGAGCAGGTTCCTTTTATTTAAAGGCAGATCTGTGAGCTTAAAACATGACTAGTCATGATGGAAATTCAATCAATAAGGCTCCTTTGTTTGATGGGAAATTTTTTGCTTTCTGGAAGGTTAGAATGAGAACCTATCTTATGTCCTTAGGTGCTGATGTATGGGATGTGGTTGAAACTGGATATGTAAATCCCATTGTATTAGCCACCAAAGATGACAAACTGGAATTTACCTTTAATGCAAAAGCAATGAATGCTATTCTTAGTGGTCTTGCAGAAGCTGAATTTGTAAAATTTATGCATCTTGAATCTGCCAAAGGAATGTGGGACAAACTTATAAGCAGTTATGAAGGGAATGAGAAAGTAAAATATGCCAAACTGCAGACATACATGTTGAAATTTGAACAACTAAAGATGAATGAGGATGAGAATGTTAGTAAATATTTCCTAAGGGTTGAAGAGCTTGTGAATGCTATGAAGGGCCTCGGTGAAACAATTGAAGAAGAATCCTTAATTCAGAAAATTTTAAGATCTCTGCTTGATAAATTTAACCCCAAAGTTTCAGCAATAGAAGAGTTAAATGATCTTAAAACTCTGGGCATTGATCAACTCCTAGGAACTCTAACTGCTTATGAAATGAGGATTAGTACAAACAAACTCATCACTAGAGAAGCATCCTTTAAAGTAGATAAGAATATTGATTATGGAGCAAATGAGATTGAGGAAAAATTTGTAAGAAGATTGAAGAAAGGATCAGGTAAATATAGAGACAAGCTGCCCTCTAAATGTTTTAACTGTGGTAAGATAGGTCATTTTGCCTCTAAATGTCCTCACAAGATAAAAGATTAGAATTCTGATGATGAAGAGAAATACGAATTTAAGAAATACAATAAAAAGAAAAGTTTGTGTGAAAATGATGATGACTCGGAGGATATAGATAACAATTCATCTTGTAAGATAGAATGAATGATTTTATGCTAATGGCCATAGAAGATCTTAATGATGAAGAAGCTATGATTGACATGGAAGGTGAATTAATCAGTGCTTTAGAAGAGATTGACAGAATCAGACTTAAGAAGAGAAAACAAAAACATTTGTTGATGCAGCTTGAAAAAAATGGTAAAGGAACAAGTGAAGATTTTGTGCTGTTAAAATTAGAATTAGAAGAATCAAAGAAAATAGAAGACACTCTAAACTAACAATTAGTAGAAAAAAATTTAAGATGTGAATCTCTGGAAGGAGAAGTAGTAAAAGCTAGAAAAGATTTGGAGAAATTTCAAGCTTTGTACCACCAAAATTTGTCAAGTATCAAAGCCTAAGAAGAACTGAATAGCATCCTGAGTAAGCAAAGATCTCCATTGATAAAGACTGGCCTAGGTTATGAAAGTGGGTCAAGTAGCAGACAGTTAGATGATGATCATACCTTGCTCACCAAAATTAATAAACATAAGTTGAGATCTGATAAGGAACATAGACAACAAGAGCCAAAGCAATCAAGCTCAGAAAGAAGACCAATATCCAGGTACAAATTTTTTTTCTATGGTTATTGCTATTATTGTTCTAACTTTGGTCATAAAATTGCAAATTGTGGAATTAAATTTAGAAGTATGCAACTACAGAAGTCAAAGAGTTAGATGCTACAAAACAGAGCTGGACAGTCAGTGAGGAAACAAGGATATCACGCAATTCAGTCCAAAACTAAAAGAAGAACTGATTATCAACATATCAACTCTTTTGATCTATTAAATAATGAGCCAGAATGCTTTGTTTGTCATAATTTTGGACACAAAGCTATAGACTGTCATTTAAGGAAGTACAAAACAAATCAGAGAATAAATTATACATTTGAAAAGACTAAGGTTTGGAAAAAGAAAGAAAGTGACAAATGTGGATTAGTACTTTCTGCTCAAAGGCAAAAGGATCTTTGGTATATTGACAGTGGTTGTTCTAAACACATGACGGGTGATAAAAATAATTTTTTGTCTCTAAATGAAAGCAAATCAGGAAATGTGACCTTTGGAAATGATGCTCCAGGAAAAATCGAAGGAAAAGGGATGGTAAGCTTGAATAATGGCAGAGGAAAAGCTCAAGATGTGTTGTTTGTACATGGTATAAAACATAACCTCCTTAGTGTCAGTCAGGTCTGCGACAAAGGGTGTGAAGTAGTTTTTAATTCGAAAGGTTGCAAGATAAAATCTGTACCCTCGAGACAATTGATTGCAAAAGGCATAAGGACAGAAAATAATGTTTATGTTTTGAATGAAGAAAAGGAAGAATGTCATCTAAGCAAGTATGATGAGAGTTGGTTGTGGCATAAGAGACTTGGACATTTGAATTTTGATCATATAATCAAACTTAGTAACAATAGGGCAGTAAAGGATCTTCCAAAGATATCAAAGACATATGATTCAGTGTGTAAGTCATGTCAAATGGGAAAGATGACCCACACTCAGTTTAAATCAAAAGGTTTTACATCAACAAATGAACCCCTTCAGTTAGTACATATGGATTTATGTGGACCATCCAGGAAGGAAGGTACAGGAAAAAAAAAACTATTTCATGTTGGTTATTGATGATTATTCTAGACTCACGTGGGTTGCTTTTCTGAGAAAAAGATCTGAAGCATTTGAAAAATTCAAAGTGTTTAAGGCTCTGACTGAGAATCAAACAGGAAAAAGATTGAAGGCAATAAGGTCTGATAGAGGAGGAGAATTTAGTTCAGGAGATTTTAAAGAATTCTGTGATAAACATGGGATCAAAAGGGAATATACTATTCCAGGGACTCCACAGCAAAATGGAGTAGTGGAAAGACATAATAGATCAGTTCAGCAAATGGCAAGATCAATGATGAATGAAAAAAACATTTCTCATATTTATTGGGTAGAAGCAATTCATACAGCTGTCCATATTCTTAACAAAGCGTATCTAAGACCAAACAGTGATAAGACTCCTTATGAACTTTGGTTTGGGAGACCTGTTACTATTAAGCATTTCAAAATCTTTGGAAGTAAATGCTATATTAAAAATAATGATGAACATATTGGCAAATATGATGATCGAGCTGATGAAGGTATCTTTTTGGGATATGCAACAAACAACAAAGGAGATAGATGTTATAATAAAAGATTGCATAAATCAGTGGATTGTATTGACATTAAAATTGATGAAGAAATCTCAGTTAAAAATGATCAGATAAGCAGTATTGAACCAGATGAAGAGGTCCAAGAATCAGAAAGAGAAGACCTTGAGTCAGATGATGGAGATGCAAATATTCAGGCAGTTTCAAATCAACAAACAAAAACAAAATCACCTTCCAGAATTGTTAAAAAGAATCATCCTGACAATCAGATAATTGGTGACAAGAATAAAGGAGTTCAGACAAGAAGAAAATTGATTGAAGCTTCAGAGCAATCACAAATTGCTTTTCTATCTATGTTTGAACCCAAGAACTTTGATGAAGCTAGTAAAGATGAAGATTGGATTAAAGCCATGAATGAAGAGCTTGATCAAATTGAGAAGAATAATACTTGGGAGCTTGTTCCTAGACCTACAGATAAGAATGTAATATGCTCTAAATGGGTGTTTAAAAACAAGATGAATGAACAAGGACAGGTTGTGAGGAATAAAGCCAGATTGATCTGTAAAGGGTATGCACAAATTGAGGGTCAAGATTTTGATGAAACCTTTGCACCAGTGGCAATATTAGAAGCCATTATAATGTTTCTTGCATATGCTAGCCACGAAAACTTCAAAGTGTATCAGATGGATGTTAAATCAAAATTTCTTAATGGAAACCTGGAAGAAGAAGTCTATATGGAGCAACCTGAAGGATTTCAATTGACAGATAATCCTGACTATGTTTGCAAACTGAAGAAGGCACTATATGGATTGAAACAAGCACCAAGAGCCTGGTATTATAGATTGGATAAGTATCTACTGGACAAAGGTTTCAAGAAAGGTATTGTTGACAGTAATTTGTACATCAAGGTTGAAGGTGCTGATTTATTAGTTGTTTTGGTCTATGTGGATGACATTATTTTTCGATGTACTAATGATTCTTCTGTTCAGTGGTTTTCTAATGCCATGCAATCTGAGTTTGAGATGTCAATGATAGGAGAGTTGTCATTCTTTCTTGGTCTTCAAATCAATCAGAGTTCTGAAGGTTTATTTCTCTCCCAAGAGAGGTACTTGAAGGAGACGTTGAAGATATTTCATATGGAAGATTCTTCACCTGTCAGCACACCCATGGTTGTTGGATGCAAGCTCAGCAAGGATGATGTATCACCAGATGTTGATCAAAGAACATATCGGTCAACGCTAGGTAGCCTGTTGTACATCACAGCATCTCGTCCTGATATAATGCAAGTTGTTGGTATGGTAGGTAGATTTTAGTCTGCTCCTAAGCAAAGCCATTTAGTAGCTGTTAAGAGGATATTCAAATATTTGAAAGGCACAGTGACTTATGGTCTCTGGTATCCTAGAAATCAGAACTTTCAGTTAACAACATATTCAGATGCTGACTGGGAAAACTGTTTGGATGAAAGAAATAGCACAAGTGGAGGTGCATTCTTCTTAGGTGATTCACTATGTTGGGCCCAGGTTGAGATGAAGTTGTGGAAGCACCTTTTTGAGGCAAGCAGGGAAAGATGAGCTGAGCGCAGCTCAGGAACACAATTTTGGCTAAGTATTGAGGATGCTGCGAAGTTGTGCGCAGCATCCAACTTTTGACCAGACTGCGGAGTTGCGTGCAGCATCAAAGTTTTGGCCATGATGCGAAGACCAGTACTGCGCTGAAGCAGTGCTGCGGAGTTAGGAGGCCACGTGGAGCCAGCAAAGCGGTGTGCTAGACAAGTATCAAGTGTAGTTACCAGCTCGACCGGTAGCAGCCATTTTTGGAAAGATATTTCAAGATTGCCGAGCGGCGGACGTAGGCAAAACATGAAGGCGGCCACGCGTGGGTTGTTAAGGAAAGCGACGTTTGGCACGCTTAGAAGGTAAAACCGTTAGCGAGAAACGGTTCGGCAGAAGCAGCCTACAGGCACGCGTGTGACAGGAAGGCCGATAGCGACAGAATGAGGACGTGGAGATCCGCCATGATCAAGCAGACGCTACCAGGAGCCAGCAAGCCGGTTTGGAAAACCGAGGCAATTTTGGAAATCCTTAGGGTTTTGGGTTTTTGGTCTTCGACATTGTACAGACATGACCTTTGGGCATGATCTTTTTAAGAAGGAATTTTGTATGGAATGGGGGTTCTCAGTGTTATTCTCTTTTTGGATTATTTTTAGTCTTTTGTTGTTGCTGAGAACTTAAGGAGATAACCTTTTTGTATTGTAAAATCTTTCCGAGCTGAGAATATTGTAAAGGCTCTGCAGCTGTGTGTGCAGAGACCTAGCCAAGAGAAAGAAGAGTCTGCAGCTGAGTGTGCAGACTAAGAACGGTTGCCCCATTCCTTTGAAAGAAATATATTACCAACCATTCTTGTGGACGTAGCTTTCCATCCGGGGAAGTGAACCACGTTAAATCCTGTGTTATGTGTTGATGTTTACGAATGAATGACTTTCTGTATTTTCTGTAGAATGAATGCTTGAATGTTTCCTTGCATGCTGTAATATGAGAACTTTGATATGCATTTACCAATAGGAGAAGTTTGGGAATGATATGCTAGGTTCCACGGAAGCAGATGAATGGTAAACATTTCAATTCTATGTTAAGGTCGTGAATCTGTCATTTAAGTTTAAATACTTTCTTAAGCACAGTGAAGGAACGTAGCACAGTTAATCATGTTTATCATTTCGGTTCACATTTTAATAATCCAAGTTCTAGAAGGAATGCTAGGAAGATAACCAGTAAGTGCTTGAATGAATGGATAAGTGATATTCATTTCAGTGCTTTAACGTTTTTGAGATCTTCCAAGTAGAGGATAATTGTGGATGATTCACAGTTCCAGTAGAAGATTCGCAGTAGTAAGAGACCCTTGGTGTGACCCGCTGTGTTTCCCGCACCGCGCAGTACTACTCGCAGCATAGATCCTGTTGCGTACCGCATCACTCTGCCCGTAACGCCATCCTTCTGTCTTGCGCTGCATAGCTTGTTCTTATAAACAACTCATCATTTACTATGGAAACTTAATTCCGCAGTACCCCATAAAGATACACCTCGGGTGAGACCTCAACCTGCTCGTAGGTTATTGCCGAAAGGGCCGGTGTAAAGGGGTTTTGTTGGTCAAAAGGAGAACCGCAAAGAACCTGGGTCTAATTGGAAACCTCTGGGTCAGTTTAAGCCAACACACTAGTAGCATGGCTAAGTAAGAAGCAAGGCTCTATAGCTTTGTCTACCACAGAAGCTGAATACATTGTTGCAACCACATGTTGTACACAGGTTCTATGGATGATTCAAACTCTTGCAGATCTAAAAGTAACATATGCTGAATCTATTCCTCTTCATCGTGATAACACAAGTGCCATTAGTGTCTCCAAGAACCCTGTTCTTCATTCAAATACCAAACACATTCCAATCAAGTATCATTTTTTAAGGGAGCAGGTTACAAACAGAGTTGTCCAATTACATTTCATTCCTTCTAAAGAACAGATTGCTGATATCTTTACTAAACCCTTATCCAAAATCCACTTTGAATATCTATGACAAAAGTTGGGTGTCATATCTTGTTCCAACTAACTTGTTCACTTTGGCAGGGGGAGTTTGTGCTTGGTATCAGAGCACAAACTAATGTAATTCTGAGATGGTTCCAGAATGTTTTGTTTGTTGGTTTCTGGGTTCTTCTTGATAGGGGGAGATGTATTGTCATGTTTTCTTTGACATTGATGTCAAAGGGGGAGAAGTTCAGGTAGTTGCAGATGACAAGAAGTCAGTGATTACACTTGCAACATCATAAATTTTAGGTTTCCATCAATGCCAAAGGGGGAGATTGTTGGCACTATGATTCAGTTGTCATTTATGGTTGGAAAGCAGACAAGGCGAGTGACTCAAACCATACCAACTTCAGTTTACTAAAGCTGCAAATGAGTTTGAAATACAATAAAAGAATGTTGTAAGACAAGCTGCAACTCAGACAACTGCATCTCAAACAACTGCGACTTAGACAAGCTGTGACTCAGACGGTTGCAACTCAAACGGATGCGACTCAGACGGCTGTGACTCAGACGACCGTGACTCAGATGGCTGTGACTCAGACAGCCATGACTCAGACGGCTGAAACTCAGACGGTCGCGACTCAGACAGCTGAGACTCAGATGGCCATGAATCAGACAACCGCGACTCAGACAAGCTGCGACTCACAAACATTTATTTATTTTTTAATTAGTCAGTTACAACGTGTAAATTCTAGAAGTCAAAGAGACAGTTCATTTTTTGAATTGGGAGTTAAAGAGACAATTTGAATTTTAGAATTGGAATATCTGGAAGTTAAAGAGACCGAGGCATATAACTTCAACATCTACAAAAAACAATTGATGAGAACAACATCAAGGTGAGAATTGAGAAGATGAAGAGGAGTGGTTGCTGATGAAGTTGTGATCCGAAGAAAATAATTCAGAACAAAAATGTATGGCTCGATTTAATGAAGAACAGAATGCCCAGAAACTCAAGCTGTAGCAGCACAGAATAAAAATGAAAAGGGTATGTACTGATATATCTGAACCAGTGTGATATAATTGACTGGAAAATTCTTAACAATTCAGAAGAAAAATGTGTGGCTCGATTTAATGAAAAATAGAATGCCCAGAAACCCAAGCTGTAGCAGCACAGAACAATAATGAAAAGAGTATGTACTGATATATTTGATCCAGTGTGATATAATTGACTGAAAAATTCTTAAATAGGGTGGAAGGGAGGTGCTAGGGAGGATTGATTTCCTCTGTAAATCAGGTTGATGCTTGAATATTGGGAGTGGGTGCTTCCCTCTAGTGGGTGCTAGAAAAACATGAGAGTTGGTGCTCTCAACAAGTTGAAGCTTGTTAAACAGAGGTTGTAGCCTCATATTGAGTTGGTTCTCTCAACAAGTTGAAGCTTGTTAAACAGAGGTTGTAGCCTCATATTGAGTTGGTGCTCAAAGATAATTGATGTACAGGAGTTAAAGACTGCTTATCATTCTAAGAAGAAGAGGTTTTTTTTCCCTTTATGGGTTTCCTCATGAATATCTGTATCTATGTACATCATATGTGTGAATGATGATTACTAGTTCTTTTCTTATCTTATTAATTATCTTGACAATCATTTTGTGAATGCTACTAAAATTTTAAAAGAAAAGATAAACTGATTATTGTTGTTATAATTACAATTGATTCACCCCCCCCTCTCAGTTGTAACAAACCATTTCATTCTATCCATATAACTCTACCAACTTATCCAAGTAGATTCATAGCTTATCTTTATGAAGTCAATTGTATGGATATAAATAGGCTTACATCTCTTTTATAAAGAGAACCTCATAAACTTAACTAATCCTATTTTAAGATTTTAATTAAGGTGGAATACACACAAATGAAATATGTGTAGCGTACGAGGAATAGTACTTTGCATTTGTAAGTGGTATGATAGGGAGTTAAGTGATCACAGTGAAAAAATTGAAAAATTCACTAAAATGCTAACTTGGATATTTGGGTATGTTAATCCAAGTGAGAGCTTGTGTTTAGCAGTTTGCGACAAGGGTAAGAGGTCATAATTTATCTTTTTAAGGAACTTCATAAGAGAATTGGTAAGATAAAATTTCCATGCTTTCATGTCAATTTTCATTTTTATATTATCAAGAATGCATCTTACAATTCATTACTGCACATAAAAAGATACATCATACATCTTTGAATCTTAATTTGTCCTTGTGGCTACACTTACTATTTATTTGTCTGGCTTTGAATCTAAATTTGTCCTTGTGGCTTTCAATTTGAATCTAAACAAGTGATTAAGCTTCTTCATGTCTGAAGATAGTTTCCTGAACTCAAATGCCAGCGGACCAAGTTGCACAGTTGAATGCATATAAGCTGCCATCCACTCCAAAGCATCAAGTATTCTCACATAGACAACTAATGATGTTTAAAATATGAAGCTTAACATACATCTTCCTGCTTAGTGGACAATTCAACAAAGCAACTAAGCAAGCTCAACAGTTTAACAATTTTGTTGTTGCAATGGCTACATGAGGGCGGTGATATGAGCAGGGCAATGGGGTCGTGGCTACTTGACGATGGTAATCGAAACATTGTAAAAAATATGAAACATCAAATGTTTCAAAATAATGCTAATCCACCCATAACATTAATCCATTTGAAACAAATGAAACATACAAAAGTCAAGACATCATGATATTGGAAATATGCTCTCCTCGAAAAGAGGCCAAATATGAGGTTGAATTTGTTGAATTTGCTGATTCATGGACCCCCTGCCAGCCTGAAGGTAAGGGCTAATAAATTTTATGGATACAAATCGTGTTGGATTTAGTCACATAAAATAAATCAAATATAATAATCAATCTGACATTATATATAAAATATAAATAAAAAATCATCAAGTATTTGAAAAGGCTTAAAAATACTTAAACATGAAATAACAAATGATGAAAACCATAAATCTGAAGCTGCAAATTGATAATGGAGTTTGTCCATAAATAGACTACATCTCTAGGTCTGCTCACCAATGAGGATCGATCTTATTATGTGGTCAGAATATGTTGGATGCACCAAATTACAATATTTCTCCAAGTATAATGCGGCCTTGGAAATGTTACCAAAGAAACTTCAATGACCGTCTTCAAGAGCTCTTCAACTATACAAAAATCTAAGAAGATTTTAAACTCCACACAACTTCCACCAATAATTCTTCTCCAAAATATTTCCTTCATATGGGAAAATTCATTCATTTATACACCCAAAGATTTCTTAACTCGAATCCAAATACAATGGGATTTGAAAAGATTTAATCCAAAATTAAAAGATATAAAATATATGGTTACCCACCATATAATAATTTTTTTTGGAATTAAATATATGATAATCCAAATATACCCCAAAGATATATGGTAATAAAACCATATAATACATCTTTAGTAATAAAATATTTGGCAAATTAAAACCAAAAGATATCTTATATATATGGTTATAAGAACCATATATTTACGCCGATAGGCATTTTTTCCCGAGGTGTGTTTTGAGAAACACTGTTTGTTTTCGTCATCCCTCCAACGAATCCACTGTCTACACCTGTCCACATGCTTGTCCACCGATTTGTTTATTTTCCCGCGGGTTTCTGTTCTGCTCTATGCTCGTCGTCCTCGAGTTCAACATGTTGCTTGCTCTACACGTCAACATAATGGATTCTTCGCGGCTGGGCACATGCGTTTCGCTCACACTGCAAGTCCATGCATTTGGTAATAGAGGGGACACAACTCTTTTCATGTTATATAACCCTTCACTATGCTCATCGTCCTCGAGTCCAACATGTTGCTTTCTCTACATGTCAACACAATGGATTCTTCGCGGCTAGGCACATGCCTTTCGCTCACACTGTAGGTCCATGCGTTTGGTAACAGAGGGAACGCAATTATTTTCATGTTATAGAACCCTTCAACCATCTAATCTGCAATAAATCCCTTCCTGGCTGGATGGAAAGCTTTCAGAGGGCACAACGAGGTAAAAGAGGCCACACCGATGCCATCTAATCTGCAATAAATCCCTTCCTGGGCTTGATGGATAGCTTTCACAGTAGCATATTTGCTGCTTAGCGAGGCATACCACTCTGTGACATGCACCGACTACAAATCCTGAACTTCGCCCATCTAATCTACACTAAAATGCTTCCTGGGATTGATGGACAACTTTCAAGGAAGAAATTTCAGTTTTCAATTAAGGTATTCATTGAGGTCGTTAGACATCTTGTCAATCTAGGGACCATATATTGGGTGGAGACGCACAGATGCAGACGTTTTTAGCTTTGCTTTCATTCCCATATCGTTTGGGCTTTCATCAAATACTTTCAATGAAGATACCCAGGTATTTTTTCAATCTTGTTCTTGTTTCTTTGTTTCCTGCTCTGTTTCACATGCGTAGTTGCTTGTACATCGAGTTCCTGATAAATCTTTGTAGAATTGGGTATAGAGAAATCTTTGTATGACCTTTTTTCTTACGAGCGTTCACTATAATCAAAGGAACCTGCTTTTGGTCACTGTTTCACCTGCGATTGTTTCTGCGTTTACCCAGGTTCGTATTTCTTCACCTGCATGCCATCGTTTCTTCGTCTTTGGCCCTGAATGTAAACTTCTCTTTAGTTTCATATATTTTCCTTGTTTCTGCATTTGTCGTTTGTCTTTCATACAATTTGTAAGAACATTGCTGGAACTACCTTGTATCTGTCAGTTCAAACCTTTGCTTCTTTTTTCACATCCCTGAGTCTCATACTCCTTATTCCTGTAATCATACATTCATTTAATTTTCAGAATTTATGTTTCCAGACTAACTCCTTAGCCTTTAAAACATTTAGATTTTATGTTATAAACTTTTGTTGTTTAGAGAATCGATTCAGAAAATCTATCTGCCAGAAATTAAAAAAACCCAAATAATTCCATATTCAAATCTATATTTCTGATTAATGAAATCTAAGCTAAAAAAAATGCATTGGGTTTGCATCAATTGTGCATGGAATGAGAGATTATTTCAAAAATGTACATGTTGATAACATTGAATGTAAAAAAAAAATTAAAAAAATGAAAGATATCAAGTAAAATAGTAAAACTTACTTTTTACGTACAAGCTTTCATGCACAGCGGGGGATTAACTATGGCTGGACTATTGTCTTGAAGAGCATCTATGTTTTTTTTTTATAAGTAAGAGAGAGACAGAATTCTATTAATAAAGTACATAACGTACAAAAATAATACAAGGAGCCCAAAAAAGGACCAGAACATTCCAGAGTCCCATCCTAGTGGGGAGGAAGGAGACCAACCCAATATTCAACATCAACCTCAAAGAGTCGAAAACAACTTTACAAAATAAGCAAGGACGTCAAAAAAATCCCCACAAGGTTGGCAGCCAACACCTGCGCTAACCGAGATAACAAGAAAGGTACTGAGACATAGAAGAGATTAAAGCCTCACTGTAGAGATGAAAATATACCAGTAATAACCGACGAGATACACAGGGCCGAAGCAGAATCAAAGCAGAGCATAGCAAAAATCCTAGCCAGCCGAGCCAGTCCAACCTACTGCTCCGGGCTTGAAGTCCCAGGAACCCCGTGTCTGGCGCCCTGCGGAGGTTGGATGCTAAGGTCTTCCATCAAAGCTTCCAGAATACTAGTATTTTCCATTTCACTTTGTTGATTCTCCTTCATACCTACAATAACATCTTGCATATTATGGACTATATTCTCCCAGATGTATAATTCGCGGGCTAATAAAATCCTGCAAGCCCAGAAGGGGCTAGCCATAACCTGATGACCCAGACGAGCCTCAACCTCTTCCAGTAGGGCAATTTCCAAGAAGGCTATTTGGTTGCCAATAGCCAACGACGTTTCCTCAAGGTAGAAATGCGCCCAATCAAAATTCTGAGGGTTAGCATTCTCCTGGGAATTGGACTGAGTGGAAGGACCTTCATCAGCATGTCTCCCCCTACCCCCATGAATTCTTCCCGACCCACGGCGACTGCTCAAACGGATACGGGGAGGCATAATTCTCAGAAAGATAGACCTAGACGACGACGAAAAACCACCTTTGATATGAAGCCAACTGATCCAAAAGTTAAACTCAAACCGCATACCGGGTGGCAGGGATAAGCAGACGATTTTAGAATTGCACCTCTAGCCATTCTTGTCATCAATCGTAGATTTATAATCCTTGTTCCTGTGTCTGGAAATGGGAAGCGTACCCCTCCATAAATTATCATGAGTGCTAGAATTAACCGTTCTGTACTGACCCACGATCTCGCCTGCTTGAAAGATGATGATCCTGCAGAACTTACTGCTTTCAGTACCTTCGCAATAGTTGAGATCATAATTGCCTTCATCTCGGTACACACTACTACCAATACTCATGATGGTATAATTACTTCCATCTTTCGGACACTTAGGTGACTTAAGACAAAAAGACCGAATGAACATGTAATATAAAACCTAGCGATCTACTGACTTCAATGCCTTGAGGTGAAATGACATCAACTGGATACGTTGCATCAAAAGAATGCTAAGGATTGACACGCGTCGGGTTACCATTAGCAAGTGTCCGATCTACCTGGTCTCCATGTGATTCACGATCCTCATGGCAGCTGGTATCCGTATTATGAATGAGATCAACGATTGCGATCATCTCACATCGATGTCTGGCCATGTGATCGCCCATCTCATCCAAGGGTCCGGATTTGAATGTTACATGTGCCTTAACACCTATATTGGCCAAATCGTCAGTCAACTTGTTTCCTTTTCGATGAACATGAATGAAATTTATAGCCAGAGAGGTGCTTCGGATCTCCTGAAGCTGGTTCAACCTGCCTTCCCATCTCCAGTTCAAAGAAACCTTCGAAACCGCCACACCTCTCTGAATACAGCGCGCAATGGTGATCAGAATGTTGGAGTCACCTTCCACAATTAAAGGTAACCACTTTTTTGTAATCACCCAGTTGATACCATTAACCATGCCTTCTAACTCTGCAACATTATTGGTTGTTTCACCCAGGTTACCCCAGAAAGCGCCTAGTACCAAGCCACGGTCATTTCTGATGGCTCCCCCAAATCCTGCAGGGCCCGGGTTACCTTTTGCTGCCCCGTCAAAATTTAGCTTCAGGGTATCAGCCGGAGGAGTTTGCCAAAAGTTGGGGCTGATGGATATTGCCCTGTTATGTTGCATTTCGACGATGCCATTTGGTAAGCTAAAAATTCCCCATGCATTCAAAATTAATCTTTCAGTAGGATCTACATTTCCAGTTTCTGGGGGTAGAATTTTGGTGTGTAAAGTTTCCTTGATGTGCATTTCAATAACCTTCCAAATTGCCTCTGTACTTCTTTGCTTTTCCTCAAAGATTCTCTGGTTCCTCTCCTTCCAGATTTCCCAAACCACGAAACCCGGGAACAATTCCCAGATTCTGTAAAGAAGTTCGCTTTTGAAAGGCTTAGTCTGCCAGTTGGCCAGAGTCAAGTCCAGTCGGCCCATAATTCTTGCAGTCTTTCTGAATCTCTCTTCCCCCTTGTTCTAGAAGAAAGAGGCCAAAGGGAACTCATCAAGCAGATGATTAATGGATTCACTCTCGGTCGTGCACATGCTGCAGCGGGAGGGCCCAAAGAAGCCTCTCTTATTAAGGTTTTCCTAAGTTAGGATGTGACGGTGAACCAACAACCATCCAAAAGTGGCAATTTTAGGCCACTGGTTCATCTCCCAAACTTTTTTCCATTTGTCGTCCCTGGGCATCCGTTCATGGCCATTCAGTTGGCCAACCACTTCTGCAATATTTAAATTCCACGTGTTGGAATTTCCCCATCTGATTTTGTCCGGCTCAGTGGCCCAGGGGATTTGACGTTTGAGAATTTCCTCCTAGAAGTTGTCCAGATTTTCTTCAGGAGTTAAGGTCTTCCACCACTGAATCAGTTTCCACTGTCTAAACTGTTGTCCCTCAAGTCCTGATTCCCAAAAGTCCGGGACCTTCTCCCAGGGGCTACTCTGTAAGTATAGAAACAACTCCTGGTTGTCCTGTCAGTCAGTGAGTCTTGGGAATTGCTGCCATGCATCCTGCAGAAAGGATGCAGAGTTGCCGTCTCTTATCTCCCAGAAACTGTGATTCTTGACTAAATCACGATTCTCCTGAGCCAGCTTCCAAATACTCGATCTGGGTTGTTCTTCGCCAAATCTAATGAGGTCTTGTTTGGGCCACCTAGGGGCATATTTCTTGTGCCACAACCTATCCCAAGGTTCCTCTCTGTGGGTGATCCATCTCCACCAAATTTTAGCTCCTAAGACCTTATTAACACACATCGGGTCACGCAGACCAAGGCCACCCAACCTTTTAGGAGTGCACAGAGTTTCCCAGTTCACTAAGGCCCATTTCCTCTGATCCAGGGTTCCTCCCCACAAGAAGTTCCTCTGCAGATTACGGATCTTTTTCAAAACATCTTTGGGAGCCGCCATCATAGAGAACAGGTAAATCGGCATAGCCTGTAACACCGACTTGACCAAAATAAGGCGGCTAGGGAAATTCAGAGCTCGGAACGTCCATAATTCCAATTTGGTTTTGAATTTATCCAGCAGGTACTTCCAGGAGATTTGGCGGATAGTGGATTCCGTCAAGGGTGCCCCTAGATATTTCAATGGGAGGTATCCTTCCGAGAATTCCAAAATGCGCAGGATGTTTCTACAGTGAATTCTGGGAGTGTTGAAGAAATAAACCTTAGATTTTTCTTTATTGATTTCTAGACCGCTTCCCATCAGGAAGGTATTAAGAATATCCTTAATGTTTCTAGCCTCTTGAATCGAGGAAGGTCCCATCAGCATAGTATCATCAACAAATTGTTGGTGGGTTTGAGGGGTCAGCTCCTCACCCAAGTCCAAACCCCGAATAACATTGTTCTCCTGGGCTGCCCGCAACATTCTTCCTAAGACTTCAGCCATGATGATGAAGAGAAATGGGGATAAGGGATCCCCCTACCGAATTCCACAGGTCGCTGGGAATGGTTGTGAGGGAGTGCCATTAAACAAAATTGAAAAGAAAGGGGATGGGACCAAGCTCATGATCCATTCCGTCCAAATGTTACTGAAACCAAAAGCTTTTAACATTTCTGCAATGAAAGTCCAGTTTAGTTTATCATAGGCTTTTGATAAGTCAAGTTTTAGAAGCATACCTGGGATTTTCTCTTTTTTAAGCGAATGAATAGCTTCATGCACTAGAATAATGCCGTCCAAAATTTGACGTCCTTCCATAAACCCAGCCCGCTCAGGTGAAATAATTAATGGTAGAAGAGGGCACAGCCGGTTTGCTATAACCTTTGTGATAATTTTGTAGATCACATTGCATAAGGCTATGGGTCTGAACTTTCCAAGATCCTATGTTCCCGTTTCCTTAGGAATAAGCGTGAGAAAGGTGGGATTAAGAGCTTTGAGAATATTTCTGGTCCGACGAGAATCTTCCACAATGGCCAGGACCTCCACCTTCAACCAATCCCAGCATGAGTGAAAGAAGCTTGTGGTGAAGCAATCCGGTCCAGGAGATTTTTCATCCTCCATTTGTTTGATGGCTTCATCAAGTTCCTCCATTCTGATAGTACCCATAAGGAGTTTGTTGTGGGATTCCATGACCAGTCTCGGGATGTGGCGGAGAACCTTCTCCCTTTCAGCTTGGCTATTGATATTAGGCTCTTCCAGAAGGTCTTCGAAGTGATCTTTCAGTGTCTGCTCTAATTCAGGTTGAGTTTCCACCACATTGCCATCCTCCTTCTTAAGACTCACCACCCTATTCCCATGTCGGTGCTGGATGGTGGCTTTGTGAAAGAACTTGGTATTACGCTCACCATCTTTTAACCAACGACTTCTAGATTTTTGCTTCCATAGGAGTTCCTCCTGGTGGTCTTTGAGGTTGAGTTCCTGCAAAATAATTTGCTCCTGTTCTTTTAACTCCTCGGAATAGCCCTGAGTCATAGCCTCCTTTTGAACCGCCTGTAGTTTAAGATCGAGCAACTTCTTACCTTGAAAAATGTTCCCAAAGATGTCCTTATTCCACTTCTTTATTTTTCCTTTTAGGTATTTTAACTTTTGTTGAAACTGATACATCTTAGTTCCTGTGATCGGGTCACAAGTCTGCCACCACTGTCGCAATTAGTCAGAAAAATCAGGGTGCAGGAGCCAGAATTGTTCAAACCTAAACGGATGTTAGAGGTTTTCTCCTATTCTATGCCATTCCAAGCAAATCGGCCAGTGATCCGAGCCTGCTGATGGCAGCACAACCGCAGTCAGATCTCCGCCTCCCATCATAATGGATTCAGAAACCAGAAACCTATCTAGTCTAGAAGCAATGCTTCTGTCTCTTCCTCTTTTATTATTCCAAGTGTAAAGGCCATTGGATGTTTTGACATCGATCAATGCCAAATTTTTTATTACCTCTGAAAAATCCTCATTACTGGGATGAAGACAACGTCGACCTCCACGTTTCTCATCAAGATTCCTAATTAAATTAAAATCTCCTCCTATGATCCAGGGCCTTTCACCAGTCTCTCTTTTGAGATTCCTGATGGAATTCAAGAAGGAACTCTTTTGATTGGCCAGAGAGGTTCCGTAAACATTAGACAGAAAACCCCTGACTCTGGTTCCTAAGATATGAAAAGAAGTAGATAAGATAAATTTTGAAGCCATCCAATCAGACAGACTTACTTCTTTAGGGTTCCAAAGAATGCCTATTCCCTCGGCCAAGCCGATAACGTCTATTGCAACCACATTACCGTGTTTCCAGACTTTCTGCTTGATGGCTTGAAGATCCATTTTCGAGCACTTGGTTTCTTGGAGAAAAACAATAGCAGGTTTCTCAAGTTCAATTTTCCGTCGTAAGAGGCGGATCTTTAGGATGCTCTTGCACCCTCTAATGTTCCAAGATGTAATCCGAATCTTATAACCGATTGAGGTTGGAGGATGCTAGAGCCACGTCAATGGTTGGATACTGGCCCGAGGCCACCAGATTCCTTCCTATCATCTGAATTCTCTGCATGTTGTTTCTCCTGCCCCTTTTTTCACCCCTGGTTATTTTTTTCCCATCGTTCTCTTTGAGGGGTTCGAAAATTATACCCAAGTGTTTGCGATTTTTGGATTTAATGATCGCTTTCTCCAGGAGTGAGACTTGATGTGGTGTTATAGGAATCGAATTTTTGATTATGCAGGCCACCTCCAGACCTTCCAGATCCAGATCTTCCAGTTCCATTTCATCTTCACCTTCCTCTTGCATTGATCCTGCATAACCCCGTGCATCAACCTCGGATATATGAATAGTGCTGTCATCTTTTTGTTCTTTATTTGTTGCTTCTACCTTTTCCTTCTTAGTAATATCCTCACCATCTTTTTCTACTTCCCCAGATTGTAAGACCTCGTATCTATTGTGGATCATGGTTTCTTATGAATTTCAGGGCCCCCAACCTTCCTGGCTTGCCGTTTCTTGTTAGTAACTTTTTTGAATCCTTCTTGATCTTTTCCTTCAGATTCGATCTTTCATGCTGGATGTTTATTAAGCGGATAATCCCTGAATAGATGTCCATGTTCATGGCATCACTGACATCGAAAAGGGATATGTTCATAATCAATGGCCTGGAACCAATCTTCGTCCTCCCATGTTAGGTCTATTCCTGCCGGCAGGTCTTGAGATATATCCAAATAGAGGCATATGCGGGCGTAAGAAGTATACCGCATCTTCTTGGTTTGTTCAGAGACTTTTATGAACACCCCCAGCTCATTACCAATCTCCATTAGTATTTCCTCCTTCCAGTATTCAGAAGGCAAGGAGTAGAGTCTTATCCAGACCGGGGCAATGGTTAAATTTTCTTTGTCTAGGTTGAACCTTTCCTTCTAGGGGCGGAGATAGAGTCCAGTCGAATTGAAAAAGTATGGTCCATTGTCAAAAATCCTCGTACGATCTTCTTCATTAAAGAATATCACAGTAAAAAAACCTTTAGCTCCCAATTGGAGATCGTAATGTCCCTGGGGATTCCAAGTTGTGTTGATCCACCACACCAGCGCTTTCTCAGCTGGACAGATCCCAACAAATTTTCCAATGAGCGCATGTTCCTTCATGTGTTGAATATCAGTTTGGACCCTCTCTGATTTTATCAGGAGTTTGGGAATCTTGTTTGCCTTTGGCAAGCATTGCCCAGGCTTCCTCGATTCTACCATTGTCTGCACAGAAGTGGTCACACCACTTGTCCCTGCCTCCGTGTTTCCAGTCCCACTTTCCAGGGCAGGATCTTGGTTTGTCTTTTTTCCCTTTTCCATATTACCAGAAGAGGCCAAGGCCTCGCCATCGGTGGCTGTACCCATGTCCTTCCCAGCCCACACTCCAAAGAGGCCCCAACGGAGACCCCACACCGTTACCAAAGACCGAACCCTCAAATCACCGTAGTACCTTCCGCCTGCATCAACCCCAGAGCATTCCTCTTGAAGAGCATCTATGTTGTTCATGAGGACATGTGGCATAATTAGGCTCCTCAAGCCACTAAATCTGCATTTCATCCACAAAATTTGCATTGTCCACAAAATGCTAGGGATAGGACGAAAATGCATAATTTGTTCTAAGCATGTCCGATACAATTTAATCCAAAACCTTTTGTCTTTGAATCTCATCAATTCTTTTGTGTATTTATGAACATTTCTGCCACTATGTGGACATTGAAATCTTTTGATTTTGGAATTCCAGTGCTACACATGTAGATTTGAATGTACCACTATGGTGGGATCACATATTCCCTTATGGTAATTGTGGCAGGAATATGTGATCAAATTTCTATGGAAAATCGTGGCGAATTTTGGTGATTATTACTTTGTGGGGAGATGGACAAGGTTATTTTGGTGTTTATCAGCTGCTGAAGGAAGAACTAGATGAGTTGACCTTGTAGTTACTAAAAAAAGAGTCTGACAAGGGAAGGATGGTAGTTGAGCACATTATGCACAAAATGAAAAATAAATATTTGGTGTGTCCTTTCCTATGCTGTTAATTGAAAATTTCTTTCATCACTTGCTTACCGAGATGAAATGAAACAATGTAAGCTGAGTACTATTCTTACATGCCCATGAGAGAATTAATGGACACACATTTGTAAAGCATATATGTGCCAAACTAGCAAATAAATGCATGTAAGATAAATTGGGAGCGAAATATACTTTTATGCACATTTTCTCCTTTTTTGTGATTTTAAGGTTCTAGAACTCTTAAACTCATTTGAAGATGTGGGAACATGCTGATAATGATTGTATGTAACACACAAGAGTGATGTTGCTGTTATTCCAGGAGTTATGTGTGTTGCAAAGGAAAAATAAAATATATTGTAGAAAAAATGCCCTTTTCTGCCAAGATATTGGAATGTAAAGGCTGACACAACATAGGGAGGCCTACTATTTGTGCTCTGTAGGAATAAATATGACAAAAGGATACAACGGAATTGTTCTAGATTTAACTGATATGGAAATGCAGGTTCAATGTACATCCACATGAGGTGGATCCCTAGATTGACATGGTCATGTTTTCATTTAACTTCAACCTTTCAACTAGAGAAACTACATTTTTATCTTTCTCTTCTCTGCCTACTACTTTTTATTATTATATTTTCTACTCATCTTCTGTTCTTTTTATTTCTTATCAAGTAGACACTCTCATGCTAACTTTTGCATGCTTTCACACTTAGTCTCTATCATGTTATCATGCTCTTATTGATGTTTTCATCCTTCATGTATTAGCTTGAACGATGATGTTTGAATGATTGCTATGTAGCTTTCTCTTCTCTGCCCATTACTACTTTTCTCTTCCTATGACGTATTCCATTCATCTCGTGTTCTTTTTGTTTCTTCTCAAAAACATACTCTTGTACTAATTCAGCTATGTATAAAACAATAAAACCTAACATTCACATTCTCAACTAAACTATCCTCTTCTTCCTACACTAGCACTACCTTGACATGATTTACTAGATATGTAGTGATACCACATTAAAAGTGTGTTCTCTTTGTTGCTATAAAGGATTTTATAAAATATATTTTGTAATGCTCAAAATGATACATTTTAGGAATTGAATGTTAGTTCATTGTATCCCATCTCCTTAAAGGTCAACCTATAACTCTGCATTTTACTATCCTCTGTTCTCTTTTCCACCCTTTTGCAAGAAATTAAAGGGGTCTTTGCAACATTTTTTCCTAAATTACAACAAAAAAACCTTTGATGGCTTTACTTGGTTTCCATAACTATTATTGCAATTATTTGTTACGGATCAACTCCAAAAGATGCTATTGTCATGTTTTGTGGTTAATATTTTGTATACATTTAACTCACTAGAAAACATAAATCCTTACTTTGAGTTACAAGACAAACCTCTCTATATCTGCATCTTCCACATGGTCGCTTTAACATATTACTCTTTTAGCTCACTTTATTTCTAACTCCTTCCCACTTGTCTTGCAGATCTTCCAGTGCAATACTAGAGTGAAGAATACATTTGTCTGCAACATATCTGGAGTTTTCCCTCTTTTGCCAGGTATGTTTGATTTTGTTCATCACTTTTAGTCCTCCACCATTTTTCCTTTACTTGTTGCTAGCTCATACCAACAATATACTTGTCTTAGACATAATACATGCTCTCATCTCCTTACACCAATGTGCCCATGCAAATGTATTTTTTTTTCTTTTTTTTCTTTTCAATCAATCTAATTTACCTTACGTTTGCTATATCCTATATTCTCCTTGGAATATTTTATACTTATATCTTATTTTGATGTCAACAGTTCTTCTCTTTTTGTTTTCCCAACCATAACAATTCTAATTATCCATCCTTCTACATAAATTACTGAATATACTTATTCTCTGAATCTGCATAACTAAAATCCTATAGCTTTACTTGGAACAAGGCACCTTGTAGCAATTTTCCCAAGGACATAGTAATGTGATGAAAGCAAACTGCCCACATAAAACTATGCTACCTTGGCTAAAAAACCCATTGCATTACTATCACCACTATTTCCATTTCACATGTGTATGTGTACATCTGTTCACGTAACCACTCATGTACTTGCAAGTATTGATATGCTATATGATACCCAAGTAATTCCAACATGTCTCCCAATGCATCAACATACTTGCACATCATTCACATCTTACCTTTGTACCCTCATCTAACCAATCTCATTTGACGGCTAAGCTGAGAATGACATATATCTACTAATTGTATTTCGTACAAACTATTTTAGCTTGCTTAGTTGTCCTCTCCCTTTATCATTTAGGTTCACCTTGACCGTAAAATCAACAACTCCCTTGAAATTTTCACATACATCTATTCTATAGTAATGAATCTTTACTTATGTTAGTTCTTGCATATCCTTTAGAGTCTCCTCGTTTTTTTTTTAGAAACAACATGGACTCTGTTGGTGTCCTCCTTTCATGGCAAATGTCCTTCATCTAAAATAGATTAGTCTTCATCTTTTTTTGCATATTCTTTTCCCAACCCTTTCTGCTCTTATTTTATAATTTAACACACAACTATACTTGAGAACTTTAAATACCTTACAAATACAATACTCTCCGTTTCTTTCCATTCTCTCATTAGGATAAAGCTTACTGCATCTCAATGTTTCTATTTTATTCGTTGCACCTTATACTTTGTAAACATGGAACTTCTTTTCTTTCCTTCTTATTAAACCAACATTTTTTCCAACAAACATAAAAATTTCCATGCTCACATTTGAAAATATAAATTTGCCAACTATGCATTTTACTTTTCTCATTGCTACAAATTGAATGGATTTATGCATAGTTGTCTCAAAATCCTTTTCTTAATTTAGTACTTGTATCTTTACATTTTTCTTCTTCCTGTAATACTCATGCAACCCCCACGTAATGGAGCCACCCTACAGAAAATGCTATATCTTTGCTCTTGGCCGGTTCTGTACATCTCCAACCATGCTTACATGTTTTTTCACTAACCCCAATCGGATCGACGAAGGCAACGACTCCACGCTACCGGCTGACTATCTCTGATGGCACCAACACACATCATACTTTTCTCCCAACATCCTTCAACTCCCTCCTTTTAGATGGAGAACTCCAAGAATGCTCTATCATCAAGCTTTCCAAGTGCACCTGCACCATCGTTCACAATACCACATACATCTCACTTTGCAAAGTTTGTTTTTTCTCTTTTTTATTTTAAGTTTACTTCAATCCCGCACTTCATATTTTAACCACCCCCTCTTGGCACAAACTTTAACATATGTTTTTATGTTGCCTTTTTTTCTTATTAGGACTATTACAGTGCTCAACCTTGAAGTTCTCCACCGCAATCTATCCTTTATTGGGAGCCCTCTCCCTCTTGTACTACCAACTAATCTTAGCCTTCCAACTGGTTCATCAACTAACCAACCCCTTTGCCTCATAGAAGACAACGTTAATTCCTCACCCCACACAACAACTCCAGCACTATCCATGCCATTGTCTATTATTCTGTTCAAAGCACTAAACCCCAACTACAAAAAATGGTCCATTCAAGGTCGTACAGTTGCAAAGACAAACATTGATGAATACACACACGAAAAAGGACCAGGGAAACTATTTGGTTTTGACCTTCTTGATTGCTCCGAAGAAGAGATCCATGTATCTGCATTTAACAACTTTGTTGACTCCTTCTATCCTCAGATTGAAATAGGCAAAGTTTACACTATCTCCAATGGCACAATCAAACCAAGCAACCCTACATATAACCATTTGAACAACCATCTTGACATTATCCTTTCTTCCGCGTCAACCAACCAACCTTGCCTACATGATTTCCCCTCCATTCTTTTACATTCCTTCCACTTTAATACAATCATCGACCTTCAAAATTCACCGTTAAATTCCATAGTTGATCTTGTTGGCATGGTCATCTCTGTCTCCCCTGCATCGACAATTCGGAAGAGAGACAACTCTGAAATAAGCAGGGGAACCGTTTCCCTTAGAGACAAGTCATGCTTCAACATCGATGTCACGTTGTGGGGCCATCATTGCCACAATGAGGGCTCTCAACTTTCTTCATTGTACTCCTCTGATCTGCCCCCCGTCCTTGCAATCAAAGGAGGACGCCTTACATAATTCAATGGCAGAACAATTGGTTGTGTTCCCAGTACTTCCCTGCTTATTAATCCATATATTGAGCCAACCCACCTCCTTCATCAATGGTTTCATGCCAATGGATTCCATGCAGATTCCCCATCCTTGAGTCGAAAATATGCAAGCTCTTCATCCCGTCCACACCCAAACAAAACACTTTTGGAATTGCAAACCATGCAACCCTCTGAGAAGGCACTCTGGTTGTCCTTGCTGTACTGGAATTCAAAATGTCCAATGACCTATATGACAAGGATGTCCAACTTAATCTACTTACATTAAATGCTTTACCACTTCAACCCACAGAAGTGTCCTCCCTTCTTCATCATTCCACCACCCTTGGACCATACCTCCAAGTACCCTTGCCACATGATGATGATGCAACTCCTTTCTTGCCATCCATAACAAACCCCCAAACCTCCTCCTTCATTTTTTCCCTCCCAGGTTCCTGCACTGAGATTGAAGAAATTAGGCGCTTTGCCTCATCAAGCTCTGGAAAACCAAACATTTCCATTGACTGGCCCCCCATTGGCCTTTCCCCAATCAATGAATACAACATAGAAGGCCTCCTTTCTATGGCATTTCCAACCTTGTTCCCCATTGGGGTTTCCATGTTGAAGCAACCACATCTTCATGAAATTGGCATGCAAGAATATGCTTTGCACCTTATGCGATATCATGATAATAGATTTGGCCAACACCCTCGCATTCTTTATTACTTTTACAACCTTATGATGCGACATCAAAGCCAAGCCACTGCTGCAGTCTTTGTTAAACATAACCTACAGGACACACTCCCTACAAATGTCTTGGCCCTGCGCACACAACTCCAGGCAATTCCTGATTCTCATGTTGTTGACCATGCCATGCGCTTTGGATCTGGCCTTCGCGGCATATGCTATTTTTGGAACAAAAGACGAGGTGAACTATACGATATGATCACCCAACTTGGTAGCCCAAACTTTTTTTTTACCCTTAGTGCAGTTGACACCAAATGGCATGACCTTCACATGCTCATGCCCGTCCATCCTCCAAATTCATTGCCTGCACAATTCCAATGGAGAATTCATAACATTATAACCAATCCACATATTACGTCCCTATACATGCACCATAGATTCACCATCTTCCTTGAAGAGGTCCTTAAAAAAAAATTCAAGACAAAGGATTATTGGTGCAAGTTTGCCCCTCTCCTTTGTTGCATTTATTTACTTCAAACATTTTACAATTCCACTTGTTTCCTCACTACTTTTATACCCTTCTTTATATAGGTATGAATGGAAAAATCAAGGTTTTGCTCATATACATGGATTCCTTTGGTTGGAGGATGCACCCAATATGGATAGCCTCGACTAGGAGGATCCTCTAGCCGTGGAAGCTGCAAAACAATACTTTGACAACTTCTTAACTGCATGGAATCCATGTCCGTTGGACCTTCCTGCACCTGCATTCCATCGAGCAACTCATGTAGATCCTTGCACACTTGAATCATCATCCATACTTGCAAGAAACGAAAGTGCTGACTATGAATCCCTTGTCAATTGTGTTCAACGACACACAAAATGCAATGAAACATCTTGTCTTCGCAAAAAAGGACCAAACCTTGTTTGCCGCTATGGTTTCCCCTTTGAAATGCACAATACATCTTCTCTGTTCATTGATGTTGATGGGAAAAAAACATACATCCCTACTAGGAATGATGAAAGTTTAAACATACACAACTCTCCCATGCTCTCAATATGGAGAGCAAATGTCGATTTCCAACCTATGCTCTCTCGGCATGCTATCCTGACATACATTTCTAAGTATGCATCAAAATCAGAGCAAAAATATGAAAGCTACCATGACATTCTATCCCGTATTGCACACGCTGTCCTTGCAGATGAGTCAATCTTACTACCCATCCGAAAACTTCTATTAGAAATTGTTGCAGATCAAGACATTGGTGCACAAGAGACCTGCCATATGTTGCAAAAACTTCCATTGACCCTTTCAAGTCGTTCCTTTATGTCTCTAAATGTTTCCCAAACTTTTTTCAAACGTGTCTCAGAAAACCTCCCAAACACCCCCCCCACCCACCTTCATTGTTGCATACATGCAAATACCTCCTTCACTTGAGCAATTGAACCTTCTAGAAGCTACACGTTCTTGGTCCTACTATGCACGTAGGCGCAACTGCCCATGGAAACCCCACATCGCATCCAATATTGTGCGTGTCATTCCCCACTTCTTTGACATCCCTTCTTCTACTTCCCCTCTTTTATCAAATTTTGTTGGAGTGAACTCCTCCTCTACAAACCTTTTTGTGTTTTTCCAAATGACATTGGTTGCTCAGATTTGGATAATGTCTCCCAGTGGGAATGCTTTCATGGGATCTAAACTTCCTGGCATGTCGAGCGACAACGTACTCCCCCCTAGATCTTGCTGTTGAAATTCCCCCCCCCCCCATGAAGTTAATGGACCCTCCCCCATGGACATGTCCGAATGGGAATTTCTCTCTCACCTCCACCCTGGCAACAACCTCCAACTTGATGATATTGACATGCTTGGAAATCATGAATTTGACACAACACATAATTGGGCCAACACACATATTCCATTACACTTGCAAGACTCAGCCATCTCATTCATTGACTTGAACCGCTCATTGAACCAAGTACATCAACAACCCTTTTCAAATTCCACATCTCCTAATTGCTTATCTCCCACATAACACACAACCTTTGACCTTGTTATGTCCCACTACACACAACAAACAACCAATTGCCCATTGAAAATGATCATCCAAGGAATTGCAGGCACATGCAAGTCGTATTTGATTGGTTGCTTGAAAGATGCATTCCGTTTAGCATCTAGGAATAGCCCATCCCCCCTTCTCCTACTTGGTCCAACCAGTGTCGCGGCATTTAACATAAATGCAGTAACAATACATTCCGGCCTCCGCATACCCATAACCATAATGCATCCTCTTGAGGGCCATTCCCTTGCAATCCTACAAGAACGCCTCATCCCTATATGTTATGTCTTGATAGATGAGATGAGTTTCATTGGTCCAAAACATTTGGCCAACATTGACGACCATCTTTGTGAAGCATTCCCTTCCTGTTGAACTTGCCCTTTCGGTGGTTGCTCTATGATCCTTGTTGGTGACCTTGGACAACTTCTCCCTATCAAGGATATCCCCATGTATGTAGGCGCATCACGCGGGAACACACTCTGGTGAAGCTTCGACACGGTCATCACCCTCTCCACAGTTTTTCGTCAACAAGGAGACAACCCTTCTCAAATTCAATTCCGAAACCTCCTCCTCAACCTCAGAAATGAAACCCCAACTATTGTCGATTGGAACCTTCTCATGTCGAGGTCATCCTCTTCCCTCTTGCAAAATGACAACCAAGTATTTGGCCAATCCACGCACTTGTTCTCAACTAACAATGTTGTTACCTTGCATAACAAACAAATGCTTAGACAACTCAATGACCCAATTGCATGTTGTACCACAGAAGTTAGGAAGAAACCATTTGCGCTTGCACCCTAAGATGAGCAACTCGCTATGACTTTGCTACTTTCCATTTGCCAACAAGTTATGCATACCACAAAACTTTGGGTCGAGGCAGGCCTTGTTAATGGTGCTCTTGGACAAGTTGTTGCAATTCTCTACAACACCGATACTACTCCACCTAACCTTCCTTTGTTTATTGTTATAAATTTTATCAACTATGAAGGCTCACCATGGGATGCTTCCAACCCTAACTATGTGCCAATCCTCCCTTTAACAAGGGGCTCTTGTAGGAAACTTCCACTTCGCATGGCTTGGGGTTTAACAATCCATAAAGCACAAGGCATGACCTTACAAAAGGCAACAATTGACATTGGAAACATTGACCGTCAAGGTCTTACATTCACTACTGTTTCAAGAGTTAGACATCTCTCGGACCTCTGCATAATGCCAACCTTCTCTTTTGCTCAGTATGCACGTATGAAAGATAGCTCTTCTGTTCAGCGGCGAAAGCAAGAGGAAAGTTTAATTGCCTCCAAATCAATTCCACCACATGTCCATTAACAAATGTAGTTGCATATGGTTACAACCAATGCATCATTTAGTCTACTCTTACTCTAAATGGGACTAAACACATGTGTACTACCTTTTTTTTCTCAACTTTTTTCATAGCTATTGTTGTTTACACACAACAAAAAAACTATTACAAAATACCATACAAAACAAATTAAATTGCCTTCACTATTGCTTTGCACTTGCTAGAAAGAAAACATTTGATTTTGTCCTTTACTCGCGTTTACCTTTCACTTTAATGTCTTCCTTCATTTGTTCTTCTACCAAATGCAATTTACTTTCATTTCACCTTTTTCCTTCCAGCATAACATTTAAGTTACATCATTGTCTTCCATTTTCCAATAGAAAAACCAAACAAAAAACCAATAATCCCCTTGCAAAAAAAAACCTTTCCTTCTATTTATTCTATGCTTTGCACATGTTAATATACACTTCCTTCCACATTTTTTATTCCTTGTTTTCCCAAATGAAAATGAAAAACAAATTACTTCCTATATTCATGGATATCTATCGTGTTTTTATTTCTCATGTTTTTTTCCTTGCACCAATTTACAATTAACTTGTTATGGTTTATTGTCTTCTAGCATAGCATTTCAATTCCAACATTTTCTTCTATCTTCAATACAACAAAAAAACAATACGTACATAAATTGTCCTTTCATTTTATGCTATCTATATGGTTTGAACTTGTCAAGAGTTTAATATTTTTTTCTCACTTATAGCCCTTTCACAACAACCATGGATATGCAGTACCTCAACATCCTTGCTGACTTCAGCCAACAGATAAAGGAACAACAAGCAGGACTTCAACAAATAGAAGCACACTTCCAATGACCTTCCAACCTCCCACTAGATTAAATCCAACCAACTATTAAGCTTCTCTCTGAATTGAGAGCCCTCCTTCAACGCATTATCCATATGCATGAAAGGGACACTCTACGTATGGCCCGAGAAGACTTGCTACGCTGCAACCCACATCTTTCCCCATACATAAATCGTAGATGGTGTTGTCGTTGTCATAAGCCTACTTGCATCTATGATTGATGCATCCTTGCTTTCACTTTCCTTTCACCTCCCCTTACCCACTTTTCCCCTGCATTTGTATCATTTGCTGCCACTTTCACATTCCTTTACGCCCACCAGCCCCCCTTTTTTTCCCACACTTTCTCCACTAGCCATTTCTACCCTCCCCACTTGTATCTCCTACCATATCTTCAACCTATGTTTTGATTCAATCAATGTATTATCACATCACGTGGACCACAAACATTGTACAAATGAACTACATCCACTAATACCAAAATACATGTACATTTTATGCACACACAACAAGTTTAAACAAACTCTCATTTTCTGTTTTCCAAGTTTTCATATACACATTTCAATGCAAACACAAGCATAGCTATATTTGAAATGTATATATGTATCTTGTTTTTCCCATGAACTACATCCCACTAACACAAAAATACATGTACATTTTCTGCACACACAACAAGTTTAAACCAAATCTCATTTTATGTTTTTCAACTTTTCATCTACACATTGCAATGAAAACACAAGTCTAGCTATATTCCAAATGTATATATGTATCTTGTTTTTCCCACTTTTATCTCTTGATGCAACTCTTTCATATAACATCTTTACATTTTTTTTTCATGGTGGCTTTATAATTGGTTTTAGTGTAGGTATCTCCTACATTTTATTCTACAATCACATATTGTAATATTTTTCTTGATTACATTTACATGTATTGCCCATTTTTTTACACTACTACAATGATACAATTTGTACATTGAGTTGGTTTAAGATTCTCTCCTTAGGAGAGTACATGGTCTGTAAATATTAGTTGTTGTGACAAATCACTACTTTTTTTTTTTCCATTTCATACCACACTTCCTTCTGCTGGAATCATCCTATTTTCGTCCTGCCAAATGCTATGCTTCCTCTAGATGCACACAGAGCATCCAAGTTCCAATCGAAACGGTACAAACCTCCCCACCATGCTTGTTATACTACATTTGCATTCTATACATATATACAATTTATCTTGTTTCACCCTCTTGCATTAGTTTTATTGCAGTTCACATTCAAAATCACAGCGAACAAGATGTCCACCTTACCACCTCTGAAATCCATTACTTTTGTTCATTAAGGTCTGTATAGAATCTATAGTTGCTTTTTCTTTCCTTTTGATTATGTTTAATGTATGGTAGGTCCTTTTTCATTTCCTTTATCATGCAGGTTGCTTTATCAATATTTAAACTAGGATTTCTTTTCACCAGCTTGCCCTTGCCTTTTTTTAGGCATGTGGGTCCATGCTTCAACACCTTTCACCTCAAGCACTTGGTGGTAACATAAAATGGTAACAACCCTTTACCCATTTCCCCTTCCTTTTTTTACTGAAAGTTGTGTGAGCCTTATTTCATGGAACATTGCAGTCAAGGAAATTAGCACATTCTACTAAAGCAGGGAGTCAACATAACCCAAGGATAGTCTTCCTGTTTTGAAAACATCATTACCTCACATCTTCAGCAAAAACAAAAATGAATAAGATCACACGGGTAACAGTCATGTGTTAACATTATTTGCATTCATTACGATGTTAACATTTTACTTTACAACTTGCCATTCTTGACATTTTATGGATTATTGCATTGCTTACACTTACAAACAAATTCTTATGCTGCTCTCCTAATATGATTCCGTGTTGTGTTTCATGGGACTTGGAATACCTGCACGGAATTTTGTCATTGCCGACTTTGCTCAAGTGCCATCAAGGGCTTCTTATGTTCTTGTACATCATCTTCGTGGGGGGGGACTCATCTTGTCTCTATCCAACTTCTATAGGTGCTTTTTGGGATATACATCGTATGCTCTTGTGCAGCCTTTGTATAAAAGGAAAATACTGTCCATTACTACAGTCAAGTGTTTATTAGTTGCTGCTGTGTTGATTTTGCCTTTTTTTTCTCTTCAAAGATTAGTCAAGCATGGAAACTTATAAAATGTATCATATACTTTTTCAAATTTTTTATCAAATTACTACGAGTATATAAAACACACAATATTCTGCATAAGAGGAATGAAATCTTGACCAGCAAGAGATAGGGTTCAAATTAATTTAGTTTGGTTTCAGCTATATAAACATTAGGAGAAGTCTGGTACCTAGGTTGGAAAGAAAACCAATCCTTTTAAACTGAATCGTCTTTTCCATACGGGGAATATAAATCTGATTAGCAAGATAGTTGGATGGGGGGACTAATGGTGACTTTTTTCTTTTTCAGGGTGTTACTCTCTTTCAAATTTCAGTGCCCGGTTTTCCTTGTGATGTTGTTTTATTTGGAAAGAGATATTGAGGACACCTACACACATGATAATGATTTTTGTTGACGGGATTGTGTTAAAAAAGGTGATTTATTCTTCATTGTTGTTCCTTTTCCCCTAAAAGTACGAGCATTGCAATGCAGACAATGGTTTTGAAGGTTGGCATGTATTGCAAAGGCTCTGTTGGAGCTATTCTGCAAACTGTTTCAAAAACTGGAAAGGAAACATCCTTCTGGCCAGAAGTGAAGGATACCACCAAATAATGGTGCATATTCTTAGTTTTAATATAGATATGGACATATATTGAATATGCTTCTTGGAGACACTTATAATAATATTTATAATAAATTGGGCTTGCTTATATTTTAATCAAAATTTAGAGAACCTACACTTTCTGCATTTAATGATCAAATACATTTGAATCTATATGGGGTCTTTAAATTCATTTATGATTAAGGAGTTTATTATAATAAATTTCATTTTAGTATGCCCCAGGTCTTGAAAGTCATCTCCGATGAAGGTGTTTATTGATAGCTAAATGGTCCCTGATTTGATACCCTTTGATGAATGAATTGGGTTCATTAGTTTTTAATCTTTTACTTACCTATTTTAGGGATTTTGAAGTGGAAATAATTGGTATATCTCTTAAGTTATAACGTATTACATGAAACCTTGGAACATCTCCTAGGAGGCTTACTCAGTCCATTGTCTCTACAACTCTAAGAAATTGCCTAGATTACTAATTTCATTTCCTTCTCTTGATATCAGCTCAATCTTCTCAAACACTGACTGGTCCTCATCTTGACATACCCACATCATTTTTACCTTCAGAAGTTCAATATTTTCAACCAAACATCAGAAGTCTTCCATTGTTGTGTTATGATAATCTCTAGACTGTTGAACATAGTCCAAATTCAAGATAGGTAATGAGTTGGTTGAATCTTGAGTATCAAAATCCCTTGATTTTTTTTTTTATGCTGATAACGTACCATTACACAAATTTATTGACAATTTAACTAAGCTATGGGATGATACAATTAAAGTTGGACATGGGATTGTTGAAATTAATAGAAAAAAAACTGTACATGGGTATGCAGAAATTAAAGGACCTGGGCTTCTGAGAGGAAATGTACCCATGATTATGGAGAGACCATTGATCATTCTTTCCAAATGGTGCTGCCTTTGCATAAAATAATTGAACCAAACGCTAGAATGAAATGAAGCTCATGCATGAGATTTGAGATAGACAGGAATAGATTAAAATTACCGGAATGAGCAACTATGGTGTTTGTGAGAGAAAAGAAGAATAGAGGGCAAGGGAAGTCTTGGTAAATGTATCTGGATGGAATTAATAGAATCCATTAGCCAGCCTTCGTTTGAATTGTTTGTTGCAGCAATGGATGATCCAAATCCAATTGCATCCTCCTCAATCACATGGTCCAAGACGTAGACATAGGCCCATGCATAGACACAAGATCACATAGATTGATACACCCAATCACACAGGGGCATACCAGACCAGAGATTGAGGCAATTTTTCTCTAAGATTTGATCATATATAAACTTTTTGTCTAGAAGACGCATTTGCTTCCAAGACAAGCTAGCTCATGTCAATTGAGTATTTTATGTATGACAAATTGTAGTAGTTTTTGGAGCTCAAGCTCATTGTGAAAGAGAGAGGCAAAGCATTTTCAAGAACAGGGGATGTATATGACTATGTATGCAGCTGTAGCCGCTCTTCTGTTTTGTTAATTAATATATATATTATATCCATATTTGAATTTGTTTATATTGTCTTTGACCCTGAATATTGGTGTTTTTGTAGCTATTGATTCACAATTTCTGCATTAGACAAAGCACGCACAACCTGTGTTTTTTCTTTGGAAAACATAGCAGCGTTTGGCTGCTATCTTAGATCCCCACCCAAAAAGATGGTAAAACCAAAAAGAGTTGTCATTCCTTTTTGTGATCCATGTCGTTGTTGCTTACGTCCGCTCCAGCAATACCCAAGGTTTCACCAACGCTCTTTGTCTCGGCATTGAAGGTGCATCTCTGTGTTGTTCTCTTCTGGTGTTAACCAAGTTTGTGATCTCAAAAAGAATATGCCCTACTATTTAGACTCAAGTTATTTACGATCTCAAAGGTGGAGTGAGCATACCTTGATGTCCATCATTTTCACATTTATATCCTGTCATTAGCTCGGACAACAAGGCATACCCTAAGATTTCAGTGTTAAACAACGTCAAAGGAGTACCGAGAGCGATCTCTGACTTCATTATTAGTGATTTCTGTGTGCATTTTCATCCACGTCTGTGTCATATATGCATCCATTTGAAAATTGATATGTGTATTTCCTATTGCAGCAAGATTAAGAAAACCATCAACAGATTGCATGCTAATTAGTTGCCACAAAGTATTTGCCATATCACAGAGGATGATAGTATCTAACAGCAATTGCAAAGACAAAAACCCGTTCCAGAATTCTAATACAAGCAACCACTTGCAAAACACTTCATTCACCCACTGCAATTTTCACCATTCAATGAACCCCACGAATCTCTTAAAAAATGCATTTTCTCAAAAAACCTTTTGCTACTCCCCTAACTGACCCCATTATGCACAAAAGCCAGAATCGTGGGATTTTCAAATTCGTATTTATCTGTTCAGAAAAGAAATCGCAATACCAATGCTTCTTTTCTCCATTAGAGATCTTCTCCTCAGTTCACACACTCATATTTTTCTTTAGTATACCCAGACGCTTGATCAATTCATTATATATATATATATACATATATATATATATATATACATATATATATATATATATATATATATCATGAGAGTGTGTGTAGACCAAAGCATTGACTCCTTGAAGACCAAATCGTGGTTTGAAAGCACAAGTTTTAGTGCCATCTCTCTTCTAAAAAATTGTTTTATAAATCATGCGGACCAATCATATTCAAGCTTCAATCGCTTTATGAGTTTAGCCGACGTTGAAGGAAAGATTGCTAATGTGGGATGAGATTGCTTGTTTAAAACCCAAGGGCGCTATGGCTGCGATTTTCCTTTTTTTCTTCAAAATACAATCTCATGACTGGAAGCATGAGATTGGCTTCATAACGCTTGAGTGGGGGCATATGTCTTTCACAATTGCACCATGACATGGAGGTTCTTCAAATGTTCGAACAATCTTAAACTTGTTTGACTTGCACCTTGTGGACACATCGTGGTCAAGAGTCAAGATCTTCCTTGCATATTTATTACCAATACATTATTATAAGGATTTCCAGGACCTATAGTTGCAATGCTTCTGCCACATCATCAAATCGCTTTGTCATCATACCATTCTTCTAACACAATGCCCATTTCTCTACTCAACCAGTCCTTTAGGTACTTCTGGCCATCCAAACCACTTCGGGACTTTATTACACATCTCCAATACTCTACTTCTTACATTCAGATATATATAATTGCCATATAGAAATTGGACAGATTTACATCATCCATTCATCTTTTCTCATCTTTTTAGTTCCTTTCATCTTATGTCTCTCCTATTTTGTTATTATTCAATATGCATTGTCACATGAAATGCTAATCCAGTATACTGTTTACAGCCTGACAGGATAAAAAGCAAGATGAAGCATGGATAGCACAAATGACCATACTATTTGCTTGAAACAATTCTTGAAATTCACAAAATCAACTTCCAAGTATACTCTGATGCACTAACCTTTATGTGTTGCCATTGTCGTTTTTTTTTCTAAAATATTTTGGCTCTATGTTATGTGCATGACTCGTTAATACTATTTTTCTTTTCACACTTTTGTAGTATTATCCTCCTGTTCTAAAGCACAAACAAAAACACCTTACCATATAATTCCTTGATTAACACGCCATCTTATTTAACTTGTTCCATATTTTGTATATTTTTTATGCCTTTCTTTTTGCACAATGAAATCTTAACGTTTTCATTTTTCAAAGTTTCAGATGTGTAACAATCTAGACTTGCACTTGGTCATATGGTCAACATTGCAACATTGTAGATGGACTTTTTCATCATGCTCTTACCATGCTGCACTGAAGACCGAACATACCTACATTATAGAAGTCAATGTTGCTCCTACCTTCTAGTTTCACAAATTAATATATGTGAATCGCAATAGCTTCTGCAAGACAGGTCCCAACAGGGTATGCATCCTCTTCATCAAAATGGAACCCTAAACAACGCTGCCACTATTCATGCACAAAATATGCTTGTAACACCTATCTCATCACCAATATATGTGAAGAAGATACATTTATGCAATTAAATAAGATATACTTCTTTTGTTTGAGAACCTAAGGACTTCATTTACCTATGCCTTTCGTGCATAAAACTTGTGTTCCATGGATTTTTTTTAGAAGCAACATTGTTTGAAGAAGCCCTGCAACCAACATCTGTCTTTTGCGTCATCAAAAAATACCTACTTCTCAAAGACCAAATTCATGTGTGTATGTCATTGCAGCTTTGCAACTATTAACTCTCTCACATGTGTGTATGTCATTAACTCTGTCTAAATAAATTCTTTTAATTATTTACTTGCCTCTGGCAAGTTGCAAAGGTTAAAGTTGGGAATGGTGGATCTATGCCTGGTTGATTTGCATACATTATTTACCTCTCTGTTAATACCTTATATCTTCATTATGCTGTTAAATTCCATCCATTTGTTGCTTTTCTTTTTACTTAGAATATTGTTTTCTTGCATGCAACTTTAACTCATTTCATAAATGGTTTATATTTTTTCATGCTGCCAATGTTTTTTTTTATATCATGACTTGATGTCTCAACCAAGTATCTCATAATTTATATATGGCAATTTTTTTTATGATCCTTCCAGTGCAGTTAGGTCTCCTGTCCACATCTCCCATGTATCTCTTGCATTAACTGAATATGTATGCAAAATAACACAATTGCTCATCTTTTGCTACAAATTTCATTCAAAAACTTTCAAATATAAAAGCTCTATTATGCCCTCCATGTTCTTGCAATATCTATTATTCTTGTGCCATAAAATTGATGGCAGTTATTTATATTAACTTAGTACTTCCATTTTCTTTATATGATTACATATCGGTGTATTATTGCACCTTTTTGGGGGCAATTGCTAGTATATAAATGAATTAGTTGGAGGTCCATGGTGGTGCGCCCCTCTTTTTGGGCATAAAATAAAAACCCAACTTAAAATAATTTAACACCATATCCCTTCATAAAAAGCGCTTGTGGCGCATTGACAAAATATTTGGGTTGTTATCGTAGAGGTCAAGGGATCGATACCGAATTTTAAACTTAACTAAAATATCTGATACAATCTTTAGTAAGAAATACATGTGGCGCATTGGTATGCAGGGATAATTTTAAGAACACCCCCGAAGTTTCTATGTATAATAAATGGGCAAATCTCCCTAATATATAGGAAAATTTGAAGGCTATTTTATTAATAATATAATATGTACATATAAGTTTTTGGCTAATATTTCATTCTATTATATAATCTTGTAAAGTCTTAGCGAATATTTCACTAAATTATAAGAAATTGTAAAATCTTGGCGAATATTTCATTCAATTATAAAATATTGTAAAAACTTGGCGAATCTATCATCAAATTATAAAACCTTGTAATGTCTCGGTGAATCTTTTGCTAGGAAGACTCAGCTTTTGATTTGTAGATTAATAAGGTAGTGCAATAGAAGAGCATATGCCATAGTTCGACTCCTAGACCCTCAAATGAACAAATGCATGAATGAGGAGAGGAGGGATTTATTTATACATTTCATAAGCAATATTGGGTCACTCACAATTGGAGGTGTTGGTGAAACACAACTACACTAACTAGATTTAGGGAAAGTGGGGACTCCACTTTTTATCTCGTCCTTTAATGGTCCAACGAACATGTGGGGACCAAAATCTTGACATACCGACAAACTGATAGAATTGAACACTTTATACTGAGGAGTGATTATGGCACCCACGAACCATTATTACAACGTAGAGTATTATCGAGACCCACAACCTTAATATAGTGTATGAATTCTCAATTAGCTTATTTTCCAAATCTCTCATTTTTAAGCTACCCTCTAAGAAAAAAAAACCCGCTTATCTGTTTATAGATATGAATGCCACTTTTTCCTTTCTTTTGTTGATAATAAAAATATGAATTATGTCATTTGATTTAGAATTTTGAAAGTTAGTTAGAAAATTGCAATGGTTATTAGAAATAAGAAGATACACTAACAAGAATAGAAATCATATTAATGCATCAACATGCATATCATTAGAACTACTCTGTTAAAGACTACTTTTTCTTAGATAAACTGAGGAGGTGTTTGTATCCATGTCCTTGAAAATTTTGAAAGCATGCAAAATGTGGTAAAATTGTTTTAGCACCTTCATTGAATGCAAAAGACTAGATATCAAATAGCATAATGTCTACATCTCAAGTCAAACAGTCCTTGTACATATTATATACAATCATGATGGAAATGGAGTATCGTGTTCCAACTAAATCATATATTTATCATACATAACTAGATCCATTTCTAGATGATGATAGCAATTACACATAAAAAAAATCACCAAAAAACATTTTACTTCTGAATGACCCTTACAAAAAACAAAATATTGTAAAACAAGTACCGAACCCAACAAATTTAGGTTACAAATAAAATGGACGAACTTGGCAATATGAATAAACAAATCTACCAGTCACCAAATTCTCAATACAAATAAAAGAATCTACCAGGACGCTTTGGACAACTTTACAAGAAGACAACCAAAATAATGACCATTCCAGTATAGTCTCGCCATTATAATTAGTGTGCATTCATTTATATTACAAACATCCCAAACATCAATAATAACATAGTACATGAAATATGAACATATACACTCTCATTAACACCTTAGATCCAATAATAATTGTAGAGCAAGATCCTAATAAAAGCACATTTTAAACAACTAGGTCAAATACAGTTTGAATATATAAAGACCATGTGGTGTCTCTCCATCAGGAGTAGCATCCACTAACAACATATAATGTCAGTCGATAGTTTAAACAAGACAAGGCATAAAATAAATCATATCTTTTGAGCTCCATAACACTTTCATGAAACCAATACTCCTAGGATAGAATAAAACCCTAATAACACCAAATGATCCCTAAGAATCAAGAGTGTCATAGAATTCAACGGGCCTAAAAAAAAATCCATGATAAAAGGTAAATTTGCAATATAATAATCTATTGTAAATGTGGATAAAAGGCATAAAAACATGATAAAAAGCATATCATGTTAATTATTGGATAAAAAGAGGATGTGATTTTGCATTCTCTAATAAATTGCATGTGTGGCATGCCCCTTCAAGACTTGATCTTTTGACAATGGAGATGTTATACGAATATTAAAATGTCGAGAAAACTAAGAATGAAAAGTGGAATCACATCAACCAGAACCTTCACCATGCAAGTGCGATCTGATGTAGGTGAACCATGAATCACTATAGCCTTTATATAGAACAAAATAACCCCTGATTTTCCCTCCAATACTGGAAATTGAGGTCTCAAAGAAGGTATCACATGAAATCGACTAAAAATATAGGCGAATGCAACCATATGCCTAAATTATAAGGAAAATGGAAGGCAAAATAACACTTGGGAGCCTCCATTACTGAAAATTGGGGGCAAATGAATGATTTTAGTAGAATTTCTCTAGAAATTGGGGGCGAAAGATAGATTAGAGGGATATTTTGCTAGGGAGAAAATTGTTTTTTCATTTTCATCATTAATATAACGGAGGCTATTCATTTTGGATTTATTTTTCTTTCTAATAAATATTGGGCGAATCTATTTTAGCTAAAAAAATCCTTTCCATATAAGAAAATAGCCCACTAAATTTTTGTAACCCCCTTAATATAGCCCATGGGCTATATATAGCCCCTAAAATTATCCATGTTGGTAAGTTGTTGGGATATAAGGAAAGAGGTACGGAGTTCGAGCCCTTTGGCCGATGGTTCTGGAGTGGATAATCCCCTTTCGGGCTAATACATCTTTCCATGTGGCAGCCACGGATTGGCCCATGTGGCACCCGCGTTACTCTCAAGTCCCCTGCCACCTCACTTCCATATGTCATATGTACCTACCAAGTCAGTTGCTCGTATTGCAACTGTATGGCATTCATAGTCACTGCCACATGTCCATATGTGACGTTTCCACATCATCATACGACCTGCCACGTGGCACCTCTATTTTTGCCAAATTTCCCTGTTTCACCAAAATTTCAGAACTCCATATCTTTTGCACTTGGAGTCCATTTGAGATGAAACAAACGTCACCAGAAAGGTATTGACGAGACCTACACAATGGTGCTATTTGTTTCCACTTCTGAGACTGTAAAAATTTGACCACTTTTTTTTATCAGTGATGATCCTCCTAGATCAAATAGTAGGGACTATACCTTTGATTCTTTATGTGGATTGTTGATCTGGGAAAAGAGAAATTGCTTTATGAAGATAAATTAAGAGTCAAGCAACATGCCCATATGTTGAAGGGAAAACGTGTAACTACAGAGAAAGGGGTTGATAGTGTAACCTAGAGAAAAGTAATGAATGCATAGATCAAAATGAGAAGAATAAGAGGGTTGATCCGACTAAGAAAGACATGAAGAAGAATGCCTATGATTGATCCGTTGAGAAGAAGACCAAAATGAGGAGAAGAAAAGGGTTAATCCATTGAACATTAGAAACTCTTTATGTATCAAGAATCAAGAGCTGGGTATTAGGAAGAAGTAATAGCACTAAAATATTTAAGTAGCCTCAAAACAACTCTCGTCAACTCATTAGCATGGATTCCAAATTTCAAGAGTGAACACCTCATAAACAAAGTCCAGATCGACCAAGAATTGGTGCGCTATATTATCTTACATATTGATATGACACGTTGATCTTGTAATATTGTATTTGATATATGAATATTTGTAATCCTTTAAATAATATGTTGTTAATAAGATGAGGTTTATATATATATACTATGTAATGCTTTAATAATACACCATATACAATATGCTTCCATGATTTACAATGTAAGGAGAAAACATATATATGGAGACCATGCAAAATGTATATATAGACTACTACGCAATGAAAAGTAATTTAATTGCATTTAAGACAATGATAACCATGACGCTGCATGTCATACCTATCAAGGAATGCTACCTAGTCAATTAAGGGCTTACCCCATCCGTTATACGAGCCGTGGTTTTTGCACCCGTGTAGGAAAATCCTCAGAAAACGCTGTCATCCTTTAGGCACTGTACCTCCATACCATTAAATGTACATCCCTCCCAAAGATTACGCATGATCACACATTTAATATCCTTTCACAATCTCACGCGTGCAACGAATCCAATTCCCAATGTTCTGGAAATGAGAGTGATCATGAATGAATAGCGCTACTGCTCATTTACTTAATTGCATGGCCAAAAATATTCAGCATGCAACATGTCATTTAATGCTGAGGCAGCAGCGCTGCTAGCCATTGGATCTCAAGCAACTTTCAATCCATAGGGTGGCATTTAATGCGCCAGTCGGGTGCATATACATCGTTGGATGCAATAACATCCAACTGTGTATATGTAACCAATGGCTCATTAAATGCAAGCCTACAGGGTGCCTATTAATTGCCTTCTTTCACTGGTTGAATTTGGAATTTGGAATTTGGAATTAATTTTTGCTTCTTTGATATTTTTGTGCTTCAGCTCACTATCGATAACTCAATGTCTGAAGCACCTTGTTCGTTTCAATTTTTTTACCAGATGTCGAAGGCAGCTTCATGCAGAGCTCCTGTCGGTAAGGATGTAGAGGAAATACCTCTGTCGACCTCGTCAAAAGGATTGATATTATCAGACACCAGTGCAATGACTGGGTTTGAAGGTGATCCGGACTGGGAAGAAATCTATCAGATATTCTCCACGGGGGATTTTCCCCCAGATTACAACGATTTGGATGCGTATCAGAACATATAGAAGATTTATGTGCATGCCATTGTAGTAAGGATGACATTGATTCCATTCAAATTGAATGATGCAGCCAGGTGGTTATTCGACTACACTGATCCGCAAAATGGAGTGGTCGTGGATGCAGAAGGACAGGTAATCTCCTCGCTCAGGCATGACTCATTCCAGCAGATGTATAAGCTAAAGGAACCCGAGGTATTATTGGACCACGTCTTCATTAGAAAGTTTATCAGTAAGCACCCAAATCCTATCGAGCTCATCAAGGACGGGTGGGCTGAGGAATGTCCCTTCACATAGAGGTCCAATAAGAAGTATACGATACAGTATTTCCAAGGATTGGTGGGCCGAGGAACATTCCACACACTTCCTGTTGGATTGGGCACCCCTGGTGCATCATGTGACAGGAAATCAGAGAAGTTTTCAACTGGGCAAAGATCCTGTCGAACAACCTATTTGCAACCCTTAAATATGCAAAACAGGTACCTAGCGGTCGAAATTTTCATATGATTGCTTTTCTATTTGATGCTATTTATTTTGCCAATGCATTTCCATCCATGAACTCGAACTGGAAGGAATATTGCTTGCCCATTTACGTTTACTGCAAAGAGTTGTGGTTGTCCTATAATAAACCCCATTTGTACGATATTTGTACCCATTTTTTCGCACCCCTGTATTTTTTGATTTTTAGAAAAGCCATACCAAGGCTAACTAACCAAGCCATGGAAGCCCTATCACAAATTGGTGACTGGTATTGCATGGAGTTCTTCACCTACATTTGAGTCTTCAACGTGAATGCTTCCCCCCATTTGCTACTAATGTATGTTCATGACCGATTGCTAGCCCATGAAATTGCTTACCAAACCGTCGTAAGCGACGTCGCGGCCAATTTGTCCTTCATGAGTAAGAAAGGTTGGCCTAATTTCCCCATTCATGTAGGCGCCTTCACCTTATCTAATTCTCAACACACCCATAAGGAAGTGACTCTATTGGAAGAGATGAAACTTGGATTTGTGAAGACGAAGGGGCATGACCCTAGGAGGGTAATTGAAGGACATTTCAAGTCATTATAACTACATACGCGAGGAAGACCCTAGAGAAACTATATTTCAAAGGACTACTTCCTTTGATGAAGTTTTTGAGAAAATCCCTGTAATGCCCCTAAAACGACTATGGACTTTAAGAGCACCTGTCGAGTGACCTGGTGTAACAGACTTCAATAAAGTGGCCCTTCGAGTTAGGATGTGTCTTAATAAGGGAGAATCACCTGATGATGTGCATGACTATAGTTGATAAATAAATTAATGAATTGAATTATATGTGTGGACTGGGTTAATTGATTAACCAGTTCTTGCTTAAATGCTTAGCCTTGATTGATCAAGTCAAAGTGCAGTAGGATAGTTACAGTCCTAGCTATGCGACTTGGGAGGACGCAACTGAGATGCGTCGTAGCTTTCCATTTTATTCTGAACTTCGGGACGAAGTTCTAAATAAGTAGGGGTGTATGTAGTGCCCCTAGACTTGTGTAGACATTGAGGGCACCTGCTGAGTGACCAGGCTGATTGAAACATTAATTAAATAACCTTTTGACCTTATTTTTGAGTATGTGTATCTGAACTGTTGAGGTAAATGAATAATTGAATATGTTAAACGATTAGCTATGACTATGGAAAATTATGTTGATGGATAATGCTTAACGACTAGCTGTATGGTGATTATGTATTTGGCGACGAAATGTATACTTAATAAGATGAATGAGCAGTTTCAATAAATCATAAATGTTTAACAATGCTAGAGTTAGAAACCAGATGATGATTGTTGAGAACAGTGCTACAAATAATTTGTTGTGAGAAGTGTGTGTAGAAACAAGTGAGACGGTTCACCAACGGACACACAAAGGAACATGGAGGGTCGTAGAGTACGGGTAAATCACACACAAGGGAAGCGACGACGATGTCGACTTCTGACAAGAATACCACGCATGAGCAGATAAGCATTGATCCGCTTGCTCAAGAGGAATGCGTGAGGGCGTACGAGGTGGGCCACGACGGAGCTGGTCACGTACGAGTTGAGGGGCGCGCAGTGAGAACGGACTCACTCCTCAGCGCCATTAGTCCCTAGATAGCATGTAGACGGAGGATGGATGGTAACGATTCCTAAAATCCCTACAAGAGTTCCCGCAAGTCAAAACGGAAAAATGGTGGCAGAAGGGCCCGACGATGTGGTACCCTGTCGAGAAATGAAAGAATGGACGCAAGGACCCAACGATGTGGTACCATGCCAAGGAATGGAAACCATGGATGACTGGACCCGACGGAGTGGTGCCATGTCAGAGAATTAAGTTAAGGAACCAGGAGCCCAACGGTGCGGCATCGTGATCCTAGTGAGTTTGATTGTTAAATTAAACTGCATAAAAACTTAGGAGAATAACTCTAGATTATTACTTAGCAAATGCATAACAATAGCTTAGACATTTGCACATGAATAGTTATTTTGTTGAGCATTTAAAATAATAGAAATTATTATTTAGGAGCAAAATAGATTAGACACCTAGTCAACTAAAAGCTAGGAGTTGATTAAAATATCTGGGGGACAAACTAGAGCAAATTTAGGGGTGTAGGTGCACTTCCCAGAGAAACTGACACTTGGATGGGTGAGTGTTTTAATTAAATAGTTAATTAAAAATATTTAATTATGCATGAAGCGACACGTGTCGCACGAGATTTTCCTTTATAAGGAAGGCTCAGGGAATGGGTAAAGGGCCCATAATTTGGACGATTGTCGTAATTTTCGAATGCCTCAAAGACTTGCTGCTATCTAAGGGTTTGGCTTAGAAATCTTGGTGGGAAGGGAAGCCCAAGCTGAATTTCTGAAATACTTGTGTGAGCTCTACGACCCAAAGCTCGGGGGAGGCCATGCGACTGAAAGCATGAGCCTATGGTTGGGTGGCGAAGCTAACGGTTGCTTCGCCTATGGTTAAACGAGCTTTGCTGGAGGGATCCTACGGAAGACGAAGGCGACAATGGACCAACCGGATCGGGTTGACAGGTTAAAGTTTTGCTTATTTTCGTTAAGTTATTCACGCTTTTTATTTTATTTTTCCAATAACTATGATGGCTAATTTGTTTGTATGAAGTTTTTAAAGTTTCAGGTATATTTCAAGGGGACCCTAAAGGAGGGGTCCTACATTTGGTATCAGATCCGGTCGAGCCTTGAGGGCACCGGACTCATATTTTATCAGAGGTGGACCCACTGGTGATCGTGGTGAACCAGCAGCGGGATTGGAGCTGCAAACTTCGTGGGATAATACTTTCCACCGTAGCAGCCATTTCTTCCAGGTTCTTATATACTAAAAGTATTTCATGTCTATTTCAGTTTTCAATAAGGGTTATAGATCTGAGATTTCCTGTAAACTAATCAATTATATTTACTGTATGTGGGAAATTCTATGAATAATCTATATTACTGTTTTATTTCAAGAGAGAAGTTAGAATTTCAAATACAGATTTTTAGATCTGAAAATTTATGAAAACTTCCCCTGTACGTTCACTAAACGTTAAGAATTTAGTATTTTTCTGTTACCAACTTGTAATCCACAGAAAGATCAGATTTATGGGAGGAAAATTTGGATGCTGCCTATCTTGTATTTTATCTAAGGATTGATTGTAACTCTTGTTTTTGTTTTCATGAGGTCGATCTGTGTGTTATTTCAATCTCTGTGTTTTATTCATCCTTGATCGGCGATTGTAGAAGTGTATCCGATCCATTGAAAATCTCTGTGTATTATTCCAATTTTGATCAGCGTCTCCAGAATCGTATCATGAATTTTAGTTAAGCTTTTAGAAAGTCACTGTGTTTCACGAAGGGCAACTTCCAGTATTATATTGGGTTTAATTTAAACTTTAATAGATCTCTGTATTTAAATTTCAAAAAAAAAAAAAAAAAGGGGATCTGTGTTCTTCAAAATTCAGGCTCGAATCGTAATTGATTATTTTAATACCTCTGTGTTTAACTCAAACCCTGATCGGCGAGTTCTCTGTATCCTTAATCCAGTTTGAAAATTGACATTAATGATCTCTGCCTCGAGATTTGAAATGAATTATTCCGGATCCACGATTGCGAATTGATGTGCCCTTAGTTTTCTGAACCTGCGCCCTGTGGTTTAAATTCTGAGATCGAATTCCTTGTTTATTCGTGAACCTAATCCTTGCTAAACTGTGAGTATTATATTAAGACTCCATATTTGAATTCGAGCATTTCAAATCCGATTACTAGAACCGTGCAAATCTAAGAGAAAACACCCGGTGCGATTTCATTCAGGATGGATTCTAAATTTAAGTTTCAATCTGCCAAACGACTGTGTGACTCCATTGAATTTCATCACTAAGTTTTCGACTCTGCCAATTTGCAAATCCAATCCGGAAAGTGTGATTGATCCCTAAACAATGATGTGCATCTGTTTCAGAAATTGAAGGCGTCTTCCAGAATTTGTAATGTGATTGTAGTTTGACCTTAATTGAGATCTCTGTCGGTATTATCGAATTTCCAGATCTGGGGAGATCATGATGACATTTTGCTTATTTAAAAAGGATTGTCTGTAATCGCTGGTATTTCCAGATTCAAATTCATGACTGCGTTTTACTTATTTTATAGTTCTCTGTAATCGTTTAGCGTACCCAGATCCGTATTAATGATGAGTTTTACTCATTTGAAAGTTCTTGAAATCGTTTGCCATTCCAGATTCTAGCGATTTACTTGTTTTGAAATTCTCTGTGGTTTCTAATCTCAAATCGAATGCATTAATTGGTTTCCCTATGTTCAATCTTCGATTTGAAAGGTTGATTCCCAGACCTATTGTTGATTGCATTCCTCTATGTTTAAGTTCCAATTTGAAACGCGTGAGATGACAGACTAGACTCATATTTCTATCGAGGGGATTTTGGTAAAACTCGTAAAAGGAAAACGTGGATCGACGACAGCTCTATCAAGGACTTCATCAACGGTTCATATAACTACCCCACAGGTACTATTCGTTTAATGGAGTCTTTCCTTGTTATATTTATATAGATAAAAATTTAGCTACAGCCTTTATGTAAGGAAATGTTTTCGATAATTAGAGGATTGAGCTTCGCTACTGGCGTAGAAGTAATTAAATGAGTTCCGCTAAGATGTTACTGCTCGCTCAAATTATATAAGAGTATGTATGGCATTTTCTGAGCAAGTAGAAGACCTCTGTATGACAGTATTTTGGATAATTGTTTTCTGTGTATTTTATTTAAGGATCTCAGCTGTAGCTGATAATTTTTTTTTTCTGAGTACATCTTGATTTTATGAATGCTCTCCGATTTTAGGGAAGGGATGACTTCTTAAAAGAAGTCTGATTCCAGGGTATTTGCGCACTAATTGTTTATATAATGGGCAGAAGAAAAGACCAATTGATCCCTGTCTGTGGAGTTATCATTGTTTTTAATTGTTTATTCTTTTGGTTACTGTATACATATATGTTTAAACGAGAATCCGATTTGTGGAGTTGAATCTAATTGAGACGAACGGATCCACTGTCGATTTATTAAACCCTGTTTGCGTCTTTTGCGTTTCCAGATCTATTATATTAGAAGTCGATTGGGTATCGGACGACTCAATCTCTGTTCACTTCTTTTTGCGTTCCAGATTTATATATTTTAAGTCGAATCTTTCAAATCTCTGTTCGCAACTTTTGCGTTTCCAGATTTAGTATATTAGAAGTCGACTGGATATTAGATCACTCAGTCTCTGTTCACATCTCTCTGCGATCCAGAATTATTTTTTTTAAGACGATTGGATATCAGATCTGTCAAACTCTGTCTTCGTGTCGGTGAGATCCATATGGATCCTGAACGTGTCCCCATTTTTTTTTTGTGTGTGTGAAGATCTATTTCAACTCCAGATTTTGCATTGATCTCAATTTGTTCTATAAAATCACAGTGCTTCCATTTCGAGATCTGCTGGGCGTTCTCCAGAATCTGTGGCGCGAATTGCAGCTTAATCATTAAAAGTTTCTATGTACTTAATTCGGATGGCAACTCCAGATTCAGCTTTGATGATCTTAAATTGTTCTTTAAAATCATAGTGCTTCCATAATCGATTGACATTCCTGCAAGTTGTGATTTGAATCGTTCTTGATCTATTACATTCACTGTGCTATTATAATTCTGTTTAAATGTTTTCATAAGTATAAATTTCTGAGAATGCGTAGAGGGTTGGGGAAAGTACAGAAGTAAATCGATCTGGTATTTTATGAAATAATAACTCTGTTTTCAATATATAGATCTATTTCAACCCCTCTGAATGTGTTGAGATCTTGGGAAAATATAACTGTAAATCGATCTGACTTTCTATGAGATTTATAATCCTGTTGCATCCATTGACGTTTCCAGATCCCTTAAGACGAATTGTAAGTTGCTATGAAGATTCTATGTGTTGATCAAATTCGTCGAGCATTCCCAAAATTGTTAAAAACATCTTGTAATTTATCCTGTAAAAATATGTGTTTATCCAATTCGGTGTGGTGTCTCCAGATCTCATAAGTCGATTTTCAAATTGTTCTTTAAACTCTATGTTTATCCAATTCGGTATGGTGCTCCCAGATCTCATAATGGATATTGTGTAATTGTCCTTTAAAAGTTTGTGTAGATCCATTTCTGTTGGCATTCCATTATCTCTCTGTCAGTTTGAGTCATGCTGATCTCTGCGATTTAGCATTGGATTCATTTTTAATTATAGCAGTAATCTTGTCATTTAAACCCTAGGATCACTGTCCATTATCTCTCTGTTAGTTTGATTCATGCTGATTTCTGCGATTTAGCATTGGATTCATGTTTAATTATAGCAGTGATCTTGTCATTTAAACCCTGGGATCGCTATCCATTATCTCTCTGTCAGTTTGAGTCATGTTGATCTCTGCGATTTAGCATTGGATTCATTTTTATTTATAGTAGTGATCTTGTCATTTAAAGCCTGGAAAATCTGTCCTTTATCTCTCCGTCATTTCGAATGATATTGATCTCTGTCAAATTAAAACTGGAAGGGACTCTCCGCTGGCATAGTTACCTTTATAATTGTTTTATTCACCAAGAAAGTTAGTATTCGCTAAGTCAAAGGTCAACACTCCGTTTAGATATGAAATTCTGATGGCTCATTGTTTATTTTTAAATCCTCTTGCTTTGTTTTCGAATTGGAAAGGCGTTTCCAAGATCCACAATTCGATGGCATTTTATTTATTTTAAAAAAATCTATGCACTCTATTTGGAATAAATGAAAGATTGGGAAATGTTAAATATGGTCTAATATGCACTCTCATATTAATATGCGGTTTCGGAAAATCCTAAGTTATGGAAATCGATTGCCATAGTGATGATTGTTTTATACTCGAGTTTTGATCCAATTCCTCTTCACTGTTAATTCCTGAATCTTTGTCAATTGGATGAAACCCGATTTTAATCAGCATTCTGCCCAGACATTAAACTTTTAAATTCATCTCTGCGATTGAGTATTGAATTAATACTCTGCCAGACATTAAACTTTTAAATTCATCTCTGCGATTGAGTATTGAATTAATACTCTGCCAGGCATTAAACTTTTAAATTCATCTCTGCCATTGAGCATTGAATTAATACTCTGCCAGGCATTAATACTTTAATTCACTAAGATCGGAAATAATGCTTAAACTCTTTTTTTTTAACCACTTGTCTTACATTATATCTGTTGTTTTGATGCAATTCAGTTATATATGGATAAAGAAATAACGCAATAATAACGAAGGACTCGCTGTAGAGTTCCTGACCGCCGATCAAACTAACCCCAGACTCAGTAAATATCAAACCTGGATGAAGTTAGTAAATCTCTTTTTCCTTTCCTACTCTGTTGCATTAAAGTCCACTAACTATAGGCTATGTGCAAATGCTTACACTTGATCTCCGGATGACAAGTAAGTGTAATTTGTGGGTATGCCACAAATTTTGGTCAAAATCCGCATTATTCTCAGCGATGCATGGAGAAAATCTCGCAATCACCAAGAGAAGCTTATAGTTGTGAAATTAATGACTGTGTAACGTCCGCGGTTCATTGTGTGAAGTATTAAGTGTTCGTCCTGCAGAGTCATCGAATATGTATTAGTTAATGTAGTATTTGTTAAATTAATGGGGTACCCGTTCCAATCAATGAGTAAGACTGAACTACGTATGCTATATTAATGATAGCGGAGTAATACATGATGTGTGCATTTACATATATATAAAATATGATTCTAGTAAATAAGAACAGTATCATATATATGTACATTGTATCATAATGCCAAATGTGCACACATAAAATGTGATATGGGTGTAGTTAGGTATAAACATCTCACCGTATTAAAATTTTAGTTTATAAGTGAATTACGATACGTGTCAACGAATCTTTATTTAAGATTTGAGTTAGTATATCCAAACTAGCCGAGAAGTGTAAGTCCGTTATGAATCATTATAATCTAGAAGGGAAGAATATACGTGTTACTATATCAAGTTAAATAAGGGTGGAGGCAACATATGTGTCAATGCATTCATATTTGAAATCAACACAAAAGTTATTATATCCAAGTGAACCATGAAGTGATACCCGAGTTATCACATTAAAAGACAGTCAAGAAGTAGAGGTCAATGTGTGCCTTGTATTAATTGTAGTTAAGGAATGGGATTGAGACAAGAATGATTGTTCATGTACATAAAGTGATTGTTATAGTATTTAATAAGAAAATAATATATGTCCCTTTTATATCGAATTACAGTTTATGTTATAGAAGTTTCGACGATGGATTCCACAAATCCATTATAGTCATATTGTAGAGACAATGCACCACTATATATATATTTTATATTCGAATGAAATGCATTAAATAGGATATGTCTTGTTATATTTCATGTGGGAAATGCACTAGGAGAAAGGAACCAACATGAAGGATATTTTTAAACTTTTCCTACATAGCAGTGATAAGAATACTAATGGACTGATGCATTGGGAGAATTTATTAAATGTTGGGAAATTGAAAAAAATTCTTAATTGACGAAACGCCAAGATGATTACATTGACGAGACTTTGACAGGCTGTCAAGGAAGTGAAACAAACTTAAAATTTGAAAAACGAGATATCACTATGATCAGAAGGATGAGATGAACTCAACGACATTTTTTTTATTTTTTATTTTTTATTTTTTATTTTTTTCTTTATGAAAACTAAAGACTACAGAATTGACTTTAACCATGATATGGCAATGGGGAAAAATAAACTTAGCAAAACTAATGAAAGAGCCAAATGAAGACGACTTTAGTAAAACGAAGTATGGAGACAATCAACACGAAAAGTTGAGCACAACGATGCTAACCACCTGACAAGATGCACTTAAGTGAAGAGATGACTAGTTCTGATGATAGGACTCAATGAGCTTAATGATGGCCCATACGGTTAAGAAGACGTTGCTGAATCGATCATATGGATTTGAAAATAATGAACGAAGTAAGAACGTGATGAGCTCATTAACCTAGACATGATATTACCGATGAAAGAGATAGGTGTTAAAGTTTAATATGTTCGACTAAGTTGCCAAGTTCCAACACTAGGGACCATGTCATATTGAGAATCAAACGCATTAAAATTTATGGAATTGGAGTAGTCTTACGGAAATCGGTTTTGGATTATTTGACAGTCGCTCTTGATTTGATTATTCGTATTTTACTAAATACTATAGGATGTTTATCTTCACGCCTTGGAGGAAGGGATAGCCAACAGATTTGCATTCTTGTTCGGATTCATTGTGCGAAGGGATGATTGAGTAACTGTGGTATGGCCATTGGTGCCTTATAACTTGAAGTCAATTTGGATATTATGGATCTTTGCACATGACTAGAAGACATAGAAAATCTAGTGTGGTATTGACAATTATGAGGGCATTATTGGAGTTGCATTGCACAAAATTACGATTGAGAATGTATTATAACCATACTAGAAGATTTGGAAAACTAATTATTAGAACATGGCCGTGATTGCTTAAAAGAAATAGAAGAAAATGGCAAGAAGGTGAGAATAGGAAATTAAAAGTTAAGCCTAGTGTCGGAAGTATGAGAAAAAAAAAAAAAAATTAACTTCGGGACGAAGTTCTATACAAGAGGGGGTGTATGTAATGCCCCTAAAAAGACTATGGACTTTAAGAGCACCTGTCGAGTGACCTGGTGTAACAGACTTCAATAAAGTGGCCCTTCGAGTTAGGATGTGTCTTAATAAGGGAGAATCACCTGATGATGTGCATGACTATAGTTGATAAATAAATTAATGAATTGAATTATATGTGTGGACTGGGTTAATTGATTAACCAGTTCTTGCTTAAATGCTTAGCCTTGATTGATCAAGTCAAAGTGCAGTAGGATAGTTACAGTCCTAGCTATGCGACTTGGGAGGACGCAACTGAGATGCGTCGTATCTTTCCATTTTATTCTGAACTTCGGGACGAAGTTCTAAATAAGTAGGGGTGTATGTAGTGCCCCTAGACTTGTGTAGACATTGAGGGCACCTGCTGAGTGACCAGGCTGATTGAAACATTAATTAAATAACCTTTTGACCTTATTTTTGAGTATGTGTATCTGAACTGTTGAGGTAAATGAATAATTGAATATGTTAAACGATTAGCTATGACTATGGAAAATTATGTTGATGGATAATGCTTAACGACTAGCTGTATGGTGATTATGTATTTGGCGACGAAATGTATACTTAATAAGATGAATGAGCAGTTTCAATAAATCATAAATGTTTAACAATGCTAGAGTTAGAAACCAGATGATGATTGTTGAGAACAGTGCTACAAATAATTTGTTGTGAGAAGTGTGTGTAGAAACAAGTGAGACGGTTCACCAACGGACACACAAAGGAACATGGAGGGTCGTAGAGTACGGGTAAATCACACACAAGGGAAGCGACGACGATGTCGACTTCCGACAAGAATACCACGCATGAGCAGATAAGCATTGATCCGCTTGCTCAAGAGGAATGCGTGAGGGCGTACGAGGTGGGCCACGACGGAGCTGGTCACGTACGAGTTGAGGGGCGCGCAGTGAGAACGGACTCACTCCTCAGCGCCATTAGTCCCTAGATAGCATGTAGACGGAGGATGGATGGTAACGATTCCTAAAATCCCTACAAGAGTTCCCGCAAGTCAAAACGGAAAAATGGTGGCAGAAGGGCCCGACGATGTGGTACCCTGTCGAGAAATGAAAGAATGGACGCAAGGACCCAACGATGTGGTACCATGCCAAGGAATGGAAACCATGGATGACTGGACCCGACGGAGTGGTGCCATGTCAGAGAATTAAGTTAAGGAACCAGGAGCCCAACGGTGCGGCATCGTGATCCTAGTGAGTTTGATTGTTAAATTAAACTGCATAAAAACTTAGGAGAATAACTCTAGATTATTACTTAGCAAATGCATAACAATAGCTTAGACATTTGCACATGAATAGTTATTTTGTTGAGCATTTAAAATAATAGAAATTATTATTTAGGAGCAAAATAGATTAGACACCTAGTCAACTAAAAGCTAGGAGTTGATTAAAATATCTGGGGGACAAACTAGAGCAAATTTAGGGGTGTAGGTGCACTTCCCAGAGAAACTGACACTTGGATGGGTGAGTGTTTTAATTAAATAGTTAATTAAAAATATTTAATTATGCATGAAGCGACACGTGTCGCACGAGATTTTCCTTTATAAGGAAGGCTCAGGGAATGGGTAAAGGGCCCATAATTTGGACGATTGTCGTAATTTTCGAATGCCTCAAAGACTTGCTGCTATCTAAGGGTTTGGCTTAGAAATCTTGGTGGGAAGGGAAGCCCAAGCTGAATTTCTGAAATACTTGTGTGAGCTCTACGACCCAAAGCTCGGGGGAGGCCATGCGACTGAAAGCATGAGCCTATGGTTGGGTGGCGAAGCTAACGGTTGCTTCGCCTATGGTTAAACGAGCTTTGCTGGAGGGATCCTACGGAAGACGAAGGCGACAATGGACCAACCGGATCGGGTTGACAGGTTAAAGTTTTGCTTATTTTCGTTAAGTTATTCACGCTTTTTATTTTATTTTTCCAATAACTATGATGGCTAATTTGTTTGTATGAAGTTTTTAAAGTTTCAGGTATATTTCAAGGGGACCCTAAAGGAGGGGTCCTACAATCCCAGAATATTAGTGAAGGACATTACACGACTGACAGTTAGCCCTTTAGAATACTGTCAGAACTGAGAGAAGAGATACCTTCGCAGTTGAGGCAGAAAAAGAAATGATGAATACGAACCAAGCTAGAAGAAAGAGAGAGGAAAGGGTAAACAAATTTTATGATGAACATGTGAAGTTGAAGCGGCTTCAAACACAAATTTTATCCCAGTTAGAGGACTTGAAAAATGAATCCAATAAAAAAGACCAACAAGGTGCTCTAGAGGTGGAAGAGGATGAAGCTCAAAACACAGTGGATGTAGAATGCCACAAGGCCGCGGAGGAAGAACGCCGCAAAGTGGAGGAAGAACGCCGCAAAGTGGAGGAAGAACGTAGCAGGGATGCAACCGCAAAAGAAGAACGGAAAATAAAACAAGAAGAGATCCGACAAGAAGCGAAGGAAGAGAAAAAACAGAAAGAAGAGGCTAACAAAGAATAATCAAGGCTTCAACTCCTCCAAGAATAGCAACAAAAACAACAGGAGGAAAACCACAAGGCCGATGATGATAGAAAAAGAGGGGAAGAAGAGAAATTGCAAAAACTTGGACAACAGCAAAAGGACAATGAGGTTGTCTTGCAAACGTCCCCCATCCATCCAGGAACTCCACTGGCTATGAGATCTGGAGGGTACCTTCATCCCATGGATGTAGATACTACAGTTGTCTCCTTGGGAGATTATTTTATTGATTCAATAAGCAAGAGTATTTCAAAAAGGTCGTCCAAGAGATAGAGGAAAAAAGGAAATACCAACAAGATCACAGTGTTTGACATGGAAGGAAAGGAACCAGGTGAAATTGTATCTAACGATGCCTCCTTGATTGGAGTATTGGAAAATGTTAATGTATCTTCGACCAAAGACCTGATCAAATAGGTTCAACAACGTAATCAACAGACATAACAATATAAGCAGTTGTATGAACAGATGAAGCAACATTTCAATGAAGTTCATCATGACTCGGTCATGGAACAGGAACCCATGGATGTAGATACTACAGTTGTCTCCTTGGGAGATTATTTTATTGATTCAACAAGCAAGAGTATTTCAAAAAGGTCGTCGAAGAGATAGAGGAACAAAGGAAATACCAACAACATCACAGTGTTTGACATAGAAGGAAAGGAACCAGGTGAAATTGTATCTAACGCTGTCTCCTTGATTGGAGTATTGGAAAATGTTAATGTATCTTCGACCAAAGACCTGATCAAATAGGTCCAACAACGTAATCAACAGACATAACAATATAAGCAGTTGTATGAATAGATGAAGCAACATTTCAATGAAGTTCATCATGAGTCGGTCATGGAACAGGAGCAACTGAAAGAAGCGCATGATAATGATATGCATCTATTGAAAGCAGAACACGAGGAGCGCACGAGGGAATTGGAGATGGCTAGAGACTACGCACATTTTCAACTCGATATTTTCAGAAAAAGAACATGCGTTGTCTTTGGACAATGTAAAAAAACATGCCATCAAAATTAATTTGAAGCTTATGGAGACTTAGAAGAATTTTCTTTTTTCACCTAGAGGAATTGCAACATTACTATGCGAGCTTGAGAAAGCTCGCAGATGAAGCCGAGTTGCTCGGAGATGAACCTAAAGTTATTCAACAGTATGCAGAGGACATTTATAAATGGCAGCAAGAATATGAGGAAGTTCCCGCGAATCTTCCCACAATTGACAAGAAAGAGTTGGAAAAAGTAAAAGCTTGGAAAAATGCCCAAGATTCCACGCAAGTAGATGCAAACGAAGCTATTCTGAAGGTGGAGCATATATGTAAACAAGTTTGGAGCTTCACATATAATGCAATGATTAGGTTCGACATGCTGAATCTCTATGAGTTTGAGGTGGCACGGTCAATAGGGACAAATATATCTTGTATTAAATCTAATAGGGATGCAAGCGAACTAGTGATTAAAGAATTGACCAAGGTTGATCGTGACGTACTCAACGACTACATTTATCAACCTACAAAATTAGCAGGATGGACAGATGGTTTCACAAACCTGATCAGGTTAGAGTTAGACATGGAAATCGAGCCTAAAGTTCTGAAGGTTGAAGTTCAGTTCGAACACCTCCAAGATGGTCGCTATGACAATATCAAGGATTGGCATACACAGTGCGAGAAATTTTGGGAATGATCTGAATTACGATACTATTGTTTATTTTATTTTATCTTGTTATACTTATTTCTATTTTCTAAGTTGTTGTTAAGAAAGATAGATGATTATTTCAATTTTGGATAGTTAATTCAGTTGTCCCATGGCTTTGAAGCCAAAAGGGGTGGCGGCGTTGGGAAACCGCTACTACATTGAAATTTTGTATACTTTTGTATTGGTTAATGGATTGTTGTTGACTCTTCTTCAGACTTCTTGGCTATATTGTGATTACGCGTTTTATAATATGTGCATTTATATCTAGTCATGAATGCATGATTCCGTTTTCCAGTTAATTCTTGTTTGAATTGCAGAAAACATATATATTTGCTTATAGTGAATGTTAATTTTTCAGAAATCTAAATATATGCGATACATAGCTTGGATAGAATAAGATCTATTTTTTGTTTATCTTATTAACATTATATTTTGTGTCTCCTTTAGTAATTTACCCTCTTCCCATTCATTCATTTAAATGTGTAGCCAATATCAGTGAATTATGTGGAAGTAAAATTACTTTTGCTTTAAATTATTTTACTATATTGAGGCCTTAATTTGGCATTGGAATTTAAGAATTGTTTCTTGGATTTTCAAACCAATATTAATCAATATATTTTCCATGGGCATTTTGTTGGTTTATGAGTTTGCTACCATTAGTGGGATAGGTTATTCCCTGTGTATTCTTTGGTTTAGAAGTTTTCTCTAGAGCGAGAGAAAGGGCTAGTTGCTCTCTCAAATTACAAGAGTTTGAGAAAGGACCCCTACTCTTTCTGCCCCCAAAAATCTAAGGGAGACTGTGCCCGAGAAAGGGCCAGTTGCTCGCTCAAATTACAAGAGTTTGAGAAAGGGCCCTTGCTCTTTCTCCTCCAAAAATATGAGGGAGATTGTGCCCATGCTACTCATTTGTATGCAACGAGAGCGTGAAAGGGCTAGTGCTCCTTGACCCTTCCTCCCCAAAACTACTAAAGCTAGAGAAAAAGCCATTTTTCTCACTCATGACAAGAGTTTGAGAAGTGTCCCATGTTTCTCCGTCTATCATAAAATTACAAACCAGTTGAAAATGAGGTCACTCCACCTAGTCCTCATCACTCTTAAACATAAAAAGTTCTGAAAGGGCCAGTGCTCCTTCTCCTCCTTACTCGAATTTTAGAAGTCGTAGGAAAGGCCAACCTAACTAGAACACTAAGAAAGTGCCAATATTGCCACTCCGCCTACCACTCTATGCAAAACTTTAGGTCAGTAAGCTTGTCCTCTGACCAAGGGAGGGATACCTAAAATGGAATGCAATGAATCCAAGCATGTCACCCTAGGTGCCTTTAAAATGTGCATGGAAAAATTCACTGGATTTACAAACCAAATCAGAGGTCCACCCTCGTCTATGACCAAGATAGGATCATGCCACCATCCCCAAGGCGAGTTTTCCTTCTCCACCTCCTCACTCATCATCACTCTAACCATAAAAGGTTATGAAAGGGCCAATGCTCCTTCTCCTCCTTACTCAAAGAAGTGGGAGTAAGGGCCAGTGCAATTAGAATAGGGTGAGAAAAGGCCATTGTTCGAAGGTTGTGAATGGATATCGATTGAAACGATAACCTCCAAAAAATAGGCACGCCGCTGACTACTGGCCATATCATCACTAGTCGAATGTCGTGCCCCAAGCCTTGCGTAGAATGACGAAATCTACCTTAGTGATTTAGAAAACGGTCATAAATCTAACTCAGAGAATACATACAAAGAGGGAATGAAGACATGGAAGATGGCAGAACTGGAGCGATTCAATACACATGACGGTTGATTCTGCACAAGATCCCTACCAAGTCCCGACTTGAAAAATATAGTTGACTCTACACATAAAAGATCGACAAGGAACACTACCCAAGGAATGACCGAAGAAGACATAAAACGAGGATTAAACCGAAGGTGAGACTAACGACGACAACACCTACTAGTAGGGATGTAATTTATATTCATCACCACCACCCAAACAAATCTTTTCTGACATTTTTGTTTCTCATACTTCTCATCAAACAACATTTTTTCTAAAATATTGGCCTTCAATAATTAATTTTTTTGTGAGAAATTAACCCTTTGATAATGAAATTTTAATTAAAAAGTTACCTAGTATAAAGGGCTAGTGCTCCATGACTGTTCCTCCCAAAAATTACTATATCAAGAGAAAGGGCCAGTTGCTCACTAAAATTAGCACAATTAAAAGTTTGAGAAAGGACCCATGATCCTTGTCGTTTTGTCCCCTCTTTGTGCTCGCAATTGCCGCATTATTCGGCCTCGACGAGGAACAATATTAAAGCCTGAACGCTGAAGAAGTCGGGCACCAATGGTCAATGGCCGCGAAAGAATATTTCAAATCACACATAAAGGATCTGAGCCCTTCATGTGGTGTAACTAGCAAGAGGAATAACAAGTGATTTCTAATGACGATGACTTAGATTGGCCCATGCATCTTACCAAGGAAGATTTGGACCGTTGGAGCCATCGAAATATGCAGTGGATATAAAAGGCGATTTTTTCTGCTAATAACCTAGATACAATTGTGCATTTTTCTAGGATAAATCTGGATCGTTGGAGGTGTTAGAACTTGCAACCGGGATGAGAAAGGGGTTTTCCACTAACGGCTCGGATGGCTTACATTGAATAGTGCAATTCTCCATAAGTAATCTTAGTCGTTCTTGCAGAGGAGTCATCATCACCGCCAAAAGAAAAATCCTCATGGCCCGGAATAAGCGAGAGTCCCTCTTTGAGAAAGGGATATGGTCAGGAAAAGTAAAGCTAGAGCCCATGATTTATCCATTTTAACGATAAATGTTGCAAAGGCCGTTAAGTGGCATAAGTGCTACCAAAATCGACACTCTAATTATTGAAAAATCCGTCGGTACCGACAACTCCTATAAATCCTTGGGATCTCCGGACCAACGTTAAAATCCACATTCTCGCGGAGCGAAAAAACCCTCTCAAGAGATTTCAACCTATTTTTCTTTAACCATGCAGTTACGAGCTCTAGAGAAAGACATTTACCAGCCTTACCATCCCCGAAGTTGAGATGCAAACGATCAAAATCGTACAAGGGAAATCATGCATTGTTTTTCCAGCGAATTGCAGTAAGTACAATCCTTAGTCCCTCCACATTTTTCTGGTTTAAAAAATTCTCTAGTGTGCTTTGTCGTCAGTTTAAGTGTTGTGCATCCTTTTCCATCTGGTCACTTGTGTTGTGTTATATTACATCTGAATATGCCCTACCCCTGGTTCTACAGTGCGAGATGAAAAAGAGAAAGGCCAACACCTCTGATGCATCCTCTCGAGCTCTTTCCCACCATTCCGACGTTTCATACATATCCTCCTATGATGTTGTACCCTTTTTTTACCAATGGGCTAAGGTATCTCCACCTGACCTAACCAAAACCACAGCCCGACGGCTCATAGGAGCAGCTCTCAGAAAATTGCACGTCTCTAAGGTTGCGACTAAATTCTGTAAGTTGGAGTTAGCCCAACACCTAGTCCCTGATGTCTTCCCTTTCCCCAAATTTACAGCTTTGTGCAAATTGTTACAATCCAACCACGTCCGCCATCCATACTAGCAATGGCAAGATACTCCTGTTTGAAATATCAACTATTTCGATTGCCTCAATGCTAGGGACTACTCCTGTTGGGAATACACTATCTCTAGAAGAGAAATAATCCTTTTATCGAGGGCTTAGTAACGAGAAAAGGTTGAAGCTGCGAGCTCTACTAGTAGCCTCACACAAGCAGTCGCCAATTTATTTTGAACCATGGAAACACGCAAACTTGTTACCCTGGAATCATGAAACAATCTCATCTTTGACATTGATATTTGGAAAATATCCTAATAAAGACGTTGATGAAGGAATGGCTATGATGGTTGATACATATAATCACCCGTCAACCCCCAAATTCAACTATGGAGAGTCCTTAGCAACTAGCATCAAAACCCAACTAGAAGAGTTGAATGATATTGGGTTTTTCAGATACTATTCTTATCTTGTGTATTTACCCCTATTCCACTAGTCTCACTACTTTGAAGACCTAGATCTCCAGAGAACTAAAGGTGATTCTCCAAATAGAATATATGATTGAGTTTTCTGAATAAAGAAGGGAAAGGAAGAAGGGGTCACCTAGACTCAATTTGTGTCTTAGTTTATGTATAATGCCTTCGGTTGGATCATTGGGACTGTGCCTAAACATATTCCTCGGGAGATCAGACCTTAACTGCAACTAGGTGAGGCTGTTAGAAAGGGAGATTGGTTTTTATCTAAGGACTACACTGTGATTAAGCTGTATGGCACTGGAAATCCTCCTTACATGCTACCTAAGCTACTCACTCCCATGAATTTTGTATTGGAATATGTCAAGAATATGATAGAAGTGGATAACATTCATTTTGTCAAGAAGAGGGGGAGAGCCACTTTTCCCATAGCCATGGGAGGATACACCATCAATAATAAGAAATCTCTCAGACAAATTACCGACATTTTGTCAAATCTAAAAATGAAATTGGATAGTGCTTGGAAATATGATCCGCATCTTTTAATTGGACAAGAAAAGGGAAGAAAGATCCCAAACCCTCTATATCATGAGTCCAAACTAGAATTGGAAATATTGGCCAATAAAGACACCTTTGAAGAGGTGCAAAGAACGATTCAAGAACAAGCAAACCCCACCGAGGTGATAGCTCAAGCTTGTCACGAACCTGCTACAGATCCCTCTAAGAACCCTCCATTTTATACCTTCTACGGGCCAAAAGGAGCTCTAATTCTCAAGGGAGAGATGAAATTCCTAGCACCTCTCCAAAAAAGACAGGATAAATACATAGGGCATAATTATATCAACGACATAAGAAGAAGAAGATCCTGGTGGAGGATGAGAAAGTACCTACAAAAAGAGAATGCTCCTTATTTTTCTATCCCTGAAGACCAGAGGTTTGAGGACTTATATGATGAATATCACTCTAATGATGACTCAAGGAAAGGTTTTAGGATGGAGTCAAATTCCCAAGAAGAAACAAGAGATCCCACACCAATATAGAAGGGTAAAGAAAGAAACATGGATGAAGGAGAATCCTCAACGATGGAGATTCATCACCCCTCACCTCCCAAAGAAGTAGAGCCATATTAGAAAGCCTTGCCAATTATGTTATCTATGGGACTTGATCCAAAGAAAGGATTGGGGAAGGAGGGACAAGGCAATACATAATTCATCCAACTTGAGTAGAGACCAAAGAGATTAGGCTTCGGTGCTGAGACAGGCAGGTGAGACCAAGAATAGATAGTATCAACCGAAATAGAATTTAGAAATAGCCCTAAGGGAGTGGCACATGGGTTTAACCAAGAAGGGGGCGAGGAATTAGAGATACCACCAGGAGTAGAGCACAACCAATCAAAGAAGATACTGCAACAGAAGAAGACTAAAATTTATTCACAGCAGGAGTTAGAGTTAAATAAAGGAAATAAGTAGAATGAAGTTGAGGCATCCAAGGAAACATGGGTCTGCCATGGCGATAAGAAGCAAGATGAGTTGGTAGGTGCTGGGACCAGTGAGCTAAATACTATCTAGTCTCATCTTAGAGAAAAGGATGATAACGTGACCTAGACATATGCAAGGCCTTAAGGCACGCTCTTCTCCATCATGGAAGAGATTATTCAAGAGGAAAGGAATAAAACCGAGGAAAATGTGAAGGGGTCCTTGGAGGTTGAGAAAAGAAAATCTCAAGAAAGCACTTAGGAGCCAGAAAAGAAAAAGAGCAAAACAATTGAAGCAATAGTGGATTCGGGGGAAGAGATGAGACCAAATGAAGGGATAGTGACTGCCTAGCGATATACTAATAAATTACAGGAAATTCAAAGCAGAAAAGGCAAAACATCCAATAATACTACTCATGAGATTTTTGAATCTAATGAGCTGATGTCTGTTATAATGTCAGGGAACACTATGAATGCTTCATCAACCTTTGTTGTCCTAGAGATTACTCAACGTACAATTGGAAGTGGAATGAGAGGTCCCGTCGAGATCACTAACCCTATTATGTTATTGGAGCAAGAACAACAACGAAGAGCGCAAATTCCAAAATTATTTCCTGTTACAGAGTCTTTGGACTCACGGCTGAGACCTAGGTCAATCTCTAAGTTTGACCCTAACACAAATAAGTTCAAGATAGTCACGATGGATCCCCTAGCTAATAGAGCATATAGGGATCTACAACCTAATGAATGAAGGACTTCACAAGTTGTAGTAGACACTACGAATTTACCACCTGAAGACGAAGTGTCAATGGATGAGGGGACCAACAGTATAGTGTATAGCAAATATACCAAGGCTGTAGCTGATCTAGATAGACACAAAAGGCAAGTTGAGGCTTTTAAAACCAAAAACAAGTTTTTGAGTGCTAAAGTGAAGAGTTTAGAAGGTGAAAATCAGAGGCTACAAAACTATGTAATCAAGATAGGGAAAGGCACACAAGATTCGAGTGAAGTCTTAAGCCTGTTAGCTAGGAAGGATCAAAATATCAAGGAGTTGCAAGAATCTCAAATCACTCAATCTTTCCCAGATACTCTCCAAGTGATAGCAGAATATAAGCAACTCCAAGATGAGTTGCAATTTATGAAAAGGGAAAATAACACATATTTCAATAAATCTGGAATATTTCTATTACAAGGACTTCAACAACATTGACTTTTTTGTAAATCTTTAAAATATTCTATTAAATCTAGAAAAATTAACTTAAAAAACTATTCTATTAAATTTGGAAAAATTAATCGAGAGAACTATTTTTGAGATAAATGTTTTTTATTAGTATGCATACATTCAAAAAAAAATATTACATCTCAATTAGAACTAGATGGGTCGGCCATGAATCATGATGAATCTATCTATATTGGAGGTGATCAAAGTAGTACAAATATTTGTGTTATCAAATGATCTTATATAGGAAAATAAGATAGCACAAATGGAAGGAAAAACATGAGGACTTCATCATGAAGATGCGTTTAGTAATGTCAAACCAATGACTGACCATGAACATGCCAAACACAGACTTCTAGGTACAACAGTATCAATACACAATATGATTATGAAAGCAACTCTTATAAGAAATAAATCTTAGCTAAAGTAATATAATAGTATGTATGATACCCAATCATGATATTATAGTTGTGGATAATATACCAAACTAAATGTTTTAATTCAATGTCCAAGGACTCCAAGTTACCCCTTTCCCACAACCTCAAGGGGGCGGGGGAGTTGTTGATTAAAGGGCATTGTTGTGAGGATCTCGTTAGTGGACGGAAGGTGCCTCCTTTGCATTGTCTAAGTTGACACTAGTCCACTAGAAGATAATGCTAATATATTTGTGTTACACTGTTTACCTATTAGTGCCTTTAGGAAGCACGAGGGAGGAGGTGATCATTCAATTGTGGTGTTCAATGGGGGAGGTGGTTCGAGAAAGGAAGATCAAAGCCTAACTCCTAAATCTACAATGTATATTAAGGCTAGGCATTGTTAATCTGGGTATTTAAAGAAAGTTGGGTAACATTATTCTATCTCCACTCAAAGCCAAGTACATCAATTAAGAGTTCTTAATTGGGGATTCAAGTCAATCCATTATGATGGGAAATGTCTCATTTTGAAATAAACAAGTGGCCTATAAGAACCAACTGACATGGACAAGTAGGTAGTGTAGGAAAGATCTTGAAAGAGCGGTACATAAGGAAGCTTGGGTATTGATCTCTCCCTGTCAACATTGTTAATTTTGCAAAACCAATAAATGGATATAATAGTGCCAATCAGGTATAGAAATAACCACATTTGAGAATTTCTTTCACCAATAGAAGAAAATGATAAGAATTTTAAATGCATTGGATTATTAAGAGATAATAATGTTGAAACACATTTTTCATGGATTTTAGTCTAACTTTTTTCTGTCCCCATTCTCTTTGATTATTAATGATTTAATGTAACTACAAATAAACTATCAATTAAGATATTTCTTTTCAAGATTATGTGTGTATTCAAAGTCAATCTTTCATTCTTCCATGTATGATGAATAATCCAAGTAACTATTTCTTCAATTAGAATTTTTTTATTACTTATAGTAAAACGTTACTCGATAATTTTGTTTATTACTTTAGTAATAGTATTCAAGATTTCAAAAGAAAACATTTTCTCAATTAGAACTACATGGGAAGGCCATAAATCATGATGAATCTATGAATATCCCTAATTTGTTAAATGTTAAGAATGGTGAGACAATTAGATATATTATAGAGAAATAATGTAATTAAATTGCACATACCATATTAAATTCATGCTATACTACAATAGGTTCTCTATCTAATAAATTTGAGGCAACCAAAGAGTTTGAAACCCTTCATTAGCCTGGATAATCCACTTAATAGTCGTTATCAAGCAATTCTAACATTTTTTTGGAAGAAATGCATCATATTAGTTTACATGTAGTTTTATTTCAAACTTTATATATCACATTTATACACTCATATTATCATATAAGTAAGTAAAAGTCAATAAAATAACTCCGTTCCTTGTTGGCTTCTATTTGATGAATCCATCTATGGCACATCTCCAATGACTTTGAATAGTGCATTTAACACTCAATATCAATTAATGTCTTTTTTAGAAATGCAACTTTATTTACAACATAGTTTTTTTTCAAAATTACATATCACATTTATACGTTCATAATAATGCATTTTATAGGCAATTTAAATTCATTAAGTGACGTTGTGCCTTGTTGGTTTATAGTATGATATTATTGCAATTACAAATATTCATTGATTTAAGTATGCAAATTTATGAAAAGGTTATGGTTTGGCAAATCAAATACTGGATACTTCAAAAAGTTCTGCTCATTCACCTATGACCCAATTCCCATTAATTTAGCATGAAGAATCCACTTAGCATTTATTATCAAGTAAATTATGCAAAGTAAGTAATCAGGTAAATGATCCAAATTTCACCTTTGACATGTTTGATCCGAATGACATGAGATTCCTTGATTCACTAGAATATGCATAATCGTAGTAAACTTTCCCCTTGAAAAAGGAAAAAAATCAATAAATAACCACATACTTGGATGGCTCATATGAGATTATTTTAATTACACATAACTAATTGAACAATGCAATTTGAAAAAAAATATACAATAGAAAAAAAATTAGTGCCTTGCAACAAAGTCACATAGTCAATGCAAAAGCAATTATAAAAAAGATTAAAAATGTATATAAATATAACTGTCAATTCCCATATATTTCAAAAAAATATAAAATCATACACATTGATTAATTGATAGCTATGTCCATGCTGTATAAATTGAAATGTACTTGTGAATAAATTTCTCAAAATATATCTTCATCTGCTACATCGAAGTGGATGTTTTATTGAATATTCAAATGTATTCGCATTTCTTTATAAATAATTCATGATGTCATACACAAAATGACCAACAATCTAAGAAATACAATATAGTTTTGTTTTAAAATTACATATCACATTTATACATTCATATTAATGCATATTATAGGCAATTTGAAGTTATTAATTGACTTTGTGTCTTGTTGCTTTATAATATGATATTATTGCAATTTTACAAATATTAATTGCTTTAAGTGTAAAAATGTATTAAATATTATGGATTGGGAAATCAAGTATCTTATAGTTCAAAATGTTCAACTCATTCACTTATGACTAAATTCCCATTAATTTAGCATGAATAGTACAGTTAGCTTTTATTATCATGTAAATTATTCAAATCTCACTTGTGTCAAGTTTGTACCGAAGGACATGAGATTTGTTGATTCACTAGAATATCAAGAGTGGAAGTAAAATTTCCCCTTAAAAAAAGTAAATAAAAATCAATAAATAACTATGTGCCTCAATGGCTCATATAAGATTATTTTAATTGCAAATAATCCATTGAACAACAGAATTTGGAAAACAAAAGTATACACTAGGACAAATTTGAAACCCTAACAACAATACAATTTTGAAATGATATGTACAATCAATATAGAAACATAATAACAACGCATGTTTCAAATACATGCGTTGATTAAATCAAAGCACCAAACATAATATTGCAAATAGAAACCGTTCCAAACATTGTTAGATATGAGGGTAAAGACATAGGTAAAAAAATGCCTATGCACTAAGATGATTAGTGGAATGCCCAATTTCAGATGAGCGAGATGGTTGATGGGAATATGAAACCTGAGATAAATATACCAGCTCAAAGATTCTCAGACATTGAAGTCAAGAAGGGTGAATTGCATGAATGAGCAATCTATCAAAATCTTCAGTCATTTGAGGCCTTTGTGAAGTGAAATGGAAACTTTGGTATGAATGAAATTTGTTGAAACATCCGAGCTTTGATTTGATGTTAATAATAATGAGAATGCTATGATCATTGAGTTTCAGCCATGCAGCATAAGTTCATGGAGTTTATGTCTCTGCTTAAGAATATTGAATGAGGTTGCAGAGTTTTATGCTTGGTTAAATATTTGAGTTTGAATGCTTTTGAATGTTTGTCTTCCAACCTAAACTAAATAACAAACACGAGTAATACTGGTAACATATTTTACTTGTTTGAATAAATTCTTTGTTTTAGAAAATCGCTGTTTAGGTATTGGTAACTGGTTACTCCCAAAAGAAAGAGACCAAAGATCTAATCAATCACCACCGGGTCGTGTATGTTTTGGCAAGCATTTCCAAGAAAAGAGTGAAGGTGTTCGGGAAGATTACAAGTGGAAAATCGAAAACATAGTATCTTTGCGTGCTTTTGTTGCTCATTACAGGATTTGGAGATTCCTATAATTGTTTTAAATTCTCTTATATTTTGAAATTGGCTTATTTAGTCATGCTTGTTAAAAGTTGAGGGCATCATACCAGTTGTTGAAAGAGAGGTGAAACGCTGGTTACCAAGTTGAAGAGTTGTTTAACGTTGTGGAACTGGTTTTCTGTGTGTATCCTCCCGACCCTTGCAACACGAAGCAAGATGAATTTGGAGGGTGAACTGTCTACTCTTCTTGGCGAATCTCATAAAGTAAAAACCACAGGGAATGAATCTGTTGTTGGTGCTGAGCGGATGTAGGTGCTTGCACTTAAAAAGAGGGCCCTTGCATTAAAGTGTGAAGGCAAGCTTGTTGAAGCAAAAGAGGAATTGAAAAAAGCGAAAATCCTAGAAAAGCAATTGGAAGAGCAAGAGATGATTGATCAAGGAGCTGAATCAGATGATGAGCTTGCTGCACTGATGCGTGGCCAAAATATCTCTAAAGGTGGACCGGCCTTCACAAAAAATCCGCCAGACAAATGAGAGAAGGCCAAAATAGGGCTAAAAAATGGTGATAGTAAGCCTCCTTCAAGGCTACGGCTCTTCTGCAAGCTGAAACTAGTCTCTTCAACGCTGAGTGTTGTAGCAAATTTATGTTCTAGCAGGATGGTCGTTCCCTCATTGCTTCAATTTGATTGTCAGTTCTATCTCACAGAATACATGCAACAAGAGTCACTTGTCCAACTGTTTGGCACACATAAAACTGATTTTTAGGGTTGCCGCCACAGGAAAACGGTCCATATTATGCTCAGATTTGGATATAAGGCTTCCCACTACTGTTTTCATGCACATGATTGCCTAGATCTTGGAAATTTGCTGTTATTAGGAGGTGAAACTTTGAAAATATGCACAAGGCTAATAGGATGGGTGTTTTAGGCAAAAATGGCAGCAAAAATTACTTTCTCATGTCTTGAAAAGTAAGCTCGATGCTATCGCAAGTAAACAGGCTTTCCAAAACAAGTTCTCGAAAAGCTTGTTGAAGTGATTCCAATTGACCATCTCATATAATGGGGCGATCTTCTCTTTGAAAAATAAATCCAAGCACTGTCCATGGGTAGTCGCTTCCTCAAATTTTGAAAATCTGCCTCATGGGTGTCTTGAAATAGGCCTCAATTGGCCCTTCTTAAAACAACCTTCATATGTGACAAGTAGGAGCCCTTTCACATTCCTCTTCAAAACCTAGAATACAAGCAACATGACCTGATCTAAGAGAGGCTGGATGCTACAGGTGAAGCTACAGGTTTAGAAAGATTCTGAAGATGGATCGGTCCTCTGTATCCTTCAAACGCTGACAGGGTACATTACTCCCCTGGATGGAAATAAGGCACAGAGATGCTGGTTGCCATCTGAGGGTTTCATTGCTGCCGTGAGTGCATTTCAAAGTATATTAACACCCCAGAACTGACCATCTTTGGCTCTGGTTTATGAATATATAGATCTGAAATCTTAACCATTTTCTATGCAACAAAATACTGATCAAACTATCCTCAGACACACAATGATACCAAACAGGTGCCCTCAAACTGGTATATATAATATAGTTACGATAAAAAATACTTGAGTCGGCCCTAGGGTTTATGTGCTCACGTCGGCTTCAAAATTTTGATCACTCAACTATCACCATTGTTGTTGCATACTGTTGCACACAGTTAGACAAGCCCAAATATGTTTAAGTGCTCTCCTCAGATAATGGAATATGCTCAGAAAAGATCTCATCATTGCTGGAAAAGTATAGTGGTCATGTTATATTTTTCACCCTGGGTGTTAGTTCCAGTGGTTAATAAACTGGTGGATCAACTGCCGGATCAAGAAGATCCGTTCCTGCTGTTGGCTATCGATCTGCTAGAAAGGATGCTCCTTTTCGATCTAGAATCGGAAGGGATGTCTTTGAAAGGGATGTTGGGTAACTAAAGTGGTAAGGGCGAATTGATGAAGCAGATGCAGAGTTAAGTAAAGGAACACTACTAGAACAACAATTGGAAAAGATAGAAACATAAAAGAAGACTCGAAACACTTACTCAAATATTTTGCAAGAGGTTTCTAAAGAAAACCATAAAGGGAGAGGTAGTGAATCAGGGGTATTACCAGTTAAGGTGGAAGAAAATTCTAAAAGTGTAGTGGCAGGAGATATGCGGAAGCTTCAAGACATTCAATTGCAACAGAAGGTGCATGGCGTTGAGGCCTTTAATCCAGCAAACACTAAAAAAACAAAGATTTGGACACCCATTCGATCTGTAGATTGACAAAAACAAGTGAGATATGAAGAAAAAATGTATCTGTGTTTATTGATGAATGAAATCGAAACCATAAATCCACCTCGTTCAAAGATAAAAGAGCAAGACATTCTGCAACTTGAACGAATTTAAATAATATCATATTTATGTCCAAACTAACACTATACTCTTATCAGAAAAATATTAACAAAACAAAGATTTATGATAACTGAAAATGAAATCCTAACTCAGATGCCTGGAAGGGAAAATAAAACTACCAGAATCAATGGCCTCAAACGTGCCACAAAATCTCTCCCTCCACCAGTGATTCCACCGACTTGTAGCTGCTATTCTTGCATGCGTGCTCTGTGGAGACTGTTACTGACTGAAGCCACACCCACACCCAACTCGATTTAGCAGATGAAAAACAACCCAAATCAAAACCATCTTGGCTTTTTCTGAAAAACATTCTTTGGATTGGGTAATTTTTTGGCTTTTTTGTAAAAAGCATTCTTTCTAAAAAACATTCTTTGGATTGGGTAATTTTTGGCTTTTTGGAAAAAACATTCTTTGAGTTGAGTATTTTTTTGTTTTTTTTTTAATATTCCTTTAATTGACTATATCACACATTTTTTTTTAAAGGTGTCAAGTAAATAAATAAATAAATACCTAATTGTTATCAGCTTGTTTAATGGTGTACCTTTTTATACTGACAAAGCACTGTGTTCATGATAAATAAATAAAATACTTAATTTGTATCACCTTGTCTAATGATTATAAGGGGTGTCTAGCTTTTTTGCTTATGCCTTCTAACAAACTAAACAATCAAAGTGTTGTAAATGAAACATTTAACATGGTTTTGAGACATGTCAAATTAAAATAAATTGATTTTGAATATTATTATTTAAAAAAAAAAATTAATATTCAAAATAATAATGAAATTATTGATATATTATGATTGCTACTAGGGACAAAGGAAATGTCAAAAATTCAACTTTTTAATGTTCAAAATGGAGTGAAAGGAGATTGTATCAATCTCAAGCACCCCCATGGAGGTCATTGCACAATCTCTTAATAATTTTCCATAGACATTAAGGAATATCATATATCAAGTCAATTTAAATTATTAAATCTTTGAGATCCATGTCGGTTTAATTGAAACCCAAAATTATAAGTGTATCTCAACATGTCATTTGTCCATGTCACATGAAAACCAAATGTTAAGTACCTTTAACTAATTTGCGTTCAATTAATTTAAATAAGACACTATAGAAGCAATTAAGCTCAACATAATATATTGACCAATAATTATTTAGTATTTAAAAAAAAAAAGTTGGAGTGTGACTTTGGTGGAGGTCGGTTAATTTCATAGGGTATGTTATTTCGATGATTTTCCAATAGAGCCATGCATTATAGATACCTCTTGTGTGAAAGTTCAATGAGGGTTTGGGGTTTTTTTGGGTAAATTGTAAAGGCATTACAAGGTTGGGTTAAGGACATTAACTAATAAATCTAATGGTGTATGGTGTATTAGTTTACAATACCTAATGAGGGTGGCAATATCCTCATGTAGCTCATAAAACATACCCAAATCATTCCACACTTGAATGTGGTGGGAGACCAATAAACAAATTGAAAAGTTTTATTTCTTGCATTATTTTGTGATTGTTATAACAAAGTTGCTCATTGTAGGGATTTCTTACCAAAAAATTGAACTGTTAAATTTTGAGCATTAATTCAAGATACTCTAGGATCTTTACTAAGAGAATAACATGTATAGTATATCAATGCATATCAATCATCACAAGATGCAAACATAAGAGACAATAGACACTAGAGTTTCCATGGAGAAACCCCAAGGTGAAAAACCCCACAACTTCCTCAGAGATAGATAGAGCAATGATACAACCAAAGTACAACCCAAGTACACAGAGATAGACTCCTCCTAGCAGTTGATCCTCCTCCTCACATGTGCGCCACTTTCCGAGTGAAGGAAGAGTGAGTTCTGAAGTGATTCGAATAGAGATCGGGAGATCTCTATTTATACTTGTCCTGGCTGCCCAATAAACTTATGGGGCCGACTTGTCTAGCTTAGCACAATAACCTCATGTTACATTAATCCGGGCCGACCCCTTACAAGGTGGTCTAATAACCCATCGACAAGTTAACACACTTGCGACACTTGTCAATACAAATGATGACACTTCCGTATAGAGGAATAATACATCTCTATAGGAGTATAATAAATATATATATGAAATACATTCCGAAGTTACATATACATCAACACTCCCTCTTAACTAGGAAGGTATTTCTTGACACAGATTTGCTAGCACAAGTCTTCTTCTCCGGATCATCATCAGCGAATCATCATCCTCGAATCATCGTCATCGTCACTGCTGCTGCTATCTCAATCAATCTCTGAATCTACTCGTCATAGGAAGTTCTACAGAGCCAGTCCTTTTTCATACTGGATGTAGGCCCACCACCTGCAGGTCTTCATCATCACTGGCCATACTGTGGAAACCTCAGGACTTATTACGTGCGTCACAAAACCTGGCGGTAGCATCCCAGGCTGTTACGAGCACACAACTCTACCTGTCGGATCTCCCAGGAGCACATTACATGTGACCCATCACAAAACTTGGTTGAAGCATCCCATGCTGTTACGAGCACACAACTCTACCTATCGAATCTCCCAGGAGCACATTACATGTGATCTCACCACAAAACCTGGTTGAAGCATCCCAGGCTGTTACGAGCACACAGCTCTACCTGTCGGATCTCCCAGGAGCACATTACATGTGGCCCACCACAAAACCTGGTTGAAGCATCCCAGGCTATTACGAGCACACAGCTCTACCTGTCGGATCTCCCAGGAGCATATTACATGTGGTCATGGCAATACCTCGAAAGAGCATCTGAGGCCTTTTTCATCCTGTCCAGATCTCCCAGGTCCACTTACATGCCATAGGACAATGCCTTGAAAGAGCATCTGAGGCCTTTTTCATCCTGTCCAGATCTCCCAGGTCTACTTACATGTCCTCCCAGAGCAATGCCTCAAAAGAGCATCCGAGGCCTTTTTCATCCTGTCCAGATCTCCCAGGTCTACTTACATGCTCATCTGCACAACCTGTCCACGGCCACAGAGTATCAACCTGATACTCTCCATACATCATCCTGATGTACACATGATCATCCTGATCATCATCACTGCATCGTCCTGATGCATGTCATCTAGAGAAGCTCGTCATCCACGATCATCCTGATCATACAATGCATCTACGTAATGCATACCAAGTATCTACCTGATACATATCACCATACACAATGTATCCACCTAATACATACATAGATACATGATCCACACAATGTATCTACTTGATACATATCAACATACATGATCTACCTAATCATACAACATATCCACCTGATACATATACAGATACATGGTCCAAGCATCCAACATGATGCATACATACATAAATGATCCAATTGATCATATCCAGCATCCAACATGATGCGTACATACATAAATGATCCAACTGATCATATCCAGCATCCAACATGATGCATACACATACATAAATGATCCAACTGATCATATCCAGCATCCAACATGATGCATACATACATAAATGATCCAACTGATCATACAGAGCAGAAACTAGAACATCATCCTGATGCTCATCATCCAGTGCTTACATCCACAACCATGTGAAGGATCCCCCTTCCACCATGCTAGGAATGGCTACAGCAAATGTCTCCATCACTTCTTCCTCGAAGTGTCATCGATCTAAAGAACACCAAGCCTCTCTCTGAAGTACTCAAACTTCACTCTGGCTAGTGACTTCGTCAATACATCTGCAATCTGCTCATCCGCCGCAACATACAGGAGCTTCATTGCTCCTCTCTACACCATATCCCTGATATAGTGATATTTGATCTCTATGTGTTTCGACCTGTTGTGGAACACCGGATTCTCAGACAGCTTCACACAACTCTGGTTGTCACAAAATATACCAGTAGCCTCCAGCGGTAGATCAAAATAACTCAGACAATAGCTTCCAAAGCCATATTGCCTCACAACTAACCGAACAGGCTGCAACATACTCTGTCTCAGCTATACTCAGTGCTTTGCAGGACTGCTTCCTGCTAAACCAAGAGATCACACCTGATCCCATACTGAAGCAACACCCAGAAGTGCTCTTCCTATCTGCAGCACTGCCTGCCCAATCTGAATCAACATAACCCTGTAGGTTAAACTTTTGATTCGCATCATACTTGAGCCCATAATCAACTGTACCCTTCAGGTACCTCAGAATATGCTTTACAACAACCAGGTGAGCACTCCTCGAATCCGTCAGGAACTGGCTCAATGTGTTCATCGCAAAGCAAATATCTGGTCTCGTGTTCATCAGGTACATCAACCGACTCAGATGAAGCATCACACAGAAGCTTCAGGTTCGATGCCATAGGTGTGGCCATGGCCTTGCAGTTATCATCCCGAACCTCTTCAGGATCTCTACTGCATACTTCCATTGTCCAAGGAAGATTCCATCTGCACTCTGCCACACCTCCATACCTAGAAAATAGTGCATCATCCCCAAGTCCTTCATCTCGAACTCGACAGCAAGCTTTCTCTTTCTATCGGCAATCAATCTATCATCTCTGTTACAAACAGGTCATCCACATACAGGAGTAGTACCATAAGATTTCCTTCCTCAACCTTGTAGTAAAGGTTGGAATTTGCTTTACTCTTGGTAAAGCCCAAACTAGATAGGAAACTGTCCATCCTACCATACCAAGTCCTGGGTGCCTGTTTCAAACCATACAGGGCTTTCTTCAATTTGCACACATGTGTTCCTCTGTCATGTGTCTCAAACCCGAGTGGCTGCTCCACATACACCTCCTCTTCAACTACACCATTCAAGAAAGCTGTTTTGACATCCATCTGGTGTACCTTCCATTTCATCACTGCAACCAGAGCAAGTACTGATCTAATGGAAGTGTATCCGGCCACAGGAGCAAAAGTCTCTTCATAATCAATCCCTTCTTTCTGGGAGAAGCCACGAGCTACAAACCTAGCTTTGTATGTTTCTATGCTGCCATCTACAGCATGCTTGATCTCATTTGGAAGTCACCACAGACTTCCCATCTGGTCTTAGGACCACATCATTCTTCATGATCGACGGATCATGGCATTCTTCCAATACTGCATCCCGGATCCTGGAAACTTCATATTCTTCAATATCTTCAATAGATAGCTTTGTTGTTGGAACAAATGTTGTAGTCCTTCTTTTGTAGGTGATGGTATACAATCTTTCCTACAAGACAAGTTAAATTGCATGATTAGAAACATCTCATAGTTTTCAGAACAAATTCTTATACATAAAGAAATATGTCATACAGTCATGCAATTATTTTAGCCAATGCTTCAATACAACATTTATCCATATCCTGTAACTTTCTAGATGCCTTCCAATCTCTACCAGAACATTGTTAAGAGTTTGCACTACTCCCAACATGTCAACAAAGAGGTTTCACTCTAGATAAGTAGTAATGGAATGTTGTACAGTGCCATAGGCCACTTACCCATCACATGCATATTAGTAGTATATTGTTCATTAATGCAATTATTCTAATATGCATAATACACAACCTAAGTCTAGGAACATAAGCATGTACATCACTGAATAACATTATTTTAAACAAACAGAATATACAAGAAATGACAATTCAAATACTTATCTTTGTTTGTTTGTTGGGTGGACTCCCTCTGAATCTTTGCTTCCTTGCAGGAGCTGTTGGAGTCCTATTCTGAAGTAACTTCTTCTACACCTTTCTGTTGTGAATTGTAAGGAGTGGAGAACTCCCTCTTAATCCCTGAATCACTGCATAGTTTCTTGAAGTCACCTAAAGTGAATTCTCCGCCATTATCGGATCTGAAAGTCTTGATCTTCTTATCAGTTTGGTTCTCCATCAAGGTTTTGAATTCCTTGAATTTATCAAATACTTCATCTTTGTTCTTCAAGAAGTAAACCCAAGTCTTCCTGGAGAAGTCATCAATGAAAGAGACATAGTAAACATACCCACTTAGAGAACTGGATGACATCGGACCACATACATCCGAGTGGATGATTTCCAAGATTCCTTTAGCTTTGCTTTCATTGCTTGGAAATGCTTTCTTTATGTTCTTTCCTTTTGCACATCCTTTGCAAACACCTTCATGCTTTGTCTTGATTTCAGGAAGACCCTCTACAGCCTTGCTTGCAATTGGAAGTGCCCTATAGTGCATATGAGCAAGTCTTCTATGCCAAAGTTCACTTGGCTCCATGGAATCATACACCATGGCATTTTCAGGTTGTCCCTTCAATTTATACAATCCTCCCTCTTGTTCTCCAATCACCACTGCATCATCTATGGTCTTTCCTTTTGACCACATTAGAACTTGGCCATCCACAAATGCAACCCTCATACCTTTTGCATCCAATGTAGATATAGAGAGTAGGTTTTTCTTGAGCCCAGGTACATAAAGAACTTCTTTCATCTTCAAAGACTTTCCAGAGTCTAGGTTGTAGGAGGCTTCCCCACTTCTTTTGATAGGGTATTGATAATCATCTCCAAGTTTCACCTTATGGGGTGATTCATGTTCAGATAGATTTACAAAAGATTATTTAAACCCAGTCATATGTTTGGAAGCCCCACTGTCAATAAGCCAATCAGTACAACCATGAGAAGTAGTACCTGTGAGAGTAGAGATTAGAACATACTCTTCTTCGCTTGATGAGTCATCATCATCACTTTCTGCTCTAGCCTTCTTCTTGGGAGGTTCATCATCCTCGGCAGCATGAGCATGGTACCTTCTTTTGCTGCCCTTCTTCTTCTTGTTGAAGTTGTTGTTGTCCTTCTTGTTCTTGGGACAATTTATGGCAATATGTCCCTTTTCATTACAGGTGAAGCATATTATCCTTTCTTTATGGTGATGTGAAGGTTTCTTGAAGTGAGATGGCTCTCTCTTGGACTTCCCTTTCTTGGTGTGAGCTGTGAGAGCTTGATCTTCATTCCCCGTATTTTCTTCTCATGCCACAAGCCTTGCTTCTTCTTGTGAGCATTCTTCCCGCAGTCTGCTGAAGGATACCAACTTCTTTCTTGCACAGATTCCTTGGATAAAGGAATCCCATGACCTGGGTAGGCCATTCAGAGTGGTCATGACAACTTCACCATTCTCCACCATTTCATCCATTGCTTCTAGTTGTTCCTTGATCTAAGAGACCCTAGAAAAATAAGATTGAATGGATTCTCCATTCTGAAGTTTTACCCTTTTAATTGGTTCCGCGGAGTCATCTTCCGATTTATGTTCTTCCCTTCAAATAACTTGGATAGGGAGTCAAACATCTCTTTGGGTGTCTTCAGAGATGACACATGGGGGATGAGATGGTCCTTGATAGAATCAACAATGATTCTCTTTGCCTTGACCAAGTTCTTCTTGTGGAGGGCTTTAGCCTCTTCTCCCTTTGGGACAGGGACCTCTTTCCTTATATATGAGTCCAACTCATTCTCTTCTAGGATTAACCCAATCCTATACTTCCAGGCTCGGAAGTTATCAGCCCCTTCAATCTTGTCCTCAAGCTTGGTGTGGTGAGACATCTTTAAAGATTACTTCAAATGGAAATAGAAAAGATTTAGGTCTTACCACTTGATTTGCTGAAAACTGGATCTGGTCTCGGATTAGGGTTTGTCATAGAAACCCTAAAAATTCAAAATGTGAATTTCAACTTTCTGAAAGGATAGAAAGATGCGCCTTGATGAGCTGATCATCCTGGTGTATTCAGAATTTGAGATCTGCAAAGCTTCACCCTTCAGAACTGCCTTTTAGTCTTCCCGAGTTCACCAAGGAGGACCCTGAATTAGGGTTTGAGTTTCCTGGAGATTTACCCAGCCAAAAATCTCGATCCAAAGCTCTAAACTTCGATTTTTCCAAGGAGCTTCCAGCTATGTCTTCAGATTTCAGAAATTCCTATTTTTGTGGAAACCCTAATTTTTAGGGCCAAAACTGAAAGTGCTCATAATTGAATTCCGATTGGACAGATAGATTCTCCTTGATGAGTAAAGTCAATCTACTATACTGCTTTTCCAGAATCTGTGGAGAGAAACCTAATAAACAAGAAACCCTAGTTTCTGCCACTGCACAATGTCTTCTTCTCAGGTTAGCTCTGATACCATGTTAAATTTTGAGCATTAATTCAAGATACTCTAGGATCTTTACTGAGAGAATAACATGTACAATATATCAATGCATATCAATCATAGCAAGCATATCAATCATCACAAGATGCAAACATAAGAGACAATAGACACAGAGTTTCCGTGGGGAAAACCCTAAGGTGAAAAACCCCACAACTTCCTCAGAGATAGATAGAGCAATGATACAACCAAAGTACAACCCAAGTACACAGAGATAGACTCCTCCTAGCAGCTGATCCTCCTCCTCACATGTGCGCCACTTTTCAAGTGAAGGAAGAGTGAGTTCTGAAGTGATCCGAATAGAGATGGGGAGATCTCTATTTATACTTGTCTTGACTGCCCAATAAACTTATGGGGCCGACTTGTCTAGCTTAGCACAATAACCTCATGTTACATTAATACGGGCCGACCCCTTACAAGGTGGTCTAATAACCCATCAGCAAGTTAACACAGTTGCGACACTTGTCAATATAAATGACGACATTTCCGTATAGAGGAATAATACATCTCTATAGGAGTACAATAAATATATATATGAAATACATTCCGAAGTTACATATACATCAACATCAACATTTCCTCATGAACTTCATGCACATAAAGATATCAAATTTCTAAGTTCTAATCCCTAAATTACAACATATTAAATCATGAACTATTTGAATGATGTGGTTTATGTGACAGGATTAGATTTGGAAAGTTGAGTTAAGTGACTCAATGTATAAAAAATGATTCAGTGTAAATAACTCCTAGTGCACGGCTCAAGGCCAAGGCCCAACTTGCAAATGTGTATGAGTACCCATGGTGAGATAGGATTATGGCGTGATTGTTATGTTTCCATGATGTGCTTATTTTATGTAAAAACATGAATAAAAGGAATATTACATAATAATATAAATCCACCAAAATTTATACTTGAGAAGCAACAAGGGGACCATGATAACAAAAGGGGGAGAGAAAAGGGGGTGCATGGATGATTTGAATTGACATTTATCTCATAAGGTGCAATATTCCTTGTCCATGCCTCCTTAGAAACATTTCCCATCAACCTTTGACTTGGTTGGTCCTTTGGTGTTTCCTTATGCTTCTTGGGAAGGGCACACTTGTCTTATGAAGCGCTTGGGGGAAAACCATAGTCCACTCTCATTCATGATAAACCCTTATATTTTTCCATTCTCCATTTAGCATTACTCTCATACTTGAACTTTCCTAGATATGAAGAAACCTAGTATAAAGCCATGGTTGTTTATACTTGTAAATGAAAAGTCTATTACCATAAAATTTGGATTTGGTAAGAGCCTATGGGAATGGACTCTTTTTGCGTACATTGGAATGGAATAAGATCCTTGACAGATGGAGAAAAAAAAGGGAAGACTATCCTTGGGCTATGAAAGAGAAGAGAGTGCCAAGGCTAACTGATGGTAGAATGACCTAGAGTGCTCAATAGTGAGTAAGATGGGTTTGAAATTATATAAATGGGTTGGATTAAGCGAGCTTAGAGAAACCTATAAGGGTTTTCTTCATCCTGGCAATATCATGATCTATATTGGGAGTTGAATCCATAGTTGATTCCTATGATTGGGTGATGAACTGCTCCTCAACAACAAGTAATTTGTGGACTTCAGTTAAAAATAAAGCACTCATATCTAACAATGTTTGGAATTATTTCTATTAGCAATATGATGTGTGGTGCTTGGATTTAATCAACGCATGTATTTGAAACATGTATTGTTATCATGTTTCTATATTGATTGTACATATCATTTCAAAATGGTATTGTTGTTAGGGTTTCAAATTTATCCTAGTAGTTTGTTAACTAAAAAAAGTTTAGTATGGCTTACCTCGATAGCCAAGGAAAGCATATAGATATGTGATAGATTGATATTAGAGCTTAGATTTTAGCATGGGTCAATATGGGCATGTAATGTGAACTTTATAATCAAATTTATAGTTACATGCCAACTATTTGACAAAATGCATGAAAGTAAAATGTGTTAATTGTGTTAATTCCAATAGTCATGGTAATGAGATAATGGTCGAAATTCACCATCTTGGCTATATTGTAATCCTATAGATTGATCTAATGAAATGGATCCAATGTGAAATCATAAGACTCACCGTTCAAGCACCGCAAATGAGAAAAAGTTACCGCACTATGTGAGTTGTACAAGGGAAACTAGTGACATAAAGGAAATCCAAAGGACAAACCTTAGTCAACAAATCGGGCTTGGGATTTGGAAGAAAATTGGCATTAATTGGTCCCTTTCCCTTAAGTTCTGTAGAATTTCGAATATGGATCGATCCACCAAAGTTTCAAAGCAAACTATGGTTGTTATGGGCATATTCAATTTAAAAATCTCATTGATGTGACATGGCAAAGGACAATGATCCAACCAAGGGAAAAGTAGAACTTTTGAAGACTTTGTGCCTTATTTAATGAATTGAGGCCTTTTTTTTCAATCCTAATGAACTTATTTAAAAAATGGCCCAAAGTGCCTTTTTTGAAATCAACCCCAAGTGGCTTACTTATTTGAAATTGGCCCAAAGTGCTCTTTTGAAATCGACCCCAAGTGGCTTATTTGAAATTGGCCCACCTTTTTCGAAATCGACCCCAAGTGGCTTATTTGAAATTGGCCCAAAGTGCCTTTTTTGATATCGACCCCAAGTGGTTTATTCAAAATTGACCCAAAGTGGCATATTACGAATTGTCCTAAAGTGAAGATAATTAAAAGAGGCCAAAATTTTGAATTGGAATAAATTTTGAAAAATCCCCAAAGTGTGAAGGTGGATCAAAGTCTTGGATTGACATAAAGTTCAAATATGGCCCAAGCTTTCGAAATAATATATTGGTATATTTCAAGTGTTTGAAAATGCTCTGAATTTCAAGCATGGCTTGAAATTTCAAATTGATTCAAAATTCAAATGTGAGTCGATCTTCTGAAAGCGCCTAATGCTGGAAGGTTGAAATAGGCCCTATAGTTAAATGTGGTTGATGGTCGAAGATTCAAAGTGGCTTGATGACTGATGTTCAAAAATGGATTGGTGGTTGATGTTTTAAAATGGCATAATGGATAATGTTTAATAGTGGCATAAAGGTCAATGATCAATATCACAAAATGGCCCAAAAATCAATGTTCAAAAAATGGTCTAATGGGCCAGAGTTTTGAAATTTCCTAGTGCTAGAAGAGGTGCTAATGGGCCAATGTCCAAAAGAACCCTATGTTGGAAATATCCAAATGGGGCCAATGTTGGAAATATCCAAATGAGTCCAATGTTAGAAGTAGGTCGATGTTGTTTGCTCAGAGAAGGTTGATGGCTTGGTATTCAAAAAGGAGGCCAATGCATGGAATTGTTAGATGTTTGAATTGTCCTGAAGATTGGAAGGGCATTGAAATTAAAAAAGGTGTCGATGCCTTTAGAAAAAAGGATCACAATGCTCTAAAAAAGATAATGTTTGAAATAGGTCAATGTCTTCATGTGGAAGAGGCCTTTAACACTCCTAGTGAATGAAGTATTTCTAACTTGCCACATGGTAAAAATATTCAGTTACAAAAAAATTCTAGAGCCAAAATCTTATTTTGGGAAAAATATGAGAATACAAACTTGAATAGAGCTAAAATTTTATGTGGAAACTTGTAGTGATAGTATATATGAAAATGTCCTTAATCTTAGGTTTGAAGATTCAACTTTGAATCCTTGAAAATTTGGCAAAATGAAGTTTTTAGAAGATGAGATAGTGTTTTCATTTACCATGTTCATTCATGGTGAAATTTGGATAAAAAGAATTAATGATAAGAATGAGAAAACCTGAAAGAAGAAAAAAAAAAAAAAAAGAATTTGGACAAATTCCAAAGGATTCATAGTGAAATTGTAATATCCCAATTTGACCCTTTGAATGTTAAATTGGATTGTATAAATTATGTAAATATGTTAGTAATTTGTTGATTGGTCTCCCACCACATTCAAGTGTGGAATGATTTGGGTATGTTTTATGAGATACACGAGGATATTTCCACCCTCATTAGGTATTGCAAACTAATACACCATACTCCATTAGATTTATTAGTTAATGTCCTTAACCCAACCTTGTAATCCCTTTACAATTTACCCAAAAAAATCCCAAACCCTCATTGAACTTTCACACAAGAGGTATCTATAATGCATGGCTCTATTGGAAAATCGTCGAAATAACATATCCTAGGAAATTAACCAACCTCCACCAAAGTCACACTCCATTTTTTTTTAAATACTAAATAATTATTGGTCAATATATTATGTTGAGCTTAATTGTTTCTAGAGTGTCTTATTTAAATTAATTGAACCCAAAATAGTTAAAAGTACTTAACATTTGGTTTTCATGTGACATGGACAAATGACATGTTGAGATACACTTATAATTTTGGGTTTCAATTATATCGACATGGATCTCGAAGATTTAATAATTTAAACTGACCTGATATATGATATTCCTTAATGTCTATGGAAAATTATTAAGAGATTGTGCAATGACCTCCGTGGGGGTGCTTGAGATTGATACAATCTCCCTTCACTCCATTTTGAACATTTAAAAATTGAATTTTTGACATTTCCCTTGTCCCTAGTAGCAATCATAATATATCAATAATTTCATTATTATTTTGAATATTAATTTTTTTAATTTTTTTTTATAAATAATAATATCAAAATCATTTTTTTTTTATAAATGATAAATTTTTTTATCAATTTATTTTAATTTGACATGTCTCAAAACCATGTTAAATGTTTCATTTATAACACTTTGCATTGTTTAGTTTGTTAGAAGGCATAAGCCAAAAATCTAGACACCCCTTATAATCATTAGACAAGGTGATAATAAAAATTAAGTATTTTATTTATTTATCATGAACACAGTCCTTTGTCAGTATCAAAAGGTACACCATTAAACACGCTGATAAAAATTAGGTATTTTATTTATTTATTTACTTGACACCTTTAAAAAACCAATGTGTGATATAGTCAATTAAAGGAATATTACATGAATAGTCAATTAAATGAATATTCAATTAAAGGAATAGTCAATTAAAGGAATATTAAAAAAAACCAAAAAAATACCCAATTGAAAGAATGTTTTTTCCAAAAAGCCAAAAAATTACCCAATCCAAAGAATGTATTTTAGAAAGAATGGTTTTTCAAAAAAGCCAAAAAATTACCCAATCCAAAGAATGTTTTTATGGTTTTGATTTGGGTTGTTTTTCATCTGCTAAATCGAGTTGGGTGTGGGTGGGTGTGGGTGTGGCTTCAGTCAGTAATAGTATCCACAGAGCACGCATGCAAGAATTAAGCTACAAGTCGGTGGAATCACTGGTGGAGGGAGAGGTTTTGGGGCACATTTGAGGCCATTGATTCTGGTAGTTTTATTTTCCCTTCCAGGCATCTGAGTTGGGATTTCATTCTCAATTATCATAAATCTTTGTTTTGTTAATATTTTTCTGATAAGAGTATAATGTTAGTTTGGTCATAAATATGATATTACTTAAATTCGTTCTAGTTGCAGGACATCTTGCTCTTTGCTCTTTGAACGAGGTGGATTTCCGGTTTCGATTTCATTCATCAATGGACACAGGTACATTTTTATTCATATCTCACTTGTCTTTCGTCAATCTATAGATCGAATGGGTGTCCAGATCTTTGTTTTTTTAGTGTTTGCTGGATTAAAGGCCTCAACACCATGCACCTTTTGTTGCAATTGTATGTCTTGAAGCTTCCGCATATCTCCTGCCACTACTCTTTCAGAATATTCTTCCACCTTAACTGGTAATTCCCCTGAGTCACTACCATTCCCTTTATGGTTTTCTTTAGAAACCTCTTGCAAAACATTTGAGTAAGTGTTTCGAGTCTTCTTTGATGTTTCTATCTCTTCCAACTATTGTTCTAGTAGTTTTCCTTTACTTAACTCTGCATCTGCTTCATCAATTCGCCCTTACCACTTTGGTTACCCAACATCCCTTTCAAAGACATCCCTTCCAATTCTAGATCGAAAAGGAGCATCTTTTCCAGCAGATCGATAACCAACAACATGAATAGATCTTCTTGATTCGACAGTTGATCCACCGGTTTATTAACCACTGGAACTAACACCCAGGGTGAAAAATATAATGTGATCACTATACTTTTCCAACATATTTTTCCAGCAATGATGAGATCTTTTCTGAGCATATTCCATCATCTGAGGAGAATACTTAAGCATATATGGGCTTGTCTAACTGTGTGCAATAATATGCAACAACAGTGGCAATAGTTGAGTGATCAAAAGTTTGAAGTCGAACTGAGTACATAAACCCTAGGGCCGACTCAAGTATTTTTTATCATAACTATAGTATATATACCAGTTTGAGGGCACCTGTTTGGTATCATTGTGTGTCTGAGGATAGTTTGATTAGTATTTTGTTGCACAGAAAAGGGTTAAGATTTCAGATCTAAATATTTATAAACCAGAGCACAACGGAATAAAAACATCATCCATGTTGATGTATATGTAACTTCGGAATGTATTTCATCTGTATATTTTATATATATTTATTGTACCCTTATAAGAGATGTGTTATTCCTCTATAAGGAAGTGTCGTCACGTGGATTGACAAGTGTCGCAAGTGTGTGTACTTGCCGATGGGTTATTAGACCACCATGTGGGGTCGGCCCTGATTTATATATATTATAATGTGGATGTATCTAAGTAGACAAGTCGGCCCCATAAGGTCACTGGGCAAAAAGGTGAGTATAAATAGAGATAGGAGATCTCTATTTTACTCACTCGGAAAAGTAACTCACTATCTATCTGAAAGTGGCGCACTAGTGAGGAGGAGGAGGATCATCTGCTAGGAGACTATCTCAGTGTTATTTGGTTGTATTTTGGTTGAGCCATTGCTCTCTCTATCTCTGAGGAAGTTGTGGGGTTTTTCACCTTAGGGTTTTCCCCACGGAAACTCTGTGTCTCTTGTCTCTATGCTTTTGATTCTTGTGATGCTTGTGATGCTTGTCATATTATGATTGTCATGCATTGATATACTGTAGATGTTATTCTCTCGGCAAAGATCCTATAGTATTGTGAATTAATACTCAAAATTTAACAATCCACACACACCTTTCATATGCATTTCAGCATATCAATAATAATCATCGAATTAAAACATTTCAGAAGTAAATACACATAGATATTACTTATCTTCATTGTGCAATTGTCCCAAGCAACTAGCTATGTCGCTGCAATGTTCCACCCAACCATAGGTTTCTGCCCAGCCTATATTCTTTCAGCATTCAGAGACCACCCCCGAGCTAGGCATGATTCCTACAAAGAAAGGGGACACTCAAGCTCATACTCAGCCAAACCAATGGATATCCATAACCCATACCCCAACACACTCTTTACACACACAACAAAACACAATCATTGGGCATGGGTAAACAATTACAACCAAGGTATTTACAAACAGGGTCCATGGGTTTTTCCCCACATCGTGGGCACACCAAAAACGGACTGTGGAGAGGGAAAACATGTACAGGGAACAAACACGATTTTCCCATGGGTATTCTGGGCATCTAAATGGCCAAGACGACCTCCATGAAACCCCAAAACAGACTCCCTTCTTCCCAGCAGCTCTGCAACACCAAAAACGTCTTCCTCCCAGCTAGAAAACAAGGGAAAACACCCAGGTAGCTCAAAAAACGTGAGAGAGGCAAAACTGGTTGATGGGTAATGGCTTGGGGAGCAATTCATGGCTCTTTTCTTGCCCAAGGAGCAAAAAACGTTTTTTCTATGAAGGGTGGCTTGCCCATACTCGAATTTGGACAGCCATACCTCTCCATTCCCAAAGGCATTAACTGCCTCAACCAACTCTTGGGAGAAATGAATGACTGGGTACAAAAGTCAACATGGGTAGTCGAGATTTTACGGGTTCTCTCATTGACACTTGGCTTGACTTGATTGACTCAAGGGTTTGAATATTTCCCTCCCAATTCCTTGTAAAATCATGCCCCCATCTCTTGTTGCATTGCATAGCTAGTTGTGGGTATTTTATTAAAATGCATATTTAGATGATATTTGCAATCCCATTGTGCCTGGCTAGCACGTAAACCATATGCATCAATAAATCGATGGCGGGGCCTTGGCCTTGAGCTCCTCACCATGATTTTATAACAATATTACATCCTTTACATTTTAATGTAATGGGGTCAAGAGGGACATTACAAGCTCCTACTTGTCACATTATACATATGAAGGTTGTTTTAAGGAGGGTCAATTGAGGCCTATTTCAGGCCACCCATGAGGCAGATTTTCAAAATTTGAGGAAGCGACTACCCATGGACAGTGCTTGGATTTAGTTTTCAAGGAGAAGATTGTCCCATTATATGAGATGGTCAATTGGAATCACTTCAACAGGCTTTTCCAGAACTTGTTTTGGAAAGCCTGTTTACTTGCGACATCATCGATCTTACTTTTCAAGACATGGGAAAGTAATTTCTGCTTCCAGTTTTGCCTAAAACACCCAACCTATCAGCCTTGTGCATATTTTCAAAGTTTCACCTCCTAATAGCAGCAAATTTCCAAGATCTAGGCAATCATGTGCATGAAAACAACAGTGGGAAGCCTTATATCCAAATATGAGCATATTCTGATCATAATATGGAGCGTTTTCCTGTGGCGACAACCCTAAAAGTCAGTTTTATGTTCTGTTACCAGAAACAGAGCGTCGGTGGGCGTTTCTCTCAAAAAACGAGCCAGAAACAGAAACAAGATGGAAAACAACGTTTTCTACGGCCGTTTCCATTTTTCAAGCCCTAAAACCGTTTCTTATGAAACAAAAATCGTTTCTTATCGTTTCTCAGAGTCGTTTTTGGATTTTTCATCAAAATTTAGTAGTTACAATCGGGGTAATTTTGATTTTATCCAATTTTTCCTCGTTCTAATTTCACAATCTCAAACTTTGTTTGGAATAGGCTTTGGTTAAATTCATAATACTGTTTCGCAAAAGGAATTATATGAAGAATGAATAACAGAACAAGCCAGTTTCATCCCTAGGTAGGGGTGTTAATTGATCCTGATAATCTGCTGGAGGAGAGGTTTGTTTTTTTGTGAAGTTGATATTAACATTTGTAAATTTATAGCTGATCTACAATGAAAAATTGGTATGTTAGTTAAAAAAATTATGTTAATATCTAATACTTATAAATCTAGAATGGATATTGATAACAAATGTGTGAATGATAGTTACAAATGAATCAAGATTTGACAGATTCATAACAAATAAATATATGATATAAATGCTAATTACAAATGAATTTAGATTTTTCTTTAACAAATTAATAACAAATAAAAACATTATGTGAGAGTAAAGAAAACACACCTCCAAATTTATTATATATTTTCTATCATCCTTGTAAACATATGTAAACAATATATGAAAATAACAACTTCTTAAGGTGTCTAATATCTATGCAAACAAGATACCACAAGCAACAATCATTGTCCTAAACCTAAATATGAAAACAGGGTATATGGAAAAATAGATTTGATCATTATGACCGATTGAATTTGTTCATTATAATCCTCAGAACCTTCAATTTTGTTGTTTTTCTCTCTCCTCATTTCTTGTATGCAAAACCTATAAACTATGTTTCTCGTACCGTTCTCGTTTCTCGTTTCTAGTAACATAGGTTTTATGTGTGCCAAACAGTTGGACAAGTGACTTCTGTCGCATGTCTTTTGCGAGATAGAACTGACAATCAAATTGAAGCAATGAGGGAACGACCAGCCTGCTAGAACATAAATTTGCTACAACGCTCAGCGTTGAGGAGACTAGTTTCAGCTTGCAGAAGAACCGCAACCCTGAAGGAGGCTTACTATCACCATTTTTTAGCCCTATTTTGGCCCTCTCTCATTTGTTTGGCATATTTTTTGTGAAGGCTGGTCCACCTTTAGAGATATTTTGGCCACAAATCAATGCAACAAGCTCATCATCTGATTTAGCTCCCTGATCAATCATCTCTTGCTCTTCCAATTGCTTTTCTAGGATTTTGGCTCTTTTCAATTCCTCTTTTGCTCAACAAGCTTGCCTTCACGCTTTAATGCAAGGGCCCTCTTTTTAAGTGCAAGCACCTACATTCGCTCAACACCAACAACAGATCCATTCCCTGTTCTTTTTACTTTTCGAGATTCACCAAAAGAGTAGACAGTTCACCCTCCAAATTCATCTTGCTTCGTGTTGCAAGGGTCGGGAGGATACACACAAAAAACCAATTCCACAACGTTAAACAACTCTTCAACTTGGTAACCAGCGTTTCACCTCTCTTTCAACAACTGGTACGATGCCCTCAACTTCTGACAAGCGTGACTAAATAAGCCAATTTCAAAATAGAAGAGAATTTAAAACAATTACAGGAATCTGCAAAGCCTGTAATGAGCAACAAAAGCACGCAAAGATACTCCGTTTTCGATTTTCCACTTGTAATATTCCAAAACACCTTCACTCTTTTCCTGGAAACGCTTGCCAAAACATACATGACCTGGTGGTGATTGATTAGAGCTCTAGTCTCTTTCATTTGGGAGTAACCAATTACCAATACCCAAACAACGATTTTCTAAAACAGAGAATTTATTCAAACAAGTAAAAGATGTTACCAATATTACCCGCGTTTTCTATTTAGTTCAGGTTGGAAGGCAAACATTCAAAAGCATTCAAACTCAAATATTTAACCAAGCATAAAACTCTGCAACCTCATTCAATATTCTTAAGCAGAGACATAAACTCTATGAACTTCTGTTGCGTGGCTGAAACTCAACGATCATAACATTCTCATTATTGTTAACATCAAATTAAAGCTCAGAAGTTTCAACAGATTTCATTCATACCAAAGTTTCCATTTCACTTCACAAAGGCCTCAAATGACTGAAGATTTTGATAGATTGCTCATTCATGCAATTCAACCTTCTTGACTTCAATGCCTGAGAATCTATGAGCTGGTATATTTATCTCAGGTTTCATATTCCCATCAACCATCTTGCTCATCTGAAACTGGGCATTCCACTAATCATCTTAGCGCAAATGCATTTGTTTTCCTATGTCTTTACCCTCATATCTAACAATGTTTGGAATGGTTTCTATTTGCAATATGATGTTTGGTGCTTTGATTTAATCAACGCATGTATTTGAAACATGCGTTGTTATTATGTTTCTATATTGATTGTACATATAATTTCAAAATGGTCTTGTTGTTAGGGTTTTAAATTTATCCTAGTAGTTTGTTAACTAAAAAAAAGTTTAGTATGGCTTGCCTCAATAGCCAAGGAAAGCATATAGATATGTGATAGATTGATATTAGAGCTTAGATTTTAGCATGGGTCAATATGGGCATGTAATGTGAACTTTATAATCAAATTTATAGTTACATGCCAACTATTTGACAAAATGCATGAAAGTAAAATGTGTTAAAAGTGTTAATTCCAATACTCATGGTGATGAGATAATGGTCGAAATTCACCATCTTGGCCATATTAGTGAGTGCGCATCCTTTAGTGAGGGCATCATTTAGTGAGTGCACACCCCCCTCATGTGAGTGATCCACGTTATATTGTACCGGCTCATATTAGCCGTTGATTGTATTATGTTTATCTTTTGATCTCAACCACTCATTCATAAAGTGGTTAGGGTTTTGGTCTCTCTCCTCCTATTTAAGGAAGAGACCCCCCTATTGTAAAGGCACCTTTGGAGCTTTGGAAACTTGGAATAAAAATACTAATTTTGCAGATCTACTTCTGTAGTCTTGATGGATGCTTTTGCAAGTTGAATATACAATCTTTTCTTTGTGTATCATTGTTGATCTTGGGGTTCAAACATTTTTTCTGCAAGAAGGTTGTGTTGATGAAGAAGAGGACGCTCTAGGGGGACGCTATTGTAGGGAAACCCCATATCTTACCTTTGGATTTACCTTTTGTCTCAGGGAGTATCATTATTGTATATTCGTGAGATAGTTGATGCTTTCTCTTTCATCTTTTCATCATTTTAGTCATTCTTTTGCTAGATCGATTCTCATATAGATATTTTCTTGCAGGAGTAGGGCGCACTAGCCAACTTGGAGGAATTGCGATTTCACTTGGAGCACTTGGATCTCACTCTTGATTGCCCCACTTGGGAAAAATTATCAATTTGAAAAATGGCCACAATCTTTTGAGGTATGTTCTACAAGGTATGTATCTAGTTCCATGCATTTTTACCCATTGGTCACTTCAAACCCTTAAAATTAAAACCCTCATTTATTTTTTTATTTTTCAGATCTATGGATATCTAGCAATCATTTGGGCTTAATAATTAAAACCCACCTCTATACTAATTAATACATCTCATATCTAAAATTTGGTGGGCATCTGACTCCATTTACCCCCTCATCTAAGGCACTGGGCCTCTCCAAGGTCGCACTTGTTTTTGTAGGTGGGCTTTTGCTAGATCCACATTTTGGGTATTGCTTGTTCCTTGTCAAATCACTAGATCCATTGAGTAGCAAACCCTCTGGTGCCATTTCACCTTGATCTTCACCTTGTGGATCCCATTTGGACCATTTTCCTTAATTTAAGGGTGGGCCCCACTTGGATATTTTTACTTAGCATTAGTTCTATCTAGATCAATTAATTCAAACCTATAAGTGGCCGTTATCTTTCATTGGTTGAAAATTTGTCCATCTATAAGCCTCTTCAACCAAGCCCTAACTCTTTGGGTCCACTCATCCATCCTAGATCTAGATCTATTCCTCTCTTGATCTTCACCTTTTCATCTTCACACTTCCCTAGCAGATCTTGAGTAGGTTCGTTAGCCGTCATTGGATAGCTAGGGTCTCCCCCTTGGTCTTGCTTAGATCTAAAGTGAAGAGTGCCTTGGTTAGCGTGACACCCAATTGCAATGGGAACCATGGCATATCTTGGGTCACCTCTTTAGTTGTCCAACACCTCTACCATCCTGGATAGGATAACCTTTTGGGACAACTACAAGTTGTGTGATAACATGCACATGCTCCTTCTCCAGCTCCCCACTCCTCATCACTCTAATGATAGAAGGGTGAGAAAGGGAGAGTACTCCTTCTCCTCCTTACTCAAATTCCAGGGTATCGGAAGGGAAAACTTAATCAACAAAGCGACAGAAAGGGAAAGTTCCCCACGTAAATTCCAAGAGTATGAGAAAGGGCACATGATCCTTCTCCAACTCCCCACTCATCATCACCCTAACCATAGAAGGGTGAGAAAGGGGCAATTCTCCTTCTCCTCCTTACTCAGATTCCAGAAGTGTGTGGAAGGCTAGCGTAATTAGAATAGGGTGAGAAAGTGTCAATGTTTCCGCTCCTCCTCCCAAAATTCTAAGGAAATTCCCATGCTACTCACTCAAGTGGAACAAGTGGGTCTTAGAAAGGGAACATGCTCCTTCTACACCTCCCTGCTTCACAAACACAATTTTAGGTGATGGATGGTATGTGGACAACGGAGCTTCCAAACATATGATTTACGACAGAAAGATCTTTAGCAAGTTTCAAGAGAAAGAAGGAAGGGTTGCAATGTGGAGTTGGGTGAATGATGCCATGTATCTTGTGAAGGGATTGGGCTCCATATCTTTCCAAATTCCTCCAGGTGATGTTCTTGAGCTAGATTCTATATTATATGGTTCTAACTTAATGAAGAATCTTCTATCAATTTCTTGCATAACAAATTTACAATGTTTCACTGAGTTTGATGGTCAGCAAGTCACCATTAGAGAAACATTAACCATGGATCTAGTCATGTTTTGGCCAGAGGAGTCCAAGAACGTGGACTTTACATGCCACTCACAAATCCAGTTGAGTAGGTACACAAAAATGGAGTGTGCCTCCAGTCTTGAGGAGATAGTTATAAAACTGGTTGTGGAATCAATGATTGATTCCTTGATTACATCTGACAAGAGTATGGAAAAGTACTAAGATAAATTTGCTACAAAAGGATTCTCTTAGCAAAAGGGAGATGGCATTGATGAGAATCTTACTTCAATTGTAGGAGGGATTCTCCCAAGAAGAGGGAGTTTCCCTTAATGGGTTAATGCATGTACCACCAATTTTAGATTTAATATCAATGAGTTTATACTCATGTTTGGTTTTTTGGAGTTTAGCGCAAATTTCAATGTCATTTGATAGATATGGTACACTTGTATTGGCCCTATATACATATAAGTTCATTATTACAGGAAATTCAAAACAATTCATTATGTGGTGTGAGGATGCTAACCAATGAAGATGACATGGAGGACAGAGAAGGTTGGCAAGTTGTTGATGCAATGTTCCTTGTACATAAGGTTTTCCTTGAATATTCTAAAGAGAGTTCAAAATATAGGAGCAATGATGCAAATTCATCTTTCTTCAAGTTTGTTGATGGTCAACTATTTGACCAAGCCCCTAACAAAGGGAGAGTTCAAGTCTGAAGGGAGTATCTTGTGTTTCGCAAAGAACATTTTCGTTGGTAAGGAGTGTTGGATTTTTATTATCTTAAAAAGTGTAGAATAGAGTGCCATTAATGGCAGCAACAAGTATAGGAGATTTGGGTGCATACAAAGAAGGCCTGTGTGATAAGTGTGCAGGTCTATACATCGGTAAGGCAACCCTCCTCTACCAGAGTTCTATACAACAATATGGCATCTCTGTACAACCCTTCGTCAACAATTCCATACAACAATAATGAAGGCATAAGAGCATTTATGGAGAAAGAAATAGATGGTGCATGCATGCTTAAAAACATGCATGCACCATCTTCAATTTAGTTCTAGTTTAGATGCCTTTTATATTTAGTAGTTCGATTCTATTTCTAGTTTTTCTTTAGTTAGTATTTGCATGCACAATTAGAGGATGCAATTTACTAGTTAAGCTAGGTGCTCATGCATGTGGATTCTGGTCTGCGTTAGGGTGCACATCTCTAGAAAGCTGTGTGCTTACATGCCTCATTTCATCTCCAATAAAGGCACACTTCACTTAGCCTCATCTCACCATGTAAGGAAAGTTCTTTAGTGTTAAGATTTAATATTTCCAATTAAGGCATAGATGTGCATGTGTACAAATCCATTGTACCTTCTAATCTATAAAAGGAGAAGGAAAGGATATAGGATTTATTCATTCAAATTTCCATTCAATAATTAGTTGATCACTATTTTATAATGTGCCTAGGATAATATGGGGTGCCTAGGGAGGTACCTAAGGGGATAATGAATGTAATGTGAATAGGCTCACTTGCTAATTGGTTGGTAATAAATATGTCCACTAAGTGGTTAAAAAAATAATATGACACAAGAATACTAATGAGATGTATAAATACAAATGGGTATCATTATATTGGGCTTGTTGGAAATTAAATTTGAATATTCTATTGTAACAAGCATGGCTTGTGGAGTGATTCCATAAGGAATAATTAATGGTGTTTCCCTAACTTAAGGGTTTTCTCTACATTGAAATAACATCATTTCGGGATGAAAAATGACTCTGCGAATGATGTTCGCTGACCTTGGCCCTGCAGCTGTGTGACATCCGCCTAGGGTTCCTGGTTGTTCTTTGATTTCGTCCTTCCGGTCTTGTACTCTCCCTGCTTCTCCAAGGCCCCTACCTTGAGTGACGCCTATGACTTCTGCACGGGGGGGGGGGAGGGGGTGTGAAGGCCCTTCCCATAATGCGGCTCTGACTCCCCCCTGTCTCACCGCGTTCGGCTGGTCACACCTCCTCTCCTGCGAATAGGCTCAGAGGACATCCCGATCCCTGATGCAGAACTGCCCCAATCAACTACAATTCCTACTCTGGGTTCTCCATCTGTTGAAGGCACACCTGGAACCAGGCCATGCATAGCTCAGTCGGCCGCACGTCCGAGTCTGACCCTTCCCCTAGAAAGGATCAATGCCAGGTCTCAATATCTAAAAGATCATGCCCTCATCTGCAAGTTTATGGGTATCCGACCCACGGAACAAGCCCTCAGAAGTTGGATCGCCATGAAATGGAAGCAAAAGCCCACTATGATCTTCAACTCAGCTCCAAGGGTTTCTTTACCATCATCTTCCACCATTTGGAAGACAAAGCCCGAGTGGAAAACGATGGCCCTTACTTCTTCAATTCGGCAGGCTTGTGCATGAAGAATTGGATTGAGAAATTATGCCCTGAAAAGAGGATTTCACCTGGGCTCCGGTCTGGATCAGAATGTACTCCCTCCCTCAAGAATACTGGGATGAAGAAACCCTGAAGGATATAGGAAACACCTTAGGGGCATATGTCAGATCCGCAGACCAAACAAAGCTTCAAAAGTACACCTCATACGCTCGGATCCGTGTCTACATGCACATCGCAAAAGCCCTTCCGGATGCAATCAGTCTCTCCCTTGAAGACTCGGAATGGATACAACCTCTGGATTATGAGCACATACCTTTCAGATGTCGTAAGTGCCATGAACATGGGCACCTCTTCCGAGACTGCCCTCTAAACAAGCACCGACCAAAAGATATAAAAAAGGACGCTACGGATGTTGATGGCTTCCAAAGATGTGGAAGAATCAAGCGTCACAGCCGTAAATCCACCCTAGGGAAGAGCAAGATGGAAAATCCTTCCACCAGCAACAACTTTGATGTCCTGGCAGAGCATCCGACGGACCCTGAAACGGATCTAAAGAAAAAGTCTGTTGCCGAAGAAGCTCGTCCAAACATGCCAGAGAACCCTGATCAGCCCCTACATATGGAAGGCACTATCGCTCCAGGAAAATCTGTATCCCATGCAGAGACACAAGGTACTTCCTCTATCCCTACTAATCCCCCCGTTAAGCAACCCATGGAACCCTCCCCGGATATCACCATGGATGAAGAAATGACAAAACTAGACTTAGGAGAGCTTGATCTTTTGGGTCTGGAAGATGCCTGCACGACAAAAGCTTTTGGATCCATTCCGCCCAGCCAGATCCAGCTACTCAGAGAAGCTCTGGCCAAAAGTCAAAGCCCATGACAAACTTCGAATCCATAACATCCCCCAAAAAGATAGACATAAACTCTTAAGGGATCTAAAGAAAAGAGGAAGAAAATCAGATCTACCAAGAATAAACCTGTTGGGCACTCGGCTGGTGGAATCAGGGAAATATACCCAGTTAACCGAATTCTTCCCCTCACTTACCCCCCCCCCCTTCCCAATGAAGATCATATCATGGAATCTCAGAGGAATCAATGGTCTCTCCAAATGCCGCATGTTGAAGAGAAAAATCCTTTTTGAGTCCCCCCTCTATTCTCTTTCTCCAAGAAACCAAGTGCTCTTCTGAAACCCTCAGCTTTATCATGTCCAAGCTCTGGAGAGGCTACCAAAGTTTTGCCATCGATGCCACTGGAGCTGGCGAGGGCATTGCCATAGCCTGGAACCCTAATGTCTTAACCCTAGATAATTATGCAGCTACCCCCCATGCCATCTCCGCCTCTTTCCACATCCTTGGTACCTTCCATCATGGTCACCTCCTCAATGTCTATAGCCCTCAACCCCCCAGTCTCAAAGCCCATCTTCTCCACTTCCTCAGCCCTTAATGCTACGCATCTATTCCTAATCCCTAAAGAGACTGAAGCCTCTCATCCTGTTAAGTTCCGGTCGATCTCTCTCTACAATGTCATCTACAAAATAATTTCAAAAGTGGTCACCAATCGTCTCAAACCACTCTTACCCTTGCTCATCTCCCTTGAGAAAACTGGTTATGTTGAAGGAAGACAAATTTTTGGATGGCATCATCCTTGCCCATGAAGTCACTCACTCCCTCAAAAGCTCACCGCACACCTGGTATGCTCTTAAAACTTGATCTCTTCAAGGCTTTCGACAAACTCAACTGGGACTTCATTCAGAAAATGTTGCTAGCCTATGGCTTTAGCCCCGCCTGGACCAAATGGATCTCCTCCCTTGTTTCCTCTGCCTTTTTCTCCATCCTCGTCACTGGCTCTCCTTCTCCCACCTTCACCCCTTCCCGTGGCATTTGTCGAGGTGATCCCCCTCTCTCTGTTTCTCTTCATCCTCATGGCAGAAGGCTTGGGCAGAATGATTTAAGCTGCAGTAGCTTCTGGTTCCCTTCGAGGCCTCTCACTTCACGGAGGAGACCCCATAGCTTATCAACAATTCGTGGATGACAACCTCCTGTTTGGCCACCCCTTTATGCATGAATCTCGCTCCTTTCAAAAGATCCTCAAGATTTTTTTCTGAAGCCTCTGGTACCTCCATCAAACTCGATAAATCTCAAATCTTCTTCTTTAACACTGATGCTGTCTCTAAGCGCAACATAGCTCACATTCTGGGCTTCACCACCTCCTCTTTACCCACCAAGTACCTTGGAGCTCCCCTCTTTGACTCAGCCATCAAGCATTCCTCTTGGAGAGAGCTTCTTGACAAGATTGATTCACGGATTTCCTCCTGGATGTTCCGCTCTCTTAATTTACCCTGTTGCCTTACCCTCCTCAAATCCGTCCTCCAGTCCATGCCCCTTTACCTTTTTTATGTTCTTGCAGCGCCCAAGTGGGTCCTTACATCTCTCTGAAAGATACAATGGTCCTTCCTCTAGGGTAAAATCCAACAAAACAACAGGTGGGCCCTGGTTAAATGCAGACAATCTGCCTCCCCAAAACACAAAGGAGGCCTTAGCATAAGAGACCGTGACATCAACAACAAGGCACTCTCAGCAAAAATTTGGTGGAGGTGGATCTCCAAGAATGATTCACCCTGGGCGCAATTATGGAATAGGAAATATGCTCCTCATTGGGACCCCTCCCAGTTCACACAGGCATGACTCTAACCCCCCAAGATCTCTTATTTGGCGAGCAACTAAGTCTCAAAAGGCCCTCATTCAACATCATAGTTTCTGGGAAATCAAAGATGGCTCCCTTGCACTTTTCTGGCAAGATTCGTGGGCAGCAAATGCCCAAACTTAGTAGCCTCCCCATCTGCAGAGAAACACCAATTATCTGGCAAGCAACTTCCAATTCTGTTGTCCGTGATTTCTGGGACCTTGCTGAAACCTCCTTGTTCAAAACTTGGAAGAATCCCAGGTTCTAGCAACCCGGAATTTCAGCAGATGATTTTGAGATGGTATGGACAGATCTTCAAACGAGGAAAATCAGCATCTCTCTCGGCAACGACATCATTCGCTGGGGTCACCTTCCCAAGGGATCTTTCACGGTCAAAGAAGCCTATTCCATTCTAGCCCAAAGAGATCAAATCACACTCTTTCCCCCTTTGGAATAAGATTTGGAACCCTTCTTTTTGGCCAAAAGTTTCAACTTTCCTATGGCTGTTGGCCCACAAGAGTATTCTCACCTGCGACACCTTGCAGAATAAAGGCTTCATTGGCCCCCCCATCTGTGTCATGTGCAATCACAATGTTGAGAACATGGACCATTTGCTTGACTCCTGCAGCTTAGCCTCCATGCCGTGGGACAAAGTGGCAGAAGTTTTACGAAGATCCAACAGAGTCAAAGGAGATGTCATTGGCACCTTTCATCACTGGGAAACTGATCCTTTTCAAAGTGCTCAACTTAATAGACTTTGGGATCTCACTTCGGGCCTCCTAGTTTGGAACATCTGGAAGGAAAGGAACTTCAAAATTTTGAAGGAAAGTGCAACCCCCCTGACAAAATCTGGGATACGCTTAAAAAAAAACCTTCAAGAGACCCTTTTTGTCTTTCCTTGGCACACCTCTGATCTCCCTACCACTGATCTGGAGCTGAGAATCCTTCACAACTGGAACTTCACAGCAACTGAATCTCCCCTGTGTCTCGACGCACTCTAACCCTTGCATCTCTAGCCCGACCCACTGGTCCCCCCCGAGGTCTCTACAAGCTCAATTTTGACGGCGCCTCAAAAGGAAATTCTGGCATGGCAGGTTTCAAGGGTGTCTTCCAGGATCACGAGGGACAAATCATCAGAATCTACTATGGCAACATTGGGCACGATAGCAACAATGCAGCGGAACTGGAAGTTCTACTACAAGGTTATCATAATTGCTAATGACATCAACCTCCATCCTCTCATTGCAGAAGGAGATTCTCAGCTCATTCTAAGCCTGGCCTCTAAAATTCAAAATGGTTCCCAAATTTCCAAACTCTCTTCCAGTTGGAGACTGGAAAGTAAAATCCAAAAGTTGGTTATGCTATGAGTAATCACAGGAATATTACCTTCCCGTAATGTGAGGCTCACAGCCAACTCCTTAGCGGACATAATTGCTAATGAAGGTGTCACTTGTAACCTCGCTCTCTGGAATGGCGGCCCTTGCAACTCCTCCAATCAGCTTCCGCAATTCTGCACTACTCAAGCTAGAAAGGATCTCTCCCCCCCCGGATGCGGATGACACGACGACAGCCAGAGCTATGGCAGGGAGCGTCGTCTTCCCACCTAGCAGCATGGCTCCTCAACCTTGCAACAAGCCCCAGGCTGCGCTTCTCCCCAAACCCCGCCTTTAATGTTGGATACGACCCTTCTCCACTTGGCCTCTTCGCACGTGCTTGTTCTTATAACCCACATGGCTCGGTAGTTCACATTTATGTCGGCTCTGGTTTCTACGTCCCTCCCTCCCATCTAGTTCATATCCGCCATTAAGCTCTCCCGTGCGAAGTCTGCTCCTTCCAACTGCTCGCTCATAGATATGAGACTCCCCATCCACGCCCCTGCGATCATTACTTGCCCTATGCTACTCTTTGTCTGTCTCCACTGCTGAGAGCTCTGCTCTTGCTCAGTTTTTCCTATGACGTCGCCGATTCCACCATGACTCACACGCGAGGCACGTCCAAGCGTGGCTCCTGGTCATGGTGCTGGTAAATCTGCGTTCGCAGCCGAGAAGGAAAAAATTGCAAACATTGGTTACAAGGACAACATCTACGTCCCTGTTCGCCGACTGGTTGATGACTAGGAGTCGCGCAGTGTGGCATATATTCTGGCTTTTGGCAGCCAAGGCACCCAAGTGAATTACTACTGGCTCTTGAAAAACATGCTTGGCACTCTGGTGGAGGAGATGCTCACCAATTGGAACATGGCCAAGGTTGCCATCATTGGACACCAGGGCCAATATGGCGCATTGGATGGGGTGCTTGCTGCTCTAGAGGCCAGTCTGACTGGCCGCAGGTACTCTCTATTTCCACTTTCCGGCTCCTCCTAATTAATGGTCCTACTGGTCCTGTTGCTGGTTCAGTAGAGGATTTAACCATTCACACTAAGGGCACTGCTATTGCAGCAGAGGCCCCATGCTATTGGTAGTTCCCTGCACGAGTCCATGGGTATTACGGCTTCAGATGGCACGGTCCCTGTTTGCAGCCCCAATTCTGGCCCAAGTTCTCCTACGACGGTGGTGGTTCAGGGAGCTCCTCCCCCGGGGATATCCTTCCATATTCCCTCGACCATTGATGTTCTACACTACAAGCGAGTCCGGAAAGCCGAGGATTGAAATTGTTCCTCCTCACAAAGACGAGCCCTTGCCCATCAAGCTCCCGACTCAGCAGTGGGATGATGACTTTCTTGGCGCCTGCCTAATCCATGAGGAAAATAATGGTTCATAGAATGCCAAAAGCCAGTACCTAAAGCGGTTTTGTGTGAGCACTATTCTTCTAGATTTTGGCGGTTAGCTTATATGTCTCATTATTTTTGTTAATGGTCCTATCTTCAGATGTTAGTCTACATCCTTAGTCTAGTTCTGTTTCTGTCTTTACTAATCAGCTGTCATAAAGGTCTATGTTTACTGGGCAAGTCCACAGAGACTCTTTTTTGTACTCTTGGTTCAATGAGAAGCCTCAGAACGCTGACTCTACTGACTCTCATGAGATTCTAACATTTTTCGTACTCTAATATAATTTTACTATGCTGCTTACAAAAAAAAAGGGTTTTCTCTACATTATTGTCTTCATTACTCTTGTAGTTTATTGTGTGAATCTATGGTGTTATTCTCAAGTTAATTTTAATATTTTACCTTTAGATCTATTAAGCTACACAACATTTGGTATTTGATCCCTTTCATGGGCAAAAGGTAGGGATTTGTTTTTGCATATTTTTGAAGGAAAAAGAGGAACATGGTATTCATATCTATTTCTAAAACTTTCTATCCATAATTTGAAGAAACTAGTTGCATCTATTTGAGTTCTTCTCTTGAAGACACTCTATTTCAAAAAAATAATATCCAAATCGAAGTCCAAGAAGTGGAGTTGTCATTGATTTGGAATCATATGTTTTAAGGTTTTTCCATTGAAGGCTGCGTAGATTGTAGATCATATATCTTTTGATAAAGCACCCAATTTTTTGTCAAAACCACCTCTAGTAAATGTATAATGACCATGGCATTTCATAATTGTTGCCATAATAACCGATTCTTATCAATATCAATGAAGTTATGATCATTTGAAATTGTTCACCCTCAAACCACATTGAATAGTGAGTTATAGTTTTAGTGGTGGGTTTTATTCTAAGACAAATGTAATTTTACAAGAAAATCGTATGGTCCTAGTATTCAAGAATACATTTCATATTCTAAGCAAACCGTGTCCCTTTAGATGTAATTCCTTTGAGAGTGTAGTTTATGCCCTACCTGTTGGAAATTCATGTATAGGGCACAAAAATCCATGGTGATGGGGCCTAATGTCCATAACCATTTAACACCCAAGACAATATCATAACCACCTATTTCAATAGCAAACACAAGGGTTTTGTGGCAATAATCACCCATTTGAAACTACACATTTTCACAACTACCACCAACATTTAATAGCTCCTCCATTTGCAATAATGATTTGGAAGTTGTTCACTACATGGGACATAGCAATGTGTTTCTTGGGTTACCCAACAATGAATAAATTTATGCATACTACCACTGTCAATTAATACTATAATCTTGCAATGTTTGATGTAGCCAATCAATTTCAAGGTTTGGGGAGAAGAAAGACCATTACTGCATGCAAAGAGATTTGGGGGTTCCACCTTTGGCAAATCAAGCTACGGAAAGTCTTCCATGAATGGATGAGGGACCTCATGGATGCTAGCTTCAACTTCCTCATTAGAAATGTTCTCTGAAATGGCCATAAGAGGTTTTTGCTCCTTAAATTTATGAGCCAAGGATGGATGGATTCCCATGATTGGTACCAAATGGCTACATTTCTTAGTAAATCATATTATATGGCTTCCTCCCATGTTACAAGGACGAAACATGAGAAGAGGGATGGATTGTATTGTGCCTAGTGAGGATAATATGGGGTACCTAAGCAGGTGCCCAAGGGGATAATGGATGTAATGTGAATAGGCCAACTTGGTAATTGGTGGGTAATAAATATGTCCATTGGGTGGTTGGAAGTTTAATGCGAGTATCATATTGTAACAAGCATGGCTTGTGGAGTGGTTTCTTCCATAAGGAATATTAATGGTGTTACCCTACCTTAAGGGCCTTCTCTACATTATTGTCTTCATTCTCATGTTGTTTATTGTGTAGATCTATGGTTTCAATGGGGAGTTGGAAACCTGTGTGGAGTTTTTCTTCTTGACGCGTTTCGGACTCTAGAGTTGAGTCCATCATCAGGAGAAAGTGTATCTCAAATGAACTCCACAGATCTGCACTTTATATATAATGTTTGTTTGTTTTATTTATTGTTTTTTGAGAGCAGACTTATTAATAACATTTTTGTTTATTTGATTATTATATATATTATATTACTTTCTTTCTTTATATATTTCTATTTAAGTTTATTTTTTAATAAATGTTTTATTTTAATATATTTCTATTTATGTTTATTATTTTAATATATGGTTTTATCTTTTCATTTAAATTAATACTTATATGTAATATTTTATGTATCTTGTAATTAGTTATAATTTCAAATATTTTATGTATCTTGTAATTAGTTATAATTTCAAATATTTTAATTAAAACTTTATTTGTAATGTTTTATTTTGATTATTTTTAATTTTATTTTATTCTAATTTCATTATATTAATTTTGCATTTGGTCCTATTTATTCTAATTTCATTATATTAATTTTGCATTTGGTCCTATTTTTTAAATTCTATAGTATTAAGATTATTTCTAATTTTTATATTTATTTAATTTTAATTTAATTTTATTTAATTTTATTTATTTTTTATTTTTTATTTTTCAGGGATGATTGGTTTCCAGGATTCACATAGGGTCAGGCCATCATCTCTGTTGAAGTTTCTTGGGTGTTTCTCAATTTCAATTGCTTCTCGTATGCGTCTTCTATTATAATTTTCTTCAAGTGCTATGACCTTTGCTTCTTCAATGCAAACGTGGTGGTTCGTCATTGATGAATGTTCAGCCACGGCTGACTTCTTAATCCTTTCATGAATGACATCCGCACAATGCTCCTTCAACCTTATCTGAATTGAGCGGCATGTTTCTCCTATGTATACATCTTTGCATGAGCAAGGAATTGGGTAAATACCTTTTCTTTGCTTTAGGTCAATGGGGTCTTTTGCTCTGTCCAATAAATTTCTAACGGAGTTAGGAGGGAAAAATATTGTTTTGATTTTCCGTTTCATTAACACTCTTGCAATTTTGTCAGTTGTTCCTTGAATTTTGTCAGTTGTTCCTTGAAAATGTTCTTCCTATGGTTTCTTGTTCATTGTTTCGATTTTTGTTCTCTACGCCTTTTGCTTTTTTAATAGCTTTGTTAATATCTTTTCTTTTGTAACCATTGTTTTGGAGGGTTTTATCCAGGTATTTAAGTTCGTCATCAAGGTGTTCCTTATCGGAAATTCTTACTGCTCTTGTGGCGAGTGTGTGCCAAAATTCCTAGTTTTTGTGAAGGGTGATGGTGCGAATTGGCATGTAGATATGTGTCCGTGTGGGTTTTCTTTCTGTATACTTGGTGAGCTAGAGAGCTGTCATCCTTCTTAGTTATCAGGACATCGAGAAAAGGAAGGGAGTTGTTTACTTGGATCTCCATGGTAAATTTTATGTGTTCAGATTGATTATTCATATGCTGTAGGAAGTCATCTAGTTCCTCTTTACCATGCAGCCAAATAAAGTTGGTATCATCCACAAATCGTTTCCATCCTTTTGGTTTTAGTGGGGTAGGAATCTAGAGCTTTCTTCTCAAAGTATTCCATGTAAAAGTTGGCTATAATCGGGGGAAAGGGGGGATCCCATTGCAACACCGCTAGTTTGTTCAAATATTTCACCCCTGAAGGAGAAGTAAGTGGATTTTAAACAAACCCTTACTAAGTTGGTTATTTCTTCACTTGTGATCTCCTTTAACACATTGATTGCTTCTTCCACCGGGATTTTTGTGTAGAGTTGAACTACATCAAAACTCACAGGCATATCCTTATCATCCATTTGTAAATCTCCTATGTTTTCCACAAAGTGTGTTGAATCTTTGATGTATGAAAAAGTATGATGCTATTCTCAAGTTAATGTTTATGTTTTATCTTTAGATCTGTTAAGGTACACAACAATTTTCCTATAGCATTTTCATTTTTAGAAGTAATGAAACATAGTAATAGGTTTTGACACTAAATCTACTATCTTTCCATCATTATTTTTCTACAATATGTATTTTTAGATTCTAGCATAAATTACAAAGTGCAATTTTGAGTAACTTTCAGCCTTTTGTTGTTCAGTTTCATGTAGGAATTATTTAGCGTGCAAAATTGGTTTACCATTGTTTGAGAAAATATAACAATACGTGGGCAAGTGAGGGAGCATATTTCTCTAGAAAAAAAGGGCAAGATTTATTTCTATAATCTTAGAGTTTTCTACAAAATGACATGTCTCAAAAAGGGGATGAGAAGAGGTGCAAGTCCCAAGAAATTGCACTTGAATACTTACCCCTCAAACATAGAACCAAAGTCAAAGAAATTGTGTTTTGCAATGCAACCCTCAACCTTGAGGCATGTTTATGAAAGCAACTTTCAACAAATAAATTACTTAACCTGTTTGCATGCTATTTTCCCTATCTGCAATTATAGCGTTAGTTCTCTAATGAGGTTATATTTTTCTATTGGTTGCCAACGTAGTGTCTTGCATAAAAGACTATTCCTACCCCAAATATTTTAACGCAATCCTAATCTTAATAAAAAGACTTTTGACCAAGGAAACACATAGGATATTACTATGTTCAAGCAAACATGCATCATCTTCCTTGTAGTCAAGTGTAGAGTTTGCTTGTCTCAAGTTAGAGTTTTCTATTGATCTTATACTCCATAATTACAACGTCTCATATGAAAGCAGTGATGACCAACCACAATTACATTAGAAAAGTTCTAACCTCACACTCTTTAACCATTCTACATTCACAATAGAAAACAGGTTGATATGCAATTCAAGAAAACACCTATGAACTTCCATAGGTAAATTGCACAACCGATACAAACATGGTATATAAGGACAATGGTTCCAAGCACATACTTAATCTAGCCTCTTGTTATTCTATTTTTCCCATTAGCCAAGTTAGAATTTTATTAGCTTTAATCACATTGGTGATGCATAAGAGTAATCATAGAAGACGATAATTATCCAAATCAAGGCATGATGAATCATTATATATGATTTATGCATTAACTCAATCATAAATCATTCCTAAAATACTTGGCATTGGAAAATGTGAAAAGCATTCAGCTTTGAAATCATAAAAGACCTATAAGTCGACTCTCCCTAAAAGCGTATTTTACATAGAGAATACAATTGGAAAGTAGTTACTACGCTAGTCATGTCATAAAATCAATTTGTACAACTCATAAAAAATTTAGTTCGTCTTGAAGCATTCTCTAATAGTTCTAATGTTACAAAACATCTATAATTCAAAATCAATTGCAAAACATAAACTCCACACCTTCCAAAATAGGTTGTTCCCTTCCCAACTAAATGTTTTATCTCATGTTTGTTGCATCCAATATTTAATACTATCCTAATAGTGAGAAACCTCAAAACTATGAAATCGAGGAAAAACTCAAATACAATAAATTGTAGATTGAATGGCGTCTGAACCCTATAAACAACTATTGATGCTAAAAGTTTATCCTAGCAACCCCCTAAAATAAATTGTGAACATCATGATGCATTCTACAATATATTTAGAATCATAAATATTCTTGAAATGTAAGCATGTGTACAAAATATGGTCTTCCATTTCTGCAATAGTTTTGACCCCATCTAGGATGAACTTTATCTCACAAATATGCTACAAAATCCCAATACTGTCCTTATAGTTATCAACTTCGGACAACAAAAGTTGTAATAATAACCAAATCATTTCATATCTCACAATACCCATAAGTTTAAGTGACAGCAAACACAGAGAGATATTTGTACCTGTAGGCTGTAGCATAGCATAGATGAATGTTCAATATTTGACAAAATATCTCGGAGTTCCAACACTGTCAATTCCCAGCATACACCTGCACTTTCAGCAATCACATCGCATTAAAATTTCCTGCACCAACAAAACATCTTGCAACTGCTTCCAAACATTGCAAAATAACCTATCTGGAAGCTTTTTCCTATCAGAGCCACAAAGATCCAAAAACATTTGAATTATTCTGTGCTCATTACTGTTTGAACATTTTCTATAGCCCATAGTAAAGTCTGTGGAAAATACTTAAGGAGAGAAAGATAAGATGGTAGAAGGGAAACTCAATTTGTGCATTGCAATCAATTTACTGGACAGAGTTAAAATCATGGAAATTTCGAAATGTCAACCTTGAGAATATTACAACAAATAAAGACTCCATCCTCCCTCGTTGGATTTCTTTGAACAACAGAAACTGGCAATATATTATGATCCTCAACTGGACCGTTAATTAATGCTGGATGTCAAAATCTAAAAGTTGCCAACAACCAGATAACATGTCATCTAGAGAAAAAATCACGAGTTCAGGTACTCTGCCCCTGCTTCCCACTTACAAGATTAAGTCCATATTCCCCCTATATTCATGAGTCCTTGGGGCGGGTTAAAGTGCAAATAGGGGTTAACAAAGAATCAGAAAAAAAAGTTGGGACAAAGAGCCAAGAAAGCATGAACGGGTTGTGTAAACAGCGCTGATGCACAAAAAATTAAACCTACACTTGAAACCCAGACAGAAGGTAAATCTCAAGAAGGCCTATCAGAGGTTGCAAAGCACACTAGGAGACAACATATCAGATGGAAAATCTCAAGAAGACCTATCAGAGGCTGCAAAGCACAATAGTAATATATATTCTTAATATATAGTACATGTGGGAGAAGAAATAAGCATGTCTAAAAAAAGTATCCCAGTCACGAAAATCCTTGTAAAAAGTATGGAAATAGCACTCTATAATATAACTTGATATTCAAAACTCCTAGTAAAAAGTATGGAAATAGTACTCTATAATATAACTTGATATTCAAAGGATTGAATCAAAATGTACATAATCTCTTGTGACCAAACTGTAAGTATTCATATGTTTTTGTGACCAAACTGTATCATCAGACTTAAACCCTATTCTTTAAGATATGTTTTTGTGACCAAACTGTATCATCAGACTTAAACCCTATTCTTTAAGATAGATAGACTAAGTATAAACTTTCTAATCAGAAAATAGCGTCTTCCCAATCCAACATCCAACAAAGACTAAACAGTATGTCCTCAACATAGAGTGCTTTCTAAGCCAATACGGTCAAAGATAAGTGACTTCCAAAGACAAAAAAAAGTTAACTAGCATCAACAGTCCAAAATTCAGATTACAGTTATCCAAAATTAAGAGAAACCACCAAGAAAGTGATAAATTTACTGTAATCCAAAAACATGGAAATAGCCATGACCTTAAAAAGTAATATTAACTGTTGGTGTGCCTAGATACCCTTACCCTTGGCGTGCATTTTGCAAATAAATCCAGTACAATGCTTGGCATGCTTCCATAGAGAGTTCTAATGATCGTCCAGCTGAGATGACCTCCAAAACGAGTATATAGCTTTGGACATTTCTGCAGCCTGCCCTGTATAATCCTCGTTTGCCCAACAAATATGTGCAATGATTCTACCTAATCAATGTAAACCCACCTGCACATTTCAAGAATTTAGACCATCAATATCTATCAAAAAAAGGAATCCACATAAAATTATCCTTTCTTATTAACTGACGTTTTCATACCCTAGATATGAAGGCAATCGTGAGTGAATTGAATGAAAACACTGCATTGCTTGATAGCATTTACATATCCATAAGGCAGGGCAGAGCAATCAAATCTCCTCTCATATGGCAGAGCAGGGCAGAGCAATCAAATCTCCTCTCATATGGCAGAGCAGAGCAGACAGTGCTGCTGCCGTTGTTGAATGAATGCATAGGTTTCTATCTCTGATGGGAATATGGGGCATCAAACGAAACAATAAACCAAAAACACTCCAAATCACATACACACTGATCCATCCAGAAAGCGCGAAACGAAAGAAAACCATAAGCATTAATATAAACCATGAAAATGAAAAAACCCACAATCAAAATATCCATGGCCATGGAAAGAGAAGAGAAAATTGCAGAAGCGGAAATGTCATAAAAACACAACAATACAATGGAGAAGTTGTAGATGCCAGGGATACAAAGAGCGCCCAAGCAAAGCAAAGAAGATTGTGATTGCCCGCCCTGCCATCGCTGGTTCTCTCGAGTCCCAATTCAATTTTAAGTGTACAAAAGCTTAAAAAGCAAACAGCATAAAGCAACAGCTAGGCAAGAAACATGGAAACAAACTTATTAAAAATATATATATTATATATTTGTCAAAATTTGTGCTTTTTCCAGCTACAAAAGGAAACAGTGTGAAATCTCTATCATTTATCGAAATATATACTATATATTCTGGTAAAATACATCGTGTCAAATTGTGTTTTCTTCCGGGTGCAAAAGGAAACATTGTGGAATCTCTCAATAAATGGCGTCCATTGCCAAATACAGGTAGCTAAGCAATTACTATGTTTATAAAAACCATGGCCTGGGAAAATAGAACCTATGCTAGAGATAAAGGGTTAATAATGTAATTTTGTTCATTTATGTGTAATTTTGTCCACATATTTTGTCATGGTGTAATTATCATTATTCATCATTTCTACTAATATTAGCTACATTTCCATTACCTAAATCACCATGTGATTTCATAATATGACCAAAACTCAAATTAAAGTGAAGAGTTATAGTTATTAGGGCGTAAGCACCTTAGAAACATTTGGCGTGGGGTCGAACCCGGGTGGGGAGAGCCTCGTTTGGAGTTATCATGTAATGATGGAGGTATAGTTCAGCGTCGTTTGGAGTTATCATGTAATGATGGAGGTATAGTTTGTTATGTCCCCGAAGGGGGACCTACAGTAATCGCTTGGGTTAATATTTTTTATAATTCAATTGAGTTAAAGTTAAACTATAGCCAAAATATTATTTATTTATTTTCATTTTAAAAAAAATGTATTTAATTAAAGATTGATTGGTACTGTATAGTGTTTTTAAAGTTTTATTGGTACAAAAGACATGACGTTAACTTTGGGGTTAACTTTGGGATAAAGTGAGGGGATTTTTTTTTGTCGTGTGTATAACTAACGTCAACAGTAATTTATCAGCTTATGGCTCTGTATATCTCTGCAAATTGGCATCTAGTCATCCATAGGATTTTGAAATACGAATATAAACTCCTCTGTCGGTCGGTTTTCTCAAACAATTAATGTGGCTTTTTTTCACAAAATAAATAGTTATACTTAAATGATAAAGTATATGTACATGGCAGGGGAAATACATCGACTGCATATCAGTCCAAAAAAGATCCCCAACTGAAGAAACATGCAGAAAAGGACACCATATGGACCAAAAGAACCTCCCAGGATACAACATCTCCAAGGGATGATAGCAAAAGACAATAGGATAAGCTAGACAAATCAACAATAGCAAAAAGTCCTAGAAACAAAAGGATCCAAGACCCCAAAAGTCTGAAAAAATGACACAACCCGAAAGTACATCAAAGAGATAAGCATCTCCCCCCCAAAACCATTACAATTCAAATAGAACTATTGTGTCCAGCACCAAAGAGATACCATCAGTCTAGAGTTCATAATATATAGCGCCTTCTGACACCTGGAGAACCCTTCTCGACAAAGCGTCTGCTTCTTCATTAAATCGTGGATATATGAATAAGAGATATTCAGAAAGTTCACCAAGAGCTCAGTAGTAAGATCCAACCAGCTTTGTAGATTGATTGCCTCTATTCTGCGTAGCTTGTGGGCCCATTTTATGATCAGTAGGGAATCCTCCACTACTTGTTCCAGCGCAATGTTTCAAGAAAAAAGAAAAAAAATAACCATCCACAAACCCAAAAGCTTGCATCGAGTGTTGGTGACAAGGCCACAATTCCACCATAACTTGAAGTATTGAGATTTTTTCCAGCCAAATCATTGCCTCCTCTCCACGTCGCTTTCCATCCTCTTGTGAAGCACCATCGAAAGAAGTTTGACATCCATTGACAAAACACAGTGGATTTATACATATCTTCTTCAAATCCAATCGTGTTGGGACCTTCGACCCACCAAATTCATAAAAAGATGAAACAACCATACTAGCCACCCTCATAGGATCCGACCATTTTCCCTCAAATATGAATAAGTTTTGGGCCTTCCATATTCACCAACACAGGAAAACCGTCAGGTCAAAGGGTCATCTTTAGTCTCTTCATCCTCTGGGATAGGGATGTCTTCTTTTACATATGAGTCCAACTCATTCTCTTCCATGATTAACCCAATCCTATACTTCCAGGCTCGGAAGTTATCATCCCCTTCAAGCTTATCCTCAAGCTTGGTGTGGTGAGACATCTTAAAGAGTACTTCAAATGGAAATAGAAAAGATTTAGGTCTTACCACTTGAATTGCTGAAAACTGGATCTGGTCTCGGATTAGGGTTTGTCGAAAAAACCCTAAAAATTCAAAATGTGAATTTCAACTTTCCGAAAGGATAGAAAGATGCGCCTTGATGAGCTGATCAACCTGGTGTATTGAGAATTTGAGATCTGCAAAGCTACACGCTTCAAAACTGCCTTTCTGTCTTCCTAGATTCACTAAGGAGGACCCTGAATTAGGGTTTGAGTTTCCTGGAGATCTACCCAGCCAAAAATCTCGATCCAAAGCTCTAAACTTCTATTTTTGCAAGGAGCTTCCATATATGTCTTCAGATTCCATAAATTCCTATTTTTGTGGAAACCCTAATTTTTAGGGCCAAATCTAAAAATGCTCAGAATTGAATTCTGATTGGACAGATAGATTCTCCTTGATGAGTAGAGTCAATCTAATATACTGCTTTTCCAAAATCTGTGGAGAGAAACCCAATAAACAAGAAACCCTTGGTTTCCGTCACTGCACAATGTCTTGTACTCAGGTTAGCTCTGATACCATGTTAAATTTTGAGCATTAATTCACAATACTCTAGGATCTTTACTGAGAGAATAACATGCACAGTATATCAATGCATATCAATCATAACAAGCATGACAAGCATCACAAGAATCAAAAGCATGAGAGACAAGAGACACAGAGTTTCCGTGGGGAAAAGCCTAAGGTGAAAAAACCCCACAACTTCCTCAAAGATAGAGAGAGCAATGGCTCAACCAAAGTACAACCAAAATACACAAAGATAGTCTCCTAGTAGCAGATGATCCTCCTCCTCACTAGTGCGCCACTTTCTGAGTGAGAGAAGTGTGAGTTTTCGAGTGATCAAAATAGAGATCTGTCGATCTCTATTTATACTTGTCTGTTTTCCCAGTGACCTTATGGGGCCGACTTGGCTAGCTAGGTACATCCACAATATAATATATATTTCAGGGCTGACCCCACACATGGTGGTCTAATAACCCATTGGCAAGTACACACACTTGCGACACTTATCAATACACATGACGACACTTCCTTATACAGGAATAACACATCTCTTATAAGGGTACAATAAATATATATGAAATACATAGATGAAATACATTCCGAAGTTACATATACATCAACATGTGCCACCACTTGTTATCCACCCAAAGATCTATCAATAAGGCATCATACGCTAACCAGGCTCAAATAAAACTTTTATGAGAGTTCCAAGACCAACTTAATGTATCCTCCTTGTTCTGGAGAAGAATATTACCCCTGTAGAGTCCACGAATAAAAGAGTACCACTCATCCGCAAGATGACCATAGAGACTCAGTTTGATCCAGATCTTGGGAGCTGAGAACCGGAAGGCTTGAATGCCAAGAGAGGAGGATATTAAACCTGCAAAATGTATATCATTTGATCCATAAACAAGATCGAAGGCGAGGCTCAGAGAACCTCACCTCTTAGAACAACAACTTAAATGGATTAACCAAGAAAAAACTCACAAAACTACACAAAATAATAAGTCCCAATGTGGGATGCCAGAAATCATTGAATGCTTTATTGAGAGGGCATAAAACCTTTATATAACATTATTACAATGTGCCTTGGGGCCATAACATGGGCCAAAATCACGGGCTACCAAATACCATGGATGGGTGTATTCTAAACTGTGGGATTCTATAATCGCTTGGAAGAATCCAAAACAATGGATGGGAGAGGGTGACCTCTCCATTTAATGCTTTTATGATGACTACATCCGAATTTATACCATATTCCCCCAAAAATTCATATCACAATTGGACCACATCTATCCACCTGGTGGAAGAGATAAAACCATGTCCAAAAGTACTACATTGGTTTAAAGTATAGTATCCTTTCACTCTCAGATGGATTAGAATATATGGACAAAGAGAATACTCCTTAGAACCCCCTATTATAGGGACTTCCCCAATGTATATTGAACAATCATTTCCAGTATTCCATGCCAACCAATCTCCAAGCACCCAAAATGAAGACACCAAACTTGCACAAATATTTGACACTCCCTTTTTTACCTTGTCATGCCTTCTGATCCATTGTGTAGTCATCATATTTCTAAGATATTTTGATTTGATCACCATACTCACAAGTTTTCACCAAAGATGGCCCTCCAAATACTTTTTGCAGACATGGCCTTAACAAACAGGTATATATTTTTTAAATACCACCCCCCATGTGCTTAGCTATGGATAGATGTTCCCATTCAACCAGGTGATATTTATGAATTTTCCTGTCCCTCGACCAAATAAAATTAAATATTTTCCTCTGAATACATGATAGAATTGATTTTGGAATTTTGCACATGGAAAGCCAATAAACTAACAGGTTCTCCAACATAGATTTTGCAAGAGTAAATCTACCTCCCAATGACAACCATCTCCAACGCCAGTGATAAATTCTATTATCGAATCTCCTGAGGAGCCATAACCAATCTTTTTCCTGATATCCATTAGGTTTGATAAAATAACCTAGATACTTAATACCATCATTTATATCAAATATATTTTAAGGAACATGCTGTGATATATGAGCCAAAACATCATCCTCTATATTTTGTTTCAAAATTGAAGATTTTAAAACATTTATTTGCATACCAGATGCATTGCAGAAAAGATCCAAAGTGCATTTAAATACACACCATTCCAATTCCATCCCAATACCAAGAAGAAGCACATCATCCACAAACAGTAGGTGGGTAATCGATATAGAAGCAGTAAATTTGACCCATTTTATTTGATTATTTTCCTTGGATTTTGAAATCAACCTGCTCAAACCTTTAATTATAATAAGGAACATAAGCGGCAAGAGGGGGCATCCCTGATTAATCCCTCTGGAAGCCGGAAAAAAATTCAGTAGGACTTCCATTAATCAAAACAACATAGTTCACCGAGGAAACACATCCCATAATCCATCTTAAGGCTTCCCAAGGAAGTCCAATTTTCAATAAGGCCATCCAAAGCAAACCCCAATTCACCTGGTCGTATGCCTTTGATAAATCTAGTTGTAGAATGAGGGCTTTGAGATTTATGGATTTAATACTATGGAAGGCCTCATGTGCAACCCCAATGGCCGATAGCATCCATAATTTGCCTATCCTCTAAAAAACCAAATTGTTCTTTTGAAATATGCTTGGACATGACCGATTTGATTCTGAGAGCAATGATCTTTGATATGATCTTCTATACTAAATTGCATAGAGATATCTGGTGGAAATCCTCATAAATATGTTGATGTATTTGTAACTTCGGAATGTATTTACTTGTATATTGTATTTGTATTTTATTATTGTACCTCCGATGGAGATGTTTATTCCTCCGGTCGGAGAAGTCATTATTGTACTTGGGTCATGTAAAGTCATTGAGGTCAATCCTCCCATGTATGTCGGGGCATTAGACCCCAGAGTTAAGTTATTAATGGGTTATTAGACTCTCCTAGAGAAGTCGGCCCAGTCAGTTACACTTAGGGGTCGACTTGTTTGGGGTTAAGGCTAAGTGAAAGGTAAAGTATAAATAGAGAGGGTGATCCTCTCTATTTGATCATTCACACACTCACTCACTTAGCATTAGTGAGAGAGAGGAGGAGTTCGCACAAGAGGAGGATAAGGAAGTTGCTGGAGACCATCTATTTGTTTTGGGGTTTTGTACTATTGCTCATTCTATCTCTGAGGAAGTTGCGGGGTTTTCTCCTTTATGGTTTCCCCAGTGAAATGCTTTGTGTCTCTTGTCTCTTGTGTTTGTTTTGTTGTGCATGTTATTCTCTCAGTTAAGATCCTAGACCATATTGAATTAAATGATGAAAATCTAACATGGTATCAGAGCTAGCTTGAAGGAAGGCATGTATGGAATTTACAACACTTGTCTCACTTGCGACAATTTGAAAGCTAGGGCTTTGTATAGCAAAACCTAGTCATTGTGTAACTTTCTCTATAAATCAATTTTGGCGAAGGTTAAGGATCTGAAAATTGGACAGCCCAAAGATTAAAAAAAAAATTGTACCTTGTGTCCGAATTTCAACCTCATATTCATTGTACTTTCTGAGATATGATCCGTACAAGTTAGGATTTCTGCCTCTTCCAGAATGAAGCCCTAAACAGGTAACCTAGGAAAAAAGGTCATATCTCGGGCTAGGAAGCTCCCAATGGAATTCTGTAAAAAGTGACAATTTGGGCACGAAATGTAGTTTCATAGGTTCGATTTTCAGAGGCCGAAGTTGAAAGAATGACATGTGGCACTCCGTACAAGTTTGCTATGGTGTTTCATCCCTTAAACATGTCATGTTGGGAAAATTAGCATATATCTCTGATGGATAATTGAATGAAGCTCAAACCTGTGGGGTTGGAAAGATGATAGATCTGGCTACCATAGGCCGAAGTTTCAGACCCTACAGATACACAATTTCAGAGATACACCAAAAAAAATATGACTACATATGAAATGGCTCAACAGAGGAAATCAAAGAAGAGGACGAAGAAGCTCTCACTTAGGGTTTTCAATTTTTAGGTATGGCATGAACTTATACAATGTTGGAGACACCTGATGCAAGATTGGAAAATTTGAAAATGGATTTGGAATCCATTCATCATAGATATTAATCCTCCATCAAAATGTTGTAGGAGGAAGGAGATTGAAAAATTAGGGTTTCCAAGTAAGAAGAAACCCTGGCAAGGTTGGGAGACTCATAGGGTAGCAATGAAGGAGGTTTAAAAGGCACTGATATTCTATCACTAATATTCTATCATCCTAGAACCATGAACCTATATAAGATGTTTACAAGTGATCTACCTTGGATGTTTAGGGTTTTACCCTTATAGAGAAGACTACAAGCAATCTCGACAGGAATGACTTGAGGAGATACAGGTATGTTTTGAAATTTGTTTCATGATTAATTTCATGATATGTTTGTCTTCATATTATTGAGGTTAGTACAATCATGATTATCTGATCACCTTAGTAAAAGTATGAATGCATGTGAATAATAGAAGACATTCATTGATTAGGGTTATGCCACTTATGATTGTACTAATGCACTGTGGTATTGTATGAAGATGATGTTGTCTACTAACATAAAAGGTACATCAAGAAAGACAAATCAAGTTCTAGATCAAGAATATATGACCATGGTTACATGAAGACAAAGACTCATCCATAGTCGTTGATCACATAGAAGCTCTACTTATGAGGTATGTATGATTTGGTTCTACAATGCTTAACTTATGAAGATATGCAGGTTACTAGCACAAGGTCTCTAAATCATTGAAGAGAACAAATAAGACATTGTTTGGGTATGTTAAACATAACTAGCAAACATGATAATCTAGGTAAGTTTTCCTATATCAAGTTAGAATCCTACCTTGTGTTAGGATCTTATATAAGCATACTTTTATATGATTGATAATGATTATTCATGAAGTTATAAGTTTGAGTAATCATGGGTTTATGCATATTATGCTTCTTAGTTTGATTAATGATATGACAAACTAGAATAGTCCTATGGTCAAATAAGAATATGCATGAGTAAAAGAAGTACTCCCTGAAACCTTCAATACTAACGCTTGTGATAAATTACCTGTGTATGAAATGATCATGGCCATACATGTTAAGATTATAGGATTATAATGTTTTGATAGTATTGCGATTATAATAATGAATATATGATTATGTATGAGATCTTGAGGATGACACAATGATGAAACTAATGCACACTTAAGCATGCATAGTGGTCCAGGATGGATAGAAGTTCAAAAGACATATAATCATGATGCTATCACAAAGGGAAAATAGAGATAAAGAGGCAGCACACTCCAATAGTTTCTGCAAGGAAGCAAAGATTGAGAGGGAGTCCACCCAACAACCAAACAAAGATAAGTATTTGAATTGTCATTTCTTTTATATATGACTACTTAAATGATGTTGTTCAGTCATGTACATACTTATGTTCTTAGAGTTAGGATGTATATTATGCATGTTAGAAAAGCTGCATTAATGAACAAGATACTACTAATATGCAAATAATGGGTAAGTGGCCTATGGTACTGTACAACACTCCATTTCTACTTATCTAGATTGAAACCTCTTTGATGAAATGTTGGAGTAGTGAACACTCTTAACAATGTTCTGGTAGAGATGGAAGGCATCTAGAAAGTTACGGGATATGGATAAATGTTGTATTGAAGCATTGGATAAGATAATTGCATGACTGTATGAATTATGTTTTTTTTTTTATGCATAAGAATTTGTTCTGAAAAACTATGAGATGTTTCTAATCATGCAATTGAACTTGACTTGTAGGAAAGATCATATGCATAATAAGTTATCATTGAAATGTCAACATAATTTGATAATTATGAAGTGTTACTAATCATGTAATTAAATTTGATTTGTAGGAAATATCATGTGCTATGATCTACAAAAGAAGGATGATGAACACCTGTTCCAAAGAACAAGTGATGGATGTTCAACAAGAAGACTTACAAATCAAATGTACTATAGAAGGCTTGTGTCTAGAGTATTCTCTTAGGAAGAGGGAGAGGATCATGGCGAGATGTTTGCTCCAGTGGATAGACACACTTCCAGAGATAGATTACACCCATGGATGACAAGACCGTTCTCTTGAATGGTGTAAATGAAGAAGAAGTGCATATCCAACAAACTCCCAGGATTTGATAGTGTTATCACTCAGATTTTACCCTTTGGTTGTGGAAGGATGAACCTAAGGTAACTATTTCAAACCAATCTTTAGGAGGGGAAATTAGCCTTTTCCCTACCAGAGAGGGCTCTCTCAAAAATATGTAAATGGCTAAAGATAATAAATGGGATTTTTCAAAATAAGTATGTGGTTGAAATTCACACAAGAATCACTGGGCATGGAGTCAAAAATCAAGAAGTCTTTATACTAGTAGATAAGTAACAATAAATATTTTCACAGAGGCAAGGTAGTTGCCACATTACAGTCAAAGCTTTTTGTAGGTGATTTAGAAAGAAAACATAGACAGTCCATCAACAATGGGCACCGTTTTAGATGAATCCACTATCAACTTTAGAGAAATAAATGGATACTCAGACCCGATAAGTCAAGGCATATATATATGAATCTCAACTTATTATAAAATTTCATCTGAGCATAGAAGATAACACATAATGGAAGATATAACGCAGGAAAGTAAACATGCACATGTAAGAAGAGAAAAATACAGACCGCAACTCTGATCAACACATGAATCTCTGATTTTGTAAAAATATGTCATTCACTATATGGCTCTTTTATATAAAAAAATATATCAACTTGATACAAAATTCTTGTCTCTCAAAAAGTTTTCCAACCTTTTAACATAACTTTCATTGTCTTTTATACAAAACTTCTTCGAAGCAATACCTAACTACTTCTTTTAACTAAAACTGAATAATCTTAACTAATTTTGCCAAATGTTACTTAAATCAAAATTTATACAAAATTATTACAAATTTAATTTTTCAGGTCTTCACATCTCTTAATAAATTGCTCAATGAACGTCTTCAAGGACGTAGGGTATATTTCATCTTCCCGTACTTTTCCACATGATTGCATTGATCAGCCGTGATAGTTTTGTACAATATCATTTCTTTTGCCAAGACTTTTAGCTCTACACTTTCTTCATTTTATAGAGGAGGGACTTCCTCGCTTAGGTTCTTCATCATACCCATGATTTCGATCCGCAAGCTTCTCTAATAAGATTTTACCTGTAAGAACATGAGTTAGTTTCTGAAATTTTTCATGATTCATCCTTATTGTGAATAGAAAATTTTTGTATTCATTTTGGGAGACTAATTCATCTTCTTCATTCCAAAAGGAAGGTAATCCTTTTTGGAAGACTCTTTTGAACTTTCTCTTAAAATCTGTAGCTTGTCTTTTCATTCCTACGCAGCGAGCTTCGACGCTTTCTACATGAGTGTACTTTCCCAATGTCCTTGCCCAAGCAATCACTGAAATTCTATTTCTAATATCCATTGTATTTAACTCTTCTTCTGATAAAACTCTCAAGAAATCCATGGCATTTCAAGCTGTTTCTTTTGGTCCTTTATTTATATTTTCTCTTACTGCTGTACAATTTTTCAAGGCTTCCTTTATCGTTTTTCCTTTACTTTTATGAAATTTAAAAAAGGCATGAGATTAGTAGCTTTCTCAATAATAATATCCCAGGTCATATGTTTACAACCCTGAATTGGGACTTGCCCAATCACCTAGGAAATGAACCTTTGATTCATATCAACTAATTCTTTATTTTTGTTCTGTAATCCCTTTATTTCCTCATCTTTTTTTCTAGTTCTTCTCTTCTAGCTTCCGCTTATCTTCTTTCAATTCCTTAATTTCTACATCTTTAAGACTAATTTGAGACATAGATTGCACTAGATCAACTGTATTAGTATCTTCACTCGTCTGATTGGCACTTGGTTTCTGTTGAGCTGAAACCATTAGCTTTCCTTTCAAATCTTCAATTTGACTTTTCAAACTCATTTGATCTTTTTCCCACTCTGCCTCCTTTTCAGTCAATTTCAATAACTTTACTTTACTATCACAGACTTCTTTAGACAACGCTTCTTTTTCCTATTCTAACTTTGTTTCTTCAGGAGCCTGGACCAACTGGGTATTTGGAATTTTCGTCCTCTTCTGTAATGCCTGAATCAAATTATCTTTTTCTATCAACAATTGTTTGCTCACCTTGCCTCCACCATCACTTGAGATTAAGTCAAATTGTATTTTTTTTACTTGTTGTTGGTGAGCTTTATTCTCCAGTCTTTCTTGTTTTAATTGACTGTCCATTTTGCTTATTATACCTTCCAATTTAGCAACTCTCAAAGTCGCTTGTACAAAATATTCATATATCACTTCTCCTATCTGTTTGTGTAATTGAATTTTATCTGGCACTGTTATTTTTTTCAAATTAACTTTCATCTCAGTCAATTTGTCCTCAGTTGATACTGCCAGGTTTAAAGTGTTTTCTTTGATGTCCCTGCTGTCCACTAAAGTAACATCTGAATTGGACAAGTCTCTAACTTTTGGTAACAAACTATAAACAAATTGAGAGGAAGCTTGTTTATCTAGTCCATATTGTTTATACAGTTCAATTCTGGATTGAAATCTACTTGTGTCTCCACCGTCTTTAGCTTCCTGAAAATTATATTCTCGTACCTGTACTTCTGGGACTGACATCTCTTCTTTTTCACCAATTTCATCATTTGTCAAAACAACCAATTCTTGCTGTGTCTCGACCAATTCCTGAGTCTCAACCTTAAGCCTTTTTTCTCCTTCTTTTTCTTCATCATGCTCATCTATTATTTCTTGCAAACTTCTCTTTTCTCCAATTCCTGCAGCATTTGGTATAATATCAGCCTCTATTGCTGATTCTATCAAAATGAGATCTTCCACCTGTGAGCTTGACTTTGTTTCTTCTTCTGGTTCATATTGCAACAAATTTCTTCCTTTTAATGATCCTTCTATTTCTTTGTGTTCGAAAGCTTTAGTGTTATTTAGCTTCATCCTCTCAAAAATAATATGAAGAGGGTCATATTCTATTGCTATATCTTTCTTGAAATCCATAAACTCCAACAATCTTTGTACATCTGAAAGAGCATCCTTGCTTTTCACAATAAACATGCCTATTTTCCATGGATATTTTAAATCAGATCCCTTTTTGAACTTCAAAAAATGTTCATCTTCTAAAATCAACTTATGTCTAACAAATTCTAAAGTGAAAATTCTCAAGGTTAAAAAGGTAGGTAGCACATATGGTTCATATACAAAACCATATAATCTAATTACTGTAGAATATTTCAATAAAAACCAGTCTCCTATTGCTACCTCCTTTTTTAGCTACATCATGGACTTCATTTCAGGTAAAACTCTTGGTAATTCCTCTCCAAAAATCATTCTATACAACTCAGATAAAATATAATTCATATAATTGAACATGTTATCGTCCAAAGTGCCTGCATATACTTCTTGTGAAAAATGTAATTCTTCCCGACTACTAAACATGACCATTTTCATCAACTGTGATTGAAACCTGAAATATCTTGTGTTGGAAAAACTTGTTAACTGCAAATGAATATTTTCTGCTAAAAATTCTTCAAACTTGAGATTTGGCACTGCCTCATACTTGACTCCGGGTGAACCGATACTGATTCTGAACAATAAACTCAATTGTAACTCAGTTACCAACATATCAGTATCAAGACCTAAAAATTGGGATATCAATGAAAGGACCAACTGAGTGTTGTCATTGAAAAAATTAACATCTAAAGGGTATGTAGTACTTTCAATTTCTAGGTCAGGTTTAAGACATGTGGTCAAAAAAGCTTGCCGACTTTCAGGAGAAACTTGATGATATAGGGTGATGATTGATTCTTCGGAAAAACTTTCAGACTCAGAATCTTGGAACGTGGGGATTTCAAAGGAACTACTCACAACTGACGGGTTTATAGAACAAACAATTCTAGTCTTTTGAGCATTCATGATAACTCGTTGGGTTTCGAAAAAATTGGACACGCACCAAGATACAAATTTGGGGAAAGACATAATTTGGTCGGGGCAGAACAAAATAAAAGACGACTGAAACATTCTATGCACATCTATGCCTTTTGTATGTAAACTCTTCAATCTTCTTTTAATTTTGGGAACATGAAGCCGAATTTTTGTATCAAATATATTGAAATCCTTATCTTCTAGAGCCCTCTTAACCCTAACCGTGTTTAAACTTGAATATTCTTCCATTTTCTTATAGTAAACATGTTTATATCACTGATGGAACTAGTTGAAAGAGCCTACCTGTCGTTAGCAACCTCTGAGAATGCCCTATCGCCTTCTTTGTCTTCCACACGTCCAAAAGCTTCTGACTCTGACAGCTTCCAGGAACAAATGTCAACTTTACATGCCAACTGTTATATATATAACCCTTTTTCCTTATATTTCGGTCTTCTTTGCCAATGATCAATCTTTTCATCCGTTGATCTCTCATGCATCAATCCTGGCCGTCAGATTTGATGTCTTTTTAATGCTTTACAATCTGTCTTCGTCAACCGTCCGATGATCTTTCATGTTTTAATCTCCGTCGTTTATTATTAACACCATCTATCCACAAGGTGGTGTCACGAATCTCTAAAGTGGTTTCCATTACCACTTTTCCTTCCTGTGACAGAATATGGCATTGCCACCTGTCAGGTGGTTTAGTTTTCCATAACCACCTATATCTTCTATCTGTCGTGCATCTCTCTAGTGCGTCAATTACCAATGACTGTTGATTCATTTTTAGAATAATCCTAGCCTTTCATTTCCTCTTGGCACTCAGACTCCCTTAGCGCTCATCTCGATGGTCCACGTGTATGGTCTGATATCCTTTCAACATTTTCGCATGATATTCAAGCAGGTTGGCAATACCGCTTCTCTTCCTTGCGACACCTTCTGCATAGGAAATGTAGCAACTTATTTTCCTTTTCGCCATCACCTGTGCCCTTTTTCTCCCGCGCATCTTAGCCATGCGACATCAAATGAAAACCATGGATATCCTATTCATGCCCAATCAACGACGCAACTTGCACACGACTTAACACTTGCAAAATTTGTTTTCAGACTTTATTCTTTTGGTTTCCTTTTGATCATTTTGGTCGAAATTTTTCACATTTCTTTAGTTTTCACCTTAGCACTTCCATTTACAAGATTCTTTAGCAAATGATCATGAAAACAAAAACATTTCAGGATTCCTCAGGAAAATTTTCAAGATTTCTTTCCATTACCCATCAGTATTTGTTTGTAAAAACTAGGTGCTAACAGATAGAGAATCACATGATTTAAGAAAGCTTTGTATGGGTTCAACAGGTACCCAAGATCGATAGTCATTTGATGAGCTTGATGATCACCATGGGTGATGCGGATTTCAACCTTTTCTACAAGGTTGAAGATGGTTTCTATATACATATGGATGCAAGAAGGAACTCACCATAGAGTTCGAGTGATCTTGAGGCTCATATCAGTAGACCCATCTGACGGGAGATAGAACTGATAGATATGCAGAAGATCACTCAATACAGAGTGTGAATGATGTTTAGTCATAGAGGGAGGACAATACTCAGATATAGAAAACTCCACTTCAGAGGGAGTAGATATCTGAGTTAAAGAATCTTGGAATGATTCTTGTGATTAGATATGTGGCTGAGATCAGATGATATTTTTCCTTAGCCAAGGAAAATGTGGAGGTGTGGCAGAGTGCGGATGGAATCTTCCTTGGAAAAAGGAAGTATGGAGTAGAGATCCTGAAGAGGTTCGGGATTATGGATTGCAAGGCCATGGCCACACCTATGGCATCGAACCTAAATCTATTGAGTGATGCTTCATCAGAGTCAGTTGATGCCACGATGTATAGTCAGATGATTGGGTCCTTGATGTACCTGAGGAAAACGAGACCAGATATTGGCTTTGCTGTGAACACATTGAGCCAGTTCTTGACGGATCCGAGACATGTTCACTTGATTGCTTCAAAGCATATTTTGAGGTACCTGAAGGGTACGGTTGACTATGGGCTCAAGTATGATGCGAATCAGAAGATTAACCTGGAGGGTTATGTTGATTTTGATTTGGAAGGCAGTGCCATTGATAGGAAGAGCACTTCGGGGTGCTGCTTCAGTATTGGATCAGGTGTTATCTCTTGGTTTAGCAGGAAGCAGTCCTGCATGGCACTGAGTATAGTCGAAGCAGAGTATGTTGCAGCTTGTTCGGCTAGTTATGAGGCAGTATGGCTAAGGAAGCTACTGTCTGATTTGTTTGATCTCCAATTGGATGTGACTTGTATATATTGCGACAACTAGAGTTGTGTGAAGTTGTTTGAGAACCCGATGTTCCATGACAAGTCGAAGCACATCGAGATCAAGTATCACTATATCAGGGATATGGTGTAGAGAGGAGCAGTGAAGCTCCAGTATGTTGCGACGGGCGAGCAAATAACCGATGTATTGACCAAGCTGCTAGCCAGAGTGAACTTCAAGTACTTCAGAGAGAAGCTTGGTGTACTTCAGATTGAGGTTCCTTCCAAGGGGAAGTGATAAGTTCGGAAGACGTAGATGCACACGGGCCATTCTCACATAGTGGTAGGAAAGTCCTCCCATGGTGTAGATGTAAGGGCTAGGCCATTCTCACATGGTGGTAGGAATGTCCTCCCATGGTGCAGATGTAAGGGCTGGGCGTGGCTTTTTCGACATGGTTAGAGGTTAGTCCTTCCATGGTCGTCGATGTAATTTCCGAGGCTTTTCTGACATGGTCATAGGAAATTCCTTCCATGGTCGTTGATGTAATTGTCGAGATTTTTCAACATGGTTAGAGGAAAGTCCTTCCATGGTCGTTGATGTAATTGCTATAGCCTTTCCGACATGGTCCTAGGTTAGTCCTTCCATGGTCGTTGATGAAGTGTTGAGCCTTTCCCGGATGGTCAGAGGAAAGTTCTTCCATGCCGGTGATTGTAAGTGCTGTGTTGTGTGCATATGGGATGTGCTCTTTTGACGACGAGATGATCTGAAGATGATGAGGTGACAGTAGGGTACACAGGTTTTGCATAGGCATATAATCAGTCCTGGGATGCTCCTTCAGGTTTTACAGTAGCATATAATCAGTCCCGGGAGATCTTGTAGGTTTTGCAGAGGCAGTGTAATCAGTCCTGAGATGTACCTACTTGATGGCTTGCTCGTAGAGATGATGAAGACCTACATGGAGGCTAGGCCTACATCCAGCATGAAAAAGGGCTGGTTCTGTAGAACTTCCTATGACAAGTAGATTGGAGATTGATGGTTGATATAGCAGCAATAGTGACGATGATGATCCAGTGACGAAGACTTGTGCTAATGAATTGTGTCAAGAGAATACCTTCCTAGTTAAGAGGGAGTGTTGATGTATTTGTAGCTTCAGAATGTATTCACTTGTATATTATATTTGTATTTTATTATTGTACCTCCGACGGATATGTTTATTCGTCCGGTCGGAGAAGTCATTATTGTACTTGTGTCATGTAAAGTAATTGAGGTCAATCCTCCCATGTATGTTGGGGCATTAGACCCCAGAGTTAAGTTATTAATGGGTTATTAGACTCTCCTAGAGAAGTCAGCCCAGTCAGTTACACTTAAGGGCCAACCTGTTTGGGGTTAAGGCTAAGTGAAAGGTAAAGTATAAATAGAGAGGGTGATCCTCTATATTTGATCATTCACACACTCACTCACTTCGCATTAGTGAGAGAGAGGAGGAGTTCACACAAGAGGAGGAGGAAGAAGATGATGGATACCATCTATTTGTTTTGGGGTTTTTTACTATTGATCATTCTATCTCTGAGGAAGTTGCGGGGTTTTCTCCTTTATGGTTTCCCTGGTGAAATGCTTTGTGTCTCTTGTCTCTTGTGTTTGTTTTGCTGTGCATGTTATTCTCTCAGTTAATATCGTAGATCATATTGAATTAAATGATGAAAAAATAACATGGTATCAGAGCTATCCTGAAGGAAGACATGTATGGCATTTACGACACTTATCTCAGTGGAGTCAATTTGAAAGCTAGGGATTTGTATAGCAAAACCTAGTCATCATGGAACTTTCTCTATAAATCAATTTTGGCAAAGGTTAAGGATCTGAAAATTGGACAGGCTGAAGATAAAATTTTCTTGTACCTTGTGTCTGAATTTCAGCCTCAGATTCATTGTACTTTCTGAGATATGATCCGTACAAGTTAGGGTTTCTGCCTCTTCAAGAATGAATCCCTAAACAGGTGACCTAGGAAAAAAGGTCATATATAGGTCTAGGAAGCTTCCATACATCACACACCATACATGCTTCAACATGCAAAGAAACACACCATACACATGAGGCACCACCTCAACACATGAGGATTTCTCTTGACACACAATGCCCCAGCCTTGACTAGCAATACTATACAACATCATCACTTTGACATACAGAGCACTTGCCTCAACACATGAAGCTTAACCATTCTTGAGTCCAACTCAATATTTTTCTCCAAGTTTCCTAAGTCCAACTCAATCTCCTATAAGGCACTACCTCGACACACGAGGCTCAATCTTGACACACAAGATTGACCTGGAGAATGACTCATGATGTTGTAACTTTAACACTACCTCTTAGCAAGGGAAGCATTCTTTGCCATGCTAATATTGTCTCGGAAGTACCTATACTTTGTCACAGATTGAGGCTTAGTCAACATATCTGCAATCTTCTCACCAGTAGAAATGTATTGAAGTCTTGCGAAACCTCTCTGGACCTCTGATGTAGTGATACTTCATCTCAATGTGTTTTGATTTGTCATGAAACACAGGGTTTTCTGAGAGATTAATGCAACTCTCATTGTTAGAGTGAATGACTGTAGTCTCAAGCTTCTCTCCGAACAACCCAACAAGTAGCTTCTTAAGACACATAGATTATCGGTAGGCGGTACTAGCTACAATATACTCTACTTCTGTATTACTTTTGGCTATGGAGCCCTGCTTCCTACTAGACCAAGAGATCATAGTTGGTTCCAAGCTAAAACAAAATCCATATGTACTCCTTCAGTCCACAATATTACCACCCCAGTTAGAGTCAGCATATCCAAGTAACATCACTCCACCACTAGAAGCATATATGAGTCCATAAGCAATAGTACCTCGAAGGTATCTAAGCACATGCTTGGCAGCAACCCAATGTCTATGTCTTGGCTTATACATGAACTGGCTCAAGATACTCACTACATAACATATGTCTGGTCTACTATGTATCAAATACATCAAGGAACCATTGAGCTATCTATACGTAGTGGGATCCACTAGATCTGATTCGAATCTGACGCATGTAGCTTTTTTAGATTAGACACCATTGAAGTAGACATGGACTTACATTCCATCATACCAAATCTCTGCAATACACCAACGGTGTACTTCCTTGAGAAAGAAAGATATCATCTTTCCTTTTCCAAACTTCTATACCAATAAAATAGTGCATAAGACCTAATTATTTCATTTCAAACTCAGAAGTGAGCTCCCTCTTGCACTTAGCTATTTGATGCTCCTCTCCAGTAAGGAACAAGTCATCAACATAGAGAACCAAGATCAATGGTTGGTTCTTCACAACCTTGAAGTATAGGTTGGGGTTAGCTCCACTTTTGGAGAATCCTAAGCTCAGAATATAGCTATCAATCCTTGAATACCAAGCCCTTGGGACCTGCTTAAGCCCATACAATGCTTTCTTAAGTTTGCATACATGGGAATCCTTCCCATGAATTATAAATCCCTCAGGTTGTTGTATGTAAACCTCTTCCTCAACCTCACCATTGAGGAAGGAAATATTCACATCCATCTAGTGAAGTTTCCAACCCAAAATTGAAGCAAGGGAAATTATGGTTCAGATAGTAGTGTACTTGGCCATAGGAGAAAATGTCTCATCAAATTCTATCCCTTCTTTCTGTGAGAAACCATGGGCCACAAATATTTCTTTATACTTTTCAATACTTCTATTAGTTGCATGTTTGATTTTATAAAGCCACTTTGAAGTTACTATTGACTTCTCATCAGGTTTAGGAACCACTTCCCACACATCATTCTTCATGATAGATTTGTATTCTTCTACCATGGCATCTTTCCATAATTACTTCTTTGAGGCTTCCTCATAGGTAGAAAGTTTTGAATCACTGATGTGACGCATATGTGATACATATCCTGAAAATATTTTTCGGTCTCTTTCTCTCTCTAAAAGAGCTTGGAGGTGCTCCATGCTTTTCTACCTCTTGTAGAATGTCTCGACACCATCCATATCTCCTCTTAGCAGGAGGTTCATCAAGAGATATTTCTATCAGATCTTCTGGATCTTCAGGATCAAGCAGATCTATGGACTCATCTGGATTCTCTCTCTCACCATATGAAAGGGGAGAATCAGAAACTGGATCCTCCATCATATAAATATCATGCTCCTCCATATCTGAATCACACTGAATTTCTTTTGAGCGCTTGAAGGCAGCCTCTTCCTGAAATGATACATCTCCATTGACTTCGATGTTTCTTTGTCCTGGAACATAAATTCTGTAGGCTTTGGAGGATTCACTATATCCGACAAATGTTCATTTCTTTATGAATGGATCCATCTTTTTTTGCCTTCTCGTTTGGTATGTGAACGAAACAGGACAACCAAAAATATTCAAGTGTCCAATATCTAGTTTTTCACCAGTGAAAACCTCAACAGGAGTCTTTTCTCCCAAGATAGCATGAGGGATTCTATTCTGAATATAAACAACAGGTATGGAGGCTTCTTCCCATAAGGATGTGGGCAGATCCTAATCACACATCATGGATTTATTAGCCTCACATATTGGTCTGTTCTTTCTTTCAACAACCCCATTTTGTTGGGGGTTGTAGGGTACAGTCAGCTATATTTTTGTTCCTGCATCTCGACATAATTCATTGAAGTCATGGGAATCAAACTCTACTCCATTATGAGATCTCAAATCACAAATGTGCTTCCCAGTCTGATTCTCAACCAATGCCCTAAAATCTTGAAACTTGTTGAAAGTTTCACTCTTTTCTTTCATAAAATAAACCTATGACTTGCGAGAGAAGTCATCTATGAAAAGTACATAATACAAATAACCACTCAAGGAAGGTGCAGACATAGGACCACATAAATTAGAATGAATCAAGTCAAGGATCCCCTTGGATATTTTGGTACTACTTGGAAAAATCTTCTTAATGTTTTTTCCAAGAGCGCAACCTCTACAAACACTATCAAAATCAGATTTAAACATGGGCATACATTTCACCATCTTTTGCAATCCGGGTAGCGCTTTGAAATAGATATGACCAAGCCTTCTATGCCGTAACTGTCAAAACCCGAAATTTCCGAAAAATTTAAAAATTTTTATTTACAACAATAAATGTTAACTAGGTAGTTTTCTGATTTGTTTTAAATTAAATAACATACATAATCTGTTGAAAGACTCTGTCTTATTAAAAACTTTGATTTTGGTGATTGTAATTTATGATTGTTTTGTTTTGAGCCGCAAGGGAAGAGCTAGTCGTAGTTGACTGGCTTACTTAGCTTACGAGCTAATGCATATGTCGTCTTTTGTCTCTCAGGTACGTCAGTGAAGTAAGGATCACCGTTGGTTGAACTTGGTGAGTATCAATATTTCCTGTACTTAAAACTTGAAAGATCGTCATGATATTTCTTATGCAGATAGTGTCACCATGTTCTGCAATAGATTACACAGTCCAGTTATAATTATTGTTTTATGAATATTATGCTATGTTACTACTGTAACTTATCAATGGAACAATAGTTTGTATTATAAATTATCATCTACGTATGGCGACATAGCACCAAGTGACTTATTGTCGTTTAAATACCTATGATTTACTGTTTTGTCCACGTAATAATAATCGTAAGTGCAAGAGTGACGCCTCTAGCATTATTCCATTATATTCGACTATACTGCAATGTTCAATGTCAACTTTAAAGTTTATTTCTGTCACATGACTGTGCATGGATTTTAACTACCTTCACGATGGGAACCTGTAGATGAAGCTCTATTTCAATCATCTTATTAATAGAGATTTATTATTCAAAAATTGTTTACTGTTACAATAGTATTGGTAACAAACACGATGAGTGTGTATGATAGCAATTTTGTATAATTGTCAAATAGATATGGTAACATTTCCAGGTGTTAAGTAACACGGTATCTTCCTTTGAAGTTGACTACATTACTGCTTACAAAATCATGGAATGTATTATGCTCATGGCATAAATCTAGGATTGATTTTAATTTATAAATCTCATGTAACCTAATGTTTTTGCCACATCATGTTGTCCCCATACGATGGCAAGCTTTATACTACCTATAGTGTATAGGTTATATTTATCATACTTGGTCATGTAAACTCTATGGTTGAAGTTGACCATACCTCCTTTGTATTGTTGTAGGGTTTATACATAGCACGTACCTTGGTATTCCGTGAAGGTTCGATTGCAAGCATACACTATATGCTAATGATTGTATATCATATGTTGTCTTTTACATTTGACTTACTTATATAATGATTTTGGATTCGATGTGCAATGATTTGGGTTGCAGTTTGAACTATATAGTCTCGACCCATACTACGTTGATATATTTGGGACTACGTGGTTGCTTCTCCTCCAAGCGGTTGGCAATATATAAAATGTTGATCAAAACCCTACCAGGTTGTTGTATTTGCCTTCGGGCTCGGGTCCTGAGAATGAAACCCTCCCTGTCTGAGTTTTTGTAATGAGAACACTGTAACTGAGTGCAACGTGTTGGGGTCTGGTCTCGTGGGTTTCATTCTGAAGTAGAATACCTCCTCGGCTCTGTTGATAGATTTGGCTACGGTTTTCCTTATTTTGTGGTCTCGTTGCTCCGTCATTGTTTTTAAAAACCAGCTACTTACAGTCCTTCAATTCGCTGGTGTGCATAGGAGACAGGGTTTGCTACGGTCTTTAAGTTATGTGAGAGGTGATGCATTTGGGTTTTGGGTGTGCTTCAAGTCTGGTTCCATGCCAGCGTGAGGGTTTCGTCGGGAACTATTACCTTGTCTCAGCTGTTATATAGGTTTTGTTTATTTACCTTTCTGACGAAGATGATGGGGTTTCTATAATTATTTAGCCTGTGGCTACCGGTTGTCTACTGCTACTTTCCTCCATGTCCCGGTAAGATGCACCATATTTTTACAGTTTTTAAGTTTTATAATCATTCAATAGATTTACGTTTTTGTTTCCATTCTCTGCACTTAATATGATGATTAATATCCTCGGCATTCGTCAATGTGCAGGTCACGCGGCTCTTGAAGGTGTTCATGGCCTTATCATTTACGCAGGCTCCTCCGGGTAAGCCTGGTTATCCACGGCTGTCTCTTCCTTTGCTGGTTTTGTGGCTAGGGTTGTGTCAAGGAGGAAAACTCCTGTATAGTGAAGTCATTTGACAACTTGCAATTTACAGTTGCAGTCATATGTATGGAGTTGTTTTGGTTTGAAAAGAAAGGGGTTTGAAACCCTGTTAAATGTATGAAGAGCCATTCACGGCTACGCCCATATGAGGCCAGGGTTTCGGCTATGGTTTTCTATAATGGCTAAGCATAGGATTTTAATCCTCGCTGTATAAGATTTATATTTTTCATATATATTATTGGGTCTGTTATGACCGTGTTTCGTTTTCATGTTTTGTATAGAATGTATTTAAAATGAAGATAAAAAGGGTACTTCGGTACATGTAATGGAGGATAATTTGGTTTATAAATGAAACCCTAACTTGTCTCTATGTATTTTCTTCAATTTGAAAAGTTAAATGAGAGATGATGACTGTTCCTCGACTGTGACTGTAATAATTAAAAACTTGGGGTTATTCTGGCGAATTTGGGGGTGTTTGTTTTATGTTCAAAGCATCAGTATGGTCTTGTTACTCGATGGCGACTGGGATTGAATTATAATATTATTTATTTTGTTTCTTGTATTGTTGTTAAATGAAACTGTATGTAGAATAAAATATACTTAGAACTAAGTATAAAGATATTATAAGTTATGGCTGCCATGTAAGGCATCCCTTTCATTTGTTTTTCAGTCTGTCGAAAGGAATAATGGGAGGCTACGGCCGTGTATGGTTTTGGAAATACTTTCAAGGGAGACATTTATTCTGAGTAATTTAAATTACTGTGTATATTTTAAGATGGTAGTAACAGCCATTGATGACTGTGTTAGTCGACAGTTTCTCTGTTGATTAATAGGTTTGTATTGTTAAAAAAATAACTCTGTTGTTTTTATTGTATTGACATGGCTACTGTGTTCAGATACTAGAAAGAAAGAAGAATCATAATCTACAGTTTCTATATGCTTATATTCGCCTACCGTGTAGAAGATTTTAAGATTATGTGAAGGCATGTAACAATAAAATATTGTTACGGTCACTTCTTTAGTTAGTCAATAACTGCCAACATGTTCTGAGTATAAATAAATAATATATAATGAGATGAGCTTTGTTCATCTGTTAAATCGATATAAGACAAACCCGTAACTTAAAGTTTTACTAAAATATACAATACATTTATATATACAGATAGGTTATTCTGATAGGAATTATCTCAAAATAAACACTAAGATTTGTCTAGATTTGTTCTTATGATTGTTTAATAGTTATAAATCTGGATTATCTATTATCCAATATTTCTGTCTATTATTAAACTAATAACAGGAATTCTAGCATATGCATAAACACAGTATTTATTAACTGTAGCAGTGACAAATAGGTTCTGTAGAAAATAATATACTCTATTTAAATAAAAACAGGAAAACTTCTAAAACATCTGCATTCTGAAATTTATACCAAAGGAAAATATAGATAATGATTTCCTGAAGTTGAACACAATCAATACATAGTTGTACTAGCTTATCTCATAGGAAAATAATTTAAACCAATCAACAGGGAGAGTGACAGAACCTGTAGATGGTAGACAATAACAGCAATGGGAGGCTGTTCCTCCCTACCAATTCCTGGAGAGTGCCCAGACAGCACTTCTCAGGACCCCCGAGCTTGCTCTGGTCTAACTGGCTGGAATCTAAGTACGGCCAATAATTCCCTCAGCCAAAACAGCTATACTGGAACCAAGTTACTGCAACTTCCTGCTCAAAACACTTCCTTACTGTTTCCCACTTCCTCAATGGGACTCCTGAATAGCATTCATCTGAATGTATTCTCCCTCTAGAACAATTGCTGAACCCCCAGCTCAGTTCATTGAGTAGTATTTAAAAGATTGCCTAGGTCTTAGTTGGGCTAACTGTCATTAATGAGCCACCTGCTCAGATTCCACTTTCTTGGGGAATCATGACCCCAAAATATAGGGAAGTTGCCACCTGCAACTCAGGAAGTGTTTGAGGATGCTGCCACTTGTCTTTTGTCCTTCCACCTAATTCCATCCACCAGTTAGACCAGTAACCTCTTTTAACAGCTCTCCCATGCTGTTGTCTCCATAATTTATTTATTAATAATAATTATTCAGATTTTACATTCCATTTCTGGAGACTCTGCTGAGTCATCCCTTCCTACTTAGCATTAAATTTAACATAATGTTCTCAGGAATATTAAAAATAATTACATTATTTTAATAAAATTGGGGTATGTGACAGTAACTCACAAGGACTGACTGTGTCATGGTTAATGACTTAAATGATTTTTCCAAGAACTTTGTAGAGACCTCCCTCTCTAACTCCAATCATAGATGCATAGTTCAAGTCTTCATGCTTAGGCCACATGAGCGCTTTGTTGTCCATAAAGATATCCCTGAATCCTTTATCTTCTAGAACTGAAATAGACAGGAAGTTCTTCTTCAATCTGGGGACAAACATAATTTCATCCACATGCAGTACATCTATTGAATCCAACTGAAAATAAGTGGATCCAAAGCCTTGTATCGAATAGGTAGTATTATCTCCAAGATCCACCTTACATGAAAATAATTTTCCTTCAAATATGTGATACCACTCCTATATCTAGTCATGTGCTTAGATGCACCACTATCTACCAACCATGTCTCAGCATTAGTGGTAATGGATCCAGAAAGGGTTGAGACAAGATAGTACTCCTTTGTCTCTTGATCATTGGATGAATTCTTTCTTTTAGGTTCATCGTTTGTAGCAGTAGAAGCATGAAACCTACCCTTGAAATTTCCTCTTTGTTTTGCATAGCATTCTCTTCCATAATAGCCCTTCTTATTGAAATTGAAACATGTAAATTTAGACTTATCAAAGTTCTTGAAAGCATTCTCCTTTTGATGAAACAATTTCTTGTGAGATTTCTTACATCTCTTCATTCGTGCCGCAAGAGCGAGTTTCTCTTCTTTGGAGGAAATATACTTGCTATGGATTTTCCCTTCTTCTTGTAGGTAACCATGCCACAATATCTCGAATTTAGGTTGCACTTATCAAACATTTACTGTAGCCAAGAATGTATCCCATGAAGATGGAAGAACATCGACAACGTTCTGTATGAGATCATCTTCATCGACCGTCACACCAATGATCACGAGTTGATATCTTACTTGAGAGATCTTTGTCAAGAAGGAATCCATAGATCCATCCTTTTCCATCTTCAGAATTCGAAGCTTGTTCTTCAATGCTCTCTTTTGACCGATCGCCTTCTTCTCTTAAAGATTTGTCAGTGTTAAAGGATTCCTTTGCGGTTTACAATGCAGTAATCACGGGCATCAAGTTGTCTTTCACATAATCATAGATAATCCTCTTTGCTTTGGCTTAATTCTTCTCGAAGGTAATGCACCCTGCATTAGAAGTAGGTTCTTCAATAAAGTTGGATACATATCCACCCAAATCATGCTCTTCCAGGATAGTCAGGATCCCGACCTTCCAAGTATTGAAGTTTGAAGTTTCTTTAAGACAGTCTTCTAGTCTTACTGAGATTGAAGCCATAATTTTCAAGTACCATTCCCTCTCAGGATCTACATAGGCTCAAGCTTGATTGTTGAACTTAGCTCTTTCACTCCCTGAGCTCTGATACCATGTTAATTTTTTATATTTAATTCGAAAATGAAATAGTACTTGAAATCAAATAACAATGATACACATAAGCAATCACATTCAACACATGAATTTACCTTGGGGAAACCCTCTATGACTTGAGGGAGAAAATCCCAACAAAACCATCCCTATTATATTGATAGACAACAGAGAATGTATATTACATCAAGCACCCCTGGTGCAATTATAGAGCAAGAGAAAGATAAATAAGAGAGACCCGGAATAATATCCTGCATAGAGAGAAGTGCCTTTCCTTCAAGGGAGAAGAGAATTCACTTCAGATTGAATTCATCAATACTGTATAACATGTTTATACATTTTTCACATGCATCAGCTTCTATTTTTATCTTCTGACTTCATGATGAAATCGCCCTCCATCTAGATGTATCAATCTTGCATGAAGAAGAGTGCCCCATCTCCCACATAGTGCATTAACTCATTGAATTGAGTCTTAGGATGAACTCGCCCCTTGACTCAATGCTTTCCCACTTAGTTAGGTGGCTAACTTAAGTGTCGTCATGCATGTGTCGCAACTCAAGTCTCATCTTTTAGTTTAACATAAGTGTTTTCTTTTAGTTTAACATAAGAGTCGTCATGCAATAACACTTAGTTAACTAGACCTTCTTTGTTATCACTTAGCTAACTCTCTTAACTTATTATTTCTTGTTAACAACACTGTAGTGATCAATTTTAGTTCTCTTTTTATTTACTGAAGTCTTCACTAAATTTTAACAATTCAAATTATCCCTTAATTAACTCTTTTATGTGCAATTCAAATTCTCTCATATCTTATCACAACTTATCTTTAGCTCTTGTCTTATCTACATGGTCCACATGTGCCATCTTAATTATCATAACAAATATACTAAGGATATTTTCCTAATTATGTGATCATATTGTCCTACTATCATTCCAATTGGTTCATAACATTCTATCCATAACTAGCATGTATCCTATTTCATTAGGAATAATGCCAAAAGATGCTTTCTTTGTCAAAAGATTATTTTTTTGATTGGTTAAAATTCTCCACATGGTTGACGAAATAATATTTTTTATTGTGAAGACAGTGAGTGAGTCAACTAATCGCAAAAGTATGTGGCCAAAAAATTTTAATGGGGACAATTTCCTGACAAATCGGGACATTTTCCGGCAAAAAGAAGAGTTAACGCAGGTTCAACATGAGTTAGGCAGTTGCGAAGGCGTGTTTAAGAGTCTTGAAATTCTAAATCACATTCAATAACTAGCGTATTCCAGGAGTGAAACCTGCAAGTAAATTAGTTTTTAATTTCTACGTATTTAAGAAAATGGTGGTGCAATTATGTGATAGGAGTGGTGGACCATCCATTTCCGATCATGATCTGATGGGTAATAAAATGAGAAACTTTTACTAAATTGAAATTGGTTGAGAATTCAAACCCGATCACCCATTTGGCGTGCAATGTAAAAAAATTCAGGGAAGAAATTAAACTGATAATGATTATCGAAAATCAAAGTGTTTGAATCACCGATCTGGCGGGCAACTTAAACAAAAATTCATGGAAGAAATAAAAATGAGAATTTTTTTCGAAAATCCTTTTTTTGGCGGTGATATTTGGCATGGTGATGAAAGAACGAAAACATGCCACTATATCCGTCCTTACCTTTGGCCATCAAGACGACTCACAGCAAAGACAATTCCTAAAAATGCATCCAAGCAAAAAATTATTTTGATAATTTCATTGTGTTGAAGGTATGTTGTGTAGGCTAGAAATAAATCATTCTGTCAAGCCATTGTAATCTCAATAGGAAATAAAAATGCACTTGCCTGTTACTATTTGTCAATAAAAAACAAGAAATATGAGCAATAAAAGCATGTACTTACTGATGTTTATAGAAATTTTTAAATCGTTGCTTCTATGTGTATCCCATTCACATGATAGTCTGAGTTGATTGTGATGGCAGTAAGAAAAATCATTGGTTGATTGGTTGAAGAAGTGTGCATTTGTGTGCTAATTGTGAAAAATTGGCTTTCCTACCAAATCATGAATAAGTAGGCTCAAATATGTGTATGTAGCCAATTTGGCAGAGGTGATTCATAGATAAGTATGCTCACATATGTGTAATTATGCCTTAGACCAAATTTCATACATGGGGTGTACTTGGATTGGGCGATGTGTATTTTTGTGTTGGACATGAAAAATTGGGAAACCCTATCAACTGTTCATTGTTTTTATTTCCTTGCAAGAAAAAAATGAGGAATGATAAATAATTTTCATGATTTTTTTAAATTTTTTTTATATCTGAATTCTGAATTTAATAGTGATTATATATAATGATTGGTTGAGTCTCTAAATTTTTGGAAATGATGTTTTTATGAAATGCAACGACAATGGTCAAGTGCATAAATAATCCACTTGCAAGATGATGCTTTTAGAAATTCTTTATCCCTCACATGAGAGAATTTTTTTATCCCAAGTCTACTTAAGCCCTGTTTTTCAACACTTAACCAATTTTTCTAATGGCGAGCATTTTTCTGGGAGGGTGCAAAACAGGATGAATGGTTGTTTTGGTAGGAAAATATCTCCATGACTAGAGACTTTTTTTCCAAAAGGAGTCAATGGTCAAGTGAATAAATCATCCACATACAAACTTATGTTCTCAGAAATATTTTATCCCTCAAATATGAGAAATGGAGGTAATTTACCTAAGGCCATTTAGGCCATTTTTAGATGCAAAACAGGCTGAGTGGTTTTTTTGGCAAGCCAATATTTGCTTGACCATATAATTGTGTTAAAACTTGAGCCAATGGTCAAGTTCAAAAATCATCCACCTGCAAGATGATGCTTTCCTAAAAAAATTATGCCTCACAGGTGAGAAATGGTGGGCACTTACCCAAGGCTACTTAAGCCTTTTTTTCCAACACTTAACCATTTTTTCCAATGGCGAGCATTTTTCTGGGAGGGTGCAAAACAAGCAGAATGACTGTTTTGGCAGGAAAATATCTCATGACTAGAGGATTTTTTTCAAAACTGAGCCAATGGTCAAGCAAATAACTCATCCACCTACAAACTTATGCTCTCATAATTTATTTATCCAACACAGGTGAGAAATGGCGGTCATTTTCCTAAGGCCATTTAGGCCAGTTTTAGGTGAAAAATAGGATTAGTGGCTGTTTTGGCAGGCCAATATATTCTTGACCATAGACTTGTTTTGAAAACTTGAGCCAATGTTCAAGTGTATAAATCATCCACCTGCAATTTGATGCTTTCCTAAAATTTTTATCCCTCACAGGTGAGAAATGGTGGGCATTTACCCAAGGCTACTTAAGCCCCTTTTTTCAACACTCTACCAATTTTTCCAATCGTGAGCATTTTCTGTGAGGGTGAATAACAGACTGAATGATTTTTTTGGCAGTAAACTATCTCCATGACCAACGTCTTTTTTTCAAAAATGAGTCAATGGTCAAACGAATAACTCATCCACCTACAAACTTATGCTCCCATATTTTTTTTATCCAACACATGTGAGAAATGGAAGTCATTTTCCTAAGGCCATTTAGGCCAATTTTAGGTGCAAAATAGACCGAGTGGCTATTTTGGCAAGCCAATATTTTCTTGACCAGAGACTTTATTTCAAAACTAAGCCAATGGTCATGTTCATAAGTCATCCACTTGCAAGGTTATGCTTTCCTAAATTTTTTATCCCTCACACGTGAGAAATGGTGGGAATTTTTCCAAGGCTACTTAAGCCCTTTTTTTTCAATACTTAACTTATTTTTCCAACGACGAACATTTTTCCGGGAGGGTGCAAAACAGGCTCAATGGCTCTTTTGGCAGGAAAATATATCCTTGACCAAAGACTTTGTTTCAAAAATTAGTTAATGGTCAAGTGAATAAATCATCCACCTACCAAAGTATGCTCTCATAATTTTTTTATCCCTCAAAGGTGAGAAATTGCAGGCATTTGCCTAAGGCCATTTAGTCTAGTTTTAGGTGTAAAACAGTATGAGTGGCTATTTTGGTAGGCCAATATTTTCTTGACCAGAGACTTGTTTTAAAAAATGATCCAGTGGTCATGTTCATAAGTCATCCACCTGCAAGTTGATGCTTTCCTAAATTTTTTATCCCTCACAGGTGAGAAATTGTGGGCATTTTCCCAAGGCTACTTAAGCCCCTTTTTTCAATACTTAACCAATTTTTGCCAATGGTGAACATTTTTCTGGAAGGGTGCAAAACAAGCTGAATGGTTTTTTTGGAAGGAACATATCTCCTTGACTAGATACTTTGTTTCAAGAAGGATCCAATTTTCAAGTAAATAAATCATCCTCCTACAAACTTATTCCCTCATAAAGTTTTTATCCCTCAAATATGAGAAATGGAGGGCATTTTCCTAAGGCCATTTAGGCCAGTTTTAGGTGCAAAACAGTCTGAGTGGCTCTTTTGACAGGCCAATATTTTACTGACCAGAGACCTTTTTTCAAAACTGAGCTAGTGGTCATGTTCATAAGTCATCCACCTGCAAGACTATGCTTTCTTAAAATTTTTATCCTTCACAGGCGAGAAATTGTGGGCATTTTCCCAAGGCTACTTAAGCCCTTTTTTCAATACTTAACCAATTTTTCCAATGGCGAGCATTTTTCTGGGAGGGTGCAAAACAAGTTGAATGGATTTTTTGGAAGGAACATATCTCCATGACCAGAGACTTTGTTTCAAAAATGAGTCAATTTTCAAGTGAATAAATCATCCACCTACAAACTTATGCTCTCATAAATTCTTTCTCCCTCAAATATGAGAAATGACGCATTTTCCTAAGGCCATTTAGGCCAGTTTTAGGTGCAAAACAGGTTGAATGGCTGTTTTGGCAGGCCAATATTTTCTTGACCAAAGACTTGTTTTCAAAACTGAGCCAATTGTCAAGTGCATAAATCATCCACCTGCAAGCTAATGCTTTCCTAAAATAAATTTCCCTCACAAATGAGAAATGGTGGGCATTTTCCCAATGCTACTTAAGCCCTTTTTTTCAATACTTCACCAATTTTTCCAATGGCGATCATTTTTCTTTGAGGGTGCAAAACAAGATGAATGGTTGTTTTGGCAGGAAAATATCTCCTTGATCAAAGACTTTGTTTCAAAAATCAGTAAATGGTAAAGTGAATAAATCATCCACCTACAAACTTATTCTCTTAGAAATGTTTATCCATCAAAGGTGAGAAATGGTGGGCATTTGCCTAAGGCCATTTAGGCTAGTTTTAGGTGCAAAACAATCTAAGTGGCTGTTTTGGTAGGCTAATATTTTATTGACCAGAGACCTTTTTTCAAAACTGAGCCAGTGGTCATGTTCATAAGTCATCCACCTGCAAGACTATGCTTTCCTAAAAAATTTATCCCTCCCATGTGAGAAATGGTGGGAATTTTCCCAAGGCTACTTAAGCCCTTTTTTTCAATACTTAACCAATTTTGCCAATGGCGAGCGTTTTTTTGGGAGGGTGCAAAACAGGCTGAATGGATGTTTTGGAAGGAACATATCTCCTTAACCAGAGACTTTGTTTAAAAAAGGAGTTAATTTCAAAGTGAATAAATTATCCACTTACAAACTTATGCTCTCAAAAAAATTTTATCCCTCATATATGAGAAATGGCGAGCATTTTCCTAAGGCCATTTATGTTGAATTTTCTGAATTTACTTCAATCTGATCTAGGATCTTAACTGAGAGAACAACATGTACAGCATATCTACAGCATATCAATCATGGAGACAATAATGCAAGCACACACAAGAGACACAAAGATTTACTTGGGGAAAACCATAAAGGTGAAAAACCCCAATAACTTCCTCAGAGATAGATAGAGAAATGATACAACCAACCAATAGAGATAGCCATAACCTAGCAGCAATCCTCCTCCTCCATAAGTGCGCCTCTCCTCCTTGAGAGCATGTGTGTGAAGTGAGTGAGTAAATAGAGTGCCTCCCGCACTCTATTTATACTTGACTTGACTTGCCTTTTTACCTAACTCATGTCGGCTCGAACTTAACCACATAACATAATGCTGAGTGGGCCGACCCCCAATAGGGTGGTCTAATAACCCTTTGACCCACATGGCCGACCCCCAATAGGGTGGTCTAATAACCCTTTGACCCACATGACTTATACAGGGCCGACCCCAAACAAGGTGGTCTAATAACCCATCAAGTATAAGTTACGACACTTACAATATAAATGACGACACTTCCTTATAGAGGAATAATACCATCTCTATAGGAATACAATATACATATATGTGAAATACATTCCGAAGTTACATATACATCAACACTCCCTCTTAACTAGGAAGGTATTTCTCAGCACAGTTCTTCTAGCACAAGTCATCTTCTCTGGATCATCGTCACTGGATAATCGTCATCGAGTCATCATCATCGTCACCGCTGCTGCTATCTCAATCAATCTCTGAATCTACTCGTCATAGGAAGTTCTACAGAGCCAGTCCTTTTTCATACTGGATGTAGGCCCACCACCTGCAGGTCTTCGTCATCACTGGCCATACTGTGGAATCCTCAGGACTTATTACGTGCGTCACAAAACCTTGAAAGAGCATCCCAGGATGTTACGGGTACACAACTCCGACCTGTAGGATCTCCCAGGGCGCTATTACATGTGACCCCACCACAAAACCTCGCAAGAGCATCTCAGGATGTTACGGGTACACAACTCCGACCTGAAATCTCCCAGGGCACAAATTACATGTGGTCCACCACAAAACCTCGCAAGAGCATCTCAGGATGTTACGGGTACACAACTCCGACCTGAAATCTCCCAGGGCAACGAATTACATGTGGTCATGGAAAAACCTCGCAAGAGCATCCCAGGACTGATTACGGGCACACAGCCCAACCTATCGGATCTCCCAGGGAAACGAATTACATGCCATAGGACAAAACCTCGCAAGAGCATCTGCCAGATATCCCAGGGCGCTATTATATGCCATAGGCAAAACCTCGAAAGACTATCTGCAGATCTCCCAGGGCAACGAATTACATGTCCTCCCAGAGCAAAACCTCGAAAGAGCATTTGCCAGATGTCCCAGGGCACCGAATTACATGCCATAGGCAAAACCTCGAAAGACCATCTGCAAATCTCCCAGGGCAACGAATTACATGCTCATCTGCACAACCTGATCCACGGCCATAGAGTATCAACCTGATACTCACCATACATCATCCTGATGTATCCATGATCATCCTGATCATCATCACTGCAACGTCCTGCTGCATGTCATCTGGAGCAACATCCTGAAGCTCGTCATCTATGATCATCCTGATCATCACTGCAACATCCTGCTGCATGATCCACCTGATCATCAATGCATCTACCTGATGCATACCAAGTATCATACATGATCCTCCTGATCATCAATGTATCCACCTGATACAAATACATGATACATATCATCATACATGATCCTCCTGATCATCAATGCATCTACCTGATGCATACCAAGTATCATACATGATCCTCCTGATCATCAATGTATCCACCTGATACAAATACATGATACATATCATCATACATGATCCTCCTGATCATCAATGCATCTACCTGATGCATACCAAGTATCATACATGATCCTCCTGATCATCAATGTATCCACCTGATACAAATACATGATACATATCATCATACATGATCCTCCTGATCATCAATGCATCTACCTGATGCATACCAAGTATCTACCTGATACATATCATCATACATGATCCTCCTGATCATCAATGTATCCACCTGATACAAATACAAATACATGATACATATCACCATACATGATCCACCTGATCATACAATGTATCCACCTGATACATATACAGATACATGGTCCAAGCATCCAACATGATGCATACATACATACATAAAATGATCCAACTGATCATATCCAAGCAGAAACCAGAACATCATCCTGATGCTCATCATCCAGCGCTTACATCCACAGCCATGTGAAGGATCCTCCTTCCAACATGCTTGGAATGGCTTCAGCAAATGTGTCCATCACTTCTTCCTCGAAGTATCCTTGATCTGAAGCACGCCAAGCCTCTCTCTGAAGTACTCGAACTTCACCCTGGCTAGTGGCTTCATCAGCACATCTGCAATCTGCTCGTCCATCGCAACATACAGGATCTTCACAGCTCCTCTCTGCACCATATCCCTGATATAGTGATATTTGATCTCTATGTGTTTCGACCTGTCATGAAACACTGGGTTCTCGGACAGCTTCACACAACTCTGGTTATCACAGAAGATACCAGTAGCCTCCAACGGGAGATCAAATAACTCAGACAGTAGCTTCCGTAGCCATACTGCCTCACAACTAGCTGAACAGGTTGCAACATACTCTGCCTCAGCTGTACTCAGTGCTACGCAGGACTGCTTCCTGCTAAACCAAGAGATCACACCTGATCCCATACTGAAGCAGCACCCAGATGTGCTCTTCCTGTCTGCAGCACTGCCAGCCCAATCTGAATCAACATAACCTTCCAGGTTAAACTTTTGATTCGCCTCATACCTGAGCCCATAATCCACTGTACCCTTCAGGTACCTCAGAACATGCTTTACAGTAACCAGGTGAACACTTCTCGGATCCGTCAGGAACTGGCTCAATGTGTTCACAGCAAAGCAAATGTCTGGTCTTGTGTTCGTCAGGTACATCAAGGACCCAATCATCTGACGATACATAGAGACATCAACTGACTCAGATGAAGCATCACATAGAAGCTTCAGATTCGATGCCATAGGTGTGGCCATGGCCTTGCAATCCATCATCCCGAACCTCTTTGGGATCTCTACTGCATACTTCCCTTGTCCAAGGAAGATTCTATCTGCACTTTGCCACACCTCCATGCCAAAAACAAATAGTGCATCATCCCCAAGTTCTTCATCTCGAACTCGGTAGTAAGCTTCCGCTGCGTGTCGGCAATCAATCTATCTTCACCATACCAAGTTCTGGGAGCTTGCTTCAAGCCATACAAGGCTTTCTTCAATCTGCATACATATGAATCCCTGTCAGGTCTTGGGACTGCATCCCAAACATCTTCTTCATGATCTACGGATCATGGCATTCCATTTCTTCATCCCAGATCCTGGGAACTTCAATATATTCAATAGATATCTTTCTTGCTGGAACAAATGTTGTAGTCCTTTTGTAGGAGATGGCATATGATCTTTCCTACACAACAAGTTAAATTGCATGATTAGAAAACATCTTATAGTTTTCAGAACAAATTCTTACACATAAAGAAATATGCCATACAGTCATGCAATTATCTTTGTCAATGCTTCAATACAACATTTATCCATATCCCGTAACTTTCTAGATGCCTTCCAGTCTCTACCAGAACATTGTTAAGAGTGTGCACAACTCCCAACATGTCAGCAAAGAGGTTTCATTCTAGATAAGTAGCAATGGAATGTTGTACAGTGCCATAGGCCACTTACCCATGCATATTAGGAGTATACTGTTCATCAATGCAACTATTCTAATATGCATAATACACAACCTAATTCTAGGAACATCAGTATATACATTATTGAACAGTATTATTTAAGAAATGACAATTCAAATACTTATCTTTGTTTGTTCGTTGGGTGGACTCCCTCTGAGTCTTTGCTTCCTTGCAGGAGCTGCTGGTGTCCTAATCTGAGGTAGCTTCTTCTACACCTTTCTGTTGTGAAATGTAGAGAGATGATCAACTCCCTCTGAATATCTGCATCCTTGCAGAAACTACTGAAGTGTGCTCCTTTGCTTTCTTGCAGGAACAACTAGAGTGTGCTCCTTTGCTTTCTGGCAGGAGCAACTGGAGTGTGCTCCCTCTTGATCTTTGCTTCATGAATTACCTGTTCTTGAACTCATATTCATCCTTGGTCCCTATGCATGCTTATTAGTATCATGAATGTGTTATCCTTGTGATCTCATATAAAATCATACATTCATTAGTATACTATTAAAACACAATAATCTCAAGCATGTATAGTCATGATCATTTCAAACAGAAATAATAAGCATGAGCATTCAAGGATTCTTATGGTTAGTCAAATCATAAGAAACATAACATGTCTAAACCTGTTATTACTCAAGCCTATGACTCTTCAGGTTATTTGAATCATCAATCAAGATAAGATATAAAATGCATAAAACCTGTGATTATTCAAGCCTATACTTTCATGATTCTTCTGGTTAGTCATATCATCAATTATAATAATATACATCCAACCATGATTATTCAAACCTATGACTTCATGAATAATTATTATCAACAACAGTATAAGATCCTAACACAAGGTAGGATTTTAGCTTGATATAGGAAAAACATACCTGGATTAGCATGCTAGCTATTTATGTCTAACATACCCGCATAATGTCTTCTGGTTCTCTTTAGTGACTTGTGCTAGTAACCTGCATGTCTCATAAGTTAACCATTATAAAACTAAGTTATACATACCTCGAGAATGGATCTTCTATGAGATCCATGGCAATGGATGAATCTTTGTCCTCATGATCATATGTTCTTGAACTAGAACATGATTTGTCTTCTTGGTGTACCTTTCATGTTAGTAGACAACATAAAACTCATACAACATCACAATGTGTTAGTACAAACATAAGTTTCATACTCCTAATAAATGAATGACTTCTATCATGCATTCATAATTTTATTAAGGTGATATGACAAGTCTAAAATCAAGATTGTACTAACCGTGATAATATGAAGACAAGCATACCATAAACTTAATTATGAACAAATCTCAAAACATACCTCGATGAGTCATACCTGTCGAGATCACTTGTAATCTTCTTATGTAAGGCCTTAGCCTCATCTCCCTCTGAAACAGGAACTTCTTCACTTATGCAAGTGATTAACCCAATCCACTTGATTTGCAAGAACTGGACCTTGAGCTGGATATGGGTTTGTCAGAGAAACCCCAAAAATTCAAACTTTGAATTTCAAACTTCTTATAGGATAGAAATATGTGCCTTGATGAGCTGATCAAGTTGGTATATTCAGAATTTGAAAACTGCAAAGTTTCACTCCTCAATTTTGCCTTTGAAACTTCTAGATTCACTGGACGTGACCCTGAACTGGGGTTTGATGAATCCCACTCTTTTTCCCCATCAAAATGTTTGATCCAAAGCTCTAAGCTTCTATTTTTCTGAGGAGCTTCCAGCCGTGGTCACAGATTTCAAAAATTCCCATTTTTACAGAAGCCCTAATTTTCCACTTTTCTGATCAAAGTCCCGAACTAGGGTCTAATCAAGCCCGGCCTTCTGCCCAACCAAAAATTCTGATCTTGGTCTCTAAATTTCTATTTTGATGAGTAGCATCCAGCCGTGGTCTCCGATTACAAAAATTCCAACTTTCTCCAAAGCCCTAAATTCCGGAAGCCATGAATGAAGGTACCAAAAAATAATTCTGTTTTGACAGAAATATGTACCTGATTGTTTCTGGTGTAACTCCGAAATTTTTGATCCACAGGGTCTGAAAACGTTTCCTGAGATAGCCTGACCTGTTATCTTTCCATCCTGACAGGTCTGACCTCAATTGGATTCTCTGAGAGAGAGATATGCCAAATGTCGCAACGTGACCTGTTTTGGGATAAAACAGGAGAGAGAACTTGTACGGTGTGCCACGTGTCACTGTTTTAACTTCAGCCTCTGAAAAAGTTTTCTGAGATATCTCGGCCTGTTACCTTTCCATACTGATAGGTCTGACCTCAATTGGACTCTCTGAGAGAGAGTTATGCCAAATGTCGCGACGTGACCTGTTTATGGGATAATACAGGAGAGCGAACTTGTACGGCGTGCCACGTGTCACTGGTTCGACTTCGGCCTCTGAAAACGTTTTCTGAGATAGTGCAGACTGTGTACTACCTGTCACTTTTTACGAAATTTCATTTGGAGCTTTCTAGCCCAAGATATGACCTTTTTCCCAAGGTCACCTGATTTTGACTCAGATCTGGAAGAGGCAGAAACCCTATATTGTACAGATCATAAATCACAAAGTACAACGAATTAGAGGTTGTCCTTTGGACACAAGATACCTGGAGATCTTAGCTTCGGCCTGTAACAATTTCAGATCCGAAAACTTCTCCAAAACGGATTTATAGCGAAAGTTCTACGATGACTGGTTTTTGCTATATCAAGCCCTAGCATCGTAAGTGCAACAAGTGTCATACATGCCATATCATGCCTTCTTTCAGGCTAGCTCTGATACCATGTTGAATTTTCTGAATTTACTTCAATCTGATCTAGGATCTTAACTGAGAGAACAACATGTACAGCATATCTACAGCATATCAATCATGGAGACAATAATGCAAGCACACACAAGAGACACAAAGATTTACTTGGGGAAAACCATAAAGGTGAAAAACCCCAATAACTTCCTCAGAGATAGATAGAGAAATGATACAACCAACCAATAGAGATAGCCATAACCTAGCAGCAATCCTCCTCCTCCATAAGTGCGCCTCTCCTCCTTGAGAGCATGTGTGTGAAGTGAGTGAGTAAATAGAGTGCCTCCCGCACTCTATTTATACTTGACTTGACTTGCCTTTTTACCTAACTCATGTCGGCTCGAACTTAACCACATAACATAATGCTGAGTGGGCCGACCCCCAATAGGGTGGTCTAATAACCCTTTGACCCACATGGCCGACCCCCAATAGGGTGGTCTAATAACCCTTTGACCCACATGACTTATACAGGGCCGAACCCAAACAAGGTGGTCTAATAACCCATCAAGTATAAGTTACGACACTTACAATATAAATGACGACACTTCCTTATAGAGGAATAATACCATCTCTATAGGAATACAATATACATATATGTGAAATACATTCCGAAGTTACATATACATCAACAATTTAGGCCAGTTTTAGGTGCAAAACAAGCTGAGTGGCTATTTTGGCAAGCTAATATTTTCTTGACCAGAGACCTTTTTTTCAAAACTGAGCCAATGGTCATGTTCATAAGTCATCTACTTGCAAGCCTATGATTTCCTAAATTTTTTAACCCTCACAGGTGAGAAATGGTGGGCATTTTCCCAAGGCTACTAAGCCCTTTTTTTCAATACTTAACCAATTTTTCCAATGGCGAGCATTTTTCTGGGAGGGTGCAAAACAGGATGAATGACTGGTTTGGAAGGAAAATATCTCCTTTACTAGAGACTTTGTTTCAAAAAGTATTCAATGGTAAAGTGAATAAATTTTCTAGCAGGGTGCAAAATGGCATAAATTTGAATTTTTATTGCACAACATTACGTTACTTAGAGTATAAAATTACAAGTAAAATTTGAGTGTAAAATTACATTTATGATATATTTCATATTTTTTTAATTAGAGAAATTATGTCTGAAATCTAATGCCAATATTGATTGTTTTTGTTTATTTTGCAGAGTATCTCATCATGGATCATTCAAATGAGACATCTCAACAAAATATTCATCGAAAAAGAGGTCGACGTAAGGGTGTTGATTACTCAAATCTTCCAACTTTGGAACCATGTGACATTGTCCTTCAATTCACTCGTGCTAGAGGTAAAAATACTACACAATGTGTTGCTCATGGACAATGTCGAGGATTTGAAGATCATAACTCCATACCACAAAACGAGTCCAGAAGTTTCCCTCAAACAACAAGCAATCATCCAACCATTCTTCAAACTCATTGTCCTCAATGTAAGCAACCGATAACAAACAACAATGTTGCTGGACAACAGAGGAAACCTTTGTCTCCAATTGTAGTTGAAGGGAATGTTAATGCACAAAGTGGAAATATTTATGAAAGCATGAACTCTGTTTCAGAGAATGTGAGGGTCCCAAATTTCCCTCAGAGAACAATTTTTATTCCTGCTGCCACTACAATGAACTTGTTTTAGAGAACGTGTCGGTCCCAAATTGATCTCAGAGAACATATTTTATTCCTGCTGCCACTACAATGAACTTTGTTTCAGATAATATGATGTCCCGAATTTCCCTCAAATATCAAGTTTTAATCATGTTGCCATTACATTGAACGCTGATTTGCAAAATAAAAATCTATACCAAAGAATGAACCTAGTTTTGCAGAATGAAGCCCTAGTTTTCCCTAAAAGATTAGTGATTTGTTCTACTGTTGTTACAAATCACTCTGAGCAAAGTGCGGGTTGTGTTGCTCAACAACCTAGAGAGCCTTTGACTGCATTTACTGATGAAGGGAATCAAAGTGTAGATCCCAATGGGAAGCAATTGGAACATGAACCTCTTAGGAACTTGGATGCAGCTGGAAGACATGAAATAACTGCAATAATTTCATTTCATAAACAAATGGACAGAAATGCAACTATAGAAAATCAAAATTCTACAATTGGTTAAGATGTAGTAGAAATGTCAGAAGGGATTTCAGCAAATGAAACTATGCATGTTAAGAGAATGTCACTAGGAAACCGCTTAAGGACATCCTTATTGCATCTTAAGAAGTGGTCAGGATGGTATAACCACAGACTAAATGAGGGGAAGACAAAATTTAAAGAAATTGGGATATGGTTTTCTGGAAAATCACTTGAAGATGTAGACGAGAATGAAATTATTTCTTGAATTGGGTACTTCATGAGCAAAAACTATAATGAAGAATCTAAAATTGAGGATGTTCATGAACATTTAGATGGATTGCTTGATAAACTTCGATCATTTGTTGTGGCAAAGATTCGTAAGGATTTTATGCCGAGGAACATGGCTTCAGTATTTATTGAATCAAGCATGACTCATAATACTTTGCAATGTCTTAAGAGAATTACTGCTCATAGTTTACTAAAGGGGGTTAATCCAACATTAGTTTGTAGCAAAATGAAAAAGTGGAGCAAAGAAGCTGAGGATATTGATATGGGCTGGGAGAGAAATGATGGTTTCAGATATGGAGTTAGGGTCAAACAAATAAATTCATATGCTTCCTTTATGGTTGAATCGTTTGAAAAGAGTTATGGAACTATAGTCAATGAAGTTTCTTTCAAACTTGGTATTGATTCTCGCGTACATTATGATCTAGGTGGGCAGGTATGTGATATATTATTTGAGTTACTAGAAGACAATGGCTTTATGTCTTGTGTAATCCTTGGAAAATGGGATGGAAAAGAAGAATGTAGACAAATTTTAGCACATGATGCTGATCCTGAAAATAAGGAGAACTTAATGAAACAAATAAATAAGCTTTGGGAGATAGCATTAATATGGTAGATGGGAGGGTTGTCAAAATTAATTTGTTTGAGTGTCATGATCTAGTGGCCATATGTAGTTTAGTATGCAATAATAGTGTTTCTCCAATGGGAAATAATTTTTGTCCTTGGTGCACATTCCATAAAAAGCGATACACATGGTTACAATTGAAATCAACATTGAAGAAGGAGATACTACTCGTAGTGTTTCTGAATGTTATGCAATGTCAACAGAATTGTTCCTTGTAAGCTATGCAAATTTCTTACAAGTTTTGAAATTTATGTTCATATATTGTCAAAACATTCTTAATCTAACTATGTTCTTGAACTTTACTATAGGAGTTGAATCCTGCTTTGTAACTAAGAAAAGGATGAGAAGAAAATTTAGATGAGCATATTATAAGCATTCAACCAACCTTATCTGGTAGAAATATGACTATTGTGAAGAACTATCCCATTGATAGAAGAAATGATGAAAAGGTACACACTTTCATGATGAGTTCTTAACTAGAAATTAAGCTTCTTAGTATTTCACTAATTCCTACCTTAAAAAATTGTTGGTGCCAATTATAGTTGACTCTTGGCTCAATGTACAAGCTTGTATATTATTCTCACCATGTTGGGATCAGAACAATTTTGAATATGTTTCATGAAATTCAAAAAATTGCACAAGATTATGACAAGGTTCATCCAACTGGAGGAATGGAGAAAAAAAAATTTGTTCAAATTTGGGAGGAGATGGAGAGAATTGGTGTTCCATGTAAACCAGGAGAACCATACCATCATAAAAGCAAACAATACAATGATATTAACTATGGGCAATCAAATGGATCAACATCAAACAAGATTCTCATTCGACATGAGGGATTTTAAAGGTTTAATTATTATGTTAACATGTCGATTATTTTGTAATGTTGGCTTTGACTAATAATAAATGATGTTGTTATTATATTTCGACTATTGTTGAATGGCTCTCAATGTTTTTTACTTTGAAAATAAAACTTAGTATTTATTCATATGCATTTAAACTTATGTATTGTTTCTAGGTTATTGAAGGCCTACCAGATGAAGAGAAGAATAAAAAGTTGGTGAGGATGTGGAAGTGTTATAAAGAATTCCACATGTTGCAACTACAAGGGTGTAGGGGGGATGATGTATATGCATTAGAGAAAAGGTACGTCGATTTCATCATATTATCTAGTTTGAATGGTGGTATCATTTCATTCATGATAAAAAATTTGAATCACTGCCATTGCAGGATTGGATTCCTTGCAAGTGAGTTGTTGTGGTTGTGTTCTTGTTGTTTAGGAGATGAGATGGTTCCTTATATGCGTGTCCAAGGGGCCCATGCTCTTGAGATGACACATTATATTCGTCCTTATACATTGGGATGTTTAAGGAATGAAGTAATGGAGTGTAAGCATAGAGAAATGAAAATTTTGAATAGCAACCAAGGAGGAGGAATAGGAGTCCATAAGGACAATAGAAGCATATTTGAACATGATAGAAAGTGTCTTGTAAATGATATGAGAGCACAAATTTTCAAGCTTGTTATGAGATCAGAAGGTACTTTCCAAAATTTTAGACAAAGAAGATTCTTGACTTCAAATATTAGAAGTCAAATTTGTGTTGAATATGATAAGTCAAGAAATCAATCGAATAAGGAAACTGCAGCACAATTGGCATCATGTTTCCTGATGTCACTTGTCAACAAGTGGAACAACTATTTAACCCATTGGAAAAATCGTTTAAGAAATCATTGATTGCACCACCAACAATAAGTTTGTCTTAATTTTATATGTTATCTCGTTCGATTTTTAGTTTATAGTGTGAGGAGTAATAATGTGTGTGTTTAAATAATTAATATGTCCTCCCAGTTCAATAACTATCTATTGTATGAAGACAATTTGTTAATGCGGACAAAAACAGATCTCTCTAGCCTAAATGGTTTAGGTCTAGTACAAAAGAGTACACAACATACAATATTTCCTAGTTAGATTAAATTGCAAGGTAGTTCAAAGGATGATTTACCTTATGATCGCAATTCCTTTCTCCTCGCTTGATCTGCTTGCAATCCCTCGATCTCCTACTGCAATACAAGATAGAGAAAATGGAAACACGCAAACAACATGAAAGCATATGATTGTGAATCTAACTAGATAAGCAGTCAAAGGAGATAACCATAAACAATATCACAAAACATAATACGTTTATGGAAATATCTTTATATTAAATGAATTGTAGCAAATACAAAATAGAGAGAGTGACAACCAATGCTTTGACATTATGACCCCAACTCGGATGATCTTGCCTCAAATATCCAAATCCTCCTAATCTCCTATGGATGAAGAAGATAGTATGACCAAATTCCACCAGCATATGGGTGCATAATCCTTCCTCCTTTAAAAATGGAGAGGGGGGTTGTATATATAGGGCTAAAATGATAGAATAGGTTGAGGATTTAGGGAAGAGGTATAAGAGATCATCCCACAAGGTTAGGGGACCGAGAGCCACCTATCCAAGCATCTAGGGATAAACCTTCACATCACCAAGCTTCGAGAAGTCGCACAAAGATTCATTTTATCCACTTTAACCAACTCCAACGCACCTTGCATGAAGGAAACATGCATCAGAGGTATATCACCACATGCTCTACAAAATCATACTGCGTTAGCGACACGATCTGCTAAGGTGCATAGTGAGTCACCTTGAGTTTGACAGTCCTTGCTGGAAGGCAGAGTGCGTCGGGGTGACTACAAAAGGTAAAGGGAAATGAAAAAAAACCTTCCCTCTGATGTTCTAACCCAGGAAACTTCAGGGATTAAGGAATCGAGGTGACACATGACTCATGATGATGAGATTTTGGTGTAACAGAATGCCACCCAAATCATGAAGCTAGTAAAATAGAATGGGTGAAGTGCTTTGCAATATAAAGGAATGAGGCAAGAATCATCGGTTGGAAATGGAGTTCTGTAGTACATATAACTCTAAGATATATGTCTCACATGGCTCATAACATGGTTGCCGACCAATACATTGTAGATCCATGATAGTAAAGACCAACTGAACACAGTCATGGATACTGGACACAAGCGTAGATCCATGATGAGATGATAACACAACCACGACCAATACAAAGTGGATCCGTGTAATATGACTCAAAAAAATATCCAACGCAACCTGGGTGAGATTTATGACTTAACCCAGTGTCTTCAAGCCGAACCCACAATGATACGAATCTAACCATGTGATTACAAATGTCTTGAAGTCGAATATGGTAGAAACCACTTGATTATTGGTCATTGATGTATATCGTTAACAAGAGCGAGGGAGATCACCATTGATGTCAATGATTCTCAAGGCATCATAGTACATACCATCGAATATGAATCAATAAGTTGAGGTCGAGCACTCGATGGAATCTTTCAATCAAGAGCCAATGATGTGAACTCATGTTGAAAGAGAGGTAACATGCCATTAAGGCATGGAGGCCCAAGGTACTTGATTGGTTTCTAGATTCAATCCTTGGATGATGTGTTGAAGTCGACAAGGATAAACTTGTCGAAGGAGGGCCATGATGTATCCCCCATCATTGATACAAAACATGATCAAATATGTTTTGGAGTAAATAGGACAGTAGAGCAATGTATGAGATTGAATCATGGAAGACTGACATGGTATAAGGTAGAATGACCGCAGCTTGTGAATCGATGAACATACCTCTCTTGAACATGAGCATGGCATGACTTGGCAGTATTGACATGATGAGAATGACACCGACCCCTAATTCAAGGGATGATAGAAGAATTCTTTGGATGAATCAAAGGAGTGGAAAGACTCATGGAATTGATGTGACTCGAAGACAAACAGATTATCCAAGTACTGGATTCATATGCAAACAAGTGCCATGTTTAAGAGTGACTAAGTACTGCCATAATTACTATGAAACATAAACTCTTTCCTTTTCCCCATCATGATTGATGAGTACCTCTTTTTTTTAATGAGCTTGAGGAGGGTAATAGATGCTCGGTATAGCTCATCCTTCGGACGAGTCCAATCCTAAATGTTTTACGAACCTGAGATAGGAGGGGTTCATCCCAAAACGGGCCCTTCAATGTCAGATTTTAATGAGTCCAAAGAAGGTAAACTCGGTGTCATTTCATGTTTAGAGAGTCTAAAAAGAACTAAAGAAGCCTCCACAGGTTCTTTTTCGTAAAAGTTAGTTTCCTCATCCGAAAAAGGATAAAACGATATGAGAAGAACACTTATAGTCATGATTAACTGGAGTGCTCCTTTTTCGTAAATAGTACCTCCTCGTCCAAAAAAGGGGTAAACTATCACCAGAAAGACGATCATTCAAATACTTTTACAAGCGTGAAGGAATCAAGTTCGCTTGGCGATATTTTCATATTTAGAGAGTATGAAAAGAGATTAAATATGAACTCCAAGGGGTTTCTTTTTCATGGGAGTTTTACGAGCCTGAAAAAGTGATAAAATACAACTCGATGACTTATTCTCATCATTTTATGAGCACGAGAAAGGACAAAAGTAAGCTCGAAGGCAGTAATGTTTGATTTTAATGAGCGGGATAGTAGCATAAAAAACACTCAAAGAGACTTTCACACTTGAAAACAAGCATGAAATGACCACGATAGCCGCCGAAAAGTTAGAACACAACTCTATTGCATCTACGGACTCCAAAAACTAAGTCAAAATGACAAATCAGGTGTTTAGACATAAAAATATTACCAACTATAGTAAAAATGACCCATAAAAGAAACAATTAAAATAAGCATATTCCATTTTCTTGTATAAAAAGGCCAAATAGTAAAAAATAGTTACCATTGTTTTTTACCAAATTGGGAAGAGTGAAAACACCATTTCGGAGCCGATTTTCAAACGTCTACTGTGGAGACCACGGTCCACTGTTTCTTTCCATGTCAGCAATAGGTAAGCCTAAACTTTGTCCAACATCTTTCTAGTGGATTAGTTTTTTGCTTTAAGGTAAATTTCTAGAGTTTTGGGCTTGTAAATGAGGGGATTATGCGCGTTCTGGTCGGTGCTCTTTCTCATTGCGGGAAGTGCGTCGAGGGATCTTTGATGCACTTCCCGTATGGGAAAAGTGCGTCACCGGCGCACTGTATACAAGGCAGGGTGCATCAGTGCAATCCCGCAAGCAAAACAAATAAATGGGGCAAAAAGGGGCCAATCCAATGGTTTAGAAAGATACTAATGCTTGTTTAATTGGTATTTGGACAGGTTTGGACTCACACCATGGTATAATGGAAGGAGAGAGAGCATGAAATGGAAGATTCCCCAGCGGCACATGACCCAAACTCAATGAATGCATTGCAGGAATGTGGATTGTTAAATTTCTTTCATGTACAGGGCATGAGGGCCCAAGTACAATTACTGGATTACCTATTCAGATTATGGGATCCAGATCAACATCACTTCCGTGTGGGTGCCCACACCCTTAATTTGTATGTGGAGGATGTGTATTTTCTGACGGTGTTATCTAGGAAGGCAACCCTAGTTACATTATCTAGTCTGCGGGGCAGCGATCAGTCTACTGAGAGCTTGGTTGCTCAGTGGTGTACACCTGGTACCTAAATCCTTGCTGGAAAAATTCCAATCAAGAGCTTATGAGATAGACCACTGCGGACGGTCTTATTCACTATTGAGAGGGTGGAGGGGAGCATAGCTCCTCATCAGGCCACCAAGGTGCACATGCTCTACACCATTGAGTTCATGGAGCCTACAGTCTTAAACTAGTGTGAGGGGATCCTCACCAATGTCAGAGAACAACTCACCAAGTTCCGCCGGGGTGAGCTAAAATAGTTCGGATACGGGTTGATCATGGTCTCGTTCTTCTTGGAACAGGTCCCACTACTGAGGCCACATGTGGAGATAGAGGATATCGATCCGCGAGATTCTCACATGGTCAGGTGGTCTGAGGTTATGGCCTGCCATGGCGTCGGGGGTCCCATCATTGCGTTGAGAGGCGCTCTACAACCTAGTATGAGGGAGATCTTGTAACATTTTTCGAGTAACGTTTGTCGAGTACGAGGGAGATGTTGTAACATTTGTTCCTAACATGTTGGCCATAAATAATATTGCCGATTATGATGGAGGTGTTGTAACGTTTGTCGAGTATGAGAGAGATGCTGTAACGTTTGTCGAGTATGAGAGAGATGTTGTAACATTTGTTCCTAACATGTTGGCCATAAACAAAAAAGAATAATACAAAGTAAAATTAAATAAAATATTATGTCAGAAGTGCTTTAACAGTATCCCATCCTAGATCCAAGTGAATAAAAATAGAAGCAAGTTTCATTTCGTTTTCTCTGGAAATTTGATTCTATATAAAAATAGAATACTAATTATGTTTTTCTAAATAGAAACTGAATTTGAATTTAGTTTTTCTACAAAAATAATTGTAAATTTTGTTTAATATACTCACTTTTTAAAATAATAGTTTTAATTGTAGTGCTTTAAATTTGAATTTAGTTTTTCTAGAAATAGAATTCTAAATTTTGTTTAATATACTCACTTTTAAAAAAAAATAGTTTTAATGGCGGTGCTTTAACAGTATCCCAGCCTAGATCCAAATTTGATTCTATATGAAAATAGAATACTAATTATGTTTTTCCAGATAGAATACTGAATTTGAATTTAGTTTTTCTACAAAAATAATTGTAAATTTTGTTTAATATATTCACTTTTTAAAATAATAGTTTTAATTGTAGTGCTTTAAATTTGAATTTAGTTTTTCTAAAAATAGAATTCTAAATTTTGTTTAATATACTCACTTTTTAAAAATAATAGTTTTAATGGCAGTGCTTTAACAATATCCCAGCCTAGTTCCAAGAGAATAAAAATAGAAGCAAATTTTGTTTCGTTTTCTCTGGAAACTTGATTCTATATAAAAATAGAATACTAATTATGTTTTTCCAAATAGAATACGGAATTTGAATTTAGTTTTTCTACAAAAATAATTGTAAATTTTGTTTAATATACTCACTTTTTAAAATAATAGTTTTAATTATAGTGCTTTAAATTTGAATTTAGTTTTTTCTAAAAATATAATTCTAAATTTTGTTTAATATGCTCACTCTTTTAAAATAATAGTTTTAATGTCAGTGCTTTAAATGTTAATTTGAATATGATATTAATGGTGCGAATGGTTTTGAATATTAATTATAATAATTTAAAACTATTTAGTTAATTTTAATTCTAATAAATTTTCATTTTTTTAATAATTTTAAACTATTTTTAAATTTAATAAATTTTAATTGTTTAATATATTAAATTTTAAATTATATTAATATTAAACATTTTAAATTATTTTAACTATTTAATATTTATATTAAATTTAAATTTAAATTTAACTCCCAATTCAAACATATAAATATATTAAATTGTTTAATTCCCATACAACTGGGTGTATCCCATTGGTAACACATTGTGGTGGTCATAGGTAGGTCACGGGGTTGAACCCTGTTGATCCACCCTTCCCCCATTTTCGCCAAATGTAATATTATTCAAGTTTATATATAAGTTCTTTACATGTATAATAAGAACTACATGTGGTATAGTGGTAAGGGTGTTTGGATAATGGGTGTGAGGTCCAAGGTTCGATCCTCCCAGATCACCTAATTTTTTTGAAAATATATTGAATTTCATATCATGTAAAGTGAGTTTTATACTTACATAGATTTCAGTGTATGGTGTTTTATCATTGCATAATTTTCAGTGTAGTTGTTCATTGATGGACGAATAGATTTTAGTGTAGATTTCATGGATGCATAAATTTTAGTGTGGACTTCATAGATGCATAAATTTAAGTGTATATGTTAATGCTTGACATTTTTGATATAGAGTCTGAACTAGAAATGGAAGATGTGCATGCAAAAGATGCTATCAGACAAACAGGAGAAGAACAAAAAACACAGAACGTCAAACGTCAGAAAGCATATTAAGGAAGAAAATCTAAGGAAATGACAACAAAAGAACGATAAGGATAAAGGTTTATACCATAGAACCAAAAGTTATGTGGATATTGAATTTCATTATCATGTAAAGTGAGTTTTATACTTGCATAGATTTCAGTGTATGGTGTTTTATCATTGCATGATTTTCAGTGTAGCTGTTAATCGATGAACGCATAGATTTCATGGATGCATACATTTTAGTGTGCATTTCATCGATGCATAAATTTCAGTGTATATGTTAATGCTTGACATTTTTGATATAGAGTCTGAACTAGAAATGGAAGATGTGTATGCGGAAGATGCTATCAGACAAACAAGAGAAGAACAAAAAATACAGAATGTCGAACGTCAGAAAGCATATCAAGGAAGAAAATCTAGCGAAATGACAACAAAAGAACGAGAAGAAGACTTGAAACAAAAAGCAGAACAACAAAAAATATATTGAAAAAGAAAGAATTGACAGCAGAAGAACGAATAAAATGAAACGCGGATTGACAAAAAGAATATAGAAAAAGAAAGTTAGACGAATTGACAGCAGAAGAACGAGAAGAACATAGAAAACGAAACGTTGACCGACAAAGAGCATATCGAGAGAGAAAGCTAAAGCAATTGGAAGAACATAGAAATCAAAATGTATAACAATAAAGACAATATTCAACCAATATACCCGCAGAACCAACTGTGGGAGATGCTTAACGTGTAACGGTCAGAGAGCGACGTGTTGATGACATGGTCCAATTTCAAGCAGCTCCAATTACTAATATGGTCCGAGATAAGGAGATTGAAATTGACGATAATATATTGGTACCATCTGAAGAAATGTATGGTAGACATCGAAAATTTTGTGAATGAATTGATCAATTAGCAGAAGTTCAAATGTGTCATGTCTGCCAGGAGTCATATGCTGGAATACAAGTACGTAATACAAATACATGTCCAATGTAGATTTTCACATGATCGATATGAGAAGATGTCAAAACTACCAGCTGTGAAGATAAGAAAATATGAATAAGATAGATTGAGAATGATCACGATGTGAACCATATTTTTATTTATTTAATCCTTACAAAATTATTGTCTCTATTTTCTAGTTTAACAATTTAATCATAATTATTACTTACATTATCATAATCCTCATAATTCTATCTGTGTTTTCAACTTAACCTGTTCCTTACAATGCTGATCAAACTCCAGTTTTGTGTCATCGGCCATGACTGGAACCAGCCTAGATCCAAATCCTAGGCTCTATCAAGTGCCGAGAGGGATCAAAAACCCCGAGGTGCAAACCTCTTCTCAGGTATTGCACTCAAGGAGCTTTTCGAGGAGAGGTTTGCACCTCGGGAGATTTGATCCTTCTCAGCGCTGGATAGAGCCTAGGATTTGGATCTGGGCTGGTTAGCTACGGTCCCACCTTCTTTGGGTGGTTATGTGGACAACTCCTCATGGTCCAGGACTATCCGTATGCGGGTACATACTTCAGAGGTGACCTAGACTTGACCCTAGCCGAGGGTGAGCGGTGAGGGAACTTAGGTAAGAACGAAACTCTATTTGTGTTTTTGCATTTTATAGTTTTTTGATGTTTTTGAGTAGTGTTGATGTTTCATACTTGTTTTTGATGCAGATATTGGTCCATCTCGACCGGAAGGGTCTTCTCCCATCACTAGGAGAGGAGCGATACGAGATATAGGAGCTGCTAATCAAGACACAACAGAGGATTTAGATGAGCTAGAGAAGAACCTCTAGGGACTAACGATGGACATACCAGACATATCCATCGATGATCTTCCTCGCGGGTACCAGCTTCGTACAACTAGAGTTTCTGGGAACTTTGGTCAGTTACTCTATAGAGTAGACCGAGCGATTATTTTCTATCATGAGCATCCTCAGGGATAGATCATACATTATGTATATGTACTGAAAGCTATGGGCTTCATAATTTTGTATCTATGACCTACTGAAAGCTCATATGCTTCAGATTTTGTACCAGTACTACATTTTTTTGTATTATACCGACATGATGATAGATATATATATATACAAAACACTATTCATGGCTTTATATACTGTGTTTCATTGATGATTATGGGATCTTGTGCATGTTTAGCTTATACTATGAATAATTTACATGTTATGTCATTTTTCATGCATCTGTTTGATAGAATGTTTATGAATGTGCAATGTACCAATCTAATATGAAATTGGCCAAGGAGTCAGCAATGTTGTTCATGTCTCTAGGAATATGTAGGTATTGAATGGACTCAAAGGACCTCTCCAAGAGACGTACTCGTCGGAAGAGATGGAGTAGCATAGGGCCATGGATAGCGAAGACATGATTGAGATGAGAGACCACTAATTGTGAGTCAAGGTGGAAAACAATGTGGTCCATACCCAGGGAAAGAGCATCGGTCAACAATCCAATCACTGCATGATACTCAGTGGCATTGTTAGTTGCATGTCCTAGACAAATTACTCCTGAACTAATGAGCTCACCGATAGGGGAATAGAGTACCCATGCCGGTGAAGCAAGGTTACGGGTATGCCGGCTGGCGCCGTCCACAAATCTGAAACACATTTTCATCTGCAAATCCAGGAAGAACATGGTATAAGCGTAAAGACAAGATCCTGACACACTCAAAGTAAAGTGTCACACCACACAAAACACACATCATGTACAATATCTACATAGTACTAATGCATAAAAGACTTAGGCATAATACCGCTTCAGGTAGAGCCCATTGTGAGGCTCCCCCAAAGATATTATGTTGTAGTCCTCAAGTTCATATGCAGGCCTTTTTCCAACACGCCCTTAACTACACATGGACCGTGCCACATGGACTCAAGTTTTCCTGCTCCCATTTTATCATGTTTTTGGTCATATGTAAGGACCAAATATCCCTCGTTGAAGATACGAGGTTTGAATGATTTTTCATACTGGGACTTGATGCGTTTGTTATGAGCTTCATTGGCCAGAGCTGCATCATAGTGGGTTCATTGAGTTTTTCCAAGTATAGAAAGCATTCTTCCTCGACGGTGGTGTTGGGTAAGAGTTCAATAACAAGTTTAAATGATAGAATCTCACACTCTATCGGTAATACTGCCTCTAGTATGTAGACCAATTGAAAAGGCGTGAAGCCAGTGACAATTTTGACGGAAGTCCAGTATGCCCATAGGGCTGAAAAAAGCATAGTGTTCCAGTTGGACTTATGTGTCCCTACCATCCGCTAAATCATGGTTTTCAAGACCTTATTGATGGCCTCTACTTGTCCATTTGATTGATGATAGTAAGGAGTTGAGTTCTCACATCGAAAACCCATTTCGACACTTAATTCATCCACCATCTTGTTCTGGAAATGGGATCCATGATCAATGATGATGGATTTGGGGACTCTGAATCATGCAATGATGTGGTTAAACATGATTAGTGTGGTAGTTGAGCCGTCTTCTTTGTATGTTGGCATAGCCTCGGCCCATTTGGTAATGTAATCGACTGCGACAATAACATAACCATGCCCCCCCGGCCGAGGTAGGATTACAATGCATGAATTCGATGCCCCATTTGGAAAAGGGACCGACGACGATAACAAGATGTAACAGGGAAGGATGAGAGCCATTTTTTATGATGAAAAAGCTGGCAAGGAGGACACTTCTTGACTGCTTCAATACAATCCTTGAAGATCGAAGGCCAATAGTATCCAACGTGTAGTATTTTATGAGTTGTAGCCATCCCAGAAAGATGACCGCCACATGCTCCTGAGTGACAATCATTCAGTACGTTTTCAGCCTCCTCATGAGTTAGGAAACGTCAGAGAATCAAATTGACACCATGACGATACAACGTGTCATCAATGATTAGGTAATACTTGGTGTGGTGATGCACATGACGACGTTCGTCACGAGATAATTGAGGATTGAACCGTTCAGTCTGGAGATATAATGTGATATCGCCATACCATGGGTCAGAAGTACTAATAAGAAATAAGGAATCGTCGGGGAGAGATTCCATGGGATCAGTTTCTGTATCAGTACAGGGAAGATCGCAAATAAGCTCTGTGAAAACCAAATACTTTTTAGAGTTAGCATTCTCAAACTGGAGATCGAATTCCTGAAGAATCACAGTCCAACGTGAATATTTTACCCCTAGTACCTGGCGTGTGAGAACATGGTACATGGGGTTAGATTCGACAATGATGGTGGTAGTGCGGAGGAGGATATACTGGCGGAAATTTTGGACAACAATGACTGCTGCGAGAGCTAGTTTCTCGACATGTGAACATCATGTTTTAGAATGAATGAGACCCTTACTAAGGTAATAAATCACGTGCTCTTGGGCGTTACTATCCTCCTGAACCAAAACCATAGCGATGGTGGTAGTGGAAGCAACAAGATAAAGGATGTAATCCTTGGTGTAGTTGGGCAGTTGTAACACAGGTGCATGGGTAATAGCATGTTTTAGGTTGTCAAAGGACTGGTGAGCATAATCATCCAAAATGAAAGGGACATAATTCTTAAGCAATCGCATGTATCCCTGTGTCTTTTCAGTGAAATTGCACACGAAACACCTTAAATAGTTTTCCTTCCCCTGCAAACTTTGAAGTTCCAGTATATCCGTTGGGGGTGGTAGAGTGATAATGGATTCCACCTTCAGGGGATCAATACAGATCCCCTCTTTCGAAATTATGAAGCCTAACAAGCGTCCGAAATCGACACAAAAGGTGCACTTGTGAGGGTTGAGATGGATATTTTTACCACCTACATTTGAGGAATACAACCGTCAGATGATCAATATGGAAATACAGACGATTCGAATGAGTAGGGAGATCGTTTAAGTAAGGCTCCACAAAGTCCTTCATGTCGTGGAAAGCGTATGACATAGCCCGCTGGAATGTGGCACCATCATTTTTGAGGCCAAAAGGGAGTTTTTGATATGATAACGTACCCCACGGGAAGATGAAAGCCGTCTTATGTTGACCGGTAGGGTGGATCTCTATCTGATTGTAGTTGAAAAATCCATCCATGACTGAGAAGATAACATTTCTAGCGCAGTTGTCGATGATCTGGTCAATAAACGAGGTAGGGTAGTTGTACTTGGGACAAGCCTAATTTAAATCCCTGTAATCGACACAGACCTGAATGGTGCCATATGTTTTGGTAACGAGGATGACATTAGAGATCCAATCTGTTAAGGGTATAGGATAAATGCACCTAGCCTTTAAGAGCTTTTCTATCTCTGCCTTGATAGCCACAGTTTTTTGAGGGTGCACGGGCGTAATTTTTTTTGTATAGGTTTTGCATTGGGATATGTTTGAATCTCATGCATGACGATAGCAGGATTAATCCCAGCCATTTCCTCCTAGCTCCATGCAAAAATGTTGCGGAACTGTTTAAATAATGTCATAAAAGTGGTGACTTCTTACGGAGAATAAGTTTTCCCTAATTGGATGTGTTCCACGACTCCTGGTTTCACCGAGATGTCGATCAGAATGGTAGGTGTGATATTAGCCAGGTTCCCCTCAACTACCGTATTCATAGTCAGGATAGGAGATTGGGGGAAAGGAAAGACATCAGGTGAAACAATCGTTTCTATAATGTTCTATATTAACTCTAACGGTGGAAGGAAAGACGATCGATGGTGGAGGTATTCCCATGGTGGCTCATCCGCACTCATAATATCCATGATGGACTCGCCAGAATGAAAAGTACAGAGTAGAGGATCAAGTTGGGATTAGCTCCACTGTAATGGCAGAGAACGTGAAGTAGATGCCACTGCAGATTGGACATTGGGTAAATAAGGTGTCGATTGGATGGCCTCATATGTAGCTTTTGTAGGGCTGAGAGGCATCACATCTCCAATCGTATCCAGATGGTCTAGATCGGGCACAATCCATTGATCGTTGGAGTAATGTAAGGATGAAATCATGTTCATCGTGGAAACATGGATAGGAGGATATGACGTTGGAAAGACTCCCATGAGGGATGAATCCTTAAGGAGTCCTACCCCCACACTCTCATATATCTATGTCGAGTTTCCTAGAAGAGGGACATTTCCTGCAGGGTTAGTAGTGGTGTCAATTGTACATAAGTCTAGTTGGTCAATAGTGACAATCTTCCCTTGGTGAGGAAATTGAACTATGCGGAAGATGGATGATACTACTGCAGTCATGGCATAGAACCCGTTTTAACCAAGTAGTAAGTTATAATCCAACGGGGCAGGAACTAATTCCACGTTAATGGAAACAATCTTGCCGCCCAACTCAACGGTGAAGGACTGTAACAACCCGTGTGGTTGAAAGCCACGTCCATCAAAGGCTTTCAAAGTAGTGGGGGAATGGTTCAACTCAGGAGATTCGATGGCTCACCAACAAGATAACGACATAACCAAGGTGGAGGCTCCTTCGTTTAGAATAGTATGATGGATGCTTTTCCCAACAACATTAGTAATGATTTGGAATGCAAGTTGATGGGAAATCCTCGGCTTGAAATACTCTAACTTGAACATAATGGTATTATAGGAATCTGGGTCTACAACTCCAATCGCGGATAAAAGGGCCTTACGTTGAATGGGATAGTTTTGTAAGACTTTGAGCATCGACATAGCACAAGGGGCTTGTGCTAAATACTCTACTATATTGTAGTTCTGAGCAGCCCGAGCATTTGGATTGAAAGTGGTGTTTCTAATAGTGCTCTTGGGTGGACACAAGACTGAATCTAGGGAAGGTTTCTCTATGATGAGATGAACTTGAGGTGATGGAATTTTAGATGTAGACACGGGTTTTTTTTTCAGGATTTCCCCCATTAGATTCCTTCGTAGAAGGAGAGTCATATGAACGTGATCGAGTATTCAAGTTGACCATTTCACTCCGCATCATGAGAACATGAGCGGTGGAGGACGTTTCTCCTTGAGGAAGAGATGGTTGTTGCGTGATCATATGTTGTTGTTGTGTGGGGAAGGGATCGGTTAGGACTTCGGGTGTGGGGTTCCCCTCGAGGAAATTTTGTACTTCATCCCGATGTGGGCACTCTTTGGTGAAGTGGTCACCACTTCATAGTAAACAAGGATACTTAACCTTCCGCTTTTGTTTGGTGTCATCGAGATTGTTCTGTTTGGGCTCTTGCTGGTTAGAAGAATTTTGATTTTTACCTTTGTTCTTATTTTTACCACCAGATTTTTGAGGTGAAGCAGATTGGATTGAATTCACTTCTTCGGTGGCAGTAGGGCTAGGCAATCTATTGGTGTTGTTCCCAGCCTGTGATGGGGGTGGAGTCAAGCCATGCGATACACCGGATTGTGTAGCAGGCTGGGTGTGAATGGAAACAATGATGCCATCGGCATGAGGTCCCGTGGGTGGTTTTGCTGGGTCGTAGGTAGGGCAGGGTGAATAAGGAAAAATATCGTATAAGGTGTCAGATTGAGCATAGACAAGGTCCAAATACTGAGCACGAGCTATAGCTTGTTCCTTTGTGATGACCCCACCCATTGTTACATATTTGGATATGATAGGTAATAATGACTTCCTAAACCAATATGCAAGGAGTTGGTCCGAAATGAGAGATTTATTTAAACGTCGTCTCCTCCTCCACTCATGAATATGATCAGAAATGTGAGTGGTAGTGGTTTGACGAAGAGAATTCAGAATATCCGTGCTAGTTTTGTAGTGGATCGGTAATTGAAAATGTGTCAAAATGACATAGCAAAAGATCTAAAATCGAGAAAGGAGTGTGGTGGAAACTCAATATACCACTTGGCGGCAGTACCAGTAAGGGTTCGCTGGAATAACCTCAAACAAATGGAATCATCCATTAAGGAGTTAGACGAACACCACAGATGATAAGTCATTACATAGTTTTTTGGGTCCTCACTGGGTTTGCTGTCAAACTTTGGGATATGAAATGAAGTTGGTGGCCAATTTGTGCCATGATAAATGGGATCGTTAGTCAACTATGATAAGTTTGGCAGATCAAGTGTAGCAAGAAATGGTAATTGCTGGTTTGGGTGTGGATACTGGTAGTACTAATAACGCATCTGTGTACCACTAGGACCATGGACTTATTGGTCGTAAGGTACTCCCGTAGGAAATTTTCCATATGGGGGTGGGTCGCTTGGTTTGGGAGGTGGAATTGAAGGGGGTCCTCCTCCGTCAGAATAAGGTGGTCCTCCGTCAAAAGGTGGGGGTCCGCCTCCTCCAGAGTAAGGTGGTTCTCCGCCGAAAGGTGGGGGTCCTCCTCCTCTAGAGTAAGGTGGTTCTCCGCCGAAAGGTGGGGTCCTCCTCCTCCATAATGGGGTGGTCCTCCACCTCTAGAATGGGGTGGTACTCCGCTAGAATGCGAGGGTACTCCTCCTCTATAATGGGGTGGTGGTGGTGGACCAAATGGTGGTGGAGGTGGTGCGATAGATGGTGGAGGTGGTGGGGGTGGTCCACTGGCCAGATGTCCAATCGGTGGGACATTATGGTTCCCCCATGGGGTATTTGGGTTTCCGAGATAGGGTAATTCAGGAAAGAGGTTTCTTGGATAGTTTTGTCTTATGTTAGGATTACGATGGCCTGAATAGGTATGCCCCCATGGGGGTTGGGTCCATATATATGCCCCCCACAATGATGTGTACACGTGGGTTGTCCCATGGTTGTAAGAGAATTTCCAACCATACTATAGTTTGGATGTGAATTATATCCTCCACTCACATTATGTCCGCTAACTGGGTGATGTACCCCAATCAGATTAGTTCCGCTAGATAGGGGTTTGCCCCTAGTCAAAAATTTCCCACTTACTGGAGTGTTCCCAGTAACCGAATGTTGACCACTAATGCTGGGTTGACTCGTAACAAATGGTTGACTACTGAAAAGGGGATTAATTCCAATTGACTGTAAACTAACAGTTAGATATAACCTCCCTTCGAATTTTGAGGTGGGGGAGGTGGAGGTAATGTCCCAGTAACATATTTAATAGAGGTGAAAGGTTCAGGGTATTTTTTAAGGATTATAAAAGCATACGTAAGTATAGTATTCTAGGCGATTATTTTGGATTGAAAAAAACATATATATATATATTGGTAGGTGAATATTAAATATGAAACATACAATTTACTACTGAAACTTATAAATTTTTGCGAATATTATGCTAAAAAAACATATTCTATGTAAATATAGGCGATAATAGAGGCTAAAAATGACCAAATAGCGAATTTATTTTTTGAAAAAAAGTTCAAAAAATAGCCAATTGGCTAAATTTCGCCCCTAAACATTTCCCTGGAAAGGTTTACCTTCAGAGGTTGGGGTCAAAGGAGGTGTAGAACTAGTCATCTGAATTTGAGGTGTAATGATAGGAAAAAAGGGTTGACTTGGTTCATAAGTGGTTGTGTTGGGTATGGGTTTGTATGCTAAGGAAAAAGATAAAGAACGTATAGGGGAATATCGAAAAATGGGTACCTCTAAACTCACTCTACGCAAGATACTTTGACGTTTAAGTTGTTCGCCAACCATGTGCAAATGGCTCATGCGATCATAGAGTGGTGCAAGAAACTTATCGTTAGGAATCCATCGACGAGGTATAGTTTCTTCCATTGTAAGTGACCCAAAATCAACAAAATATCGACCTAAATAGGTGTCCCAAAAAGATGCAGTTGGACCAAATACTGTTGATAGAGTGTCATTCCGGGGTTGACTGAAAACCAAATCTGTATCTCCAGGATGTCCTTGCATCGAATGATGGAAAGACGTGTCATATGAAGTAGTTTGTTCCACAATCAAAGGTCCCGTAGGATCAAAGATAGGTGGATTTGCGGGAGGTGAATCAGTTCATTCTCGACTCTAAGGTAGAGGTATCTTCTTCATGTGGCATAGACGTAGTAGGTGGATTCATGTTTGCTCCCGAGTTCTCCTCTTGATCAAGGGGATATTTAGGTGGCAAGTTAAAAATCGTTCGGTATATTCTCAAAGGTTGATTAGGCAGAATGAATGAACCAAAATTTCTCCTAAGTGGTTTCTACACAAAAAGAAAAAAATGCAATCCAAAATCTACAGAAGCTAAATCCACAAGCAAACTTATGTGACAGGTGTGGATTCAATGGTTTGGAACCTCACGGGATTATCAAGGTGGTGCAACTCACGATACACCATAGGGTCCAATAGTTATACTCATCCCAATCTTTCAGAGCACTAACCAGGGAGGATTAGGACCGTACGCCTGACCGTATAACTTGACCACCTGAAGCACATGAATAGTAGCTCCCAGAGTGTTGTTCTCGGTGTATTGCTATTCCAATATGTCCAATAGGTTAGCTGGGATGGTTACAGGAATCATAGAAGGGTCTCTTGATATACGCAAGGTACTTGGGAGCTCAAATCCGTAGTGGTGTTGTCTAATGCACAACCGTACGACAGGAGCCAAGGGTACACGAAAGGCCATTCAATATATCGATTGGTAGGTGGAACAACTACAAGCCCCCAGGATGCAGTGCAGGCAAAGAACGACAACTTCCACGCTTAAAGACATTGGAACACGTCTCTAACTTAACACACAAGTTTCTATACAGTTTTAACCTAACACTACTAGTAAATATTATCTTTGATGGTTAGGTGGATGCATGATCTGTAGACATGAATTTAAAAAGAATGAAAACCTAAGCTACATGCAAATTAAATGAAAATATTTTCTTTTCTTTTGATGAAATCTATCTAAGGTAAGGAGAAATTTTCTGGTAAAAAAAAATGAACAAGTACCCCTATACTTCAAAATAAACCAAAAGACAAATGAAACACTCTTTTCACTAATCCAACAAAAATGAAATCACACACCAAATATTAAATGCTTTTCTTTTTTGTCTTTTCAAGTTTAAACGAATTTACGAAAAAGTGAAAAGGAGAATTTCTCTATTGAATGCAATAACTTCAATTTTCCAAAATAAAGATAAAAAAGTGGAAGAAAATATAAAAAAAATGCAAGAATCTTTCAATCTTTGGAAATGATTTGTAAAATTTCTAATGCACCTGAAGTTTTCAAAGAAATGATAAGCAAGTTCTCATAACTAAGAAAATACAAGATAATGATGATGCTTTAAAACTTTTCAAAGATCTTTCGATGATAAATTCCAAAGTATGAAAAAATCTCTACAACACTTTCAAGAAAGAACTCGAAATGAATATAATGAGCAATTTTTTGACTTCTTCCTCAAATGCACTCAAAGATATGAGAATGATGCCACTTTCCAGATATAGATTCAGAAAATGAAAGAATATACTACTGCAAACTCTAAACGGTGGGAAACTCCCAAAGAAATGTGATCACCCAAAATCTCAATAACACTCAAAACAGATAAAACCAAGCCAAAAATCGCAATAACAAAAAAATGAGAAGGCTCGGAAGTCAGATCGAACAAATCGAACAGATTTGGTGAAACGATCAGGAGTCACAAGAATGAGTATATCGGTGGGGGGTTGAAATTTCCCACAATGACTGAATCACTTGGTTGACTAGCTAAGATCCTAATCGATACTTAAACTTCACAATCAAGCCAAGGATAACACTATGCTTTGCCTAGGGGTTCTGTGACTGCAAGGAACAAAACATAGAACTCATAAAATCAAACCAAAAACCAACTTGAAATTTTTTAGACCAAGTGCCAAATAATACAGGGAAACACACCCTGCAAGTGTGCACCAGGGCGTTGGAAGGTCCAACAATGCACTCTGTAAATGGGTATGTCGTGTTATCAACGCAGTTTGTAGACAAACTGGTAGCGTCAGCGACGCATTTTGGTAGCCAACAAGGAGCGTCAGAAACACAGTGATGCATGGGATGAAAGGCCCAGGTGTGTCAGGTGGGATCCAAGTCAATAAAAATAAAAATACTTCAAGAATAAAAAGGAAAAAGGTTTGATGATAATCCTAATCAAAGTCTGTATAACCCAAAGACTCACTGATGGTTAGATCCAATGGAAGGAAAGGAAAATGAGGCTCAATCAAGAAAAATCAAGAATTGAAAACAATTCAAACCTATGATCTATAACTCCCTAGTACGGTCGCTATTTTTGTATGAAGACAATATGTTAATGCGGACAAAAACGGATCTCTCTAGCCTAAATGGTTTAGGTCTAGTACAAAAGAATACACAACATAAAATATTTCCTAGATAGATTAAATTGAAAGGTAGTTCAAAGGATGATTTACCTTATGATCACAATTCCTTTCTCCTCGCTTGATCTACTTCCAGTCCCTCGATCTCCTGCTGCAAGACAAGATAGAGAAAATGGAAACAAGCAAACAACATGAAAGCATATGATTATGAATCTAACTAGATAAGCAGTCAAAGAAGCTAATCATAAACAATATCACAAAACATAATAAGTTTATGGAAAGATGTTTATATTAAATGTAAATTGAAACAAATACAAAATAGAGAGAGTTACAACTAGGATTATCTTGCCTCAAACATCGAAATCTGCCTAATCTCCTATGGATGAAGAAGATAGTCTGACCAAATTCCACCAGCATATGGGTGCATAATCCTTCCTCCTCTCACAATGGTGAGGGGGTTTGTATATATAGGGCTAAAAAGACAGAATAGGTTGAGGATTTAGGGGAGAGGTCTAAGGGATCATCCCACTAGGTCAGGGGACCGAGATACACTTATCCAAGCATCTAGGGATAAGCCTCCACATCATCAACCTTCAAGAAGTTGCCTGAAGCTTCCTTTTATCCACTTTAACCAACTCCAACGCACCTTGCATGTAGGAAACATGTGTCAGAGGTAGATCACCGCATGTTGTACAAAAGCATACTGTGTCAGTGATGAGATATGATAAGGTGCAAAGTGCATCACCTTGAGTTTGACGCTCCTTTACGGAAGGTAGAGTGCGTCGAGGTGACTACAAAAGGAAAAGGAAACTCTAGGGATTAAGGCATGGAGATGACACATGACTCATGATGACGAGATTTTGGTGTAACAGAATGCCCCCGAAAGCATGAAGCTAGTAAAATAGAATGGGTGAAGTGCTTTGCAATATAAAGGAATGAGGAAAGAATCATTGGTTGGAAATGGACTTCTGCAGTACAACTAACTCTGAGATATATGTCTCACATGACTCATAACATGGTTGCCAACCAATACATTGCACATCCATGATAGTAAAGACCGACTGAACACAATCATGTTTACTAGACACAAGCGTAGATCCATGATGAGATGATAACACAACCATGACCAATACAAAGTGGATCAATGTAATATGACTCAAAACAATATCCAACACAACCTGGGTGATATTTATGACTTAACCCAGGGTCTTCAAGCCGAACCCACAATGATACGAATCTAACCATGTGATTACACATGTCTTGAAGTGGAAAATGGTAGAAACCACTTGCTTACTGGTCATTGATATATACCATTAACAAGCGAGAGGGAGATCACCATTGATGTCAATGATTCCCAAGGTATCATAGTACATACCATCGAATGTGAATCAATGAGCTGAGGTCAAACACTCGATGGAATATTTCAATCAAGAGCCAATGATGTGAACTCATGTTGAAAGCGAGGTAACCTGCCATTAAGGAATGGAGGCCCAAGGTACTTGATTAGTTTCTAGATTCAATACTTCGATGATGTGTTGAAGTCGACAAGGATAAACCCATTGAAGGAGGGCCATGATGTATCCCCCATCATCGAAACGAAACATGATCAAATATGTTTTGGAGTAAATCGAACAGTAGAGTAATGTATGAGATTAACTTAGGGAAGACTGGCATGATAGAAGGTAGAATGGTTGCAGATAGTGAATCGATGAACATACCTCTCTTGAACATGGGCATGGCATGACTTGGCAGTATTGACATGACGAGAATGACACTGAACCCTAATGAAAATGATGACATAATCATTCTTTGGATGAATCAAAGGAGTGTAAAGACTCATGGAATTGATGTGACTCGAAGATAAATAGATTATCCAAGTATTGGATGCACATGCAAACAAGTGCCATGTTCAAGAGTAACTAAGTACTGCCATAATTACTATGAAACATAAACTCTTTCCTTTTCCCCATCATGATTGATGAGTACCTATTTTGTCTTTTTAACGAGCTTGAGGAGGGTAACGGATGCTCAATATAGCTCATCCTTCGTACGAGTCCAATCCCAAATGTTTTACGAACATGAGATAGGAGGGGTTCGTCCCAAAACGAGCCCTTCAATGTCAGATTTCAACGAGTCCAAAGAAGGTAAACTTGGTGTCATTTCATGTTTAGAGAGTCTGAAAAGAAATAAAGAAGACTCCAAAGGTTCTTTTTCGTAAAAGTTAGTCTCCTCATCCGAAAAATAATAAACGATATGAGAAGAACTCTTCCAGTCATGATTAACTGGAGTGCTCCTTTTTCATAAATAGGACCTCCTGGTTCAAAAAAGGGGTAAACTATCACCAGAAAGACGATCATTTAAATACTTTTACAAGCGTGAAGGAATCAAGTTCGCTTGGTGATCTTTTCATATTTAGGGAGTCTTAAAAGAGCTTAAAGAGGAACTCCGAGGGGTTCCTTTTTCGTGGTAGTTTTATGAGCCCGAAAAAGTGATAAAATACAACTCGGTGACTTATTCTCATCATTTTACGAGCACGAGAAAGGACAAAAGTAAGCTTGAAGGAAGTAATGTTTGATTTTAATGAGCGGGATTGTAGCATAAAAAACACTCAAAGAGACTTTCACACTTGAAAACAAGCATGAAATGACCACGATAGCCGCCGAAAAGTTAGAACACAACTCTATTGCATCTGCGGACTCCAAAAACTAAGTTTAAATGACAAATCATGTGTTTAGACATAAAAATATTACCAATTATAGTAAAAATGACCCATAAAAGAAACAATTAAAATAAGAATATTCCATTTTCTTTTATAAAAAGGCTAAATAGTAAAAAATAGTTACCATTGTTTTTTACCAAATTTGGAAGAATGAAAACACCATTTCAGAGCCGATTTTCAAACATCTGCTGTGGAGGCCACTGTCCACTGTTTCTTGCCACGTCAATGATAGGTAAGCATGAACTTTGTCCAACATCTTTCTAGTGGATTAGTTTTTTTTCTTTAAGGTAAATTTTTAGGGTTTTTGGCTTGTAAATGAGGGGATTATGCGTGTTCTGGTCGATGCGCTTTCTCCTTGCGGGAAGTGCGTCGAGGGATCTTTGACGCACTTCTCGTATGGGAAAAGCACGTTGCCGGTGCAATGTATACAAAGTCGGGGTGTGTTGGAGCAATCCCATAATCAAAACAAATAAATGGGGCAAAAAGGGGCCAATCCAATGGTTTAGAAAGATGCTAATGCTTGTTTAATTGGTATTTGGACAGGTTTGGACTCACACCATGGTCCAATGGAAGGAGAGAGAGCATGGAATGGAATATGCCCAAGCGGCACATGACCCAAACTCAATGAATGCATTGCGGTAATGTGGGTTGTTAAAGTTCTTTCATGTAAAAGGCATGAGGGCCTAGGTACAATTACTGGATTACCTGATCGGATTGTGGGATCCGGATCAGCAACACTTCCGTGTGGGTGCACACATCCTTACTTTGGATGTTGAGGATGTGTATTTTCTGACAGGGCTATCCAGGAGGGGAGCCCCAATTTCATTATCTGGTCCGCGGGGCAGCGATCAATCTACTAAGAGCTTGCTTGCTCAGTGGTGTACACCTGGTACCCAAATGCTTGCTGGGAAAATTCCCATCAAGAATGTACAAGATAGCCTGCTGCGAATGATCCTGTTCACTATTGAGAGGGTGGCGGGGAGCAGAGATCCTCATCATGCCACCAAGGCCCACATGCTCTATGCCATTGAGTTAATGGCGCCTAGGAGTCAACAACGTTTTTCATGTCTCTAGGAATGCGCAGGTATTGAATGGACTCAAAGGACCTCTCCAAGAGACGTACTCATCAGAATAGACGGAGTAGCATAACGTCGCGAATAGCGTAGAAATGGTGGAGATGAGAAACCACTAATTGTGAGTCAAGGTGGACAACAATGTGGTCCATACCCAGGGAAAGAGAGTCGGTTAACAATCCAATCATTGTGTGATACTCAACGAAATTTTTGGTTGCATGTACTAGACAACTTCCCCCTGAACTAATGAGTTCGCCGATAGGGGAATAGAGTACCCATGCTGCTGAAGTGAGGTTACGGGTATGCCGGTTGGTGCCATCCGCAAATCCGAAACATGTTTCCATCTACACATCTAGATAGAACATGGCATAAGTGTAAATACAAGATCCTAACACACTTAAAGTAAAGCGTCACACCACACAAAACACACATCATGTACAATATCTACATAGTACTAATGCATAAAAGACTTAGGCATAGTATCGCTTCTGGTAGAGACCATTGCGAGGCTCCCCCAAAGATATTTCGTTGTATACCTCAAGTTCATATGCTCCTTTTTACAACACATGCTTAACTACATACGGACCGTGCCACATGGACTCAAGTTTGCATGCCCCCAGTTTATCATGTTTTTGGTCGTATGTAAGGACCAAGTCTCCCTCATTGAAGATACGAGGTTTGACTGATTTGTCATACTGGGACTTGATGCATTTCTTATGAGCTTCATTGTCCATAGTTGCATCATGGCGGATTTCATCGAGTTTTTCCAAGTATAGAAAGATTTATTCCTCGGCGATGGTGTTGGGTAAGAGTTCAACAACGAGATTCAATGACAGTATATCGGTAGTACTACCTCTAGTCCATAGACAAATTGAAAAGGAGTGAATCCAGTGGCAGTTTTGATGGAATTCATGTACACCCATAGGGATGAAAAAAAATAGTGTGGCAGTTGGACTTATGTGTCCCTTCCATCCGCTGAATCATGGTTTTCAAGACCTTATTGATGGCCTATACTTGTCCATTCGATTGAGGGTAGTAAGGAGTTGAGTTCTCATGCCGAAAACCCATCCTGGCACTTAATTCATCCACCATCTTGTTCTTCAAATGGGATCCATGATCAGTGACAATGGATTTGGGGAATCCGAATCATGCAATGATGTGGTTAAACATGAAGATTGCGACAGTTGCACCGTATTCTTTGTATGTAGGCATAGCCTCAGACCATTTGGTAAAGTAGTCGATTGCAACAATAACATAACCATGCCCCCCGGTTGAGGTAGGATTACAATGCATGAATTCAATGCCCCATTTGGAAAAGGGACTAATGGAGATAACTGGATATAGCGGGGCAGGATGATAGCTCTTTTTGTGATGAAAAAACTTGCAAGGAGGAAACTTCTTAACTGCTTCAATACAATCCTTGAAGATGGAAGGCCAATTGTATCCAGTGCATAGTATTTGCTAAGCTGTAGCCATCCCAAAAAGATGTCTACCACATTCCCCCGAGTGACCATCATTCAGTACGTGTTCATCCTCCTCATGAGTTAGGAAACATCGGAGAATCGAATCGACACCACGACGATACAACATGTCACCAATGATTAGGTAATACTTGGCGTGGTGAAGCACATGACAACGTTCATCATGAGATAACTGAGGATTGAACCGTTGGTTCTGGAGATATAATGTGATATATCCATACCATGGGTCAGAAGTACTAATAAGAAACAAGGAATCGTGGGGGAGAGAGTCCATGGCCTCAGGTTTTTGTATCAGTACAGGGAACATTGCAAATAAGCTCCATGAAAACCAAAGATTTTTTAGACTTAGTGTTGCTTGGTTTTTCAACCAAGCATGTGCAAGAATGCACTAGCTAACTAGTAGCAACAGTCTCAAATAAAAACAAAAACAACTATGAATAAACTAATATAATCAGATCTAACATTAACATGTGTAAAAGAAATAAAAAACTGAATTTAAGAACATTAGCAATAAGATCTATGGAAAAACAATAACTTGAAAAATATTTGATTTTGTATTACCTCAAATGGTGAGGATGATGGGTGTTGAGCAATTTCAAGGTTGAGAAGCTCCAATATTCAATGGTCTCTTCTTCTCCAAAGCTTCAATGGGGATCTTCAAACTCGAAATGGGAGGCAATGGCTCTCAAAGGGAATTTGGCAGCATAAGGATAGGATGAAATGTGGATGGATAGTGAGGAGCCCCTATCACCTTTTTATAGTTTTTGGTGATGGGGAATACCATTATGGTTTTGAGGAAACCAATGGTATTAACCAACATGGTTTAGGTCTCTTTTTCCATGTTTTTCCTTTTTTGAATATTTTGAATATTTTTATTCCCTTTTAATATTTTTTTGGGAATGTTGGACATTTTTTGAGGGTTTTTTGAGGAAAAAATACATATTTGAGGGGAAAAAGGGGTATTATGGTCATTTTGGTGACCTTTTGAAGGTTTTTAGAGGCTCAAATGGTGGAAAAAGTGGACAAATGGGTCATGTGAATAAGGGAATGAGCTAGTGAGCACTTTTTGGGTGTTAACAGATTGCCCCCTGATGTGTGAGGGCAGGATCTCATCATATGGCCAATAGACATCATAGTTCTTTTGTCTTTTTTCTGGTGTTTGGAGAAGAGAAGAGACTGATTGGAGACTGGAATAAGGGCCCCTTGGAAGTTGCAAAAACTGAAAAAATACATGGCCTCAAAATGAATGAGGAATAATCTCTGATTATGGATGAGGCAGGCATACCCATGCTCGTATCAAGACATATACATAACAATTAGGCCCAAGAAGGGGGACCTGAATAATACATAAAAATCTGTTGGTACATCATAATGGTACAGAGGGGACACAATGCTGGGACGTACTCATGGTCATACCATGACTGATCTCAATAATTGATACACTGGAAAAGAGCAACAACCATTATGATTAAGGTGTCAGAAGGGTTGATGAACTGCTGAATCTGAAGGTGTCCAACATCTATAGGGACTCAATGACTGTGAGTCAACTTCTGAGGAGTATATGTAACTGTATACTCGAGGGAGTATTAAACTAGGGTACATCTAAAAACTTTTGCCAAGCGCAACCCGGATATCCATAGAAATGTGTAACTGGTTGTTTCGTCTATTAGACTCTCAAATGTGGTAGAGTCAGGTGATATCCGGGGTCTTCAACAAATAACCGAAGGGACCAATACCCTGTACGAGTCTCAACGATGCGATTAAGGTGTTGAAGTCGAGCATGTGAGAAACAATCATTTCCAGAGGCATTGAGGGCTCCTTTCGAAATGATCCGTAGGTACTCATCACTAATGGTGATGAGTCCAAGGTACAAGGACCTCTGGGTCTATCCTCTGGAATAGATTTGGTTGGCGTCGACAGAGGGAGACCAACAAATATCAAGGCAATGATGTTTCCTTGATAGGGGCGCGAGGTGTACAACTAAACTGTGATAGTACTGAAGGTAGTATTGACGTACTATGGGGATGTGGAAAAACTGGGGTCATAGAGTGGGTGGACTCAAACTTCCTTTGTTCAGAGCATGACGACATGGTTGACCTGGCAGCATATGAAACTGTTTGTTAGGTGTGGGGATCATACCTTAGGGGTATGTATTGTATACTAGAGTGACTCTGGGGGGACAAGCTGATGGATTCTTTTGGGAGACTCTCAGGGTGACATATTGCAGAATGCTCTGAACAAAGGCGACCATACTGGGGAAGCTGCCTTATGAGAAGACATGATCTGTTGTGGCACCGAAAAGCATCATTGGGTCCTTCTTCGCAGTTTTAATGAGATCCAACAAGGGAAAAAAGTGTGCTCTGAAATGGCACTATCCTGTGGATTTATGTGAGCCCAGGACTGTTCATGCTCGTGAGTGCTTTCATTTTGAAGGAGTTTGAAAACAATAAGAAGACTCTGAATTGGTGGAGGAGTACTGTCCTGTGGATTTGTACGAGCTCGAGACAGTAATTGCTCATGGTTTGCTTTCAATTTTAGAGAGTCTGAAAGCAATAAGTAGACTCCATTGGTGTTCTTTTTCGTATGTTAGTCTCCAAGGCCCGAAAAAGCATAAAATGATGCAAATGGAGAACTCTTCTAGCCAATGTGACTAGAGTATTCCTTTTTCGTAATTAGTCTACAAGGTCCAGAAAAGGGGTACACTTATACCAGGTAGATGCCCTTTCAGATACTTTTAGCGAGCATGAAAGGAAGCAAGGTTGCTCGGTGATCTTTTCAATGTTTTTAGGAGTCAGAAAAGAGCTTAACATAATCTCCCTAAGTGCCTTTTTCCTAAAAGAATTGCTCGGCCCAAAAAATGGATAAAATTATACCGAACAAAAAGTTTATTGGTGAGAGTGAGGAATGATCTCGAGCATCGTTATGAGCGCGAAAAACTGAATCCGACGATATAAGACTTGTAAAAAACAGACCATGGTCGATGTGGCACGCAAACCGAGGCGATGAGGGGAATTTTGGAGAAATTCACAAAAACTATGGGGGTGAGAGCAAGAAATGATCTCAAGCATCATCACGAGCGCAAAAAATTGAATCCGACGATATAAAACTCATAAAAAATGGACCACGACTGATGTGGTGTGCAAATCGAGGTGACAAGGGGCATGTAAAAAATGCCCAAAAAATCTAGTGGTGAGAGCGATAAATGACCTCAAGCATCTTTACGAGCGCAGAAAACTGAATCCAGCGATATAAAACTCGTCAAAAACAAACCATGACCGATGTGGCGCACAAATCGAGGCGACGAGGGGCATGGGAAAAATGCCCAAAAAATCTGGTGGTGAGAGCGAGAAATGATCTCAAGCATCGTCACGAGGGCGAAAAACTGAATCGGGCGATATAAAACTCGTAAAAAATGAACCATGGCCGATGTGGCATGCAAATCAAGGTGACGAGGGGTATGAGAAAAATGTCCAAAAAAGCGACCTAGTGGAATCGAGAAAAGGAGTGGACTATAATGAAGTTCTCGTTGCGCTGATTCCAACGGTACCAACGGTTTGAAAAACATATGTCGTATGATGCCGAAATTGTTGATTGAAAATGGTCAAATTTCTATAAATAGCAAGTGGGCCCAATGTGACAAGTGTCATTTTCACCATTGAGTTTCATAGAGTAATTGAGTTGGTCAGAGCATTTTCTTGATTTGTGGGAGATCGGACCGTTGGTTTTTCATTCTGTGAGTTTCAGGTAAGCCTATGTGCCTTAGCCTTTAAAATTATTTCCTTTCTAGTTAGCGTCGAGGCCTCGGAGGATGCGTAATTCCACGTTGGCTTCCCAATGTGGAATATCGTGGGTTTCGGCTCATTTTCCGCGATGCACATTGCTGGTATGGGCTTGATAGCCGCGATGTGCATCGTGACTGTGGGTTAGACAGTCGTGATGTTCATCGCGGTTGTGGGGGATGGCAGTCGCGATGTTCATCGTGGTTGTGGGGCTTACAGCCGCGATGCCCATTGTGACTGTGGGGCTGATACCCGCGATGTTCATCGCGGCTGTGAGTTTGAAAGTCACGATGTTCATCACGACTAAGAGCCTGAAAGTCGCGATGGGGATTTTGGGGAAAACATTTTGTTTTCTAAAAACTTTTCCTTTGTTTTTTGGCAGGATGTTGAGGAGGTCGCTGGTGTCGTGGAGGGAGAGGGAGATTGATGTGGAGCTGATGGGCAGGATTTGGGATGACCCGAATGTGCGGGCGGCCTTGGCCTTAGGCGGACTACTAAAGTTTGCTCAGGTTCCTATTATGCGTTCAGTTAGAGATCTGCTGAACAAGTTGGTTGACTTCTGGGTCCTAGAGGAGGTGGCTTTCATGGTGCAAGGTGAGTGACTGGAGATCACCTTGACCGATGTGTACTTTCTTACTGGCTTGCCCCGTTTGGGTGAGATAGGGGAGCTACAGCCGAGGATTCCGGCTGGCATGGATATTGAGGATCTACTGGAGAGATTCTGCGTTCCGGGGGCCGGTATGCAGAATAGCGCATTGAGTGTCTCTGATCTGCGGGAACCGGAGATGCAGGCGGTGGCGGCTTGTGTTTTGTGGGTTCTTGGTGCACAGGTACCCCATTGTTTGTCTGGGGGAAAAACCATGATGGTAGACAGTGTCCTGAGGGGGACCTATTTTGCTTGGGGTAGATGTTTTTGGCCTGTGTTCAGTGAGCGCTAAACAAGGTTAGTCAGGAGGGAGGAGAGTTCAGCTATGCTTCTTTCCTCTGTTGTTTCTTTTTTGAGCGGGTCCCTACCTTGCGGCCACGTGTGCCGGTTCGTGATGGGTTGAGGAGTGAGCCATGGATGGTGCAGTGGGGGGAGATGATTCCCCGAGGTGGTGGTGGTATCCGACGGTTCTTTTCGTCGGAGATGTATGACCAGTGGGAGCAGGTGCCCGTTGGTATTGATGATTATCCGTATGTTGGTATGGACTTCCGGGGATACCCTGAGATTCCTCGAGCTCAGGGACAGGATTGGGGGGTTGGACGGTATGTCTTTGTTTTTGTTTCTCTATTATATCATGTTTAGATGTTACTGTTATGAGTATAGCTAGAGATGTTTGATATGATACTGACTTGATTTACTGTGGGTTTTTTGCAGATGTTGGTCCGAGGCCACCAGTGGATCATATAGGACGTCGGGGACGGAAGGTGGTGGTGGTACCTTTGCTGATAGTAGCACCACCACCTCGTGCACGAGGAGTTGTGCACCCGCGCGATGATGCCCTAGAGGACGTATGCGATACCTTAGAGGGGCTTCTAGTGGGTGCACCAGAGGAGGGTTGGAGGGATCTAGATTGGCCTACTATCAAGCGTTGTTTCGATGCTCCCCGTGAGTGGCGGTCGATCCTGCTGAGTGTAGCTGTGGTGATGACCGAGAGGAGAGCTCGGGATCAGTATGATCTGGAGGAGCCAGAGAAGGAGGAGCCAGAGGATCCCGTTGATCATGATGATTAGGTGATATTATACCTACTCCCAAATGCTGATGAGCATATGGGGATGTATTTTGTTGATACACATTTTGTACGGCTAGTGTACCTTTTGTATATTTGGGTGATGAGAGCACCGCTGACATTATGACTCTTATGATGATATATATATATATGTGTTTTGGTATATAGTCATGTATGCATGTGGATGCACATCTTGTCTTTTCGTTTACGTTTTGTTGCACGTGGATGCAATTGTAATTTGTTTGTTTTCCCGTGGAGGCATGTTTGATGCACGTGGATGCAAAGTTATGATTTTGTATGCCCATGGAGGCATATGTTATGCACGTGGATGCAATGTTTTGATTTTTTGTACGCCCGTGGAGGCATATCTTATGCACGTGGATGCAATGTTTTGATGATTTTATAATGCCTATCTGATGCATGTCGTGATGTCCTACATGTTTTGGTTGACTTGCCAATCTAGAATGTTGTTAGCCATTTGGTCTGCTACAGTGTTATGATTTCTAGGGACATGATTGAAAGAGATGGATTCAAAATGTCGAATCATTTGTTTTGTGCGCAAGAATTTTCTAAATAGACAGGGATCACGTACCTGGTAATAGTTGTTGAGCTGGGAAACAAGGAGCTGGGAGTCCAGGAAAACACTAATGTGACTTATGCCCATTTGGAGAGCAGCGGCCAGTAGACCAGTTACGGCATCCTACTCAACATGGTTGTTTGTGGCAACACCTATGCACACTCCGTCGAGGTGGATCAACTCATGTAAAGGGGAATAAATTACCCAAGCCGCTGAAGCAAGATTTGGAGACCAATAGCTTGCTCCAACGACAAAACCGACATGGTAGAGTGGGACAGGATCCATCTGTGTTCATGCAGGAAAGAAAGAAAATGTAAGGTTTTGAAAATTTACAGTGAAAAAATAAATTAAAAGACTATACAATATGGACTATGGTGTCCAGAAGTTTTTATGTGTAGAATCGTTTGAGGTACAACCCGTTACGGGGGTTGCGCATGGGATTTCCTTCCGAGTCGGTCAAAATGTATGCTCCATGTCCAAGGCAAGTGTGTATGATATATGGGCCTTGCCACATAGATTGGAACTTTCCTTTGCCTGTTTTTTCATGGGCTTGGTCGTAAACAAATACCAGGTCTCCTTCACTAAATTCTTGTGGGTGAACATGTTTATCGTAATGAAGTTTAGATCTGTTCTTTGCGGCTTCGATTGTTTGGAGAGCTGCGCGGCGATCTTCGTCGGCCTGCTCTAAAATAAGTAAGCGTTCTTCAATTAGTGATGTATCGGGGAGAAGTTCTACGGAAATTTGTAATGTTGGTATTTGGCATTCAATGGGGAGGATAGATTCCATGCCATGAACTAAATGGAATGGGGTAAAGCCGGTGGCGGTTTTAGTCGACGTGCGGTATGCCCATAATGCGGGAAAAAGCATATGATGCCAATTGGATTTATGTTTGTCGACAGTGCACTGGAGGATGGTCTTCAAAATTTTGTTAACAGCTTCGACTTGGCCATTCCCTTGGGGGTAGTAGGCAGAGGAGAAATGATGTTCAAACTTAAGGAGTATTGACAATTCTCTCCAAATGGAGTCTTTGAAGTGAGAGCCGTGGTCTGAGACGAGTTGCTTTGGTACTCCGAAACGAGCAATAACATGGTTGAGGAAAAAACGGGCTGCAGTGTTGGCTTTGCAATTGTAAGTAGGCATGGCTTCCGCCCATTTGGTAAAGTAATCAACAGCCACAATAATGTGTTTGTGGCTGCCGGCTGATGCGGGATTGTAATCCATGAAGTCGATGGCCCATTTGCAAAATGGTCCAATGGTGACGATTGGATGAAGGGGGGGCGGGGGGGGGTTCTTGCCTTGGGGGAAAAGAGCTGGCATTTTTGGCAATGTTTGACTGTTGTGATACAATCAATGAATAATGATGGCCAAAAATAACCTGCGCGAATTACCTTTTGGGCGGTGGCCATTCCAGAGAAATGGTCGCCGCAGGCACCGCTATGACAGTCGTTAAGGACGTGTTCTGCTTCGTCTTGGGAAAGGCATCGTCGTAGGATTGTGTCGACGCCACGTCGATAGAGGACATCACCCAAGAGGAGATAACGGGGGGCATGGTGACGGATGCGACGACATCCATCACGGTTGATGTTGGGTCAAAACTTATGTGTGCAGAGGTATACCAAAATGTCGCTGTACCAAGGATCGTCAGACGAGATGATGAAAAAATGTTCGTCGATTATTTCAGTGTGGATAGCTGGTGATGATGACGAGGATGGTAATTCTGTAATGAGTTGAGCGAGTGCTAATGCTTTTGTGCTCTTCGGGGTTTTAAAATTTAGGTCATATTCTTGTAAGATAATCACCCATTTGGAAACACGGCCTTGTAGAAGGCAGTGATTCAAGAGATAGACCATTGGGTTGGAATTGGCCACAACCATGGTGTGGCTGAGGAGAATGTAATGTCACAACTTTTGTACTGAAAAGACGATGGCGAGGGCCATTTTCTCTTAATGTGGGTAGCGCAGTGGTGGGCCTAACAAGGTTTGTCTCACATAGTAAATGACATGTTCTTGACGAGCGGAGTCTTCTTGGACGAGTACTCCGGAAACGGCATAATTTGATGCCAAAATGTACAGGGTAAAGTCTTTCGTGAAATCTGGACGAGAAATCAAGGGGGCACTCGTAAGCGCTTTTTTCAGGTCTGTGAAAGCTCCTTCTGCTTGGTCGTCCCAATAAAAACGGGTATGAAGGCGAAGTAAACAGAGGAAACCATGTACTGTGGTGGCGTAATCTGGGACAAAGCGATGAAGGAAGTTGGACTTCCCTTGGAGGCTTTGTAGTTGCCTTAATGTATGAGGTGATAGTAGGTCTACTATGGCTTGGAATTTTAGGGGGTCGACAGTGATCCCTTTTTCTGAAATGACAAATCGCAATAGGTGACCTGCTGGAACGCAAAAGACACACTTGAGTGGGTTCAGGCGGATGTTGTATTTTCGACAACGCAAGAAAACTTGTCGAAGATCATCTAAGTGGTCAGATCGCTTCTTAGATCGAGCCGTGAGGTCGTCTAGATAAACTAATATGATTTTATTAAGATCGTGGAAACAATAAGTCATGGCTCATTGGAAAGTGGCTCCAGCGTTCTTGAGACCGAAAGGCATGATGCGATAGGCGAAGGTGCCCCATGAGGTAGTAAAAGCAGTCTTGTATTGATCTTCTTTATGGATTTTGATTTGGTTGTATCCGGAGAAACCGGTCCATAAAAGAAAGTACCTCATGCCCCGCACATGCATCGATTAGTTGGTCAATAAATGGTGTGGGGAAGTTGTCCCTGGGACATGCTAGATTGAGGTCATGGAAGTCAGTACAGACATGGATGGTGCCGAATTTTTTATTGATTGGTACTGGGTTTGAACCCAGGTGGTATATGCAATCGGGTATATGAAACCTACTGCTCGAAGCTTCCAATTTCTGCTTTGATGGCTAGAAGCTTGGATGGGTGAATGGGATGTTGTTTCTGGCAGACCGATGATATGTTGGGCCAAGTGTCTATGTGATGTTCTACGATGGTAGGATCAAGACCAGGCATCTCGGTATAAGACCAGGTGAAGACATCTTGAAATTATTGGAAGAGTTTCTTATAAGCTTGGGTTTCTTTTTTAGTGCCTGATGTGCCTAATGAGATAAGCTCAGGTTTTCCGGGGGTGGTGGAGATGTCGATTTTTATAATGGGTGAAACGTTAGCCATGTTACCTTCTTTGAAGGCTTCTGGAGTTGGTATTAGATCTTTGAACCAATCGACCTTGGTTGGTAAGAAGTCCTTGGATTCAACAGATAGTTGGTTTTTCGTGGTGGACGTAGATGCCTCAGGGAGGAAGTATGATTGATGGTGCATATCATCCCAATGGTAGTCCAATGCAGTGAGTGTTTCTAGGATTTCTTCATCAATGCGGAAGTAGTGTGTCATTAAATTAATTGGTTCGGGTTTATAGGTAGTTGAAATCATATAAATGGGATTGATTTCTTTTGAATGGGAAGATTCTGGGGGGAATATTTCCCCAATAAGTGGTGGGGATATCTCTAGGTCGGCATTATTCAACTCGTATAGTGTTGCTCTGTAATCTGGGATATCGGGGCAGTGATGTGAATAATGGCCGTAGATGCCGCATATTGCACAAGGGTGGTTTGTGCGCAATGATTTATCGCGAGGCTGAGGGGAGAGTTCTAGTTTGACGACTGGAACATTGGTGTCATCATCCAACATATTCATGTGTTCTTGAAGTGCCGGTAGTTGTGGACATAAATGGGTAGTGTGGCTTATATCATCGCACAAGGAGCACTTAGGGAGCACACGGGTTGGGGGATTCTTAGCTAATTTGGGAGTCACTGGGGGGGTGCGAGTTGTGGGTGTAGTGTTGTAGGTTTGTGGACCTCTGCCCCCAGTGTGGCGGGATTGAGGGGGGGACATAACTAGATGTCGATGTAGTGCCCCTTGTTGGAGGTTGTCGGTTTTGAGGGTTCGAAACACCTGGTGGTGGAAGATTTTGGGGTTTGGGTATGCCAGGTGGTGGATGGTTCGACATATTCATGGGTTGTACCGATTGTAAAACAACGGTTGGAGTCGGTGGGGGGGTTGGGGCAGGAAAGTACCATACAGGTAATCCTAATGTTAAACCTGGAAGGTTGAGTGTATCCATTACTGGCATGCTAACAACTCCTAAAAATGGAAACAAGAATGGGATAGTGTGAATCGGTGTTGTTCCGATATGATTAGGCACGATGGGTGCTTGTGGCGGTGGTTGAGGATGTTGTTGTTCATTGTGCAATAGGGTGCACAAATCAGATACTTTAGTTACCTGGAGAGGGGGTGGGTTAGAAGGGAAAGTGGTGGTCATGGGATTATCTGAATATATCCCGGGTCCAATTGAGGAGACGAACGATGTGGGTGCATTCTGAACTGGTTGTTCGATCATGGGAAGAACATTTTCAGGAGCTATGGGGGCATTGGGATCATAGTATGTAATTTGGTCGATTTTGACCATGTGTCCTTCATGGGGGAACATCATGAGGCAAAAAACTAAAGAAGTGACAACTTTCATTTTATGCATGTAGCTTCGTCCCAGAAGGAGATTGTAATCAAGTTGGGCATTAATGACCTCTATATCTATGAGAACCAATTTGCCCCCAAGCTATATGGGTACGTTCACTAACAAACCTTGAGGTTGAGCTGCATGACCATCGTAAGCTCGCAATGCTGTATTTGACGGTTGTAGCGTTGGGGATCCAAGTTTCTGCCATATGAAGGTCGACATAACATAGGTGGAGGTACCTTTATCGATTATGCATCGATGGACGACGAGGTTGCAAATGGACACAGAAACTTGAAAAGCTAGAGATGAAGGCAGAAGAGGTTCAGCTTGGTCTAAGTCGAAAGCCATCATGTTGGAGTCGTTAGGTCCTATGGCACCGATGGCAGATAACAACAATTTTCTCTGTGCAGGACAATTTTTTAGGATTTCTAGAGCGGACATAGCGGCGGGGGACTGAGCTAAATCCTCTACAATGTTATAGTTGGAAGCTGCACGAGCGTTAGGGTTATTGTTAATTTGTCTCAAAGGGAAACGAGGTGCTTTTGGACCCCCGTCCATGGGCATATTGGGTATGCGAAGTGGTTTATTGATTAGGAGAGTACTGGAAGATGGGTCGGTAGGTGTGGCCTCAAGGGCGGAGCCGTATTGATTTCGATGGGTTTGAAGATTGACATCATTTGATGACATCATTAGCAAATGGTGAGTGTTGGACTCTGTATGCTGGTAATCAACTGCCGCATAGGTAATTTGTTGCTGTGTTGCAGTGGATCCTTGAGGGGGATCATTTGGACGAGTGTTTACCATGCCTTGGTTTGGTAGGGGATTTTGCAATATCATGGGTTGTGGTTGAGGAGGAGGTGCTAGCTGTGCAGCATGTCCCTGTCGTTGGGCGTCGTCGCTCCAGAGTTGACGCGCTCAATTTAAATGGGGACAATTATGTGTGTAATGGCCGTAGACTCGACATATGGAACATGGATGGTTTGTTATCAAGTTATTATTTTTGGCTTGTTTTGGTGGATGATCAGGGTTTTGGTTGGGGGGAGTAGCGTTGTTATTATTTGGGGGATTAGGTGGTGGTCCACCTTGGTTTTGTTGCTGTTTGTTTCCACGGTTACGTCCTCTTGTGCGATTTTGTTGACCTCCTTGGTTACGTTGGTTGTTCTGGTTTTGAGGTTGGTTTTGCTGTGTGTACACATGCCCTTAGGCAGTAGGTGGGTTTTGAGGTCATGGAGGCTTTGGAGCAGGTTGCGGTGGGTAGTAAGGAGGAGGGTTATGAGGTGGACCTGTTGCTTGTTGCGGTTGTGGGTAACCTTGAGCTGTTGGAAGTGTTGGAGTAAGAGGTGCTGCTTGTTGAGGATAATAAGCCACTTGGGATTGTGGTTGAATCGGAGTCTGGTGGGCCTGCTGATTATAATATGGAGATGGTGCATAAGCTGACGGTTCTTTCCCATAACACTGTGGTGGACATGAGGGTCCATGAGTGTGGTGGGTGTGCATTACTGGAGCATACGAAGTTGTAGCTCCAGAATGAGATGTATCCCTAGAAGTGTTTGGGGCATTGTTTGTACTCATCATGGTAAAAGGTTTGTTTTGCACCATAACTTGGACGATAATACCATCGATGGCATGGGATTCCCCCGACGTGTCATTCCGGGATGGATCGCTGCGTGGGGCGTCAGGTAAAATGGTGTATAGATATCCAGACTGGGCATATATGAGGTCGAACTGCTGAGCTTTTAAGATGGCTTCTTCTCTCGACTAGAATCGTTCAGAAGCTACATCTTTGTCTATGAGGGGGAGGAGTGATTTGAGGAACCAATCCAAAAAGATACGGTCGTCAAGCTTTATCTTGCAGAGGCTACGACGCTTATGCCACTCATGGATATGATTGGTAATGTGTGTAGCGGTGTTCTGTCTACAAGACAAAAGTATTTCCACTCCTGCATCATAGTGTACAGGTAGTTGAAAGAATTGAAGGAACATTGAGGCGAGGGATGTAAAAGTGGGGTGTGTCCCATGTGGCTGTTCAATGTACCACTTGGCTGTAGAGCCAGTGAAAGTTCTTTGTAAAAGTGTGAGTCGAATAGAATCATCTACTATGGAGTTTGAGGAACACCATAGGTGAAATGACATGATGTGGTTTTGGGGGTCTTCCCCAGCTTTTCCTTCAAATTTCAGGATATCTGAGGGAAGCTTTGTGGGCATGGTCGGCAAAGTAGGGTCATGTCGAATGGGGTCATTTGTTAGCCTCACCAAATCTGGTAGGTTAAGGCTAGTCATGTATGGCAGACTGGATGAGGGGTGTGATGTTGTCATTGGGGCATAAGTGCTCATGGTCGCATTATGTATTAGGCCACTGCCTCCTAGGGGAATGTGTGTGAAAGGGATATGTCCTCCAATCAAAGGGGTATGGGTGGGAACTGTGTTCCCGAGTGTAGATTGAGTTACATATGGGTTTGGATTTTGTATAGTAGACTCAGGATTTGGTATGTTGGAAGTGGTTCCAGTCAAATGTATAACTATAGTAGGTGTAGGTCTTGTGTTGGGCATCCCTAGAGTAGATGTAGTTCCCATATTAGGCATGCCTAGAGTGGAAGCAATTCCTAGGTTGGGCATACCAACATTGGTTGTGGGAGTGGTGGCCAATGTGGTAGCTGGGATGGTTGAAGATGTTCCACCAACAGTCCCTGTTTTGAAAGGGTTGGAAGAAAAATTAGCCATAGGGCTAGTGGGTGTGGTGTATGTGGGATTTTCGGATTCTACCTCAGAATCTGATGTGAAATGAGGCGCGTCAGAATCAGATGACAAGGCTCTATTCCGATGACATGTGGATTCAAGGGAACTGTACTAAGGGGGGTCTCCCCAGAAGCGCCGAGACCATCTCGGGGAATCAATGGTGACAGTTTTATCAAAATATTACCAGGTGGTGGTGAGTGGAAAGCTCTAAAGCCCTAATGCAACCATGCGTGCAAGAGGGGAGCGTAAAAAATAAATGGAAATCAGGCCAAAAAAAATCTCAGAACACTTACTATAATAGCTGTGCTATAGTAAGTGGAGCAATAAAAAAATGTGGTCAGAAAACCAACATGCAAACGGCTCCTAAAAATAGAAAAAGGTGTACTCACTAACCAATGGTGGGTAATGGATCATGCAAAAAACTAACTAGAAGTGGTATTATGACTCAACGAAAACATATCCTCTGTAAGGTGATGAAATCCAAGTTAGACAATATGAGTAGTGGAATCAAAAGCTAGATATCCCCCTACTGAGAGGGACACCCGATAGACAATCCTAAGAGTTTGGCCACTAAGATACCCCGTTCATGACACGTTCAGTTGGATGAATCTGCAGTTTGGTTCTATCGCCGCTGTACTCACATAAGGGTGGTACAACGAGAACTACGAAAGGTATCCTTCAGTTACTGAATGGATAGAGGTATTCCACTCAGGCTTCCGGAACCAATCTGGCTACTTCAACCCTCCTAAGGGAGAGACCTTCCCGATAAATTGGTGTTAAACCGTGTCAACAAATAATAAGGGATTTTGGTACCATAAATGTCAAATCACTATGTCTGAACATGAAAAATGAGTGAGGGGTGTTATTTGGATACTTGTCCCCTCAGTCCTACCTAGCTACAAAATCCTTTTTTTATCCCCAAGTGGGGTTAGAATATTGGTTGAGTTAAGCTAATTTTTAAGGCTCACTTGAAATTATTGTGATCGATTGTGTGCTGGTGTAGGTGTATACCAAAACAATGTGCCTCGCATGGGCGTTTTAATCACAAACCAAAATAATGAATTCAATTTGCAAAAAAAATGAAAGACGTTTCAAATGTAAATGCTTTAATAACCTTTTTCAAAAAATATGGATCCTTTAAAAAGTAAAGCACATAAAAGATGTAAAAATAAATGGATTTTTAGAGTCTTTCTTGAGCAAAAAATTAAGGAACTTTAGAAATATGGTTCTAACTTTGCAATGTATAGACTTAGAATCTCAAAAATACTTAAAAAATATTTCTTTCAATTATCTGAAAATTTTCAAAAAGATAAATGAAGTATTTAACAAATATCAATTTAATAATGCTGCAATAATAACACAGTGGGCTGTAAAAATTGCAGAAATTGATGCTGGAAAAATAAGCTAATTGGGCGATTTTTTTTTTAAATTGGCCGAAACAAAACTGAAAATATCGCGGCTATCAGGTCAAAACCCGCGATGAACCACATGGCGAAGTGGGCGAAAGCCGCGATGTGAATCACGGCGTTGTGGTCAAAATTCGCGATGAACCGTGCGGGAAAATGCAAAACAGTCGCGATGTGGCGCGCGGAAAAAGTTTGCCCAACCGCGATGAGCTGCACGGGAAAAAGTCTAAAAGTCATGATGGACCGCGCGGAAAAAAGGTGCATAGTCGCGATGGACCGCACGACTATGGGTGCTGAAAGTCGCGATGTACGGACGAAAAAACGGTCGGGGAAAAATGACCCCAAAAATGGAAATTTTGGGTTGTTTCGGGCTGCAGAAAGGGCCAATGGATAGGGCAACTATCAAGAAGCTGACTAGTATGGCAGATCTACAGTTTTAAATGGAAAAAACAACTAAAATGAAGATCTAAAGCAAAAATTTAAAGTTCGAAACCTAGTGGAGTCGCCAAAAACTGGTGCTTGGTTTTTCAACCAAGCATGTGCAAGGATGCACCTGCTAACTAGTAGTAGCAGTCTCAAATAAAAACAAAAACAACTATGAATAAACTAATATAATCAGATCTAACATTAACATGTGTAAAAAAAAACTGAATTTAAGAACATAAGCAATAAGATCTATGGAAAAACAATAACTTGAAAAATATTTGATTTTGTATTACCTCAAATGGTGAGGATGATGGGTGTTGAGCAACTCCAAGGTTGAGAAGCTCCAATATCCAATGGTTTCTTCTTCTCCAAAGCTTCAATGGGGATCTTCAAACTCGAAATGGGAGGCAATGGCTCTCAAAGGGAATTTGGCAGCATAAGGATATGATGAAATGTGGATGGATAGTGAGGAGCCCCTATCACCTTTTTATAGTTTTTGGTGATGGGGAATACCATTATGGTTTTGAGGAAACCAATGGTATTAACCAACATGGTTTAGGTCTCTTTTTCCCTCTTTTTCCTTTTTTTAATATTTTTAATATTTTTATTCCCTTTTAATATTTTTTTGGGAATTTTGGACCCTTTTTTAGGGTTTTTTGAGGAAAAAATACATATTTGAAAGGGAAAAGGGGTATTATGGTCTTTTTTGTGACCTTTTGAAGGTTTTTAGAGGCTCAAATGGTGGAAAAAGTGGACAAATGGGTCATGTGAATAAGGGAATGAGCTAGTGAGAACTTTTTGGGTGTTAACACTTAGCCTTCTCAAACTAGAGATCGAATTCCAGAAGAATCACAATCCAATGTGAATATTTGACCCCTAGTACCTGGCATGTGAGAACATGGTACATGGGGTTAGCGTCGACAATGATGGTGGCAGTGCAGAGGAGGATATAATGGTGGAACTTTTGCAAAACAATGACTGCTATGAGAGCTAGTTTATCGACATGTGAATATAATGTTTCAGAGGCAGTGAGACCCTTACTAAGGTAATAAATCATGTGCTCCTGGGCGTTACTATCCTCCTGAACCAAAACCATAGCGATGGTGGTAGTGGAAGCAGTAAGATAAAGGAGGTAATCCTTGGTGTAATTGGGCGGTTGTAACACAGGTGCATGGGTAATAACATATTTTAGGTTGTCGAAGGACTGCTGAGCATGATCACCTCAAATGAAAGGGACATCCTTATGAAGAAATCACATGTATCCTCGTGTCCTTTTCAGCGAAATTGCACACGAAACACCTTAAATAGCTTTCCTTCCCCTGCAAACTTTGAAGTTCCGGTATATCCGCTGGGGTTGGTAGAACGATAATGGATTCCACCTTCAGGGGATCAATACAGATCCCCTCTTTCTAAATTATGAAGCCTAACAAGCGTCTGGACTCGACACAAAAAGTGCAGTTGTGAGGGTTGAGATAGATACTGTATCGCCTACATTTGAGGAATACACCTATTAGATGATCAATGTGGAAAGATCAACGATTCAAATGGGTAGGGAGATCGTCTAAGTAAGGCTCCACAAATTCCTTCACGTCATGGAAAGCATGCGACATAGCTCGTTGGAATGTGGCACCAACATTGTTTAGGCTGAAAGGGAGTTTGCGATATGCAAATGTACCCCACAGGCAGATGAAAGCTGTCTTTTGTTAATCGATAGGGTGGATCTCTATCTGATTGTAGTTGGAAAATCCATCCATGAATGAGAAGATAATGCTTCCGGCGTAGTTGTCGATGATCTGGTCGATAAATGGTGTAGGGTAGTTTTCCTTGAGACAAGCCTTATTTAAATCCCTGTAATCGACACAGACCCGAATGGTGCCCTGTTTTTTGGTAACGGGGACGAAATTGGAGACCTAATATGTTAAGGGTATAGGATAAATGTACCCAACATTTAAGAGCTTTTCTATTTCTTCCTTTATAGCCGCAGTTTTCCGAGGGTGCACAACACAGTAATTTTTAGGGGCGGAATTTTGCCAATTGGCTATTTTTCCGGCTTTTTTTCAAAAAATAAATTCGCTATTTGGTCATTTTTAGTCTCTAATATCGCCTATACATACATTAAATATGTTTTTTTATCATAATTTTTGCCAAATTTTACAAATTTCAGTAGTAAATTGGATGTTTCATATTTGATATTTTCCTACCTATCTATATATATGTTTTTTTCAATCCAAAATAATCGCCTAGACTACTATACTGAAGTACAATATTAGAATCCTTAAAAAATACCTTCGTGCAGGGCATAAATTTTGCTGGACAGGTTTTGTGTCAGTATATGTTTGAATCTCATGCATAACAATGGCAGGATCAATCTCAGGCATTTCCTCATAGCTCCATGCAAAAAGGTCGCGGAACTGTTTAAATAAGGTCGTAAAAGTGGTGACTTTTTGCAGAGAACAAGTTTGGCCTAAGATGTGTTCCATGACTCCTGGTTTCACTGAGATTTCGATCAGAATGGTAGGCGTGATATTAACCAGGTTCTCTTTGGTTACCGTATCCACAGTCAGGATATGATATTGAGGGAAAGGAAAGACATCGGGTGAAACAATCATTTCTATAGCATTCCGTATTGAATCTAACAACGGAAGGAAAGATGATCTATGGTGGAGGTGTTCCCATGGGGGTTCATCCTCTCTCATAATATCCATGATGGACTCATCATAATGAAAAGTCCGAAGTAGAGGATCTGGTTGGGATGAGCTCCGCTGCAATGGAAGAGAATGTGAAGTAGATGCCATTATAGAGTGGACATCGGGTAAATCAAGTGTTGATTGGATGGCCTCATATGTAGCTTCTGCAGGGCTGATAGGAATCACATCTCCAATTGTATCCAGATCTTCTGGATCGGGAATAATCCATTGATCGTTGGAGTAATGTGATGATGAGATCATGTTCACCATGGAAACATGGATAGGGGGATCTGATGTTGGAAAGACTCCCATGAGGGATGAGTCCTACCCCCACACTCTCATAAATCTACGTCGAATGTCCTAAAAGAGGGAAGTTGTCCGTAGGATGAGTAGTGGTGTCAGGTGTACAGAAGTCTAATTGATCTATAGTGACAATATTCACTTGGTGGGGAAATTGCACTATGCGGAAGACATATGATGCTACCGCAGTCATGGCATAGAACCAGTTTTGACCAAGTAGTAAGTTATAATCCAATGGGGCAACAACGACTTCCATGTTAATGGAGATGCTTTTACCACCCAAATCAATAGTCAAGGACTGTAACAACCCATGTGGTTGAAAGCCATGTCCATTAAAGGCCTTCAATGTATTTGGGGAACGGTTCAACTCAGGAGAGCCAATGGCTCGTCAGCTGTAATACCCTTGGCCCAAATAAAGTACTGATATTGTATCTTGAACAATTTGCTATGAAGTATGTACATAGCAAGATATTGTTTTAATACAAATACCAGCTGGCTGCGTGATGAGAAATATGCTGAAGAGGAGATCTAGATATTAACCAAGGGCTGTGAGGGGGAAAGTTTTACCTATGTACCTTGTCTCCTTAAACCTTGTTTTCTCAACCTTATGATAAAAGCCCCAAAACCCATACTCCTAAGCCACTTTCTTAGTGGGGGATTAATTAATAATTAATTATTATCAATTATTATTTAATGTGGAGATTTAGTGGATAATCGTGATTATGGATGGGAGGAACGTGTTCTTTTGGGACAACCACGTGGAGCCCAAAGGAGGACATGGGGGTTGCTTTGGGATGGAATGCAGGTAGACCGAGGGAGTTCTAGGGGGGCGGAAACTATTTCTGGCAGACACGGTTTCCTGGGAAATTATGGGGGTGCTAAATCCTTTAGTGAAATTCAGACGTTGGAAGCGAAGAGTATCACTGTGTGTGTTTGAGTTCACAGAGGTGGAAGAAAACTCTGTTTTACAACCTGAAACTATGTTTTACAACCTTTACTGGCATTGTATTTCCTTTGGTTGAATTAACTAGTCGATTGGCAATTTGTGCATGAAAATCCGAGTGGAATTCCAACGCTTGCAGTGAAGTGTATCACTGTGTGTCTGTGAAGGAGTTCTGGTGCATTAATTGCCGAATTGACAAGGAATTGGTTTAAAAATTGTTGTTTTGTTTGTGCCTGGTTGTGATTATTTCATACTTCCCTGTTATTTCTATTTTGTCCCTGTGAGTGAGCTGAGGGGGTTGGTGAGTTATCTCTGGTTAATGTTTGGATCTCAACTCGGGGATGGACTTGGTAACTGAAATAATATAGGATGGATGAGTTCTATGGTTGGGTGGAGTGTGGCGCACATGCAACCAGTTACCATAATTAAGTGAATTTCAGATAAGTGTTTTTGTGGATGAATTTTAATGTTTCATGTGATATATCATGCTTTTTGTGTTTAAGTTGCTGAATGTATGTTGCAAATGAATGTAAGCCATAATTATGCCATGCTTAGGCCTATGTAGATGGCTGTATCCATGTTGGATGTTTCCTTCAATTGCATGAATTATCTGCACTATGAATCTTGCATGTGAAAGATGTAATGGTTATACTTAATTTATGCACTTCATGTATGCTTATGCTGTCACACCCTTAGTGATGAATGGATGGTTCACGTCTTGTTCATAGAATGATAGGCATAAATATGGACATGAGGACTGAATGCATGATAGGGTATCTCTCCCACAAATGGGATTGTTTTTTGTTGCTAACTCTGTACGCTATGATATGTTAATCTATCTAGTGTCATTATTTATGTGTGTGTCACGCGGGTACGTTACATATTGGTATCAAAGCGTCGGTTGCAGCTCTCGGGCCTCTGGAATGGAAATTGTTTTCTCAAAAAGAGATATATACATGTATTTGAATATATGTTGTAATTAATTTTGAGACTAATAATCATTGTTGGTTCATATTGCTAGCATTATACAAAAATATTCATCCATTTAATTTGCAGACTGTTAGTAAAGACAAGCAAACAGAATTAAAGAGATGGTAGAGGATCCCGTATTTACTATTTTTTTTGAAGAAGTTGGTGAAGAAGAATAAGGTAATGTATCCAATGGCCACCAAAGTGGGACATGTGTTAAGATTCAATATGCTAAGATAGATAACATCGGTATTACATTCCATTTCACAACAATAGCATATACAGGATCACTGAAAGAACAACAAGCACACCATAAACACAAGAGACACAGATTTATCCTGGGAAACCCTCATGGGGTAAAAAACCGAACAAATCTTCCTCAATATAGATGACCAATAAATACAAAGATGTAATCCCCAAACATGATCTCCTTCTCCTCCATAGCAGATCTCTCTCTTTCTCCTATGCGCCAATCACAAGTGATTGAATGAGTGATAAATGAGGAACACACCTCCTCTATTTATACTCATCTTCTAATTGAATTTTCACCCTGACTGGGCCGACCTCTCCTAAGAGAGTCTAATAACCCCTAAAAAACTAACTCAGGGCTGACCCCACAAGGGAGGTCTAATAACCCTAGTTACCACATTCTCTCAGAGGAATAAACATCTCCGAATATACAATAGGGTCTCCACGGAGGAATGAAACATCTCCAAAATAATAAAGTACAAATATAATATTCTTAGAAGTTACAATATCTCAATACTCCCCCTTAATGAGAAGGATACCATAACAACATCTGCAGGAGTAAGGAGTCATCAACCTACATGATACATGATACATCTATAAATCATTGGAAGCTTTCTTTAACATCATCAGTAACTTAACCAGTTACTGGAACATCTTCAAATATTCAATACTAGAATATCAACATCTTCAGTACTGAGTCTTCATCTTCTGCAGCATCCGAAGAGCTACAAAAACATCATCATCTGGATCTTCTCGATCGACAGTATCCTCATCTGCACCATATCGATCAACATCATCTTTTGGATCATCTCGATAAATATCATCATCTGGATCATCTCAATCAACATTTGGATCATCTCGATCAACATCATCATCTGGATCATCTCGATCAACATCATCATCTAGATCATCTCAATCAACATCATCATCTGGATTATCTATATCAACATCATCATCTGGATCATCTCGATCAACATCATCATCTTGATCATCTCGATCAACATCATCATCTGGATCATCTCGATCAACATCATCATCTGGATCATCTCGATCAACATCATCATCTGGATAATCTCAATCAACATTTGGATCATCTCGATCAACATCATCATCTGGATCATCTCGATCAACATCATCATCTGGATCTCCCGAACAACAACATCATCATCTGGATCTCTCGATCAACAACATCATCATCTAGATCTCCTCGATCATCTGGATCTTCTCGATCAACAACATCATCATTTGGATCTTCTCGATCAACAACATCATCGTCTGGATCTTCTCGATCAATAATATCATCATCTGGATCCTCACGATAAATAATATCATCATTTGGATCCTCTCGATCAACAATATCATTATCTGGTTCCTCTCGATCAACAGTATCATCATAGCAGGATACTCTGCAATACATATGATCCAATTACGAGATGATCAATCCCTCTCACTTTAGGACATAGGTCCAAGGATGATACAATCCTGATCCACTTACTGGATGATCAATCCCTCTCAATTTAAGACACCTCTCATGTCTATGGACGATGCAGTCCAGATTTACTTACAGGATGATCAATTCTGATCAATTTAAGACACCTCTCATGTCTATGGACGATGCAGTCCAGATCTACTTATAGGATGATCAATCGTGATCAATTTAAGACACCTCTCATGTCTATGGACGATGCAGTCCAAATCAATTTAAGACACCTCTCATGTCTATGGATGATGCAGTCCAGATCAATTTAAGACACCTCTCATGTCTATGGACGATGCAGTCTAGATCAATTTAAGACACCTCTCATGTCTATGGACGATGCAGTCCAGATCAATTTAAGACACCTCTCATGTCTATGGACGATGCAGTCTAGATCATGTACATTTTGAACTAACTGTTCAGGGACGATGTAGTCCTATCACGTACATTTTGAACTAACTGTTAAGGGACAATGCAGTCCTATCACATACATTTTGAACTAACTGTTCAGGGATGATACAGTCCTATCACGTGCATTTTGAACTAACTGTTCAGGGATGATGCAGTCCTATCACGTACATTTTGAACTAACTGTTCAGGGATAATGCAATCCTCTCGTACACTTAGAAAAAGTCTAAGGACCACTTTTCGGAGACATATGTCTATGGATCAATCCAGGGACCAAAGTTTGAGGATGATACAATCCTCTCATCCACTAGGGACCACTTCTCAACCTTATTGTTGATATCATCGACCTCATTATCGAGATAGGTAAGCTCATCATCGACCTCATCATCGAAACAGGTAACCTCATCATCGATACATGTATCCTCATCATCGATACAAGTATCCACATCATCAATACATGTATCCTCATCATCGATGCAAGTATCCTCATCATCGATACAAGTATCCTCATAATCGATACAAGTATCCTCATCATCGATACAAGTATCCTCATCATCGACCTTACCGTCGATGCAGGCAATCTCATCATCAACGACCATATCACTCCCCCTTTCGAGGAGGGTCCTTATGAACTACACCAAGCTTGTCTCGAAAATACTCAAACTTTACTTGAGACAGAGGTTTGGTCAATACATCAGCAACTTGTTTGTCAGTGCTCACATACTCGAGCTTTATAGCTCCTTTTTGCACCATATCATTTATATAGAAATATTGGATCTCTATTTGCTTTGACTTATCATGGAACAATGGATTCTATGTCATCTTGATACAACTCTAGTTGTCACACAAGATCATAGTGGGGTCCATCTCTAATTCAAACAATCCTAATAACAACTTCCGAAGCCATATCGCTTCACAACTGGCGGAGCAAGCAGCTATATATATTTTGCTTTAGCTGTGCTGAGAGCCACACTAGACTGCTTCCTGCTAAACCACGAGATCATGGCAGATCCCAGATAATAACATTCATCCGATGTGCTTTTCCTGTCTGATACACTTCCTTCCCAATCAGCATCTGTGTATCCATGCAATCTGAAGTCATGATCTCCAAGATAACATAGACCAAAGTCTATTGTACCCTTTAGGTACCTCATCACATGCTTTGCAGCTATCAGGTGAACACGCCTAGGTTCCACTAGATACCGACTCAAGGTGTTCACAACAAAGCATATATCTGGCCTGGCATTTGTTAGATACATCAATGACCCAATAATCTGTCTGTACAGAGTCACATCCACTAACTCTGATGAGTCATCAGCTAACAGATTCAAGTTGGAATCCATGGGAGTGGTCATGGATTTTCATTCCAACATATCAAATCTTCTCAAGAGCATGCTTTCTCTGGTTGAGAAAGATTCCTTCTGGGCCTTGCCATACTTCCATACCTAGGAAGTAATGCATCGATCCAAGATCTTTCATCTCAAATTCTGTAGCTAGCTTCTTCTTGCTTTCCATGATCTGTTTCCCATTCCCCGTCGAAAAGAGATCATCCACATACAACAATAGTATAACAGGTTAATCATCCATAACCTTAAGGTAAAGGTTAGGATCAACTTTACTTTTGGTAAAGCCCAAGCTTGTCAAGAAGCTATCAATTCTCCCTCTGTGACTGAACATCATTCACACTCTGCATTGAGTGATCTTCTGCATATCTATCCATTCCATCTCTCGTTAGATGGGTCTACTGATATGAACCTCAAGATCATTCAAACTCTATGGTGAGTTCCTTCTTGCATCTATCTAAGAGAAGAATGTCATCTGTATCTAGAAACCATCTTCAACCTTGTAGCAAAGGTTGAAATCTGTATCACCCATGGTGATCATTAGGCTCATCAAATGACTATCGATCCTAGGTATCCATACAGAGCTTTCTTCAATTAAGTCTTGGGAGTTTTCTTGATTCGTACTTCTTCTTCAATTACACCATTAAGAGAATGGTATTTTCTAGCCACTTGGAGAAAACATCTCGTCATGATCCTCTTCCTCTTTCTAAGAGAATCTTCTAGCCACGAGCCTTCTATAGTGTGTTTGATTTATAAGTCTTCTTGTTGAACATCCATCACTCGTTCTTTGGAACAAGTGTTCATCATCCTTCTTTTGTATATCATAGCACATGATCTTTCGTACAAATCAAATTTAACCACATGATTAGTAATACTTCATAATCATAAAATTATGTTGGTGTGATAACCTATTATGCATACTAATATGATTCACATAGTCATGCAACTATCTTGACCAATACTTTGGCACAACACTTTTCCATATCCTGTATGCATATAGTGGTTATCTAGATGCCTTCCATCTCTACCAGAACATACTATCAAGAGCATGCACAGCTCTTAGCATGTCAGCAAAGAGGTTTCATTCTAGACAAGCAACAATGGAATGTTTTTCCAACTTACCCATCATATGCATATTAGTAGTATACTGTTCAATGCTATATGCATGATATATTCTAGGAATACAGATATGCATACAACTATTACGAGCAATATCATTAACTATTCAGAGATTCAAATAACAACTCAAATACTTATATTTGATATTTGTGTGGTTTCCTCCCGCCAGATCTCTATATGTCTTTGAACTTCTATCCATTCTGTACCACTATGCATGCTTAAGTGTGCACTAGTGTCATCCTCATGATCTCATACATAATCATACATTCATTAGTATAATCTCAATACTATCAAAACATTATGATTCTAATAATCTTAAGTATGTATGGTCATGATTATTTCATACACAAGTATACTTACCTAAGATCCTAACACAAAGTAGGATTCTAACTTGATATAGGAAAACATACTTGGATTATCATGCTTGGTTATGGCTTATCATACCCAAACAATATCTTCTTTGTTCTCTTCAATGATTTAGAGATCTTGTGCTAGAACTTGCATATCTCATAAGTTAAGCATAGTAGAACAAAGTCATACATACCTCATAAGTAGAGCTTTCATGTGGTCAAATACTATGGATGAGCCTTTGTCTTCATGTCATCATGGTCATAGAACTTGATTTGTCTTTCTTGATGTACCTGTATATTGTTAGCAGACAATATCATCCTCATACAACACCACCGGTGCATTAGTACAATCATAAGTGTCATAACCCTAATCAATGAATGTCTTCTATCACTCACATGCATTCATTATCAAACAATCATAGTTGTACCAACCTTAAATGATGACAAACATATTAATCATGAATCAGATTTCAAAACATACTTGTGTCTTCTCAAGTCATACCTGATGAGTAATCTTCTCTATAGGGGTAAAACCCTAACCATACAAGGTAGAGTACTTGTAAAACATCTTTTATAGGTTCATGGTTCTAGGATGATAAATATCAGTTCCATTTAAACCTCCTTTCTTGCTTCCCCATGAGTCTCCCAACTTTGCTAGGGTTTCTTCTTACTTGGAAACCCTAATTTTCAATCTCCTTCCTCCCACAACATTTTGATGGACGACCAATATCTATGATGAATTGATTTCAAATCCATTATCAAAGATTCCAATTTTGTATAAGGTGTCTCCAACATTGTATCAGGTACTTCCAGACCTAAAAACTGAAAACCCTAAGTGAGAGATTCTTCCTCCTCTTCTTAGATTTCCTCTGTTGAGCCATTTTAGATGTGCCGTATTGTTTCTGGTGTATCTATGAAATTTTGGATCTGAAACTTTGGCTTGTGGTAGCCTGATCTGTCATTTTTCCAACCCCATAGGTCTAAGCTTTAATGGATTCTTTGAGAGAGAGTTATGCCAAGTGTCGCAACATGACCTGTTTATGGGATGAAACAACATATCAAACTTGTTCGGAGTGCCACATATCATTGTTTCAACTTCGACCTCTAAACAGTGGACCTGTCAAACTACAGTCTGTTCCCTAACTACCACTTTTTACAAAATTTCATTTGGAGCTTCCTAGACTGAGATATGACCTTTTTCCCTAGGTCACCTGTTTAGGACTGCATTATGGAAGAGGAAAAAACCCTAACTTGTACGGATCATAAATCACAAAGTGCAACAAATCTGAGGCTGAGCTTCGAACGCAAGGTAAAGGGGGATTTTATATTCATCCTGTAAAAGTTTTAGATCCTGAACCTTCTCCAAAATAGATTTATAGCAAAAGTTCTACGATGACTATGTTTTGCCATACAAAACCCTAACTTTCAAATTGTCGCAAGTGAGACAAGTGTTGTAAGTGCCTTACACTGCCTTCCTTCAGGCGAGCTCTGATACCATGTTAAGATTCAATATGATAAGATAGATAACATCAGTATTACATTCCATTTCACAACAATAGCATATACAGGATCACTGAAAGAACAAAAAGCACAACATAAACACAAGAGACACAGATTTATCCTGGGAAACCCTCATGGGGTAGCAAACCCAACAAATCTTCCTCAATATAGATGACCAGAAAATACAAAGATGTAATCCCAAAGCATGAGCTCCTTCTCCTCCATAGCAGATCTATCTCTTTCTCCTATGCGCCAATCACAAGTGAGTGAATGCGTGATAAATGAGGAACACACCTCCTCTATTTATACTCATCTTCTAATTGAATTTTCACCCTAACTGGGCCGACCTCTCCTAAGAGAGTCTAATAAACCATAAAAAACTAACTTAGGGCCAACCCCACAAGGGAGGTCTAATAACCCTTGTTACCACATTCTCTTGGAGGAATAAACATCTCCGGATATACAATAGGGTCTCCACGAAGGAATGAAACATCTTTGGAATAATAAAGTACAAATATAATATTCTTAGAAGTTACAATATCTCAACAACATGGACAATGGATGTTGTGAAAACTATGAAGAATTTTCAATTTGGAAACAATATAATTTTGCAAAGTTTGGAACAACATAACCAAATCAATCAACATTTAATGCAAAATTTGGTCTTGCTGCAAAATCAAATGCATCAAGTGACTTCTAATGTGGAAAAAGGTGAAGAGTCCATGAACAGAGACATCCCTGACATGTATCACGTTTCTCAAGGAAAAGATGACAACAGGAGGAGATTATATTTCCACCGTAAGTCCAATGAAATTTCTCATGGAAATAACAGTAATCAGCAAGATAACTACCCTAGAAAGCATCGAAAGAGAAATCATGATGTGATGTTAGAAGATGAGCTCAGAAAATTAAAACCTCCAACCTTTGATGGAGAGAAATCAAGTGACGCTGCAGAACTATGGCTTATGGAAATGAATAAGTATTTGCAATTACATAACTACTCAGAAAACCAAGAAGCACGGATTGCAATATATAATTTGCAAGGAAAGGCTTATAAATGGTGGAAACATCTCAAACAAGTGGAAGAATTGGATGAGAAGCAGATTTCTTGGAGGATATTCCAAAGAGTCTTTATGAAAGAATACCTGTCACAACAGTATTATGACAAAAAGATACAAGAATTATTTGAGCTCAAATTGGGAAACATGTCCATGGAAGACTATGAAAATAGATTCTTGGAGCTGCTGGGATATGTGGAGTTTATCAAGGATGAGAAGGTGAAAATACAACGTCTTATCAGTGGCTTACTTGCATATTATAAGGATAGATTGACTTATGATGAACCTCGCACTATGAAAGATTGCTTCAGGAAATCTAGATGCTTGTATGAGCAAGGCCAGAATAGGCAGGAAGTGAAAAAGGTTTGGAAAGGTAAGCTGGAAATGATGCAAGATCAGAGAAGAAAGGGGTTTAAGACTTTGGATAAAAAGAAGGAAACTTAATCTTCTTTTAAACCACCGATACCGAAAGGAGAGTCGAGGATGGCTGAGTATTCAGGACAAAAGACATCAAACCAAGGGAAATGTTGGGATGTGGTGGTGACCACTTCTTAAATAAATGTCTTGAGAGAATAAATAAGGGAACGAGTGTATATAATATGCAAGAAGCTTCTACTATTGGTGATGTTGCTAGAAGCGTTCCTCGCATCTATGCAACATTGGAAAATCGCCAAGTGGATCATCAATCTTCTATGATCGAGATTGAAGGTAAATTAAAAGATGTGCCTATTTCTATTTTAATTGATTCCAGAGCTTCTTATAGCTATATTAATACTAACGTGGTTGAAAGGTGTAAATTGGTGACTCATAAATTGTCTAAGCTTAGAATTGTTCATTTGGAAACTGGTATGAAGAGGAAGATCATAGCTATGGTAAAAAGTTGTTGTTTTGAAATGAATGGAAACCAAACCAGTGCAAATTTGGACATCTTTCCTCTTGGATCATACAATATATTGATCAGAATGGATTGGTTAGAGAAACACTTTGTTGTGTTGGATTGACATAGTAAAGTTATTACATGTTTGAATGATGAGGGAAACCTTAATGTACAAATAAGAGGCATTCACAGACCCATATCCTTAAGACATATTTCAGTCTTGCAAATGAAGAAGTATATCCCGAAAAAGGTTCCTGCTATATGCTATTCAGGTAGAAGAGTTGTCTATTGAAAAAGAATCAAGTTTGGATGAATATCCAATGTTGAAAGAATTTGCTGATGTATTTCAAGAAGTTTCTGGGTTACCACCGAAGAGGGATATCGATTTGGTGCCTGGAATTGAGCCAACTTCAAAAGCACCATACAGAATGGGTACCTGCAGTTAAAATAATTGCAGATGCAACTTGAGGAGTTGCTAAAGAAAGGGTATATCCAGCCTAATATATCACCTTGGGGTGCTCCAGTTATTTTTGTAAGAAATAAGGATGGCACACTTAGACTATGTGTGGATTACAAACAATTAAACAAGTCCACAATTAAGAACATGTACCCTCTACCTAGAATTGATGATCTTTTTGATCAGTTGAGAAGTGCGCGAATATTTTCTAAGATAGATTTGAGATTTGGATATCACCAGATACACATTAAGAATGAAGACATATGTAAAACAACATTCAAAACCAGATATGGGCATTACGAGTTTACAGTGCTTCCTTTTGGTTTGACAAATGCCCCTGCTACATTCATGTGTTTAATGAATGGTATATTCACAGATTTTCTGGATAAGTTCATAATCGTATTTTTGGATGATATACTTGTATATTCCAAAACTGATGAGGAGCATGAAGAACATCTCAGGATTACCTTGCAAATATTAAGAGAAAATCAACTGTATTCCAATCTTAGCAAATGCACGTTCTACTAGAGAAAATTGTTATACTTGGGCCATATCATCTCTGAGGAAGGTGTGGCTATGGACCCAGTTAAACTTAAGGCTATTTTGGAATGGCCTACTCCTCGCAATGTCTTTGAGGTAAGATCATTCATGGGATTGGATGGTTATTACCGAAAGTTTATAAAATATTTTCCGAGAATAACCAATTCAATTACATCTTTGCAAAAGAAAGGCGTACCCTTCACCTGGGGTCCGAAATGTGAAAATAGTTTCAGAATTCTAAAGGAATTGCCTACATGCGCGCCTGTATTGAAGATTTCTGATCCGGATAAATAATTTTTGGTATGTACTGATTCATCACTTGAAGGACTTGGTGGAGTTCTAATACAGGAAGGACATGTGATTTGTTATGAGTCACGAAAGTTAAAGGAGCATGATAAAAACTACGCTACTCATGACTTGGAGTTAGCAGATATTGTTCATGCACTTCACATGTGGAGACACTACCTTCTGGGAAATAAGTTTGAGTTAAGAACCGATCACAATAGTTTAAAGTATTTATTTGATCAGCCTCAACTTAATGCCCGACAAGCTAGGTGGGTTGAATTCTTAAGTGAGTTCAATTTTGAAATCAAGTATTTTAAAGGAAAATAAAATCAAGTAGCAGATGCACTTAGTAGAAGGGGACAATTGATGCATGTTTCAACCATCAGCACTTGGAATTCTAAGTTACAAATTAGATTGCTTAAAGCTTTGAAAAGTGACAAGATTTATTCACAAGTGACAACAACATTGCAAGTAGGAAGTAAATCCTTAAAGTTTTTCAATTATGCATTAACAGAGGATGGTATCTTTCACTTTAAAGATAGAATCTATGTACCTGATCATGAAGAGTTGAAAATAATAATATTGAGGGAAATGCATAATGTACCCTATGCAGGGCATCCAGGATAGTAGAAAACTCTAACAACTGTAAATAAAAACTTTTATTGTCCCATCATGAAAAAGGAGGTAGCTAATTACATTGCACATTGTTTAGAATGTCAAAGAGTCAAAGTAGAGCATCAATATCTAGCTGGTTTACTTCAACTGTTGCCTATTCTAGAATGGAAATGCGACACTGTAACTATTGATTTTATTACAGGTTTGTCGAGAACCACAAGGCAGCATGATTCTATCATGGTATTGGTTGATAAGTTAACCAAATCAACCCATTTTATTCCACCTCAATCAACTTTCAAGGCAACTAAAATTCCAGATATTTATATGAAATAAATTGCTAGGTTTCCTGGTATTCCGAAAGCTATTGTGTCAGATCGAGATCTGAAATTTACCTCTAATTTTTGGAAAGGTTTGTTTAAAGAGTTTGGGACTAAGCTTAATTTAAGCACAACTTATCATCCCCAAACTGATGGGAAGACCGAATGTGTAAATCATGTTATTGAAGACATGCTCATGATATATGTCATGGACAAACCAGGAAAATGGGAAGAGTATTTGTATTTGGTTGAATTCGCTTATTATAATGGCTATCAAGTATCTTTGAAAATGAGTCTGTTTGAAGCTTTATATGGTAGAAAATGTAATGTTCCATTCAATTGGGACAAACCAGTGGACAAGTTAATCATTGGGCCTGAAATGCTTCAGGATATTGAAAATCAAGTGTAAAGATAAAACATAATTTGAAGATGGAACACGATAGTCAAAAGAGTTATGTAGATAAAATAAGAACGCATAGAGAATTCCAGGTTGGGGACATGGTGTTCCTAAAGGTTAGAGGCAAGAAAAGTTCCTTACAATTGGGCATCTGCAAGAAGTTGGCCGCTAGATTTTGTGGTCCATTTGAAATCTTATGAAGAGTTGGATCGGTAGCTTACGAGCTAGCACTACCTCCCACCATCAAAATGCATAATGTATTTCATATTTCATTTCTGAAAAAAAGTATGTTTATGATATTAATCATGTGCTTGATTGGTCTGTTATTCAGGTGGAACTTGAAGGGGAAATACAGGTTCAACCAATTTGCATATTGGAACGCAAAAGCAAGATACTCAGGAATAGAGTCATGGGACATGTAAAGGTCCAATGGACCCATTACAATCCTGAGGAATCTGCTTGGGAACTGGAAGATATAATATGGGAAGAGTATCCGCATTTATTTTGAAAATGTGTATCTATTAAAACATTACGACAAATTTTTTTTTTGTATATGTTTTGATACACTATTAAGCATAGAGGACGATTAAAACTTTAAGGGGGGGGATTGTAATACCCCTAGACCAGATAAAGTACTGATATTTTATCTTGAACAATTTGCTATGAAGTATGTACATAGAAAGATATTATTTTAATACAAATACCAGCTGGCTGCGTGATGAGCAATACGATGAAGAGGAGATCCAGATATTAACCACGGGTTGTGAGGGGGAAAGGTTTATCTATGTACCTATCTCCTTAAACCTTGTTTTCTCAACCTTATGATAAAAGCCCCAAAACCCATACTCCTAATCCATATTCTTAGTGGGGGATTAATTAATTACTATTAATTATTATTTAATGTGGAGATTTAGTGGCTAATCGTGATTATGGATGGGAGGAACATGTTCTTTTGGGACATCCATGTGGGATCCCAAAGGAGGACAAGGAGGTTGCTTTGGGATGGAATGCAGATAGACTGAGGGAGGTCCGGGGGGCGAAAATTGTTTCTGGCGGATACGGTTGCCTGGGAAATTATGGAGGTGCTAAATCCTTGAGTGAAATTCAGACACTGGCAGTTAAGAGTATCACTGTGTGTCTTTGAGTTCACAGAGGTGGAATAAAACTCTGCTTTAAAACCTGAAACTATGTTTTACAACTTGTACTGGCATTGTATTTCATTTGGTTGAATTAACCAGTCAATTGGCAATTTGTGCATGAAACCCCAAGTGGAATTCCAACGCTTGCAGTGAAGTGTATCATTGTGTGTCTGTGAAGGAGCTCTGGTGGGTTAATTGCCGAATTGACAAGGAATTGGTTTAAAAACTGTTGTTTTGTTTGTGCCTGGTTGTGATTATTTCATACTTCCCTATTATTTCTATTTTGTCCCTGTGAGTGAGTTGAGGGGGTTGGTGAGTTATCTCTGGTTAATGTATGGATATCGGCTCGGGGGTGGACTTGGGAGCTGAAATAATACAAGTTGGACAAGTTCTATGGTTGGGTGGAGCGTGGCTCACATGCATCCAGTTACCATAATTAAGTGAATTTCAGATAAGTTTTTTTGTGGATGAATTTTAATGTTTCATTTGATATATCATGCTTGTTGTGTTCAAGTTGTTGAATGTAGGTTGAAAATGAATGTGAGCCATAATTATTCCATTCTTAAGCCTGTGTAGATGGATGTATCCATGTTGAATGTTTCCTTCAATTGCATGAGTTATTTTCACTATGAATCTTGCATGTGAAAGATGTAATGGTTATACTTAATTTATGCACTTCATGTATGCTTATGCTGACACACCCTTAGTGATGAATGGATGGTTCATGTCTTGTTCATAGAATGATAGGCATAAATCTGGATATGAGGACTGAATGGATGATTGGGTATCTCTCCCATGAATGGGGTTGTTTTGTGTTGCTAACTCCGCAGGTTATGATATGTTAATCTAGCTAGTCTCATTCTTTATGTGTGTGTAATGCAGGTATGTTACACCAAAAATATAACGACATAACTGAGTTGGAGGATCCTTCGTCTAGAACAATATGATGGATGCTTTTCCTAGCAATGTTAGTAATGATTTGGAATGTGATTTGGTGGGAAAGCCTCAGGTTGAAATAATCTAACTTGAACATAATGGTATTGGAGGAATCTGGGTCTACAGCTCCAATCGCAGATAGCAGGGTCTTACGCTGGATGGGACAGTTTTGTAATACTTCGAGCATCGACAAAGCACAAGGGGCTTGTGCTAAATCCTCTACTATATTGTAGTTCTGAGCATCCCGAGCATTTGGATTGAAAGTGGATTTTCTAATCGTGCTCTTGGGTGGACGCAAGACTGAATCTAGTGAAGGTTGATCTATGACTAGATGAACTTGAGGTGATGGAATGTTAGATGTAGACGGGGGGTTTTTTCCAGGATTGCCCTTGTCAGATTCCTTTGGAGGAGGAGATTCATATGAACATTATCGAGTATTCAATTTGGCCGTTTCGCTCCGCATCATGAGAACATGAGCGGTGGAGGACATTTCTCCTTGAGAAGAATATGGTTGTTGAGCGATCACCTGTTCTTGTTGTGTGGGGAAGGGATTGGTTAGGACTGTAGGTGTGGGGTTCATTCATGATAAACAATTTGAGCCACTTCCATTGCAGGATTGGCTTCCTTGCAAGTGAGTTTCCGTGGTTGTGTTGTTGTTGTTTAGGAGATGAGATGGTTCCTTATATGCATGTCCAAGGGGCCCATGCTCTTGAGATGACACATTATATTTGTCCTTATACGTTGGGACGTTTAAGGAATGAAGTAATGGGGTGTAAGCATAGAGAAACAAAAAATTTGAATAGAAACCAAGGAGGAGGAATAGGATGCCATAAGGACAATAGAAGCACATTTGAATATGATAGAATGTGTCTTGTAAATGATATGAGAGCACAAAATTTAAATCTTTTTATGAGATCATAAGGTACTTTCCAAAAGTTTAGACAAAGAAGATTCTTTCCTTGAAATATTAGAAGTCAACTTCGTGTTGAATATGATAAGTTAAGAAATCAATCAAATAAGGAAACTACAACACAATTGGCATCATGTTTCCCTGATGTTACTTGTCAACAAGTGGAACAACTATTTAACCCATTGGAAAACTCGTCTAAGAAATCATTGATTGCACCACCAACAATAAGTTTGTCCTAATTTTATATGTTATCTCGTTCGTTTTTTAGTTTATAGTGTGAGAAGTAAGAATGTGTGTTTTTAATTATTAATATGTCCTCCTAGTTCAATAACTATCTTCCGAGATCAAAACCAATTAAGAAATATGGCGAAGAGTCTTGTCGTGAATCACATGACTTTGGAAAGCACAAGGCAAAAAATGGTGTTAAAACAAAAAAACAACAACTTGTCTTTCCTTCCAATAGTGAGTATTATATTCATTCAATTCATTGCATATCAACATGTCTTTATCAATCTAGTTGATTTGTGGTTGAAGTTGAAATTTTTTCTCAAACTCTGACTTTTTCCACCTCACTAATTGCAGGAAATGAGCCAGGCCGGTGTGATCAAACACAACAAATGCAAGGGGAAGTTGATTCTGATACCCTAATGATGACTTATGACAATAACAATAAAAATTTGGGTCTTTCATCATTGAGAAAAGAGGCATTGGAGACCAGTCAAATACAAGAATTGAATGGAGACACTACTGTTGATATGCCATTGATGGAATCCATGATTCACAATGGAAGGTGTCTTTCATCCTCGATAAATGGGGTAGCACAAAGTGTTGAAGAACAAGAAATTCAAGGGACAACTCTTGGCATTGAAGTTATGGAAGCTAACAATCATATTAAAACTGGTGTTGATAAACCAAGTAAGAGACAACCAAAAAAGAGAAAATCCCAAAATGATCATAAAGCAACATTGTATGCAAGGTGGTGAAGAACATAACATTCGTAATGATATGGAATTCATATGGTCTTAATGTATTAAGAGACCTATTTTGATGATATTTTGGAGGTTAGAGATAACTTGAATATTGTTGAATATAGTTCTGAAAAGGTCTAATATTGTATGCACCTATAAGCATTGTATTTCTATTTCTCTTTGGAAATAAAAAACTTGGAGTTTTCTGAGGAAAAAAGTAACCATTTGTTGAGATTTCACCATAAATTCATTCTATTGTGGCTGCATTCTGTTACATGTGTAGTTATATTTTTTTTTACCCAAGAAAAGAACAATATAATTGTTATTTCATAGAAATGAAATTGATCACAACTATCCAATGTTATTACCGAAATTCACCAAGTCATCATAGCCAATATATGAAAAAGGATATTAATTTTTTTTGGACAATTGCAAATGCTCTAAAAAATTCCTAGAGTGTATAACCAATGAAATATATTTTCTATCACTCACTAATTTACAACGACAGAAAAAATAAGACAACTAAAAATGCATTTTTCATTATCTGCTGATAAATACAAGACTCCATGATACAAAAATTCATTTTTCATTATCTTCCAATAAATAAAAAACACCATCATACAAAAATGTGTTTTCCGTTATCTGCCAATAAATACATATATACAATGATTTATACATGTCTAGCATGTTTCTGAGATGGCTACAATCCCTCCTCTTGAGCAGAAGACAAATCTGCATGGTCTCTCTTTCCTTTCGTAGAAGACTCTAATTATTCTGGAGCTATAGAAGGCACGGCTTGGGCTTTGTTTTCAAGCTCTTTAACCTTCTGTGTAACTTTTTTAAAATTTCCAAGAAAGACAATTTTTTCTTCCATCAATATGTTCAACATTTCCACATTTTTCTTATACTTCATTAATTCCTGTTTTTCCTTAACTTCCAATTGTTGTATCACATTTTTCAACTGATTGGTAACTTCATCCAATTCAGCTGTCAGATTCTTTATTTCTTTCTCATGCTCTTTTTCCCTCAACTTTGTCTCATTGGTAAAAACAAGAATTTCCATCATCGCAGCAACTGGACCCTGTAATTCCTTCTACAAATCAACAATTGTAGATTTAAGTGTTTGAATTTCCATATCACATCCCAAATGCTGAACGTTTCGTCCGTCCAAGAGTTTTGATTCTAGCTCTCTTATTTTTGCATCTTTTTCAGCCATCTTCTTTTTCATTTCTTTATATAATGGTGATGAACCAAACACATCACCTATTGCAATGCCCGTTGAGAAGCATTCTTGTAGCATCTTCTCTTGATTTGCCAAGGAATTCTCTCTCTCTCTCTCTCTCTCTCTCTCTCTCTCTCTCTCTCTCTTCTAAGGACATTATACATGTATGTGTTTTTTCCTTTCTACGCTTACCCTCGTTTCCTTTGGTACCCTTACCTTCACCCTCACCACCTTCTTCACTGTCAATTTTTTTTCATTTCCTTTGGTTTTTAAGTTCCAGTGTTTCAGAGATAGTTTTGAACCTTTTGGCTCTCAGCTTATCATCTTACTTAGAAATGTTTTTTCTCAAATTGGAAATTAATGATTCTAATTCTCCAACTTTTTGTTCATGGCTTCCCTCCCACTCTTTCATATTCAACTATTGTTCTTGTATTAAGTGTTCATTTTCTTTTATTTTCTTCTCCCATACCTGTAAAGGACCCATTTCTGTCTTTACTAGTGGTATATTCAAAACATGTGGTATTTTTTTCAACTCTTCTTTAAGTTCACTCACTTCAACTTTAGAGTTTTCCAAAGACTCTTTATACACAACCATAACTGACTCAATTTCATTTTCAGCATCATTAGTGATTTTGTCTACTTATTTGGATAAGAGTTCAACCATTTCTTCTTTGCCTTTTATAATTATGTCCGCTTTGGATTGATTTTCCACAACTACTTTTTGCAACACTACTACCTATTTGAGGCATTCTATAATATTATTATCTTTTATCACACCCTCTTCTGCCCATTTTCATATGTAGGAAGCTTGTTCCTTGAAATTCTCCATTTTATGATATAGAATGAACACAAATCCACTATCAAATTATATGATGGAATGTCTAAATGCATAGTGGAATCCCTTGAATCAAATTTGAAAAAACAATCATACTCAATTGCCAACTATTTAGGAGGAATTCTATCAAGAACCTCTTGAGGAATGGAAAATTCAACAATAGCTTGTTCCATTTCATTGTCCATCACCTCCTCCCAATGACCTCCATCTACATGTCCATGTATCTCTTTCAAAGTTGTGGCAACATGAACTACATCAATGGTGACAAAATCATGAGACTGTACTCGTAATTCGTCATGGTGCTCAAGAGTTTGTACCGACGATTCCTCATTATGTTAAGGAGGATGTACTGGTAATTCCCCATGGGGATCAGGAGATTGTACTAATTCCTCATTCTGCTGAGGAGATTGTACTGGCAATTCCTCATTATTTTGCATGCTATTGTATTCCCTAAAGTATGTTTTATGAACAGGTGGTTTGGAAAAGATATATTTTCATGCTGATTGATATCACCAATCTATGTTTCAGTAACATGGGGTCGACATAAATCAATTATTTTTGAAGTGTTCCCAGGAAACTAAATTTAACCGTCCTTAATTGGATCTCTTGCAGGGTAGAGTGGATTTTCTTAGCGAATAGATAAGGAATATCTACAGGTATATCTTCAACCCAATGCATCACTACCCTCATACATTCACCTGAAATGTTCTACCTGTGATGATTCAAAATCATCCTAAGGAAAATCTGAATCAATGTTTTGTATATTCCGGGAGGGACATCTTGCATTCTTAAACCATTCCTTGGAACATATATTTATTGCTCATAAATTTTATTGGCCATCTGGTTCTTCTCCTATTTGGGGGTTTTTCAAGAGCTTAAAATTGCTCCCCCTCTGCGTGGAATATTTGTAGCTCGGGAAACTAAATCAGGGTTGAGGTTTACCCGCTTCCCAAAAATTCTGAATTCCATATTCCCAGCATCATATTTCAAAATTGCCTCATCTATATCCTCATCAACATAATTGAAGATTCGAAACAAAAAGTTGAAAACTTTTGCTTTCCTCATGACAGTTTCCATACCTGATGGCCAAATATTTTTATCTCTCCATGCATCAAAATACTCCTAGAATTTTTTGACTATGAACCTATCATTTGTGGACACTTGTGTTTCAACTGCGGTTGTAGAGGATGCCCCTGTTTCAACTGTGCCCGTGGTAGAGGACGCCCATGTTTCAAGTTCGACCATGGTTGTCTAGGTTCGAAGCAGAAGTGATGCAAGCAAACTATATTTCATACTCACAAATTATGCACGCACAGAGTATTTCAACAAAAAAACGTAGGACTTGAGTGTACTTCTAGGTCATAATTCATGACTTGGGCATGCACTTTTCTCTATGTTGACATCCGACTTTTGAGATTTTTTATTCCTTGTCTTCGGAGGGAATTTTATAAATTGGTTGTACTTTGACATAAAAAAGTGCATAAACATAAGCTATCACTTTTTATAAATGGGTTGTACTTTGACATAAAAAATACATAGTCATAAGCTATCAATTTAAAAAAAATGCATAGATCGATCTTGAACCCGGATCTACCAAGCCTCAAGTTTTATTTTTTTATTTTATTGGTCAAGATTGATCTTTTTAATCTTTTTTATTTTATGACTAGATCCTTTTTTCCAATACTGAGACTATATTCAGGTGCATTAGTCATCCACCTATAGGATGGTTCCTTTAGAATAAGTTTCTCTTTCACAGTGAGGAAATGGTGGTCATTTTACCATAGCCACTTGAGCTAGATTTCCAGTACTTAACCATTTTTTCCAAAGGGGAGCATTTTCTGGCATGGTGCAAAAGAGTTTGATTGGTTGTTTTGGAAGGCCATTATCTTCTTGGCCATTGAATTTTTACCACGAATGAGTCAATGGTAAAGTGCATAAATCATCCACCTGAAAGCTTATGCTATCAGAAATTTTGTATCCCTCAAAGGTGAGAAATGGAGGGCATTTTCTTGAGGCCATTTAGGCCAGTTTTAGGTGCAAAACTGGTTGAGTGACTGTTTTGGCAGGCCAATATGTTCTCGACCAGAGCATATTTTCCAAGACTAAGACTATATTTAGGTGCACTGGTCATCCACCTACAGGATGGTGCCTTCAGAATAATTTTATCTCTCTCATTTAGGAAATGGCGATCATTTTCCCAAATCCACTTGAGCCAGATTTTCAGTACTCGGTCGTTTTTTCCAAAGGGGAGCACTTTCTGGCAGGGTGAAAAACAAGTTGATTGGCTGTTTTAGCAGGTCATTATCTTCTTTTCCATATACTTTTTTTATCAAGAATTAGTCAATGGTAAAGTGCATAAATCATCCACCTGAAATCTTATGTTGTCAAAATAATTTAATTACTCACTAGTGAGAACTAGTGGGCATTTTCTCAAGGCCATTTAGGCTGGTTTTAGGTGAAAAAAAGGCTCAGTGGCTATTTTGGAAGGCCAATATATTCTTGAACATAGACTATTTTCCAATACTGAGACTATATTCAGGTGAATTAGTCACCCACCTGCAGGATGGTTCCTTCAGAATAATTTTCTTTCTCTCATTTACGAAATGGTGGTCATTTTACCATACCCACTTGAGCCAACTTTTCAGTACTTGGCCATTTTTTCCAAAGGGGAGCATTTTCTGGCATGGTGCAAAAGAGGTTGATTGGCTGTTTTGGAAGGCCATTATCTTCTTAGCCATATAATTTTTATTGATAATGAGTCAATGGTCAAGTTTGTAAATCCTCCACCTGAAAGCTTATGCTATCAGAAATTTTGTATCCCTCAAAGGTGAGAAATGGAAGACATTTTCTTGAGTCCATTTAGGCCAGTTTTAGGTGCAAAAATCGCTGAGTGGTTGTTTTGGCAGGTCAATATATTCTTGACCAGAGCCTATTTTCCAAGACTAAGACTATATTCAGTTGCATTGGTCATCCACCTACATGATGCTGCCTTCATAATATTTTTTCTCCCTCTCATTTAGGAAATGGAGGTCATTTTCCCAAAGCCACTTGAGCCAACTTTTCAGTACTTAGCCATTTTTTCCAAAGGGGAGCATTTTTTGGCAAGGTGCAAAAGAGGTAGATTGGTTGTTTTGGCAGGCCATTATCTTCTTGGCCATAGAAGTTTTATCGAGAATGAGTCAATGGTCAAGTGTGTAAATCCTGCTCCTAAAAGATTATGCTATCAGAAATTTTGTATCCCTCAAAGGTGAGAAATGGCGGGCATTTTCTTGAGGCCATTTAGGCCAGTTTTAGGTGCAAAATTGGTTGAGTGGCTATTTTGGTAGGCCAATATATTCTTGAACATAGCCTATTTTCCAAGAATAAGACTATATTCAGGTGCATTGGTCATCCACCTATAGAATGGTGCCTTCAAAATAATTTTATCTGTCTCATTTAGGAAATGGCGGTCATTTTCCCAAAGGAACTTGAGCCATATTTTTAGTACTTAACCATTTTTGCCAAAGGGGAGCATTTTCTGGCAGGGTGCAAAACAAGTTGATTGGCTGTTTTGGTGGCCATTATCTTATTTTCCATAGACGTTTTATCAATAATGAGTTGATGTTTAAGTGCATAAACCATCCACTTGAAATATTATGTTATAGGAATAATTTAATCCCTCATTGGTGAGAACTGGTGGGAATTTTCCTAAAGCCATTTAGGCCAGTTTTAGGTGCAAAAAAGGCTCAGTGGCTGTTTTGGAAGGCCAATATATTCTTGACCAGAGACGTTTTTCCAATACTGAGACTATACTTAGGTGCATTGGTCATCCACCTGCAGGATGGTGCCTTCAGAATAATTTTCTCTCTCTCATTTAGGAAATGGCGGTCATTTTCCCAAAGCCACTTGAGCCAACTTTTCAGTACTTAGCCATTTTTTCCAAAGGGGGGCGTTTTCTGGCAGGGTGCAAAAGAGGCTAATTCGCTGTTTTGGTAGGCCATTATATTCTTGGCCATAGAATTTTTATCGAGAATGAGTCAATGGTAACGTGTGTAAATCCTCCACCTGAAATCTTATGCTATCAGAAATTTTGTATCCCTCAAAGGTGAGAAATGGCGGGCATTTTCTTGAGGCCATTTAGGCCAGTCTTAGGTGCAAAACTAGCCGAGTGGTTGTTTTGGCATGCCAATATATTCTTGACCAGAGCCTCTTTTCTAACACTAAGACTATATTTAGGTGCATTGGTCATCCACCTACATGATGGTGTCTTCAAGATAATTTTATCTCTTTCATTTAGGAAATGGCAGTCATTTTCCCAAAGCCACCTGAGCCAGATTTTCAGTACTTAGCCATTTTTGCCAAAGGGGATCATTTTATGGTAGGGTGCAAAACACGTTGATTGGCTTTTTTGGAAGGCCATTATATTCTTTTCCATAGAATTTTTTATCAATAATGAATCGATTTTCAAGTGCATAAATCTTCCACTTGAAATATTATGTTATCAGAATAATTTAATCCCTCACTAGTGAGAACTGGTGGGCATTTTTCTAAAGCCATTTAGGCTAGTTTTAGGTGCAAAAAAGGTTCAGTGGCTTTTTTGACAGGCCAATATATTCTTGACCAGAGATGTTTTTCCAATATTGAGACTATACTCAGGTGCCTTGGTCATCCATGTATAGGATGGTGCCTTCATAATATTTTTCTCTCTCTCATTTAGGAAATGGTGGTCATTTTCCCAAAGCCACTTGAGCCAATTTTTTAGTACTTAGCCATTTTTTCCAAAGGGGAGCATTTTCTGGAAGGGTGCAAAAGAGGTTGATTGGTTTTTTTGGCAGGCCATTATCTTCTTAGCCATTGAATTTTTATCGAGAATGAGTTAATGATAAAGTGTGTAAATCCTCCACCTTAAAGCTTATGCTATCAGAAATTTTGTACCCTCAAAGGTGAGAAATGGTAGGCATTTTATTGAGGCCATTTAGGCTAGTTTTAGGTTCAAAACTAGTTGAGTGGTTATTTTTGCATGCCAGTATATTCTTGACCAGAGCCCATTTTTCAAGACTAAGACTATATTTCGGTGCATTGGTCATCCACCTATAGGATGGTGCCTTCAAAATAATTTTATCTCTCTCATTTAGGAAATGGCGATCATTTTCCCAAAGCCACTTGAGCCAGATTTCCAGTACTTAGCCATTTTTGCCAAAGGGGGGCATTTTCTAGTAGGGTGCAAAAAGGTTGATTGGCTGTTTTGGTAGGCCATTATCTTCTTTTCCATAGTCTTTTTTTTTTAAAATTGAGTTGATGTTCAAGTGCATAAATAATCCACCTGAAATATTATGTTGTTAGAATAATTTAATCCCTCACTGGTGAGAAATGGTGGGCATTTTCCTAAATCCATTTAGGCCAGTTTTAGGTGCAAAAAAGGCTCAATGGTTGTTTTGGCAGGCCAATATATTCTTGACCAGATACATTTTTCCAATATTGAGACTATAATCAGGTGCATTGGTCATCCACCTACAAGATGGTGCCTTCATAATAATTTTCTTTCTCTCTGTGAGAAAATGACGCTCATTTTCCCATAGCCACTTGAGCCATATTTTCAGTACTTGGACATTTTTGCCAACAAAGGGCATTTTCTGAAATGGTGCAAAAGAGGTTGATTGGATGTTTTGGCAGGCCATTATCTTCTTGGCCATATAATTTTTATCAAGAATGAGTCAATGGTAAAGTGTGTAAATCCTCCACCTGAAAGCTTATGTTGTCAGAATAATTTAATCCCTCACTGATGAGAAATGGTGGGAATTTTCCTAAGGCCATTTAGGACAGTCTCAAGTGAAAAAAAAGTTGAGTGGATCTTTTGGCAGGCCAATATATTCTTGAATATAGACTTTTTTCCAAGACTGAGACTATATTCAGGTGCGTTAGTCATCCACCTACAGGATTGTGCCCTCAGAATAATTGTCTCTCTCTCTATGAGAGAAAATGGCAGACATTTTCCCATAGCCACTTGAGCCATATTTTCAATACTTAGCCATTTTTTCCAATGGCAAGCATTTTCTGGAAAGGTGAAAAAGAGGTTGATTAGGTGTACTGGCAGGCCATTATCTTCTTGGCCATAGACCTTTTATCGAGAATGAGTTAATGGTAAAGTGTGTAAATACTCCACTTGGAAGCTTATGTTGTTAGAATAATTTAATCACTCACTGATGCGAAATGGTGGGAAAATTCCTTAAGGCCATTTAGGCCAGTTTTAGGTGCAAAAAAGGCCGAGTGGTTGTTTTGGAAGGCCAATATATTCTTGACCAGGGCCTTTTTTCCAAGACTAAGACTATATTTAGGTGGATTAGTCATCCACCTATAGTATGGTTCCTTCAGAATAAATTTCTCTCTCTCTGTGAGAAAATGGCGGTCGTTTTTCCCATAGCCACTTGAGCAAGTTTTTCAGTACTTGGCCATTTTTTCCAATGGCAAGCATTTTTTGGAATGGTGCAAAACAGGTTGATTGGTTGTTTTGGAAGGCCAATATCTTCCACCTGAAGGCTTATGTTGTCCGAATAATTTAATCTCTCACTGGTGAGAACTAGTGGGCATTTTCCTAAGGCCATTTAGGCCAGTTTTAGGTGCAAAAATGGACGAGTGGCTGTTTTGGTAGGCCAATATATTCTTGACTAGAAAATATTTTCCAAAAATAATACTATATTCAGGTGCATTAGCCATCCACCTACATGATGATGCCCTTAGAATAATTTTCTCTCTCTCATTGAGGAAATGGCGGTAATTTCACAATAGCCACTTGAGCCAGTTTTTCAGTACTTAGCCATTGTTGTCAAAGACAATAAATCAACCAAATTTCCTTATATTTGAAAATATGAAAATCTAAAAAAAAATGAGAATAATAAAACTCACATTTTCCAATTTGAATCACTCAAACATGCCAAAAATTGAACCCCATGTGTGAATTTTGGTGAACTAGGGTAGATTTTTAGTATTTTTACACAATAGCAATTTTTAGGATAAAATTGAAAATATTAAATAGTGGAGTAGTGATGACTATTAATACACATCAGGTGCAACTCATATAATTCAATTTGACTATGTAACGTTCTTACTAGCACATGAAGAATGTTTTTATTTCTGTGTTAGATTAAATAATCTGAATTTAGTCCTTGGATAAAAAAGGTAAAAGACCACTCATTTTTTCCTCAGAAAGAAGCCTATTGTATTTCAAGCATAAATGTAATACATTATTCAACAATCTGTAAATTGGTCTATCAAAATACCCCAAGCTTCTTCAACAAAAGGAAAGTCCAAAATGATCAACACATTTAATCCTTGAGCAACTACTATAGAACCAGAGTGCATGTACATATAAATTGCACTTCATGTAACTGTCATAAATAAATATTACCTACAAAGCTAAATAATAAGAAGGAAGAAAAATTATTTAGACCATTCCAGAGTTAATTTTAGATGGTCTGCTCCACAAAGATGAAGAAAATTCCACTTTTGTAAGGTTTTTGTTTTTGGAAAGTTCTACTCTTATGTTTTTCTGTAAGTGCAGATCCTCACAGGGCATGTTTTGATGATTATATGAGACTAAAATAAGTATATTTTAGGACATAAACAGACAGTACAGAACCATCTTCTCAATATTCCACAGTCTACAAATGTATATTATCATTTCAAACATTCAAATTTCATATATAAAGAAAAATTTCATGGAAAAGAAAAACCATATATAACAAAACTGTAAAATAACAAAAAAAAATTAATGCAAGAAATAAATAATTCATATATACTAAATAATATAATTCACCATACATATTACACCAAAAAATATATAAATTTATTAATGAAAGGAAAAATGCTTACAAATCCAAATGGGGTACATTGGTCCTCATCCCTAATCCATAATAGTGATGAAGAGGGTCCCATTGGTGTGAATCCCATGAAAAGTGTATGTGTACACAAGGTTGTAGGCTATTATACAAATAGCGAAATCTAAATTTTGGTCCCACTCTCCATTTACCAAGAGGTTGATTTTGATCACTTGAGCCTGAAGTTGGCTGATATCTATCAGGAAAGGTTGGCCATGTATAGAAAAATTCCTCCTTAAGATTCTCATATCCTTCTATGTTGAACTCTAGTGAATTATTCTTCTTTACAATCCCAAGAGGTACAAAATGAATTTCAATTAGTTCAAAAGTAACCATGAAACTTTCATCTAAACAAGGAATTTCCACATAAGATTCACTGCGTATAATGTATCGAGACCTTATGTGATTGAAACATTTGTAGTAAAGAAGATGAATATTGTGATGATGTACTCGATTGAGCTGCAATACTCCGATATTTGATGACAATGCATTGTGTGTTCCATATTATGTAGAGGCAACTAATCTAGCATTCACAACTTCATTGTCACCTTTTGTTGCAAGAAGTTGAAAACTGGTGTGCTTATCATCATTTGTAGCAATAAAATGACAAAAAAAGATTCTCCTTTTCGACTGCTAGTGCCCCACCTTTTAATAGAGCTCACAGTAAATAAAACATCAACAATGCCTACAACACAACATAATATAGAATTAGATACTATAAATATATTTTTTTCATATATGAGTTGAAGAATATATATTAAAAGATACACATGTATACTCACCATCAATTATTTCAATTGGTATCAACAAATCTTGTTTTGTGTAAAACACCTCATGTGGATGCAAATTCACGCATTCAGGAATATAGTGGCCTCTACCAAAAACATCTACATGATTTTCAAATATTCTTACCCAAAAAAATGTTCCACAAGTTGAAACAACTACTAAACAATCCAACACTTCTACAGGATATGGAATTTTCAATGACTCATCTTCAAACATTACAGGCATTTTTTCATAATAAATACAGACACACATGCCTACCTTTATGGTCAAATCAAATGGATTTGTGTTTCACACCAATAGCCCATCCATTTGAATGAATTTCTTTCTACCAATATTCACAAAATGACCATTTTGAGTCATTAGGGGAGTCACATCTGAACAAGATCCCATATAAAACCCTCACTTGACGACTTCAATGGAATGTCTTTTATGATTTTCATCTGGCCCACTTGAATATAATTGTGATTTTATTTCAGAAATTGAAGGATGTTGCAACATAAGCTTTCCACTTTCATCTGCATACATCATTTGAATAGGAACAACATCATCCATAGTATGTGTCCATGTGTCATAGGTACTAATAGTGTAAAGAATTGGATCATCACCACAATGATCCAACATTGGCAACTCTACATTTCTTGTATGTGACTTATCTATAACTTTGCAGATAATGATTTCTTCTGAACTATTTTCTCCTTTAAGAAAAAAAACTATATCAGTGTTTGGAGCCTTTCCCTTAACATACTGTAGAGTTGAACGACATCGGAGTTGATAAGGTATATCCCTATCATTAAGTTGGTTCTCAACATCATTACCATTGGATACATCATCATCACTCCAACAATCAATTTTTGCAAGTCTATATAATTTCTGTGACTTTTGTCGTTGTATAGACAATTGTTGCTTCATTTTTCGTCTATTTTCTCATTCAACATCCTCTTCAACAATTATTCGAAAAGCTTATTGCACAACCTCTGGAGGCAATGACTTCCTTTATTTATGTGGAAATGGATCAGGGTCTATTTTGAACATGATCAAATTTATAAGAAGTAAAATTCTGCAATCATGACAAGACGCCAAAATGGCCTACACAGGTTACACATGATCTCTTAATTGGAAAGAAAGAGTGAAAAAATAGAGTATTTGTAAAGGCATAATATAAATACTACTTAAATTGTAACCTTTGGTAAAAACCTTCGATTTCTTTACTCCTCCCAACCAAGATTTTAGATTTGTATCCAGATGGTCCAAACTGATATCTACATCAAATAATAAAGGGTAAATTTAATTACTCTACATATACAGTATCTGATAAATCATTTTATAGATAGCTTAAATACAAAAATTGTAGGGTAATAATGTAAATTTTTTAAAGCACAAAAAACTGGAAAAAAAATTCTCACCAGTCATATCACTACACCATCGATTTTTCTCAGAGTATTTCAACGCGGTCTGATTTGCTTTGATCAAAGAGCTGATGGGTTGAATCAATTGGCTGATAAGTAGTCCATCACTACACTAGTTGATCAATAGAAAAATAAATTTTTTATTGTCAGTCGGTCACTAAACCATCAATTTTTTCATCATATTTCAATGCAATCAATTTTGGTTTGATCACAAACCTGTTGATGGTTACATAGATTTTGTTCAAGCAAGGTAAGATTAATGCAAAGTTTTTTAAGCATAGAAAAACTGAAAAAAAAGACTTACGAGTCATATTACCACACCATCGATTTTTCTTAGAAGATATCAACGCGGTACGATTTGGTTTGATCAGAGATCTGTTGCATTGACAATTCGAGCATGGTTAAATCTAAAACAAGACACGAGTTCGAATATTTTGTTCAGGGTAAGATATAAAACAAAATATATAATTTTTTTAAGAAATAGAGGGTTCCTCTGCAGTGCATATCTTGTAAACAATAGAATGTTCCCCTTTACTTACAATCATCTCTGAAAAAAAAAATCTTCGAAAATATACAACCTAGGGCACAAAAAACTGGAAAAAACATATTCTTACCAATCGATCATGATAGCATCAATTTTCTTCAGAGGATTCCAACACGATCCAATTTGTTTTGATCATAGACTGAGTGTTTTGACAGGCGCATAAATTTTGTTCAAGAAGGGTAGATTCAATACATACACATATTTGGTTTCAAAACATATTTTGGGTCTGGGTAAACCAAATATTTTGGGGCAAATAAAAAAATATGAAATTGGAGGGATTTTCCCATTGATACTCGGTTTCAAAAATTTTGAATTAACCCTACATCATATCGTGTGCCAAACTCCACATTGTTCTTGTGTAACTAGAAAAAATTTCAGGGGGAAATAGGGGTTTGACTAAATACTTGATTAGTGATGTTAATTAACTTTTAATTAATTTTTAATCGATTTCTTATTTAGGATACTTTTTGGAGGTGGTAATATCTAATGTTATATGCTAAAGTAATTCACTCTAGGGGTGGCCAGTCCCTAGGGGATACTTAATAGCTCAACAATATCACATGCCACACATGCTTCGACATGCAAGGAATCACCTCAACACATGAGGCACCACCTCAACACATGAGGATATGTCTTGACATAGAAGGCCTTAGCCTTGGATAGCAATACTATACAACATCATCACTTTTACATACAAAGCGCTTGCCTCAACACATGAAGCTTAAGCATTTTTGAGTCCAACTCAAGATTCTTCTCCAAGTTTCCTGAGTCCAACCTAGGCTCCTATAAGGAACTACCTCGACACACGAGGCTCAATATTGACACACAAGATTGACCTGGAGAATGAATCATGATGTTGTAACTTTAACACCACCTCTCAGCAAGGGAGGCATTCTATGCCATGTCAAGATTGTCTTGGAAGTACCTATACTTCATCACAGACAAAGGCTTAGTAAACATATCTGCAATCTGCTCACCAATAGCAATGTACTGAAGTCTTATGGAACCTCTCTAGACCATGTCTTTGATTTAGTGATACTTCATCTCAATGTGTTTCGATTTGTCATGAAACACAAGGTTTTCTGAGAGCTTAATGTAGCTTTGATTGTGAAAGAGAATGACTGTAGTCTCAAGCTTCTCACCGAACAACCCAACAAGTAGCTTCCTAATCTACACAACTTCTCGGTAGGCGGTACTATCTACAAATACTCTGCTTCTGTAGTACTCCAGGCTATGAAGCCGTGCTTCCTGCTGGACCAAGAGATCATAGTTGATCCCTAGCAAAAACAAAATCTGGATGTACTCTTTCAGTCCACAATACTACCACCCCAGTCGAAGTTGGTATATACAAGTAACATTACTCCACCACTAGAAGAATATATGAGTCCATAAGAAATAGTACCTTGAAGGTATCTAAGCACATGCTTGGAATCAACCCAATGTCTATGTCTTGGCTCAGACATGAAATGACTCAAGATACTCACTACATAACATATGTCTAGTCTACTATGTATCAAATACATCAAGGAACCAATGAGCTATCTTTACATAGTAGGATCTACTAGATCTGATTGAGAATCTGACTCATGTAGCTCTTTAGATTGGACACCATTTGAGTAGACATGGAATTACAATCCATCATACCAAATATCTGCAATACATGAACTATGTACTTTCCTTAAGAAAGAAATATCTCTTCTTTCCTTTGCCAAACTTCTAGAATAATAAAATAGTGCATAAGACCTAAGTCTTTCATTTCGAACTCATAAGTGAGGTTCCTCTTGCACCGAGCTATCTAATGCTCCTCTCTAGTAAGGAAAAATTCATCAGCATAGAGAATGAAGATCAATGGTTTGTTATTCAAAACCTTGAAGTAGAGGTTGGCGCCAGCATTTCTTTTGGAGAATCCCAAGCTCAGAAGATAACTATCAATCCTTGAATAACAAGCCCTCGGGGCCTTCTTAAGCCCATACAAGGATTTATTAAGTTTGCATACACGAGACTCCTTCCCATGAATTAAAAACCCCTTAGGTTGTTGTATGTAAACGTCTTCCTCAACCTCACCATTGAGGAAGGAAGTCTTCACATCCATCTGGTGAAGTTTCCAAACCAAAACTGAAGAAAGGGAAATTATGGTTCGGATAGTAGTGTACCTAGCCACAGGAGCCAATGTCTGATAATAGTCTATCCCTTCTTTATGTGAGAAACCACGAGCCACAAATATTTATTTACACTTTTCAATACTTCCATCAACTGCCTACTTGATTTTATAAAGCCACTTTGAATTTACTATTGACTTCCTGTCAGGTTTAGGAACCACTTCCCACACATCATTATTCATGATAGATTTGTATTCTTCTACCATGCCATATTTACATACTTGCTTCTTTGAGGCTTCCTCATAGGTACAGGGTTCTGAATCACTGATGTGATGCATCTGTGCTACATATCCTGAAAATATTTTAGGTCTATTTTGCTCTCTGAATGAGCCTGGAGGTGCTCCATGCCTTTCTACCTCTTTTAGAATGTCTTGACACCATGCAGATCTCCTCTTAGGATGAGGTTCATTAAGAGATATTTCTATCAGATCTTCTGTCTCTTAAGGATCAAACAGATCTACTGACTAATATGGCTTATCCCTCTCACCATCTAAAAGGGGAGAATCAGAAACTGGATCCTCCATCAGAGGAGTATCATGCTCCTCCATTTCTGAATCACACTGAATTTCTTTTGAGTGCTTGAAGGCAACCTCTTCATGAAATGATACATCTTCATTGAATTCAATGTTTCTTTGTCCTGGAACATAGATTCTATAGGATTTGGAAGATTCACTATATCCAACAAATGTTCCTTTCTTTTCGAATGGATCCATCTTTGTCCTCTTCTCTTTTGGTATGTGAATGTAAACAACACAACCAAAAATCTTCAAGTGTCCAATATCTAGTTTTTCACTAGTGAAAACCTATATAGGAGTATTTTCTCCCAAGATAGCATGAGGGCTTCTGTTCTGAATATAAACAATAGTGATGGAGGATTCTTCCCATAAGGATGTGGGCATCCTAATCACACATCATGAATTTTGCTGCCTCGCATATTTGTTCTGTTCTTTATTTTAGAAACCCCATTTTTCTAGGGTTGTAGGTTACAGTCAGATGCCTTTTTATTCATGCATCTCGACACAAGTCATTGAATTCATGGGACTCAAAATATCGTCCATTATCAGGTCTCAAAGCACAAATGTGCTTCCCGATCTGATTCTCAACCAATGATTTAAACTCTTGAAACTTGTTGAAAGTTTCACTCTTTGATTTCAGAAAATAAACCCATGACTTGCGAGAGAAGTCATCTATGAAAAAAACATAATACAAATAACCACTCAAGGAGGGTGCAAACATAGGACCACATTAAACAAAATGAATAAAGTCAAGGATCCCCTTGGATATTTTGGTACTACTTGGAAAACTCTTCTTAATGTTTTTGCCAAGAACACAACCTCTACAAACACTATCAAAATTAGATTTAAACATGGGAATACCTTTCACCATATTTTGCAATCCAGGTAGTGCTTCGAAATCAATATGACCAAGCCTTCTATGCCATAGCTCACAAGGACTAATTGTGTAATGGGTCATGTTTTGAATGAGTTTTCTAGGAACTTTGTAGAGACCTCCCTCTCTAAATCCAATCACAGATGCAGAGTTCAAGTCTTCATGCTTGGGCCACATGAACGCTTTGTTGTCCATAAAGATAAATCTAAATCCTTTATCTTCTAGAACTGAAACAAACATGAGGTTCTTCTTCAATCCGGGGACAAACATAATTTCATCCACATGCAATACATCTATTTAATCCAATTGAAAATAAGTGGATCCAATTCCTTGGATCAAATAGGCGGTATTATATCCAAGCTCCACTTTACAGGAAAACTTCTTTTCTTTCATATATGTGATAGCACTCCTATATCCAATCATGTGCTTGGATGCACCACTATCTACTAGCCATGTTTTAGCATTAGTGGTAATGGATCTATAAAGGGTTGAGACACGATAGTACTTCTTCTTTGTCTCTTGATCATTGGATGAATTCTTTCTTGTAGGTTCATCTTCTGTAGTAGTAGAAGCATGAAACCTACCCTTGAACTTTCCTCTTTGCTTTGCACGCCATTCTTTTGCATAATGGCCCTTATTATTGCAATTAAAACATTTAACTTTATACTTATCAAAGTTCTTGAAAGCATTCTCTTTTTGATGAAATAATTTCTTGTGATATTTATTACCTCTCTTCATCTGTGCCACAAGAGCGAGTTTCTCTTCTTTGGAGGAAATATACTTTCTCTGGATTTTCCATTCTTCTTGTAGGTAATCATTCCATAGTATCTCGAAATTAGGTTGCACTTATCGACCATTTAATATAGCCAAGAATGTCACCCATGAAGATGGAAGACCATCGACATCGGTCTGTATGATATCATATTCATCGACCATCACACCAATGATCATGAGTTGATCTCTTACTTGAGAGATATTCATGAAGAAGAAAGCCACAACTTCTATCCTTTTCCATCTTCAGATTTCAAAGCTTGTTATTCAGTTCTCTCTTTTGACTGGGCACCTTCTTCTCATAAATATTTGTCAAAGTGTTGAAAGATTCCTTTGCGGTTTTCAATGGAGTAATCATGGGCATCAAGTTGTCTTTCACGGAATCATAAATAATCCTATTTGCTTTAGATTGATTCTTCTTGAACATAATGTGCCCTACATTAGAAGTAGGTTCTTCAATAACATTGGATACATATCCATCCAAATCATGCTCTTCCAGGATATTTAGGATCCTGACTTTCCAAGTATTGAAGTTCAAAGTTCCTTTAAGACGATCTTCCGATCTTACTAAGAATGAATCCATAATTCTTCAAGTACCATGCACACTCAGGATCTATGTAGGATCAATCTTCATTGATGAACTCAGCTCTTTCACGCCCTGAGTTATGATACCATGCTAATTTTTTATCTTTAATTGAGAAAAGAAATATTACTTGAAATCAAATAATAATGATACAAATAAGAAATCACATTCAACACATTTATTTACCCTGGGGAAACCCTCTATGACTTGAGGGAGAAAGCCCCAACAAAAAAATCCTTATTATATTGATTGATCCACATCGCAGTTAGCAAGTCATCGACGTTGATGCAACTTTGACAAGTTTCAACTTCGACATGACTTCGACTCGACAAGTTTCCAGTTCAATAGGTTTCGAATTCGACACAAATTCGATGAGTCTCGAATTCGACACACCTCGACACATTCGCACCTTAAACATGTTCAACAACCTTCTTCGACATGTTCAACAACCTCACAGTTCGCTACATTGATAAGCAATGTCAACATGCGACCATCGACTGTTGAACTTCGACAGATTGTCTCTCTGTCTTCCGGTAGACTGTAACGGTTGAACTATTGAACCGTTTTAACTTCTTTGTAATTGAATGTAATGGGCATGCACCCAAGCATCTCATAATTCTATATAAGCATGTATAATATTGTACCATACATCTAATCGGGAATTCACCCAGTAATATAATCATTTCGCATTCCTGCATATTGTCTGTGCGTATTTGTGTTTATCTGTGTAATGTAATCCTACTTTGCTGATTCTTCTTATTCTTAATTGCTTCCTCCATAACAGAGCCGACTCATTCAGTCGAACTATTGTTCCCATCGTGCTTCCTGGCCATGAGTGGATCATTGGTATCAGAGTAGAATCAAGTTCATTCAGAACTTTTTCAGAACACATAAGCTTTGCTCGTGCTTAAGTTTTGCGTAGACACTTCCATCGAAGTTACCTTACTTATTCCGGTTCAAACTCGCTCGCAGACTCAGCAATCGAAGCAGACACTACCTCCAAAGATGGCAGAAGAAACAGGTGAAAGACATGCAATCAACGAGACACAACAACTCATAGAGAAAGCACTGGATCGACAATGAACTGAGATGTTCACCCAGTTCAACAAGATTCTCACACGATTTGCTTCAACATCAAGAGTATTTCTGATGAGAATAAACTCCGAAAAAATCAGCAGCTTCAAAGTGCAAATGAATTTGGACATACTGAATCTAGAAGGAAAGATGACGCCGAATCCATTGACAATTGGGTTCAAAAATTGGATTCCTATTACTCTATGAATCGGCTCTCAGAAGCCGACAAGATCACCATTGCATACTTAAAGATGTCAACATTTGTGCACTGCTGGTGGGAGAATCTTTTGACAAAGATGGAGAAAAGAGGAGACCCCATCGACACATGGGATAAATTTTTCGAACACATCTGAAAGGATTTTTACCCGCCGAAGTATCTTGAGCAGCAGTATAAGAAGTGGCAACAACTAAGGCAATGGAAAGACCAGTCCGTGCAAAGCTACACTGATGAGTTCTATCGACTCATGGCTAGACTTGGCATCCAAGAACAGGGAAAATTGCTTGTTTTGAAGTACATCAGCGGATTGTCCCAGTACATTCAGCAGGAGATGGAGTTTCTGACTGTAAACATGCTTGTAGATGCATTCTAGTATGCCAACAAACTTGAAACCAAGCAGAAGGGAAAATCCTGCTTCGCGACAAAGCCGACATCAGGATGTTCACCCAACAAGAAGGCACCAGCTGACTTCGACAAGTCAAAATATTCTCAGTCGACTCCACCAAAGCCAAATCACAACAAGAAGGCTTTTCATAAAAAGGAATGTAGCAAGCAATCGACCGAAAAATGGTGCAACTACCATCACTCATCTTGGCATGATATGTCTGAATGCAAAGCTCAGAAGAACTTTTTGAAAAAAGTGTCAACATCCTACGCGTTTGACAAGACTGTGCTAGAATTTGACCCAAAAGAAACGACTGTTTTGACATCGACAACTCCAACAGCCCTGACCATCGTCGATGAGGAGGAACGAGAGTGCATGTTCCATACACAGATATGCGTTCAGAGCAATCCATTGCATCTGATTGTGGACAACGGGATCCAGAAGAAATTTGTTTCTGAAGAACTTGTGAAGAAACTAGGTCTTGTGACCACTTCGCACCCTCACCCTTACAACATTGGTTGGATGAAGGATGGACAAGAGCTAAGGATCACCCGACAATGCAAGCTAGCATACTTCATAAATCCTTTTGAATATGAAGTACTTTTCTACGTGGCACCTCTCTCCGTAGCCAACGCCCTGTTTGGGAAACCTTACCTATGGGACCGCCATGAAAGTTACTAGTCACGACCATAGAAGGTGATTGCCGGAATCGGAGATCAGCGATACAGCATGCCGGAACGATGAACTACACCAACAGTTGCTTTGGTATCTGCAAAACAGACAAAGAAGCTCATTAATCATGCTCAGAAGTTTTCATTTATTATGATAGAGCTGCAACATTCTAGGAAGACTGCAACAACTAGTCGAGTCACAGGCTAGTGCAGCTCCAGACAGAAGTAGCAGATCGACAATATTCTTGATGAGTGCCAAAACCTATTCTAAGTTCCCGACGGAGTACCTCTACATTGTAAGGTAAAACACTCTATTGAAATTGCTCAGGGTTCTTCTTTTCCTAACACATCTGTCTACAGAAGATCCATTCTAGAAAATGAAGAGATTCGCAGACAAATCCAAGAGTTAATCGACAAAGGCCATAATCTACCTAGCTCCTCCCCTTGCGGAAGTACAGTCATCCTTGTTCTGAAGAAATATGGGGCTTGGCGCATGTGCATTGACTACAGGGAACTCAACAAAATATCGGTGAAGAATCGGTACCCTCTGCCATGGATAAACGAGCTCATCGACTGTCTGAAAGGTGATAAATTATTTACTAAGCTCAACCTCAAGTCGGGATATCATCAGATTCCAATTTAGCCCTCAGATGTATGGAAAACTGCTTTCAATACCAAGGAAGGATTGTCTGAATGGTTAGTCATGCCTTTCGGCTTAACTAACACACACGCGACCTTCTTCCGATACATTGATGAAATTCTTTGACCTTTCATTGAAAAATGTGTCTACCTCGTCAACATATTGATTTTCAGTCGATCATGGGAAGAACACGTCGGACAACTTCGACAAGTCCTCGACACTCTCCAACAACATCGATTCTATTTGAACATGTATAAATGTTCCTTTGTGATGAACAACATCAAATATTTGGGGTTTGTAATTGACTCTACAGGAATTCACGTTGACCTAGAAAAAGTACAAATTATCAAAGATTGGCCCATTCCTCACAGCATTCAAGAAATAAGAAGTTTTCTTGGTTTGGCGAATTTCTATTGAATATTCATACTTGGCTTTAGTCACATAGCTTGGCCCTTGAATCACTTGAAAAAAGGAAATGGAAAAAATGTCTTTAAATGGACACCAACACATCAAGCAGCTTTTGAACAGCTCAAACACAAGCTCTGCACTGCACCAGTACTTGTGTTACCTGATTTGCTTCAGCCTTTTGAGATTGAGACGGACGCATCAGACTATGCCTTGGGAACAGTGATCACTCAGTCTGGTCTCCCAGTTGCTTTTCATTCCAAAACTTTTAACGACACTGTTAGAAGATATTCGACATACAAAAAAGAACTGTACGCCATTGTGCAAGCTCTCAAGCAATGGGGGCATTATATCCTTGGAAAGGAAATGATCATCCTCACTGACCATAATCCTCTTCAGTTCACTCCGACACAATCAAAACTTCAAACAAACCGAAAACTCAAGTGGATTAATTACCTGCCACAATTCTAGTTGGTGATTAAGTATCAGAAAGGTAAAGCCAACGCCACCTCCGATTGCCTCACTCGACCACCCATTACTCTCCTTTTGACAGTGATGAGTATGCATGGATACGACATGACCACTTGGACATAGTTGTATGAGGACGACAATGAATTTTCAGCAGTCTATCGACAGTTACAGACTAACAAGTCATTGACCTCTGACTGTTTCTCGAGAGATTCCTTGCTATACAAGCTTGGAAAACTTTGTGTACCGACAGGTGAGCACCGAAAACAACTCATTTGGGATGCGCACTACAACAAGACCGCAGGACACTTTGGAGTAGCAAAGACACTTTCTATTCTGCAGAAGTATTTCTTTTGGCCTACACTTAAAATCGATGTCAACAAGTACATCTGATCATGCGTGGTTTGTGCCATTGCTAAACTGCTAATCGATGACAGGGATTGTACACACCTTTGCCAGTTCCTATTCGACCATGGAAATATATTTCTATGGACTAATTGACAGGATATCCTACTACCAAACATCAGCATGAAGCGATCTTAATAGTGGTCGATAGATTTTCCCAGATGTCCATTCTCATACCATGTAAGAAGACCACGACAACACAACAGACTGCTCAGCTCTTCATTACACATGTTTGGAAACACTATGGTTTACCAATGACCATTATTTCCCACCAAGATTCCCTATTCGTCAACATCTTTTGGAAGACACTTTAGAAATTGCTAGACACACGACTCTCATTGTCGACAGCTTTCCATCCTCAAACCGACAGACAGACGGAAGTTGTGAATCGCTTGGTAATACAACTGCTTCGCATGTACAATCACCAACATCGACGCACATGGGATCAAAGTATTCCATACATACAACACAGCTACAATTGTGCTCAACACAGATCTATAGGTAAGAGTCCATTTGAGATATGTTATGGATTTCAACCCTCAGTGTCTATCGACTTGTTCAGCTTCTCGACACAGTCGAACTCCGACATCAACCACAATCAACGAGAAGTTGACAAAGCATTCAAGTTTCGAGAATAGATTTGCGACTTCCAAAAGCAAGCACATGACATGTTGCATAGAGAAAACAAGAAAGCTAAGGCTCAACACGATAAACATCATATTCCCCATTCATTCCAAATTGGGGATAAGGTTTGGTTACATCTCAAGAAGGAGCGCTTCACATGCCCATTCAAGAAGTTGATACCTTTGCGATATGGTCCATACAATATTCTTCGACGGATTGGAGAGAACTCTTTCCAGCTCGACATTCCTACATGCTTGAGTCTGCATCCAGTATTCAATGTATATCTACTTCAACCATACCATGCACCCTTATTGGAACATAACGAATTTCAAGCAACAGAACCCGAAGACATCCATCCAGATGTTCAGGAGCCTCTTCCTTACGACACAATTGTGTGACGATGAGTATGCCATTCAAGGATGAACACAATTCCCTTGTTTCAGGTTTCCAAGGCTGGACAGATCCCATCTCAAGGAAAGTGGTACTCTGTTACTGAATTGATCGACAAGTTTCCTCACCTTCACAAGCAAACAATGGGGTCCATTGTTTCTTAAGGAAGGAGGTCTGATCCATATCGTAGTTGGCAAGTCATCGACGTTGATGCAACTTCGACAAGTTTCGACTTTGACACAAATTCGAATCGACAAGTTTCCATTCTGACAGGTTAGCTCCGACAGGTTTCGAATTTGACACAACTCCGACGAGTCTTGACTTCGATACATTCACACCTTCAACATGTTCAACAATCTCATAGTTCGCGACATCGACAAGCAGCATCGACATGCGACCAACGACTGTCGAAATTCGACATATTGTCTCTCTATCTTCTAGTCGACTGTAACGGTTGAACTGTTCAACCGTTCTAACTTATTTGTAACTAAACGTAACAGGAAGGCACCCAAGCATCTCCAAATTCTATATAAGCATGTATAATATTGTAACATACATCTGATCGGGAATTCACCCATTAATAGAATCATTTCGCATTCCTACATATTGTCTGTGCATATTTGTGTTTATCTGTGTAGTGTAATCCTGCTTTTCTCATTCTTCTTATTCTTAATTGCTTCTGCCATAACAGATCCGACTCATTCAGTCAAACTGTTGTCCCCCTCGTGCTTCCTGGTCACGAGTGGATAATTGATAGATAGCAGAGAATGTATTTTACATCAAGCACCCAAAGTGCAATTAGAGAGAAAGAGAAATATAAATAAGAGAGACTCAAAATAATATCCTACATAGAGAGAAGCGCCTTTCCTTCAAGGGAGAAGAGAATTCACTTAATATTGAATTCATCAATCATGTATAACATATTTATACATTCTTCACATGCATCGATTTCTATTTTTATCTTCTGCCTTCATGATGAATTTTCCCTCCATTTGGATGTATCAATCTTGCATGAAGAAGAGTGCCCCACTTCTCATGCAGTGCATTAACTCACTGAATTGAGTCTTAGGATGAACTCGCCCCTTAACTGAAATCTTTCCCACTTAGTTTGGTGACTAACTTAAGTTTCATCATAAAAGTGTTGCAACTTAAGTGTTGTATTTTAGTTTAACATAAGTTTTGTCTTTTATTTTAACATAAGTGTCTTCATGTAATAACACTTAGTTAACTAGATCTTCTTTGTTATCACTTAGTTAACTCTCTTAACTGATTCATTCTTGTTAACATCATTGTAGTGATCGATTTGAGTTCTCCTTTAATTTACTGAAGTCTTCACTAAAGTTTAACAATTCAAATTCTCTCTTAATTAATTCTTTTATGTGAAATTCGAATTCTCTCATATCTTATCACATCTTATATTTATATATTGTCTTATCTGCATGGTCCACTTATGTCATCTTAATTAGATATCAAATATACTAAGGATATTTTCCCAATGATGTGATCATATTTTCCTACTATTGTTCCAAGGGGTTATATGCTAAAGTAGTTCACTCTAGGGGTGGCCAGTCCCTAGGGGAGACTTAATAGCTCAACCAACATTAGTAGTACATCACACACCATACATGTTTCGACATGCAAAGCATCACCTCAACACATGAGGCACCACCTTAACACAAGAGGATTTGTCTTGACACATAAGGCCTTAGCCTTGACTAGCAAGAATATACAATATCATCACTTTGATCAAAGCACTTGCCTCAACACATGAAGCTTAACCATTCTTGAGTCCAACTCAGGGTTCTTCTCCAAGCTTTCCGAGTCCAACTCAGGCTCCTATAAGACACTACCTCAACACACGAAGCTCAATATTGACACAAAATATTGACCTGGAGAATGACTCATGATGTTGTAACTTTAAAAATTAATGATATTAACCTCACAAAAAAAACCCAATAGATTACAACTCAATAAAATACCCATAGAGATATTGTGAGCCAAGAGCCGCACACTTTTGGGATTCCAAGCTAATAGAAGTCCTCTTGATTGACCATAAGAATCAATAGAACAAATGGCCCATTCTTTTTTTATTTTAGAGGAAAAAATTCTTTCTCTCTGCATTGAGACCATTGTTTCCTATAACAAAATAATATCCGGATTCCACTTCTCCATAAGTCTCTTGAGGGATAAATATTTAGGGAGCCCCCCCACTCCCGTAATGTTCATTGAAATAAACATATTTTTTTCATCGTTGCAAGGGATTTAAATCTAAGCTCCTGAGAGTTTGTTGAAATAGATCCTTCCTCCTTTTCAATGGAGTCTGACACCACACAATTAAATTCCAGGTCCTTTGAAAGACCTTTTCTGAAACTACGAGTTTTAATAGGTGAGATTTCCTTCCTCTAGCCTCCCCTATGAACCCCTTTGTTAGACCGAGGGGCAGGTGGCCTTTCTTCCTTAACCACTACATTACCAGCCTCAATTCCATAACTACAAGGGATATTTCCAATAAAACATTGTATAGGGTTCTTCTTAACCACATCACAGTCAGAAGGACCTAAGATAGAAACCTCATTATGAATAGATATATTACCTCCAACCATGGAAATCTCATTTCCATTTGAACTAGGTATGTCTACCAAGATAGATGAAAGCGCCATTAGAGGCCCCATTGATTGACCCTCCTTATAGAGTTGTAAATAAGCATTGTTCCCTTTATGACCATGATTCAAATCCTGATCCGAAAAATTCACCACCTCACCATCCCTCTAATCATTTGAACATATACCAAGTATTTTTTGAATCTCCAAAGACCCTCTGGGGTCATTTTCCTTTGAAACCCCATTTTTTTTAGGTCCACAACCAGAAAGGGGAACCCCCGAATAAAAATAATCTCCTCCACCCACCAAGGAATTTCCAACAACATTTCCCTTGGATTCCAAGAAGTCAATGAACTCTAATTTGCTAGCATATAGATATGATATGAAAATATGATCCAATCTATGAAGCTTACTGATGAATGATGATAGATTAGATAAGTGCATGAACACCCAGTCGATGTCGAGGAAGAGGGATCCACAATATCACCCATGCATATATCGATATCACCACTATCATCCGACGACCAAGCTTGAACGTCTTCAAAGGAGTCTTCACACTTTGATCCAGAGCTCAAATTTAGACATTTCTGCTGTAAATGCCCCACTTATTTGCAGTTTGAGAATATAAAAGGAATACCCTCAAATACTTGTTAAATTTTTGATAATTTCATTCAAACATTATCTAGGATCCTACTAAGAGAATAACATGCACAACATAACAATCATAAACACAAGAGACATAGAGTTTCCTCGGGGAAAACCAAGAAGGTGAAAAACCCCGTAACTTCCTCAGAGATAGAATAAGCCCCAATACAAAGATCACAAAGATCAATCCCCAAAAGATAGATGACTCCAACAACTACTCCTCCTCCACTTGTGCGCACTCCTCTCTCAACTAATGCGAGTTAGATGAGTGAGTGAATAAATAGAATGAGACACACTCACTCTCTATTTATACACAACTTAACCTGCCTTTAATTCTAACAGGGACGACTTCCTAAGGAATCCTAATAACCCAACCACATGACTCATACAAGGATGTCCCCACACTAGTGGTCTAATAACCCATCAAATATAAGTTGCGACACTTACAATAATACTTGCGACACTTACAAATACAAATGATGACACTTTTGATTGGAGGAATAATACATCTCCATCATGAATATAATAAGGTACAAGTGTAATACATAGAAGAATATCTTCCGAAGTTACACATACATCAACACTCCCTCTTAACTAGGAAGGTATTCTCTAGACACAGGTCATCAATACATATCGCCACAAGTCTTCAATTCTGGAGCTGGATCATCGTCACTGGATCACGGAGCATCATCGTCACTGCTGTTCTACTCGTCATCTCGATCGCTGGGCTATCTCTCAATTCTTCTCGTCATAGGAAGTTCTACAGATCCAACCCTTTTTCATGCTGGTTGTAGGCCTAGACTCTTATAGGTATTCATCATCTCTACGAGCTGGCCATCTCGTGGAATCCTCAGGACTGATTAGGTGTGTTAACAAAACCTTGAAAGAGCATCCCAGGATTGATTATGAGCTTACTGCTCAACCTATCGGATCTCTCAGGGAGCTATTACATGTGACCACCACAAAACCTTAAAAGAGTGTCCTAGGAATGTTTATGTGCATAGCATGACCGGAAATAACTCTAAAGAGCATCCCAGGAATTTTACATGCCTAGCACAACCTATCGGATCTCCAGGACTGATTACATGTGGTATGGAAAAACCTCTAAAGAGCATCCTAGGATTGATTACGAGCTTACTGCTAAACCTATCGGATCTCCCAGGGAAATATTATATGCCACAGGACAAAACCTCGAAAGAGAATTTGCTAGATCTCCCAGGGAGCTATTATATGCCATAGACAAAACCTCACAAGAGTATCTACAAATATCCCAGGGAAAGATTATATGTCCTCCCAAGCAAAACCTTGAAAGAGCATTTGCCAGATCTCCCAGGGAGCTATTATATGCCATAGGAAAAACCTCGAAAGAGTATCTGCAAATATCCCAGGGAAAGATTATATGCTTATCGCACAACCTGTCGACGGCCATGAAGTATCAACCTGATACTCATGATCCACCTGATCATCCTCGCACGAAACATCATCCTGATGCTCATGATCATACTGATCATCATCATACAGTACATCATCCTGATGCACATCACATCACATGATCATCCCGATCATTGTCATAGCATCGTCCTGATGCATATCATCATCGCATGATCATCCTGATCATCGTCCCAACATCGTCCTGATACATATCATCACACAACGCTTACATCCATAGCCATGGGAAGGATCCTCCTACCACCATGCTTGGAATGGCTCCTGGAAATGTGTTCCATCACTTCTTCCTCGAAGTATCTTCTATCTGAAGAACACCAAGCCTCTCTCTGAAGTACTCGAAATTCACTCTGGCTAGTGGTTTGGTCAACACATCTGCAATCTGCTCATCTGTCGCAACATACTAGAGCTTCACTGCTCCTCTCTGTACCATATCCCTGATATAGTGATATTTGATCTCGATGTGCTTCGACCTATCATGGAACACCGGGTTCTCTAACAACTTTACACAACTCTGGTTGTCAAAATAGATACAGGTAGCATCCAACTAGAGATCAAATAAATCAGACAATAGATTCCTTAGCCATACTGCCTCACAACTAGCCAAACAAGCTGCGACATACTTTGCTTTGGCTGTACTCAGTGCTACGTAGGATTGCTTCCTGCTAAACCAAGAGATCACACTTGATCCCATACTGAAGCAGCACCCCGAAGTGCTCTTCCTATCTGCAACACTGCCTGCCCAATCTGAATCAACATAACCCTCCAGGTTAAACTTTTGATTCTCATCATACTTGAGCCCATAATATATTGTACCCTTCAGGTACCTCAGAATATGCTTTACAACAATTAGGTGAACATGTCTAGTATCTGTCAGAAACTGGCTCAAGGTGTTCACCGCAAAGCAAATATCTGGTCTCGTGTTTATCAGGTACATCAAGGACCCAATCATTTGATGATACATCATGGCATCAATCGACTCTGATGAAGCATCACTCAATAGCTTCAGGTTCAATGCCATAGGTGTGGCCATGGCCTTGTAGTCCATCATTCTGAACTGCTTCAAGATCTCTACTGCATACTTCCCTTGTCCAAGGAATATTCCATCCACACTCTGCCACACCTCCATACCTAGAAAGTAATGCATCATACCCAAGTCCTTCATCTCGAACTCGGCAGGAAGATTCCTCTTCGTATTGGAAATCAACCTATCCTCTCCTGTCAAAAACAGGTCATCCACATACAATAGGAGTGTCACTGGATTGGCTTCCTCAACCTTGTAGTAAAGGTTGTAATCTGCTTTACTTTTGGTAAATTCCAAACTAGACAGGAAGCTGTCTATCCTACCATACCATGTCCTAGGTGCTTGCTTCAAGCCATACAAGGATTTCTTCAATCTACACACATATGAGTCCTTGTCATTTGTCTCAAAACCAAGTGGATGCTCCACATACACTTCCTCTTCGACTACACCATTCAAGAAAGTTGTCTTGACATCCATCTGGTGTATCTTCCATTTCATCATTGCAGCCAGAGCAAGTATTGTTCTGATGGAAGTGTATCTAGCTATAGGAGAAAAAGTCTCTTCATAATCTATCCCCTCCTTCTGGGAGAAGCCACGAGCTACAAATATTGCCTTGTATTTCTCTATGCTACCATCTGCAGCATGCTTGATCTTATAGATCCACTTGGAAGTCACAACAGACTTCCCTTTTGGTCTTGGGACCACATCCCAAACATCATTCTTCATGATCGACTGATATTCCTCGACCATGGCGTCCTTCCATTACTGCATCCCGGATCCTGGGAACTTCAGATTCTTCAATATATTCAATAGATAGTTTTCTTTGAACTTCATTGTCAGAACAAATGTTGTAGTCCTTCTTTTGTAGGTGATTGTACGCGGTAGTTCCTACAAGTCAAATTCAATTGCATGATTAGAAACTTCTCATAGTTTACAGCACAAAGTATTACACATAAAGGCATATGTCATACAGTCATGCAATTATCTTAGCCAATGCTTCAATACAACATTCATCCATATCCCATATTCATACGATGACTTTCTAGATGCCTTCCATCTCTACCAGAACCTTGTTAAGAGTTTGCACTACTCCCAACATGTCAGCAAAGAGGTTTCATTCTAGATAAGTAGCAATGGAATGTTGTACAGTGCCGTAGGCTAGTTAACCATCACATGCATATTAGTAGTATACTGTTCATTAATGCAATTATTCTAATATGCATAATACACAACCTAAGTCTAGGAACATAAGTATATACATCATTGAACAATATTATTTAAACAATCAGATATACAAGAAATGACAATTCAAATACTTATCTTTGTTTGTTTGTTGGGTGGAATCCCTCTCAATCTTTGCTTCCTTGCAGGAACCACTGGAGTCTCTGATAGCGTGCACCTTAACCAATGCTGAAAATGGATGAGAGGTTCATCCATAGATTATTTGTCTTCCGGAGTTCAACTCTGCAGTAGCTTCTTGAAGTCTGCTGAAGTGAATTCTCCACCATTGTCGGATCTAAAGGTCTTGATCTTCTTTTTAGTGTGGTTTTCTTTCAAGGCTTTGAATTCCTTGAATTTTGCTGAATACTTCATCTTTGTTCTTCAAGAAATAGATCCAAGTCTTCCTAGAAAAATCATCAATGAAAGAAACATAATATACATACCCACTGGATGACATTGGACTGCATACATTGGAGTGGATAATTTCCAAGATTCCTTTTGCCTTGCTTTCACTGCTTGGAAATGTTTTTCTTTGTGTTCTTTCCTTTTGCACATCCTTTGAAAACACCTTCATGCTTTGACTGGATTTCAACAAGACCTTTTACTGCTTTGCTTGCAATTGGTAGTGCCCTATAGTGCACATGAGCAAGCCTTCTATGCCAAAGTTCACTTGGTTCCTTGGATTCATGTACCATGGCATGTTCAGGTTGTCCCTTCAATTTGTACAATTCTCCCTCTTGTTCTCCAATCACTACTGCATCATCTATGGTCTTACCTTTTGGCCACATAAGTACTTGGCCATCCACAAATGCAACTCTCATCCTTTTTGCATCCAAAGATGATATGGAGAGAAGATTCTTCTTGAGTCCAGGTACATATAGAACATCTTGCATCTTTTAAAGACTTCCCAGATCCTAACTTGTAGGAGGCTTCACCACTTCCTTTTATAGGGTATTGATAGTCATCCCCAAGTTTCACCTTATGAGGTGACTCATGTTCAGATAGGTCCATAAGAGATTCTTTGAATCTCGTCATATGTTTAGAATCCCCACTATCAATAAGCCAATCATTACACCCATGTGTAACAGTACCTGTGAGAGCAGATATTAGAACATATTCATCGTCACTTGAAGAGTCTTCACTTTCAACCTTAGTCTTCTTCCTGAGAGGTTCATCATCCTCAGCAGCATGATCATGATATATCTTCTTGTTGCTCTTGTTGTTGTTGTTGTTGTTGGAGTTACTTTTGTTCTTGGGACATTCTGAGGAAAAGTGTCCCTTCTCATTACAAGTGAAGCATCTCATATCTTTCTTATCTCTTTGATGATGGTGGTGTGAAGATCTCTTGTGAAAATATTGCTCCCTCTTGGGCTTACCTTTCTTGGTGTGTGCTTTGAGAGGCTGATATTTATTTCCCATCTTTTCTTCTCGGGCCACAAGCCTAGCTTCTTCTTGTGAACATTCCTCCCATAGTCTACTGAATGAGATCAACTTCTTTCTTGCATAGATACCTTGGATGAAGGAGTCCCATGACGTAGGTAGGCCATTCAATGTGGTCATGAAAATTTCTCCATTCTCCACTACTTCATCCATAGATTCAAGTTGTTCTTTGATTTGAGAGACCTTAGTAAAGTAGGATTGGATGGTCTCTCCATTCTGGAACTTTACCCCTTTCAATTGATTCCGCAGAGTCATCTTCCGATTTATATTCTTTCCTTCAAACAAATTGGTCAAGGAGTCAAACATCTCCTTAGGTTTCTTTAGAGAAGACACATGGGGTATGAGATGGTCTTTTATAGAATCAACAATGATTCTCTTAGCTTTGACCAAGTTCTTTTTGTGTAAGGCCTTAGCCTCATCTCCCTCTGGAATTGAAACCTCTTCTTTTATGTAGGTGTCCAAATCATTCTCATCTAGGATTAACCCAATCCTATACTTCCATGCTCGGAAGTTGTCAGCTCCTTCAAGCTTATCCTCAAGCTTGGTGTGGTGAGACATCTTAATGAGAAACTCAAACGGAAATAAAAGATTTAGGTCTTACCACTTGATTTGCTGAAAACTGGATCTGGAGCTGGATCAGGGTTTGTCAGAGAAACCCTAAAAATTCAAATTTTGAATTCCAAACTTCTGAATGGATGGAAAGATGCGCCTTGCTGAGCTGATCAAGTTGGTATACTTCAAATTTGAAATCTGCAAAATTTGACCCCTCAAAATTGCCTTTGAAACTTTCGGATCTGCAATTTCTGGTTTTCTAGTTTTATGGTCAAAATCGTTGAACTAGGGTTTGATAAAGCTCGGGTTCTTCCCATCCAAAAGGTTCAATCTTGTGCTCTAAACTTTGATTTTTCTGAGGAGCATATAGCCATGGTCACAGATTCCAAAAATTTCAACTTTTGCAGAAACCCTAATTTTCCACCTTTCCGATCAAAATCCCGAACTAGGGTTTGATGATGCTCGGGGTTCTGCCCAACCAAAAAATTCGATCTTGGTCTCTAAACTTCGATTTTCTTGAGGAGCATCCAGCCGTGGTCTCGGATTCCAAAAATTCCAACTTTATCCGAAACCCTAATTTCCCGCAGCAGTGACGAGCCAAAACTGAAAGGTGTGCCCTTGCAAGGAGAGTCAGCCTAGCCTCTTGCCTTTGATGATTTGAGGAAAGAAACCCAAATATTAAGAAGCCCTAGCGTCCGCAGTTGCATAATGTCTTCTTCTTAGCACCGCTCTGATACCATGTTAAATTTTCGATAATTTCATTCAAACATTATCTAGGATCCTACTAAGAGAATAACATGCACAACATAACAATTATAAACACACGAGACACAGAGTTTCCTCGGGGAAAACCAAGAAGGTGAAAAACCCCGCAACTTCCTGAGAGATAGAATAAGCCCCAATACAAAGATCACAAAGATCAATCCCCAAAAGATAGATGACTCCAGCAGCTACTCCTCCTCCACTTGTGCGCACTCCTCTCTCAACTAATGCGAGTTGGATGAGTGAGTGAATGAATAGAATGAGACACACTCACTCTCTATTTATACACAACTTAACCTGCCTTTAATTCTAACAGGGCCGAATTCCTAAGGAAGCATAATAGCCAAACCACATGACTCATAGAGGGACAACCCCACACTGGTGGTCTAATAACCCATCAAATATAAGTTGCGACACTTACAATAATACTTGTGACACTTACAAATACAAATGACGACACTTCTGATTGGAGGACTAATACATCTCCATCATGAATATAATAAAGTAAAAGTGTAATACATAGAATAATATATTGCGAAGTTACAAATACATCAACATATATTACCTCCAACCATGGAAATCTCATTTCCATTTGAACTAGGTATGTCTTCCAAGATAGATGAATGCGCCACTAGAGGCCCCATCGATTGAACCTCCTTCTAGAGTTGTAAATAAGCATTGTTCCCTTTATCACCATGATTCAAATCCTGGTCCGGAAAATTCACCACCTCATCATCCCTCTGATCATTTGAACATATACCAAGTATTTTCTGAATCTCCAAAGACCCTCCGAGGTCATTTTCCTTTGAAACCCCATTTTGTTTAGGTCCACAACTATAAAGGGGAACCCTCGAATAAAAATAATCTCCCCCACCCACTAAGGCATTTCCAACAACATTTCCCTTGGATTCCAAGGAGTCAACGAACTCTAATTTGCTAGCATATAGAGATGATATGAAAACATGATCCAATCTATGAAGCTGACCGATGAATGATGACCGATTAGATAAGTGCATGAACGAACCGGTCGATGTCGAGGAAGAGGGATCCACAATATCACCCATGAATATATCGATATCACCACTATCATCCGAGGACCAAGCTTGAATGTCTTCAAAGGAGTCTTCACACTCTGATCCAGAGCTCAAATTCATACATTTCTGCTATAAATGCCCCAATTATTTGCAGTTTGAGAATATAAAAGGAATACCCTAGTAATCCAGGGATGGTGTGTAATTTTTTCCCCTCCATTCATTATCCAAGTTCACCAGCAGTCCCTTCGACATATCAAATTCCACCAACATCTTTCCACACCGTTTATCCATACTAGACAAAAATTCTTTAAGTATATGTGGAAAACGACCCAAATGGTTCCTAATAACTTCAAATGCCTCTTTATTCCACATGGATAAAGGAAATCCAGGTAGGAGAAACCATAAATGTCTCCTATGAACTCGCTCCTGTTCTAGATCCAGACCCGAATGCCACCTTTGAAGCATTAAAATACCATTTCCTTTTAGCCAGGTTCGTTCCAGAATATATGTTGCATGCTCTTCCTGTCTAAAAAAAAACCATACCATCCCTTAGGGAGGATGGAAATCTCCGGCCTGTAACCTATAACCAAAGCCCAAACCCCAGAGACCCAGCTAGCAATGTCATGAGGGTTCATCACTCTATAGCTGAATTTTCCAACTAGGGATTTCAACGATAGACCAACAATCCCTTCCAATCCAACTTCCCTTCCAAGCACCATCTTGCCACCATCCTCTCTTAGCTTCCATCTACCATTTTTCCGAACATTACCCAAGAAATTACTTGCTGCAAATTTTTTCGATCTATGGAAACCTAACGTTCCCTTAATTTTTGCCACGTGATGAAGACCTTTAGGAATGGTAGAAAGAATAGGTCGTTCCCCACTGTCCAACCCGATCTTGTTCAAACCCTCCCCATAAGGACCGAGTTCAACCCCTAGGTTAGGACCATTCCTAGAAACCCCTACACCTATCAAAATTTGCCCCAATACTGACCCATGTACAATTATTCGGCCTGCCACATGCCTGCAACATCTCATAGTATTCTTTGTTGGATTTCATGAGTTCTATATTTGCCCACCCTTCCATCGAGGATCTATCACCATCAGTAGGGACCCCTCCACTATCCATCACTCGAGACAAAACCAAATAAAAACAGTGAAAATAAATTCCATAGTATACAGGACCTTTGAAAAACAACATATCTCATTCATGCTGGAAAAAACCCCCCAAAAACACCTTCCCACAAAACACCAGAGCAATCAATTAATGCGGCTCAAGCTAAGCAAGATTTGTGTACTGGATCAACCACAAGAAAAAGAATCTGGTCCTTTCTCATTAATGACGCACAACTTTTAGTTATTTATATGTGGGTGTTAGACTTGTTAAATATATAGTGTTGGAAGAAGGTCAGTTAGCTACTTGCATGCTTAGACAAAGCTTGAATATAGTAAAGGAGTTAGTTCATATATTTGAACGATTTCATAAGAATGAAAATGAAGATGAAGATGAGGTAGGGGAACACAATATTTCCATTCCAATTTGTGAAAACAACTACGAAATATCTCATTGTGTTTATTACAGAATCGCACAAGATGCATTGGATATCATCAAAGTCATAAGGAGGAGACGAGGGGTGCACTGTTGGATGATGAAATTATCCACAAATTCATCCAAACGTGTTTATGAACCCATCTTAGGAACATGAAAATAAAAACACTACGAGTGTTAGAAAGTGCTTCGAAAGTACAAAAAGACAGTACAATATGAATTTTGGTCTGTTAGAAATTGATTCGACAGTAAAAAAGGACACATATTTTTTTCTTTCTTTCTAAGATTCTATATGTTGTGTTGGGTTAACTTGAGTTATTTTTAATATTTCTTTTCTATTTTTTATTTTACTTATGTTTAAATAATTCTAACCTTAGAATTATTAAGATTCTCAAGGGGTTATTTTATTATTATTATCTAATTTTATATAATTGTGTATAAAATCATTTTAACACTTGTTGCTTCGTCGATCAACCAAACTTGGACTATGGGAAGGAATGGATTCCTAATAATTGACATGGACATGAAAATTAAAGAGATCCGACGGAGGTCCGATGCTTATCTAAGAACTTGTATATATTTTTAAATATGTTTTTATTTTATATTAAAGATCCTTCATCGAAAGGATGGCCTCCATGTCTAGTAAATTTTGCTTAAATAAATATTCTTTTTTAGCGGTAGCAAATACAACATGCTACATAGGATTTCAAAGAAGTAAAGGATCATAATAATTTTAATTTCTAATTTTTGGTTTAATATTAAAATTAGTGGCTAAAAAAGATTTATAACACTATGATTTTAAAATGTCATGCCAACCTGTATCAAAAGTATGTCATAAGTTAGGGTGTTCTTGAGTCTAAGTATGGTTTTGAATTTTTCAAAGTTTTTTTTACCAAACAATTTAGTGAAGATGTTTGTAATTTTGTCTTTTGTGGAGTGTTGTCTTAAATGAATTGTTTTCACTTTAATTTAGTATTTTTTTAATGTACTTTGTGTAGACTATGGAACTAATTTTTAGTCTTGTAACTACATCATGTTATCTTGCAGAGTAATTTAAAGATAGCTTATTAACACTATTTTTCGATGGGACATTGTCACTTCTTGGATCTTGTTATTGGTACATCTACAAAGCTTATAAATTTTGGCATTTTAGGTGCTATTTACAATAATTATGTACACTATAACATTCCAAAATCAATTATGTACCATCACAATTATTTAGATATAACTATATTCAATGGAACTTGTCTTATTAGCATAGTTTATAAAAAATTTCGATGTCATCCTTATATCTTAAAGATAAATGCTATTACTTCTATATATAAGTTATTCCCTCATGTAGGTGATTATTTAAAGTGTAGTATTTATTATTTTAATTTTTATCCTACAACTTATAATGCAACTTTAATGCAATTTTAGCTATATTTGTAAAAAATTCATCTTTAAATTAATGTGTAATATCAAAAAAACAAGAGAGCTTACTTGCTTACTTAATAGTCGAAAACAACTAGCCTGCTTTGGTTGGTTCTTGTAATTGGTATAGAACCATAATTAGTTGAGAATAAATTCAATGGATCACATGACAAATGAATGACATTTACTTTTTGTGGTGGAAAATGAATCCAAAGAGTGTCACCTTAATCAAGAAATTAAAATTTTCCGTTTAAGCCTCACTTTTCAAATGATAATACATATTCTTTTGCATGGATGCTTTTCTTCTAGGTTTTCTTTTCTATAGCTTTTGTGTTATAGCAATATCTATTAACAAAATCGGGGAAATTGCCACCTCGTGACTCTTATTTTATATATATTTCACATTAATTCATATAGCATTTCAAAATTTGTTGTTTCTTTCCAATTTTTGAATAATTTATTTCTTAATTATAATTAAGATAATAAAATATTGTTCTCTGATCTGAAAAAGGCATAAAGAAGGGTTATTCACCATGTTCCATTAAACTTAGTTTCCTACTATGATCTATTAAACCAAGTTTACTTTATTAAAGTCTATGTATTTCCATAAAATAAAGTTTTGCTACTATCAAAACACTTAGAACCATTGTCCATTTTGGAAACCACAGGTTGGTTTATTGTCATTTGCAATCGTGGTTTGTTATTATCATTTGCAATCATGGAATACATATTGGCATTGTTAATGTGTGAATTCCATCGACATAGCCTAAATTTGCCATTAACTCCATGTCCCATGCAATTGTACATGACTTTGCCATTAACTACATCCATGTCACATCCTCATGAGCATGAATTTGTCATAGCATCGATAATGTTCTTAAGTATGCATGATGTTTTGCAAGAAATTAAAATGGGTAATGTTCTTAAGTATAGAGGATGTTTTGAAGAAATTATAATGGATCGACCTATGAAAAACATTAATACCCAGAAGATCTATTGTTTATAAAGTAAGATCATTGAGTTCCTTCTATATCTGAGATAGTAGTATAAGTTCATTCACATTGTTGGTGCTCTAGAATTAGTTAGATGGGAACCAACTAGTGTATATGTGAATAAGTTCATTCACATTGTTGGTGCTCTAGAAATAGTTGGATGGGGACCAACTAGTGTATAGGTGATTAGGTCAAATATACTTGTATTGGTTTGGAGCCCTTTTTTCAATTGACGAAATTCATATATGTAGAGATCGGTTGTCATCTATATCCTTTCTCACTTACTATAAAATACATATTTCTTGCTAATCAACAAAGTTTAGTCTAGTTATTTATCACTCAAACTAGAGAAGGCTACTAGTTTATTCACAATAGTGATTTCCTAGTTACAATAAATTATTAATATTTTGGCAAACCTATGAAGTACACAATTTTGAACATTTATGAGCATTAGCACAACATTGTAGCAATTGTTTCCAATGTGCTTTCTATCTTGAAAGTTGAGGTGGGAATTATTTTGTGCCACTTAAATTGGGATATTAATAATGTTAATGATAGGTAGTTTGCAATTGAGGAGAATGTGAGGAATGTTGGGGGTTAATGTGGCAACAAATAAAACATGAGACCAAAGAAGAAGAAAAGGAGGACAACAATTCTTTTAAATAATAATAATAAGTATGGGAAACATGAAAATGAAGATGGAAATCAATAATTCACAATTTGTATCCTATATTACCAAAAACTAGTTTTTTGTATAGGAAAAATGAAGATGGAAATTGATAATTTGCAAGGAAATACATGTAGAAAACCCCATCACAAATGCCATCATTAATCAATGATTAATGACTATCTAAAACAAAGGTGAGATGTTGAAATCAATGGTCTTTACACTACCTACCAACCATTACTTGCATGTGCATGCATTTTTCAAGATGCATGGAAAGCATTTTCTAGACATTATCATTTTATAAGGGTGTAGTTGAATGCTCCTTCACATATAGGCCCTAAGAATCTATCTCAAGGTCTTAACCTCCTCCACGTATTCTAAGAATGAGGGGAGTTTCTTATTATATTATTTCAACTCTGCACCTTCTTCCTCAATGTGTTCATCCAAGCAAATTGACTCAACTTCTTATTCCTTCCATGTGTGTGTGCGACCCCCTTGGTTATTGGATCTATAAACTACCTTAAATATTCCAATGATTGGCTCACTAAAATATGTCTAAAATTAAAATGAGGACAATGAGCCTATACTCTACTGTGCCATAACATTTTGTATTTTTAACACTTTAACATAGATTAAACCACCATTCGGATTCTTTAACTACTACAATATATGAAATAGACTACAATAACAAAGACACATACAATGGAACACAAATATCTACCCTGTAAACTTATACATGAAACAAACATTCATTAAAAGACCATGCATTTCATATTCTTATATTATGCATATTACAAAACTTTCCAAGCTTACTATGAATCTATGAGACACTATGGCCTTCTATAGTTCTCTACAATATGCTTATGTCTCTCTAGTTTATAAACATCTAAACATCCGCTCCACACTCATGCTCATACTATGTAAAAATTGGTGGCTAGTGAAAAAAACAACCCTTTTTTTTGGTTGGGTATGTGTTATATTTTTTGCATGTGGCTTGTGTCACCTACAATTAGAACAATATAGTGCTATGTTGTATGCATCAGCTGTTTCTTGTGGCGCTACCTCAAAGGGTGTTGTTACAAGCCGAAGGAGAGGCAAAATATTTGGGCGATTTTTGGGTTTTTTTTCTTCCGAAGATATGCAATTTAATATCAATTAAGGTATTAGGGGTGTAATATAATTTGGGTTAACGGATTAGGTTTTGGATGTTGCGAAATACCTAAATATTGTATTGTGAATGATTAAGAAACACAATAAGAAAGATATATGTGAAGCTCTAAGTTTTGTTGGTTTTTCCCATTAAGGGTTTCTAGGGTAAATATATGTGTATTGTGTGTATGCCATTGTGTAGTCTCTATTTTTCTTAAGAATCTGTTGCATTATTTCACTTCATAGGTTTAAAACTTGTGTGCGGTATTAGACCTCGATTATTGGCTTCAGAGGGATGCCTTTCTTGCTGAGGGTTTGATGTGTTTGATAGATCTTGGGTCTTTGGTAAATCTGGGTCCAGTGGGAGCTTTCCAGTAGTGATTTGTGTGTTGAAAGAGATTGGAAAGCAGTTTGAGAATCGAGATTCAGAAATTTAATGATCAGAAATTTGAGCTATGGAAGCTCAAAATGGAACATCTTCTTGTAGATCAAGAACAGTGGATTGCTATAGATCTCGGTACACAACCTACTGGATAAAAAAAAAAAGACTGGGATAAGCTAGAAAGAAGAGAAAGGAGTACAATTTGACTTTTCCTATCAGATTTAGTATTCTTGAATGTATCTGACAAAAATAGTGCATTGAAACTATGGAATAAGCTAGAGAGTTTGTATCAATCAAAGTCCCTAGTAAATAACTTGTTTCTTCGGAAGAAGATGTATCATCTCAGGATGGATGATAACAACACAGTGATGGATCATCTAAATGTCTACAATATTCTGGTAAGTCAAATCACCTATGTTGGTATTAAAATGGAGGAAGAAGATAAATGCATTACATTATTATGTTATTTTCTAGATTCTTGGGATTATTTGATTGTAACAATAGGTAGTGCTAGTTAAGCCACCTTAAATTTTGAGTGAATAGTGGCATCCCTACTATCAAAAGAAATGAGGCAGAAAACCATAGATAGTCATAGCATGGATTCCTTGTTTGTGAGAGGTCGTCCCCAAGAGATAAATAAAAATAATGTTCAGGGGGGATCTAAATCTAAGGGTATATTTAAATCTCTAGAAAAAAATATTTGAGAAAGTGCTAGAAATGTGGTAAAAATGGGCACTATAAGAAGGACTGTAGATCTAAAAATGTTGAAAAATTGAAGAGATATGATGATTCCCTTCAACAGAGGAGAAAAAATCCTCTAAAGAAGGAGGGGACGTGTACTTGGCCTATATAGGTACTTGCTCCGATTGTGATGTATGGCTAATTGAATCAAGTGTGTCTTTTCATATGACTCCTCGTAGGGAGTGGTTTTGTGAATATGAAAAGTGCAATGGAGGAGATGCTTTCTTAAGGGATGATTCAATAACCAAAATCATCATACGTGGAATAGTTAAGTTGCAGCTCAAGGATGGAAGGATTATAACTCTACCTGGGGTTTTACATATTCTAGATCTAGCTATAAACTTGATATCCATCGAAAATATGGGTGATTCAAGTGTACAGACTTTGTTTGCAAACGAAACATATAAAATGGTTCGAGGATCAATGGTATTAATGAGGGAAGGTCAAAATGGAACTCTATACAAACCGTTGAGAAAAAAATCACCATTGGGTGTAACACTTTTGTTGTTCCCGAGGGAGGAGATAGAGAAGACAGAACCCCTACTACCTCTAGAGTAATGAAAACGATATGGCATCAAAGATTGTGGCATATTGAAGATAAGGGACTTTGATCATTAAAAGGTAAAGGTATGGTTGAAGGTATGTTCGATTGCACACTATATTTTGTTTTCTGTGAACACGACATATATGGAAAATGAAATTGGGTAAGATTTGCATTTGGTTCTACAAGAGAAAAGGGAATTTTAGAGTTAGTACATAGTGATGTGTTTCGACTTGTGTTATGCTTCATTTACAGATGATTTATCAAGGAGCACATGGATTTATTTCCTTCCAAAGAAATCTAAATTATTTTCCCATTTAAAGAATTTAAGGCTCTTATAAAGAATCATACAGAAAATGAATTAAATTTGTTGAGGATAGACAATGGTGGGGAGTTCTGTAGGAATATTCGAGGTATTCTATAAGAAGTGTGGAATAGAAAGGAAAAATACTACACCATACACACCTCGACAGAATGGATGTAATGTCCCCTGGGGCTATCAAAGGGTTTTAGGGACATATCATTAGCTCTCTAGGGCTAATTAGAATATTTTAGCATAGCGGAATAGTTTTATAAATATTTCATTTCATTTTCTACAATTTAATTATGACCAAATATCGATAATTCCAAACAAATTAAAGTAAAATTCATAACTGCTCAAGAAAATTGAACCAAGGTTGGGAAATATTATCCAACACTATATAAAATCATTATGCATCCATCCCAAGCCACAACATAGGTTAGTTGCACCTAAAAATGTCATTTTCACTTAATCACGATTAATTAGTAATAGTTGTACTAATTGGGACACTTAGCGACACTTAACATAAATTCATTTGTTTATCACCTAATCATCATATATCAAGCCCAATGGATAATTAACACCTAATATCATGTAAATAAGGCCTAATTAGCATTTTCCAATTAATTAAACAAAAGAATTACAAAAATGACTCCATAAGACTAGTTAACTAGTATTTAACACAAACAACTAGTCTTACACGAATTCAACACACAACCATGCCAATGAAACAAAAATAGAACCTAAAGCCATTATACATATATTTAAGCATTCACATACATCCAAATAAAGTTGCATTTTCAGGTCATATCCTTTCACATAAACGATGATTCTTTCAAGCTAAATTAGTGCAACTAGTTAATAAACACTGCTAGGAATTTAACCCAATCAATTGTACTGAGTTCCGGAGCACACAAAGGCGAGGGTAAGGATATGGAAAATATAATTATACAGAAAAATTAAACTAAAAAAAATAGAACATATGGTTGTACATTCCAAAATTTTTGAAAACATAGATTCAATCTACAAACTAGTTACCAATTTCCACCGATTTGAAGCTAGTTTCCGTTTCTAGTTTCCAAATGCAAAACAATAAGAAAGTATTTACTACTGTAGCTCATGGAAATTATATCAGAGGTCCACTATAGCCAATTGGATGTAGCTTTCCGCTCATAAACAATCTGTTGATGTATTTGTAACTTCGGAAGATATTCACTTGTATATTACATTTGTACTTTATTGTATATCCAAAAGAGATGTATTATTCCTCTGATTGGAAGTGTCGTCATTTGTATTTGCAAGTGTCGCAAGTTACATTGTAAGTGTCGTAATTTGTATTGATGGGTTATTAGACCACCAGTGTGGGGTCGACCCTAGTTAGTTCATGTGGTTGGGTTAGTAGACTTCCTTAGGAAGTCAGCCCTGTTAGTTTATTGGTAGGTCGAGTCAGTGTATAAATAGAGGGTGTGCCTCTCTCATTCTATTCATTCACTCACTTCTCCAACTCGCATAGTTGAGAGAGAGAGTTGTGCACAAGTGGAGGAGGAGGAGTATCTGATAGAGACATCTCTTTGGGTTTGATAATTGTGATCTTCTATTGTGGCTTATTCTATCTTTGAGGAAGTTGCGGGGTTTTTCACCTTCTTGGTTTTCCCCGAGGAAACTCTATGTCTCCTGTGTGCTTGTGTTATTGTGTTTATGATTGATATGCTGTACATGTTATTCTCTTAGTATGATCCTGAATGATAATGGAATGAAATTATCGAAAAATTAACATGGTATCAAAGCTGACCTAAGAAGAAGACACTGTGCAGTTGCGGAAGCCAGGGCTTCTTAATTTTTTTGTTTCTATCCATAGATCATCAAAGGAAGAAGGATAGATTGACTCTCCTAGCAAGGGCACATCTTTTTGTCGAGACAGAATTCAATTCTGAGCATTTTTAGTTTTTGGCCCGTCACTGCTGCGGGAAATTAGGGTTTCAGAGAAAGTTGGAATTTTTGGAATTTGAGACCATGGCTGGAAGCTCCTCTGAAAAATTGAAGTTTAGAGACCAAGATCAAACTTTTTGGTTGGGTGAATCTCTGAGAAAATCAAACCCTAGTTCGGGGTCATGTCTAGTGAATCCAGAAGTTTCAAAGGAAATTTTGAGGGGTTAAATTTTGCAGATTTCAAAATCAGAGTATACCAGCTTGACTAGCTCAACAAGGCGCATCTTTCTATCCTTTCAGAATTTTTAAATTCAAAGTTTGAATTTTTAGTGTTTCTCTGACAAACCCTAATCCAGCTCTAAATCCAGTTTTCAGCAAATCAAGTGGTAAGACATAGTAAATTTTCTACTTCCATTTGAAGTACTCTTTAAGATGTATCACCACACCAAGCTTGAGGATAAGCTTGAAGGGGATGAAAATTTCCGAGCCTGGAAGTATATGATTGGGTTAATCCTAGAAGAGAATGGGTTGGACACTTACATAAGTGAGGAGGTTCCAGTCCCAGAGGGAGAAGAGGCTAAGGACTTACACAAGAAGAACCCGGTCAAGGATAAGAGAATCATTGCTGATTCTATAAAAGACCATCTCATACCCATGTGTCTTCCCTAAATACACCTAAGGAGATGTTTGATTCTTTGACCAAGCTGTTTGAAGGAAAGAACATAAATCAGAAGATGACTCTACGGAACCAATTGAAAGGGGTAAAGATCCAGAATGGAGAGACCATCCAATCCTACTTTTCTAAGGTCTCTCAAATCAAGGAACAACTTGAAGCTATGGATGAAGTATTGGAGAATGGAGAAATTGTCATGACCACATTGAATGGCCTACCTAGGTCATGGGACTCCTTCATCTAAGGAATCTGTGCAAGAAAGAAATTGATCTCTTTTAGTAGACTATAGGAAGAATGTTCACAAGAAGAAGCTAGGATTGTGGCCCGAGAAGAAAAGATGATAAGTGAAGATCAATCCCTCACAGCACACACTAAGGGAGGTAAGTTTCAGAGGGAGAAATCTCACAACAAGAAACATTCTCACTTCCATCAAAAGAAGAAAGATCTCTCTCATGTTTGATGCTTCATCTATGATGAGAAAGGACACATTGCTTCAGATTGTCCCAAGAACAAAAAGAACAACCACAACAACAAGAAGAAGAGAAACAAGAAAAGATATCATGCTCATGCTGCTAAGGATGATGAACCTTCCAATAAGAAGACTAAGGTATAAAGTGAAGAATCTTCAAGTGATGAAGAGTATGTCTTAATCTCCGCTCTCACAGGTACTATTTCACATGGGTGTGATGATTGGCTTATTGATAGTGGGGCTTCTAAACAAATGACTGGGTTTAAAGAATCCTTTATAGATCTATCTGAACATGATTCACCTCATAAGGTGAAACTTGGGGATGACTATCAATATCCTATAAAAGGAAGTGGTGAATCCTCCTACAAACTAGACTCTGCAAAGTCTTTGAAACTGAAAGATGTTCTATATGTACCTGGACTCAAGAAAAATCTTCTCTCCATATCATCTTTGGATGCAAAGGGGATGAGAGTTTCATTTGTAGATGGATAAGTACTCATGTGGCCAAAAGGTAAGACCATTGATGATGCAGTGGTGATTGGAGAGCAAGAGGGAGGATTGTACAAATTGAAAGGACAACCTGAACATGCCATGGTACATGAATCCATGGAGCCAAGTGAACTTTGGCATAGAAGGCTTGCACACATGCACTATAGAGCACTTCCAATTACAAGAAAAGCAGTAGAAGGTATTCCTGAAATCCAGTCAAAGCATGAAGGTATTTTCAAAGGGTGTGCAAAAGGAAAGAACACGAAGAAGGCATTTCCAAGCAGTGAAAGTAAAGCAAAAGGAATCTTGGAGATTATCCACTCCGATGTCATCCAGTTCTCTGAGTGGGTATGTATACTATGTTTCCTTCATTGATGATTTATCTAGGAAGACTTGGGTTTACTTCTTGAAGAATAAATATTTAGTGTTTGATAAGTTCAAGGAATTCAAATCCTTGATAGAAAATCAAACTGATAAGAAGATCAAGACCTTCAGATCTGACAATGGCGGAGAATTCACTTCAGGAGACTTCAAGAAGTTATGCAGTGATTTAGGGATTAAGAGGGAGTTGACTACTCCTTACAATCCACAACATAATGGAGTTGCAGAAAGGAAGAATATAACTATCATGGAAGCAGCATGGGAAATGCTTCATGACCAGGATATTCCTATGCACCTATGGGTAGAAGCAACTAGGATAGCTGTATATGTGCAGAACAAAACACCTCACAAGATACTTGACAACAAGACACCAGAAGAAGTTGTCTCTGGTAAGAAACCTGAAGTTAGCCATATCAGGATATTTGGCTGTCCAGTATACACACACATTCCAAAGGAAAAGAGGAAAAAGCTAGATCCTTCAGGAAAGAAGGGCATCTTTATGGGTTACAGTGAAAGCTCGAAGGCATACAAAATCTACTTTCCAGGATTCAAGAAGTTTGACATCAGCAGGGATGTAACATTTGATGAAGACTCAGCATACATCAAATCAATAAAGACACTTGTTGAAGACAATGAAGAACGAAAGGTAACCAGATTTCAAGACACCACTATGAATGAAGAAATTCTAGAAGAAGATCATGCAATTGAAGATACACAAGAACTTGTAGATCCACCCCGTGATAAGAACTCTCACAAGAGGAAACCTGCATGGGCTAGAGAGCTCATCCAAGATGCAGAAAGGTATGGAATTCCAGAGGAAGAACATAGAGAAAGGAAAAGGACAAGGTCACACACCAACTATGTTTCCTTGCTGATCTGTGACATTATGAACAAAGAACCTTCCAGTTATGAAGAAGCAGTAGAAAAGAAAAAATGGAAGGATGCCATGGTCGAGGAATACCAATCGATCATGAAGAATTATGTTTGGGATGTGGTCCCAAGACCAGAAGGGAAGTCTGTTGTGACTTCCAAGTGGATCTATAAGATAAAGCATGCTGCAGATGGTAACATAGAGAAATACAAGGCAAGGTTTGTAGCTCGTGGCTTCTCCCAGAAAGAGGGAATAGACTATGAAGAGACTTTTTCTCCTATAGCCAGATATACTTCCATCATAACAGTACTTGCTCTGGCTACAGTGATGAAGTGGAAGATACACCAGATGGATGTCAAGACAACTTTCTTGAATGGTGTAGTCGAAGAGGAATTATATGTGGAGAAACCACTCGGTTTTGAGACACATGACAGGGTGTCACATGTGTGCAGATTGAAGAAAGCCTTGTATGGATTGATGTAAGCTCCAAGGACTTGGTATGGTAGGATAGACAACTTTATATCCAGTTTGGGATTTACCAAGAGTAAAGTGGATTCCAAACTTTACTACAAGGTTGAGGAAGGCAATCCAATGATACTACTATTGTATTTGGATGACCTGTTTGTTACAGGCAATGATAGGTTGATTGCTGACACGAAGATGAAGCTTGCTACCGAGTTCGCGATGAAGGACTTGGGGATGATGCATTAATTTCTAGGCATGGAGGTGTGGCAAAGTGCAGATGGAATCTTCCTTGGACAAGGGAAGTATGCAGTAGAGATCCTGAAGCGGTTCGAGATGATGCACTGCAAGGCCATGGCCACACCTATGGCATCGAACCTAAAGCTATTATGTGATGCTTCATCTAAGCTGGTTGACGTCACTGTGTATCGTCAGATGATTGGTTCCTTGATGTACTTGACAAACACGAGACCATGTATTTTATTTGCGTTGAACACATTGAGCTAGTTCCTGACGGATCCCAGAGGTATTCACCTGGTTGCTGTAAAGCATATTCTGAGGCACCTGAAGGGTACAATTGATTATGGGCTCAAGTATGATGCAAATCAAAAGTTTAACCTGGAGGGTTATGTTGATTTAGATTGGGCAGGTAGTGCTGCAGATAGGAAGAGCACTTCGGGGTGCTGCTTCAGTACGGGATCAGGTGTGATCTCTTGGTTTAGCAGGAAGCAGTCCTGCGTAGCATTGAGTACAGCCGAAGTAGAGTATGTCACAGCTTGTTCGACCAGTTGTGAGGTGGTATGGCTTAGGAAGCTACTGTATGAGTTATTTGATCTCCCGTTGGATGCTACCTGTATCTTTTGTGACAACTATAGTTGTGTGAAGTTGTCTGAGAACCCAGTGTTCCATGACAGGTCGAAGCACATTGAGGTCAAATATCACTATATCAGGGATATGGTGCAGAGAGGAGCAGTGAAGCTCCTGTATGTTGCGACGGATGAGCAGGTTGTAGATGTGTTGACTAAACCACTAGCCAGATTGAAGTTTGAGTACTTTAGAGAGAGGCTTGGTGTTCTTCAGATAGAAGATACTTCGAGGAAGAAGTGATGGGACACATTTGCAGGAGCCATTCCAAGCAAGGTGATAGGAGGTTCCTTCTCATGGCTTTGGATGTAAGCGCTGTATGATAAGCATCAGGACGATGCTCTGCATGTTGATGATCAAGATGATCATGTGTGATGATATGCATCAGGTGGATGCTTTGTATGATCAGTTTGATTATACTATGATGATGAGTATCGAGACGACACTCCAGATGATATGCATCCGGACGATGCTATGATGATGATCAGGATGATCATATGTGATAAGTATCAGGACGATGCTTCAGATGATATGCATCAGGACGATGCTCTAGATGATATGCATCAGGATGATGCTATGATGATGATCAGGATGATCATGCGATGATGGTGTGCATCAGGGTGATGTACTATATGATGATGATCAGTATGATCATGAGTATTAGGTTGATACTTCGTGGCCGTGGACAGGTTATGCATGTAGCATAGAAAATATACTGGGAGATACTATAGTCTAAGCTAGGATGCTCTTTCGAGGTTTTGGTACTAGAGGCATGTAATCAGCCTTGGAGATCCTATGTCTGTGCTAGGATGCTCTTTAGAGTTCTTGTAGGTTGCAAGACACTCTTTTAAGGTTTTGTCGAACCACATAGAAAAGATCCTAGGAGATCCTATAGTCTGAGTTAGGATACTCTTTCGAGGTTTTGTGGTGGGGGTCACATGTAATCAGCCATGGAGATCCTATAGTCTGAGCTAGGATGCTCTTTAGAGTTCTTGCAGGTTGCAGGACACTCTTTTAAGGTCTTGTGATAGTCAACATGTAAAATATCCTATAGTCTGAGCTAGGTTTTGTTGACGCACGTAATAAGTCCTGAGGATTCCACAATATGGCCAGAGATGATGAAGACCTGCAGGAAGCTAGGCCTACAACCAACATGAAAAAGGGTTGGATCTGTAGAAATTCCTATGATGAGAAGAATTATGAGATAGCCTAGTGATCGAGATGTCGAGTACAACAACAATAATGATGATGATACTCCGTGATCCAGTGACGATGATCCAGCTCCAGAATTGAAGACTTGCGCCGATATATATTGATGAACTTTGTTCAGAATACCTTCCTAGTTAAGAGGGAGTGTTTATGTATTTGTATCTTCGGAAGATATTCACTTGTATATTACATTTGTACTTTATTGTATATCGAATAGAGATGTATTATTCCTCTGATTGGAAGTGTCGTCATTTGTATTTGCAAGTGTCACAAGTTACATTGTAAGTGTCGTCATTTGTATTGATGGGTTATTAGACCACCAATGTGGAGTCAGCCCTATTTAGGTCACGTGGTTGGGTTATTAGACTTCCTTAGGAAGTCGGACCTGTTAGTTTATTGGCAGGTCAAGTCAGTGTATAAATAGAGGGTGTGCCTCTCTCATTCTATTCATTCACTCACTTCTCCAACTCGCATAGTTGAGAGAGAGAGTTGTGCACAAGTGGAGGAGGATGAGTATCTTCTAGAGACATCTCTTTGGTTTTGATCATTGTGATATTGTATTGTGGCTTATTCTATCTTTAAGGAAGTTGCGGGGTTTTTCACCTTCTTGGTTTTCCCTAAGGAAACTCCGTGTCTCTTGTGTGCTTGTGTTATTGTGTTTATGATTGATATGCTGTACATGTTATTCTCTTAGTATGATCCTGAATGATAATGGAATGATATTATCGAAAAATTAACACAATCCTCTTATTAATTAATCAAACTAGCTAAATCTACTTCTCCAAATTGGCTAGAAATTGAGGAATCAAGTAAGATAAATGCATAAACAATTCGTAGATTCATTCAGAAGCCATTAAAAATATAAATACCATGTATTATCAGTATTATCAGAGTTATAAATCATGTAAACATTTCATCAAACATTTCTCATGCAAAGTCATAAATCCATTTAAAATAATTCTTTCGAAGGAGCTAGTGAATGGAAAAAAAACTAGGATTTCGATAAGCAACTCTAGAACTATATAGGAAATCTTCCACACATTTATTCATACATTTAAAGTGTAATTATCAGATATAATATCATTTATCTCACTCAGGAATTTTCTCAAACAATTTACATGCCAAGTCTTGATACTACTTAAAACAACCCAACCGATGAACTAGTTTTCTAATAGAGGCTAGAAACGCTGTAGAGAGGTGTTTCCAATCATTCCTAAGCTATTGAAAATAAAAGTACACATAATATAAATAACATAGGAACAATTATCATATTTGTATCAGGGGTTCCAAATAAACATTTTTCTCAAGCACTTGCTCACAAAATACCAAAAACTAGTTAGATATTTTTCCCAAAAACTAGTAGCATAATGTAACTAAAATCTATGTGAGATTTCTTCCATAATTAGCTCATATATTTTCTCATACATTTAATGTGAAACCATATAAGAATCATATCATAGATAATTAATTCAAATAGACATGAAATAAAGTACTTATCTTGCAAAATACGAAACCGAAATTGATTGTGCCATGTTCCACCCAGCCGTAGACACAATGCAAACCAAAACTCACTTTGCAATGGTCACCCCCAAGCCGGAATCATGATTCCACAAGAAAGAGTGAGCTCAACCAAAATAACCATCTAATATTGGTCCAACCACAATCCAATGGAAAGTGAATTCCACATCACTTCCAATCCATAATCTCCAGTGGCAATTATAGGACAAAGTTTTCAGGAGAAATCAATCCAACCACAACCCAATGGAAAGTATTCCTCGACTTACACTCTAGTGAAATTCCAGTGGCTCCAGGACAAAAGATTCATAAATATATTAGTCCAACCTCAAATCCAATGGAAAGTGGATTCCACATCATTTCCAATCCAGGATCTTTAGAGGCAATTCCAGGACAAAAAAAGGGCAATTCCAGAGTAACTCAACTTGGGCACAAGCTCAATAAGGGTGCACCAACCAACAAAAAATCATGTCAAGAGAAACCAAAACTAATCACACCAGTACCATAGAAAAACAATATCCAAGAGCATGCATAACCAAAAATAGATACTAGCTCCCATCCACCCAAATCCCATTTACTAAGAGCAATTCAAATTGGGGGGAGAGAGGGAGACACAAGGGAGGAGTTACATTCCAAAATTAGCAAAATGGGAGTTACACTTCTCAAGAGGGATAATTAGAGGGGAGAGGAAGAGTCCTCATCAAGGTGGGAGTTACAAATTTTCATGAGGGGCACACTAGGTGAGGAAAAAACTCTAACTCGAAATAAAATTAATCCCAGAATAAAATAAAAACCAAGGGGTAGCATAACACATGAGGGTGCATAAATCAAGAGGGTCCACCAAGTCAAAAGAAGGGTGTATCACATCCAATAGGTAAAAACACAAGGTAACACTTTTGCCACAGCCCCTTGCTTGTAACATCATGTTTCCTCATACTCTTTTATGTGGCATCGGCCGATCCGGTTGTTTTATTTTATTAATTATTAATAATATCATAATAATAATGTGCAAACCATAGTCCTGACACCTCATGCCATATTGTCACAACATCAAGATAATAAACACAACATATGTCCAGGGCATAAACACTAATGGAAAAGACAAGGAGCATGCTAAGTGGTGTCGGGTTAGGACAAGAATTCCGGGAAAAGGCAGTGGATACTACATGTTACTTGGAAAATTGGTCACCCATATCAGCATTGGTTGAAAAAACTCCCCATGAAGTATGGATTGGTAAGAAATCCTCTATTAAACATATGACAGTTTTTGGGTGTGATGCTTATGTACATATTCCAAAGGAAAAAAGGAGTAAGATGGCCCTAATAAAGCTGAAAAATGTATCTTTAATGGTTATAAATATGGTGTGAAATGTTTTAAACTTTGGAACCTAGTAACTAAGAAGATTGTTTACATTCAAGATGTTGTTTTTAGAGAGGTGAAAGATGTTCCCAAACAGAAAGTCAATCCAATGGAAAAGAACTAGAGTAAATAGAGTTTGAGTTGGAGCATGAAGAATCCAACTCAATAGAAGACGTTGAATCAAAATAAGAAGAACCTAATACCCTATTTTTGAGGAGATCATTTTGAGAAAGAAGACAACCAGAAAGGTATTATCCTCCTAAATTTTGGTCTTGTTTTGCTTTATCTATTACTGATGGTGATCCTATAAATGTGAAGGAAGTTGTTGATTCATAGGATAATGATCTCTGGAAGAAGGCCATGGTTGAAGAAGTGGATGCCTTGGATAAAAATGAAGCTCAGGATCTAGTCAAGTTACTAGTTGGAAGAAAAACCATTTGTAGCAAACGGTTTTTGAAGAAGAAGTTGAATGCATAAGGTAAAGTGGATAAGTACAAATCCTGTTGAGTACCATAGGGATATTCCCAAGTAGAGGGAATTAATTTTGGTGAAATTTTTTATCCAATTGCTAAATTAACTTCTATAAGATTCCTTCTTTCTACAATTGTTTCTTTTGATCTCAAAGTAGAGCAGATGGATGTGAAGACAACATTCCTACATGGGGATCTTGAAGAATAATCTGCATGAAACAACTAGAAGGTTTTACAAAAAATGGAAGGAAAGAGTTAGGATGCAAGATAAAGAAGTCCCTTTATGGTCTAAAGAAATCTCCAAGGTAATGGTACCAAAATTTCAACACATGCATCCTTGGGATGGGGTTTGTGAGAAGTAAGGCTGATCATTGTGTATATTCCAAGCAGGTTGGTGATTGCTTCATTAATATGGTACTTGTTGCAGCCGCAACATTTTCCCCAAATTTTGCATGAAATTATAGGGCCACTCTTATTTTTTGATTTATTAATGCATGCTTAGTCTTTATCTTTTTAGATTTCACATAAGTTCGTTTTCAGAAAAATACCACACTTATAATATTTTTTGGTTTTTTCTTGTTTTAGAACAGAATTCGAGTTCTCACCGAAATAGTCGGAACAGAATTCGAGTTCTCTCCGAAACAGTCAGAACAGACTCGAGTTCTCGCTGAAACAGTCAGAACAGAATTCGAGTTCTCGCCGAAAAGTCGGAACAGAATTCGAGTTCTCGCCAAAACAATCGGAATAGAATTTGATTTATCGCCAAAATGGTCAGAACAGAAACATGTTTTATGCGATCAGAACAAATTTTGATTTGTCGCCGAAACGGTCGGAACACAACGGGATTTTCTGCCGAAACGGTCAGAGCATAAATGAGTGTATGCAAATCGGGGGAGGATGCAATTTTTCTCTGAAATAGTTGATGCCAAATGACATTTCACGCTGATTTTTTTTTATCCTAACTAACTGGCATTAAATATGTTTTTAGTATCTAAAACGACCTGGAGTTAAATATGTGTTTGCTCCGAAAATTGACCGGTGTTAAAACTTATTTTGCACCCGAACTGATCGACGTTAAAACCTTTTCACGTCCAAACCTGTTGGATTACCAAGAACTTGAAGATGAAAGAGATTCCTTGGATGTACAATTAGTAGTTATGGAAGGAGAACAAGCTGATTTCCATTCTCGAATCAATAAGTTAGAGAAAAGAGAAACTCAATTGAATCAACAAGTAGAATCCCTAATGGTTGAGAAGGGATCTCTACAATCTCAAGTAAATGAATGGATGAGAAGTAAGGATGATCATTGTGTATATTCCAAGCAAGTTGGTGATTGCTTCATTAATATGGTACTTGTTGCAGTTGCAACATTTTCCCCAAATTTTGCATGAAATTATAGGGCCACTCTTATTTTTTGATTTATGAATGCATGCTTAGTCTTTATCTTTTTAGATTTCACATAAGTTCGTTTTCAGAAAAATACCACACTTATAATATTTTTTGGTTTTTTCCTGTTTCAAAACAAAATTCGAGTTTTCGCCGAAACAATCAGAATAGAATTCGAGTTCTCTCCGAAATAGTCAGAACATAATTCGAGTTCTTGCCGAAATAGTCGGAACAAAATTCGAGTTCTTGTCGAAAAGTCAGAACAAAATTCGAGTTCTTGCCAAAAAAATCGGAATAGAATTCTATTTATCGCCGAAACAATCAGAACAGAAACACGTTTTATGCGATCAGAACAAATTTTGATTTGTTGCCGAAATGGTTGGAACACAACGGGATTTTCCGCCGAAACGGTCAGAGCATAAATGAGTGTATGCGAATCGGGGAAGGATGCAATTTTTCTCTGAAATAGTTGATGCCAAATGACATTTCACGTTGATTGTTTTTTATCCTAACTAACCGACATTAAATATGTTTTTAGTATCCGAAACGACCTGGCATTAAATAAGTGTTTGCTTCGAAAATTGAACAGTGTTAAAACTTAATTTGCACCCAAACTGATCAACATTAAAACCTTTTTGCGTCCAAACCTAACCGGTGTTAAAACCTTTCTACACCCTAAATTGGCCCGATGCCAAAATTGTTTTGCTCCAAAATTGGTCCTACGTTAAATTTTTTTTGATCTGAAGCTGACCCGAGTAAAACCATTTGGGCACCGAAATATGTTGTGTTTTAAAACAATTTTTGAACTCCGTTTTAAAAAAAAATAATTCCGTAAAAAAGAGGTGTCTGCCGACAAATGTAAATGCACATTTATTGTTAGGGTTATCCTGTTGGTTTAAAAGGGGAGAGCGTTTTTTGTTTTTTACATTTTACACTTTGGTGAAACGCCATTTGGTCAAGTGGTTGTGAGAATCTCTGTCATAAGAAGCTTGGGGACACCTGGAGTCTCCTCATTGTAGGTTTTCGACTACACTGCTAGGTAGGTTTCCTCTCGAAGTCTGTTATGGGTTTCATTTATTTTGGGAAGGCATGAGATTTATAGCTAAAACCATTGCTTGCATGGGAGAAGATAGATGATAGAGGGTTTAATTTTTAATAGCATGAAGTATCTACTGATGGGATTTTTCCATTTGCATTGGTTATTGTTTTTTCATGTTTGTTTATTTCTGAACATCATTGAGTGAGTTTGTGACATTATTTTTTACCTTGCTGAGTTTCGAATCAATACTGGTCTGGTGGAAAGTTATCATTTTGTTTTATTGTGAGGATCACTCAGTCTGAGAAAAGGAGTAAAACACATATTTTTGTTGAATTTTTCTCAATCGAAAGAAAACTTAGGCTTGCATCACTTTCCTCCGGGCTATTATGGTTAATAAACTGCTTACCTTCTAGGGCTTCCATGCATTTTTCCAGTTCCCATGACAACATGTATTTGGAGTTAGTTTCATGCTCAATTTGAAAAAAAGCGAATACTATGATAATGTTGTATTATCAGTTTTTTAAACTTATTAGAGCTAGGTTGAGGATTTTTAAATTACCACTGGAGAAATGGTAACCTTGGACAAATTAATTTATGCAACAGATTTAAAATGATTCTCACAGAAGTTGTTATAAGATTACTATGTTTCATAAAATATTCTCATTGAATTTGAAATTTATTGACTAAAGTAAGTTTGGTAAAGTCAATCGATTAATTTCTTCTTTAGTTTAGTAGACTTGATTATACAATGACACTATTTTGGTCACAGGATTTGGAGATGTATAGGAGGGATTCCAAGCTCAAAGCTAAAGTTGCAGAATATGACTCAAACATTGAATTTGTACCAGAAATCATGATGGAGAAATTATTTGAAGACACCAAAATGATAACCGTAGTAGTCCCCGAGTACAAATGGGGTGAATTATATCAACTTATCCGAGATCAGGATGTGCCTAATGCTTCCATTTTAGAGATGGTGATTTATCAAAACATAAAGAAGTCAAGTCTTCATAAGGCTGCGACTTGCCCATAATTATTCCCTTGTTCTGAGGAAATAGGTTGGATATTACCTCATATAGACGTCAAATCTAGGATCGTGGCAGGAGCAAATGGGAAAGGGTTTGCTTCATTTCAACCCGCCCACATAAGAACAACCTACAAATTACCTTCTCCAAAATTCCTTTTGATAGATGTCTGGGTAAAAAGAATTAACATAGATCATTCAGAGTATGCCAAGAAAATGCTTCTCCCGAAAAAACAACTAAGGCAGAGAGCTAGTGGGGAGCATGATTCTCATAATTTGAAGACCCCTTTTAGAATTATAGCTATGATGCTGAGCAGAATATTTTGGAGAGAAAATGAAAATATATGCAAGCTCAGTTGTGTGCCAATCATGTAGCATATTACTTGTCATGGTACTATTTTCAATTGGGTGGATATTATTTTGGAAAGTATGGTTGCAGCAATATTCGCAACTCAAGGAGGCATAACAGAGGAAAAGTAGAATTTTTCATGTCATCCTACCTTATTGATTGCATTTTGATTAGCAACCCATTATATAAATTGGGATGTTATTGGGTTCCAGATGAGACTCCATTTTACGTTGCTTACCAGATTATGTGGGCTCATAAGCATGCCAACTTTTACAGGCTCTTATGTGAAGAGTTCATAATCCATTTATATAAGTTGATTTTTAATGAGGAACCCAATTGCATGTCATATAATGCATTGGAAGTCATTAGCGATTATGGATATTATTATTTCACCCCAGAAGGAACCTACATATGGATGTATGGGGGCACCAAAAGTCCTTCTCTGATTCCAAAATATGTTATAGACTACATAGTCATAAGGAAGCTGTAAGGCAAGTCTTCATAAATGGGCTCGAACATTTTCTAAATGAAAATAAGAAAGCTTCTTATCCTCCGCTTCCTTTTACCATTGGAGCATACAAGTTTACTAAGGCAAAAGGAGAAAAGAATTTTGTGAAATACCTAGAGGCATATCATTTTGGAGAAATATTTTTATCAGGAATGATAAGTTGTAGAAGGAAGCTAAACATTGCGCCTTGTGCAAGATAAATTTTGAATATATAAATCACTTCCTGAAAGACAAGGAAGTATATAGAAGAGAAAATAACATGGCAGACTTGAACAAACGATTTGGTAAGAAAGAAGGAACGAGTTCAAGTAAGACGAAATAAAATGAAAAATAAGCAGAGCAACAGAGAGCAAGGGAAGAAGATTTGGCAGCTGGAGAGGCAAAGAGGAAACAAGAGGAAGAGAGAAAAAAGAGAGAGGAAGAGGCCAAGAGGAAAGAGGAGCAAGAAAAGGCAGACGAAGAAGCTGCTGAGCAATAAAAGAAAAGGTTACAGGGGGAAGCTGAAAGGAAAGAGAAGAAGAAGAGAGGATCAAGAAATCCATGCAAGAAACAAAAATTCAAGTAGAAAATCAGAATTTATAGGATATGGAAGTAGATCAACCCGCTGATTTAGAGGCACCATTTACAGGGGGTCATCTCCCATTAGATGAGCTTGGGCTCACACCATTCACCCCCTCAAAACAAAATTATGTGGAAAATCTAGACACTATTGTTTTTTACCGCAAGCGAAAGACTATTCTAAGGAGAACAGAAAAAAGATTAAAGATGGGTACACAACCTGATATTGTAACCGTACAAGAAAATACTCTAGTAGAAGGTACCAACAAAGATATGAAATTCACAGCTTTAGTGAATATCGCGGTTGCACAAGCTAATGCATATAATGTAGATACATTGATGAATGATTTAGAACGTAGTAAACAAAAATGTTAAAATTAAAAGATAATTTGGTACAAGATCGGATTGAAGGGATTGAGATGAAAAGAAAGCGGGATGCCATAGAATCCGAAAAGGAAAAAATTTCTGTTGGATTACCAAGAACTTGAAGATGAAAGAGATTCCTTGAATGTACAATTAGTAATTATGGAAGGAGAACAAGCTGATTTCCATTCTCGAATCAATAAGTTAGAGAAAAGAGAAACTCAATTGAATTAGCAGGTAGAATCCCTAATGGTTGAGAAGGGATCTCTACAATCTCAGGTAAATGAATGGATGAGAGAAAACGAGTATTTGATATAGCAGATCAAAATTGCTCAAGATAAAAAACAGGACATGGCACTATTTTACGAATATGCTTGTGAAATGCAAGAACATATTTTTCACTCATAGGAGTTAGTGATAGAATAAGTCTATGAATTAAGAGGGATGATGGACATAATGAAAGAAATATCTGCAGAAGCTGCCATTTTAAAACAGAGATTGGTAGACACATTTAACAAGGTAAAAAGGTTGATTGGTTGGAAAGGAAAGATTAAGGAAATTCCCATTCACTTGCCTAAGAAGACAACTGTTGAATGCAAGCTAGATATAGCTCTTTTGGAAATTTGTCGAAATTCTTCCAAAAGAATACAAAATGAAGTATGGAAGACCATTACAAAATGTGAAGAAATTGATCAAAATGTCTTCCAAGTGCATGAAAAATGCCATATTCCAATTTCTAAATATATTGATGAATTACTATCCAAAGAACATTGTTTAGAAGAGTTGAGAAACAACTTGAGTGAATATTTGGAGTACATCAAGGGAATGGACATGCTTACTGTAGAATATCTTCAATAGCATGTGGGACAAGCAACTATGAACGCATATTTTCTGGGAGAAAGTCACAAGGAAGCAACAAAGGGGTTAATAGACATAGTGAAAGAATTGTCCACTCATGAAGTTGTTGGAAACTCAACAATTTAATGTAATATCTTATGAAAGTGATCTTTGGTACAATTATATTTCAAGTTTAGAGAATCCTCCAGTAAAATAATGCAATTTGTATTTATTATCTATTTTTGGGCTGAGAAATTGCAAAAGGACAAAATGCAGAAATTCAAGGGTTAAAGGGAAGGTGAAACGATTAGTCATGTAAGGACAATTTTCTTGTAAAGATAAATAGGAGAGAAGGGAAGAGATAAGGGGATTTTGGTTGGTTTAATAGAATCTAGTAACATTCTGTATGAGAATTACTTTTCTGCTAATGAGAAGGAACTATTTTGCTGGGTAAAGTCTTACATGGAGTTTGCATGGAATGTCATGAATTAAGGCTCACAATTATTTCCTCCTTTGTTCATCTTTATGCTATGATATCTTTCTTAATTTGTTGGATTATTCTAATGGTGTATGAATGATTTTACTGATTTTATTACAAAATGCGAATGTCTGTGTAGTAAGGAGTAATAAAATGGAATCCATTTTTATCAAAGCTATCTTTATGTATCATTTGTGCCGTGATTGTAAATACTTTATCTCAATAGTTAGTTGTTGAATTTGTACAAGCAATCTCAGATATTACTCTTCTTTTGTAAACTCAATCCTTGCAAGGATAGATTAGTTAATTTAGGATAATGTTAATTGATTGATAAGGTAGAAGTGGTAAGACGAGAGGTAAGAATTTGCACATCACTTGTGAGGCTTCTACTTGTCAATTATAGGTTATGCATTATTAAGATTAGGACACTTGCATTTGCATCCTTACATTTAAATATAAACGGTGGGTCAGGCCGCAACCGGTAAAGTTTAGTTGAAAAAATCTATAGTAGCCGGACCATGAACCAGACGGATTCCCTATTCCAAACAATGAACAATCTAATTGGGATTGTTCATTGGGGATAATCCCTACTGTTGATGGAAGGATTTTTCTAGGCATCAACAATACTGTATGTTGATAACATGTTTTTGATTGAAAACAACATGAATTCCATAAGGGAGGTGAAATCACAACTATCCTCCAAATTTGACATGAAGGGTATTAATGTTGCAAACTTCATACCAGGAATGGAGATTAAAAGAGATCATGAAAATAGGAAACTTTGGTTGAATCAGAGAAAATATGTTGAGATGATACGATAAAGATTTAGCATGCAATAAAGTAAGCTAGTTAAAGTCCCTATCCCTATAGGTGTAAAGTTATATGTAGATCAATGTCCCAAGACATAGGAAAAGAAAGAAGACATGTCACGAGTTCCCTATGCTAGTGTTTTTGGTAGTTTGATGTATGGAATGGTATGTACGAGACAAAACATTGCTCATGTAGTGGGAGTGTTGAGTAGATATATGTCAAAACCAAGAAATGAGCATTGGACAATTGTAAAGATGGTCTTCAAATATTTGCGTGGCACCACAGATTATGCAATTTGCTACCAAGGAAGACTTGGACTAGATGAAGTAATATATGTGCAAGGATTTGTAGATGTAGACTGTGCTAGAGATATTCATCGTAGAATATCTACAAGTGGTTATGTGTTTAACCTATTGGAGGAGATATGTATGAAGTTTGGTTATGTGATAGAGTCTTAAGAATATGTATGCATTATTTCACTTCATAGTTTTAAAACTTACATTTTCTCGAGTCTTAGAGGTTTTTGATAGCTATAATTTAGGGCTAGGTTTAGGGTTTTGAAATCCTCTTGGAACCTTTATGATGCTTCTAGAAGACTCTAGTGTATCCTGGAGGACATAAAATTTTCATATAAATTTTGTTTTAAATGAACGGGAGCTCATTAGAAAGACAATAATAAGAAGAACAATTCCTACATTGGAAGAGGCAAGTATATAATGACCCTCATTCAACACCAAGACCAAAACCATTGTTTAGGGCCCCAAAAATGTGTGAAAAGTTGATGATATAAATTTAACAATCACCATCTCTAAGATGTCCAAAATTTTAATATCCCCCATCTGGAACATCATCAAATTCAAATGGTACGTATTTATATCCATTTTGGATCACTCCTTCCCATTTTATGAGGCTTTTGGTCCCCAAAAGTTTGAGATTTAAAGGATATGAGGAACTTACAATTCCTTGAGTTTCTCCTTGGAGTACCATTTGTCCTTTAGACAATAGTTGACCGCTCAATCCAACTTTCCAAAGAACCTTTTGGCCCCTTAAGCTCATTGTGATCTTCTTTTGCAATATTGTGTCTTTGGGTAAATTTTCCTACATATTTGGCACCAAATTTTTAATGGAATGTAAGACTTGTCCCTTTTCATACTCAATGAGCATGGATGGATTGTAAAGTTTCAGATTCTTTACATTTATTAATGAGTAAATGGACATATAAGGTGGAAGAATGAGTTTTTGGGCATTGTTTCCTACCTTCTCCAATATTTTGAAAGGCCCATATCTTAAGGATTCAATTTTCTTCCCTAGTCTTTATAAATCAAAGAAAATTTGAGACTAAATCATTATTGTTATATCTTGACTTCAATTTTACGTACGAACAAGTAATTTTTTCATGTGTGAATGAAGTTTACTTCGATTTAATCAAGCCAAGTCCCAAAATGTATTTTTTGGATCCATTGAAGTGGGAAAAATAATAAAATCGACTGTCTGTATTCCTAAATTGTTTCATGCAAGTGAGGTGAGTCAATTATGGAAATAGATTTTATTTCCAATGCCAACTTTTTAGACTATACAAATTTTTTCTCGTTAACTCCATTGAGTAGTAGTTATAATATTTGATAAAATTGATAACTCTCGTGCATGTAGAGAACCTAAAAATAATGAAATGAATCATCAATGATTGATAAAAGAATTGTCAATTATAGATATAGTTATTGTATTGAATGTACCATTTCTATTGTACTAAGAAGCAGTATATAGTCCAATACGACTATATGTTGTCGCATATGTATGTGGGTAACACTGATGTGTCAACTTAGTAAAAAAATATTAATAAATAAATAAAAATGAAACTACATGCCAGTTGTATTACAAATTTTTTGATGGAGTGTCTATTTGCAAAGTGTTTTTATGATGCGTGTGTAAGAATTTATTTATCCATTTACTCTAAGGAGAAACAAATTGAGGAGGAGCAAACTCTCTCTAACTATAGGAACATTTAATCTTTTGCATTAATAAATAATGGTTTTTTGTAAATATTTGTTTGCATCTGCACAATATATTTTTTTTATCATAGCCTTCCTATATTTTGACTAGATTGTATCATTGATATTCTATTAACCTCATTTATTTAAAAATATAAGGCACCATCAATAAGGTTCCTTATTCTGAGACTACATTATTTAAATAGGATTCCATCAATTTAACTATGAGAGTTAACATAAATAATACACTACAAGAAAAACACCTTCTAGTGGAGGTTTTTGCGGACCCTTCACAATACAGAGCCCATCTATCCATTTATAGTGGACGATACTAGCAGAGGTGATGGGTCACGAGGTTTTAGTGTAGTTTTTTTTTTCTTCAGTGCGCTTAAACATACCAAATGCACTGGTGTGCTTAACAACCAAATGCACCAGTGTGCTAAATTAGTAAAAGTACCAACAAGCCATTACACCTAATTAGGAAGCACTGAAGTCTAAAAATATTAGTTCCATTTCAAAAATATATTTAATATTTAAAAGACATAAAACCATAAATTCTATTTATTTTTAAAAGAAAAAAAATAGTGCTCCTAATCTACCTAGCCGCACCGGTATGCTAACGTCAATGACACACCAATGCACCTAATGAAGCAAAAGAACCGGTGTCAAAATAAATCAATGAAATTTGTAAAAATATGTTCATTTTATTTTTCATAGAAAACCTGTCCAGTGCGTGGGAATGGTAGTAACATACTGGTGCATTGAACAATAACACATAATTTTTTGTCAAAAAAATCTCATCCTCGATTAGAAAAAAATGATTTACAATTTTTCCAATATGGGGACCTTAGTGCATTATGAATTTAGAGACACATCGACATGCTACTCAGTATAACAAACTGGTTATAAAAAAAAAAATCTCTTTTCATTTTGTAAAAATAGAAATACCCGATGGTGCTGTCTATAATGAGAAGTGCATTGATGCACCACTATACAAGACGCACCGGTGCATCAGTAAATCAGAGTAAAAACTAAAATTTACTCCTTACGTTCTCATTTTTTCAGTGGAGTAAAAACTAAAATTTTACTAAAATCTACCATTTTTAAACAAGAAATTAAAAACATCTGCATGGTGCGTGTCTTAAGTTCGAATCGCACTACGATATCGGTGCACTATGTGTAATCATAGAGCACAATGGTAATGAGGGCCGAATTTTAAGTTTCACGCACTGTAGCCGATGCGTTGTTGAAAATATAACACACCAAAAATAAAGCAGAATTTTTTTTTTTAAAACATGTGGTACACTATAAATATAAGGAATCAGTACTAATGGTTTGTTTGTTAGGATATTCCTATACCCCATCCTAGTCCTAGCAACATTTTCATTATTTGCATTTTCAGTCATGCATGCACTTTTAGGGTTTGCATGCATTATTTAGGGTTTGCATGCATCCCAGTCATCAATCCCAGCACCTAGCCCTCAATTAGCTAGCCCCCGGAGCTTCTTTCCACTCAGTTTCAGGCCTCCTAGAGCTTAGTGCTCCCTCCTTTCACCTACTGCATGAGAAAGGCACCCTTCCTTACCTACCATTCAGTTATCTTCAGTTCTCTCCTTGATTTTAGGCTTGACTGACTCTCAATTGACTGTATCACTTCGATGGACCTCCACTGAGACTTGACTGCCCATTCTGACTTCAGTTAGCTCCTCATGCGCCCTCCACTGAGCCTCCTTCATTCAATTAGTGCCAATTACACCTGCCACACTCAGTTTGACTGATGGTTGACAGTTACTTGAGTATTGATGACTCCATTGATGATGAGCTAGACTACTAGTTGTGCTCCGATGACACTCCAGTGATCTTTTCTTCACTCCATGAAGGCTAATTCAAATTGGAACCTTGGCATTCGAATCCTCATGCATTGTACTACTTGTCCATATTGTGATTAATTAATTAGTGCGTGTGAAGAATTTTTGCTTCTATCCGAGTTCTACTATATTATTATTATGTTGCTCATTACACTGCATTGACCACTCTTCTTCTATCTTCCTGCTTAATCATAATTACTCTTGTGATGTATACATAATCTCTTAGATCTGCTGTGAGGATTTTCACATGGTATCGGAGCATGTTGAGAGTATTGTTTATCTCCATTCCTGAGAGTTTTTTGCAGGTTATTATCAAGATTTCGAGTGCAGCAGTTTCTACATTTTTGCTGCAGTAGCAGTTGTAGATATTTTCTATTGTTTTTTGCAGGTCTTCTACAGCTTCCACATATTCAGAAGAAATCCCTCCTCTTTCTCCATTCAACTATGATGAATGGAAACAAAAAATGATAGCATATTTGAAGAGCCATGATCTCTTTGATTATTGTTTTGAAAGAGAGTTCGAATCCTCTGAAGAAGAGAATGACTGGTTAAATAAAGGTGATAGTGTCTATGCATTCATGATGTTTGCTATGTCTCGATACATGCGAATCGACTTCATTGATGTTGAATCTCCAAAAGAGCTATGGGCCCATCTGGATGAAATATTTTCCAAGCAAAATGAAGGGATTTTTCCAAACCCTTTTGAGAGAAAGCAAAGTGATGCATTCGCCCTCCTTGATGACCTCATTGATCATGAATCAGTATCAAACATATATCATATTGAAGTTGTCCACAAAGAAGAAAAACTTGTAGATTCTACACTCATGCTCCAAATTTCTTCCATTTTCGAATTCTGTGCTAGCTCACACTCTAGAAACTGCAAAGGTTCCTAATCCTCTCTTGCACCAGAGTCTGTTGGTTTTCATCATGATATCATGAATGTTTCGGAGGTTAAATCAGCCATTGGAGGTTCAAAGGAGATCTCAAGAAACCATTGCCATTCGCTTGGGATAATTTCTCATGCATTTACTGGTTTAGATCTTACCTCAAATGGTTCAAAGGAGATCTTAAGCAACCATGATTCAAGTCTTGGATCTAATTTAAAATCTAAGAAATCACTACTTGGGATAATTTCTCATGCATATGATAGTTTTGATCTCACCCCTATTGGTTCAAAGGAGATCTCAAGAAACTATTCTTCAAGTCTTAAATCTGATTTGGATTTCAAGCAATCATATGATGGTTCTTTTTGGCATGATCTCACCCATGATGGTTCGAAGGAGAAGACAAAAGACTATCTGCACATTCATAGATTTGATCCTACCTCAGCTGATTCGAATCACAGGTTCAAGGATCATCCTCATACTTTTGGATTTGTTCTCATCACATTCGATCTGAAGAGCAAGTACAAGCACATGCTTTCTGAGCATGATCCACTTCTTCCCAAGAAGAAGATACCTCTAGACATATGACCAAGCATCACACCTGCTTGAGTTTGGAGCATTTATTTTTGTGTGTGCCTTACAGTCTATTTTGAGGGGGGGTATTTTTCCTATGAGGTTTTCCCCATTTCCTTGGTTTATTGACTGTTATTATTCATTGTATTGGGTGACCTTTGGTCTTAGTTACCAAGGACCAAGATGGATTAAGGGGGGGTGTTAGGATATTCCTATACTCCATCCTGGTCCTAGCAACATTTTCATTATTTACATTTTCAGTCATGCATGCACTTTTAGGGTTTGCATGCATTTGCATGCATCCCAGTCATTAGTCCCAACACCTAGCCCTCATTTAGCTAGCCCCCAGAGCTTATTTCCACTCAGTTTCAGCCCTCCTAGAGTTTAGTGCGCCATCCTTTCACCTACTGCATGAGAAAGGTGCCCTTCCTTACCTACCATTCAGTTATCTTCAGTTCTCTCCTTGATTTTAGGCTTGACTGACTCTCAATTGACTGTATCACTCCGATGGACCTCCAGTGAGGCTTGAATGCCCATTATGAATTTAGTTAGCTCCTCATGCGCCCTCCACTGAGACTCCTTCATTCAGTTAGTGCTAGTTACACTCAGTTACACCTACCACACTCAGTTAGACTCAGTTTGACTGATGGTTGACAGTTACTTGAGTATTGATGACTCCACTGATGATGAGATAGACTACTAGTTGTGCTCTGATGACACTCTAGTGATCTTTTGATCACTCCATGAAGGCTAATTCAAATTGCCACCTTGGCATTCGAATCCTCATGCATTGTACTACTTATTTGTCCATATTGTGATTAATTAATTAGTGTGTGTGAAGTATTTTTGCTTCTATCAGAGTTCTACTATATTATTATTCTGTTGCTCATTACACTGCATTGACCACTCTTCCTCTATCTTCCTGCTTAATCATAATTACTCTTGTGAGGTATACATCATCTCTTATATCTGCTGTGAGTATTTTCATAGTGTTCATAAAGAGCACCATTTATCTAACAAAACTTTGAGGGACACAATGCATTTGAGGAAACTAAACATGCTGCCATTGAAAACATTAAATTTATTTTTATAATAAATAGTGTTATGTAAATATAATTGATGAAGAAGTTTCCTCGGACACGCAATTTTATTAATAAGGAAAAAAATGAAATTTAGAAGTGAGTTCTCACATCACACACTTAACCTCACTATGAGAAGAGAGCTTGTTTATATAACTCATCTCTAAACTATAAATTAGGAGGACAACCAATCACATAATCACATGAGTACGATAGGTGTCCTTTACATAACAAACTTTATCCTCATCCAAAAATGCGAAATAAAATAATTGATTCTCAAATTTAATCCTAGAAAGTATTTAGACTTTAGAACTTAGGATTATAAGTTCTAGTGTTCCCCCCTTTAATCCGAAAGTTCATATCTACAAATACCAAGTTCATCTCTGAACTTAGTGAATTTTATTCTACCACGTGGCTTGGTAAAAATATTTGAATTTTGATCTATCAATGGATATAAATTAGGCTTGATGATGGCCTTGATGATAATATCTATGATGAAGTGATACTTGGTGTCAACATGCTTTGTCTTTGAAAGAAAACTGAATTCTTGGACATCTTTAGCTAACTGGATGTCAATCAATAAAGTAGTTGCTGACTTTTGAGTTATGCCAAGATCCTATAATATCATGTGTAGCCAAAAAATATCACATGTTGCTTTCCAAGTTGATATGTACTCTGCTTTTACTGAAGAATTGGCAATTGTAGCTTGTTTTCTATCACTCCAAGATATTGCTATTGAACCCAAAATCATTAAGTAATTGGAAGTTGATGCATGGTTATCAATGTCACCTACAAAATCAACATCTGAATATCCAACACATGTAAAGTATTTGTTTTTTTTAATAGAAGACCAAAGTCTTTTGTGCCTTGAATATATCTCAATACCCTTTTTGCCGAATTCCAGTGAGTTTCCCTTGGTTCCTGCATAAAAATGGAAAGTATACTGACTGAATATGATATATATGGTCAAGTATTGTTAAATTTTGAGCATTAATTCACAATACTCTAGGATCTTTACTGAGAGAACAACATGTACAGTACATCAATGCATAACAATCACAATAAGCATGACAAGCATCACAAGAATCAAAAGCATGAGAGATAAGAGACACAGAGTTTTTGTGGGGAAAACCCTAAGGTCAAAAACCCCACAACTTCCTCAGAGATAGAGAGAGCAATGGCTCAACCAAAGTACAACCAAAAATACACTGAGATAGTCTCCTAGTAGCAGATGATCCTCCTCCTCGCTAGTGCGCCACTTTCTGAGTGAGAGAAGTGTGAGTTTTCGACTGATGAAAATAGAGATCTCCCGATCTCTATTTATACTACTTTGTTTGCCCAGTTACACTATGGGGCCAACTTGTCTAGCTAGGTACATCCACAATATAATATATATTTCAGGGCCGACCCCACACATGGTGGTCTAATAACCCGCTGCCAAGTACACACACTTGCGACACTTGTCAATACACATGACGACACTTCCTTATAGAGGAATAACACAACTCTCATAAGGGTAAAATAAATATATATGAAATACATAGATGAAATACATTCCGAAGTTACATATACATCAACACTCCCTCTTAACTAGGAAGGTATTTCTCGACACAGTTATGCTAGACAAGTCTTCTTCTCGGGATCATCGTCATCGATGCAACGTCATCATCATCGTCACTGCTGCTGCTATCTCAACCAATCTCTGACTCTACTCATCATAGGAAGCTCTACAGAGCCAATCCTTTTTCATACTGGATGTAGGCCCAGCACCTGCAGGTCTTCATCATCACTGGCCATACTATGGAATCCTCAGGACTTATTACGTGCGTCACAAAACCTGGCGGTAGCATCCCAGGCTGTTACGAGCACATAGCTCTACCTGTCAGATCTCCCAGGAGCACATTACATGTTACCCATCACAAAACCTGGCTGAAGCATCCCAGGCTATTACGAGCACACAGCTCTACCTGTTGGATCTCCCAGGAGCACATTACGTGTGATCTCACCACAAAACCTGGCTGAAGCATCCCAGGCTGTTACGAGCACACAGCTCTACCTGTCGGATCTCCAAGGGGCACATTACATGTGGTCCACCACAAAACCTGGCTGAAGCATCTAAGGCCTTTTTCATCCTGTCCAGATCTCCCAGGAGCAAATTGCATGTGGTCATGGCAAAACCTAGCTGAAGCATCTGAGGCCTTTCTCATCCTGTCCAGATCTCCCAGGAGCAAATTACATGCCATAGGAAAAAACCTCGCAAGAACATATCTAGATGTTACGGGTACACAACTCCGACCTGAATATCTCCAAGGGCACAAATTACATGTCCTCCCAGAGCAATGTCTCGAAAGAGCATCCCAGGATGTTACGGGTACACAACTCCAACCTATAGGATCTCCCAGACATGCTCATCTGCACAACCTGATCCACGACCACAAAATATCATCCTGATACTCACCATACATCATCCTGATGTACACATGATCATCCTGATCATCATCACTACATCGACCTGATGTATGTCATCTGGAGAAGCTCGTCATCCACGATCATCCTAATCATACAATGCATCCACTTGACACATACCAAGTATCTACCTGATACATATCACCATACATAGTGTATCCACCTGATACATAGATACATGATCCACATAATGTATCCATCAACATACATGATCTACCTAATCATACAATGTATCCACCTGATACATATACAGATACATGGTCAAGCATCCAACATGATGCATATACAAAATACATACAAATGATCCAACCGATCATATCCAGCATCTAACATGACGCGTACATACAAAATGATCCAACTGATCATATCCAACATCCAACATGATGCGTACATACATATACATATAAATGATCCAACTGATCATATCCAGCATCCAACATGATGTGTACATACATATACATATAAATGATCCAACTGATCATATCCAGCAGAAACTAGAACATCATCCTGATGCTCATCATCCAGCGCTTACATCCACAGCCATGTGAATGATCCTCCTTCCAATATGCTTGGAATGGCTTCAGCAAATGTGTCCATCACTTCTTCCTCGAAGTGTCCTCGATCTGAAGAACACCAAGCCCCTCCCTGAAGTACTCGAACTTCACCCTGGCTAATGGCTTTGTCAGCACATCTGCAATCTGCTTGTCCGTCGCAACATACAGGAGCTTCACAGCTCCTCTCTACACCATAGCCCTGATATAGTGATATTTGATCTCTATGTGTTTCGACCTGTCATGAAACACTGGGTTCTCAGACAACTTCACACAACTCTGGTTATCGCAGAAGATACTAGTAGCATCCAATGGGAGATCAAATAACTCAGACAGTAGCTTCCATAGCCATACTGCCTCACAACTAGCTGAATAGGCTACAACATACTCTACCTCAGCTGTACTCAGTGCTACGCAGGACTGCTTCTTGCTAAACCAAGAGATCACACCTGATCCCATACTGAAGCAGCATCCAGACCTGCTCTTCCTATCTGCAGCACTTCCAGCCCAATCTGAATCAACATAACCCTACAGGTTAAACTTTTAATTTGCTTCATACTTGAGCCCATAATCCACTGTACCCTTTAGGTACCTCAGAACATGCTTTACATCAATCAGATGAACACTCCTTGGATCTGTCAGGAACTGACTCAATGTGTTCATAGCAAAGCAAATATCTGGTCTCGTGTTCGTCAGGTACATCAAGGACCCAATCATGTAACGATAGAGATATCAACTGGCTCAGATGAAGCATCACGTAGAAGCTTCAGGTTCGATGCCATAGGTGTGGCCATGGCCTTGCAATCCATCATCCCAAATCTCTTCAGGATATCTACTGTGTACTTCCCTTGACCAAGGAAGATCCCACCTGCACTCTGCCACACCTCCATACCTAGGAAATAGTGCATCATTCCCAAGTCTTTCATATCGAACTCGGCAGCAAGCTTCCGTTGCCTGTCGGCAATCAATCTATCATCTCTTGTTACAAACAAGTCATCCACATTCAATAAGACTATCCCTGGATTGCCTTCCTCAACCTTGTAGTAAAGGTTGGAACCCACTTTACTCTTGGTAAAGCCCAAACTGGATAGAAAGCTACCTATCCTACCATACCAAGTTCTGCACATATATGATTTTCTGTCATGTGTCTCAGAACCAAGTGGCTGCTCCACATACCCTTCTTCTTCAACTACACCATTCAAGAAGGCTGTCTTGAAATCCATCTGGTGTATCTTCTATTTCATCACTTTTATATTTCTCTATGTTGCCATCTACAGCATGCTTGATCTGATAGATCCATATGGAAGTCATAACAAACTTCCCTTCAGGTCTTGGGACTACATCCCAAACATCATTCTTCATGATTGACGGATCATGGCATTCTCCCCATATCCTGGGAACTTCAATATCTTCAATAGATAATTTTGTTGCTGAACAAATGTTGTAGTTCTTCTTTTGTAGGTGATGGCATACGATCTTTCCTACAAGACAAGTTAAATTGTATGATTAGAAACATATCATAGTTTTCAAAACAAATTCTTATACATAAAGAAATATGTCATACAATCATGCAATTATTTTAGCCAATGCTTCAATACAACATTCATCCATATCCTGTAACTTTCTAGATGCCTTCCAATCTCTACCAGAACATTGTTAAGAGTTTGCACTACTCCCAACATGTCAGCAAGGAGGTTTCATTCTAGATAAGTAGCAATGGAATGTTGTACAGTGCCATAGGCCACTTACCCATCACATGCATATTAGTAGTATACTGTTCATTAATGCAATCATTCTAATATGCACAATATATATCCTAAGTCTAGGAACATGAGCATATACATCATTGAACAATTTTATTTAAACAAACAAATATGCAAGAAATGATAGTTACGATACTTATCTTTGTTTGTTTGTTGGGTGGACTCCCTCTGAGTCTTTGCTTCCTTGCAGGAGCTGTTGGAGTCCTAATCTGAAGTAGCTTTTTCTACACCTTTCTGTTGTGGAATGTAGAGAGATGGTCAACTCCCTCTGAATATCTGTATCCTTGCAGAAACCACTGGAGTGTGCTCCCTCTTGATCTTTGCTTCCTGGATTACATGTTCTTGAACTTATATTCATTCTCGATCCCTATGCATGCTTGTTAGTATCATCATTGTGTTATCCTCGAGGTCTCATACATAATCAAACATTCATTAGTATAATCTTAATATTATCAAAACATAATAATCTCAAGCATGTATAGTCAGGATCATTTCAAACAGAAATAATAAGCATTCTTATGATTAGTCATAAACATAATATACCTAAACCTGTGATTACTCAAACCTATGATTCTTCTGGTTAGTCATATCATCAATTAAGGTAAGAAACATAATATGCATAAGTCCTAGATTACTCAAACTTGTAACTTCAAGAGTAATCATTATCAATAATACAAAAGTATACGATATATATAACAAAACATACATGGTCATCATATTTGCTAGTGATGTCTAGCAATGTGTTCTTGTTTTCTTCAATGACCTACATAACTCATTAGTTAACTTTTTCAAAAACAAATTATACATATCCCTATGTGATCCACGACTATGGATGATTCTTTGTCTTCATAGCATGTTCAGGTTGTCCCTTTAATTTGTACAATCCTCCCTCTTGCTCTCCAATCACTACTGCATCATCTATGGTTTTACTCTTTGGCCACATTAGGACTTGGCCATCTAGAAATGCAACCCTCATGCCTTTTGAATCCAATGCAGAGATGGAGAGTAGGTTCTTCTTTAGCCCAGGTACATAAAGGACTTCTTTCATCTTCAATGATTTTCTAGAATCTAGGTTGTAGGAGGATTCACCACTTCCTTTGATGGAATATTGATAATCATCCCCAAGTTTCACTTTATGGGGTGATTCATGTTTAGATATATTTACAAAAGATTCTTTAAACCCAATCATGTGTTTGGAAGCCCCACTGTCAATTAACCAATCATTACAACCATGTGAGATAGTACCTGTGAGAGCAGAGATAAGAACATACTATTCTTCACTTGATGAGTCATCATCACTTTCTGCCCTAGCTTTCTTCTTTGGAGGTTCATCATCTTCAGCAGCATGAGCATGGAACTTTCTCTTGCTGCCCTTATTCTTCTTGTTGGAGTTGTTGTTGTAACCCCTTTTGTTCTTGGGACATTCTGAAGCAAAGTGACCTTTCTCATTGCAATTGAAACACCTTAGATCTTTCTTATCTTTGTGATAAGGATGAGAATATTTCTTCTTGTGATGGGATGGCTCCCTCTTGAACTTACCTTTCTTGGTGTGTGCTGTGAGGGCTTGATCTTCATTCCCCATCTTTTCTTCTCTTGCCACAAGCCTTGCTTCTTCTTGGGAACATTCCTCCCACAGTCTACTGAATGAGATTAATTTCTTTCTAGCACAGATCCCCTGGATAAAAGAGTCCCATGACCTAGGTAGTCCATTCAAAATGGTCATAACAATTTCACCCTTCTCCACCATTTCATCTACAGCTTCAAGTTGTTCCTTGATTAGAGAGACCCTAGAAAAATAAGATTGGATGGTTTCTCCATTCTGAAACTTTACTCCTTTCAATTGGTTCCGCAGGGTTGTGATGCACCTGCAACGATTAATTAATAAAAATATGCGAAATAGCAGAAATGACAGAACTCAGAATCACTTTTATATTGATCACAGGCCACTTCGAGGGGGCAACCTCCTATGAGCAAGCTCAATACAAATAACTTCACGGTGCCTTCGTAGGTCTCAACACACACTTATATACTAAGTCTAGGCGTCAATACTATGGGTCAAAACCATGGGCCACTACAAACTATGGATCACAATACTACGGGCGACTTACAAAGCATATGCGCTAACAACAATAACATAAACTATTGATCAACAAATACTACGGGACGACTTACAAAGCATATACGTCCAACAACAATATACTAACAAAGTAAAGACATGGGTTCCTAACATCCCCTCCCCCTTAAAAAAAGCTTTGTCCTCAAAGCTTTAGATGTGGAAATTGTTGTTGAATCTAAAGGAGTGGTTCCCATGTAGCATCCTCTAGTTGCATGCCGTGCCACTAAATTAAGACCTTTGTGATAGAGCGAGAGCGAAGCTGACGAGTGCGCCGATTGAGGATGGCCTCCGGCTCCAAAAGGATGGATCCTTCATTAACCAGTTCGGATAAAATCGTTTGTACACTGATGTTGGTGCCAAGAACTTTCTTCAGACAAGAGACACGAAAGACTGGATGAATGCGGGAAGAAGGAGGAAGTTCCAATTTATAAGCAACGGACCCAATCTTCTGAAGAATCCAATATGGCCCATAGAACTTTGGAGCGAGCTTATGACGCCCTTTGAGTTTCAGGGAAGACTGCTTGTAGGGCTGGAGACGAAGAAAAACCATATCGCTAACTTGAAAAGTGCGCTCAGAATGGTGCTGATCAGCTTGTTGCTTCATGCGATTTCTTGACATGTGAAGATTGTCCCGCAAAATGTGAAGGATCTGATCACGGTTTCGACGGACCGTGTCAACTTCTTGAACTGGTGGGGGTGTATGGAAGAAGAACAGGAGGTGCCTGACCATAGACTGCTTCATATGGGTCATTTTAGAGGCAGTGTGGTAAGAGGTATTGTACCACCATTCAACGAGAGGGAGCCACTTTGCCCACTGATGTTGTTGTTCAGAGGTGAAGCAACGAAGATAAGTTTCCAAGCCTTTATTGATAATTTCAGTCTGACCATCTGTTTGTGGGTGATACCCTGAACTCATCTTTAGTTTGGTGCCAGTGTGGCAAAATAGTTCAGTCCAAAAATGACTAGTGAAAGTCGCATCACAATCCGAGACAATGGAAGAAGGGATGCCATGAAGACGAAAGATCTGGTCCAAGAAAATTTGAGCAACTGAAGAGGTTGTATAGGGATGGCTGAGAGCACAAAAATGACAATATTTGGAGAGGCGATCAACCACAACGAGAATCACTGTCTTCCCTCCATATTTAGGGATCCCTTCAATGAAATCCATAGAAATATCTGTCCAAATCCGTGTAGGTATGGGAAAGGGTTCGAGCAATCCTAGAAGGAGTGTTGTTTCACCCTTATTGCGCTGGTAGGTATCACATTCGGCCACCATTTGTTGAATTGTCCTTTTCATGCCCTGCCAAAAGAAGTTACGCCGTGCCTGTTCATACGTTTTGAGGAACCCAGAGTGCCCTGCCGATGGAGAAGCATGGAGTTCATAGAAGACATTCTCTTGAAGATCTGTGCTCTGGGGAAGCACCAGACGACCCTTGTATCTCAGAGAAGCACCATCCCAAGAGTAATGTGGTACAGCAAAAGGGTTGTTGGTCAAGCGTTGGATGATTTGAGATAAGGAAGAGTCATTGACATAACCCTGTTGAACATATTGCAACCAATTTGGAACAGGCATAGAAATAGCTATAAGAGAACCTTGGGCATCAAATGTGCGATAAAGAGCATCTGCCACAATATTGTCTTTACCCTTCTTGTAAGTGATCTCATAGTCATAACCCATGAGTTTGCTAACCCATTTTTGTTGTGCTGGGGAGGAGACACGCTGTTCCAAGAAATATTTCAGACTCTGGTGATCAGTCTTGATGCAGAAATGATTCCCTAATAGGTATGGGCGCCACTTCTGTACTGCATGCAGAATAACCATCATTTCCTTCTCATAGGTAGAGGTAGCTAAATTATTACCTGAAAGGGTTTTGCTGGTGAACGCAATGGGGTGTTCATCTTGAAGGAGAACAACACCAAGTCCATTGCCACAAGCATCACTCTCAATAGTGAAGGGCTTGGAAAAATCGGGCATAGCTAGAACAGGTGTAGTACACATAGCTTGTTTTAGTTTGTCAAATGCACATTGAGCAGCATGTGTCCATGTAAAAGCATCCTTTTTCAATAGAGCAGTTAATGGAGCTGCAATCTTCCCATAATCCTTGACAAACTTGCGGTAGTAGCTAGTCAATCCCAAAAAACCGCGAAGGCTCTTGAGTGTCTGAGGATGCGGCCAGTTGTTCATGGCATCGATTTTGGTAGGATCCATGCGAACCCCTTGTGCTGAGATAATGTGCCCGAGATACTCAACTTCCTTCTGTCCAAAAACACATTTAGACTACTTGGCATGGAGATGATGGTCAGAGAAAAGTTGCATGACAAGATCCAAATGTTGGAGATGTTCATCCCATGTTTTACTGTAGATGCGGATATCATCAAAGAATACCAGAATGAATTTCCGCAAGTAGGGTCGAAATATTTTATTCATTAATGCCTGGAATGTGGAAGGAGCATTAGTGAGGCCAAAGGGCATGACCAAAAACTCATAATGGCCATCATGTGTTCGGAAAGCTGTTTTAGGGATATCATCCTCATGAACTCGAATTTGATGATACCCAGAACAAAGATCCAACTTGGAGAAAAAGTGAGCCCCATGAAGCTCATCAAGAAGCTCATCAACAACAGGAATTGGAAACTTATCCTTGATGGTGAGATGATTAAGTGCTTGGAAGTCAATGTAGAGGTGCCATGACCCATCTTTTTTGTGGACAAGAATAATTGGAGAAGAAAAGGAACTAGTGCTTGGGCGAATAATACCTTGCTTTAATAAGTCCCAAACGAGCATTTCAATCTCCGTATTTTGGTGAAATGGGTAGCGATAGGGCCTGATGTTGGGAGGAACGCTTCCAGGAAGGAGCTGAATACGATGGTCTTCTGGCATGGAAGGTGGCAATCCCACTGGTTCAGCAAAAACACCTGTATATCAATCCAGAATTTGTTGTAGATCCAAAGGAGTAGTGGAGACCGTTGAAGGTTGCATCTGAATGGAATGGAGCTGAGCGATGACACCATGTGAATTCTTCTTGAGGAGTTTTTCCATGCGATGTGAATTGATGATGCTAAGAGAACCTGGTTGTAATCCTGTCAAGGTGTGTTTTTGGCCATTGAGGGAAAACTACATCCAAAGTTTAGCAAAATCCCATAATATAGGGCCAAGTGTGCGTAGCCATTGAGCGCCCAAAACCACATCACATCCGCTTAATGTCAAGGAAAACATGTCAGAGCACAAGGTGTAATCTCCCATAGATATACGCACATTTCGACACTTCCCTTTGCAAGGTAAGGTGCCCCCATTGGAAACCATGACTTCAAAGTTGGAGCAAGGATGGATAAAAAAATCAACTTGTTTGGCGATCCGAGGGTCAATGAAATTATGAGTGCTACCAGAATCAATGAGTATTGTAAGAGGAAGCTTCTTGAAGTAACCCCTGACCCGCATTGTTTGGGGGGTGGTGATTCCAGCTAAAGCATGGAGAGATATCTCTGGCTGGTCATCCTGAGATGAAGGGTCAATAGGCGGTTCCTGAATGTTGATTAGAGCATCCAATGTTTCTGGATCTTTGTCACCAATTTCAGAGGCAGGCGGAGAATCCACATCCAAGAGATATAGCTTTTGCTGAACACATCTATGTCCTCGAGTGAATTTCTCATCACAATCATAGCAGAGCCCCTTTTCTCAGTGTGCTTGCATCTCTGTTTCAGACAAACGCTTGATAGGAGTTGGCTGAGGAGCCTGTGGTATAGGTGGTCGTTGAGAACCCATATTTCGAAAGGGAACAAAAGTGGGCTTGGATCGTTGTTGGGCTACAATCTTGTCTTCTGCCAACTTAGCCAACCCTAGGGCTTCCATCATTGTGTTGGGACAGAACATTTTGACCTCAGAGCGGATGGCATCCTTTAGACCACTGATAAAACAACTCCGGTAAAAGTCATCAGACAATCCTTCGGTGTGGTTGGCTAGATTCTCAAATTCGGTTTGATACTCTCTCACAGTGCCAATTTGGTGAAGTTTAGTGAGGGATCCTGTGAAGTCATCAAAATCACTAGGACCAAATCGTTGCAAAAGGAGCTGGCAAAAGTCTGGCCATTTGGGCTCTGGATGAGCCTTGATGTACCAACGGTACCATTGAAGAGCTTCCAGTTCCAAATGAAAGGATGCCAGCGGAACTTTGTTGACATCAAAAGTATTATGCAGACTGAAATACTGTTCTGCATGATAGATCCATCCAGTTGGATCGGTACCATTGAAGCGAGGAAAATCAAGCTTCGGACCACGGAAATTGCTGGAAGAAGAGAACCCATTGTCTGATGAAGACTCGGACTGTCGTTTGTTGTTCATAGCTGAATGTTCAAGATGGAGACCGAGAAATTTTTCATCCAAATCCTGGAGTTTGGCTTGGATGGCTGCAAGTGCATCCTCCATGGTTTTTGCTCCTGCACGGGTGACAACCATAACCAGGAGATTTTTTTAATTTTTTTTTCTTTGGTTGACTGGGTAGGAAAACAAAAACAGAAACTACTTCAGTAAAGGAAAATCTGGACTTGGGAAAAAATCTGAAGGGTAATTGGGGTTTGACTAGGTTTTGGACATTGTTGAATAAACAGGGAAGCAAAAATGAGGATTTCAGAAGCGGGGTGAAAGAATGGGAAAATTTGGCAGAGGGGAACAAAGAAGCAGAATTCAGAAAGGAACTCTGTGGTAAAATTTGAAGGTGATTGGGTGAAATCTGAGGAAGTTATGGCAAACCCTAAAAATAGACAAATGTGGGATTTTGGGCTTTGGGAAGGGGAAATGGGGGTAGGGTCCTCAGGAATGAAATATGTAGAATGGGATGACAAGGGTTCCTCGAAATTTTCAATGGAAACAGAGTGAAAACAAGGGAGATATGGAGAAAAAACTGAATTTTATACTTTTTTTTAATACTCGGAAGGGATCTGAAACGACGCCGAATGGATTGAAAATGGCTGTATCTGGAATGGCTTGCAAAATGGATCTGAATGACTGGATCTAAAACGGCGCAGCAACGATCGGCAACAGTTCAGCTGAAAATAGATATGGACCCCAGGTATGTGCGGCTTCCTAATAGTTCAAGGGTTTCACTCGGCCACCAATGCTGTCTGACGGCTTGCGTATTGGGGCAGTACCCCTCACTCCACGGCTCAGGTAAAACTAATAACCGCTTTTCCACAAACGACAACTCTTGGTTTACCTCACAGGTGGAAACTAGTCAATCAGGTAGGGGTCGTTGCCCTTTTCGCCGGCAGGTCCTCTCAATGGGCCAGCTACTTCGGGGTTCCTGTGGTACTCCTCATAATGAGTTTTAGGGCTTATTCCCAAGAACTTCCCACAGTTAAGTGGATAGGGATTATTCCCAAATCCGAACCTGCAACAGATGCGAAATTTTTTTTTTGCAGAAATTTCACCCAACGAGCCCAAGAAAGTGCTCTGATACCAGATGTGATGCACCTGCAACGATTAATTAATAAAAATATGCGAAATAGCAGAAATGACAGAACTCAGAATCACTTTTATATTGATCACAGACCACTTCGAGGGGGAAACTTCCTATGAGCAAGCTCAATACAAATAACTTCACGGTGCCTTCGTAGGTCTCAACACACACTTCTATACTAAGTCTAGGCGCCAATACTATGGGTCAAAACCATGGGCCACTACAAACTATGGATCACAATACTACGGGCGACTTACAAAGCATATGCGCAAACAACAATAACATAAACTATTGATCAACAAATATTACGAGACGACTTACAAAGCATATGCATCCAACAACAATATACTAACAAAGTAAAGACATGGGTTTCTAACAAGGGTCATCTTTCGATTTATGTTCTTCCCTTCAAATGGCTTGGTCAAAGAGTCAAACATCTCCTTGGGTGTCTTTAGAGAAGACACATGGGGTATGAGATGGTCTTTGATAGAATCAGCAATGATTCTCTTTACCTTGACCAAGTTCTTCTTATGTAATACTTTAGCCTCTTCATCCTCTAGGATAGGGATGTCTTCTTTTATATATGAGTCCAACTCATTCTCTTCCAGGATTAACCCAATCCTATACTTCCAAGCTCGGAAGTTATCAGCCCCTTCAAGCTTACCCTCAAGCTTGGTGTGGTGAGACATCTTAAAGAGTACTTAAAATGGAAATATAAAAGATTTAGGTCTTACCACTTGAAATGCTGAAAACTGGATCTCGTCCTGGATTAGGGTTTGTCGAAAAAACCCTAAAAATTCAAAATGTGAATTTCAACTTTCTGAAAGGATAGAAAGATGCGCCTTGATGAGCTAATCATCCTGGTGTATTCAGAATTTGATATCAGCAAATCTTTACCCTTCAGATTTGTCTTTTTGTCCTCCTGAGTTCATTAGGGAGAGCCCTGAATTAGGGTTTGAGTTTCCCGGAGATCTACCCAGCCAAAAATCTTGATCCAAATCTCTAAACTTCGATTTTTGTAAGGAGCTTCCAGCTATGTCTTCAGATTTCAAAAATTCCTATTTTTGTGGAAACCCTAATGTTTAGGGCCAAATTTGAAAATGCTCAGAATTGAATTCTGATTGGACAGATAGATTCTCCTTGATGAGTAGAGTCAATCTACTATACTACTTTTCCAAAATCTGTGGAGATAAACCCAACAAACAAGAAACTCAAGTTTTCGTCACTGCACAATGTCTTCTTCTCAGGTTAGCTCTGATACCATGTTAAATTTTGAGCATTAATTCACAATACTCTAGGATCTTTACTGAGAGAACAATATGTACAGTATATCAATGCCTTACAATCACAATAAGCATGACAAGCATCACAAGAATCAAGAGCATGAGAGATAAGAGACACAGAGTTTCCGTGGGGAAAACCCTAAGGTGAAAAACCCCACAACTTCGTCAGAGATAGAGAGAGCAATGGCTCAACCAAAGTACAACCAAAAATACACTGAGATAGTCTCCTAGTAGCAGATGATCGTCCTCCTCACTAGTGCACCACTTTTTGAGTGAGAGAAGTGTGAGTTTCCGAGTGATGAAAATAGAGATCTACCGATCTCTATTTATACTAGTCTATATGCCCAGTTACACTATGGGGCCGACTTGTCTAGCTAGGTACATCCACAATATAATATATATTTCAGGGCCGACCCCACACATGGTGGTCTAATAACCCGTCGCCAAGAATACACACTTGCGACACTTGTCAATACACATGACGACACTTCCTTATAGAGGAATAACACGTCTCTTATAAGGGTAAAATAAATATATATGAAATACATAGATGAAATACATTCTGAAGTTACATATACATCAACAAGTATTTGTCAAATAGATGAACCTGCCAATCAATTGACTATACCTTTTACCATCCACCAACTCCCCCCCTTCATTTTTTAAAGTTCCAAATTTTGTTCCATAAGGGTAAGACAAGGTTTACAATCTTCCATGCCAAATTTCTTCAATAAATCAATGGCATAATTAATTTGACTAAGGAAGATGTGATTTGGACACTAAGTGAATTCAACTCCAACATAATAATGAAGTGTTCCTAAATCTGTTATCTTGAAACATACTTGAAGTTCTCCTTTAACCTATTTGATGTGGACTCCATTATTTCATGTGATGATTGAGTCATCAACATAGAGTATGATTATCATGAAGTGTTTATCTTTCATCCAAAAATAAATTTACATATTTCCTTAAATGACATTTAACTTTTGAGCCCACCTGCCTTCCATAGAGAAGTTCATGCATTGTTCCCAAAATACATGTAACATGCCAACTATTCGATGATTTGGATGGTCTATGAGGGGAGTATTTGTTGAATGGGTTAAAGCATTCCCATCGTTTGTCCAAGTACTCTTAGATTTTCTATTTCCCTCAAGGCTATTATTGAAGATATTTTTTATATCAAGGATCATGGGGTCCATTTTTTAACCTTTGTTTGGTTCATTAAATATATTACTCCTTGTTCGTTCTTGGATCCTTGATTGGTGAGAGCGTCATCCATAGCGTTATTCTCTCTTATTATTTGATAAAAGACCACAATATCCTGCTTGACTAGATTTATAGTATGATTTTGTATCCTTCCATAATTTGATGTGTTTTCCTTGTAGTGACTGCGCATTTTTTGGATCACTTGCTTGTAGTCACCAAATACGTGGATTTTAGGAATGCTAAGTTAAGAGACTATTTCCATACCTTGATAGGGTGCAAGCCATTATGGTTCATTGTTGGTTTTTGTTCCTAGACCCAAAGCATATCTATTCATTTTTTTCCCTCTAGGGTCAAATAAGACCCCACCTGCTCCTACCACCCCCATAAAACTCACTTCATTGAAAATCCATCTTTCGTAGGTAATTATCATTCTTTGCATACCAATATTGAGGAGCTTATTTCAAGCCATATAAACTATTTATAATTTTAAAGACTTTATGTTCATATCCTTCAACCTCATATCCTTGTGGTTGAGCCATGAAGACATCTCCTTTAAAGTCACCTATCATGTCTCTTCTACGCGATTTTTTTTTTTGAAAAGAAACCTAAACAAACAACACAATTGCGGAAAATAAACAAGCTAGCTGTCGTCGCAGCCTACTTAGCAATGTTAATTTTTGAGCATTAATTCAATATACTCTAGGATCTTTACTAAGAGAATAACATGTACAATATATCAATGCATATCAATCATAGCAAGCATATCAATCATCACAAGATGCAAACATAAGAGACAATAGACACACAGAGTTTCCGTGAGGAAAACCCTAAGGTGAAAAACCCCACAACTTACTTAGAGATAGATAGAGCAATAATACAACCAAAGTACAACCCAAGTACACAGAGATAGTCTCCTCCTAGTAGCTGATCCTCCTCCTCACATGTGCACCACTTTTCGAGTGATGTAGAGTGAGATAATGAAGTGATGAAAATAGAGATCTCCCGATCTCTATTTATACTTGTCCTGACTGCCCAATAAACTTATGGGGACGACTTGTCTAGCTTAGCATAATGACCCATGGTTAACTTAATCAGGGCCAACCCCACACATGGTGGTCTAATAACCCATCGGCAAGTTACGACACTTGCGATACTTGTCAATACAAATGACGACACTTCCTTATAGAGGAATAACACATCTCTATAGGAGTACAAAATACATAAATGAAATACATAGGTGAAATACATTCCAAAGTTACATATACAACAACACTCCCTCTTAACTAGGAAGGTATTTCTCGACACAGATCTGCTAGCATAAGTCTTCTTCTCTGGATCATCATCAGCGAATCATTGTCCTCGAATCATCATCATCGTCACTGCTGCTGCTATCTCAATCAATCTCTGAATCTACTCGACATAGGAAGTTCTATAGAGCCAGTCCTTTTTCATACTAGATGCAAGCCCACCACCTGCAGGTCTTCATCATCACTGGCCATACTGTGGAATCCTCAGGACTTATTACGTGCGTCACAAAACCTCGCAAGAGCATCCCAGGAATTATTACAGGCACACAACCCAACCTATCGGATCTCCCAGGGAGCTATTATATGTGACCCCACCACAAAACCTCGAAAGAGAATCCCAGGACTGATTATGAGCACACAGCTCAACCTATCGGATCTCCCAGGGCGCTATTATATGTGTTCACCACAAAACCTCGCAAGAGCATCCCAGGACTTATTACGGGAACACATCCCAACCTATTGGATCTCCTAGGGCGATATTACATGTGGTCATGGCAAAACCTCGAAAGAGCATCCCAGGACTTATTACGGGAACACATCTCAACCTATCGGATCTCCCAGGGCGCTATTATATGCCATAGGACAAAACCTTGAAAGAGCATTTGCTAGATCTCCCAGGGAGCTATTATATGCCAGCGAAAAAACCTAGCAAGAGAATCTTCAAACCTCCCAGGGTGCTACTATATGTCCTCCCAAAGCAAAACCTTGAAAGAGCATTTTCCAGATCTCCCATGGAGCTATTATATGCCAGTGGCAAAACCTAGCAAGAGAATCTGCAAACCTCATAGGGCACTATTATATGCTTATCTGCACAACCTGTCCATGGCCACAGAGTATCAACCTGATACTCACCATACATCATCCTGATGTACACATGATCATCCTGATCATCGTCCTGACGCATGTCATCTGGAGCAACATCCTAAAGCTCATTATCCATGATCATCCTGATCATACAATGCATCCACCTGATGCATACACAGTATTTTCTTGATACATATCATCATACATGATCTACCTAATCATACAATGTATCCACCTGATACATATACAAATACATGATCCACCTGATCATACCTGATACATATCAACATACATGATCTACCTGATCATACAATGTATCCACCTGATACATCTACAGATACATACACATGATCCAACTGATCATATCCAGCATCCAACATGATGCGTACATAGATATAAATGATCCAATTGATCATATCCAACATCCAACATGATGCATACATACATATAAAGGATCCAACTGATCATATCTAGCATCCAACATGATGCATATATAGAGCAGTAACTGGAGCATCGTCCTGATGCTCATCATCCAGCGCTTACATCCATAGCCATGGAAGGGTCCTCCTCTCACCATGCTTGGAATGGCTTCAGCAAATGTGTCCATCAATTCTTCCTCTAAGTGTTGTCAATCTGAAGAACACCAAGCCTCCCTCTGAAGTATTCAAACTTCACTCTGGATAGTGGTTTCGTTAGTACATCTGCAATCTGCTCATCCGTCGCAACATACAAGGGCTTCACTGCTCCTATCTGCACCATATCCCTGATATAGTGATATTTGATCTCAATGTGCTTCGACCTGTCGTGGAACACCAGGTTCTCAGAAAACTTCACACAACTTTGGTTGTCACAAAAGATACCAGTAGCCTCCAGCGTGAGATCAAATAGCTCAAACAATAGCTTCCAGAGCCATTTTGCCTCACAACTAGCCGAACAAACTACAACATACTCTGCTTCGGCTGTACTCAGTGCTACGTAGGACTGCTTCCTGCTAACCAAGATATCACACCTGATCCCATATTGAAGCAGCACCCAGAAGTGCTCTTCCTATCTGCAGCACTGCCTGCCCAATCTGAATCAACATAACCCTGCAGGTTAAACTTTTGATTCGCATCATACTTGAGCCCATAGTCAACCGTACCCTTCAGGTACCTCAGAATATGCTTTACAGCAACCAGGTGAACACCTCTGGGATCTGTCAGGAACTGGCTCAATGTGTTCACTGCGAAGCATATATCTAGTCTTGTGTTCATTAGGTACATCAAGGACCCAATCATCTGACGATACACGATGACATCAACCAGATCAGATGAAGCATCACACAGAAGCTTCAGGTTTGATGCCATAGGTGTAGCCATGGCCTTGCAGTCCATCATCCTGAACCTCTTCAGGATATCTATTGCATACTTCCCTTATCCAAGGAATCCCATCTACACTCTGCCACACCTCCATGCCTAGAAAACAGTGCATCATCCCCAAGTCCTTCATCTCGAACTTGGTAGCAAGTTTCCTCTTGGTATCAGCAATCAAACCATCTTCTCCTGTAACAAACAGGTCATCCACATACAGAAGTAGTATCACAGGATTTCCTTCCTCAACCTTGTAGTAAAGGTTGGAATCCGCTTTACTCTTGGTAAAGCCCAAACTATATAGAAAACTGTCCATCCTACCATACCAAGTCCTAGGAGATTGCTTCAAGCCATACAAGGCTTTTTTTCAACCTGCACACATATGACTTCTTGTCATGTGTCTCAAAACCAAGTGGCTTCTCCACATACACTTCCTCCTTGACTACACCATTCAAGAAAGCAGTCTTGACATCCATCTGGTGTATCTTCCATTTCATCACTGTAGACAGAGCAAGTACTGATCTAATGGAAGTGTATCTGGCTACAGGAGAAAAAGTTTCTTCATAGTTGATTCCATCTTTCTGTGAGAAGCCATGAGCAACAAATCTTGCTTTGTATTTCTCTATGCTTCCATCTGCAGCATGCTTGATCTTGTAGATCCATTTGGAAGTCACAATAGACTTCCCTTCAGGTCTTGGGACAACATCCCAAACATCATTCTTCATTATTGATTGGTATTCCTTGACCATGGTATCCTTCCATTCTTTCTTTTTCGCTGCCTCTTCATAACTGGAAGGTTCTTTGTTCATGATATCACAGAGTAAAGCAACATAGATGGTATGTGATCTGGTCCTCTTCTTTGCTCTGTGTTCTTCTTCTAGAATGCCATACCTTTCTGCATCTTAAATGAGCTCTCTAGCCCATGCAGGTTTCGTCTTGTGAGAGTCCTTCTCACGGGGCGGATCTACAGGTTCTTGCGGATCTTCAATTTCACAACCAGCATCTGGAATTGCTTCAGTCATGGTAGTGTCTTGAAATATGGTTTCCTTTGGTTCTTCATGATCTTCAATAGGTGTCTTCCTTGATTTGATGAATGTTGAGTTTTCATCAAATGTTACATCCCTGCTAACATCAATCTTCTTGAACCCTGGAAAGTATATTCTGTAAGCCTTTGAGCTTTCACTGTAACCCACAAAGATACCCTTCTTTCCTGAAGGATCTAACTTAGTCCTCTTTTCCTTTGGGGCATGAGTGTATATTGGACAACCAAATATTTTGAGATGGCTGACTTTAGGTTTCTTACCAGAGAAGAACTCTTCTGGTGTCTTGTTGTCCAATATCTTGTGGGGTGTTTTGTTCTGCACATATATAGCTGTCCTAGCTGCTTCTGCCCAAAGATGCATAGGCAGATCCTGGTCATGCAGCATTGCTCATGCTGCTTCCATGATTGTTTTGTTCTTTCTTTCTGCAACTCCATTCTGTTGTGGATTGTAGGGAGCAGTCAATTCCCTCTTAATACCTGAATCACTGCATAGTTTCTTGAAATCACCTGAAGTGAATTCTCCGCCATTGTCAGATCTGAATGTCTTGATCTTTTTATTAGTTTGATTTTCCATCAAGGCTTTGAATTCCTTGAACTTATCAAATACTTCATCTTTGTTTTTCAAGAAGTAAACCCAAGTATTTCTAGAGAAATCGTCAATGAAAGAGACATAGTATACATACCCACTCAGAGAGCTGGATGACATCGGACCACATACATCAGAGTGGATGATTTCCAAGATTCCTTTTGCCTTGCTTTCACTGCTTGGAAATGCCTTCTTTATGTTCTTTCCTTTTGCAAATCCTTTGCAAACACCTTCATTCTTTGTCTTGATTTCAAGAAGACCCTCTACAACTTTGCTTGCAATTGGTAGTGCTCTATAGTGCACATGAGCAAGTCTTCTATGCCAAAGTTCACTTAGCTCCATAGATTCATGTACCATGGCATGTTTAGGTTGTCCCTTCAATTTGTACAATCCTCCCTCTTGCGCTCCAATCACAATTGCATCATCTATGGTCTTACCTTTTGACCACATGAGTACTTGGCCATCTACAAATGCAACCCTCATGCCTTTTGCATCCAATGCAGATATGGAGAGTAGGTTTTTCTTGAGCCCAGGTACAAATAATACATCTTTCATCTTTAAGGACTTTCCAGAGTCTAGGTTGAAGGAGACTTCACCACTTCCTTTGATAGGATATTGGTAGTCATTCCCAAGTTTCACCTTATGGGGTGACTCATGTTCAGATAGATTAGCCAAGGATTCTTTGAACCTAGTCATGTGCTTTGAAGCCCCACTGTCAATAAGCCAATCATTACAACCATGAGAGATAGTACCTATGAGAGAAGAGATTAGAACATATTCATCTTCACTTGGTGAGTCATCCTCATCACTTTCTGCTCTAGTCTTCTTCTTGGGAGGTTCATCATCCTCAGCAGCATGAACATGATATCTTCTTTTGTTGTTCTTCTTCTTCTTGTTGAAGTTGTAGTTTTTGTCTTTCTTCTTCTTGGGACAATTTGCAGCAAAGTGTCCCTTCTCATTGCATGTGAAGCACTTGAGATCTTTCTTATCTTTATGGTAATGGTGGTGTGAAGATATTTTGTTATGAGATGGCTCTCTCTTAGGCTTGCTTCTTTTGGTGTGAGATGCGAGAGCTTGGTCTTTATTTCCCATCTTTTCTTCTCAAGATACAATCCTAGCCTCTTCTTGTGAACACTCCTCCCACAGTCTACTGAAGGAGATCAATTTATTTCTTGCATAGATTCCTTGAATAAAGGAATCCCATGACCTAGGTAGGCCATTTAGAGTGGTCATAACAACTTCACCATTGTCCACTACTTCATCCACAGCCTCGAGTTGTTCCTTGATCTGAGAGACCTTGGAGAAATAAGATTGAATGGTCTCTCGATTCAACAGTTTGACCCCTTTCAATTGATTCCGTGGAGTCATCTTTCGATTTATGTTCTTCCCTTCAAATAGCTTGGTCAGGGAGTCAAACATCTCCTTGGGTGTCTTTAGAGATGACACATGTGGTATGAGATGGTCTTTAATAGAATCAACAATGATCCTGTTTTCCTTGACCAAGTTCTTCTTATGCAATGCCTTAGCCTCTTCATCCTCTGGGATAGCGACCTTAGAGCTGATGTAGGTGTCCAATTCATTTTCTTCCAGGATTAACCCAATCCCATACTTCCAGGCTTGGAAGTTATCAGCTCCTTCAAGCTTATCCTCAAGCTTGGTGTGGTGAGACATCTTAAAGAGTACTTCAAATGGAAATAGAAAACATTTAGGTCTTACCACTTGATTTGCTGAAAACTGGATTTGGTCCCAGATTAGGGTTTGTCAGAGAAACCCTAAAAATTCAAAATGTGAATTTCAAAATTCTGAAAGGATAGAAAGATGCGCCTTGATGAGCTGATCAGCCTGGTATATTTAGAGTTTCAGATCTGCAAAGTTTCGCCCTTCAGAAATGCCTTTAGTCCTTTTGGATTCACTAGGAGGACCCTGAATTAGGGTTTGAGTTTCCTGGAGCTTCACCCAACCAAAAATATCGATCCAAAGCTCTAAACTTCAATTTTTTCAAGGAGCTTCCAGCTATGTCTTCAGATTTCATAAATTCCTATTTTTGTGGAAACCCTAATGTTTAGGGCCAAAACTAAAAGTGCTCAAAATTGAATTCTGATTGGACATATAGATTCTCCTTGATGAGTAGAGTTAATCTACTTTACTGCTTTTCCAAAATCTGTGGAGAGAAACCCAATAAACAAGAAACCCTAGTTTCCGTCACTGCACAATGTCTTCTTTTCAGGGAAGCTCTGATACCATGTTAATTTTTGAGCATTAATTCAATATACTCTAGGATCTTTACTGAGAGAATAACATGTATAGTATATCAATGCATATCAATCATCACAATATGCAAACATAAGAGACAATAGACACACAAAGTTTTCGTGGGGAAAACCCTAAGGTGAAAAACCCCACAACTTCCTCAGAGATAGATAGAGCAATAATACAACCAAAGTCCAAGTACACAGAAATAGTCTCCTCCTAGCAGCTGATCCTCCTCCTCACATGTGCGCCACTTTTCGAGTGATGTAGAGTGAGATAATGAAGTGATGAAAATAGAGATCTCCCGATCTCTATTTATACTTGTCCTGACTGCCCAATAAACTTATGGGGCCGACTTGTCTAGCTTAGCATAATGACCCATGGTTAACTTAATCAGGGCCGACCCCACACATGCTGGTCTAATAACCCATCGGCAAGTTATGACACTTGCGATACTTGTCAATACAAATGACGACACTTCCTTATAGAGGAATAACACACCTCTACAGGAGTACAATATACATAAATGAAATACATAGGTGAAATACATTCCGAAGTTACATATACATCAACAAGCAGATATCTGAAAGAACATGCAGTAAACATCTTTATTAAATTGTCACCTTTCACAAAAGTGCCGACTATGACCCGATACTTATGTGACCCTATGTGAGAAAAATAACACGAAGGCATAGAGACTACCTTCTGCACACTTGCGACAATCAAAAATTACATAAGCAACATTTATTACATCAATAAATAGCTATATTAATGTCCATTAATATGCTATTAATTATTAACTATGAATTGTACAGAATTTATGTGGAAACAGCTTTGGCCTTAAATGTCGTAAGCTATGCTTGGTTGCTGACATAAATTCCTAAGTGTAATATCTGACTAACACTAGCACCAACTATGTGCTTACTATATCATGATATTAATCTACCATAGTTCGTTGGGAATTGTTCTAGGCACAAATCATAAATTGATTAACTAAACCAATGAAATGCAAACTAATATATATATATTTACCACTTAATATATATATCTATATATCTTTATAGCTAGAGTTGTTGTAACCATAGATACTACCAATTAATTTCAATGTTATAGTTTAAAATTATATATAATAAATATGTATATGTATATATATATTATAATCTAACACACATATATACATATTATAGCTGAGGCATATTACAAGGGTCGACCTTAGGTCTAACCTTAATCTTGATACCCAACCTTAAAGCGCCCAATGCTCATCTTCACAACACATGTCAATAGTGACATATGGAAAAATGACACTAGCATGGGCTTAGGGTAAGATGGAAGTAATACGAAGTATGTAATACATAGCCGATGCAAAGTAATACATTAAGACTTATATTAAATTGATGAAATGAAAGTAATATGGTGTTACATGAATGTAACTTAGGGTAGTGCATTGAATGAAAACATGCGACGTATGGATTATTGCATGGCCAGGTCAACTCCACGTTGGACCTTGGCCCATGCGAATACTGTCGCCATGCCACTGTGCACTTGCCACCGGCCCAACACTTGGCCCTCAAGTGACACGCACACCACTCTACATATGTAGTGAAATTGAGGGTTTGTCACACATAAACCAAGATTTGGATGTTGCATGAAATGAAAAGAAAGGTGACTGTGTGTGACTTGCTTTCGTGCCATGCTGATTGAGCAAAGCTGTAACCAATGTTTTAAACCCCACCATCTCATTTGTGGCAGGTGTATCCAGTTGGCGACGATGTGGATCGTAGGCGTAGCAAAATAAAATGTCATGGCTCATACTCCAGCTAGCCAAGCTAGCTTTCGCACGGGGCTGCCAACTCCAAGGATGCCTGCAATAAAGTTTGACTGTTGTATCAATTGAATGGTGAGTAAATCGTGATCGTTGGATACGATATGGATCATTGTCCTAGAAAATGTGATATCTCGGGTGTCGTTGATCCTGGCTAGAGATGTTGGCGCCACTCTTCGCAAGGTACTGGGTAATTAATGTACTACTACCGGGTTCAGTGGTCATCGATCCATCTAATGGTAACACCCGATACACAAAACCGTACTCTGTTGTTGAAGGTTCATTTGACAAGGTCCTCGGGCTCCATTTAGCTCTTATGCATTGATCATGGCGTTGCTCTCAAACCAAGGAGGAGGACTTCCAACATGCTTAGCACTTGCATGAGGTGGCCATGGGAAGAGAACGTGGGGTACACGTTGCAAGGTAAGAAATGCTCGTAATTAACGTAGTTATCGCTGGTTGCTTTCGTTGTGTTGTTGAGTGAGTAAAATTTGTTACATTTGTAACTGGTTTCATTTCCACTTGTAGTCATGAAGCTTCCCCAGCCCGGTCCTCGCGTTGGATCACCCAATCGGTAAGTGGTTACGTCGATTTACCTGTTTAGTAATTTCTTTTACCCCGAAAGTTTTACCACTGTCATGACTAACTACCATGCTTGGCTTATTGACACAGGAGCTCAGGGATCGTGGGAGTGCTGGGTCATTTGGCGCTGTCAACATGGACGAGTAACGACTCCACGAAATGCTAGGTAACCCGTCATCCCTAGGTCTTGCGGGTGAAACTACCTTGCTGGTCCCGGATGGGTTACTTAAGACCCTGGTTCACTTTGTAGGCTACAACAGTGAACACTGCTTAGTGAGGTTCGAACCTAGGCGTTTAGCCATGCTGGGAACGTCGGTTGTGCACACTGTTGCTTCGGATTAACCATGAAGGGATGTTTGTATTCTTAAAGAAGAGCGAAAGCTCTTGGATTGTAAAACTTCATTTGTAAATAATGAGTGCATTTTAATATGAACATGTTCTTGCGTTAACTATTTTGGCATAGCAAGGATGGTTAAAATGCTTCTCAGTCTTTGTTCCTCTTTTGATAAATGAATGGAATCAAGTAGTAGATGATCATGTTTGAATTTACTTACACAATGGTTATCGGATATGCATCTTTAGCTTATAGTGTATTTGAAATATGGTTTTAACTTGCACTGTAATTAATAAAATTCGTAAGTTGGTAGATGCAAACTGTAACCAAAATGGGTCTTAACTTTCGCTAGCCGAGGTCGGACCTGTGACCTTTGCACTGGGGAATTCATGCCCGTGAATGATACACCTTCACTAGAGGCTCAACACGCTCTATCAAGCGATAATTCGGAAGAATCTGAGACACCATGTGAATGGGTGTCCCGTCTGTATATTTGATTTATTTAAGTAAAAGGTTAACTGGGCACTCAAACCCGAATACAGAACTTAATGAGATGTATGCCGAACTGTAATATAGAAGGGCCCTAGCCCATACTCCTATGTATTTGTAATAACTTAAACATATAATGTATTAGGTCTGTATTTAGCTTAGATGGATTCATAGTGCTAAGGAAATGTAGCCATCCACGATCCTTTTGGAAATCTGGGCTATTGTGGAGCATTTCACGATTTGGGTTTTGTATTGGTAGCGCTCTCGTGCAGAGAGATAAAGTATAATCCCCAAAACACAGTCAACCTAACTATACATTGAAATGCATCTTGCATTGGATTCAACCAGATGGTGTATTCAAAAGAGTTATGAAAACATACTAAACCAAATCTGGGTGCAACTCATTATGCATATATATATATCAATGACATTTGAATTCAAAGTAACCCCGTCAAACATTTAATTCCACATAAAGTATATTTAACTCATAAATACGTTGTTTACTTATTCAATCAAATAGACAGGTCTGATTTCAAATAGTCTCAAGCATCATCTATGAAATAGAATGAAAGAAAACTTTAATGGATTGACATGTAAACCCTAGGGTTTACATGTCTTCCTTGTTTCAGTCATAACCTTAGAACAAGCATTCTTCCATTGAATGAGTCCTAAGAAAATGATTTGCAATGTATTTAAAAGACTGTATTATTTGCTTAAGATTAGTTTAAACCATAAAGATTCAGATTTTCCTTTCTCAGGCTTGCACATCAATAATCATAAGAATACTCAATTTATTTAATGCATAAATGGCATGTCATTGACCTCTAGCCGCATCATGAAAACTGAAAGTACAATATTAAATTATACATCTTCCCAACTAGATAGGGGCATAACAATCTGCTCATGACCCACATACAAAATCTAGCATAATAAAACATTCATGCTCATATATGATAGATAAACAGTAAATAAGAGTTATACAGAATAAACTCTAGCAAATGTGCATAAGAACTTATACAATACAACAAAGACACTTATCTGTATTTCTGCAGACCAGTGGAACCAAGCACAAACCTCCCAGCCTTTGACCAGCAAGTACTCCTTGCTTTTAGGTCACCCTTGAGTTGAGTTCATAGTCCCCTCGGGTTTAGAGTATAGGTTTTGAAGTTATCCTCAACTGGTTCTCCAAGTTATTTAGGGTATTTCAGTGGCAGCAGGAAACCCAACATCCAACTCAGTACTCCTGAGCTCCAGGATTCTCCAAGGCCTTTTAAGCCTTTTCCATTAAGAGAATCAATGTAACACAGCATATTCAGGGTAACAATGCAGTGCTTCTGCAACTTGGGTTAGTTCTCCTACCTGCACACAATTAAGTGGCCAAGCCAACACCCAGCTATACGATTCCTCTTGATCTGGATCAGTTTGATACTCCCAAATCTGTTCTCATCCAGTCTGGACCAGTTTGGTACTCCCAAATCTGTCCTTAATCATCTGTCTCAGGTGTGTTAAGGCTCATGAGAATGTGTAACATTTTTTAGAGTGATCATGAATCAGGATGATGATAATAATAATGTTTTGTTTTGAATGCGTTTCACTTTTATATCTCTTAGTGTGAAATTCTCTCATTTTGTTATTTCTTTTAATTCATTAGTCTCTCAAATCTTTTCTTTAGGGTTTTCCATTTCTCTCCAATAATAATTTCTCATTATTATTATAAATGGTATTTACCCTCCAATCCATAGGGGACCGTGACTCCCATCTCATTAATGTGCTGGTCCACATGGTCCCTAGAAATCAACTTTTCAGATTTCTAATATCAACTAAGTATAATTGAAATAATACTTAGCAAAAAGTATAGTAGGGGTTCAAAGTCCAAAATTGGGGTATTACATTTCCCCTCCCCTTAAGTTTTCACCGTCCTCGGTGTTAAGCAGTTTTGCAAAAACAAAAAATAGCACAAAGCAATTTCAGTTTGTGTCATATACTTCCTCGAACAGGAAAGGGTATGCTTCCCGCATTTCCCTTTCCATTTCCTAGGTAGCCTATTAAGGCTTATAGTGCTCCCAATGCACTTTTACCTGAACGATGGTTCGATTTCGAAGTACCACCTCTTTCTGATCTAGTACGCAAATAGGATCCGTCTAGAAGTCTCCTTCTGATTCCACCTGAATCACATGCCAATTCACAACATGCTTAGGATCATATACATATTTCTTCAACAATGAAACATGAAACACATCATGCACTTTGAAATTTGCTGGTAAAGCTAATTGATAAGCAACAGGTCCTACTCTAGCAAGTATTTGGAAAGGACCACAGAATCTTGGTGCAAGTTTGGAAACCTTGCCCAAGCTCAAAGAAATTTTCTTTGCCTTCACCCTTAGGAATACATGATCCCCAACTTCAAATTCCTTGTGCTCTCTATGCAGACTAGCATAGCTTTTCTGCCTGCCTTGGGCAGTTTTTAAGTTTGTTTTCACTTTCTGCACAATGTTTTCTAGTTCCGCTAACATTTCAGGACCCATCACAATCCGATTTACTGGATCATCCCAAGTCATGGGCGTTTGTCATTTTATTCCATACAAAACATCGAAGGGACTCATTCCTATTGAAGTTTGGTACCCACTGTTGTAGGCAAATTCAGCTAAGTGTAGGTAGTTTTCCCACTGCTTCGGATTGTCCATAACATACAAACGAAGCATGTCCTCTAGGAATTGATTCACCCTTTCGGTCTGTCCATCTGTTTGAGGGTGGTAGGCAGTACTAAAACTCATTTTATTCCCCAAACCTGCAAATAGATCCTTCTAGAAATGTGAAGTGAACTTTGTATCCCTATCTGACACAATCACCTTGGGAATTCCATGAAGTCGAAAGACTTCTTTCATGAACAATTCTGCAATGTTTATTGCTTTAAAGGTGGACTTGACTGGTATGAAGTGAGATTCCTTAGTCAATTTGTACACTACAACCATGATGGCATCATATTGCTTATTATTCTTGGGAAACTTGGTGATGAAGTCCATAGAAATGGTCTCCATTTCCATTCTGGTATGGGTATGGGCTGCAACAAACCATCCGGATGTTGATGTTCCACTTTCACCTATTGAAAGTCCATACATTTCGTGATGTATTCAGCGATTTCAGATTTCAAACTAGGCCAGTAATGCTATTTTTTAACATCTGTTATCATTTTCTGATAACCTGGATGACCGAAATATGGTCTTTTGTGAAATTCATCCAAAATTAATTGTTTCAGATCTGCCTAATCCGGTATGTAAAGTCTATTTTTAAACAACAATAGTCCATCCTTGGATATGCTGTAATTTGTTGCTTGCTGATTTGAAATTTCTGAAAGACACTTTTTCCTTAAATTCAGGTATTTTTGGTCTTTTTCAGCTACTATCCGGATCTGGGATATTAAATCAGACTGAAAACTATTAACTGAAGCCATAATTAGTAGGTGCATATGTCTACTAAGTGCGTCAACTATTTTATTTTCTTTGCCCTTGATATGCTGGATTTCAAAGTCAAACTCACTCAAGAAGGTCAGCCACCTTGCTTGCCTTCCATTCAGGTTTGGCTGCTCAAAAGGATATTTCATCCCAATGTGGTCAGTTTTAAGTACAAACCTTATTCCCAAAAGGTAATGTCGCCACATCCTTAAAGCATGAATTATGGCATCCAGTTCTAAATCATTCGTCACATAATTTACTTCATGTGTCTTCAACTTTATAGATTTGTAACCGATCACCGAACCATCTTACGTTAACACGCCTCCCAAACCTTCCTTGCATGCATCCGTTCATACCACAAAGTCACCATAAGGATCAACCACTTTTAGAATAGGAGCGGATGTGAGCAACTGTTTCAGCTTGGCGAAACTTGATTCACATTTGGATGTCCAAAGAAACTTGACTTCTTTTCTTTGTAGAGAGGTGATGGGATGATCCACCTTGGAAAATCCTTCAATAAACTTACGGTAGTACCCAGATAATCCCATGAAAGAGCGAACATTGCTCACATTTTGAGGGGTAGGCCAGCTCATTATGGCCTTGATCTTGTCGGGATCCACCGCAATTCCTTGTGTGGAAATAATGTGACCCAAGTATTGTATTTGGTCCTTGTAGAAGTCACACTTCGATAACTTTGCATAAAGCTGATTTTCTCGTAGAACTTGCAGCACCAACCTTAGGTGTTCCTCATGTTCCCTTTCGTTCTTTGAATAGATGAGTATGTCATCAATAAACACTACCACAAATTTATCCAAGTACTTGATGAAAACATTATTCATCAAGCACATAAACGTGGCTGGTGCATTCGACAAACCGAATGGCATCACCACGAATTCATAATGTCCATAACGAGTACGGAAGGCTGTTTTATGCACATCTTCTTCTTTAATTCTGATTTGATGGTAGCCCGACCTTAAATCTATTTTTGAAAAGATAGTAGCATCCCCAACCTGATCGAATAGATCATCAATCTGTGGCAAGGGATACCGATTTTTGATGGTTACCTTGTTCATCTGTCTGTAATCAATTCACAGCCGGAAAGTACCATCTTTATTTCGCACAAAAATCACCAGTGTTCCCCACGGGGACACACTTGAACGGATGTAACCTTTTTCCAATAGCTCTTGCAGTTGTGCTTTCAGCTGTATTGATTCAAGAGTGCTCATCCGATAGGTTGCTTTTGAATTTGGTACGGTTCTCGGGGTTAGATCTATGGTAAAATCTAGTTCTCTTTTCGGAGGTAACTCAAGAATCTCCTCGGGAAACACATCCACAAATTCAGCCAAAACAGGATGTCTGGTGAATTTTGAAATTTCATCTTTCTGATTTTTTGTCACGTGGACAACATACAGTTTGCACCCTTTTTGTGCATTTCTTTTTAGTTGAAGAGCAGAAATTTCCCTTAATTTCACTGCTCGTAAAATTTCTTGAATATTTTTCGACTGCCCACATCATTCATAAAAGTGGCAGATTTTTTATAGCAGTCTATGATAACCCTATGTTTTTCTATCCAATCCATAGCGATAAGCAAATTGTACGATCCCAAAGGCAAAACATTTAAATATGCACTGCTGTAAGATTCATTAAACTTTAACTGACACTGGTTCACTACTTCAGAAAATTTTCGTTTGGTTCCTGTGGCCATTTGAACCAGCCAAGGCTGCATGTATTTGTTTTTACTAAGTTTGCATGACTCACAAATTTTTGGGTCTACATAACTTTTGCATGCGCCATAATCAATCAAGATAGACACAGGTGTCCCAGAAATCATACCTTCAACTTTGATTATAGAAGCTTGTTGTTTTGCTTGACGGTTGTTCAAGGCCGCGTAGATTTTTGAAGTCCTTGCTATATCTTGGACTGTGGAAGCCTCTTGAAGGTTTTGCACTGATCTGTTTTGGTCCTTCTTTTGAGGACAGTGATGCCATCTATGATTTCCTCTGCAACCCCAGCATTGGAGTGGCAACTTAGATGGTGTGGCTTCCGTTTTTCTGGTGCCTTCCGTGCCAAAATTCTTACTAGGTGGAACAAACTTGGTTTGGGGCTTGTTGCCCTCAAACTTGTTGTTGAAAGGTGCCCTTTAAACTTGGTTTCTGAACTGGTTGGGCTTGTGACCTTTCTGCCTATTTTCATATTTTGATTTCTTTTTGTCGTTCCACCGTTTTGACATTTCAGTCCGGTTCTGTCCTTGTTCAAAACATAGCCTAGCCTTTTTGAACGCATCCTCCAATGCGTTTGGATCATCAAACTCTATTCGGTCCTTGTAACCAAACGGTAAGCAATTCAGGAAACGTTGAATTCTGACTTTTTCATCTTGGATGTACGGAACGTACTTGAGCAGTTCCAGAAATTTGCTGATAAACTCCTCCATGGTCTGCTGTCCCAACTTAAGGTCATAAAAGTCTTTGAACTTTTTATCAAAGTGCCTTTCATACAGGTACTTTTGTTTGAAGAATGTTGCAAAGGATTTCCACTTTACCTTTTTCTCGTTGATAGATCTGGTCAGCTTGAGATCCTCCCACTAGGCTGAGGCCTTTCCTTGCAGATTAAAAATAGCAATCCTAGCTTTTATAATGCTGGAATAATCGAACATGCATAAATATTTTTCCATGTCCCTCATCCATAGTTCAGCCTCTTCTCTAATTTTAATTTCTCCATTGAAAGTTGGAGGCTTGATTTTTCTCATTTCTGTGTGCAGCTGATTTACTTTTCCAGTTTTCTTTTTCTTGCTAGGAACGTATTCTTCAGAATCCTTGCCATGTGACTCTTCGTTGCTGATGTCCATGTTGTAACTTGCAGAATTCCTGGGAGGTGTAGACTTAAACTTTGAATTTCTTTTGTTAACTGATTTTTCTGCATGCGGTTCCTCCGGTGTAGGGAGGTGACCGTTTTCCTTTTCCGTTAGCTTTTGCAGTAGAATGGCATTTATTTCTCTCTATTCTTCAAAGTTTTTAATGTTGTCTTCTATGATGCTGATCAGTTCAGCCTTCAAACGTTTGATTGCTTCCATCATTTCGCTGGATATTACAGATCCTTGTGGAGAATTTTGGTTTCTCCCCTGCCTACTGGCCATCTCTCCTTGCTAGCTGGATGTTTCTACAGCCAACCGTCCTTCCTGTTCTGCAAAATTTATTTCTTCCATTTACTATGTTAGCCACTGTACTGCTTAAGTGTGGTCAACAATTGTTTGTTAGACGTCATTAACAACAATGTGATTTAAATCATAATTTTTTATAAAACAGTATGCTACAAGAAATTGAGTTATTTAATTCTAATTAACACATAGCATTAGTGCAAAAAAGCCTAAGTTCCTAGTGTAGTGACCGTGCTCTGATACCAATTTGTCACCTCTCTTCCACGCGAATTTTATTTTTTTCAAAAGAAACCTAAACAAACAACAAAATTGCGGAAAATAAACAAGCTAGCTGTCGTCGCAACCTACTTAGCAGAAATCTGAAAGAACATGCAATAAACATCTTTATTAAACTGTTGCCTTTCATAAAAGTGCCAACTATGACCCCATACTTATGTGACCCTATGTGAGAAAAATAACACGAAGGCATAGAGACTACCTTCTGCACACTTGCGACAATATGAAATTACATAAACAACATTTATTACATCAATAAATAGCTATATTAATGTCCATTAATATGTTATTAATTATTAACTATGAATAGTACAGAATTATGTGAAGACAACTTTGGCCTTCAAGGTCGTAAGCTATGCTTGGTTGCTGACATAAATTCCTAAGTGTAATATCCGACTAACACTAGCACCAACTATGTGCTTACTAGATCATGATATTAATCTAACATAGTTCGTTGGTAATGGTTCTAGGCACAAATCATAAACTGATTAACTAAACCAATGAAATGCAAACTAATATATATATATATATATATATATATATATACCACTTAATATATATATCTATATATCTTTATAGCTAGAGTCACTGTAACTATAGATATTACCACTTAATTGCACTGTTATGGTTTAAACATTATATATAATAAATATGTATATATATATATTATAATCTAACACACATATATACATATTATAGCTGAGGCATATTACAAGGGTCGACCTTAGGTCTAACCTTAAGCTTGATACCCAACCTTAAAGCACCCAGAGCTCACTACCAAGCTCCTAGGTGCTCGTCTTCACAACACATGTCAATAGTGACATATGGAAAAATGCCACTAGCATGGACTTAGGGTAAGATGGAAGTAATACGAAGTATGTAATACCAACCCGATGCAAATTAATACGTTAAGACTTATATTAAAGAGATGAAATGCAAGTAATATAGTGTTACATGAATGTAACTTAGGGTAGTGCATTGAATGAAAACATGCGACATGTGGATTATTGCATGGCTAGGTCAACTCCACATTGGACCTTGGTCCATGCGAATACTGTTGCCATGCCACTATGCACTTGCCACCGTCCCAACACTTGGACCTTAGGTGACATGCACACCACTCTACATACGTACTGAAATCGAGGGTTCATCATGCATAAACCAAGATTTGGACGTTGCATGAAATTAAAAGAAAGGTGACTATGTGTGACTTGTTTTCGTGCCATGCTGACCGAGCAAAGCTGTAAACAGTGTTTTAAACCCCTCCATATCCTTTGTGGCAGGTGTATCCAATTGGAGACGATGTGGATGGTAGGTGTAGCAAAATAAAATGCCGTGGCTTGTGCTCCAGCAAGAAAATCTGGCTTTTGCATGGGACCGCCAACTCCAAGGCTGCCTGCAATAAAGTCCAACTGCTGTATCAATTGAATGGTGAGTAAATCGTGATCGTCAGTTTGGAAAATGTGATAGCTCGTTCGTCGTTGATCCTAGCTAGATCTGTTGGCGCCACTCTTCATGAGGTACTGGGTAATTAATGTACTACTACCGGGTTCAGTGGTCATTGATCCATCTACAGGTAACACTCGATACACAAAACCCTACCGTGTCGTTGAAGGTTCATTGGACAAGGTCGTCGGGCTCCATTGAGCTCTTCCACGTTGATCATGGCGTCGCTCCTAAACCAGGGAGTAGGAATTCCAACACGCTTAGCACTTGCATTAGGTGGCCATGGGAAGAGAACATGGGGTACACGTTGCAAGGTAAGAAATACTCGTAATTAACGTAGTTATTGCTGGTTGCTTTCGCTATGCTATTGACCGAGTAAAAGTTGTTACATTTGTAACCGGTTGCATTTCCACTTGCAGTCAAGGATTTCCCCAACGGTCCTCGCGTTGGATGACCCAATCAGTAAGTGGTTACGTCGATTTAATGTTTAGTAATTTCTTTTACCCTGAAAGTTTTACCACTGTCACGGCTAACTATTGTGTTGGATTATTGACACAGGAGCTCAGGGATCGTGGGAGTGCTGGTCATTTGGCACTATCAACATGGACGAGTAACGACTCCACGAAATGCTAGGTAACCTGTCATTCCTGGGTCCTGCAGGTGAAACTACCCCGCCGGTCTCGGATGGGTTACTTAAGACCCTAGTTCACTTTGTTTTTCGTGCTGCCTTACGGCCTTAACCCAACTTACTGTTGCATGCGAATTTGGTAGCAACGCTGAGGGTTTTGCTAGCGGGTATCCTTGTAAAGCTCATTTGTAGGCTACAATGGTGAACACTGCCTCATGAGGTTCGAACCTAGGTGTTTGGCCATGCTGGCAACGCCGGTTGTGCGCACTGTTACTTCGGTCGACCCATGGATGGATTTTTGTATGCTTAAAGAAGAGCGAAAGATTTTGGACTGTAAAACTTCATTTGTAAATAATGAATGCATTTTAATATGAATACGTTCCAGCGTTAACTGTTTTGGCACAACAAGGATGGTTAAAATGCTTCTCTATCTATGTTCCTCTTTTGATAAATGAGTGACATCGAGTAGTAGATGATCATGTTTGCATTTATTTACACAGTGGTTATCAAATATGCATCTTTATCTTATATTGTGTTTGAAATATGATTTTAACTTGCACTGTAATAAATAAAATGCATAAGCTGGTAGATGCAAACTGTAACCAAAATGGGTCTTAACTTTCGCTAGCCGAGGTCGGACCTGCAACCTTCGCGCTGGGGAATTCATGCCCGTGAATGATACACCTTCACTAGAGGCTCGACATGCTCTATCATTCGATAGGGGGGAAGAATCCGAGATGCCATGCGAATGGGTCTCCCGTTTGTATATTCGATTTATTTAAGTAAAAGGTTAACTGGGCACTCAAACCTGAATACAGAACTTAATGAGATGTATGTTGAACTGTAATATAGAAGGGCCCTAGCCATACTCCTATGTATTTGTAATAACTTAAACATATAATGTATTAGGTCTGTATTTATCTTAGATGCATTCGTAGTGCTAAGGAAACACAACCATCCATGATCCTTGTGGAAATCTAGGCTATCATGGAGGGTTTCATGATTTGGGTTTTGTATTGGTAGCACTTTCGTGCAGAGAGTTAAAGTATAAACCCCAAAACACAGTCAGCCTAAATATAAATGGAAATGCATCTCACATTGGATTCAACCAAATGGTGTATTCAAAATAGTTATGAAAACATACTAAACCAAATATGGGTGCAACTCATTATGCATATATATATATCAATGTCATTCGAGTTCAAAGTAACCCTGTCAAACATTTAATTCCACATAAAGTAGATTTAACTCATGATACGTTGTTTACTTATTCAATCAAATAGACAGGTCTGATTTCAAATAGTCTCAAGCTTCACCTATGAAATAGAATGAAATACTTATAAACTTTAATGGATTGACATGTAAACCCTAGGGTTTACATGTCTGCCTTGTTTCAGTCATAACCTTAGAACAAGCATTCTTCCGTTGAATGAGTCTTGCTAAGAAAATGATCTGCAATGTATTTAAAAGACTGTATTATTTGCTTAAGATTAGTTTAAACCATAAAGATTCAGATCTGCCTTTCTCAGGCTTACACATCAATAATCATAAGAATACTCAGTCTATTTAATGCATAAATGGCATGTCATTGACCTCTAGCAGCATCATGAAAATTGAAAGTACAATATTAAATTATACATCTGCCCAACTAGATAGGGGCATAACAATCTTCTCATGACCCACATACAAAATCTAGCATAATAAAACGTTCATGCTCAGATCTGATAGATAAACAATAAATTAGAGTTATACAGAATAAACTCTATCAAATGTGCATAAAAACTTATGCAATACAGCAGAGACACTTATCTGTATTTCTGTAGACTAGTGGAACCAAGCACAAACCTCCCATCGTTTGACCAATAAGTACTCCTTGCTTTCAGGTCACCCCCAAGCTGAGTTCACAGTCCCCCCAGGTTTAGAGTATAGGTTTTTAAGTTACCCTTAGTTGGTTCTCCAAGTTATTTAGGGTATTTCAGTTGCAACAGGAAACCCAACATCCAACTCAGTACTCCTCATCTCCAGGATGCTCCACGGCCTTTTAAGCCTCAACCATTAAGAGAATCAATGTAACACAACCTATTCAGGGTAACAATGCAGTGCTTCTGCAGCTTTGGGTAGTTCTCCTACCTGCACACAATTAAGTGGCCAATCCAACACCCATCTGTATGATTCCTCTTAATATGGACCATTTTGGTACTCCCAAATCTATTCTCATCCAGTCTGGACCAGTTTGGTACTCCCAAATCTGTCCTTAATCATCTGTCTCAGGTGTGTTAAGGATCATGAGAATGTGTAACATTTTTTAGAGTGATCATGAATCAGGATGATGATAATAGTAATGTTCTGTTTTGAATGAGTTTCACTTTTATATCTCTTAGTGTGAAATTCTCTCATTTTGTTATTTCTTTTAATTCATCAGTCTCTCAAATATTTTATTTAGGGTTTTCCATTTCTCTCCAATAATAATTTCTCATTATTATTATAAATGGTATTTACCCTCCAACCCATAGGGGATTGTGACTCCCATCTCATTAATGTGCTGGTCCACATGGTCCCTAGAAATCAACTTTTCAGATTTCTAATATGAACTAAGTATAACTGGAATAATACTTAGCAAAAAATATATTAGGGGTTCAAAGTCCAAAATTGGGGTATTACATCATCATTCAAAAATGAACTTTTGACATCCATTTGATGTAAATTTTAACCATTTTTTGCAGCCAAATTTATATTTTTCTAATTGTTTTCCACTTAACTGTTGGAGAATAAGTTTTATCATAATCAATGCCTTCTTGTTGAGCAAAACCCTTCGGCATGAGTCTTGCTTTGTAATTATCAATTTCTCCATTAGACTTGTTTTCTATTCGATAAACCCATTTACAACCTATGGCTTTAACATTAGGTGGAAAGCCAATCAATTTCTAAGTCCCCTTTTCAAGTACAAAGTCATATTCACTTTAACATCACATTCTGCATTCTTTATGTTCCATAGCTCTGGAAAAAAGTAGTAGGTTCAGTGGAAGCACGAGCTACAACATTGGCCTCTGGTATTGAAGAAATCCTTGTTCCAGTTTTATTCATTTCATCGGGATGAACATCTTTGAGAAGTTGTATGGCCCATTTTGGTCCTTGATGTAGAGTATACTATGCACCTGAAGCACCATTATTATTTTCAAAAATATGATTTTGATAAACATATACTGAACTATCCTTTGAAGCAGTTGGAGAAGAATTTGGAAAGTTTAATTTGAAGTATCACTATTAGAAGAATCCTTTTCATTTCCAGGATAGTCCTTCAAAGTTTTGTGTTGATAAAAATCAGAATAATTATATGATGAAGGAATGATGTTTGATGAAACAAAGTCTTTTTCAAACCACAAAGACTGCCATGTTTTATTTTTTAACTTTCCTTTAGCCTTAGTGTTTTTCTTCTATAAATGACTAAGTAGACAGTTAATCTCATCAGGATTTTTAATTTATGTTTCATCAAATATTACATCCCTACTCACAACGAATTTTCATCAGAAAGCAATTGATACCTTTTCTTTTGATCAACGTATCCGATGAAGGTACATTTCATGATTCGAGACTCAACCAAATACTCGAAGGTGTTTAAATTTAGGATTATAAACATACCAAGATTCATATGGTGTAATACCATCCAAAGAATCTATCGGAGACCTATTTCTTAAACAGATTATACTGTAAACTACTTCATCCTAGTAGGAGGAACTTAGGTCTTTAAACTACCACATTGATCTCACTATACCCATTAAGGTTTGGTTCATTCTTTGAGTAAATCCATTCTTCTATGGAGTGTATGAATTTGAGAAATGTCTTCTGATTCCTTTGTCTTTACAATAATTCTAAAATTCATTGGAAGTGAACTCCCCTCCATTATTTGTTCTTAAAGTTCCAATTTTCTCTTTAGTTTCTCTTTCAATCAACTATCAAAACTCTTTGAATTTCTCAAATTCTTTAGAATTTTCTTTCAAAAAATATACCCAAGTCATTCGATTGAAATCAATAATAAAGAATAAAAAACATTTGCATCCTCTGAGAGAAGTCCCTAGAAGTCCACATATATCACTGTAGATAAGTTGAAAACATCTATTTGCTGGCCAAGATGCAGTAGGGAATGCTTCTCGGCTTTGTTTGGGAATGCTTCCTGCCTTTGTTTTCCATAAATGAAAGCTTCATATCTTGCATTTGTCTTCTTAAAGGTGGCAGGCCTCCTTGTTTTTGAAGTTGGGAAATATTTTCAAAATTCAAATGCCCATACCAAACATTCCATAACCTTATTGGAGAGTTTTTTGAATCAAATGCAGTGGAAAAATATTGCTTTTGAGGAATGAATTTCCCTTTCATCCTGAGAAGCTTGCCATATTCATATCCTCTCATAAAATTTTTGCAATTATATTTTATTGAGTTGATTTTAATCTACCCATCTTCCATCACAATCTGATGACCTGTTTGTCATATCATCAACAAGTATAGTAAGCTTTTCTTAAATGTTGGTGCATACAAAACATTTGATATCATCTTTTCTCCAATTTCAGGAAGAAATACTTTCACAAAACATTTTCCTTGAGTTGTATGTGATGTATTATCATCTAAAAATAGTGAATTGAGATTAAATCCCCTAAAGGACCAAATTAAATATTTATTAAAGGTGATGTGCTACGTAGCACCTATAACTAACAACCAAGCAACTTCAAAGCTAATCTGAAAAGAATAATCGGAAGCTATTAAAGTTAGTGATTGTTGAAGAGAAGTAAAAGCAGACTCAAAACCACTTTGATATTCGTCCTGATCATTGGAATTTGCATGCTACGATGAGTTTGAATGTTTCTTGAACTTAAATAGTTTATCATTTGGTGTTCTACAATCCACTGAAAAATATCCAACTCTACTACACTGTATGCAAGTAAATTAACTCATATATATGGTGCTTCTATATTGATAATTTTGGCTTGGAGGTCTATGCTTCAAACATCAACGAGGATGACGTCTACTCCAAGGCTCTTGGGAACCCCAACATATGCAAGCTAGAACTTCAACTATGCACTACCTAAGAACCAATGGTGAAGAATTTTGACTTAGGAAGGCTTGAAAACATGAAATGGAAGTCAAATATTAGTCTAGGTTCTCTCCAACAAGTTTGAGGAAGTTCTGAAGAGGTTTCACAAACATACAAGTAAAATTTCCTTCCAGGATTGCACAACTAGTCCAAATTCAGGAATTTCCAAACAGTAGGAGAAGGTCATGAATTATTGGTTTCATAATTGGTATGAGTATATTGGAATGTTAATTAAAATCGTAAACTTAAGGAATTCAATTTGGAGTTATAGATATTCTTCTATCAATCATACACTGAAAACTAGCTCTTTTTCATAGCAATCTAGACTAGGTGCAAGAGATGGACATGAAAGGTATACTTTTATTTATTCAGAATATAAAATAGAATTTATAAGTTCATTATTATATTAGTAACAGCCATAAATAGATGAAATACTTCTCATAGAATTCTCAGGAAATAAATACATAAGAAGTAAGAATCTCCATCAAAGAAAGACTAGAAATCATCATAATTATGGATGGGAGGCTCTCAATTCTCTGCAACAAGATTGAATTCGACTGTATCATACTTTAGGACCTGCAATAAAATCCATGATGATGAATGGATGTCATCATCCTCTCACAAAAATAAGGGCACATCTCCCAGCTTGGGCTAGGGGCACATCTCCCAAGTCATAGAGGCACAATTGCACTCAATTCAATTCTCAAACTATCAAAAGATAGGCTAGTGGTGCACACTCCTTATTTTATAGATTTAAGGTGACTTGTGGAGCAAGTAAAATAGACTAATGCGTAGTCACGTCCCCCTTTCATCAATCTAGTGCCAGGAAGGAAACATGACCAACATACCAAGCTTATTTGGTAAACTCATCCCCATACGTTACTTAGAAATTCATAATAAATAAAAAAATTTATGTGCAATTCATACTCAATATAAACACAGTGTAATTAAATCATATTTGCAAGCACACAAACAATAATGCATCAGCATATCTATCACAGGCATATGATGGTTCAACATGCAGAGAATTCAATCTCGTTCTCATGCTATGCACAAACTTCATGTCAATTTCATTAAGATAATCATTTCATTTCATTAACATGGACAATTAACATTCAGAATTAACACATTGCAGAACACATAATGCATATAAATTAAACCATAAAGAATACTTATCTTGAAGATGAAGTTGTCCAAACAACTGGATATGTGAGAGCAACGTTCCACCCAACCATAGATCTCTATCCAACCTATATTCTTTCAGCTAAGAGATCACCCCTGAGCTGGGTTGTGTATCCACTAAGGAGTAAATAGATGGGCTCACTCATGGCCATGGTTTCACTCAAACAGTCATTCTAAGCCAACACACAGTTGGGTTTATCAAGCATGCAATAAGCAAAGTAGGAGGATTCTAAGATAGTGAGCTCAACCACATAGCTACAGGCATCTCAACTAAACTCAACAGTCATGGCACCCACAATACCTACCACACCCAACACAAGGAATGTCCCCTTCTCTGCTGCACAATCCCTCGAGCGTTCCTTCCCTCTAGTGCTCTTCAGGGTGGGCATAGAAAGGTCCAACTCCTAATTCTTTGAGATTCTAGCCTTCACTGGGTTGATCAAGCAAACCCAATCTCTGTTCAAACATTTACATTTGGATTTCTCACAATTCTGTCAACTAATAACTCAATCCCGTCACTGGATTTCTGGGCTATAAAAACTGGGTTTTCCAATGGATTTCGGGGTATCTAATACTCTCAATTTTGCCCCAAGGTTCATATTTATGGATCCCCCATTGGATTTCACTGTCAAATACCAATTCTGGGTGTTTATGGCTCTTCAAAACGTGGGTTCTTGCAAAGTTGCGATTTCTGGTTTTGCTCACTGCTAGGAATTCGTAATGGATGAAAAATGATGCTGGGTTTCTCCACAAGGGAATGAGAATGAGGAAGAAGCAATTCCCATGAGGTAGGGTGACTTGTGGTACAAGAAAAACAAATCCCATACCTTCCATATGAATTTCTGGGCTGCCCATGCTCCATTGAAGCCATGGACTGAATTCTTCAACAACTTTCTTACAACAGAATTAAATGTCAGCAAGGAAAGTCAAATGGGTTCACAAGATGACATTTGGCAGCATATGGTTCATCCACACAACCCCCTCACCACTCCCTAGTGGATACACATGGCCCCTTCTCATTCATTGCTTCTATAGCCAGTTTTGGTATTTTATTGAAATATTAATATTTACATCAAATTACAATATTCCATGGCTTAATAGCACATGGGTAATAAAATATCAAATACTTGTCCATTTTAAATAAAATCCGAACATAAACTAGCGGGGATTTGGCCTTGAGCTCCACGCTAGGGAAACATACATCGCATGTATACAATCTTTACATTAAAAGCCAATATTTCACAAGGATCAAAATTGGGGTATTACATTCCCCTCCCCCTTAGAACAACACCGTCCTTGGTGTTCTCCAAACTGAACAAAAATGAGAATGCCTCCCTCATGGCATCCTCCAGCTCCCATGTAGCCTCATCAGGATTGAGGTGCTTCCCTTGGACCTTTACCTGCCCGATGGCTTTGTTCTCGAGCAAAGTGACCTTCTTGTCGAGGATGCGCATAGGCTCTACTTGGAACTCTCCCTCGGGTTCCACCTGTATCACATTCCAATCAATCATATGATTAGGATCATGTACATACTTCTTAAGCAAAGATACATGGAAAACATTATGAGCTCTTATGTTAGTAGGCAATGCAACTCTATATGCAACTGGCCCTATCCTATCTAGGACTTCAAATGGCCCACAATATCTTGGTGATAACTTGGCACAACTCCCCAACTTGAGAGAGTTTTTCCTTGGTTTCACTCTCAAATAAACATGATCCCCAATCTGAAATTCCTTGTGCATTCTTTTCAAATCTGCATAACTCTTTTGCCTGTCCTGGGATGCCTTTAAATTCTACCTGATCTTAACAACTTCCTATTCCATTTCCTTGATCATCTCTAGTCCAAGTACTACCCTGTTCACTGGGTTGTCCCAATTCACCGGGGTCCTGCATCCTTTGCCATACAATGCCTCAAATGGACTCATCCCCAATCATGCATGATGTCCATTATTGTATGCAAATTCTACCGAGTGTAGGTAATCTTCCCACTTGGATGGTTTATCCATCACATACATTTTCAACATGTCTTCAAGAACCTGATTCACCCTCTTACTTTGGCCATCTATTTGAGGATGATATGCTGGACTGAAATTCAATCTAGTCTCCAATTCCTGAAATAATCATTTCCATAAATTGGAAGTGAACTTTGTATCACGATAAGAAATTATTGCCTTGGGAAATCCATGCAATTTGAATATCTCTCTCATGAAGATATTTTCAATGTCATTAGCCTTGTGAGTGGACTTGACTGGAATGAAGTGAGCTACCTTTGATAGCTTGTCTACCAAAACCATGATTGAGTCATGCTTCTTCACTGTGATGGGCAGACCTGTTATAAAATCCATAGAGATCACTTCCCACTTCCACTCTGGAATGGGTAAGGGCTGCAACAATCTTGTTGGATGTTGGTTCTCTTCCTTGACTTGTTGGCATTTCTGACACCTAGCAATGTACTCAGCTATGTCCTTCTTCATACCATGCCAAAAGTATTGTTTTCTTGTTGTTGTTATAGTCTTCTGATATCTTGCATGTCCAGAGTATGGCATTTGATGTATTTCATCCATCACTAGCTTCTTCAAATCCGCACTATTTGGGATGTACAACCTATCTTTGTAGATGAGGATATCATCTTCACCAAGCTAATATCCCGCACACTTTTCACCCACATTACCCTACTGCAACTTCTCTTTAATTTGAAGGAAAGTTTCATCATTGTTTTGGGCTTCAAGAACTCTTGTCTTCAAATCTGATTTACACACACGTAATGCTGCAACATGAAATTTTTTGCTAAGAGAATCTGCAACCTTATTCTCTTTCCCTTTTACATGCTTAATTTCAAAATCAAATTCACAAAGAAATTCCATCCACCTAGCTTGCCTAGCATTCAAGTTTGGCTGATCAAACAAAACTTCAAGTTCATGTGGTCTGTTCTAAGCTCGAATCTTCTTCCCATCAAATAATGTCTCCACATCTTAGAGCATGTACTATGGCTACTAATTCTAAATCATGTGTGGCATAATTCTTTTCATGCTCTTTTAATTTACTTGACTCATAGCAAATCACAACTCCTTCTTGCATGAGCACTCCACCTAACCCTTCAATGCAAGCATCTGTGTACACTAAAAAATCCTTCTTTGGATCTTCTATCTTCAAAACAGGAGCGCTGGTAAGTAAGTCCTTTAACTTCTGAAAGCTTTTCTCACATTTTTCAGACCATACAAACTTTATATTCTTCCTTTGCAATGAAGTGATTGTATGAGCTATCTTGGAGAATCCTTCAATGAACCTTCTGTAGTAACCAGTAAGATCCATTAAAGATCTAATATCTGAACATTCTTTGGAGTAGACCAATCCACGATGGCATTAATCTTCTCTGGATCAACTACAATTCCTTCTTCAGAAATGTATGACCCAAATACTGCACCCTCTTTTGGTAAAATTCACACTTGCTTAAATTGGCATAGAGCTGGTGTTCTCTAAGGACTTGCAACACCATCCTTAGATGTTCCTCAGGTTCTTCTTCATTCCTTGAATAGAAAAGAATGTCATCCAAGGATACAATCACAAACTTATCCAAATATTTGCTGAAGACACTATTCATGAGACACATGAATGTAGCAGGTGCATTGGTAAGACCAAATGGCACCACAGTGAACTCATAATGACCATATCTAGTTCTGAAAGCTGTCTTGTGAATGTGTTCTTCTTTAATCCTCACTTGATGATAACCAGACCTTAAGTCAATCTTGGAAAACATTTTAGCTTCCTTCATTTGATCAAATAAGTCATCAATTTTTGGAAATGGATACTTATTCTTGACTGTCACTTTATTTAGCTTCCTGTAATCAATACACAGCCTTAAAGTCCCATCCTTCTTCTTGAAAAATAACACCGGTGCTCCCCAAGGAGACACACCAGGTCTGGTATACCTCTTGTCCATTAATTCTTGCAACTGCATCTTCAACTCTACCGATTCTGGGGTACTCATTCTATAAGGAGCTTTGGAATTTAGTGCTTCCCCTGGGACAAGATCGATGGTAAAATCAACATCTCTCTTTGGTGATAATCCTGACACTTCATCCAGAAATACATCTTGGAATTCTTGCAACAATGGGAAGTCTTCCATCCTTGGGCCTTTGTCCTCTGAAAAATATGACATATGAACTGCATATAATTGACAACCTTTCTTATCAAACTTTTTCAACTGTAAGGATGAAATATGTCTTACTGAAACTTGCTTGGGAATTCCTCTTACCAATCTTGGTCTTCCCTCTTCATCAATACATTTAAGTGCTTTCTCATAACAGTCCAACTTGGCCCTATGCTTTTCCAACCAATCCATTCCAATTAAGGCATCATACGATCCTAATGGTAGTACATTTAAATCTGCATGTGTGTGGAGTCCATTCAATTCTATGGGGCAGTCCACCACTACTTCACTAACTTTTATCTTGGTCCCTGTGGCTAATTGAACTAGCCAAGATTTATTATGCTTCACTTTTCTAAGAGAACAACCTTCTACTAGTTTTGGAGAAACATAACTATGAGTAGATCCTGTATCAATCAAAACAGAAATAGATTGCTTAGCAATCTTACCTTCAACTTCCACCACTCATGATTGATGATCTACTTGATGATTATCCAACGCTGCATAAATTCGAGGCATTTCCCTTGTCATGTCCTCCACTTTTGCTGCTCCCTTTAAGTTGTGCAACCTTCGGGGATTCTCCTTCCGATGTGGACAATCCTTTAGCATGTGGTTTTCTCCACATCCCCAACACTAAAGTGGCCATTTTGATGTCTTTTCGGTTGCTACTGCTGTCTTGAATCCACTCCTTGCTTGCTGCCCCCGTGGAAAGGTTCTGGGATGACTTTTGAATGGTGGTTTGAAGCCACTTTTATTTTGATCAAACCTCCCTCTTGGCTTTCCTTTCCATGCTGGGTTAACCTTCGATTTTCCTTTATTCTGCTCATAGCAATGCATTGCCATTTTAATGGTTTCATCAAGACTGGGTGGATTAACAAACTCAATTCTATCTCTGAAACTTTGAGGTAGACTCCCAAGGAAGCATTGGATTTTTACTCTCTCATCCTTAATGTAATCCACATACCTCAATAGTTCCAAAAATTTATGGACATGTTCTTCCATAGATTTTTGTCCCAATTACCTGAGTTCATTGAACTCTTTTCTCTTACTATCAAAATACCTAGCAGAAAGGTATTTTTCCTTGACGTACTTCTTAAATCTCTCCCAATTGATCTTCCTTTCACTTGAAAAATGTTATCCCACTAAATTGAAGCTCTACCATTTAGATTGTAAATGGAAATTCTGGCTTTTTCATTTCCTGAGTAGTCCCGAATTCTGAAATATTTCTTCATCCCAAGAAGCCATGCCTCTGCCTCTTAGTCAGTCTTGTCTTCTCCATCAAATGTGGGAGGCCTTGCCTTCCTAAATTCTCTCTGTGGGATGCCTTTGAACTTCTTTCTTCTATCAAATCTCTTGGGCATATGCCTTGGGATTCTTTGAGAACCTCTAGAGTCAAATGATTTGCTAGAAGAAGATCTAGATGAAGGTGTTCTATGCTTCTTGCGCACAGAACTCTTCCTTGGGCTTGGAGTCCTCTTCTTTGAATGACCTCTAGAGCGACTTTCTACATCTCTTCCTTCTTCACCTACATTGCTTGATTTGGACCCAAGGTTTATCTTCTGCTGCATATCAGTGAGGCTTTGCAAAATAGCAGCATTGAGTTGGTTTTGTTCTTCCTGAGCCTTCATCAATCTTTCATTGAAGCTCACCATGGTTTCAACTAAATTCTGAGGAGTTACTTGCTCACTTCTCCCATTTGATTCAGTCTCAACATTCCCTTCTTGCACATTTTCTTCATGCTCATAAATATCCTGAGCATCATTTATGGTCACCATTTTTCTTTGGAGACTCTCTTCCCTGTATGTTACTTCTGCTACACTATTAAATCTTATGAGCTGCAAGCACTGTGCATTATGAAAATATTTGTTAGACATCATAAGAATGCATGTAGAAATATACAACAATCAATATTTAACATAATCAACTCATGGAATAATTCACATAGCTCTTATGCATTCATTTCTTTTGCCCATATTGTCAACAATATGGCAAAACAGTCACTGGCACTTTTCTGCTCTAATTATATATGGTGTATGATAACCCCATTCAAATTTTGATTATGTGCCATTAATCCCTGCTAGATAAGCTTTCCAATGCCTATACCCATGCTCCATTCCGACATCGAGTGTGGAAATTGCATTACTCCAAAAATGACAATTTTCACCATAGTTCTGCACATTTTTACACAGTTGTAAAATATCATGAACTGCCAACTTTAGCCACCTGTAGAAGAAAATCCATAAATATTCACGAAAACTTTTCTATCGGGCGAAGTTAGTCCATACAACAAGGAACACTCAGCAACTCATGGATCTCTATTCTGATGTACCATTCATTTTCTATTAAATTCTAGGTTTGACTACTTTTTACTTTCACTTTTTTCCAAAATTCCAAATTTTGTGCCAAAAATGGCTATTTCCCAAACGGTGCATTTCTGGAAAATATTCGTCTAACGTGAGTTGTCTATTTTAATGAGACTATGAAATTTTGAGTTCAGTAAATTCCTTGAATCCTTCATCTAAGGTCACTTTCACCCACTGTAAGCTTTTCACAATTCCAAAAACGTGGCCCAGAATAGTGCTTTTTGGCCTTCACACTCACCCCGACTCCACATACTTTGGATTTTGGCTCAAAGATTCCAAACTTAAAACCGTGCCTGCTCCATGACCGCTCCATATTAGTTTCAGCTCAATCTGACCTTCTGTCAAGTGTCGAGACACCGATTTGTAAAATCCATTAATTCCAAATTTATGCCAAATTGGAGCATAATGGGCTCGGGATCTTCACTGGTTCATTCATGGCCTTCGTTAATGGCCTCAGAACACCACTTACCTCATCCAATTCTGAATTCGCATGCTCCTACAATCCAAAAATCAATTTTCAGACTCTACTTTTTTTTTCACTCGAACCCGAAAGTCGAAATCCGAAATTGCGGGTTCAGGATTGCAGAAATCCAAAACGCAATTTTCAAAATTTTGCGTTCTCACAACCCGCAACCCAAAACCTGAAATCCGAAATTGCAGGTTCGGAATTACGGAAATCCAAAATGCAATTTTCAAAATTTTGCGTTCCCGCAACCCGCAACCCGAAACCCAAAATCCGAAATTGCGGAAATCCAGAACGCAAAATTTGGAAATCCTCGTTTCCACATCCCGAAACCCGAAATCCGAAATTGCGGGTTCGGAATTGTCGAAATCCAAAACAAAAAATTTGGAAATCCTCGTTCTTGCATCCTGAGACCCGAGATCAGAAATTGCGGGTTCGGAATTGCGGAAATCCAAAAAGAAAAATTTAGAAATCCTCGTTCCCATAAGCCGAAATCCGCAACCGTGGAACGCCTCCGACCCTGCAACTTGCGGGGTTCATAACTCCTTCGTCCCTTGGCCAAATGAGACGAGTCTGGTACCGCTGGAAAGCTGTTGGAAATATCTATGCAATGGTGTGATCCTATGCCACATCTGAGAACTCTGATCCTTCCATTTTTCCATATCAAAATGTTTCCCCAAACTTCTCCAATACCACGTTAAAACATTTTGTTACCTTCCTGTAACTCAATGTTTGGCCCAAACAACCCTAGTGCTGCAACATGGGATCTGATACCACTCAATCATGTCCCCTTCCATCAATCCAGTGCCAGGAAGGAAACATGACCAACATACCGGGCTTATTTGGTAAACTCAACCCCATACATTACTCAGAAAATCATAATAAATAAAAACTTATGTGTGCAATTCATACTCAATATAAACACAACGAAATTAAATCATATTTGCAAGCACACAAATAGTAATGCATCAGCATATCTATCACAGGCATATGATGGTTCAACATGCAGAGAATTCAATCTCGTTCTCATGCTATGCACAGACTTCATGTCAATTTCATTAAGATAATCATTTCATTTCATTAACATGGACAATTAACATTCAGAATTAACACATTGCAGAACACATAATAGATATAAATTAAACCACAAAGAATACTTATCTTGAAGATTAAGTTGTCTAAACAACTGGCTATGTGAGAGCAACATTCCACCCAACCATAGATCTCTGTCCAGCCTATATTCTTTCAGTTGAGAGATCACCCCCGAGCTGGGTTGTGTATCCACTAAGGAGTAACTAGATTAGCTCACTCACAGCCATGGTTTCACTCAAACAGTCATGCTAAGTCAACACACAGTTGGGTTTATCAAGCATGCAACAAACAAAGGATGAGGATGCTAATCTAGTGATCTCAACCACAGAGCTACAGGCATCTCAACTAAACTCAAGAGTCATGGCACCCACAATACCTACCACACCCAACACAAAGAAGGTCCCCTTCTCTGCTGCATAGTACCTCAGGCGTCCCTTCCCTCCAGTTCTCTTTAGGGTGGGCGTAGAAAGGTCTAGCTGCTAATTCCTTGAGATTCTATCCTTCACTGGGTTTATCAAGCAAAACCAACCTCTGTTCAAACATTTACACTTGGATTTCTCACAATTCTGTTATCTAATAACTCAATCCCGTCACTAGATTTCTGGGCTATAAAAACCGGGTTTTCCAATGGATTTCGGGGTATCTAATACTCTCAGTTTCACCCCAATCTTCATATCTATGGATCCCCCATTGGATTTCACTATCAAATACCAATTATGGGTGTTTATGGCTCTTCAAAACGTGGGTTCTTGCAAAGTTGTGATTTCTGGTTTTGCTCATTGCTAGGAATTCGTAATGGATGAAAAATGATGTTGGGTTTCTCCACAATGGAATGGGAATGAGGAAGAAGCAATTCCCATGAGGTATGGTGACTTGTGGTACAAGAAAAACAAAGCCCATACCTGCCATACGAATTTCTGGGTTGCTCATGCTCCATTGAATCCATGGACTGAACTCTTCAACAACTTCCTTACAACAGAATTAAATGTCAGCAAGGAAAGTCAAATGGGTTCACAAGATGACATTTGGCAGCATATGGTTCATCCCCACAACCCCCTCACCACTCCTTAGTGGATACACATGGCCCCTTCTCATTCGTTGCTTCCATAGCCAGTTTTGGTATTTTATTGAAATATTAATATTTACATCAAATTACAATATTCCATGGCTTAATAGTACATGGGTAATAAAATATTAAATACTTGTCCATTTTAAATAAAATTCGAACATACACTAGCGGGGCCTTGGCCTTGAGCTCCACGCTAGGGAAACATACATCGCATGTATACAATATTTACATTAAAAGCCAATATTTCACAAGGGTCAAAATTGGGGTATTACATGCGCCCTCATGGAGTGGATAATGTTGACTTTCTTTCTACTTTAGCTTTTGCCTTTGCTTTCTGCTTTAATTTTCTTTCTGATTTTGCTTTTGCTTTCTGCTTTTTCTTTTTCTTTTGCTTTTGCTTTTGCTTTATCCTGCTTTTCATTTTTTGTCATGCTTTTTCTTGCTTTTCTACATTGTCCTGCTTTTTTTCCTCCTTTTCTACCTTATCCTACTTTTCTGCTTTGTCTTTCTTTTTCCTACTTTATGCTTTTATATTCTTTTCTTTTTTATTCTACTTTTCCTGAGCTTTGTTTATTTTCTGCCTTGTGCCAGATTTTCTTTTCTTTTTCCTGCTTTCGTAGCTTTGACTGCTTTTATATTCTCTTCCTTTGCAATCTATCACTTGGTCAACCCTTATCATCTAATGTTCCCTTGTGCATAATTATCCATTTTATTCCATTTAAATAATATCTATTAATGAAAAATACTTCCATCAAGTGCATTTCAAAATTAGGAAAAGAATAAAATTAAAACTTCCTAACTAATTAATGCCTTAACGTAACCCCTCATTAATTAATTAATTCTAATCTGTCACTAGGATCCAAGGGGTTTGATCTGCTTCATGGTGTTGATAAAAATGGGAACATGAAAATATCTCTCAGACCTAAGGTTCGATAGGCTTCACCAACAAGTACCCTACAAGCTTCGACATATTCAATATTCCAAAGGATAGAATAAGGTCTCACCTCAGACATGCATAGAATTATAGGGATAATCACAAAGGGTGTGAAAACAAAAATAAGGATTACGTTCATCTACTTAATTCATTCATTTTTTAACATACATTCTTATGAACATTAAAAAACCTACTGACATCTATTTGTGAAGAATATGAATTCATATAAACCATAACAACATATTGGCAGTTATCTGCGTGGACTAAAGGAAGAACCATCTTTTATATTATAATAAAAATAGGTAGAGATATAATATACATTTCCAGAACACATCAACTGCTCAACATACTCTATTTTATATCTTTCCCTTGGTACTCAACCCTTTATCATTACAAAGAGCCCTTTTAAATAGGCTAGTGTTCCCATTCCATGCCGTTATCCTACAATCAACTTTATTGGTATGCAAAATGCCATGCACATCCTATTGTTGATGCACATTGTGAACTTTCTATGTATTTCCTCCCTTGGCACACCCTTCCTTGTCAGCTGGAATCTTCAGGCTAGGACCACTTGTCCAAAATTTGGGAACCAACAAGGATCATTATCTCCAGCAGATTCTTGTGTGATATTGGATCACTTTACTGGATTGTCATTCTTTAGCATATTAGTAATAGTTCTTATCATTTCAACTAGATTTGGAATAAATATCGAGTCAAGAAGTTCAACTTTCCCATAAAATATTGTACCTCCTTTTTATTTATGGGAATATCTATTTCTTTTATGGTTTCCACCCTTTTAGGATATATTCTCACCCCTTCTTTTGAAACAATGTATCCCAACAATTTTGCTTCTTGCAAAGAAAAATGAGACTTCTTGGTGTTGAGGGATAACCCATACCTTCAACACTTATTAAAAGTATTGTTCAAATGAGATAAGTGTTCTTCATTTGTTTTAGATAAAATAGTCATATCATCAAGGTATATCACAATGAATTTATCCATTTCTCCCACAAAGGCAATGTCCATGGCTCGCTAGAATGTTTCTCTTGCAACCATAAGTTCAAAAGGAATTTTATCATACATAAAAGTACCCCAGGGTGTGGTAAATGTTGTCTTCTCTCTATACTCTTTACTCATATCCACTTGATTGTATCCTAAAAAAGCATCCATCATTGAAATCCTATTTTCTCCAACCACTCTTTGCAAATCTGATCCATTTTTTGCAGTGGATAATTGCCCTTGAAATAGAATTTGTTTAAATTTCTGAAATCCACACATAGCCTTATTTCCCCACTCTTATTTCTAACTAGAACCAAATTTTCTACCCACTCAAAGTATCTCAAAAGAATATTATCTCTGCATTCAATAATTTCCTTACATGTTTTCTATTATGGATAGCAAAACATAGTTAGTTTGCTTTAAATTCTATCTAAAAGAATTCACTCTAGGATTCAAAGGTATTTTATGTTCAATGATGGATGTATCATAAGGTCTAAGATCTCCATACTTCCATGAAAACACATCTACATAATCCGTAAACAATTTCAAATACCTTTATATTACTTCAATAGGTATTAATTTGGACATCGTGATGCATTTAGGCTCCCCTTCTATGCCAATGTTTAGACTTTCCACATATTCTTCCTTTAGATGAACATTAGGTTTGACAGGGATACAATTCTTGTCATATAACTTTTCTAGTGGGACCATACCTTAGGAATAAAGTTATTTTTGAGCTACAAAATTTTATGATTTGCCACCTTGCTACTAAATTTTAGGTCTACTTTTAATTCTTCCTAATAGTCTTCCTCTTCATATTAATTTTCATCTTGATCAATGCAAGTGTTTGAAAATTCATCAATCATTTCCAAGAACTTTCTTATGTGTTGATTGTCCTCAAAAAATTTCCAATGTTTCTGATTGTCAAGAACATAAGGTCTATATATCATCTCCACTTCATGCTTAAGTTTGATCTCTTTAGGAGGCTTGAATGAACTAGCAACAACATCCAAATATTCATCCTTATGATTCATGTCTCTAGGGACAATAGTGATGCTAAAATCCTTGAACAAATTTTCTATGAGATCCCACACTTGGTTTCTATATGCTCTCATCCTTGGGTGCTTGGTTTGATATATATTTTTAATTTGTTGCATAATTAGTTCTGAGCCTCCATAAATAGAAATCGCTTTTATACCCATCCTTCTTGTAGCCTCTAATCCCATAATTAGGGATTCATACTCAACAACATTATTTGTGGTTTCAAAATTAAACTTAAAGGATAGGGAAAATTCTTCCTGATTAGGGGATATGAGCAGTATTCATGCTCCTTCTCCTTTTGATGACGCACCATCAAAATATAGTTTCCAAATCTACTCTAATCCTAAAGAGGCGACCTAAACAATCACTTATATAGGGGATTTTTCTTCACATCCTTCCTCTAAAGCAAGTATGCAACATCCCATATCTTATTCTAATGCATATACATGGTAGTTTATGGGAATATTCTAATCATCGATCACATAGGAAAAATTTTCTTCCCTGTAAAGTCTTCTTGTTTCTCCTACAAATAGAGGTACAATGGCATACATCATATGCATCTACATGGTTCCTCTCACTTTCTTAGCTCGAGTTCTGTTAAATTTTCAGAATTTACTTCAATCTGATCTAGGATCTTAACTGAGAGAACAACATGTACAGCATATCTACAGCATATCAATCATGGAGACAATAATGCAAGCACACAAGAGACACAAAGATTTACTCGGGGAAAACCATAAAGGTGAAAAACCCCAATAACTTCCTCAGAGATAGATAGAGCAATGATACAACCAACCATAAGAGATAGACACAACCTAGCAGCAGATCCTCCTCCTCCATAAGTGCGCCACTCCTCCTTGAGTGCATGTGTGAGAATTGAGTGAGCAAATAGAGTGCCTCCCGCACTCTATTTATACTTGACTTGACTTGCCTTTTTACCTAACTAATGTAGGCTCGAACTTAAGCACATAACATAATGCTGAGTGGGCCGACCCCCAATAGGGTGGTCTAATAACACTTTGACCCACATGACTTATACAGGGCCGACCCCAAACAAGGTGGTCTAATAACCCATCAAGTATAAGTTACGACACTTACAATATAAATGACGACACTTCCTTATAGAGGAATAATACCATCTCTATAGGAATACAATATAGATATATGTGAAATACATTCCGAAGTTACATATACATCAACACTCCCTCTTAACTAGGAAAGTATTTCTCAGCACAGTTCTTTTAGCACAAGTCATCTTCTCTGGATCATCGTCACTGGATAATCGTCATCGAGTCATCATCATCGTCACTGCTGCTGCTATCTCAATCAATCTCTGAATCTACTCGTCATAGGAAGTTCTACAGAGCCAGTCCTTTTTCATACTGGATGTAGGCCCACCACCTGCAGGTCTTCGTCATCACTGGACATACTGTGGAATCCTCAGGACTTATTACGTGGGTCACAAAACCTCGAAAGAGCATCCCAGTATGTTACGGGTACACAAATCCGACCTGTAGGATCTCCCAGGGCGCTATTACATGTGACCCCACCACAAAACCTCGAAAGAGCATCCCAGGATGTTACGGGTACACAACTCTGACCTGTAGGATCTCCCAGGGCACAAATTACATGTGGTCCACCACAAAACCTCGCAAGAGCATCTCAGGATGTTACGGGTACACAACTCTGACCTGAAATCTCCCAAGGCACAAATTACATGTGGTCATGGCAAAACCTCGAAAGAGCATCTCAGGATGTTACGGGTACACAACTCCGACCTGAGATCTCCCAGGTCCCAAATTACATGCCATAGGACAAGACCTCGCAAGAGCATCTTAGGATGTTACGGGTACACGACTCTGGCCTGAAATCTCCCAGGGCACAAATTACATGTCCTCCCAGAGCAATGTCTCGAAAGAGCATCCCAGGCTGTTACGGGTACACAACTCCGACCTATAGGATCTCCCAGACATGCTCATCTGCACAACCTGATCCATGGCCACAGAGTATCAACCTGATACTCACCATACATCATCCTGATGTACTCATGATCGTCCTGATCATCATCACTGCAACGTCCTGCTGCATGTCATCTGGAGCAACATCCTGAAGCTCATCATCCATGATCATCCTGATCATCACTGCAACATCCTGCTGCATGATCCACCTGATCATCAATGCATCCACCTGATGCATACCAAGTATCTACCTGATACATATCATCATACATGATCCTCCTGATCATACAATGTATCCACCTGATACATGATACATATCACCATACATGATCCACCTGATCATACAATGTATCCACCTGATACATATACAGATACATGGTCCAAGCATCCAACATGATGCATATACAAAATACATACACATGATCCAATTGATCATATCCAGCATCCAACATGATGCATACATACATAAATGATCCAACTGATCATATCCAGCATCCAACATGATGCGTACATACATAAATGATCCAACTGATCATATCCAACATCCAACATGATGTGTACATACATAAATGATCCAATTGATCATATCCAGCATCCAACATGATGCGTACATACATAAATGATCCAACTAATCATATCCAGCAGAAACCAGAACATCATCCTGATGCCCATTATCCAGCGCTTACATCCATAGCCATGTGAAGGATCCTCCTTCCAACATGCTTGGAATGGCTTCAGCAAATGTGTCCATCACTTCTTCCTCGAAGTGTCCTCGATCTCAAGAAAGCCAAGCCTCTCTCTGAAGTACTCGAACTTCACTCTGGCTAGTGGCTTCGTCAGCACATCTACAATCTGCTCGTCCGTCGCAACATACGGAAGCTTCACAGCTCCTCTCTGCACCATATCCCTGATATAGTGATATTTGATCTCTATTTGTTTCGACCTGCCATGAAACACTGGGTTCTCGGACAGCTTCACACAACTCTGGTTATCACAGAAGATACCAGTAGCCTCCAACGGGAGATCAAATAACTCAGACAGTAGCTTCCATAGCCATACTGCCTCACAACTAGCTGAACAGGCTACAACATACTCTACCTCAGCTGTACTCAGTGCTACACAGGACTGCTTCCTGCTAAACCAAGAGATCACACCTGATCCCATACTGAAGCAACACCCAGATGTGCTCTTCCTATCTACAGCACTGCCAGCCCAATCTGAATCAACATAACCTTGTAGGTTAAACTTTTGATTCGCTTCATACTTGAGCCCATAATCCACTATACCCTTCAAGTACCTCAGAACATGCTTTACAGCAACCAGGTGAACAGTCCTCGGATCCGTCAGGAACTGGCTCAATGTGTTCATAGCAAAGCAAATGTTTGGTCTCGTGTTCGTCAGGTACATCAAGGATCCAATCATTTGACGATACATAGAGACATCAACTGGCTCAGATGAAGCATCACATAGAAGCTTCAGATTCGATGCCATCGGTGTGGCCATGGCCTTGCAATCCATCATCCCGAATCTCTTCAGGATATCTACTGTATACTTCCCTTGACCAAGGAAGATCCCTCCTGCACTCTGCCACACCTCCATGCCAAAAGCAAATAGTGCATCATCCCCAAGTTCCTCAACTTGAACTCGGCAGCAAGCTTCCGCTGCATGTCGGCAATCAATCTATCCTCACCTGATACAAACAAGTCATCCAAATAGTAGTATCGCTGGATTTCCTTCCTCAACCTTGTAGAAAAGGTTGGAATCCGCTTTATTCTTGCTAAAGCCCAAGCTGGATAGAAAGCTGTCTATCCTACCATATCAAGTTCTGCACACATATATGACTACACCATGCTGTCTTGAAATCCATCTGGTGCATCTTCTATTTCATCACTTTTGTATTTCTCAATGCTGCCATCTGCAACATGCTTGATCTGATAGTTCTATTTGGAAGTCACAACAGACTTCCCTTTAGCTCTTGGGATCGCATCCCAAACATCATTCTTCATGATCGACGGATCATGGCATTCCATTTCTTCATCCCAGATCCTGGGAACTTCAATATCTTCAATAGATATCTTTGTTGCTGGAACAAATGTTGTAGTCCTTTTGTAGGTGAAGATATACAGTCTTTCCTACAAAACAGGTTAAATTGCATGATTAGAAACATCTCATAATTTTTAGAACAAATTCTTACACATAAAGAAATATGTCATACAGTCATTCAATTATCTTAGCCAATGCTTCAATACAACATTTATCCATATCCCATAACTTTCTAGATGCCTTCCAATCTCTACCAGAACATTGTTAAGAGTGTGCACAACTCCCAACATGTCAGCAAAGAGGTTTCATTCTAGATAAGTAGCAATGGAATGTTGTACAGTGCCATAGGCCACTTACCCATGTATATTAGTAGTATATTGTTCATCAATGCAACTATTCTAATATGCACAATACATATCCTAAGTCTAGGAACATGAGCATATACATCATTGAACAATTTTATTTAAACAAACATATATGCAAGAAATGATAATTAAAATACTTATCTTTGTTTGTTTGTTGGGTGGACTCCCTCTGAGTCTTCGCTTTCTTGCAGGAGCTGCTGGAGTCTGAATCTACAGTAGCTTCTTCTACAACTTTCTGTTGTGGAATGTAGAGAGATGGTCAACTCCCTCTGAATATCTGCATCCTTTCATAAACCACTGGAGTGTACTCCCTCTTGATCTTTGCTTCCTGGATTACCTGTTCTTGAATTCATATTCATCCTTGGTCCCTATGCATGCTTATTAGTATCATGATTGTGTTATCCTTGTGATCTCATATAAAATCATACATTCATTAGCATACTATTAAAACACAATAATCTCAAGCATGTATAGTCATGATCATTTTAAACAGAAATAATAAGCATTATCATTCAAGGTTTATGTAGGATTCTTATGGTTAGTCAAATCATAAGAAGCATAACATGTCTAAACCTATAATTACTCAAACCTATGAATCTTTAGTTGAAACATCAATCAAGATAAGAGATATAATATGCATAAAACCTGTGATTATTCAAACCTATACCTTCATGGTTCTTCTAGTTAGTCATATCATCAATTATGGTAAGAAACATAATATGCATACAACCATGATTATTCAAACCTATGACTTCATGAATAATCATTATCAACAACAGTATAAGATCCTAACACAAGGTAGGATTCTAGCTTGATATAGGAAAAACATACCTGGATTATCATGCTAGCTAGTTATGTCTAACATACTCACATGATGTCTTCTTGTTCTTCTTCAATGACTTGTGCTAGTAACCTATATATCTCATAGGTTAGTCATTATAAAACCAAGTTATACATACCTCGTAAATGGATCTTCTATGAGATCCATGACAATGGATGAGTCTTTATCCTCATGTCATCATGATCATATGTTCTCAAACTGGAACATGATTTGTCTTTCTTGGTGTACCTTTCATGTTAGTAGACAACATAAACCTCATACAACACCATAATGCATTAGTACAATTATAAGTGTCAACACCCTAACCAATGAATATCTTCTATCATGCATTCATAATTTTGTTAAGGTGATACGACAAATCTAAAATCAATATTGTACTAACCGTAATAACATGAAGATAAACATACCATAAACTTAATCAAGAACAAATCTCAAAACATACCTCGATGAGTCATACCTGTCGAGATCGCTTGTAATCTCCTTATGTAAAGCCTTAGCCTCATCTCCCTCTGAAACAAGAATTTCTTCACTTATGCAGGTGACCAATCCATCTTCTTCTAGGATTAAACCACCACTTGATTTGCAAGAACTGGACCTGGAGCTGGATATGGGTTTGTCAGAGAAACCCCAAAAATTCAAACTTTGAATTTCAAACTTCCGAAAGGATAGAAATATGCGCCTTGATGAGTTGATCAAACTGGTATATTCAGAATTTGAAAACTGCAAAGTTTTACTCCTCAGTTTTTCCTTTGAAACTTTCGGATTCACTAGATGTGACCCTGAACTAGGGTTTGATGAAGCCCACTCTTCTGCCCAATCAAAAGGTTTGATCCAAATCTCTAAGCTTCTATTTTTTTGAGGAGCTTCCAGCCATGGTCACAGATTTCAAAAATTCCCATTTTTACAAAAGCCCTAATTTTCCACTTTCCTGATCAAAGTCCCGAACTAGGGTCTGATCAAGCCCGGCCTTCTGCCCAACCAAAAATTCTGATCTTGGTCTCTAAATTTTTATTTTGATGAGTAGCATTCAGCCATGGTCTCCAATTACAAAAATTCGAACTTTCTCCAAAGCCCTAAATTCCGGAAGCCATGACTGAAGGTACCAAAAAATAATTCTGTTTTGACAGAAATATGTACCTGATTTTTTCTGGTGTAACTCCGAAATTTTTGATCCACAGGGTCTGAAAAAGTTTCCTGAGATATCCTGACCTGTTATATTTCCATCCTGATAGGTCTGACCTCAATTGGATTTTCTGAGAGAGAGTTATGCCAAATGTCGCAACGTGACCTGTTTTGGGATAATACATGACAGCGAACTTGTACAACGTGCCACGTGTCACTGTTTCAACTTCGGCCTCTGAAAACCTTTCTTGAGAGAGCTCAGCCTGTTATATTTCCATCCTGATAGGTATTACCTCAATTGGATTCTCTAAGAGAGAGTTATGCCAAGTGTCGTAACGTGACCTGTTTATGGGGTAATACAGGAGAGCAAACTTGTACAAAGTTCCACGTGTCACTGGTTCAACTTCGGCCTTTGAAAACGTTTTCTGAGATAGTACAGTCTGTTTACTACCTGTCACTTTTCACTAAATTTCATTTGGAGCTTCCTAGCCCAAGTTATGACCTTTTTCCCAAGGTCACCTGATTTTGACTCAGATCTGGAAGAGGCAGAAACCCTATATTGTACAGATCATAAATCACAAAGTACAACGAATTAGAGGTTTTCCTTTGTACACAAGGTACATGGGGATCTTAGCTTTGGCCTATAACAATTTCAGATCGGAAAAATTTGCCAAAACGGATTTATAGCGAAAGTGCTACGATGACTGGTTTTTGCTATATCAAGCCCTAGCATCGTAAGTGCAACAAGTGTCATACATGCCATATCATGCCTTCTTTCAGGCTAGCTCTGATACCATGTTAAATTTTCAGAATTTACTTCAATCTGATCTAGGATCTTAACTGAGAGAACAACATGTACAGCATATCTACAGCATATCAATCATGGAGACAATAATGCAAGCACACAAGAGACACAAAGATTTACTTGGGGAAAACCATAAAGGTGAAAAACCCCAATAACTTCCTCAGAGATAGATAGAGCAATGATACAACCAACCATAAGAGATAGACACAACCTAGCAGCAGATCCTCCTCCTCCATAAGTGCGCCACTCCTCCTTGAGTGCATGTGTGAGAAGTGAGTGAGCAAATAGAGTGCCTCCCGCACTCTATTTATACTTGACTTGACTTGCCTTTTTACCTAAATCATGTAGGCTCGAACTTAACCACATAACATAATGCTGAGTGGGATGACCCCCAATAGGGTGGTCTTATAACCCTTTGACCCACATGGCCGACCCCCAATAGGGTGGTCTAATAACCCTTTGACCCACATGACTTATATAGGGCCGACCCCAAACAAGGTGGTCTAATAACCCATCAAGTATAAGTTACGACACTTACAATATAAATGACGACACTTCCTTATAGAGGAATAATACCATCTCTATAGGAATACAATATAGATATATGTGAAATACATTCTGAAGTTACATATACATCAACAAGTTCTTGACAGAAGCATCCCTTATCTAGTTGGTACATCAACTACCACAACATACATATTTATGGTTTTGGAAGGAAACTCTGCTAATGTGACTGCCAAGTCTTTGATCATACCCAAACATTTTAATTTCTTGGAATCAAAATTGTATAAGTCATGGTAAGGTTTGGTTATCTATATCCCCAATTGTTACATAATGAGTTTGGGAATAATTTTATGGGAGGATCCAAAATCTAGCATACAATTATGAAATAATTTTCCATGGATACTCAAAGTAATGTAAAAAGGAGTTGCATGCCCATATTTTTCATCTTCTACCACAACTCCCACTGATATGGTAGGATTTTCATTAGCTTGAATAAATGTTTTAGGATGTGTATTAGGCTCGGCTAGATGCAATACTTTCTCAATATGTTTTTGATAAACAAGTTTTTTAGCCAATTATGAAAGAGGTATTGGGATTTTTATTTTAGACAGCTCATGTTCAATATAAAAAAAAGTATAAGATATTTCCAATTGTTTTCTTTCATATTCAACTCTTTTAGGCTGGGTGACTTCAAACCTCTTTTGAGCAACAGGGGATATTGGTATAGTTACTCTTTCTTTCCAGGTAACATACTTTCTAGGAGTGACTGAATTGTCAACAATTTTATTAGGCTTGGGATCTTCAGTAGTTTTCTTAGGAAGGGTAATTTGTTTCTGATTTGCAACATTATTCCTAGGCCTAATATTATATCTTGTTTGTGGCTCCTGATCATTTTGGTATAATTATTCCAATATTTATCTTTCATAATCCTCTTGAGTGATATGGCTCCTATCACTTTCATCCTGCATCCATAACATATCTTCAAGTGGTTCTATGTATTCCTCATCAGGGGGCATATATGAAAACCGATTGTTATTATTTTCTCTGATAGGAGGTTGTATATGAGGATCTTCATTTATTCTCTCTTTCTTTATTCATAATATGGGGATTGAAATTTCTTCTGTATTGGTTAGGATTCCACTGACCTCCCCCTTGGGGATTTCTATTTGAATTACCTCTATCCACTTCCATTTTGGTAAGCTTATTTGATAGTCCTCTAATTAATCTGGACATATCTTATATAGTATCATCTTGTGTATCTGTGTTTTGGATTATTAAATCCCATCCATATCCATTTCATACTTAGGATAGAATAATTAGTCATGTTTTTATTAATTCCTAGGTGTAGACTAGGTAGTTGGCCAATATTTGTCTTTTGTGTGGACCACAAGCCATCATGAGTCACTAGGGAAAACTTCTGGATATCCTATATAATATTTCCTAAGATTCTATGATATTTTATTCCATTCGTGGATTAGAAGGGCGCTATCCCGCTTTTTACTGTTTTGGTGAAAAGGTAAAAGCTAGTTGACTTGGATTTAGCAGTTTTTTGGATAACTCACCCTTAATGATGTTTCATCTTTCTAAATTTTGTACTTAGCATGATTTTCCATCCTACATCACCATCCAACTCTTATTTTACCAATTCATGAGCCTTAGAGGTGATTTGGAAAGCACTTTTTGCACCTAAGTGGGTTCTTCATCTTTTTTAGGATTTTGAATGCCTTCTTTGGATTTCAAATATCTGATGTAATTATATATTTGTACAACCATTACATAGCCCAATTTTTGCTTATGTATAGTTATTAAATAGGGTTTTATGGTTTGCATCATATTCATGATTGTTTTATGTGTTCTATGACTAGTTTTTGCAAGGCAATTTGTGAGAGTTTGTAATTGCTTGAGTAGATATTGGTGTGAACAAGATTTTCACATGGTATCAGAGCTATCAAGTTGTTCTATTCTCCTTCTTTTTTCCTGTATGATCGAACCAGTCTGAGAGAGTGTGCATTTCAATCTCCCAGAGGGCGCAACTCAACATCTCAGGGGCACAACCTAACATCTCAAAATAAATTTTCAGAGCCGCCATGGATCAATCACAACAAATCATGATCAATCCATTCAATTATTTTTACTGGAAGGCATATATGGAGATCTTGTTGAGGATAAAAGGCCTCTAGATGGTGACTATGGAAACTGAAACTGAACCTACTTCTCTTATTGAGAAGGCAAAGTGGCATAAAAGAAGAGATGAGGCTTATGGTATCTTGTGTCTTAGTACATACAAGGAACTTCGTTTCCATCTAGATGATCTTACCACTCCTAATGAGGTTTGGGTAAAGATCCAAACATTTTGTCAAGACAGATGAATTGAGGGGCCACCAGTTGGAGAATGAACTAGTTTCACTGAGTCCAAGCAATTTCGAGACCCTACAAGAATTTTTATTAAAGGCTAAATCTCTTGTTCTTCAATTGAAGTAGTGTGGAATTGACAAGAAATATGAGCAATTGATCTTCACTATCCTCTCAAATCTTGGCCCTAATTACTCAGTCTTTATTTTGACCTTCCATTCTACAAAGCTCGTTGTTCCAAATTGGAAGATGCCTTCACTAGAATAATTCATGCAATCACTCACTCAAGAGCAAGACAAGTTGGTCTTGATGGGATCAATAAAAAATTCATCAAAATACCATGATTTTTCTACTAGAGATTCAAAGAATTCAAAAAGAAAGAAGAAATAAAATTCCAAGAAACCACCTAATCAGAAGAAAGACAAGCAAAAATCTCAAGAATACTTCGCCAATTCTAAGAAGAATTCTCAAAGGAAGAAAGAAAAGTCTAAGTGCACCTACTGCAATAGGGGATTTCATCTTGATAGCTCATGCATGAAGAATACCATTGATCAAATGGCTCAAATCCTTGAGAAAGCAAACATCCCTCTTCCAGAGAGCGCAAGAAAGAAGGAAAGAGGATTCAATTCTGAAGACAAGGAGAAAGTACATGATTTGATGCAAGGCACATATAATTCCACCTCTTTCATCATTGATTATGGATCTTCAAGGCATATGGTGAATACAAGAGAGTCATTCTCCTCTCTTGATTCTTCTAGTGGTCCAACAATTGTGTTGGGTGATGATTCTAAAACTACTTTCAAAGGTAAATGCAACATTCACCTTGAGTATGGTTCCTTCACTAATGTGTTGTATGTCCCAGTTCTAGATTCAAACATTTTGTCAGTCTACCAGATGACTCAAATAGGGTCCCCCAAAAAGGTTGTTTTCACACCTAATGACGTTGAAATATCTGAAATATCCACAGGTCAAATTGTTGCTTTAGGTACTGTTGACCATAGCTCAAAAGTCTATAGGTTTTCACACGATGTGCCTTTCTCGTCACCTTATACTCTCCTTACTCATGCCAATGAGTCAAGAAAATTATGGCATGAGAGATTTGGTCATTTCAATTACAAATATATTTCTCAACTTCATGAGAATAATATGGTCATAGGGTTGCCCAACATTAAGTTTTCTAAAGGAGTCTGTCAAAGTTGTATCCTAGGAAAACACCCTGAGCATAAGTTTGAGAGAGACAAAACTGAGCGAACCTATGCACCCCTTGAGCTCATTCACTGTGAAATATCAAGTCCATTTCCCCATGTGTCTTTGAACAGTTCAAAATAAATCCTAACCTTCATAGATGACTTTTCTAGATATTGTTGGATCTTTTTCCTCCAATTAAAGTCTGAAGTTTTCAATTGTTTCAAGATTTTCAAAGCCTTAGTTGAGAACCAATCTAGAATATATATCGAGGTCCTCAGATATGATAATGGTGGGGATTACATCAAATATTATTTTCAACAATTATGTGCTTCTTCTGGAATTCAGATGCAACACATTGTTCCCTACACACCTCAGCAAAATGGTGTTGTTGAGAGGAAGAACATATCTCTTAAAGATATGGCTACATGCATGCTTGATTATAAGTATTTATCTCCAAGAATTTGGGATGAAGATATAAAATGTGCAGCCTACATACAGAACATAGTGCCTCATAAAGCATTGAAAGGAATCACTCCTTTTGAATCTTGGACTGGGCACAAACCTGAAGTCTCTCATTTCAAGATTTTTGGGCCAAGGCTTGGGATAGAATTCCACTTGAGAAGAGGAGGGCCATGCAGACACAAATCCAACCGTGTCTATTTGTTGGATATTCATAACACTCCAAGGGTTATAATTTTCTGAACATTATCACTCAAAAATCATTCATTGAGAGGAGTGTTCAATTCGAAGAAGAGGCCTTGCAATCAGTTGAAGTTGGAGAATCTTTTGCACCACCACCAATGAGAGTAAGTGAAGTTACTCATGATAGTTATGATTCTGATATATCTGATTATGAATACCATATTATTGCAGATGGGTGGCAACAGAAGTACACGAACTACCAATATACAAAGGTTTTCTAACCTAACTGAATTTATCGTCGAGTTTGAAGGAAAGGTAGCAGAACCGCAAAGACCGCTAGCCTTGGAGGAAGCATTAAAGGCTACACCAACACGTTGGTGGGTGTAGCATAAGTCGGCAATAAAAAATTGGCCATTATGTCGAAAAATAATGGAGGCTAGATTTAGAGAAGATAAAGGATTTTGTGGAAAGAAGTACAATGGATGAAGTGAACCACAGGATCACTTGGAGGAATGTCAAAACGCAGGGGACTCAGACCGCACCAAGAGTGGGTCCATTCATTTGTCCATACTCTAGATGAGGTACCATGAAACTGGTACGTCGCAACAGAACTACGACATGGAATGACTACGTGGGAGTAACTAACTATCAAATTTATCTGGACCTTCACCTTCTCGGATGAAAACCCCTTCATCCATAGTGCTCTGTAGTTGGTACAGGAGAAGGTGCTTGAAGCAGTCCCAATGGAGAAACCAATGGGATTACAGTGGACTGTGACATCGGATATGCTAATGGAATGCTACAATGTGACAGGAGAACTCGATGATGAGGATGATCCATGGGCCACTTACATACCAGATTCGGAAGGAAGCTAGAAAGTCGGAGCACCTGAGATACCCTTCGAAAAATTTCAACAACCATTGCGCATCAAGAAAGTTAATATTGGGTCAGAGGAAATCCCAAAGTTCGCTAGCATTGGATATTATTGGGATGATGTGACAATCGCAAAAGTCAGGGATCTACTGCACGAATTCCAGGATCTGTTCCCAACAATTTTTTGGAAATGAAAGGCATTTTCGGGGAACTAGGAGAGATGAAGATCCCACTAAAGTGTTAGGAACCCATGTCTTTACTTTGTTAGTATGTTGTTGTTGGATGCATATGCTTTGTAAGTCGTCCCGTAGTATTTGTTGATCAATAGTTTGTGTTATTGTTGTTGGCGCATATGCTTTGTAATTCGCCCGTAGTATTGTTGATCCATAGTTTGTAGTGGCCCATGGTTTTGACCCACAGTATTGGCGCCTAGACTTAGTATATAAGTGTGTGTTGAGACCTATGAAGGCACCGTGAAGTTATTTGTATTGATCTTGCTCATAGGAGGTTGCCCCCTCGAAGTGGCCTGTGATCAATATAAAAGTGATTCTGAGTTCTGTCATTTATGCTATCTCGCATATTCATATTAATTAATTGTTGCAAGTGCATCACATCTGGTATCAGAGCACTTTCTTGGGCTCGCTGGGTGAAATTTCTGCCAATTTTTTTTTCGCATCTGTTGCAGGTTCGGATTTGGGAATAATCCCTATCCGCTTAACTGTGGGAAGTACTTGGGCATAAGCCCTAAAACTCATTGTGAGGAGTACCACAAGAACCCCGAAGTAGTTGGCCCTTTGAGAGGACCTGCCAGCAAAAAGGGCAATGACCCCTACCTGATTGACTAGTTCCCACCCGTGAGGTAAACCAAGAGTTGTCGTTTGTGGAAAAGCGGTTATCAGTTTTACCTGAGCCGTGGAGTGAGGGGTACTGCCCCAATACGCAAGCTGTCAGACATCATTGCTGGTCGAGTGAAACCCCTGAACTGTAAGGAAGCCGCACATATCTGGGGTCCATATCTACTTTCAGCTGAACTATTGTCGATCACTACTGCGCCATTTCAGATCCATTTTGCAAGCCGTTCCATATCTCCCTTGTTTTCACTCTGTTTTCCTTGAAATTTTTGAGGAACCCCTGTCATCCCATTCTGCATATTTCATTCCTGAGGACCCTATCCCCAATTCCCCTTCCCAAAGCCCAAAATCCCACATTTATCTATTTTTAGGGTTTGCCATAACTTCCTCAGATTTCACCCAATCACCTTCAAATTTTACCATAGAGTTCCTTTCTAAATTCTGCTTCTTTGTCCCCCTCTGCCAAATTTTCCCATTCTTTCACCCCGCTTCTGAAATCCTCATTTTTGCTTCTCTGTCTAGTCGACAGTGTCCAACACCTAGTCAAACCCTAATTACCCTTCATATTTTTTCCCAAGTCCAGATTTTCCCTTACTGAAGCAATTTCTGTTTTTGTTTTCCTACCCAGTCAAAAAAAAAATCCTGGTTATGGTTGTCACCCGTGCAGGAGCAAAAACCATGGAAGAAGCACTTGCAGCCATCCGAGTCTTCATTAGACAATGGGTTCTCTTCTTCCAGCAATTTTCGTGGTCCGAAGCTTGATTTTCCTCGCTTCAATGGTACTGATCCAACTGGATGGATCTATCGTGCAGAACAGTATTTCAGTCTACATAATACTTTTGATGTCAACAAAGTTCTGCTGGCATCCTTTCACTTGGAACAAGAAGCTCTTCAATGGTACCGTTGGTACATCAAGGCTCATCCAGAGCCCAAATGGTCAGACTTTTGCCAGCTCCTTTTGCAATGATTTGGTCCTAGTGCTTTTGATGACTTCACCGTAGCCCTCACTAAACTTCGCCAAATTGGCACCGTGAGAGAGTATCAAACCGAATTTGAGAACCTAGCCATCCACATCGAAGGATTGTCTGATGACTTTTACCGGAGTTGTTTTATCAGTGGTCTAAAGGATGCCATCCGCTCTGAGGTCAAAATGTTCTGTCCCACCACAATGATGGAAGCCCTAGGGTTGGCTAAGTTGGAAAAAGACAAGATTTCATCCCAACAACGCTCCAAGCCCACTTTTGTTCCCTTTCGAAATATGGGTTCTCAGCGACCACCTATACCGCAGGCTCCTCGACCGACTCCTATTAAGCGTTTGTCTGAAATAGAGATGCAAGTACGCAAAGAAAAGGGGATTTTCTATAATTGTGATGAGAAATTCACTTGTGGACATAGATGTGTTCAGCAAAAGCTCTATCTCTTGGATGTGGAGTCTCTTCCTGCCTCTGAAATTGGTGACGAAGATCCAGAAACACTGGATGCTCCGGTCGACATTCAGGAACCACCTATTGAGCCTCCATCTCAGGATGACCAGCCAGAGATATCTCTCCATGCTTTAGCTAGAATCACCACCCCCCAAACAATGCGGGTCAGGGGTTACTTCAAGAAGCTTCGTCTTACAATACTCATTGATTCTGGTATCACTCATAATTTCATTGACCCTCGAATCGCCAAACAAGCTGATTGTTTTATCCATCCTTGCTCCAACTTTGAAGTCATGGTTGCCAATGGGGGCACTTTACGTTGCAAAGGGAAGTGTCGAAATGTGCGTATCTCTATGGGAGATTATACCTTGCGCTCTGACATGTTTTCCTTGCCCTTAGGTGGATGTGATGTGGTTTTGGGTGCTCAATGGCTACGCACACTTGGCCCTATCTTATAGGATTTTGCTGAACTTTGGATGCAGTTTTCCCACAATGGACAAAAACACACATTGACAGGATTACAACCAGGTTCTCTCAGCATCATCAGTTCACATCGCATGGAAAAACTCCTCAAGAAGAATTCACATGGTGTCATCGCTCAGATCCATTCCATTCAGATGCAACCATCAGCGGTCTCCACTACACCTTTGGATCTATAACAAATTATGGATCAATATACAGGTGTCTTTGTTGAACCAGTGGGATTGCCACCTTCCAGGCCAGAATACCATCGTATTCAGCTCCTTCCTTCCATCGTTCCTTCCAACATCAGGCCCTATCGCTACCCATTTCACCAAAAAATGAAGATTGAAATGCTCGTTCGGGACTTATTGAAGTAAGGTATTATTCGCCCAAGCACTAGTTCCTTTTCTTCTCCAGTTATTCTTGTTCGCAAAAAATATGGGTCATGGCGCCTCTGCATTGACTTCCAAGCACTTAATCACCTCACCATCAAGGATAAGTTTCCAATTCCTGTTGTTGATGAGCTTCTTGATGAGCTTCATGGGGCTCACTTTTTCTCCAAGTTGGATCTTCGTTCTAGGTATCATCAAATTCGGGTTCATGAGGATGATATCCCTAAAACAGCTTTTCGCACACATGATGGCCATTATGAGTTTTTGGTCATGCCCTTTGGCCTCACTAATGATCCTTCCACATTCCAGGCCTTAATGAATAAAATATTTCGACCCTACTTGCGGAAATTCATTCTGGTATTCTTTGATGATATCCTCATCTACAGTAAAACATGGGATGAACATCTCCAACATCTGTATCTTGTCATGCAACTTTTCTCTGACCATCATCTCCATGCCAAGCAGTCTAAATGTGTTTTTGGACAGAAGGAAGTTGAGTATCTCGGGCACATTATCTCAGCACAAGGGGTTTGCGTGGATCCTGCCAAAATCGATGCCATGAACAATTGGCCGTATCCTCAGACACTCAAGAGCCTTCGTGGTTTTTTGGGGTTGACTAGCTACTACTGCAAGTTTGTCAAGGATTATGGGAAGATTACAGCTCCATTAACTGTTCTATTGAAAAAGGATGTTGTTACATGGACACCTACTGCTCAGTGTGCATTTGACAAACTAAAACAAGCTATGTGTAATACACCTGTGCTAGCTATGCCCGATTTTTCCAAGCCCTTCACTATTGAGAGTGATGCTTGCGGCAATGGAATTGGTGCTGTTCTCCTTCAAGATGAACACCCCATTGCGTTCACCAGCAAATCCCTTTCAGGTAAGAATTTAGCTGCCTCTACCTATGAGAAGGAAATGATGGCTATTTTGCATGCAGTACAGAAGTGGCGCCCATACCTATTAGGGAATCATTTATGCATCAAGACTGATCACCAGAGTCTGAAATATTTCTTGGACCAGCGTGTCTCCTCCCCGGCACAACAAAAATGGGTTAGCAAACTCATGGGTTATGACTATGAGATCACTTATAAGAAGGGTAAAGACAATATTGTGGCAGATGCTCTTTCTCGCACATTTGATGCCCAAGGTTCTCTTTCAGCTATTTCTATGCCTGTTCCAAATTGGTTGCAATCTGTTCAACAAGGTTATGTCAATGACTCTTCCTTATCTCAAATCATCCAACGCTTGACCAACAACCCTTCTGTTGTACCACATTACTCTTGGGATGGTGCTTCTTAGCGATACAAGGGTCGTCTGGTGCTTCCCCAGAGCACAGATCTTCAACAGGCTGTCTTCTATGAACTCCATGCTTCTCCATCGGCAGGGCACTCTGGGTTCCTCAAAATGTATGAACGAGCACGGCGTAACTTCTTTTGGCAGGGCATGAAAAGGACAATTCAAGAGATGGTGGCCGAATGTGATACCTACAGCGCAATAAGGGTGAAACAACACTCCTTCCAGGATTGCTTGAACCCTTGCCCATACCTACACGGATTTGGACCGATATTTCTATGGATTTCATTGAAGGGCTCCCTAAATCTGGCAGGAAGACAGTGATTCTCGTTGTGGTTGATCGCCTCTCCAAATATAGTCATTTTTGTGCTCTCAACCATCCCTATACAGCCTCCTCCGTCGCTCAAATTTTCCTGGACCAGATCTTTCATCTTCATGGCATCCCTTCTTCCATTGTCTCGGATCGTGATGCGACTTTCACCAGTCATTTTTGGACAGAATTATTTTGCCACACTAGCACCAAACTGAAGATGAGTTCAGGGTATCACCCACAAACAGATGGTCAGACTGAAATTATCAATAAATGCTTGGAAACTTATCTTCGTTGCTTCACCTCGGAACAACAACATCAGTGGGAAAAGTGGCTCCCTCTCGCTGAATGGTGGTACAATACCTCTTACCACACTGCCTCTAAAATGACCCCATATGAAGCAGTCTATGGTTAGGCACCTCCAGCTCTTCTTCCATACACCCCCACCAGTTCACCAATTCAAGAATTTGACATGGTCCTTCGAAACCGCGATCAGATTCTTCGCATTTTGCAAGACAATCTTCACATGGCAAGAAATCGCATGAAGCAACAAGCTGATCAGCACCATTCTGAGCGCACTTTTCAAGTCGGCGATATGGTTTTTCTTCGTCTCCAGTCGTACAAACAATCCTCCTTGAAACTCAAAGGGCGTCATAAGCTCGCTCCAAAGTTATATGGGCCATATCGGATTCTTCAGAAGATTGGGTCCATTGCTTATAAATTGGAACTTCCTCCTTCTTCCCGCATTCATCTAGTCTTTCATGTCTCTTGTCAGAAGACCAGTAGGACCGACCATAGCATATATTCTAGGGTATGTGCCCCCACAACGAGAAGGTGCACAAACTGTCCGGATTGGGAATAATTCCAAATACACTATTAAGGAATCTGCGGTCCCAAAGGGGGTCCGCAGAATAGGAAACATCATTCCATAGTTGCGGAAACTACAGTATAGCGACCACGATGTACTACGGCATCCATAATGCACAACTATGACATACAAGAATGTACAACATGGTGAAAATGGTCCAATTACGCGGGAGACTGTACAATGGATGCTAGGGCTGAAGAAGTTAGGACTGCTGAACCTGACCCAAATGCCCCATTTTGGAAGGGGGGTCGAAGTAAATGCATGTGTGAAGCAGCTCCTCGCCTATTTTCACGGGGGTTACTTATGGCTAGATAAAAAGGTACCAGTAATGGTCGACTTGATAGCGTAGATAACGGGGTTACCTAAGAATGGGGAAGACCCTTCGTAGTATTTCAAGGGCACAGACAACGAAAAGCGCTTCGCAGAAAAAATGAACGAAAATTATAGAGTCGAGAAGGACACCTGTGGATACAAAATAGATACTATTAATGACAAAGCAGTAAGGATCGCAACAAAACTGTTAGCCATCAAGATGGCCAGAAAGAATCGCCCAAACAAGTGCACATTAGGAGTCATTTCCACCGTGGAGAAATGTGTTGCAGGGTTCTAGATGAATTGGTCATTGTTCCTAGTGAATGAGCTGATAGAGGATGCAATCCTTGTACAGGATCAAGGGAAATCATTCACGTATTCCTGTTTATTGATCCTCATTGCAATGGTTGCCTGCAATGAACCAATAGATTACCAGGGGATGGTCAGACCAATAGTTGGGGTGTGCCAAGGAGAACAGTACAAAAATTTATGGGAGTTAGATGACAAGGAGCGCGTAAAGACAAACAATATCATCTTCTACATATACTTAGAATTGTTGAAGAATGGTGCAGAGGAGATCCCACGAATAATAGAGGAAGCAGTGCAAAAGCATCCACGAGTCGCAAGATTGTCAGCCGAACCGCACATACTTAAAATACAAGCATGCGCCGACCCAGGAAAACAGTGGTTGGCGACATAGTATAAGTTGACGAATGAGTAGTTAGATGCGATAATATATGATTGTCCTTGAGAATGGAAAATTCTAGTAGCAGAGGAGGAATTGTCGGATCCGGAAAAGTGCAGCCAGCAACCGGACCAAAACCAATAGAAGAAGATAAACACTCAGACAGTGCACATGAAGATACAAACAATATAGAAGAGGATCACCACTCGCGCACCGCAAGTCATGGTGGAGCATCGAAAAATGAACAGACTCCAACGTTGAGGCACGATGCGAGGAAGGAAGAACAATGTTTCGGATTGAAAAGGGATAAGGGAGCGCACCCATCAATATATCTCAAGAATAGATGGGAAAATTCATACAACAAATAACAACAGTGGTGGAAGACAACCGGGAGAAAGCCACTTAGCATGCGACTGACTTCTTCAACAACGTATCGCAGCTATTGGAAGTATTAACATAAGCAGTGACTGAGACCAGACTTAAACATGAAAAGGTGCAACCCAGTCCCTCAGCACACAGAACCAAGGTAGACATCGGCACAAAACCAATATTAGTTCATATACTGTCGCAAGCTATAACAATAGGAGCAGAAGAATTGGATGCAGAGTTAAGAAAGCATGACCAGATCATGGTAGATTTCAACATTTTGCTGATACTGTCACTACAAAAAATTCAGACAGCAACAAGCGAAGAAATTGTGGAACGCGAAGCAACAACACATGATCGAATGAACCAGTATAAACGACAGGTGCGGAACATCGAGGTGGAAATTCAACACATAAAGGAAGAAAAGGAATTAATCTTGAGAGATGTTGCAAAGGAAATTGAAGATAGGTGGAGGTTGGAGCATGCGCTTTCAATCGCATGCGAAGAAGTACCCGAAGTAGATAAATATAATTTACCCAAGGGAAAGGCAATACAGCTGGGATTAGTTATTGCAGACTTGCAGAAGGAAAATGAATCCTTGCAGGAAAAGGTGGTACCTAACACACCACCATAGCAGATTCATGATAGACAGAATGAGATAGAAGAGGCTGCGACTAAGATCAAAGAGACGGAAAAGGAGGCCCAAAAAATTGCTGAAGAAGTCACCAAGTTCTAGGTATGTTTAGTACAAGATGAACATCTGAGCCAAATAAATGCGCAAATTAGTGAGGTAGAGACACAGTTGGAATCCTTGAAGGGATCGCTTAAATCTATTCCCTTACTCACACAAATGATGAAGGTTGTGGAACTAAAGGGAATGCAACATCGGGTAACTAAGGCACGCAAAAGGAAGCAAATGAGGACTACACACCTAGATGAGATACAAACAAAGGAAGAACTACTGGCAGTAAAAGAAATGGTAGGGATGGAACAGGTCAAGCAAGATCTGGAAAAGGCACAGCAAATGAGTGGCGAGCACCCAACAGAACAATAGGTAGAATATTGCGTAGTACTCAAAGTATCAGCAAAGGAAGTTGTTGACCAAATTAGAACTACATATGATGATTTCAAGTCCCAAGTAAACGCACCAGAGGTGTCTAGATGAAGTGGCTCGAGGGAGAGCCACAAGTTTTTGTTGGGGGCTTGTTGACATGGGGTTAGAGCGCATAAAGTGCGAAAGCCAACAACGACAAAGAGGGAATTCGCGGAAGAAAGGACCATTCGCAGAGAACAAGGAAGCCGACAAAAGCACAAGTAATGGTTTAGTTAGGTAGAATGGGTCATTTGGACCATTTTGTAACAACTTAGTTGTCTATAAATTGAACCATGATTGTAAGCCTAAGGGAAAGGAATAATAATTGATCCTTGAATTGATCGATTGATTATAGACTGTAATACATCGCATCTATGTATTTATCTTTTTTCGGAAAGTTCTGTTTTGAGTATATGGATTTGAGATAATCCACTTGGAACTGTTCCTGCAAAGGTTGTACCATGGATTTTGAGATGAGTTAATGCATGAGGATGTCCGATTATGTCTCTATTATGTTTCTACCTGTGTCACCATGTTATGGATGAATGTTCTCTTGATCTTGCGGTGTGTTTAAGGTTTTGTTGCTATGTCGATTAGTTTGCAGTGTGAGTTGATGCGAATGTTGACTACATGTTGTTGATGCAGATGTTAAAATATATATTTGATTTGTTAGCATAATGCAAAGACAATATCTCTGATTTCTGTAGCGATTGAGTAAGGGTTAATGCATGTATTCTCCCTATTATAGAAACATGGTTCCTGCATCACCCCTTGTACATCTCAGGTGAGACCTCACTCGCTCTGCAAGTGTTGCTAGAAAGGGTAAAACCTTTATGGGTCGATGCCTAAGGGTGTTTGGTTGTTGTTTGTTAAAAACAGTGCGAAGTGAACCCCTGTCGACAGAACTGTGTCAACAACCATGACCAAGGAGGTGAAATCCAAGGTATAGTTTCTCTTCCCTCCCGTACGAGTCACTCAGCTCGTTGTAGGGAGACGACACTATACCATGCAGGCTGAACTACTGACCCACACTTGATGCAAGGTATATTAGTGGCCAAACTCAGGACATCGCTAAGGAGAAACTGTGGGTGGAATTGACTCCTGAAGTTAGTTATTTCCATTGGGAGGTGTTTCCAAGTCTTGTTGATTGGAACATTGGCACCATTGTTGGTAGAACTAGCTCCTTGTTACATTCACTAGTTAATTGGTGCATGGATCCCATTATCACCATCGGTTGTACTTTGGGAGGCCCAGTTACATTTGAGAGGAAGGACATTAGGTCTTTTTAGGGAATTTACATTTATTTTATTTTTAAATATAAGTTCACTAACTCGTAATTAAAAAGAACCTACTTGTGGGAAATCTTGCACTAAAACCAACTTTGCACATATCACTCACTTATTGCACCATATTGCATCTATTGTGGTCGCCATATTTTTGCATTTGTTCAATTTTGTTTAATGCCACCATCACTCTCATTTGACACAAATTCTTCATCATAGAGGAACAAAACAACACCCTAATATAGTCTCAAAGATAATAAGGCCTCTCCCCTCTCTCGAGGGGTGTTTTTAGACCATCTCCCTTTGGTTCATGCGGAAGACACTCTAGCCAAGGGATGCTCCCATGCCACATTGATAGTATCATATAGACGATATCGCTCCTTGATCAGATCATTTTCTCCTCTCGGATAAAGTGTTAATCCTTCTACCTCCTACACCACAGGAAGAAGATCATTTTCATTTTCTCCCCTTGGAGAGAATCTAGACACATTTACCCCTCCTCCTCTAGGAAGAGGGTCCCCTTTAAATTTTACTCTTAGAGCCCTTTTGAGCACTTTGATCCATCCTCTCTCATAGGATTCCATTCATTGTTTTCAACACCACCCCAGTCTCCCCCTCATGGATTAAACCACACACAATATACAATGGAAGGACCAAATCCACCTACCCTACCTTTAATGGCTAGTATAAATCTCCCTGATTTGGTCAAACTAATCAATGACCCTATTTCACATGATCCAAAATGTCTAGCTATGTCAAATAAAATTCCCTCTGGCATTCCTAACTTCGAAGGGAAGCAAGGGGATGAAACCCCGAACCATGTCATGTCCTTCCATCTGTGGTCTTCTTCTAACAACATAGTGTAATATTCGGTGAGACTTCGCCTCTTTCAGCGTGCCCTCACTAGAACGAAAGCTAAATGGTACATGAACTTACTGAGATTTTCCCATGCCACCTTTGCAACATTAACCACCACATTTTTCAGTTAATTCTAGCTTCCAATTTTCCATGACCTTGGTCTCAAAATTCTCACAGAGTTTCGACAAAATACATTTACCCACATCGTGGACCATATCCATGAGTGGCATAAACGCCTAAAATTGAAATACAACCACCATTCTTGTTGGATTGGTTCATCAAATCACTCCAACAATCCATTGTTAAGGATGTCACCACCTCCATTCCACAAAGAAAGGAAGAGTATATTCTAAAATCCCAGCAATTCAATTTGTTATATGCACAATCCAACTACCTTTACACTATCCTCCCTGATGCCCCCCGACATCGATCATTGGATCCTACACCTGTGGGCTCATCACATTCGACAAATGGGATTATTGGCTCTATTTCCCACTTAGTAAAGGTTCCTCCTACTACTCCAATGCCATTCAATATGGCTCTGCAATACCCACCCATACCACTTGTGTTAGTACCCCCTCCTCCAATACCAACCCCACCAGTTGGTCAGTTACAGTATTGACCCTATAGTGCTACTTATCTAAACGACAGCCAAACGACAGTGATTCCTACATCGCAAATGGAACAATTCATTCCTACATCCATATATTATGGAGCGCAAACCACATTTATCCCACCACTAGGATATAACCCTTACTATCCATTTCCATTCCTAATAAGTTAGCAACCCACACCTCACATGGTGGTCAACCTTGTTCAACCTTCTTTCGCACAACAAGATCAACAGTTTGAGCAGTTGAACACTACAAATCCCCAGAATCCTCAGATTCAGGGGAAGAAGAAACGAAAGAACAAGAAAAACCAGAAGCAGGGGAAAGGGGGAAACCATCCCCCCAGTAAAACCAAAACCCGGGTAATAAAAAAACAGGGACTAATAACCCCCTAAAGCAAGGGAAGAACACCAACCTGAGGACCAATTACTGTTGCTCCATTTGTGGCGAATATGGTCATTACACCCATCACTTCCCTCTTATCCCTGACTACCAACTGTTAGTGGAATCCAAGAAGAATACCGTGACAAATCCTCCTCAAGCCTCAAATCCTCCCCAAACCAAAACCATTGTATTACAAAAACCCTTTTCCAATTAAGGGGTCATTACGCAACAAAAAGATCCTTGCCCTTCCGACGATGACTCTTTTCAAAATATCTACACATTGGATGTTAATCTTTAGATTCGAGCCAAAGGTTGTGATAGGCATAAAGCTCCCGAAATGGAAGACATCCCTATCCCCTTGGGGGGGCCTCTACAAATAAAATGCCCAAGTTCTGAACAAATCCCTTGGATTCCAAAGGTTCCACTTTGACGTACACATAATAACCCCCATATGAAATCTTCCCACAATTACAGTATTGTGGATGACTTGGATCAATCTCTTGCATCCATGTCCACATTAGAGGTGCTCCAGTAATTCCCAACCAAGTGCAAGGCATTACTTAATGCACTAGGAACTGTTGATCCTTCTGACTCGCGCCTCATGCCCTTTTATCTCTACAAAGGTGAATCGTGACTACCCTCCTCAATTTCATTTCAAGTCCCTGTGACAGTGAAGAGAATTATGACTTATAGATGAAGGTGCATCCACTTGCATCATGTCCTCTAATGTTTGGAAATGATCAGGGTCACCTGAGCTATTTCCCTCATCAATCACCCTTCACGCATATGATGGGAGACCATTCCAACCTAGAGGATTGTACCAAAATGTCCCCACAGATCTGTGGGGAAAGATGGTCATGATCAATATTGAAGTAGTTGACTCCCAAATCGACCACAACATTCTCTTGGTGTGTAGTTACATGTATTCCATGAAGTCACTCGCCTCCTTGGTCTTCTGTATCATCATGTTTCCCTTAAATGGGAAGATTGTCACCCTCGACCAACTTAACTAATATGGTCCCAATGCCACTAGTAACCCTAACAATATCCTACCTACTGTCGTCGGCACAAACCAAAATCCCTATGTTGATATTTCCCCCAGCATGTACAAGGCCTCCAATTTGCTAGGAGTATACACTAAACCACCACCTGAGAACCCCACATCCATTAATGGCCTAATTTGTACAACTTTCACCATTGAAAAATGGTCCCACCTCCTCCTCAACACCATCATCAACAATGTCGTTGAACCATGGCATCGAAAAAAATGTTGAGTCCATTGGTACCCATGATCTTCCAAATCCCTTTCTTGTATCCCCCCACAAGTGTACAATGGATGTTGGTTATGGTTTAGATGACTCTACGTAGGATCACTTTGGGTATTCCGGCATGGTACCTTGCACTACCCTACCTAGAAATGGGTTATAAACCCGTAGCCCACTGATTTTATCTCTATGTCGATTGTTACACCTACTAGGACGGTTATTCCATCCATCTTGCTAGTCAGACCTACAACATCCACAACTAAACTGCAATCGTTCACCACTAAGACCACAACAAGGGGCATAAAACAACAAAAGCTGAAAGGCCCCCTCCTACCTAACCCTACACTCGACTCATCAAAGGTCACTTAGCCTAAAGCTGGGGGGTCAACCACAGTTAAAATCCCTTGTATCGACCAATACTACCCCCAGAGGATCACTCCACCATGTGCTCGTTGCGGGAAACAAGGCCACATGACCAACATATGCCCCACCTTGCTAAAGCTTCGGAAATTGCTCAACACCTCGACTAGTATAACCCATCCTCCACCAACCATAGAAGGGTGCACGTCATCATCACCCACCTCTAAGTCAAAATAATTGCGTATGAATCACGCATGTAACATGTTATACAACTTGACGAGAACTTGATACTCAAAACGAGAAATCTAGCCATAAAAAGTCATATTCTTCCATAAAAAAACACCAAAAAAAAAACTGAATCAAAAAAATGGTGCTACTGGTAGCACCACTTTTTAATTCGGGGTTAAAAATATAGAAATAGACCAAAACAATTGTTATTGTTGTTTACAAAAACCTTAAAATCAAGTCCCAAATTGAAAACTAATGCTACCGGTAGCACATTTTTTCAAAAAATGGTATTATTATATCATTGTATTATAATTTCAAATTGTATTATTAAATCTCTTAGTAACACTATATAAAACTATCACTAAGTTAAACACAAATTAGTCAAGAAATTATTTGACTACTCTTTCCATATAAAATAAAATAATTTATGATATTATTCATAATAAAACCATGTATTAAACCATAAAACGTAGAAGTTATGATATTTGAGCGTACAAGGGAGGAAATGTTGTACCACCCATTTTGAGGGGTGCTAAAATTACAACTTTCTGGAAACGATGAGTGGCATCATTGCAGTCGAAACCCTAAATCGACCCTCAGATTGAAAAGTGGACCTCCTAGAATCACTATCATTTTTATTCGAGGCTAAATTAAAAAACAATGTGAAAATTCAAATCACAAAACTTATTAAAAAAATTAATAATCAAATTAAAAAAAATTACAAGCTTACAAAAAAAAATTATAAACAAAAAATTAAAAAAACAAATACAAAAAAAATTGTAAAAACAAATCAAAATAAAACACTATTTTCAAATTTTCAAAAAAAAACTCCAAACAAAAAATTTTAAAAATTCAACAAATTTCAATAAAAAAACCCAAAGAAATTTCAATTTAAAAAAAAAAACAAAAAAAAAAGTTTTAAAAAACATTTCAAAATAAAACAAATTTTTAAAAATTAAAAAAAAACAAAACAAAACAAAAATTTTAAAAATAACTTAAAAACCAAAGTTTAAAAATTTAAAATTAAAATTTAAAACCACATTTAAAAAATTAAATTAAATTAAAAATTAAAAATTTATAAATTTAAATTAAAATTTAAAAAAAAAACATAAAAAACAGTCCCCCTCCCCTCTCTCTCCTCTCCCTTCCCTCGTATGCCACTCCTCTACCCCCTCCATCCTCCATCGTTCCCTCTCCCTCCCCATGCTCCGTCCACCATCCCTGTGCCCCACTTCCCCCTCCCACTTCCCCCCTCCCCGTTCCCCTCCCCACCCCACTCCCGCTCACACCACCACCTTCCCTTCCCCCTCCCAATCCCCACCCCATGCCTTCTCACACCGCATCCTCCCCTCCCTTCCCTGCGCCCCCTGCCCATCCACCCCCCTTCGTAGCAAGTCGCGATTCTGAGAATCGCGCCGCTACGGAGGGGCAGCGCTTGGGCGAAGAAGTGAGCGGATCCACTCACTTTTCTACCCAAGAGTCTCCTCTCCACTCAATTATTCGCCCAAGTGTCTCCCCTCAACAACGGCGCAATTCCCGATTATCGGGAATCGTGTCGCCGTAGAGGGGCGACGCTTGGTCGGAGAAGTGAGAAGATCCGCTCACTTCTTCACCCAAGTGTCGCCCCTTCACGGCGGCACGATTCTCAGAATCGCGGCCTGTTGCGAAGGGGGGTTGGTGGGAACAGGGCACGGGGCAAGGAGGGGGAGGGGGAAGGGGAGGCAACGGTGTGAGCAGGCACGGGGTGGGGAGGGGGAGGGGGGAAGGTGGAGGGGAAGTGGGGCGTGGGGATGGTGGAGGGGGCAGTGGGAGCGGGAGGGAATGGTGGAGGATGGAGGGGGTAGGGGAGTGGCAGATGGGGGAGGGGAGAGAGGGGAGGGGTACGATTTTATTTTTTTTTAAATTAAAATTTTAATTTTTAAAATTTAAAAATTGTGTTGACTTTTAAATTTTTGTTCATTTATTTTAAGTTTTTTTTTTATTTAATTTGTTTTTTGGTTTTTTTAATTTTTCTTTTAAAATAATTAAAATTTTTAGTTTTGTTTATAAAAAGATAAAATTTCATTAAAAAAATTTGAAATGCGTATTTTTTTGTTTTTGTTTTTCCAAAATTGAGCATAAAATGACTTTTTTAAGATAAAAATTTAAAGAAAAAACTCTAAGAATATATGTATTTTCCATTCTAATTAGCTCCCAAATTTTTTTTTAAAATGAAAATGTATATATTTTGCATTCTAATTAGTTACTAAATATATATAATTTTGTAAAATTCGAAAAAACGTACTTGTAAATAAAAATTACAGTTTTTTTATGACCAAGAAGATTCAAAATCGCAAAAAAAGGCTCAAAATGAAAAATGGTGCTACCAGTATACACACTTTTTGAAATGGAGGTAAAAATAGCTACTAAACTTGACCCCCCAAAAATCGAGAACAATGTCGGGTTCTCATCAAGTTGTATAATATGTTATGCTCAATTTGTTCCCAGTTTGGGCATTACCCACCATTGTCCCGATCTCCCTTGATTTCGAGACACGTTGGAAACCATTCACCTCACTCAATCGACAGTTGAGCCCTCTTTCCCGCTAAACCCTGAATTAGCTTCTATCAATGTGGTGACTACATCAAAAACACCAATTGCTCCTCCATTACGCCCTACATTTACGACAATTCCCGTTGTGGAGCCTACTACGCTGTAAGACTCTCGACCTATAGATCTTATGACAATAGTACCACATAATGGATGCTCCTCCTGTAGGAAAAACATGAACATTCTCCCCCCCAGGGCCATCATATCCATTTTGGATCAAGTCAACTCACCCACGGTACAGACAAACCTTCATGCCCAATTACCACGACCCCATCGATCTTGCGTCAATACTTCCCACTTCTTGTTCCAATGTCCCATTTTGCGCACAGAATGAGAATATCATATTGAACTGATGAGAGTCCAATATCATGTTACTGACCTCAGCATGGCCCTTCATGGCTTACCAACTGAGGAAGTATTTTCTCCCTTGTCGGATACCATCGATACTTCATCTCCTCTAGCTGACATCCTCACTAGTAGTGATTCCTCATCTTCCGATGAAGACTTGGATCCACCACAAGAATTCCAAGTGTTTAAACACTGCTTGGGGCCCCTAATTAAATTTTGGATGTCCCTCCATAAGTATGGTGCCACCAATGGTAACCCCATAGTTTCCCACATTTAATGGCCCCCAACACAACGAAGGATTGAAACATCTCTTGTTTCCCTTCTTATTTTTCACCCTTTCCCCTATTTTTCTTTCTTATGTCCAGTCCATTGTTTGGGTATGAGAATAAGTCTATATTCTCTTTATGCAGATGATGTCATGAGTAGACATATGTATCAAATATGTAGATGGCACAAGTCAAAGGTCCAAGAACCTTGCATCAACTTCTTGGGCTATTTATTCCCCCTCCGACACCCTCCACCACACTGCCGATGTATGTTTGGGGGCACTCACAAACAACCAAATAGAATATGATGATGTCATAGGTCTCTTAAGAGATGCCACCCACCTTGGCATACACCATCTGCATGTACACCTAGACTCCCAGCTAGTTGTATCGCAACTGAACAATGTATTTCATGTCCTCAATCCCCTCTTTTTCTGCAAGTTCTTGCACGAGTGTGTCTTCTCATCTGATAGTTTGAAACCATCACTTTCACGCATATACCAAGAAACTTCAATGTATTTGTCGATTGTGTCTCTAATGAGGTCTTGAACTAGAACTTGATCCATCACGTGACTTCCTAGTCCTACACATCCAACAAACAACACACACACACACATATATATAATGTGTACACACCTACCTCTATGCATACATATATATCATCATCGTGCACTATGCATCATATGTTGCATCCAAATCATATGAGTTAGTATCTACTAATACATATGCATCACATTAACATATAAAAAAAAATGAACAACACATCACTATCATCAACATACATAGACACATTATATATGAATGGGAAATATATCACATATACCACAAAAAATTAAATGGTATACATATGTCTCATTAAAAATAGTTTTCATGTCCAAAAAATGGACCTCAAGAGGCATATACAAAATAGTCTTATGGGGGATACATCATACAACTTTCCTCCCATAGGATCCATCAAGTCCATATACAAAATTGGGCCCATAGGCCTATACATCAGACTCAAGATGCCCCGCTAGATGGTGAATCACGTGGCACCGTAATAGCCAACGAACATATGGCCTCACCTCTCACTACCTCGAGATCCGGTCCCTTATCTGGTCCAGGTCCGGGTCCAGGTCATGGTCTCTATCTTGGTGGAGGGCCCTGTCCCCCTTACACCTCCCTTTCCACATGGCAAGCCATTGCCACTCTTCGCATAACCTGATGCCATGTAGGCCCACACTTTTATGGTAGTTGGAGAATCAAGGCTAACTCCTCATCATCAAGATTGGTGACACCTCTGTCGTCGATCCCCTCCAATATAGTACCAAGCCACCTCTACAGGTCAGCTAAGAAGGAAGTGACTGCTCTCCTGCGAATACCCACCCAGTAGGATCTCCCCCCACTGCTTTTCCACTAGACAAAGCCACACCCCCAATAGCCATCCCCACCTCTACTATCGGTCTGGAGCCCTATCTTGTCGCCGATGCTACCCATCATGTTCGGCTAGTCGTATCAACCCAATATCTGCATCACAAAAGGGAAACCACCATCCATACATGATAAACATAAAAACTATTTGCAACATCAAAACATGTACAGAAATACATGTAACTATCATACATAAACACAAAACGTACCTGAGTCATCGAAACCCCCTACAGGGGGTAGTAATCTAGATCCCATCGATAATCCATGTTACTCCAAGGGTATCTCTCCATCTTCCCAACCAACTCCTCCCACACATCCAATATGTGTGGGTTATATTAAGCACCTATATCCCCACCACCAGTGCAGGGTATCACTCGCCCCCAGTACATCATGCAAGGCTCCTGCAGCCCCTCTGAGGCACCACTACTAGTGGCCTCAGTGTCAGATAACGCTCAAATAAATAGGAGCACAACACGCTCCCATAACAGAAGGTCGTACTTGAACCTCCCCACTGCAAAGATCTCGTCTACCCAATCATAATGCGAAGCAACAATGGTCCCCATGCCACTTTCCTCCTGGAAATCATACACTACATGATCTCCAACTGCCCCCCTATGATCATGTTGGGAGACACAACCCCCAACACCCTCACTATAGTTGTCTCCACAGCCTTCACCAGTAAGGCCCTCAAGTGACTCAACAAAATTTGACCAGAGTTCATAGCACTATGATCCCCATCATAATACCGATCCACTAGTCCATGAATCATTTGTCCCTCCATCTGTAGGGGGACTGCCTCTTGTACATTGCGGTGAGATAACCCTATCAAAAAATAAATGTCTGGAGATGTCATGCTCAGGTCCTCTCCACCGACTCTGAATACTCCCCTATCAGGGTCCCACATGTCTAGTAGCATCCATAATAGGTACTCAGATGATTGCAACAAGGGGCACTTGAAGAACTTCAAGAGCCCTGCGTCCCGTAGCATCTGAGTTATTACGATGTCCCCTAGCACCAATCACATAAACTCATCATAGTTCTGCTCCTACCACTCCACAACACCCACAGTGGCCATGATGTATTCACAATAACCGTCAAAGGGGAAATTTTCCTCCATACATCCTCTATCAACAAAACCATACATACGCGCACCCCTCCCCTTAGGAGGCTCGCGTGAAGCATGACATCACCTAAGAAAAGACATGCCCTGCGTGACCGTATTAGGCTTATCTGTGCAACACTAGCATGGGGGATTTAACTGCTTCGGTCGTGCTATGTATCGCAACTATCCGATAAACATTCATGCTACATCAATGAACGGTTGAAGCACTCATGTGTCGCGCTACACGCGAAACAATACATTTTTTCCGCACGAAGTGCCCACGCTACCACCGCCCGCAATTTTTATAAAATCTCGCGCTACCACCACGCACAATTTTCCCATTATCCCACGCGATTGTGTGGGATTTATTTTAAATCCCATGTGGTATCCATTTATGAGCTAAAAAATATCCCTGACACCCCAAGGACACACTTTTCCTACAACTACCCCATCCAAATTACAAATATAGGGAAAAGGCATACATACAACTCGTGGCTCATCCAATGGAGGCATAGATCTCCTAGAATCACCACAAATGATCTCTAGGGTGACATCAAGGATTAGTATAAATGATTTTGAAATGTGGGTGTTGATGTATATGTAACTTCGGAATGTATTTCACATATATGTATATTGTATTCCTATAGAGATGTTATTATTCCTCTATACGGAAGTGTCGTCATTTATATTGTAAGTGTCGTAACTTATACTTGATGGGTTATTAGACCACCTTGTTGGGGTCGGCCCTGTATAAGTCATGTGGGTCAAAGGGTTATTAGACCACCCTATTGGGGGTCGGCCATGTAGGTCAAAGGGTTCTTAGACCACCCTAGTGGGGTTCGGCCCAGTCAACATTATGTTAAGTGGTTAAGTTGAGGCCAACCTAGTTGAGTAAAGGTCAAGTCAAGTTAGTGTATAAATAGAGAGTGTGTCTCTCTCATTTTACACATTCTATTCTCTCACTCACACTTGGGAGAGTGGCGCACTTGTGGAGGAGGAGGCTATGCTTCTAGGAGAAGACTATCTCTTGTATTCTGGTTGTATCATTGCTCTATCTATCTCTGAGGAAGTTATTGGGGTTTTTCACCTTGATGGTTTTCCCCAAGTAAACTATGTGTCTCTTGTGTGCTTGCATTATTGTGTCCATGGTTGATATGCTATAGATTTGATGTACATGTTGTTCTCTCAGTTAAGATCCTACATCATATTGAAGTAAATTCTGAAAATTTAACATGGTATCAGAGCTAGCCTGAAAGAAGGCATGATATGGCATGTATGACACTTGTTACACTTACGATGCTAGAGCTTGATATAGCAAAAACCATTCATCGTAGCACTTTCGCTATAAATCCATTTTGGAGAATTTTTCGGATCTGAAACTTTTACAAGTCGAATATCATATCCACATGTACCTTGTGTCCAAAGGACAACCTCTAATTCGTTTTACTTTGTGATTTATGATCTGTACAATATAGGGTTTCTGCCTCTTCCAGATCTGAGTCAAAATCAGGTGACCTTGGGAAAAAGGTCATAACTTGGGATAGGAAGCTCCAAATGCAAATTTCGTAAAAAGTGATAGGTAGTACATAGACTGTACTATCTCAGGAAAAACGTTTAGAGGCCGAAGTTGAACCAGTGACACGTGTCACGCCGTACAAGTTCTCTCTCCTGTATTATCCCATAAACAGGTCACGTTGCGACACTTGGAATAACTCTCTCTTAGATAATCCAATTGAGGTCAGACCTATTGAGATGGAAAGATAACAGGTCGGGCTATCTCAAGAAAATGTTTCAGAGGGAGATGAGGCTAAGGCCTTCCATAAGAAGATTACAATCAATCTTGACAGGTATGGCTTACAGGTATGTTTCATGGTTAAATTTATCATATGTTTGTCTTCATATCATTATAGTACAATATTGATTAATTACTAGACTTGTCATATCACCTTAATAGAAGATATTCATTGATTAAGGTTTTGACACTTATGAATATACTAATGCATTGTGATGTTGTATGAGGTTTATGTTGTTCGCTAACATAAAAGGTACACCAAGAAAGACAAATCATGTTCTACTTCAAGAACATATGATCATGGTGACATGAATACAAAGATTCATCCATTGTCATGGATCACATAGAAGATCTACTTTCGAGGTATGTATAACTTGGTCCTACAATGGTTAACCTATGAGACATGCAGGTTACTAACACGAGTCACTGAAGAGAACCAAAAGACATTATGCGGGTATGTTAGACATAACTAGCTAGCATGCTAATCCAGGTATGTTTTTCCTATATCAAGCTAGAATCCTACCTTGTGTTAGGATATTATACTGTTGTGTTGTTGATAATGATTATTCATGAAGTCATAGGTTTGAATAGTCATGGTTGTATGCATATTATGTTTCTTACCATAATTGATGATATGACTAACCAGAAGAATCATGAAGGTATAGGTTTGAGTAATCACCGGTTTATGCATTGATGATTTAACTAATCAAAAGAGTCCTATGATCAAATAAGAATATGCATGAGTAAAAGAAGACTTCCCTGAAACCTTGAATACTAATGTTTATTATTTCTGTTTGAAATGATCATGACTATACATGCTTAAGATTATTGTGTTTTGATAGTATTGAGAATATACTAATGAATGTATGAGATTACAAGGATAACACAATCATGATACTAATAAGTATGCATAGGGATCTAGGATGAATATAGGTTCAAGGACAGGTAATCCAGGAAGCAAAGATCAAGATGGAGCTCACTCCAGTAGTTTCTGCAAGGATGCAGATATCCAGAGGGAGTTGACCATCCTTCTTCCTTCCACAATAGAAAGGTGTAGAAGAAGCTACTTCAGCAGCTCCTGCAAGGAAGCAAAGACTCAGAGGGAGTCCACCCAACAAACAAACAAAGATAAGTATTTTAATTACCACTTCTTACATATTTGTTTGTTTAAATAAAATTGTTCAATGATGTATAGGCTTATGTTCCTAGACTTAGGATATGTATTATGCATATTAGAATGATTTCATTAATGAACAATATACTACTAATATGCATTTGATGGGTAAGTGGCCTATGGCACTATACAACATTCCATTGCTACCTATCTAGAATGAAACCTCTTTGCTAACATGTTGGGAGTTGTGCACACTCTTAACAATGTTCTGGTAGAGATTAGAAGGCATCTAGAAAGTTACGGGATATGGATAAATGTTGTATTGAAGCATTGGCTAAAATAATTGCATGACTGTATGACATATTTCTTTATGTGTAAGAATTTGTTCTGAAAACTATGAGATGTTTTCTAATCATGCAATTTAACTTGTTTTGTAGGAAAGATCGTATACCATCACCTACAAAAGAAGGACTACAACATTTGTTCAAAGCAACAAAATTATCTATTGAAGATATTGAAGTTCCCAGGATACGGGAAGAATGCCATGATCCGTCGATCATGAAGAACGATGTTTGGGATGTGGTACCAAGATCTGAAGGGAAGTTTGTTATGACTTCCATATGGATCTATCAGATCAAGCATGTTGTAGATGGCAGCATAGAGAAGTATAAAAGTGATGAAATGGAAGATACACCAGATGGATGTCAAGACTGTTTTCTTGAATGGTGTAGTTGAAGAGGAAGTATATGTGGAGCAGCCACTCGGTTTCGAAATACATGACAGGGAGTCATAGGTGTGGCAGAGTGCATGTGGGATATTCCTTGGTCAAGGGAAGTACACAGTAGATATCCTGAAGAGATTCGGGATGATGGATTGCAAGGCCATGGCCACACCTATGGCATCGAATTTGAAGCTTCTATGTGATGCTTCATCTGTGTCGGTTGATGTCTCTATGTATCGTCAGATGATTGGGTCCTTGATGTACCTGACGAACACGAGACCAGATATTTGCTTTGCGGTGAACACATTGAGCCAGTTCTTGACGGATCCGAGGAGTGTTCACCTGGTTGCTGTAAAGCATGTTCTGAGGTACCTGAAGGGTACAGTGGATTATGGGCTCAAGTATGAAGCGAATCAAAAGTTTAACCTGTAGGGTTATGTTGATTCAGATTGGGCTGGTAGTGCTGTAGATAGGAAGAGCACATATGGATGTTGCTTCAGTATGGGATCAGGTGTGATCTCTTGGTTCAGCAGGAAGCAGTCCTGCGTAGCACTCAGTACAGCTGAGGTAGAGTATGTTGCAGCCTGATTAGCTAGTTGTGAGGTGGTATGGCTTCGGAAGCTACTGTCTGATTTATTTGATCTCCCGTTGGATGCTACTGGTATCTTTTGTGATAACCAAAGTTGTGTGAAGCTGTTTGAGAACCCAGTGTTTCATGACAGGTCGAAACACATAGAGATAAAATATCACTATATCAGGGATATGGTGCAGAGAAGAGATGTGAAGCTCCTGTACATTGCGACGGACAAGCAGATTGCAGATGTGCTGATGAAGCCACTAGCCAGGGTGAAGTTTGAGTACTTCAAGGAGAGGCTTGGTGTTCTTCATATTGATGACACTTCGAGGAAGAAGTGATGGACACATTTGCAGAAGCCATTCCAAGCATGTTGGAAGGAGGATCCTTCACATGGCTGTGGATGTAAGCGCTGGATCATGAGCATCAGGATGATGCTCCAGTTACTGCTTTGTATACGCATCATGTTGGACGTTGGATATGATCAGTTGGATCATTTATATATGTACGCATCATGTTGTATGTTGGATATGATCAGTTGGATCATTTATATGTCTATGTATGTATGCATCATGTTGGATGCTGGATAGGATCGGTTGGATCATTTGTATGTATTTTGTATATGCATCATGTTCGATGCTTGGACCATGTATCTGCATATGTATCAGGTGGATCATGTATGGTGATATGTATCATGTATTTGTATTTGTATCAGGTGGATACACTGTATGATCAGGTGGATCATGTATGATGATATGTATCAAGTACATACTTGGTATGCATCAGGTAGATGCATTGTATGATCAAGATGATCATGGATGACGAGCTTCAGATGACATGCAGCAGGATGTTGTAGTGATGATGATCAGGATGATCATGTGTACATCAGGATGATGTATGGTGAGTATCAGGTTGATACTCTGTGGCCGTGGAACAGGTTGTGCAGATAAGCATGTAATTTGTGCCCTGGGAGATTTGCAGATAGTCTTTCGAGGTTTTGCCCATGGCATGTAATTTGTACCCTGGAATATCTGGCAAATGCTCTTTCGAGGTTTTGCTTGGGAGGACATATAATTTGTGCCCTGGGAGATCTGCAGATAGTCTTTTGAGGTTTTTCCTATGGCATGTAATTTGTGCCCTGGGATATCTGGCAGATGCTCTTTCGAGGTTTTGTCCTATGGCATGTAATTTGTGCCCTGGGATATCCGATAGGTTGAGCCGTGTGCTCGTAATCAGTCCTGGGATGCTCTTTCGAGGTTTTTCCATGACCACATGTAATTTGTGCCCTGGGAGATCCAATAGGTTGAGCCTTGTGCTTGTAATCAGTCCTAGGATGCTCTTTCGAGGTTTTGTGGTGACCACATGTAATTTGTGCCTTGGGAGATCCGATAGGTTGAGCCTTGTGCTCGTAATCAGTCCTGGGATTCTCTTTCGAGGTTTTGTGGTGGGGTCGCATGTAATAAGTCCTGGAGATCTGGACAAGATGAAAAAGGCCTCAGATGCTCTTTAGGGTTCTTGCTAGTCAAGAGACTCTTTTAAGGTTTTGTGATGCATGTAATAAGTCCTGAGATTTCCACAGTATGGCCAGTGATGATGAAGACCTGCAGGTGGTGGGCCTACATCCAGTATGAAAAAGGACTGGCTCTATAGAACTTCCTATGACAAGTAGATTCAGAGATTGATTGAGATAGCAACAGCAGTGATGATGATGATGACTCAATGACGATTATCCAGTGACGATGATCCAGAGAAGATGACTTGTGCTAGAAGACCTGTGTCGAGAAATACCTTCCTAGTTAAGAGGGAGTGTTGATGTATATGTAACTTTGGAATGTATTTCACATATATGTATATTGTATTCCTATAGATATGTTATTATTCCTCTATACGGAAGTGTCATCATTTATATTGTAAGTGTCGTAACTTATACTTGATGGGTTATTAGACCACCTTGTTGGGGTTGGCCCTGTATAAGTCATGTGGGTCAAAGGTTTATTAGACCACCCTATTGGCAGTCAGCCATGTGGGTCAAAGGGTTATTAGACCACCCTAGTGGGGTTCGACCCAGTCAGCATTGTGTTAAGTGGTTAAGTTGAGGCCGACCTAGTTGAGTAAAGGTCAAGTAAAGTCAATGTATAAATAGAGAGTGTGTCTCTCTCATTTTACACATTCTATTCTCTCACTCACACTTGGGAGAGTGGCGCACTTGTGGAGGAGGAGGCTCTGCTACTAGGAGAAGACTATCTGTTGTATTCTAGTTGTATCATTGCTATATCTATCTCTGAGGAAGTTATTGGGGTTTTTCACCTTTATGGTTTTCCCCAAGTAAACTCGGTGTCTCTTGTGTGCTTGCATTATTGTGTCCATGGTTGATATGCTGTAGATTTGTTGTACATGTTGTTCTCTCAGTTAAGATCCTAGATCAGATTGAAGTAAATTCTAAAAATTTTATAGTGGGCCCCACCCCCTATTTATATTCATTTGCCCCAATTTTCCAACTAACCGTACAACTAAACCTTAGCTCCATTTCACAAACCTTTTGCACCACTCCAATCAGTTCCTAGAGATCTTCATCCTAGATCCGACCATCCCTATTTTGAAAAGTTTCATCTAGACCCTCTTTTTCACAAGCACCCCATAGGTGCGACATGTTTTGGTTTTATATTTCTACATTTTCAATACCTTTGTCACGCTCTTTACTACACTTGGGTATGTGCTCTATAGGTGTAGGATCACGACCGAGACATGTAGGAGGCCCATTGTTTTTCCATTATAAGAACATATATCCATCCCTTAGAAAAGGTGTCGAGGTTCCATCACAAGTATAATTACAAAATTAGCATGTAGGCAATGTTTTCCATTTTCTCACATTGCATTTCCCAATATTCTCGCTGATAACCATAGGACCCTAATTTCCAGTCATGATGTGCCATCAACATCATCATTAGAAAAACATGTTCCACCATGGGTGTGCACACCATTTCCATCTTTTTCATAAATTGACATCCATTATGTCAAACCCCCACATGTCCGAGGAATTTGATACAGCTTGAAAAGATCACCCCTAGTTCATCATTCTATAGTTGTGCATCTACTCCCCCACCTCTAGAAGTTGATGCCATCCGATTCCTCAGAATATGTTACGATCAAGATTCACCACTGACCACTCATACACATATGTTATGCCTAAATATCACACATATGCGACATTTCAATTATTCTTGCAGTAAGGTGCCATCAACATATAGAATGCAGCTCACCAAAGGCATCCTCAACAAATACAAAAGGAAACATGAGTCCAAAAGTGCCCAAAAATAGTCAAATGGATGGGTCGTGCAGCTGAACCCTTATTAACCTATGCTATAGTGTGTGTTACCAGTTAAGAACCCGCATGACCCTCACATGGAAATGCCTTTGATATTCGCGTGACTATCAAATATCACCAACCATTGGCGCAATTGAAGGCTCATCAATGGCTCATCACTTCCATAATTCAAATTTGGACTCCTTACACTCCTTGTGGCAGTAAATAGCCCCTATTGTGTACTTGGAACCACTTCATGAGGTGATGGAATTCACATTTGGAGCTATCTGTTTCTTGGCCACCTCTTGGCATATAAAAAGAATCCATGGGCATGCATCTTGTAGGGAGAAAAAAGAGAAAAATTATGTTGTTGTATTTGTGTTAGAGCTTCCTCATAGCTCACCTATTCCCACCTTTGAAATCATTCCAAAGCTCCCTTGCCACCTTCCTCCAAGGGGAAAAAGTTTCTCTCCATTGTTCTCTCACCCAATTAACATATAGTTTGGACAAGATGGACCCCCCTAAAGGATATTGTTGGCTTCCCTTGAATCCTACACCTCCTAGGTGTTGTACATGCTTGACCATTGGGAAATACAAAGTGGTTAAGCATACAGTTGGTTGTTTGTGTTTGCATTCTCCCCCCATTTACTTTCTTATTTTTTTTTAAATTATATTTATTTTATTCAGATTCCACTAACAACCACTTATAGGATCATATGGAGGACACACTCACCCCCAAGAGGCTCCAAGGACTGAGACCTTGCTGCAACCTATAAGGTTTGTACCCTTACCAAGTGGAGGGATGCACCCTTGTGCAAAGTTTTCCACAATAGATGGTAAGGTTGTACTTGGATTTACTATTGAGCACGGCCCAAGTTGGCGCAATTTTGGTGAAGCGAAGTCCAAGTTAGCGCAATTTTGTTGAAACGTAGCTCAAGTCTAGTAGTTTTGAGGCAGAAGTACGAAGTTGGCGAGGCCTAGTACTGGCCTATTTTGGGGAGAAGCGACTCCACGATTCCTAGGAATATGGTATGGAGTGACGCGAAAATGGGGGATAGGGGTCTGCTTCCTTAGTAAAGGCAGAAGTACAAAGGACAACAAGGGTAGTTGGATCCGTTAAAGAAGAAGCGGCGGCCTGACAGCTACAGAAACAACGTTAAAGAGGCGAATAGTGCAAAGGACGCACCAGGGTACAGTTAGTGCCACACAGTCAGAGCAAGTGGTTGTCAGAAGAGCATCAGAGCCAAGGAAACGGCGCAAAGGGAGACCAAGGACAAGCAAAGTAGCTGAGAACTTATGGAAAAGTATGGTTAGCGGGGTAACCGCGCCATTTTGGGGGGTTTAAGGGTACTATGGGGTTTTTTCCCATAACTATTGTAAATATGTGACCTTCAGGAACAATCTATAAAAGGATAAATTTTGTATAGGGAAGGGTTGCTCTTAATTGGTCATTGTTGTATTTATCTTTTGTAATTTAGATCTAGGCCAAGACAAGAGAGAAAGAGGCTCTGCAGTTGTGTGCGCAGAGACCCATTGTAGAGAAGAGTTTGCAGTTGTCTGCATAGACTAGAACTGTTGAACCTTCCCATTAATATAAACAATAGTTCTCATGGATGTATCTCCCATCCAAGGGATGAACCACATAAATACTTGTGTTGTGTGATTGCATCTGTGGGATTGTTTTATGTATACGTATGTTCATGCTTTTATATGTATTTTCATGTGTATGGTTGATGAGGATAATATGTTAAGTGTTGGACACATATAAATGAATATGCAAATAACCCTGAATATGATGAATGCGTAGTTGCATAGGTAACACTAATTCAGTATAGCCTGTAATGTGTGCAACTACCTGGAAGCACAGTCCCAGAGTTGTGTTGTGGTATTAGAAGTGGATGCGAAGTAGGTGTGATTTTGCTCAGTGGACCAGTTCCTTAGTTGCACAGCATTGGGTTACATAAACCTGATTATGTAGACACCCCATAACTTTGCCTCGGGTGAGACCTCGGTATGTTCACAGGTTGTTGTCGAAAAGGCCGGTGAAAAGGGGGTTTTGTTGGGTCTATGAATTATGCAGAACCCGGATCAATCTAAGAATAAGAGAGTTGGACCAACAAATGGTTCCATTTCCATGCTTGAACTGGTGATGTGATCATATAATTGGAATCCTAAGAGGACAGAGATACAGAACTGGGTGATCAAGACCGAAATGGAGTTTACGAAGAAAGAAAACAGACATCTGTGCTTATCTACGGAAGAGTGGTTACATAAATACCTATTTTTTTATATACATGAAGTCTTCTTCGCATGTTTTAGTTACGAGCTACATGAGTGGATATCAAGACTGGCAGAACGTAAAAACTATTTTCATGGTGGAGAACCTAGAGAGTGGACTCTAGAGCTTATTCAGAGGCTTAAAGAGGTTGATAACCCACTTTCAAGAGCAGTAGACTTTTGGATGGACAGCATACTGGAAGGCTATGTTACAGAATTTGTTGTAGACACTTCGAAGTCTTACATCACAGCAGAAGGATATTTCTTCAAAGGATTCATAGGTAAGTACCTGAAAAATCTCATTTTATATATCAAAATGATGCTAGCAGAAAAAGGTATATTGAGAATGCAATAAAACTCATAGGGATTTGAGTTTGTAATGTTCAGTAATACAAATAGTGACACCGAGGAAAATATTTATACTTTGCGAAGTGGAAAACGATATAAGCCTAGCACTAGAAAGAGGTCTCGTGAAGCCGAACCTCGCATACCCCTAGAAAACTGAGTTAGGAGGTGACATACATTCATATTAGGTTGAGTTTGATAGAAAAACAGAGCCTAGACCGACTACCTATCAGCCTATCACTCCGAGAAACCTCCAGTTGATGAAAGGAATACTACTAGTTCACAGAACACCAGTAGCAGTAACACCGCAGGAGTTAATACTCAGAATCAACCAAGTAGTAGCATACTTAATCCATCTCAGAATACTACACCTCCTAGAAGAAAAAAGACAGACGACATTAAGCTGCCTATTTTCAAAGGAACAGGTCTAGAAGACCCAGAGCAACACTGGTTTCTCTATGAAGCAGTGTGGAATGTTAAGCAAGTACATGATGATGTTGTAAGACAAGCTCAGATAATCACTACATTCAGAGATAGAGCCTTGAAATGGTTCATGAAATATTCTAGGGGACAGAAAAAAACATTAGTAGAGATCAGAACCACACTGATAATAGAGTTTAAGAAACCTAAGTCAGAATCTCAATGCATTACAGAGCTAAAAGAAATCAAACAAAAGCCTAATGAGACTGTATGGGAATTTGATCAGAAATTTAAAGCACTGTTAGATCAAGTAAGTTTCGACATATCACTACAACAACATCAAGAATGGTTCATAGTTGTGTTGTTGCCTCATATCATATCACCACTCATGCAACAGAAGGTTACTTCGCATAAAGAGGCTTTAGAAATTGCAATGAAGCTAGAGTCTTCTCCCATAGGAGAAACTAGCGTAGGAATGGTTCAAATACAGACACGACTAGAAAAGTTGACATTACAGTTGCAAGATATGAATAAAGGGAAAGAAACCCGAGAGGAGGTTTGGTGTACCAAATGTAAAGGAGAAGGACATTCTAAGGAACATTGCCCTGTGTTTCGAGATTACATCACTAGTGGAGCACCAGATCCATTGAATCAATAGCAAGGCCCATGGTGTGAAATTCTCCGATGTAGAGGACATCGCCCAGAGGACTATTACCTACTTCAAAAATATGTGCAAACACCAAAGAACTTGTACTACACATTCTATAAGTCATTTGGCCATGATTATAACAACTGTAGAGCATATGATCTCATGATAGAAAGAAAACATGATGTCTACAGAGTTCAAGGAGAAACACGAAGTACTAAGGAAAATGCACAGTATGACCAAGGCACATATAGATGATGTGGTGGATTCAGAGGAAGACGACGAAACACTAGCCAAGGATGAGGCAGAGGTCAGATTGTTTGTTATAACTGCGCTCATCCTGGACATCTAGCTAGAGATTGTCAGAACCCTTGTACTACCTGTAAATGATGTAAGTAATTTGACCATGTCATTGAGGCATGTCCTTTTTTGCAAGGAAAAATGAAAGAGAGAAGACCAGAAGCACAGAATTAGAACATACAGATGATCTCAGCTAAAGAATGAAATAAAGATCGCAACATACATGTTGTGATGCAAAGCAGAGATACGACAGGCAGAGACCAGAATAGTGAAGCTTTGACCTTTGAAGACCATATAGCTAAACAACAGCCTACTTAAGGGGCCTGGATTAGAAAAGCGACTGGAAAAATGCCTGCCTTCAACCTTAATAAAGGAAAAGAAGTATTCATGGAAGCTAGAAAATTTTTACAGAACTCAGAACCTGTGCCTACAAGAATCCCATTACGAAGTGAACCAATGCCTGTGATTGATATGCCAATTTCATATAATGGATCACGTACTGCAATGGAACCCATAAGTTCTGTTGCGTAGTTCCTACAGAGCTGCATAAATTTATTAAAGCATGGAAATGCGTTAGCAGAGCTACAAAGTCTATTCATTCATTACAAGTAGAGTAATTCCATAAACGAAGCACATAACATAGCTCACCATATCAAGAGTCATAGAAGGATCGGAAGAGAAATGAGATTAAGTGTGCATATCGGGGACGTTGAAATGGACCAGATCATTCTTGACTTAGGCTCTGAGGTGAATTTCTTGACAAAGCAAACATGGGAACAGATGGGAAACCCGAAGTTATCATGGTAACCGATACAGTTGAGACTAGCCAATCAGCAAAAGGTTCTACCTTTTCGAAGATTATCAAATGTCCTTGTTGACATTGATGGTGTGCGAAGTAAAGTAGACTTCGAAGTTATTGAGATCATAGATGATAGAAATCCATATACTGCATTACTAGGAATAGATTGGCCAATTGATAATCTCGTGATTATCAATTTGAATAAAAAATAGATGATATTTGAAGGACCGGATATCAGGGTCATCGCACCCTTGGATCCTGCACAAGGACCCATATATGTTAAACCAGTACGAGAAGAATGCAGAACTCAAGACCTTGATAATATCTACAAGATGAAAGTGAATCAAGCAGACTACATTAATCCTATTTACGATGGGACATTGAGCTAGAGATATGATAGTTCTTGCATATCAGAGTCAGACACGGGATTGGATAATTGGCATAGCCGAATGCATGAAGTATCAGCAAGACGATGTGTGAAGCTCACTAAGTCACTATGATGGATTGGAATAGAGGTAAGTTCAATTTCTACGTATGATGAGTTGAGTAATATCCACACATTCCTTCAGGAATATCTTGCATTAGTCACAGATGAATATAAGTTAGCAGTGTTAGATACAACAATGTGCGCTACCCTTGCTAGATGGTGGGATGCGCATAAGTAGAACCTGACCACATGCGAAGAATGTAAGCACATGATGGAGATAAGATTTATAGAACAAAATGAGATTGTGCAAGTAAAATATAATGGACAGACTGATCCTAGAAATCACATAGAGATTTTTTTGAAATCATGGATACATAAACCGCAAGCATAGTGGGTTCACCTGTTTGTGCACACATTGGATTAGATTCCAAAGAAATGGTACATAGAGATAGAAATTCGCAGAGGAACGATAAAATGGTCCAGTATGACAAAGAACTTCCAAGCAACTTTTAGTTTTGAAGATGATTGTCCAAGTATTCACAAGGCATTGCAGATAATCAAACATAAGGTAATCAATGATACACTGTTACCTATGTATGAACAACCATATTGGGAAATACAGTTAGAACATGCACTGGAATGTTACAACGTCGCATTAAATGAAGACAAAGATGAAGATCCGCGCAATGTAAACATACCTGAGTCTGAAGGAAAACGCGAAGTAGAAGGACCTAACTTAGAAATTCCGGAACTGAGTAATCCTGTGAAGACTAGAGAGATCAACATTGGTACTGATAATGAACTAAAGTTCGCTTCTATAGGGGATTACTGGGATAAAGAAACAATAGGACAGATTGCAGACCTACTGCGCGAGTATCAAGACCTATTTCCTACCAAGTTCTTTGAAATGAAAGGAATTTTAGGTGACTTGGGAGTTATGAAAATACCTCTCAATCCAAATGCGGAGCCTATCAATCAAAGACCCCACAGAATGAATCCAAGATACAAAGAAAGAGTAACGACAGAGCTTGATAAGATGCTTGATGCAGGAATTATTGAGCCAGTAGAAGAATCAGAATGGATAAGTCCCATGGTTATCCAGGATAAGAAAGCTAAAGGCGAGATCAGAATCTGTGTATACCTCAGAAAGTTAGATGATATCTTGCTGCATGATCCATTTCTGACTCCATTCACAGACGAAGTGCTAGATAATTTTGGAGGAAATGAAGCATACTCCTTCACTGATGGATTTTCTGGATATAATCATATCAAAATCGCTACAGAGGACATACATAAGACCACCTTTGCTACTGAATGGGCATCATTTCAGTACACATTTATGCCCTTTGGTTTGAAAAATGCACCTGCTATCTTTTCCATAGTCATTGTTGCTCTATTTAAATATTTTATCCACAAATTTTTAGAAGTGTATTTTGACGATTGGACAGTATTTGGTTTACTGAAGAACCATTATGTGAATTTAAGAATGATGTTATCGAAGTGTAGAAAACATCAGATCTCCATGAACGTGAAGAAGAGTATTTTATGTGTTCCTTATGGTACACTATTGGGCCACATTGTATGTAAACAGGGACTGATGGTTGATCCAACAAAGATCGCAGTTATAGTAAATCTACCAGCACCTAGTTTAGTAAAATAGTTGCGCACTACATTGGGACACATAGGGTATTAGAAAGTCCATCAAAGGATATGCGCAGATCATTGCGCATATGGATAAATTATTAAAGAAAGAAGCGAAGTAAAGTTGGACCAAAGATTGTCAAAAAGGATTGGACACATTGAAAGAGAGAATGGTTGTTGCGTTGATTCTAGTCTTTCCAGATTGGAGTAAACCATTCCATGTACATGTAGATGCTTCATCCATAGAACTGGGCATTGTGCTAGCTCAACCAGGAGAGGGAGGCATTGACCATCCCATCGCATTTTCAAGAAGAAATCTATCTTCAGCAGAAAAGAACTATACCACGACAGAAAGAGAAGGCTTAGCTATGGTATATGCATTGTAGAAGTTCAGACACTATCTGCTAGGTTCACATTTCTGTATGTTTACTAACCATTCATCTTTGAAATACTTGGTCAATAAACCAGTTTTAGGGGGGGGAATATGCAGATGGCCATTACAATTTCAGGAGTATGATTTTGAAATCATTGTTAAGCCAGGAATATTGAATTCAAGACCTGACCACCTCTCCATAATCGAATCAGGGGAAGAACCTAGTAACTTGGAAGGAAGCCTACCAGATGCACAGTTGTTTTCTATCCATATAGAAGATGAATACTACAAGGATATCATCGAATTCCTGACTACAAGATTAGCACCTACAGAGTTTACTATGCAGCAGAAGAAATAGTTGGTTGTAAAAGCAGTTGATTTTACTCTAATTGAAGGCCAAATATACAAACTAGGACCAGATGAAGTACTGCGTAGATGTGTACTAGAACATGAGAAACCGATGATACTTGATGAAGAAAATTCAGCGGTATCTGGGGGGCACTATGAAGAAAGAGCTACTGCGCAAAAATTTTTAAGAGCGGGACTATGGTGGCCTACATTACACAAGGATTCAAAGGAACATTCCTAAAGTTGCGATGTTTTCCAAAGGACAGGTAAGCCATCTCATAGAGATGAGATGTTTTTGATTCCACAACTGACCTTGCAAGCATTTGATAAGTGGGTTATTGACTTTGTCGGACCTATCAACCCACTAGGAAAGGGAACTGGTTCGATATATATTATCACAACTACAGAGTATCTAATCAGGTGGGAAGAAGCAAGACCAGTAAAGGACTGTAGCGCAGTTACTATCGCATAGTTCATTTTTGAGAACATCTTGACAAGGTTTGGATGTCCAAATATTTTAATGAGCGATCAAGGAACTCATTTCTTGAACAAGACTATTGAAGCTCTAACCGAATAATTTTAGATCTACCATCATAAGATCACACCATATCATCCACAAGCTAATGGAACTGTTGAAGCTTTTAACAAAGTATTGGAAAATGCACTGACCAAGGTATTCAATAAAAATAGGGAAGATTGGGATCTGTGAATACCAGCGGTATTATGGGCATACAAGACAACTTGTAAAAATTTGACAGGTTACACACCTTTCAAGTTAGCATATGGGCAGGAAGTTATCATGCCCATGGAATACATGATACCAAGATTGAGAATTGCAGCATTCACAAACATGGTTGATGATGAGACAATGGAAGAAAGGCTACTACACTTAGTTGGGCTGGAGGAAGATCGCTTCATTGCAGGCTTTCACCAACAAGTGCATAAAGATAAAGAAAAAGCATGGCATGATAGGCATATCAAGTACAAATTTTTCCAGGTAGGATATCTTGTCCTCCTCTATGATAGTAAGTTCATGAAATTTCCTGGAAAATTCAAGATGCATTGTCTAGGACCATATACTATTAAGCATGTTACTAGTGGTGGCGCAGTTCAGTTAGCCACACTCCTTGGAGAAAATTTGAAGGACTCGTTAATGGGAGTAGATTGAAACCTTACAGGGATGGCCCCACTCTTCCAGATATCAGTTAACAACGCAAGAAGATTCTAAGTGCCATGTGCAGTTGAAATTGGACACTAAGAATAACAGAATAAAGAGTCTACACACAATTTTGGTAAAATGCGATGTTTTCATGCAAATGAAAGTTGTGCTCTGAAGCACACATAGCACGCTGGGTTGTGAATTAAGAGAAGGTTCGCGCTGCGAAGTTAACATCAAAGAAAGGGAAATACGTAGTGGACCTCGCAACTCATATCCGCTAGCAGAGAGGATTCGCGCAGTGAAGTTAGAAGTTAGAAAAGAGGAATGCACAGTGAACCTCGCACTTGACATGACCGCTAGCGAAGTCAACGAAAACTAGTGGTTACAGTTTTCGGTTGAGAAAGTAGTCGTTATACAGTGTTTTCAAATTGCTTGCACTCGCATTTAAGACAGATTTGACCGTTTATGACACATTCAATGAAGGAAAGGACCAAGATCTAAACGATATTTGGCCAACGGACATGGAATTTAATGCCTATTTAGTCGTTTTTGGGTGCTCCTTAGGTCAGGTGCGCCTATAAATAGCACTAAGTGCATACTTACCGGATTTACCATGATTTTTTATTTTTATTGCCTATAAATTCTGAGTTTTTACCACCCAGAGCACAATTAGTGATTTGCAAGTTAATGTCTGAGCAGTCGACTCTAGACGAGGTCTTGAGAGACTTTGACAAGTATGGGTTCAAGGGATTCATGAAAACACCCTCGAAGAAAGTTGTTCTGGAAAGGGGTACCTCATCAAGAAACTCACCATGCCACATAGCAGAAGCAAAGTTGAAGGATAAGGGACCGACTGCAGAACCAAAAAATTCAAAGGCAGGAAGTATGCTGAAGAAACCTCCATGGGAACCACCCCGTGATAGGCTGATCTTCCTCACGCCTGAGTAAATTCCACCGTGAAGAGTCGATGCACCACTTATTCGGCTCAGGAATAATGCCCAATATGAGATTCCACTACCGCCAATCTCAAGCCATGTGCGCATCCAGGAGAATCTGCTAGGCAAGATCCCAGATTGTAAATTTTCAGACCATTATTTTCTAGATGGGAAGGACCCTCGGCAGTCGAAGTATCCCCAGTTTCATCCCGACTGGGTTGACGAGTTGATGAGCGCACAAAGCAAAAATATATTCACGCGCAGGGTTGGCTTACGTCGCTAGTACCATCTGGGTTGTTGAATCTTCTGCGCATCCCGCACTTTGACCAAAGTGTCGAGCTTACTGCAGTGGTGTGTACTTTACTGGCATGCACACATTAGGGATACTTGTGGCTCGACCGCAAGGTTGACATAAAAATCAAACTAATCCACCGGATCACACATCTCAGTAAGTGAGGTGTTGATCCCGCATCAGAGTTCATGGGAAAAAACAAGGACAAAGAGCTCGCAAAGCGTATGAAAGAAGAGTATGGCTTGTAGAAGGGAAGCCATGGGTATGTCACAGCTAGAATCAAGGACCAAGCCACATGCTTCACAGTCCAGTTGTTGGCAGGGAATTTTTTGAGGAAGTGCAGACTAGTATCCCTAGCTACGAAGGATAAGTATGGAACCTTGTATAATTGGTCTAGTTATCTATTGAACGAGTTATTGGACGATGTCTCCGAGACTCAAGAAAGTGGAATCCCTTTCCACTATAGTTGTTTGTTGGTGTTGATCGCATTTGTGGGATGGAAAGAGCCACTTTACTAGCAACCTGTCCCAATTATTATAGGAGATTGCCAAGGAACTAGGTTTGCAAACATGTGGGAAAATGCGAGGCTAGAAAGACAATGGGTGAATAATGAGAAGATGTTTACCTACTATGATTAGTTGTGCGATGTGATCTAGCGCATTCCGTGCATTTCTAAGGAGCTGACAACTGCGCATATCCACAACCTCATATTCAAAGATGACCTTCACTTTATATACATTCATCCAAGGGCTGAGAAGCATAACCCAGAATGGTTCAAAGGGTTGTATCATCTAGATGCATGGAAGATTGAATTAATTATGGAATACTAGCCGCCAGAGTGGAAGGTTGATTCACCGGTAACGATCAACACAACCTCAAAAGAAAGCGAATTTGGAGATCCAAAGAACAGGGAAGAGGAAACGACCAGCATGCAAGCTAAAGAAGCAAGCAAGGAAGAAACACAACAAGACACTACTAAAGGGCCGTCAGGAGATAAGAGGAAGGACCCTGAAAGCACAGTGCCAAAAAAAGGGAAAAGGAAGCAGCACAGAGCAACTAAACCATCGACCGAAGCGCAGTTACACGCAGATGACTATGAAAGCATCGCAATGCGAGTCAATGAGCACGTAGAAGAGGCACTCTCTCTAAAGGAAAGTAAAAGTGAAGAAGTCCAAGCGAACCTCATCCGGAACCTCACAGAGGTGAAAAGCTTGGTCATGAAGATAGAACAAGTTCAACAGGACTTGGTGCGCAAATCTGACTCTGAAGGCAAGTCAAGCGATTCAAGACAAAGGAAGAGAAAGATGCCTTCCTTGACGATGCGACATTGCTTAGTCAGAATTGAGCCAATGAATGTCATCTTCCCAAATGATGAACTAGTTGAAGGTGCGAATCGGTTAGAGCACCTAGATATTAATGTCAGCATGCTTCCCCTAGAAGAATTACTCAATCTGCACTTGCAGGTTGTGGAAGATATAAGAGATAGAGACATTGTGTCTCATAACCAGCATCTACTGTTAGAGGAAATTTATAAGGAGCTCAAGGGTGAATCCGTGGGGAAGAGAAGAGAGATACTCAGTGTTCAAGAGAAACATCACAAACTAAAAGAAACAGTCACAATAGTATGTGCGAAGATACCTGAGTGCGAAGAGGAACCTGAGGTAGAAGCCACAATACTTAAGATTGGTGCCGCAATGGAAAATATTAAGGAAGAGATGGTGGATATGGAGATTACGTATAAAGAGAATATTTCTACTTTAGAATCTTAGCAGCAAGTTGGCACAACGCAAGATGATAGAGAAGCCATAAGCGAAGAGTTGAGGATGTCAATAGAAAATATCTCAGCAGAAGTGGTGAGATGTCAGGACTTGCTCGACGAAGCCACTAGAGTATGGGCTACGCTCCAGGAAGATCCTGAGTTGCAGAAGATACAAGATGAGCTACAACAGCAATAACAAGAGCTAGACTCTGTGAACACGGCTATGAAGACTATGCCGCCAAGGCAGAAGATCCAAAAGTTTGTTGAGACCAGGAAATTGCAGAAGAAGCCAAAAGTGTTGAGAGAAAATGAGGCCGACACTTCAACAAAGTTATAACCCATGCAGGAAGAAGCGCTCACGCTTTCAGAGGATATTGAAGAGAAGTTACAAGAACTTCGCACAATGGAGTACACAGTAAAGGCGCATGCTCAAGAATCCATCTCATAGGATATGTTGGAGACTATTAGGGAGTTTGAGCAGGAAACAAAGGAAACAGTTGCGAACCCTAAGCACAACTCTTCAAGACTTCACTGTGAAGTTGAGTACCCCATGGGACGCGCAGTTGAAGCCTCCCAGCATAAGTGGATCTGGGATGACCCACAAGTGAGTGTTAGGGGCCTGTTGGGAGGGGCCCAAGTTGGTGCATTTTTGGTGAAGCTAAGTCCAAGTTAGCGTAGTTTTGTTGAAACATAGCTCAAGTGCAGCAGTTTCGAGGAAGAAGTATGAAGTCAAAGAGGCCTAGTACTGGCCTATTTTGGGGAGAAGTGACTCCGCAATTATTGGGAACATGGTATGGAGTGACGCGAAGATGGCGGATAGGTTCATGCTTCCTTAGTAAAGGCAGAGGTACAAAGGATGACCAAGGTAGTTGGAGCAGTTAAAGAAGAAGCGGCGGTCTGACAGCTTCATGAACAACGTTAAAGAGGCGAATAGTGCAAAGGGCACACCAAGGTACAGTCAGCGTCGCGCAGTCAGAGCAAGATGTTCTCAGAAGAGCATCAGAGCCAAGGAAGCGATGCAAAGGGAGACCAAGGACAAGCAAAGTAGCTGAGAAGTTATGGAAAAGTATGGTTAGCGGGGTAACCGAGTCGTTTTGGGGGGGTTAAGGGTACTATCGTATTTTGTCCCATAACTATTGTAAATATGTGACCTTCGAGCACAATCTATAAAAGGGGAAATTTTGTATAGGTAAGGTTTGGTCTTAATTGGTCATTTTTGTATTGATCTTTTGTAAGTTAGATCTAAGCCAAGACAAGAGAGAAATAGGCTCTGCAGCTGTGTGCGCAGAGACCCATTGTAGAGAAGAGTATGTAGCTATGTGCGCAGACTAGAATTGTTGACCCTTCCCATTAATATAAACAACAGTTATCGTGGTCGTAGCTCCCATCCGAGGGGTGAACCACGTAAATACTTGTGTTGTGTGATTTCATCTGTGGGATTGTTTTATGTATATGTATGTTCATGCTTTTATATGTATTTTCATGTGTATGGTTGATGAGGATAATATGTTAAGTGTTGGACACATATAACTGAATATGCAAATAACCCTGAATATTATGAATGCATATTTGCATAGGTAACACTAATTCAGCGTAGCCTGCAATGCGTGCAACTTACCAGGAGCGCAGTCCTAGAGTCGCGATGTGGTATTGGAAGTGGATGCGGAGTAGGTGTGATTTCTCTCAGTGGACCAGTTCCTTATCCGCGCATCACCGAGTTACAAAAACCTACTTCTGTGGCCACCCCATAACTTCGCTTCAGGTGAGAGATTAGTCTGTTTACAGGCTATTGTCGAAAGGGCCGGTGAAAAGGGGGTTTCTTTTGGGTCTCTGAAGTACGCAAAAATCGAGTCAGTCTAAGAACAAGAGAGTTGGACCAACATGTACTAAGAGATCCAGATCCCGTCAATCAAGATCTTGAAGTTTGAAAACAAGATGGGAATGCTTAACTATTGCATGCACCACTTAGATATAACACGGTCTTGTTTCGTGGCCCTTGGTAGACAGTTTAAATATACAATATGGACAAGCATTCAATGGTGAGTATGGATAGTCTTTCATCTTAGAAAAAAAAACAATAATAACAATTTCATATATAATGCAGAGTAGGTGCACGGGTTGAATGGATCGCTATTCATGAACAAGCAAAAAATATACTCAGCCAAATCAAACCAATGGAGTAGAATCTAATACAATAATATAATTAATATATTCAATTGACAATGTCCATTGGAGTATCATGTAGGTATTAAGAGAGTGCAAAGAGAGAGAGACAGAGAATTAATCTAACTGAGAGTACTAGGTATTCGTAGGTTGGAATGATCGTCTAAAGGTTTGAGATTAACAGTACAATATCATATGCAACAACAACTAAATTCTCACAATTCTGACCTAGGTGTATGCAACAACAAAAATTTGATAAAAATTCAATCTTAGACAACTCAAATTAGGTTTTGAGGCATATTCTACATAATTTTACTCATATGCCTAAGAACAAGGCTTGTTATGATACAACTGTTAGGTTTCCCACTAGGGATGTAACGTCCTTGAACCTCCCTTGTGGCCTTCGGAGACCACCGAAGGTCTGGCATTATTTTTTTTCCTTCTTTTACTTCCAAAACTACACATAGCCGCAATGGAATCAAATCTCCAATCTACCATTGCGATCTGTAGTATGCATGGCGTCTTTCAGCAATCTGCAATTGCATCTTTCCATAATCCACAATCCGCATTACGTATTTCCGCAATCCACACTCGCATCTTTCCGCACTCTGCAATCCGCATTGCATCTTTCCGCAATCCGCAACTGCGCCTTTCCGCAATCCGCAATTGCGCCTTTCTGCAATCCGCACTACGTCTTTCCGCAATCCACAATTGCGCCTTTCTGCAATCTGCAACCCGCATTCTGGAAGTCTAGAATCTGGAAGTCCAACTTCCAACTTCCAGAAAACTTCCCCTTCCGCAATTCGCAATCCGCATTGTGGAAGTCGGAATTGCGGAAGCCCAACTTCAAAATTCTAGAAACTTCCCCTTCTGTAATTTGCAATCCGCAATGCGGAAGTTGGAATTGTGGAAGCCCAAATTCAAACTTCCGGAAAACTTCCCCTTCCGCAATCCACAATCTGCATTGAGGAAGTTGGATTTGCGGAAGTCCAGCTCCTTTGTTCCTGTAGCTCGCCAGGGAAAACTTTTGAGAGGAATAACTTCCTCATCCTGAGTCCAAATGAGGCAAGGTTGGTACCATTTGAAATATCTTGGAGAGATTTATCTAATGGTACAATCCCTACCCAGATGAGGTATCTAAACTCCTAATTTCCTTCTCTGAGGTTTTGTTTATAATATTCTAAGGTATATTCCAACCTTTAATAGATCTCTACCTATCTCCTGCCATAACCCATCTTTCCTCTGACTCAGAGAGCGGGCTAAGCATACTGCAGGCCCCAAAACCATCCCATGATTAAGTAAGGTTAAGCAGTCCCTTTCCATGGTAAGTATCTCATAACAAAATACATATAAGAAATGAAACTAAGGCTAACCATACACCTAACACATGTAAATTAGCAATGCATTAAACTCATGCAACTGAATGGAGTATTAAAATTGTACTCAGCCTTTCAATCAAACTTACACATGGTCTAACTATTATTCCCATTCATATAACATTAATTCAACATTTTAAGCAACACAACATAATAATAATACATGAAATAACATCATTCATTCCACAGAATACTTATCTTTGTACCTTGAAGTTTAAACAACAACTGGCTAAGTGAGAGAAACGTTCCACCCAACCTTAGGTCTTTGTCCAGCCTATACTTTTTCAGCTGAGAGAACACCCCTGAGATGGGCTATGTATCCACTAAGGAGGGCTAGGTAGGCTCTCTAACAGTCAATATCCACTTCCAATGCTAAGCCAACTTATAGTTGGGTTTATCAAGGAATCTTGGAAACATACTCATGCTAAGCCACCCTACATTTGGGTTTATCAAGCATCCACATGCTAATCCAACCTGCAGTTGGGTTTATCAAGCATATAGGGTAACAAGGAGGATATTGCTAAGCCAGTGATCTCAACCATAGAGCTTCAGACATCTCAATTACTTAGAAGACAGGGCACCCACATTATCCACTTCACCCAACACAAGGAATGCCCTCTTCTCTGCTACACAGTCCCTCAAGGCCCCTTCCCTTCCAGTTTTATTCAAGGTAGGCGTAAGAAGGTCCAACTGCTAGTTCTTGGAGATCATAGTCTTCACTGGGTTTATCAAGAATTACCACCTTAAACCCTATCTTCTGGGTCTGCTAAACATGTTGGTTCATCCCAGGGTTGCGGACTAATCTCTGTCCCACAACTCGACTCTCTACTCACGGATTTTCAGGCTTCACATAGCTTTCGCAAGCTATTCACACTTGTAGTCCCCTTCAAACTCGCCTTCAGGAATCTACTTTAAGATAACGCATATGCGTCGGATTCCCCCGTCATTCGGCTTCACTACTTCATCTCACAGAGAAGGTCTCGTCTTTATCCTCTATCTCATGGATCCCTCTGCTCAGGATTTCCCTTGCCCAAAAAAAACACTAACCAACAACTAAAAGAGTGAACCCCCTCCTCTGATCTCAACGTTATTTTTATCTCTTGCGAATATCCTCCGCTGGATTTCCTTCTCCATGTTCTGTAACCGAATCCGTACCCGTCCAAGGAACCAAATCGGTTATTCCTTCCCAAGTGGCATCATGGGTCACCATCGCACAACCCCCTCACCTCCCCCTAATGGATACCTTCACCCCCTTCTCATTAGCTACCTTACTTATCCATTTTTGGGTATTTCATTGCAATATTAAACATTTACATCAATTACAAAATTTCATGGCTTAACAACGCATGCATAGTTTCACTATCAAATACTTGCCTATGAAATCAAACCTTAAGCATCCACTAGTGGGGCCTTGGACTTGAGATCCACACTAGGATCAACACACCTTTCCCAAACACAATATTTACAATGAGGCCAACAATTACTAAGGCAAGGTAGGGGTATTACAACTCCCTCCGACTTAGAACAACACCGTCCTCGGTGTTCTCAAAACTGAACAAAAACGGGAATGCTACTCTCATGGAATCCTCTAGTTCCCAGGTCGCCTCCTTTGGACTAAGGTGCTTCCATTGCACCTTTACCTGTCCATTAGATCACCTCCGGAGTAAGGTAACCTTCCTGTCGAGGATGCATATAGGATCCACTTGGAATTCTCCCCTTGGTTCCACTTGTATCAAATGCCAATCAATGATGTGATTAGTATCATGTATATATGTCTTAAGAAAAGAGACATAGAAAACATTATGAGTTTTCATGTTAGCAGGAAATGCAATCCTATATGCAACTGGTCCTATTCTATCAAGGTCTTCAAATGGTCCACAATATCTAGGTGCCAACTTGGCACAACTTCCCAACTTCATGGATCTCTTCCTTGGTCTCACGCTCAAGTAAACATGATCTCCAATCTGGAATTCTTTGTGCACTCTCTTCAAATATGCATAATTTTTATGCATGTCCTAAGTTGCCTTCAAATTCTGCTTGATCTTAATAACTTCTTGTTCCATCTCTTCAATCATTTCTGGTCCAAGCACTACCATGTTCACTGGGTTGTCCCAATTTACTGGAGTTCTGCGTCCTCTGCCATACACAACTTCAAAAGGGCTCATCTTCAACGATGCCTAGTACCCATTGTTGTAGGAAAATTCTACCAAGTGTAGGTAGTCCTCCCACTTGGATGGATTATCCATCACATACATCCTTAACATGTCTTCAAGGATCTGGTTTACTCTCTTAGTCTGACCATCTGTTTGAGGATGATAGGCTGTACTGAAATTCAACTTAGTCCCCAACTCTTGAAATAACCCTTTCAAAAAATTGGAGGTAAATTTTGTGTCCCTGTCTGAAATTATTTCCTTGGGCAATCCATGTAACCTGAATATCTCTCTCGTGAAGATATTTGCAATGTCATTGGCCTTGTGACTAGACTTAACTGGAATAAAGTGTGCTATTTTTGATAGCCTGTCCACTACAACCATAATGGAATCGTGTTTCTTCACAGTCATGGGAAAACCTGTTATAAAGTCCATAGAAATCACTTCCCACTTCCATTTGAGAATGGGTAGTGGTTGCAACAATCCTACTAGATGTTGATGCTCTGCCTTGACCTGCTGACACTTTTGACATATAGCAATATACTCTGCTATGTCCTTCTTCATCCCATGCCAAAAGTATTTCTTCCTTGTTGTGGTTATAGTTTTCTAATACCCTGGGTGACTAGAATATGGCTTTTGGTGTATCTCACCCAACACAATCTCCAATTCTACACAGTTCAGAATGTACAGTTAAGGACATCATCTTCCCCAATTTGATATCATGTACACTTGTTATCCACCTTTCTCTGTTGCAACTTCTCTTTTATTTGTAGGTAAGCTTCATCATTAGCTTGAACTTCAATGATCCTTGCTTTCAAATCTGATTTACAAACACTTATTGCTGCAACATGAAATTTCCTACTAAGCGCATCAGCAACCTTATTCTCCTTTCCTTTGACATGTTTAATCTCTAAATCAAACTCACAGAGGAATTCCATCCATCTAATTTGTCTGGCATTTAGATTTGGATGGTCAAATAATTATTTTAAACTCATGTGATCTGTCCTGAGTTCAAATATTCTTCCCAAAAGGTAATGTCTCCATTTCTTGAGAGCATGCTCTATGGCTTCTAGCTCTAAGTCATGTGTGGCATAATTCCTTTCATGATATTTTAGCTTCCTTGACTCATATCCAATTACAAATCTTTCTTGCATGAGTACTCCACCCAATCCTTCCATGCAAGCATCTATGCATACCACAAAATCGTTATTTGGATTTGCAATCTTTAAAACAGGAGCACTGGTAAGTAATTCCCTTAACTTCTGGAAACTCCTTTCATACTTCTCAGACCATACAAATTTGACTTCCTTCCTTTGTAATGATGTAATGGGATGAGATATATTGGAGAAACTTTCAATGAACCTTCTATAGTAACGTGCAAGGCCCATAAAATATCTTACATCTGCAACGTTTCTCAGAGTAGGCCAGTCCATTATGGCCTCAATCTTCTCTAGATCTACTGCAATACCTTCTGCTGAGATAATTTGTCCCAAATACTATACCTTATGCTGATAGAAGTCACATTTACTCAGCTTGACATACAGTTGATTTTCTCTAAGGACTTGCAGTACCATTCTCAAATGTTCAGTATGCTCTTCTTCATTCTTTGAATACACCAGAATGTCATCCAAGAATACAATCACAAACTTATCCAAGTATTCGCTGAAGACACTATTCATAAGACACATGAAAGTAGCAGGTGCATTGGTTAGATCGAATGGAACCACAGTGAACTCATAGTGTCCATATCCCATTCGGAAATTTGTTTTGTGAATGTCTTCATCCTTTATCCTCACTCGATGGTAGCCATACCTCAAGTCAATCTTGGAAAATACTTTAGCTTCCTTCATCTGGTCAAACAAGTCATCAATTATTGGAAATGGATACTTGTTCTTGATTGTTACCTTGTTTAGTTGCTTGTAATCTATACATAGCCTTAAATTCCCATCCTTCTTCTTAACAAATAGCATAGGTGCACCCCAAGTAGATACACTCGGTCTAATATACTCTTTGTCCATTAATTCTTGCAGCTGCACCTTTAACTCTATCAGATCAAGTATGCTCATTCTATAAGGGGCTTTGGATATTGGTGTTGCTCTTGGAACAAGGTTAATGGAGAAATCAATGTCTCTCTTGGGTGGTAATCCTGGCACTTCATCTGGAAATACATCCTGGAACTCCTGTAACAGTTGAAAGTCTTCTAACTTTGTCCCTTTATCTTCTGCTGAATCTGATATATGCACAGCATATAATTGACATCCCTTCTTATAGAACATTCTTAGTTGTAAGGCTGAAATATGCCTTACTGAAACTTGTTTCAAAATTCCTTTAACCAACCTAGGTCTTCCTTCATCATCAATACACTAAAGTACCTTCTTGTAGCAGTCAAGTTTGGCTCTATGCTTCTCCAACCAATCCATGCCAATCAAGGCATCATAAGATCCTAAGGGTACTACATTCAAGTTTACCTTGGTGGGGAGTCCATTAAGCTCTACGGGACATTCCACCACTACTTCACTCCCAATGGCTAGCTGAACTAACCAAGACTTACTATGTTTCACTTTACCAAGTGAACAACTTTCAACCACTTTAGGGCACACATAACTATGAGTGGATCCTGGATCAATTAAAACAAAAATAGATTGCTTAGAAATCTTACCTTCAACTTCTACCACTGTTGATTGGTGGTCTGCCTTGTGATCATCAATGTTGCATAGATTCGAGGTGTGGTTCTGGCCATATATTCTGCTGTGGTTGCTTCTCCCAAGTTGTGCAAACTTCGGGGATTCCCTCTTCAATTTGGGAAATATCTAATCATGTGGTTGTCTCCACATACCCAACATTGAAGCAGTCCTTTTGATGTTTTATATGTTGTTACTACTGGTTTGAATCCACTTCCTGCTGGTTGTCCTCGTGGAAAGTTTCTGGGTTGATTCTTGAAAGGTGGCTTGAAGCCACTTCTCCTTGGTTCAAATCCTCCTTTGGGATTTCCTTTCCATGTTGGTTGAGTATCTGTCTTCCCTTTATTTTGATCATAACAGAGCATGGACATTCTAATGGCTTTGTCCAAACTTGGTGGATGGACAAACTCAATTCTATCCCTGTAGTTCTATGGTAGGATTCCAAGGAAACACCGAATCTTCACCCTTTCATTCTTGATGTAGCCTACATACGTTAACAATTCCAAGAATTTATGAACATGTTCCTCCATGGAATTTTGCCCCAGTCTGAGTTCATTGAACTCCTTTCTCTTGTTGTCATAATACCTAGCTGATAGGTATTTATCCTTAAAGTATATTTTAAACCACTCCCAACTGGTCCTTCTTTCACTGGTTCTCTTTACCTTCATGAGATGTTCCCATCAAATGGAAGCTCTTCCATTCAGATTGTAAATGGAAACTCTATCCTTTTCACTTTCTAAATAATCATGCATTTTAAAATACTTTTTCATTCCAGGAATCCATGCCTCTGTCTCCTGGCCTGTCTTTCTTTCTCCATCAAAGGTAAGAGCTCTTGCTTTCTTAAATTCTCCTTGTGGGATCCCTATGAACCTCCTTCTTTTCTTAGTCTGATTGTAAGTGTGTCTTGGACTTATTTGAGAGTCTCTCGAGTGTTCTAACCTACTAGAGGGAGATCTCGAAGAGGATGTCCTGTTCCTTCTTCTCACAACACCCCCTTTATGGCTTGGGGTCCTCTTCCTAGAACAACCTCTAGAATGGCTAACACCATTCCTTTCTTCTCGGCCCATATTACTTGGATTGGACCCCATGTTTACTTTATGATGCATATCGGTGAGGCTCTGTAGAATGGCCACATTGAGCTGGTGCTTCTCTTCTTGCGCCTTTATCAGCCTCTCATTAAAGCTTACCATGGTATCAACCAAGTCCTAGGGAGTCACCCTCTCCCTTATCCCATTAGATGTTGTTTCTGCATGGTCTTCATGCACGTCCTCTTCCGACTCATAGGGATTTTTTGCATCATTAACGGTCACCATTCTTGGTTTCTAACACACAGTCTTGTTGTATGCTTCAACTATACCTACTACAATCACTATGCATGATATAATTGTTTATTATATAGAATAGAACTTGAAACATCCATACAATATGGAAATTACTCATTAAACAGTTAATAAATCAGAGTTTTGTTAGGTCAAAACAGTGCCACGGGCATTTCCTGGCGTGTGATTCCTTCCACGGTTCGACCCGAACAACCCCAGTGTTGTAACTGAAGCTCTGATACCACTCTGTAACATCCCTGAACCTCCCTTGTGGCCTTCGGAGACCACCAAAGGTCCGGCATTAATTTTGTTTCCTTCTTTTACTTCCAAAACTACACATAGCCGCACTGGAATCGGATCCGCAATCTACCATTGCGATCCATGTGATAATCTGCAAGGGATCTAACAGTTGTAACAAAACTCACAATCAAACTCTCAAGAATGTTGCAAAGAAGAAGAAAAGAATGCACTCAATAATTAGTCATGAACACAGAAAATGGAGAATAGCAGTATAATACATCAGCTGTAAGCTAGCAGTATGTGAATAATGAATACAATAATTAAATCTGTGTAGAGAATTCAAATTAACCAAGGAGTTCATTCGAATCATGCTCAAAGTCTAGCTTGGAGTACAATGGAGACATCATCTAGTCAGTAGTATCAGCCATAAATGGTAATAGTCAGTCAAGTGAGTCTAACTGAGTCTAACAAAACCATCTAGGCATAAATCAGGGGATGGAGACTCCAAGGAGGGCGCATGAGTTTGTCAGAAGGTCAAGTGGCACTCCAGAACTAATTAACTAGGATCTACAAGCAGTTAGCATGAGCAATCAGTGGAAGAACTACGCAATCAATGCACTAACTGAATGATAACTCCTAGTAGGTGAGATAAGGCACTCTAACTGAAAGATAATTGGTGATAGGTGAGCAAATGCACATTTTTCATGCAGAACAGTCAAATAGGGCGCATCAGGTAGGTAGGAGGCCAACTGGGGGTTGAATACAAGCTCTGGGAAGTTGAAAGTGAGCTCTAGGTACTAGGGAGACCACCAAGATGATGACTAGATGCATGTAAATGCATGCAGTTGCATGCAAATGCATGCAGCATACATATTTGCATGCAGACATGCAAAATATAAAAAATGATGGTGTGAATATTCCAACAATCCGCGGTCTGCATGGCGTCTTTCCGCAATCTGCAATCGCGTCTTTATGCAATTTGCAATCCGCATTGCGTCTTTCCGGAATCCGCAATCCGCAATTGCGCCTTTCTGCAATCCACAATTTGCATTGCGTCTTTCCGCAATCCGTAATCTGCAATTGTGCCTTTCCGCAATCCGCAACCAATTGTGCCTTTCCGCAATCCGCAACCCGCATTGTGGAAGTTGGGAATGCGGAATTCCAACTTCCAACATCCGGAAAACTTCCCCTTTCGTAATCCGCATTGCGAAAGTTGGAATTGCGGAAGCCCAACTTCAAACTTCCGGAAACTTCCCCTTCCGCAATCCACAATCCTCATTGTGGAAGTCGGAATTGCAGAATCCCAACTTCAAATTTCTGGAAAACTTCCCCTTCCGCAATCCACAATCCGCATTGCGGAAGTCGGATTTGCGGAAGTCCAACTCCTCTGTTCCTGCAGCTCGCCAAGGAAAACTTCTGAGAGGCATAACTTCCTCATCCTGAGTCCAAATGAGTTAAGGTTGGTACCGTTGGAAATCTCTTTGAGAGATCTATCTAATGGTAAAATACCCTTTCCAGACGAGGTATCTAACCTCATCATTTAATTCTATGAGTTTTTGTCTATAATATTCTAAGGTATCTTCCAACCTTTAACATGTCTCTACCTATCTCCTACCATAACCCATCTTTCCTCTGACTCACAGAGCGGGCTAAGCATACCGCAGGCCCCATAACCATCCCATGAATAAGTAAGGTTAAGCAGTCCCTTTCCATGGTAAGTATCTCATAACAAAATACATATAAGAAATGAAACTAAGGCTAACCATACACCTAACACATGTAAATTAGCAATGCATTAAACTCGTGCAACTTAATGGAGTATTAAACCTGTACTCATCCTTTCACTCAGAATTACACATGATCTAACTATTATTCCCATTCATATAACATTCATTCAACAGTTTAAGCAACACAGCATAATAATAGTACATGAAATAACATCATTCATTCCACAGAATACTTATCTTTGTATCTTGAATTTTCACTAGCAACTGGCTAAGTGAGAGCAACGTTCCACCCAACCTTAGGTCTTTGTCCAGCCTATATTCTTTCAGCTGAGAGACCACCCCCGAGCTGGGCTATGTATCCACTAAGGAGGGCTAGATAGGATCTCTAACAGTAAAGATCGACTTCCAATGCTAAGCCAACTTATAGTTGCATTTATCAAGTAATCCTGGAAACATACTCATGCTAAGCCACCCTACAGTTGGGTTTATCAAGCATCCACACGCTAATCCAACCTGTAGTTGGGTTTATCAAGCATGCAGGGTAACATGGAGGAAATTTCTAAGCCAGTGAGCTCAACCAAAGAGCTTCAGACATCTCAATCACTTAGCAGACAAGGCACCCACATTATCCACCTCACCCAACACAGGGAAGTCCCTATTGCTACACAGTCCCTCAAGGCCCATTCCCTTCCAGTTATATTCAAGGTAGGTGTAAGAAGGTCTAACTGCTAGTTCTCGGAGATCATAGTCTTCACCGGGTTTATCAAGCATTCCCACCTTAAACCCTATCTTCTACGTCTGCTAAACATGTTGGTTCATCCCAGGGTTGCGGACTAAGCTCTGTCCCACAACTCGACTCTCTACTCACGGATTTTTAGTCTTCACGCAGCTTTCTCAATCTATTCACGCCTGTATTCCCCTTCGAACTCACCTTCAGGAATCTACTTAAAGATAACGCATACGCATCGGGTTCCCCCGGCATTCGGCTTCACTACTTCGGCTCTGAGAGAAGGTCTCGTCTCCATCCTCTATCTCATGGATCCCTCTTTGCTCAGGATTTCCCTTTCCCCAACAACAACACTAACCAATAACCAAAAGAGTGAACCCCCTCCTCCGATCTCAGCGTCGTTTTTATCTCTTGGAAATATCCTCTGTTGGCTTTCCTTCTCCACGTTCTGTAACCGAATCCATACCCATACAAGGAATCAAATCGGTTATTCCTGCCCAAGTGGCAGCATGGGTCGTCATCCCACAACCCCCTCACCTCCCCCTAGTGGATACCTTCACCCCCTTCTCATTAGTTGCCTCACTTAGCTAGTTTTGGGTATTTCATTGCAATATTAAACATTTACATCAATTACAAAATTTCATGGCTTAACAGCGCATGCATAGTTTCACTATCAAATACTTTCCTATGAAAGCAAACCTTAAGAATCCACTAGTGGGGCCTTGGCCTTGAGCTCCACACTAGGATCAACACACATTGCACAAACACAATATTTACATTGAGGCCAACAATTACTAAGGTAGGGTAGGAGTAGTACAAGGGAACATAGACAAATTGGCTCAGCACACAGCCAAATACAGACAAGATGGACCACAAAGACATAGATGATTGACATGAATGCACAATATTTCTCATTGGCCAATGTACATATAAATACAATCAGAAATGACCCTTGGTTTGAACTTCCAAATGGTCTCTTGGACTCCTTCACGACTCTTCCCATTCAATGTGACTCTTAGTATTCTTCTCACATGAATGGGAATGCAATAATATAATGATTTTCCTAATGCCAAGGATTAGGTTTTCTAATAGATTGGATCCCTTATTGGGCCTAGCTTCTTAGAGGTACCGTTTTTGCGGAGATACTTTTGGTGTGGATGAAGGTAAAGCGGAAGTGGTTCGACAAAGTGGTCAACTACGACAAAGTAGCCAAGGAATCAAGAAAAATGGTTATGTTGATCAAGTCAAATGGGTGGAGTTGAGTCAATGAGTTAAAATTGGTCCACATTGTATTAATGAGTTGGTTAGTGAGTTAGTGAGTTAGTGGGAGCCATGGAAAATTTTAAGAACCTCCCCAAAATTTATATGTATAATAAATGGGTGAATCTCCTTGATACATGGGAAAATGTGAAGGTTATATTAACAATAAACTAATATGTATGTATGATAGTTTGACGATTTTTTTCAACAAATTATAAAATTTTGTAAAAATTGGGTGAATCTTTCATAGTATTAAAAAAATATTGTAAAATCATGGTGATTTTTTCACAAAATTATAAAACCTTGTAAAACTCTTTGCAAATCTTTCACAAAATTGTAAAATATTGGTATAAAACCTTGCAAAATCTCCTTATAAAGTCTTGACAGACTAGTTAAAATTTAAGATGGATCTAAGCTAGTGTTAATTTTTAATAACTTTTGTATAAATTTAAGTTAGTTGCATTATAATATAATATTAGTTTCTAGTTTTGAGTGGAATGCATACATATATTAGGGTTTTGGATCTAAAGAATTTAATACAATAAAAATATATGTTGAATTCATTATTAAATTAAAAGAGTTTTAAACTATTTTTCCCAAATTTTAGAGTTTTAAGGGTTTATCTTTTATCTTAAATTAGTTACAACTTTATATATTGTTTTTTAATTTTGTTTATTAAACAAATTTACGACTCATATGGTAACTTTTTATCTACTCTTATTAAATGTTTTTGACACGAAAACTTTATTTTTAATTATGAATTTAAAAACCATAATTTTTTTTCTTTTTCAAAATTTTCTATAACCTTATAAACATACATTCACATGGACTTGACTAAGATCTAAGAAATTATATATATAGAGATAATTATTTAAAAAAAGCAAACTACTGGTATGCAAATATGTTTATAAATATATATTGACGTATTGATTTAAAACTGAAATATATACCATTTTATAAACATTGTACCCATCATTATTGAAATATAAACATATTTTATTAATATTAACTTAAATTAATTTAATTGAAGTTATAGCCAAGATAAAATACATGATGAAAAATCACACTTTATTTGTACACCATCTCATGTCCAAATAATCCTAAAAATATACATTCACACACCAAATAATTTAATTAATTTGGTTTAAACGAAATCAACAGTCACATACTATGCATATGAAGAAATTCGACTCATCACAGTTATATGGTTATGATATAGTCTAAATCTCAAATCGGACAACTTTGTTGACACAATTATCCTTCACCTTAGGATGAAGGAAGGAGGTATTAATAAATAGTTACACACTCATGTGACTGGTATCCATCTCTGTCGAGGAAGAGGATTATATAATCTAGCATTGTTTATAAAATAGACCTCGAATAAATCTCTGTTTTCTTTTAACAAACCTTTCCACACTATAGTCGTTAATCGTAATCTCGAATTAATAACATTACTAGTTGCGTGTATAAACTAATATCTGTAAAGTAGCATGTATTAACACTACAACCATTAATAATAATCTCGACTTGAGCCATTTACAATATAATTACGCCGATAGGCGTTTTATTTTAACATTTGGGGGTGAGGGCAGGGTGGGTCATTTTTTATTTTTTTAATAATGAATGGTTAGATTTGTCAGATTATAGAATATGCTTCGTCTTGTACACGAATGAACGATTCAGATTGACTGAATTAACTTACGGGCATGTATAAATCCAAGTGACACTAAGAGGTAATTTAAAAAACTTAGAATAAATTCGATGGACAAAATATTTGAAACGCTTGGGAGTTGCACTACAAAATATTTGAAACGCTTGGGAGTTACAGTTCCTCAAGGCCAACTACAATGGTCGGCGTTTTGTTGGCTGTGCAAGAAACGCCAGCATATGCTCAAATACTATGAAGAATCCCAATGACGGATCCACCTGCTGCTTCACACCTTCTGCAAAGATCTCACCAGCGAGTATGTTCATCACCCAAGGCGCTTTCGTTTAGGCTTTGCTCTACTTATAAATTAGTGGTGGGTGGAAGTGGTTCTCGGCGTTTCAACACTGTAAGGGTTCGAGCGTTGTCTTCATTTCATGCTTCCAATCTCTGGTCCGATTCTCAGGTATATACATTTCTATTCTTTCATTGTAAACATTAATATTATTGATATTTTCCTCCATCATACATGTATTCTACTCTAACATAGTTTGGTATGATATTATGTTTGCAGGTAAATCTATGATAGCAGTCATGACCATTCCTTTAGATACCATCTCACCTAATTTATTTAATGTACGGATAGCCCTCTATTTGTAATTTAATGAATACTGGTTATTTCATGAAGGGTATCCTAACTTGTACAAAATTGTTTGCAGGTGCCTGGTATACTATGACATTCTCAAGGTCTTTCACCCTGAATGTGCACCAACAAGGTAATCTCTAGCCATCGAGCTGTTGTGAGAAAGCAGAGTCTGCCCGGTTGATGAATATCGAAATGAGATGGGGAAGCTGGTGGTCAATGGCGGTCCCGCTAATTTGTAGTATCCAAGACAAATCCGTTTTCAAAGTATTGTTTTCCTCTTTCAGTCGGCCATTTTCTATTTGTAAAGATTCAATATGTTCAGAAAAGATTAAGTAAATAAGTCATTCATATAATCTAATTGTACTCAAATTAGGTCTATTGAATTAAATAGTAAACTATTCAAATTAGGGCTATTGAATGAATGGGAACGATCAATTTGATTCGGATCTGAAAGGAGAATTTGAAGATTGGGTGCAATGTCTTGTTTAGCAGCAAAATAATTTTAATCATACCCATTTATTCAATCTCATAGATCAATATACAAGTCTCTGCCAAAAGAAAAAATTTACTCTCTTTTAACAGTACTGAATTTGTAATCAATTGCTCTTGCTTGCTTGGATTTAGAATGTTATGGTCACCAATAAACTATTCAAATGCACAGAGAAATACATTGGCACTTAGCGTTTTCATATGCTAAATGATCAGTAGATGATTGTTTAAAGTGGCTATTCTATGATAAATCCGTTGATTGTTAGGTTTTGATAATTTTATAATTGATATTCTTTGCAAATAACGATCAAATACTGGAATTCGATAATTAGAGATAATTTTTTCTTCGACTATGGAATTTTCCATGGCTTCTCCCTAGATTAGTGTGTCGGATGGTTGAATATGGGCTATGAAATATTGCGTTAAGAATAGTTGCACACGGGCAATGGTCCTGGGAATCACTGGTGACACGACCTCTTTCTATGCCACCTTGCACAGGCTCTGGATTTGACGTCAGAATTTTATAACACTGTTAATGAGTTTATATTCCTATTAGAAATGGTTGAACATGATCACGATTTTTGCATCTTTCTTGATTTGCAGGATGTCAGATTTCAAATCTTTTGCACCCAATATGATAGGTTTTCATTTCGTAATATTTTAATGTAGATTAAGAATTGCTAATTTATAGGTTTTCAGGTTTTCAATATTTGTATTTAAATTATATGTATTTGTGAATTATAAAATAATAATTTATTGGTGTTTTAAAAATCCTTTACTTTAAATACAACTAACCTGTGCAATCTTGTATAGCTGTTTACTATGTTCGCCAAGCCAAATGCAAAATGATGGATTCTGAAGACGACCCTATAAAAATAAAAAGACAAAACAAAATAAATAGTTTGAAGTTATATATATTTTTCAAGTTTTAAATAAAATTATTATGCTTTGTTAATATTAAGTTCCGTAAATAATAGACCCAGGACCAATCCTAGACCAGTTCCTTAACATGAGTTATTGCATTTAAGTTTATAGCATCTGAGAAGTAGACTTCTTGAAACTATCATAATGTAGAGAGAGAGAACAGTCATGTTACCTGTCATAATGGTGTTCCACTATTGTCATAATGGTGTTCCACTATTAGTAATGTATATATTTTGGATTATCAAATCAAAATTTAAGATCATGACTGTTTCTTGTGTTAAATATATTAACGCTCTCGTACTAAATATACATCCTCACGATGACTGTTTCTGTATTAAATATGTTAACGCTCTCGACACCCATAATTTATCAATTGTTCCAATCTACAACTCTAAGGAATCAAAAGCCCTAATTCCGTCACAAATGAATTGCTAACAATACAATACAATAGTAACATTTATAAATTTGCGTGTAAGCTGAAATATTTGAAGGCTTTGAACGTTATTGTATTTGTTTGAGAGTGAAATATATATCTTTTGATTTTGTATTTTGTTTTAGATGATCCCTCGGCTAAAGAACAATAATTATTATATAAATAGTATTTTAGTATGGTAAAGTGACGAGTTAAATTTTAATGTAGACATTGTATTAAAAAAATAAAAGAATATTTAATGTTGAAAATGTTATTTTTTTTTAAATGTTTATTTTATATAAAATGGATATTGATTAATTAAATCATTTTAAGATTTTTATATAAAATGGATATTGGTTAATTAAATCATTTTAAGATTTAATTAATAATAATAATAATTAAAATTAATTATTAAATTAGAATTATTTAATAAAAATTCTAATTTTAATATTTAAAACCTAAAATTAATTATAAATAATAAATATTAGTTAACCATATTTGAATTTATATTATCTAGGTCTCTCATTCCATTATATACAACTAGCAAGATAATGTAATGATATCTTATATATTATATACAAGATTTAATAAAATATATATTATAGAAATATTTAATATATTAGTAAAATATTATTGAGATTATTAATATTATTAATAATAAAGTTAATGTTAATAATTGATTTTGGGTTTTTATTACACTTTTTACTAAATTTAAAATTTAATTTTAATTAACATTTTGTTATTAAAAAAAAATACATAATAAAAATATAAAATTCTTTTTATTAAATTCAAATTTTATTTTAATTAAGAAATTTATAATATAATTTTTTTAATAAAAATATAAAATTATTTGTATTAAATTCAAATTTTACTTTAATTAAAAAAATTATACTAAAAAATTTATAATACAATTTTTTTATTAAAAATAAGAAAATAAAATTATAAAACTCATATTATATTATGATAAGTTAGATTTGAACTTGGTGGGGAGGATAGCAGCATTTCTCCCAACTACCAAATCTACACTCAATTGACTATTTATAACAAAATTATTGAAATAACCAACGAATCTACACTCAATTGACTATTTATAATAAAATTATTGAAATAACCACCGAATCTACACCCAATTAACCGTTTATAACAAAATTAGTGAAATGAAGAAGAATAACATTTTAATATTATAAAATTTTAAATAAATTTAAAGACTAAAAAATTATATTTTGTATTTATAATATCAAATTTATTATTTTTATATTTTGAAATTTTTTAAATAAAATATTGTAAAATAAGTTTTGGTAAAAGGTTATAAAAAATAAGTTAAAATTATATAATTAAAAAAACATAATTAAAATTTTGATTAAATTTAAAACTTAAATAATTGTATTTTTTATTTAATGTTGATTTTTCTATTTAAAAAAAAAGTTTTACAATAAAAGAAGGTTCATCCATTTTCTAATATGCATTACCTATAGCATAACAATAAATTAAATAATGATCTGCTCATTAATTCAAATACCAGTTGAATATAAATATATTTATAGCTTTTAATTGAATATAAATATTACTATTTATTAAATATATTTATAGTTTTATATTGGATACACATATCACTTATTCTCGCTATCCTTTAGGATATAGCACAATTTCTTCATTCTGCTTATTTCTTTTTATGGAGTGTTTTTATTTGACTTCATTAGTTTTTAAAAATATATGTATCCCTTCTTGTGTAGAATTATCTTCAATCATTCTTACCAATGAACATTCACAAGAACTAAACACCTTGGTTTAAAGAGATAGATATAAAAACTAAATATATAATATAAGTTGTTGCTATTCATCACATTTAACTTAATATGATATGTGTATTCCATTTTAGTATCTCTAAGCAAAGATGAATATGATTAATATTTAATTAAGCTTTCCAATTATTATTTTCATATTTTTTAAATTTTAAAATGAAATATTGCAAAATGAGTTTTGAAAAAAAAACAAAATATTAAAAAAAAATCAAATTTATATATTAAAAAAGCCATAATTAAAATTTTGATTAAATTTAAAACTTAAATAATTGAGCATTGATTAATCTTTAATTAATCTTTTTAACTATCATTTTCATATTTTCAAAAATTGTAAATGAAATATTGCAAAATGAGTTTTGATAAAAAATCATTTTTCAATAGTCAAGCATAATCAAACATAGTTCAGCAAAAAGAGAAAACGAAATTTTTGTTAAGATCGAGAGGAGTCTGCGGAAATCATTTTTCAATTCGATGAGAGGAATGTGCGGAAAGAAATTTTCAATTCGACAAGTTTCGAACCTATTAAGCAGGTTCATCCTTAGGAGAACAAGAATCTCTTTTGTTGTAATGCTTTAATTTTTGTTGTAATGCTATACATTTTGTGCTTGAAAATGGGTATAACATGGTAAATCAAGGCCTTGTCAAAAATTCCATTTTAGTCAAGCATAGTCATGCATAGTCAACAATAGTCAACCATGCTCAACCATAGCCAACCATAGTCAAGCATGGTCAACCATAACGAACCATAGCCAACCATAGTAAACCAAAGTCAACCAAAGCCAACCATGGTCACTCAAATAAGGTGAACCATAATGGACAATGGTCAACCATAGCCAACCAAAGTCAATTATGACCAACCAAAGTCACCCATAGTCAACCATATTCAACCATGGTCAACCATAGTCAACCATAGTCAACGAAGGTCAACTGTGGTCAACAATGAACAACCACGGTCTAAAATAGTTAACCATATTCAACCATAGTCAACCAAAGTCAACCATGGTTAACCAAAAACAACCATATACAACCATGGTGTACGATGGTCAACCAAAGTCAAAGAAATCCCACCATGGTGAACCAAAGTCAACCACGATTAACTATGTTCAACCAACGTCAACCATTCTGAACCAAAGTCAACCATGGTCAACCAACGTAAACCATTGTGAACCAAAGTCAACCATGTTCAATTAAGGAAAACCATGGTTAACCAAGGTCGACCATAGTCAAATAAAGTCAACAATGGTCAACCAAAGTTAACCATAATCAACGATGGTCAACCAAAGTCAACAATGCTCAAACAAATTCAACCATGGATAACCAAAGTCAACCATGGTTAACCAAAGTTAGCCAAAGTAAACCAAAGTCATCCATAGTCGGTCATGGTCAACCAAAGTTAATAATGGTAAATGAAAGTCAACCATGTTCAACCAAATCTAACCATGGTAAACCAAAGTCAACCATGGTCAACCAAAGTCAACCATTGTCAACTAAAATTCAACCAATGTTAACCATTGTAAAAGAAATTCGACCATGGTTGGCCATGGTTGACTTGGTCAACCTATGTTAACCATTGTAAAACAAAGTCGACCATGGTTGACTTTGTCAACCAAAGTTAACCATGGTAAACCTAAGTGAACCATTGTCAACTAAAGCCACCCATGGTCATCTATAACTATAGTTTACTTTTGTAGACTTTACTTGACCATGGCTGTCTTTGGTTGGCCATTTGACTTTGGTTGACCATGGTTGAATTTGGTTGACTATGGTTGAATTTAGTTGACCATGGTTAGTAAACCAAAGTCATCCATAGTCAGTCATGTTAAACCAAAGTTAACAGTGGTAAATGAAAGTCAACCATGGTCAACCAAATTTAACCATGGTAAACCAAATTCAACCATGGTCAACCAAAGTCAACCATTATCAACCAAAATTCATCCAATGTTAACCATTGTAAAACAAAGTCGACCATGGTTGTCCATGGTTGACTTAGTCAACCAAAGTTAACCATGGTAAACCAAAGTCAACCATTGTCGACTAAAGCCACCCATGGTCATCTATAACTATAGTTGACTTTGCTTTACTTTCATAGACTTTACTTGACCATGGCTGTCATTGGTTGACCATGGTTGAATTTGGTTTACTATGGTTGACTTTAGTTGACCATGGTTGATTTTGGTTAATCGTCGTTGAATTTGGTTAACCATTGTTTACTATGGTCGACTTTCATTGACTATGTTCATTATTGTTGACTTCTGTTAACTGTGGTTGACTTTTATTGAACATGGTTGACTGTCGTTGACCATTGTTCACTTTGGTTTTTCATGGTTGACCACAACCAAAGTCAACCATGGTTGGACAAATTCAATGATGGTCAACCATGGTCGACTTTGTTTTACAATGGTTAACATTGATTGAATTTTGATTGACAATGGTTGACTTTGGTTGACCATGGTTGACTTTGGTTTACCATGGTTAAATTTGGTTGAACATGTTTGACTTTAATTTACAATTGTTAACTTTGGTTGACCATGACCGACTATGGATGACTTTGGTTTACTTTGGCTAACTTTGGTTAACCATGGTTGACTTTGGTTGTTCCTGGTTGAATTTGTTTGAGCATTATAGCATTATTGACTTTGGTTGACCATCATTGATTATGGTTAACTTTGGTTGACCATTGTTGACTTTATTTGACTGCAGTTGACCTTGGTTAACCATGGTTTTTCTTAATTCAATATGGTTGACTTTGGTTCACAATGGTTTACGTTGGTTGACCATGGTTGACTTTGGTTCAAAATGGTTGACGTTAGTTGAACATAGTTAATCATGGTTGACTTTGGTTCACCATGGTGGGCTTTGTTTGACTTTGGTTGACCATCGTACGCCATGGTTGTCTATGGTTGACTTTGGTTAACCATGGTCGACAATGGTTGAGCATGGTTAACTATTTTAGACCATGGTTTTCCATTGTTCACCATGATTGACCTTCGTTTACTATGGTTGACCATGGTTGACCTTGGTTGAATATGGTTGACTATGGGTGACCATGGTCGACCAAAGTCAACCATGACCAAGTAAAATTCAACCATGGTCCACCAAAGTAAAACAATGGTAAACGAAAGTCAACAATGGTCAACCAAAGTCAATAATTGTCAACCATGGTCTACCATAGTTAACCATGGTCAACCAATTAATATTCTTATATGACTTTGGTTGTGGTCAACCAAATAATATTCATATATGACTTTCTTTGTGGTCAACCAAATAATTATAAGTCTACCATGGTAAACCAAATAATATTCTAATATGACTTTGGTTGTGGTCAACCAAATAATTATAAGTCTACCATGGTAAACCAAATAATATTCTAATATGACTTTGGTTGTGGTCAACCAAAGTCAACCATGGTCGAACATAGTCAACTCTATTTTTCATGGTTGACCACAATCAAGGTCAACCACGGTTAACCAAAGTCAACGAAAGTCAACCATGGCCAATCAAAATTTAATCAAAGTCAAATGTGGTCCACCAAAGTCAACAATGGTAACTGAAGTCAACGAAGGTCAACCATGGTCTACCATAGTTAACCATGGTCAACCATAGTCAACCAAATTCAACCATGGTTAACCAAAGTCAACCATAGACAACCATGGTGTGTGATGGTCAACCATAGTCAACCAAAGTCCACCATGGTCAACCAAAACCAACCATGGTCAAGCAAATTCGACCATGGTTGACTATAATCAAACATGGTTAACAAAGTCGACTAAGGTCAACCAAAGTCAACCATGGTCAACTACAATCAACCATTGTCAACTACAGTGAGCTATGGTCAACTATGTTTAACCATGAAAATCCAAAGTCAACGATGTTCAACCATAGTCAACCAAATTCTACCATAGTTAAGAATGGTCAACCAAAGTCAACCATGGTCAACCGAAGTGAACCATAGTCGTTATATTTAATGATTATATTTATTATTATTTAATTAATATTTTTTCAGCGAAAATTAGTTAATTAATATATTAAATATGTGGCCATAATATTGTTTTTAATAATATTAATAATAATAATTCACCAAACCTAACCAGCAGGCCGACCGTCGACTAGCAAGCCATATCAATATTAATAATATGGCTTATATACGTCGATCGGCGTATATCAACCACATTTAAATGTGTGGCCTATATACATCGATCGGCGTATATAAGCCATATTATTAATATTGATATGGCTTGCTAGTAATAACATTACTAGCTGCGTGTATTAACCAATATCCAGAAATTAGATCGAGTTATGGCAAGCAGGGTGGAATTTGGTAAAAACTCTACTCTTCGAAAATGACGGTTTCAACATTAAATATAGATGTTTTATTGTTTTCTTCATTTTTTACTGTTAGTATGAAATATAAGTCATATTTAACACGCAAAATGGTCCATGACGGTCATATGGATAGTCAAATTCCAGCCCCATGGCAAGTAATGAAGTGAAACCTGGGGTAGATTGGATTTTGTCATGTTTTTTTTACAACAATAATGGAGCTATTATAATAAAATATTATTATATTTTAATTAATATAAAATATTTTCAACAACTAATATGCTTGTTACTCAATTGTTGTATCTGGTGCTACCAACTACAGGGCTTTTGGACATTAAAAATGAAGTTCTAAAGTTATAGCCACAACAATATATTTGCATTTAATCAAGTGACCTGAAGACATGAAGAAACAAATGGTCTTCATCTCAGGACAGAGACATGAAAAAGCGACTGGTCTTCATTGCAAATAAGATTGATGGAACTAGTGGCTTACATAACAAAAAAATTGATTCAAATCATACTATAAAATCGATTCAAATCATACTATAAATGGGTGTTAATGAACATACAGGTTATTGCAGTCTACTCTCCATTTTTTAAACAAAGGATTTACTACGGCTAGTGTTGGTTGCAAAGATGAGCTCATCTGCAATCACATAAAGCATTGTTATGAAGGACAACGCAAAGATATAACAATGTTTGGTGAATTGATGTAAAGGATTGATAGGATGGATCACTAGTAGAACAAATCCCTCTATCGACTCTTTCAAATCTTATATGGAAACAATGCAACCCACTCCAACAATAGGATAAAATCTCGCACCTTCCCAAACCGTGCGGTTATCGACTTCTCCAAGCAATGTAATGGCCACTGTCATTGTAGAAACTTGTAAAAAACCCATCGACACATTGGTGAGACATATCTGTGTGTTTCTCCATCCCAATCTAGATCAAAGGGAAAGTAATAACATCCAGGCCCAATTTTATTGCTTATATAGGGACGAATGGTTTCATTGTAACCACAATTCAATAAAATGGGGGACATATAGTACCCAAAAAAAAATCCTAGCTCCATGAATTTGGGGGCGAATGGGAGATGAAATATAATTCACACCAAATGGAGAGGGCTAAATTGCTGTAAGGAATCACCATTCATGGAAATCTAGGCTAATGAAAGGTTGTAACTAAAAGTTCAAGGGAGAAAATAAAAGAAATTCCCTCTCTTTTACAAAGACACATGGATTAAACATTTACTCATAATTGTTTTTAAAACAAATTAGGGGCGAATGAAAATAATAATAAAACTACTTAAATTTGGCCCATGGGCTAAATTTCGCCCCTATAATTTTCCTTGGTAGGAGCGGGGAAAGCTAAGTGCGCCCTATAAATATGAAATAAGAGAGAAGTTTTGTCGTTGATCTGTAGGTTATGTGCACAGATCCTTTGTAAGTCATGAAGAATTCTATAAGTTATAACTGAAGTGCTTATTTGGTTGCGACTCATAATAAAAGACAAGCACTTACGTTTTTTTTGCCAAGATGGGTTTTGGCATTAAAATATGGTGTTCTTATGTGATGTTAAATGTGTTTCTTTCCTATGTTGACTATTAAGATGAATGCATGTTATGATAAGTGTGAATGATATGAATATGAAATGCAATATAAGCTATATAAATCTGGTGATGTCTTGGGTTCTATTAAAATGAATGATGTGTTGAAGCTTTGAGTTTGTCGATGTTATAGAATAATTTGAATGTATTTGATTGTTTAATGAATAGGTGATATGTCGAACTATCCCCCTTTTGCGCTGCAAAAACCCGGTTCCTGCAGTTTCCATAGGTACTTTAGGTGAGACATCATCTGCTTTGTAGGTGTTGCTGAAAGGGGTTAAACTCCCTTATGGGACGGTATCTATGGTAGCGTTGTTGGTGATATGTGGAATGTTTGAACCCTAGTCGAAGTAAAAGTGCGCCAACAAATGGTTCCATTGCCAGGCCTATGTGAAGGGGAATGTTGTGGCATCCAACTAAACTAGAGATCCAAGATTGGGTAGATTTGCGGCTGGAAGAATTTGTGAGGGAACAGAATGACCATCCCCAGTTGGACGACGAAGGTTGGTAAGACAAGTATATTTGTAATGATATCCATGATTTTTTCTTTAGGGAGTTCCCTGTTGTATTGCATGAATGGTTAGCAAGATTGACTAAGTAGAAGACTAATTTCCAAGGAGGTGAGCCTCAAAGTTGAAAACTTGCGTTGATACAATGATTGAAAGGTGTGAATAACAAGATTTCATGCACAGTGGATTACTAGCTAGACAGTGTACTAGAGGGGTACATTACCGAATTCACTATTGACACTATCAAGTCATATAGTGTAGCAGAATGTGAGTTCTTTGACAGTCCGCAAGGTAAGTACCTCAAATAGTTGAATTTTTCAATTAAGAATCTACTATGTAAAAAAGGGGTGATGCGAATGGCATATGACGAGTAGAGAAATTGTGTGTGGTGGCCATGGGTATTGTATGGAGGAAGGTCTAGATGAATAAATGCGATGAGCTGAAATGATAAGGGGAGACGAGACTGAACCAGATGAAGAGTGTGGGTTTCTGCGGAGTAGGAGACGGTTTTGGTCAAACAAGAGGAGGAGAACTACAATGGGAAAGAAGGGTTGCAGTGCAACTAAAAAAAGAGACTATGAACTAGTACCACAGCTCGACGAGGATTCTAGTGATGAGGAGGATGAGTACCAGCTCATTTCCAAGGAAGAAGAGGGAGCTGCAGAACCATTCCAAACCTGAGGCTGCGACATACTCACAACCCCGCGTACATCCCCAGAAACTGAGGTAAGATCTAATAATTCTTCACATTTCTTTCGGACAAGTCAAAGTAGAGGCAATAATTTGAATAGTACTCTGTCGAGTGGGAACGCTTCGAGTAGTGATCCATTAGTAGTAAATTAGGCGAAGCCCTAGAGGTCCATAATGGTTGGGGATGACATGAAGTTACCTATTTTTAATGGGAATGGATCAGTAGATCCAAAACAACACTGGTTTTTATGCAATGTAGTATGGACTGTAAAGCAAGTACAAGACGACAATGTCAATTTGGCACAATTAATCACGATGTTTAGGGGTCACGCCTTAGACTGGTTTATGAAATTTTCTGAAGTCACCAGTAATCAACCTGCAAAGACTTTAGCAGAAGTTAAGGAGGGGTTGAAAACTGAATTCAAGAATCCAAAATCTGAATCTCAATGTATTATTGAACTAAAGGAGATCAAGCAAGCACTGAATGAGTCCATTTGGGACTTTGACCAACAACTTAAAACCTTAATGCCTCCTGCAAGTTTTTTGATGAATGATTTAAAACATAAAGAGTGGTTTATAGCTGCTTTATTGCCTCACATCAGAATTCCACTAATGCAACAGAAGATTCTGTCTCAGACAGAAGCCTTGGAATTGGCTAAGAAGCTAGAAGCATCACCTGTCGAGGAGACTGGAGCCAGTATGGCTCAAATCTAGTCGTGCTTGGTGAATTTGTCTATCCAGATTCAATACATTAAAAAAGGAAAAGAAAAGCGAGAAGATGTTTGGTGCACTAGATGCAAGGACGAGGGACATTCTAAAGATCAATGTACGACATTTCATGATTACCTTAATGTTGGTAACCTGAATCCATTGAATCTCGATGTATGGTGTAGAATTTTTCAAAATAAAGGGAATCGACCACAAGAATGCTATTTGTTCCAGAAGATGGTAAGTACTCCCCAAAGATTATGGTGTAACTTTTTTTGGTCTATCAGACATGATGAGAAAAATAGTCAGGCATATAAGCTACTTACTGACCGCACTGTAGATACATTCCTTATGAAGGGAGAAGTTCAGGCTGAGAGAATTGACCCAAAATTCAACCAACCGCGAGGCAGAATCATAGGTCGTGGATGAGGAGGATTTGGTCGAGGAAGAGGACAAGTAATATGCTATAATTGTGGTACCCCTGGACGCTATGCTCAAGAATTCATGAATCCTACTTCGACCAACATGTATTGTAGGGCACTAGTTCATACCATTGAATATTGTCTGCAACTTATAGCAAAATGGAAGGCGAAGTAGAATCATAATCAGAACTAGAATCAACATGTGCAGAATATTTCAGCAGAACCGCGACCGAATCAACACATTGTCACTGTGGTAACAAGAGGTGGAGCTATAGATGGAGAGAGAAGCCGCTGAGGTGCGAGCTGCGATCCAGCCCTAGGGTTTCCGCCGCTTTGTTCCTGCGTCTGCAGCCGCCATGGCTATGCCTGGGGGAGGGTCCCCCCCTCCCTCCCCGTCCATCTCTGCGGAAGAGGCCTTCAGATTTCTTACTAACCCGCGTGGTATGAAACCGGTGGCCAATGCGATTCCCAAATTCATCAAAAAACTGGACGAGATTCCTGAAGTTGAACTCCCATCGAAAAACGCCATTAAAACTGCTCTCGCCCTCTCATCCCGTGGACTGGTAGGACAGTTCATGGGTCTGTGGCCAATGGCGAGAACTACAGATGATTGGATACAACGGAATTGGAGGCCTCATCTGAAACACAGTGTAACGTGCTACCTAGTAGGAAGAGGATTTTACATTTTTGAATTCATCTCAAAAGATGACAGAGACCTAATCTTCAGAAATGGCCCCTATTTCATGGGGGCTCAAGGACTTTACCTCAACAGATGGACTCCGGATTTTGATCCAAGCATTGACGTTCCAAAGGAGGTACCGGTCTGGGTAAGGCTTCCAAACCTGCCGGCACACTGTTGGAATCCTGATGCGCTGGAAAAGATTGGAAATCGCCTGGGAAGGTACATAGATAAAGCTGACCCAAAGGGGCAATATTCGTGTGCCCGAATCTGTGTTGAGGTTGATCTAGAAGCAGGTCTACCAGAAGCAATCAAAATTTCGATAGGACCATGGAGTCACTATCAAAAACTGGATTATGAGCAACTGCCATTTAAGTGCAGGCTCTGCCATGAGCATGGACATTTTCAAAGATCTTTCCCAAAAGCCCATTCCCAGGAGGAGAATGAGGGTTGGCAGCAGGTCAAGAAATCAAAAACATCAGCCAAGATCCCTGAAAAAAGATCCATGAATACAGGACAAAATCCACCGACAAAAGAATCCCTCAAATCCAAAGAGACAGCAATGGGGAAAAAAGCAGCTGATCAGACCAATGTCCCCACATCGAGCAAGGTAAATCACTCTCAGGACTCAGATATAGAAATAATCGGCCTGGTTAATACAAATCCTAACCATGAAGACAGCCTTGAAGCTGGAGAAATCCCCCAAGGGTATCAAGTGGGAAAGCCATCCCAAGATCAACCAGACAACCAATCTCCGGACTCCCCGAAACTCCTATCTGATCCAAAGACCCCAAAAGATTTGGATCACGAACCCACCATTCTGGACTCTGAATCAGGGGGGTGCACAGATGAAGAGGCCTCAGATTCTAGCAGCTCTCATGCTACCCCCAATCAGCCTGCCAAAGCTCTAGGTCGCAAATCCAAAAAAAAACACAGGGAAGAGAAAGCCATTCAAGATATAAACAAAGGAGCATAGCAAACCATTGATTCAATGATTACCAGATCAAAGCAAGGAAAGGGCCACAAAAGGGCCCCAACTCCTAAGAAAGTTTAAATGCGACTCGCCTCCTGGAATTGCAGAGGTCTCGGCACCAAAGCTAAGCAAGAAGCTATGAAGGACATCATCAAAATCAACAAGCCTGACATCCTCTTAATCCAGGAGACGAAGTTGGAGGACCTAAGCCTCCATCAAGCTGCCCTCAAATTCTGGAAGAAAGGTCCGGGGAAAGCTATCAGCTCTAGAGGAGCATCGGGAGGAATTGCCACTCTATGGGACGAGGCCAAATTCATCCTCATCACTGATCACTGCAGCACATATTGGATCTACACCAAACTTCAGCATATTGACTCTGGAATACAAGTAAGTCTGTTCAATCTCTATGTTCCCAATCTGGCCCCTGACAAAGCTCAATGCTGGGAGTCACTGGAAACCTTCCTTTCCATGCACGATCCAAACAATATTATCCTTGCAGGAGATCTCAATGTAACCCTGTCCGCTGATGAAAAGAAGGGAGGCTCCCCAATAAGAGACCAATCCAGAGAATGGGTTGAGGATCTTATAATGGGTTGGGACCTCCTAGATATCAAACCTTTGGTAGGAAATTTCACCTGGACCAACAAAAGGATCGGCCCGGGTCACATAGCGGCTAGGATTGACAGATTCCTAATCCACTCCGACTTCCTAATGCTAGGACTATTAGCTACATCCAAAATCCTCCCTAACTGCATCTCGGATCACAAACCCATCCTGTTGGACTTATCTTCTGAAACTAATCTGGGCCCTATCCCTTTCCGTTTTAGCCCGCTTTGGCTTCTCCAAGAGAACTTTCACCAAGTCGTCCACAATTCTTCGTCCATCCCTATCCCTGGTTCTCCTTCTTTCTCTTGGGAACAAAAAATTAAAAGACTGAAATCGGACCTTAAAGTCTGGGCAAAGAGCATCACCTCTCCTACCACTGTCAGAATTGAGTCCCAAAAAGTTCTGGAAGACCTACAACGCTCCCTGGAATCTATCACCCCCACCCCTCAGACCCAAGTCGCTGAAATTGAACTTCAAAAGCATTTCTACCAAGCTTGCAGGGTAGAAGAAGATTATTGGCGTCAAAAATATAGAAGCCTGTGGCTGGAATGTGGAGACAAAAACACCTCATTCTTCCACAAACAAGCAGAGGCCAAAAAGAATTATAAAGCAGTCAAAGAGATCAACTACCAAGGATCCATCTACAATAATTTCAAGGATATCAAAAAAGCCGCATACAACACCTTCAAAGACCTTTTCTCGGCTCCTATCGACCAACCCCCGAATCCCCTTGATTACCCTTTCGACACCATCCCAACCCTGGTCCAAAATTCTGACAACATCTTTCTCACTGCTCCCATTTCCATGAAAGAACTAAAAATAGCCCTCTTCAGAATGAAACCTGACAGTGCACCAGGACCGGATGGCTTCACTGCAAGATTCTACACTAACTGCTGGGACCTGATTAAGTTGGATCTTCTGAGAATGGTGAGACATTCGCAAACAACCAACAAATTAGGGGGAAGCACGAACTCTGCCTTCCTAACGCTGATTCCAAAAGATAAAGGGGCCACTCACTTTTCCAGATTCAGACCTATCTCCCTCTGCAATATGAGCTACAAAATTGTAACCAAAATCATAGCTAACAGGCTCAAAAAAGTGCTGCCCCGCATAATCCCTGAAAACCAAGGAGGCTTCATAAAAGGTCGTCAGATCCAAGACAATATTCTGCTGGTCCAAGAAGCCATACACTCTAGCCATCAATCAAAAGAAGGAGGCATGGTGATCAAGCTTGATTTAGCAAACGCCTTCGACAGAGTCAGCCATAATTTCCTGATCCTGGTCATGAAGAAACTTGGGTTCTCAGAATCCTTTGCTAATTGGGTCCAAGGCTGTATAAACTCCCCATGGATAGCTCCTCTGGTCAATGGACGCCCCACTGATTTCTTTCAATCCACCCGGGGCCTTAGACAAGGCTGTCCTCTCTCCCCTTTGCTCTATGCAATCCAAGCTTCGGTCCTAAGCTTCCAACTGATAAAAGCCCAGCAACTGAATGTTCTCCCAGGTCTTCATTTGGAAACTAATGTGAACAAAATCAACCATGCTCAATTTGCAGATGACACACTGCTGATGGGCGTAGCTAGTACCCATGTTGCTAGGAGGTTCAAACATGAGCTGGATATCTACAGACAGGTCTCTGGCAGTAAGATCAACTTCCAAAAAAGCAAGATTTATGGCTGGAACTGCACCACAAGAGAATTGGGGGATATTGCTCGAATCTTAGAAATGGAAGCAGTCCATGAATGGGACTCCATCACCTATCTGGGGGTTCCAATTTCTAAAGGCATTCCCAAAGCCATCCAATGGAATCCTATTCTGGACAAAATTAAAAATCGAATTCAAAACTGGGGCTCTAATTGGCTAAATCAGGCAGGAAAGACAGTCCTAATAAAATCGGTCCTGATGAGCATCCCGATTTATCAAACTTCCATTCTCCTCGCCCCTTCTCTGATCATTGGGAAAATGGAGAAACTAATCAGGAAATTCCTCTGGGAAGGAGGAAAAGGAAACAACCACAGGATCCACCTGGTAGGATGGGACAAAATTCAAAAGCCTTACAAGGAAGGAGGACTTCATTTCAGAAGTATGGCTAGACAAAATATGGCCATGGCAGCTAAAATTCTCTGGAAGCTAGTGTCAGGCCGAGAGACTTGGAGCAAAAAAGTCATAAGGAAAAAATACTTCCCAGGCTCTAGATTAAATTGCCTTGATAAGCCGCCCCAAAGAAAGAAAGGATCCCCAATTTTCACTCTCTGCAACAAGGTTCGTGATCATTTTACTAGACTCCTTTACTGGATGCCTGGTAATGGGAAAAAGATAAATTTCTGGAATGAATCTATTATGGGAGACCAACCCATAGGTGATGAAAATGATATTGGAAAACTGAAAGTTTGGATGCAGCACAGAAACATAGCTACACTTTGGGACATATCCAGTTGGGAGGAAGAAGGAAAAAAAAGCTGGATTGAATGGAATCTAGGCGAGGTCCCTGATAACCTTCTAGGGGAAGCCGAGATACTGTTACACTTGCTTCAAGGAAAAGCCCCCATCTCTGAATCCGCCAAAGACAAAAGAGGTTGGGGCCACGAAACTGGTAGCTATACAGCTGCGGAAGGGTATAGATCTCTCCAAACGATGCATCAAGCACCCAATAATCCTGCCAAGTGGAATTTTATCTGGAACTCTCCTTTCATTCCAAAAATAGACCTTTTCTGCTGGACGATTGTACATAACAGCATCTTAACGGGAGACACGCTAAATAGACGAGGTCTGGAAGGGCCTTCAAGATGCCCCCTGTGCCTCGCTGATGAAGAAACAATATCTCATCTGCTGCTAATGTGCCCCTTCTCAAAAGAGGTCCGGCATCAGGTTCTCCGTGGCCATGGGAACCTTGACAGATTTGAGAACCTTCCTGATCTCTTCGGCAACTGGAGTAAAAACTCCCCTTTTGATCTTCTTAAGAAAAACCATCTCAAATCCATCTGGATGTGGATCCCAAAAGTAATCTGCTGGAAGATATGGCTGGAACGCAATAACCGAATTTTTAGAGATAAAGCAACCTCCAGTTCCAGGGTAGCTACCACTTGCGTGGCCTTGCTAGGGGAAGCAGTGGAATCCAGAACTATCTCCAACACTAGAAGTCTCAGTACTGTAGAGGCAAACTGGATAGCTAATTTTAATCTTAAAGATGCCTCTGAAGCAAGCTCAACCATCTCTCACGAAAACTGGGAAATTAGGATGAGTGCAACCGAGTTCATAAATTGGAGATCGACAATAAAGGAGCACTGCCTGTTCTTTGATGGGGCCTCTAAAGGCAACCCTGGAAAAGCTGGAGCGGGGGGAATCCTCTTCAACAATCATAGTGAAATACTCTCTTCTTTTGCCTGGGGCATAGGGACGGACACCAATAACAATGCAGAAGCTCTGGCCCTCTGGCAAGGGCTAAAGCAAGCCATTGATAATGATATTCCCGAGCTTATCATATTCGGAGACTCAAGGATTATTATTCAAGCAATGAACTTAAACAAGCCACCTCCTCAGCTTAATCTTTCTCGGGTCCTGCGAAGAATATTCTTGCTGATGTCCAATTTCATCAAAATTAAATTTTACCATGTTCCTCGTGATCTTAACGGATTGGCTGACTCAGAGGCCAACAGAGCCGTGCTCCTGGGCAGGAGTATTTTGTCGACTAATGATAGAGAATCCTTCTGCTCTATCCCTTAAGACAAACAAGATCCTGACACCGTATATCTGCTGGATTGCTAAGAAATCCGCGGATCCGATTTGTGAGATGGTCAAGATTGCCATCGGGGAAAATCTCCACTTCAGACTGATACTCCCGGACGGTGGCTCTGCGACCCGTGACCATTCAGAGCACCTTTCCTCCTACATAAACAGGCCGATCAAGAACAGATCTCTTCACTGCGACAGCGCGAGATATAGAAGCAAGAACTCTAGAAGAAGAAGCAAGCAGACCAGGAATCGTCTGAGAAGCACAATATGGCATCGGTGGGCTCAACTTCAGGAGGCAAATCGTTGGAGGACAGAATGGACGATCTGCAAAACTCAATCGACATACTTAAATCAAAAGCAGAGGAGAATGAAGGCCGACAGAAAGCCCACAATGCAGACGATTTCAATAAATGGTGAAAGTTCAACAAGGATCTACAGGGCATTAAGGAGGAAATCAAAGATTCCAAAGGAGAAGTCTCCTATTTTGAAGAGGTGGTGTACACCCAATTCAAAGACCAGGCCAACACTGACAGGAACTTCGGGAACAGAATTGCTGCACTGGAAGCAGCGGTCCAGAAGATCCTGGAGAAGATTAACGGCGCTTAGACCCTGCTCAGATATCTACTATGTTCTCCTTGTTACCCTCAATCCTATTTCTTGTTCCACAATTCAGTCCACTGTAATTTTGCTCCCTAAATCTGAAATCTCTGGGCAGCTTCAGCCTAAGAATTTTGTAATTTCAGATAGTGAAAATTATGTACCCAAGCACACGGTGGCTGCTTCACCGGCTTTTAATTAAACTTCCCAATGTTTTTGTCTAAAAAAAAAAACAAGAGGTGGAGCTATGACAAGTGGAGATAAGAACAATTATAATAATCAGAGAGACTCGAGAGTGAGACCCGTAGCCCAGAAGCCACCACAGTTTGATGTTCAAAAGGAGAAAGGTGTATTCTTTGAAACTTGAGATGAAATTTTGAAGGCTACGTCAACATCCTCCCCACCACCTATTATTGAAGAAGGACCTATGTATGACATGCCACCTCGCTTCGACAAGTCTATACCAAAGAAGAGCCTAGGAAAGGTAAGCGATCTCCATTCTTTTCTAAAAATTTGTTTAGTTCTGGTTAAAGATGAAAATGCATTAAGGGAATTGCACAAGTTGATTGGGGAATCCAAGGAAGAAGTGAGATCCTAAATAGTTGTCAGTCATGTTAAGAAAATATTCAATCCTGGTGGGAAACTACGACTTAATGCGCAGATTGGTGACTACGACATGGATTTTTTTTATTTTAGATTTGGGTTCAGATGTAAATATCCTGACCAAACAGACATGGGAGAATATGGGAAAGCCGAAGCTAGTATGGTTTCCTATTCAGTTGCGGTTGGACAACCAACAGAAATTTATACCATTCGATAGGATGGTTGGGGTCCCTATCGAAGTATAGGGACTACGAAATTTTGCAGACTTAGAGGTGATAGAAATTTTTGATGACACTAATCTGTACCCTGCACTTTTGGGGATAGATTAGACAATTCAGAATCAAACCATTATCAAATTTAAGAAGAGAGTTTTAACATTTGACAATGAAGAGATTAGAGTTGTCGCACTTCTAGATCCGCTGGAAGGACAGAGGTATGTCGAACCAGTCAAGAAAGATTATGATGCTCAAGAGTTAGACAATATTTATAATGTATCCTCCAGGATAAATGACTACATCAATCTTACAGCAGATGGTACTCTCAGTTTGTGGAGAGTTAGTTCCTATTCATATGATTCTGGCAAAGCTCTGGAAAACTGGCAGAATAGATTACATGAAGTATCCATGCGAAGATGCACCCATGCGACAAAATCACTCCATTAGGTTGGGAAGTAGGTATGCGATCTTCCTACTTATAAAGGTTTACCTAATGTAGGTCAATTTATTGATGAATTTGAAGACAAGGTACCTGAACAACAGCGCTTATTAGCATTGGATGTTGCTTTGAAAGCCACTCCGGAAAGGTGGTGGGGTGTGCACAAGTAGTCTATAACTGGTTCGTCGCAGTGTCGAATATATTTAGAAATATGGTTTGGAGAAGAGATCCCCTATATTGGCAAAACGTATAATGGGATGACTAGCCCTACAAATCATTTAGCTACCTATAGTATAGTCTGGAAGAATATACCCAAGCAGGAGTCGGTGCATATGTTCCTTCATACACTTGACACTATACCAAGGAATTGGTATACGTCACTGGAGCTGCGACAAGGAACTGCAGAATGGGACAATTTGGAAATCAGCTTCGAGCAAACATTTAATTACAAGGATGAAAGTCCTACAATAGATGCGTCTCTACAGATTATCAAGGAAAAATATTTGAAGAAATCACGGGACCACTGTCTAACTTGCCGCAATTGACTGCTACAGTGGAGAAAATGATGGAGTTCTACAACATCAGTGGAGGACCAGAGGATGATGATCCAAGGGATATTTCTATTCCAAAAACTGAAGGAAGTCTTTATCTGAAGGGACCAAAGATGTCATCTAACAAATTTATGAATCTATTGAAGATTAAAAAGGTAATATAGTTTCTTCTGAAAATCCAAAGTTTGCAAATATGGGATATTATTGGGATGATGAAATGGTGGGAAAAATTACTGACCTATTGCATGAATTTCAAGATCTATTTCCTACTAAGTTTTCATAAATGAAAGGTATTGCTGGCAACTTGGGTGAAATGAAGATTCCACTGAAACCAAGCACCAAGCCGATTAAGCAAAGGTCGTACAGATTGAATCCACGATATAAGGAAAAAGTCAACGCAGAGCTCGACATAATATTGGATGCCGGTATCATTGAGCATGTCGAAAAATCAGAATGGATCAATCCTATGGTAGTTCAATACAAGAAAACTGGGGAGATCGAGATTTGTGTCACATTTCAAAAATTGAATGATGCTTGTCTACATGATCATTTTCCAACTCCGTTCACGGATGAAGTGATTAAAAGTGTCGGAGGTCAGGAAGCCTACGCCTTCACGGATTGACTTTTCAAGGTATCATCAAATAAAGATCGCTAAGCAGGACTGACATAAACCAACATTTGTGAAAGAATGGGGTTGCTTCCAGTACACGATAATGTCTTTCGGCCTAAATAAAGCCCCTGCAATTTTCTCACGGGTAGTTTTCGCTGCATTTAAAGAGTTCATTCATACGTTTCTAGAGGTGTATTTTGATGATTGGACAGTTTATGGGCTGCTTAAAAATCATATTTAAAATTTGAGGTTGATGTTAGAGCGTTGTGGAGAGTCTCAAATTTCTTTGAATCTGAAGAAATGAATATCATGTGCTCCTTTTGCCATATTACTGGGACATGTAGTTTGCAAGCAAGGTTTGTTAGTGGATCATGCAAAGATTGCTATTATAGTTGATCTACCTCCGCCCTCTTCAGTCAGACAATTGAGAACAACTCTGGGTCACACAGGATATTATAGGAATTTTATCAAAGGATATGCCCAGATCACAACACCGATGGAAAAATTACTTAAGAAAAATGCAAAGTTTCACTAGAATGAAGAATGTCAATAGAGTCTCGATACGTTGAAGGAGAAAATGGTTACACCACCCATTCTGGTATTTCCTGACTAGAGAAAAGAATTGCATGTCCATTTTGATGCTTCATCTATCACTCTAGGCACAGTGCTTGCTCATCCAGATGAGGGATCTATCGACCATCCCATTGCAATTTACAATAGGAAGTTGTCTACTGCCGAGAAAAATTATACTACAACAGAGAGAGAAGTACTTTCTATGGTTTATGCATTGGAAAGTTCAGTCACTATTTATTGGGGGGGCACTTTAATATGTTTATAGACCATTCTTCTTTGAATTACCTTGTCAACAAGACAGTTTTGGGGTGAAGATCTACCAGTGGTTGTTGCTATTCCAGGAATATGATTTTGAGATCATTGTCAATCCAGGAAGGTTGAATGTGATCCCCGACCATTTGTCGAGGCTAGAGACAGGAGAAGAACCAAGTAGTTTAAAATATAACCTTCCAGATGCACAAATATTTTCAATAAGAATGGTTGACGAGTATTTTCAAGATATTGTGACATTTTTTTCCACAGGAGTAGTGCCAGAAGGATATACGACCACCCAGAAGAAGCAATTGGTTTTTAAATCCGCGTACTACTAGTTGATAGTCGGTCAGTTGTACAAGTTAGGACAAGATGACGTATTGCATAATTGTGTCTTGGAGCACGAGTGACCAATCATTCTAGATAAATCACATGATGGAATATAGAGATTCCACTACGCAGGAAAAACTACAACATAGAAGATATTAACAGAAGGATTATGGTGGCCTACCATGCATAAAGATGCTAAGGAATATTGTCAGAACTGTGACGTATGTCAAAGAATTGGGAAGTCGTCCAGGAGAGATGAAATGTCATTGATGCCACAAGTTACATTGTAGGCCTTTGATAAGTAGGGAATTGATTTTGTGGGAGCCATCAACCCACCAGGGGAATGGACTGGTGCGAGGTATGTTATTACTGCGACAAATTATTTTACACGGTGGGATGAAGCCGCACCAGTACGAGATTTCAATGTTTTGATTGCTGTGAGATTTATGTTTGAGAATGTTATCACCAGGTTTGGTTGTCCCCTAGTTTTATAAAGTGATCAGGGTGCACATTTTTTCAATAAGACTATAGAGGCCCTTACTGAAGAGTTTCAGGTCTACCATTAGAAGAGCACTCCATACCATCTGTAAGCAAACGAGACTGTCGAAGCATTCAATAATATCCTGGAACATGCATTAACAAAATTCTGTAATCATTGAACCACAATGAATGGGACATGAAAATCCATGCAATATTGTGGGCCTATAGAATGACATGTAAGAGGTTGATAGGTCAGACACCTTTCAAGTTGGTGTATGGAAAAGAGGTTGTGATTCCCATGGAATATATTTTTCCCAATTTAAGAATTGTTGCGTTCATAGGTATGTTTGATACCGATGTCGTTGAAGAAAGGTTGGCGCAGCTACTCCAGTTGGAGGAAGACAGATTCATTGCGATATTTCATCAACAAGTACAAAAAGATCAAGAAAAAGCTTGGCATGATCGCCGCATTACTAAGAAGCAATTTCAGCAAGGAGATTTAGTTCTTCTCTACGATAGCAAATTTTTCAAACATCCTGATAAGTTATAGATGCATTGGATAGGACCGTATGTTATTAACTTTGTTACAGAAGGAGGCACAGTGCAACTGCAGACATTGGATTGTGAACTACTTAATGGATTGGTCAACGAGAGCTAGTTGAAGCCCTACAGGGATAGCCATGGCTTGTTGCAGTAAATAATTTTTCTTACATATTTAAAAAAAAAATTCTTTGGAAACCCCAAGTTTATTTTATGTCGTAGTTATTTGTGTCGAAGTGTCTCTATCGATGTACAATTTTGTCGGAACTTCACGAAAACCCCAGGTTGTTATTTTGTCGAAGTTTTTCTATCAAAGGTCATGTTGTCGAAGTTCTATTTTTGTCAATGGGAAACCCCAACTTCCATTTGTGTAGAAATCTAATATTGTGAGGATTTGGTGGTCTTTCGAAGTTCTATCTGTCAAAGTCCCTAAGTTGTTGACCTGTCGAAGTTGTATTTATTGAGCATATATTACTACTTTTATGATGGGCTTAGTGGCGGCGATAGTGGGATTTCTGCATTAATTTCCGAAAAGACTGAAGTGTGTGAATAGATTTGACACTGCCACCATCATCATTGGAAGATCGAGTGCATTGAATTCACCTTGGGATTGATAGAAGGATCACATGAGGGAATTAATGTTAAAAATCCGCTCCTCTCTCTATCATTCCTCATTGTTACCAAGTGATTACAACGTATTGAGCACACTAGAGTCGAGCTTAGTATGCCAAGAGAGTGTAGAAGTGTAGATTGACACAATGCAGGTAGATTTATCAGTCAGTAGTGAGGTTCAAGGATCTATTGAGGAAGTTCCGATGCAACTAGAATTCATTTCTCCGCAAATTCTTGTGTATGTGTCAAAGAAAAAATGCCATGTATGTGCTGAAGAAAAAACGCCATACAAATAGACCAAATCCAGATCCAAGAACAAAGGTATGTCATGATGTGGGAGCATTTGCATCAGGTTATGCACCCATGCTGCTAGAATATATCCCTCTGTGGAAACGGAATGCAAAACCAGTGAAGCTGCCAAAGAATATGCGGTATCAGTTGGAGATTGTACCAATTCCAAAGGGTGTCCTGGTTCAGGGTGACATTCTAAGGAATATCCAAAAGATCTCATATGCGGACCACGATGTTGCCAAGTTTCCTGAGTTCGATTATATGTACTATATGAGAACTATTGTTATAGCTAAGGGTCATTCGGTGGAGTTGGACCAATGGAGTGGGATCTTGGGTTGAAGGGAGCTGGTGTTTTGTCATTGCTAAATCTTCCACACTTTGGTCGCATTGCGGAAGCAAACACATGTGTGAAGCAAATCTTACTGTGTTTACATGGAGGGTGTCTATGGTTGGAAACCAAGGTGTCGATATATACAGACTTAGTCACCAAAATCATGGGACTACCTAAGGCTGGGTTGTACCTATCACAGTACTTTGTGGAAAAGGAACAAGACCATGATTTAGCAACCATGATGACGGATAAGTACAACTTGTTTAAGAGAAACAAGGAGTTTTACATGGCCTCCATTAGCGACTAGCTAGTCCGGTTTGTTGCGAAGTTATTGGCCACCAAAATTTTATGGAAGGTTCAACCAAACCAAGTTATTGACTCTGTCATTGCTGCAACATAACAATGTTCCCAAGGAGTACAAATGAACTGGGAAACATTTTTGCTTAATTAATTCATTGTTGATTGTGTGGACGCAAAGGATAATGGTGTTTGATTACACAGGTTAATTCCAAAAGACTGAACACCTAGAGAAGCCGCTCACACAAATAGATCACAGATCAACACACCGTTGTTTTCACATGGTTTAAACCCTCTAAAGGGAAACACTCCATGGCCCCAACCAAATAGCTACTTGAGGTAGTTTATTATGCAAAATAAAGGAAGTTACAAATGAGCTTCTCATAATCGATGAACTAGAAAGTGACCCTCCATCCTCTTTAAATAGATATCATGGACCAATCGGGTGTTAAGCCATGGATCAAAGGTAGTTATGATCTAAGAGAAGTTGAACCGTCATATCACTCTATGTCTAGAACATATCATGACCGTCAGATTAGATATTTACAAATGCATACTAAGGAAACACACTTTTCCTAACGAATATATTATAACAAGTTGATCTTAACTAACTCCTAAGTGTCTAAATATCCTAACATCCCCCCTTAAGAACAACTTGGGATAGGATTGAAGGATTTACAAAGATGAAACTATTAGGAGAAGGAAGGAGGCATTAGATACTATCCCCCCTTAATGACAAGTTTATGAACTCCTAACATAGATTGCAGTTAAGAAAAATTCGCTTCTGTAAGAAATTTGGTGAAGATGTCTGCAACTTGATCATCTATAGGGAAAAAGAGTACTTCAAGAACGTGATCATGAACAAGATTTTTTATGAAGTGCATATGTAGCTCAGTCTGTTTTCTACGTTAATGTTGAATTGGATCTTTGGCGAGCTTGATGGCACTTTGATTGTCGCACCAAAGGGGAGTCGGATGCTGCTACTGGAATCCAAACTATAAAAGGATCTGTCGAAGCCATAAAGCTTTTTGACTGGAATTAACTGCTGCATGATACTCTGCTTCTGCTGAAGAGAGAGAAAGAGCTTATTGTTTCTTACAAGCCCAAGTGACTGGTCCAGAACCCAGACTGAAAACATAACCTGCAGTAGACTTCTGATCATTAGGATCGCTAGCCCAATCTAAATCAGTGAAACCAACCAACAAAGGAGTCCCCCCTGAACTATAATGAATCCCAAACTAAATTGTAATCCGAATATATCGAAGTATTATTTTTGTTGCTTTCCAATTACTTTCGTGGGGCGTTTGCATATAGCAGGAAACATGGCCAATGGAAAAGGAAACATCGGGATGGGTATGATTCAAGTATAAGAGACTACCAACAAGCTGAAGCTACAGGGTGGCATCAACTTTGGGTGAAGTGCAAGTGGCAGAAAGTTTTAATCCAGACTGAAAGGGAGAGGGGGTTGGTTTACAATATTCCATGTGAAAGCAAGGAAGAAGGTCACAAGCATACTTAGACTGAGAAAAAAAGATTCCTTCTTTGGTTTGCAAGACTTGGAGGCCAAGAAAATAATGCAAATGTCTTAAGTCTGTCATTTCAATTTTTTTCTTAAGACTAGATTTCACATGGGTTAAAAGCTTAGGGTCAATACTAGTAAGAATAAGATCATCAACATAAAGAACAAGGATGATGAGATTGTTTCCTACTTTTTTGGTATAGACATTAGGGTTAGAATGACATCTAGAAAAACCAGTGTCGAGGAGAAAGTTATCCGTTTTGGAATACCAGGATCGAGGGGCTTTCTTAAGGCCATATAAGGATTTTGTAAGGTGATAGACAAGGTTAGATTCGTTCTGAACATAGCCAGGAGATTGTTCCATGTAAATTTCCTCCTACAAATCACCATGTAAAAATGCAGACTTTATATCCATTTGATGGACCTCCCATTTATGTAAGGTTGCAAGGGAAAGAACAAGGCGGATGGAGTTCATTTCGGAGACAGGGGAAAAGGTTTCATTGTAATCAATTCCTTCAACTTGGGAAAAAAAAATTGGCAACTAACCTTACATTAAGCCTTTCAACACTTCCATCTAAGGCATACTTAATTCTGTAGACCCATTTACATTTGACAAGTTTTTTTCCTTTTGGAATAGGGACAAGATCCCAAGTATCGTTCGCCATTAAGGAACGATATTCTTCATCCATAGCTGCATCCCAATTTGGATTCCTAGAAGCTTCTGCAAAAGTCTCTGGATCATGATTCTCATAAACTTGAGCGAAAAGAGAAGAGGCTCGCTGTAACTGAGAACAAGTTCGTCATTGATCTCTAAGATCACCGACTGGTTCACATGTTAAACGGACCCATCAAGGAAGCAATTGTGCTAGTGAAATTGGAGGAAAATGAGTATGCGGAGGTGTATTTTTATCCTCGTTGTCATCATCAGAAACTAGATTTGGAATGATGTCGAGGAATTTGGGAGTAGAAGAAGGCACAAGCACCGAATTAATCTTGCAGGCCGAAGATGGCACAAACACCAAGTTAGGCTTGTAGGCCAAGATATTTTCATCAAATTTAACATATCTTCTAATAATTATATCACAAGAATGTGGTTGAAGAAGTATATAACCTTTTACATTTTCAGAATATCCAACAAATATGCACTTTTCACTTTTAGGCTGCAATGCTTTCCATTTTTCATCCGGAATATTAGCCCATGCTTCACTACCAAACACATGGAAGTGACTTACATATGGTTTAATTTTACTCCATGCTTCCTCCAGTGTGATATATTGTAAAGATTTAGTGGGGGTGCGATTAACTATGTAATTTGCACAATTTATGGCTTCAGCCCAAAATTGAAGACTTAGTTCCTTAGCTTGAAGCATACAATTAGCCATTTCTTTTAAAGTGTGGTTCTTCTGTTCAACTACACTATTTTGTTGCGGTGTATATGTAACAATATTTTGTTATTGGATTCCATGTTTAGTGCAGAAAGTAGTGAACTTGTTGTTAACATATTCTCCACCATTATCAGATCATAACTTTAGAATTTTATGACCAAATTGTTTTTCAACAAGGGATTTGTAAGCCAAGAACATGTTAAATACTTCACTCTTAATTTTAAGGAAATAAACCAAAGTGGGTCTAGAGTAATAATCAATGAAAGTTAAGAAATATTTGAAACCAAAAAAGGAAGCAGATGGAAGAGGACCACACAAGTCACCATGCACAAGATCCAAGGGGCCGAGGCATGCCAAGAGACATGTTTTTCAAAATTGTCCTGATGATGTTTTTCGAGCGAACAACAAAAACAAACACCATCCCTACAAGATACCATCAGAAGACCTGTCACCATATTTTCTTTACATAGTTGTTGCAATGAGCGATAATTTAAGTGATCAAATCGCTCATGCCAAAGCTTGCTTAAGTCATCACTATGAGAAACAAAAAATGAGGGACAAGGTGATGACCCAAATTTGTTAAATTTTTACAACCTTGTAATATCATCAACAATTCCAGTGGCGAGGACATGCTTAGGATCTTTAAAATCTTTGATTACAACTTGGTGAGGTGTAAACATTACAGTTTTACCTTCACCAATATGAGTGATTTGATAGACTGGTAACAAATTGTAGGAAATTCTTTGAACACATAGTACATCACTAAACTATCCATTATCTACCGGAACTGTTACAGATCCTACAACACTAAGAGATCTATCATCACCAACAAATATTTTTTTTGGTGTTACATTTATGCATTGTATAAAATATGGCTTTATCCTTAGACATATGATAAGAAGCTCCAGAATCAATGAGTCATTCATTCAAAGTAGAATAAGAAGATGCATTATAGGAAAACCAAAAGCACAAAGTGCATGTCCGTGAGATGAAGATTCTAAAGACGAATCAAGGCTGATGTGGTGCTTCTTCATTGTTGCTTCCAAGGCTTCCATCTTCTTGAAACATTTAGATCATCATGATTATATTTCCTGCAAAATTTACAATGACGCTTAGTCTTCTTACCTTTTGGTTTGTTTCATTTTTCATTTTTTGAAGAATAAGTTGGCTAAGAGGGTTTGGGACCCTTGTTTGGATTATTATTGTGAATAATTTGCTTCTTGGCATGCTTGGACTTCTCTTTCTGTTGTGCCATCAAGGCTTTTCCAGATGTATCTGCATTGCTAATCATTCCAAGATGTATGAGCTTATCCTGCTCTCTAATCAAATAATCACAAAAGGATTCAAGCGTAGGATCTTTATAGCTAGTTGGATCCAGGGATTATTTCATGGAGTAAAATGTAGATACAAAAAAAAAATATGCAGGTTCAAGTTTGGAAAGAATATGATAAATGCATTGCTTGTCGTCTCTTTTAATTTTGCATTCTCCACATAAGAGTCTAAGAGTTTTGTACTTAGATAATCTTGAATGCATGAAACATTGGTTGGATTTAAGGAAACTCATTTTCTAGATGGTGACCTCGAATCTCATTATGTTTACCAAACAAAGATTCCAATTTTTCACAAGCTTGATCTGGTTCATCAATTCCAAATATGTGGAATCGTAAATCAATAGATATTGACATTCCAATCAATCCACAAGCTTCGTCACATTTATTGGCCCATTTTATTTTATTATCAACATTAGTGGGATCTGCTTCATTCCCTGAGGTAATTCGTTAAAGTCACCTACTTCATAGGACATCCTCCATACAAGATTTTCATGAGAAATAATTGGAACTAGTAAGCACTATAATATCACATGGGACGGCCATACTATAAAATAAAGGTCGTAAAAACAGAAACCAATAGTCTAGATGCAAAGATCTCGAACAACTAGGCTATTTCAAAAAACACGACACAAAAAATGACTCTGGATGAGGAAGTTATACTTGATTGAAAAAATGGTTGCAGGTGACCCCAACAGATACAAGGCAGGAAAAGGATTGACCCAACTGAAAAAAAAGACCCCCATCTTCCAAAGCTTAACCTTTTAAACTCACTTTACAATAATGTTGCTTTATGTGAACCACTTTTGTAAGATAAGTGGAGTTTCACTTTTACAATAATGTTACTTTAAATATTGCATGAAAAAAACTAAAAGACTTTAAGTGACTCATTTTTATAATTTAAGGGAGATGCACTTTTACAATAAAGTAACTAAAACATATAAATTACATGCAATTTTAGAAAAGTAACGAACAAGAAGACTTGAACTCAAGACCTCTTATTAAATAAAGCAACTTTTAACCAAGTGAGCTAATATTAAAAGGTACATAAAAGATGGAAAGGAAAAAAGGGTTTTTTTTTACTCTTTTGTCTCGAACTTCGTGCTTACTAGAAAACTAAATTTTTCATGCAAATCACATCATATAAACTGAAGCAAAAAAAAAAAAATATCATATGCCTCGAATATGGTTTTAGACCTCGTTAGCTTTCTTGTACTGTATATGTTTTCTCACTGTTTTTTATTTGTCGTGGTCGCATGAAGTGCACGTCAAAGAGCATGCGTAGTAAAGAAAACCATTTTTCTTTTGTTTCTGATTTACCAAGATCGCACAAGGTGCAGGGAAAAGAGCATACACAAAAAGAGAAGGTAACAACCTGGAAAAAAAGAAGCCTAGATCTAAAAAGAAAATGAGAAAAATATTTTAAATAAAAAAACGTCATTGTAACAATATATCTCTAGATCTTATGAAATGAAAGTATCTTGAGAAAATGGAAGCCTTTTTCAATGAAACGAAACTTGTTCCTATTACAGCGTAATTTTCCACCTTGTGAGCATCATCACTCTTTGGCCTGCAGGATCCATTTTACTGACTCAGATCCACTTTATATCCTTCAAACACTATTTTTCCCTATTTTTTCCCTTGTATGCTAGTTGCATCATTACAGCGGGCGTACCCACGAGTTGCATCAATATAGCCCATGGGTAGCATGTAAAATGGTAAAAATCACTAGTTTATTACTTTTTACTCCCAAAAAGCAGTCATAGGGTGACCTTTGGTCCTCCATTTACCCCGAAACGTCTTGATGTGTCCTTTCACTTACCTTTGGGAGGACTATATATTGAGCACATATGGCTTATGGACGGGAGGAGAAAGAAGAGCAAGAGAACTCTAGTGGATTTTTGCCCTATCTTGAGTCTACACTCATTGATCCTTGTAGTTGTGAACCCTTTATGTTCACATTCCAAACTCCTATCATAGTTTGAGTTTACCATTCCATGGAGGATTGAAGTGGTGGAGGCACAAGTGGATTGATCCAGATCTTGGTTCAGATTGATTGCTGGCAAGAGGTCGTATCACATTGTACTTCTTGTTATTTATTAATAGAAATACTCATATTCTCATCCATTAATGTTGTGAATGTTGTTTACATTACATTGGGTTGCATTTACATATAATATCATGGACCATTTCTATTGATGATGTTAATGTTGTTTATATATTACATGCACTTGGTATATATCGGTTGTCAAGACTAATTTGCAGGTCCAAGTGCATGAGTGGAAAAGCTCCAACGGAGATCTACATCAAACGTTTGGATCGAGGTTGGTTACATTCCTCATTATCTTAGCATTGTCATTTATATAGCATAGTTCTGAGAATTGAGTTAATTTCTAGTAGTCAGTTGTCTGTTGTGATCTACCCCAAGCCATAGTGAGTTTTCTCCATCGACTACAACCTTTTATTGGGTCAGAATTGGATGTATGCTATAAAGGCTGTCGCGTCTACTGTATTCAGAGTTATCTGCTTTCCTCACGAAGGCAAGATTGTGACCATTGATCAGCTAGATTTCCTTAATTCCCCTTCCACATCATCCACGGGTTCCGTAGTCCCGTAGGTTACTCATTCTCAGCCGGCAACTGGGAACATGGGTGTTGGTATGTACCCTTCATTGATGGGAACTTATGATTTTCCTGCACTTGTGAATTTTATTGGAACCATTTCCGACGATGTGTCTCCTCCTTTGCATAATATGTTGTTCCAGACTTCCTATTTTAATGATCCATGGACTTTACCATCCACGAGTTCCACGTTTGGAGACATTACGCACGTCGGGATGTCTATGCCACTGTCTATGGCTGAGCTTGCTTACCAGCATATTCAACAAGCCACTGTAGAGCCGGATCTCTCTTCTTCTCAAACAGTCAAGGAAGATCCCGTTATGCTGCCAGTTTGGGCAGCCAACTCGTCTTGTTCACACGACTGCCTTGATGATACTTTGCCTTCAAATGAAGCTATTATGGAGGCCATGTGTGGTAGTGAGAGGCCTTGGGAGGATATGCACCATTGCTCTTATTTCCTTCCCAACCTTGAGCTCGCTGAACAAGAAGTGTTTAGGATGACTCTAGCAAAGAAGGTTGGTCACCCTGTGGCTCTTTTAGGGTCGCATGATATTTTTGCGGAGGGGAATATGGCTAATATTTCCCCAACTACGTCAATCAACATCTCTCGTACTCCTGGAAAATTTGAGAATGTATACATCGGTGACGATTGCACTCCTGAGGAGGTTTCTATTTACACTGAATTTTTTACGGAACTCTGGGAAGCTTTCGCCTGGTCATATGAGGAGATGCCAGGAATAGACCCCCGCATTGTTGAACATGATATTAGAACGTATCCCAACGCTAAACCGGTTCAATAATGCTTACGTGTTGTGAACCCTAGGAAGGCAGCCGCTATCAAGGAAGAGGTGGAGAAAATGCTCAAAGTTGGTTTTATCTACCTCGTTCCCCTTACCGAATGGGTGTCAAACCCCGTTACTGTGGATAAGAAGCAGGGAACGATCCACGTATGCATTGATTTTAGAGATTTAAACCGTGCATGTCCGAAAGATAATTTCCCCACTCCATTCATTGATCAGATCTTGGATGCTTGTGCGGGGAGTGAGATTTTTTTTTTCATGGACGGCTTTTCAGGTTATAATAAGATCCAGATCAAACCCGAGGACCAACATAAGACAGCTTTCATTTGTACTTGGGGAACGTTTGCATATCGAAAAATGCCCTTCGGCCTTAAAAACGCCGGAGCTACTTTTCAGCGTGCCATGACCTACGCCTTTCACGATCTTAAAAAGATTATGGAAGTTTTCTTGGATGATCTTGCCTGCCATTCTCGCAAGAGAGTGGACCACCCCAAGCACCTCCGTATGATTCTCAAATGATGTATACACTACAAGATTCGATTGAATCCCAATAAATGCATCTTTGCTGTAAGGACTGGTCACCTTCTAGGCTTCATAGTGTCGAAAGAGGGTATTAGAGTCGATCCTCTTAAAGTTGAGGCAATACTTCAGTTGCCTCCTCCACGCAACTTGTTACAACTTCAGAGCCTCCAAGGGAGAGCCACTTTTCTACGCCGTTTCATAGTCAATTATGCTAATCTTACCAAAGGTTTCGTGTGCTTATTAAAGAAAGACACACCCTTTATCTGGGATTGTTAGGAACCCATGTCTTTACTTTGTTAGTATGTTGTTATTGGACGCATATGCTTTGTAAGTCGTCCCGTAGTATTTGTTGATCAATAGTTGTGTTATTGTTATTGGCGCATATGCTTTGTAAGTCGCTCGTAGTATTGTTAATCCATAGTTTGTAACGGCCCATGGTTTCGACCCATAGTATTGGCGCCTCGAATTAGTATATAAGTGTGTGTGGAGACCTATGAAGGACCGTGAAGTTATTTGTATTGAGCTTGCTCAAAGGAGGTTGCCCCCTCGAAGTGGCCCGTGATCAATACAAAAGTGATTCTGAGTTCTATCATTTCTGCTATTTCGCGCATTCTTGTTAATTAATTGTTGCAGGTGCCTCACATCTGGTATCAGAGCACTTTCTTGGGCTCGCTGGGTGAAATTTCTGCCAAATTTTTTTCGCATCTGTTGCAGGTTCGGATTTGGGAATAATCCCTATCCGCTTAACTATGGGAAGTACTTGGGCATAAGCCCTAAAACTCATTGTGAGGAGTACCACAGGAACCCCGAAGTAGCTGGCCCATTGAGAGGACCTGCCGGCGAAAAGGGCAACGACCCCTACCTGATTGACTAGTTCCCACCCGTGAGGTAAACCAAGAGCTGTCGTTTGTGGCAAAGCGGTTATCAGTTTTACCTGAGCCGTGGAGTGAGGGGTACTGCCCCAATACGCAAGCCGTCAGACAGCATTGGTGGCCGAGTGAAAACCCTGAACTTTTAGGAAGCCGCACATACCTGGGGTCCATATCTACCTTCAGCCGAACTATTGTCGATCACTGCTGCGCCGTTTCAGATCCATTTTTGCAAGCCGTTCCAGATCCAGCCGTTCGGCGTTGTTCCAGAATCCTTCAAACCGGAGATCCCATTCTGCAAGCAGAGCCGTAGCCGCTCCCGTCTGTAAAAAAAAAAAAAAAAAAAAAAAAAAAGAGAAAAAAACCGAGCCGTAGCCGCTCCAGTCTAAAAAAAAAAATAAAAAATAAAAAAAATAAAAAAAAAGTATAAAATTCAGTTTTTTCTCCATATCTCCCTTGTTTTACCTCTGTTTTCCTTGAAAATTTCAGGGAACCCCTGTCATTCTATTCTGCATATTTCATCCCTGAGGACCCTATCCTCAATTCCCCTTCCTACAACCCGAAATCTCACATTTGTCTATTTTTAGGGTTTGCCATAACTTCCTCCGATTTCACCCAATCACCTTCAATTTTTACCACAGAGTTCCTTTTGGAATTCTGCTTCTTTGTTCCCCTCTGCCAAATTTTCCCATCCTTTCACCCCGCTTCTGAAATCCTCATTTTTGCTTCCCTATCTATCCAACAGTGTCCAAAAAACGAGTCAAACCCCAATTACCCTTCTGATTTTTTCCCAAATCCAAATTTTCCTTTACTAAAGTAGTTCCTGTTTTTGTTTTCCTACCCAGTTCAAAAAAAAAAAAAAAAAAAAAAAAAAAATCCCTGGTTATGGTTGTCACCCGTGCAGGAGCAAAAACCATGGAGGAAGCCCTTGCAGCCATCCAAGCCAAACTCCAGGATCTTGATGAAAAATTTCTTGGTCTCCATCTTGAACATTCAGCTATGAACAACAAACGGCAGTCCGCGTCTTCAGTAGACAATGGGTTCTCTTCTTCCAGCAATTTCCGTGGTCCGAAGCTTGATTTTCCTCGCTTCAATGGTACCGATCCAACTGGATGGATCTATCGGGCAGAACAGTATTTCAGTCTGCATAATACTTTTGATGTCAACAAAGTTCCGTTGGCATCCTTTCATTTGGAACAGGAAGCTCTTCAATGGTACCGTTGGTACATCAAGGCTCATCCAGAGCCCAACTGGCCAAACTTTTGCCAGCTCCTTTTGCAACGATTTGGTCCTAGTGCTTTTGATGACTTCACAGGAGCCCTCACTAAACTTCGCCAAACTGGCACTGTGAGAGAGTATCAAACCGAATTCGAGAATCTAGCCAACCACACCGAAGGATTGTCTGATGAATTTTACCGGAGTTGTTTTATCAGTGGTCTAAAGGATGCCATCCGCTCTGAGGTCAAAATGTTCTGTCCCAACACAATGATGGAAGCACTCGGGTTGGCTAAGTTGGCAGAAGATAAGATTGCAGCCCAACAACGCTCCAAGCCCACTTTTGTTCCCTTCCGAAATATGGGTTCTCAGCGACCACCTATACCGCAGGCTCCTCGACCGACTCCTATCAAGCGTTTGTCTGAAACAGAGATGCAAGCACGCAGAGAAAAGGGACTTTGCTATAATTGTGATGAGAAATTCACTCGGGGACATAGATGTGTTCAGCAAAAGCTCTATCTCCTGGATGTGGAGTCTCCGCCTGCCTCTGAAATGGGTGACGAAGATCCAGAAACACTGGATGCACCGGTCGACATTCAGGAACCGCCTAGTGACCCTCCGTCTCAGGATGACCAGCCAGAGATATCTCTCCATGCTTTAGCGGGAATCACCACCCCCCAAACAATGCGGGTCAGGGGTTACTTCAAGAAGCTTCCTCTTACAATCCTCATTGATTCTGGTAGCACGCATAATTTCATTGACCCTCGGATCGCCAAACAAGCTGATTGTTTTATCCATCCTTGCTCCAACTTTGAAGTCATGATTGCCAATGGGGGCACCTTACCTTGCAAAGGGAAGTGTCGAAATGTGCGTATCGCTATGGGAGATTATACTTTGCGCTCTGACATGTTTGCCTTGCCCTTAGGCGGATGTGATGTGGTTTTGGGCGCTCAATGGCTACGCACACTCGGCCCTATCTTATGGGATTTTGCTGAACTTTGGATGCAGTTTTCTGAGAATGGACACAAACACACATTGACAGGATTACAACCAGGTTCTCTCAGCATCATCAGTTCACATCGCATGGAAAAACTCCTCAAGAAGAATTCACATGGTGTCATCGCTCAGATCCATTCCATCCAGATGCAACCAGCAGCAGTCTCCACTACTCCTTTGGATCTACAACAAATTCTGGATCGGTATACAGGTGTCTTTGCTGAACCAGTGGGCTTACCACCTTCCAGGCCAGAAGACCATCGTATTAAGCTCCTTCCTGGCAGCGTTCCTCCCAATATCAGACCCTATCGCTACCCATTTCATCAAAAAACGGAGATTGAAATGCTCATTCGTGACTTATTGAAGCACGGTATTATTCGCCCAAGCACTAGTTCCTTCTCTTCTCCAGTTATTCTTGTTCGCAAAAAAGATGGGTCATGGCGCCTCTGCATTGACTTCCGAGCACTTAATCACCTCACCATCAAGGATAAGTTTCCAATTCCTGTTGTTGATGAGCTTCTTGATGAGCTTCATGGGGCCCGCTTTTTCTCCAAGTTGGATCTTCGTTCTGGATATCATCAAATTCGGGTTCATGAGGATGATATTCCTAAAACAGCTTTCCGCACACATGATGGCCATTATGAGTTTTTGGTCATGCCCTTTGGCCTCACTAATGCCCCTTCCACATTCCAGGCCTTAATGAATAAAATATTTCGACCCTACTTGCGGAAATTCATTCTGGTATTCTTTGATGACATCCTCATCTACAGTAAAACATGGGATGAACATCTCCAGCATCTGGATCTTGTCATGCAACTTTTCTCTGACCATCATCTCCATGCCAAGCAGTCTAAATGTGTTTTTGGACAGAAGGAAGTTGAGTATCTCGGGCACATTATCTCAGCACAAGGGGTTCGCGTGGATCCTGCCAAAATCGATGCCATGACCAATTGGCCACATCCTCAGACTCTCAAGAGCCTTCGTGGTTTTTTGGGGTTGACTGGCTACTACCGCAACTTTGTCAAGGATTATGGGAAGATTGCAGCTCCATTAACTGCACTATTGAAAAAGGATGCTTTTACATGGACACCTGCTGCTCAGTGTGCATTTGACCAACTAAAACAAGCCATGTGTACTACACCTGTGCTAGCGATGCCCGATTTTTCCAAGCCCTTCACTATTGAGAGTGATGCTTGCGGCAATGGACTTGGTGCTGTTCTCCTTCAAGATGAACACCCCATTGCGTTCACCAGCAAATCCCTTTCAGGTAAGAATTTAGCTGCCTCTACCTATGAAAAGGAAATGATGGCTATTTTGCATGCAGTACAGAAGTGGCGCCCATACCTATTAGGAAATCATTTCTGCATCAAGACTGATCACCAGAGTCTGAAATATTTCTTGGACCAGCGTGTCTCCTCCCCGGCACAACAGAAATGGGTTAGCAAACTCATGGGTTATGACTATGAGATCACTTACAAGAAGGGTAAAGATAATATTGTGGCAGATGCTCTTTCTCGCACATTTGAGGCCCAAGGTTCTCTTTCAGCTATTTCTATGCCTGTTCCAAATTGGTTGCAATCTGTTCAACAGGGTTATGTCAATGACTCTTCCTTATCGCAAATCATCCAACGCTTGACCAACAATCCTTCTGCTGTACCACATTACTCTTGGGATGGTGCTTCTCTACGATACAAGGGTCGTCTGGTGCTTCCCCAGAGCACAGATCTTCAACAGGCTGTCTTCTATGAACTCCATGCTTCTCCATCGGCAGGACACTCTGGGTTCCTCAAAACATATGAACGAGCACGGCGTAACTTCTTTTGGCAGGGCATGAAAAGGACAATTCAACAGATGGTGGCCGAATGTGATACTTGCCAGCGCAATAAGGGTGAAACAACACTCCTCCTAGGATTGCTTGAACCCTTTCCCATACCTACACGGATTTGGACAGATATTTCTATGGATTTCATTGAAGGGCTCCCTAAATCTGGTGGGAAGACAGTGATTCTCGTTGTGGTTGATCGCCTCTCCAAATATAGTCATTTTTGTGCTCTCAGCCATCCCTGTACAGCCTCCTCCATCGCTCAAATTTTTCTGGACCAGATCTTTCGTCTTCATGGCATCCCTTCTTCCATTGTCTCGGATCGTGATGCAACTTTCACCAGTCATTTTTGGACAGAACTATTTCGCCACACGGGCACCAAACTGCAGATGAGTTCAGGGTATCACCCACAAACAGATGGTCAGACTGAAATTGTCAATAAATGCTTGGAAACTTATCTTCGTTGCTTCACCTCTGAACAACAACATCAGTGGGAAAAGTGGCTCCCTCTCGCTGAATGGTGGTACAATACCTCTTACCACACTGCCTCTAAAATGACCCCATATGAAGCAGTCTATGGTCAGGCACCTCCAGCTCTTCTTCCCTACACCCCCACCAGTTCACCAGTTCAGGAAGTTGACACGGTCCTTCGCAACCGCGATAAGATTCTTCGCATTTTGCGGGACAATCTTCACATGGCAAGAAATCGCATGAAGCAACAAGCTGATCAGCACCGTTCGGAGTGCACTTTTCAAGTCGGCGATATGGTTTTTCTTCGTCTCCAGCCGTACAAACAATCCTCCTTGAAACTCAAAGGGCGTCATAAGCTCGCTCCAAAGTTCTATGGGCCATATCGGATTCTTCAGAAGATTGGGTCCGTTGCTTATAAATTGGAACTTCCTCCTTCTTCCCGCATTCATCCAGTCTTTCATGTCTCTTGTCTGAAGAAAGTTCTTGGCACCAACATCAGCGGACAAACGATTTTACCTGAACTGGATAATGAAGGATCCATCCTTTTGGAGCTAGAGGCCATCCTCAATCGGCGCACGCGTCAGCTTCGCTCTCGCTCTATCACAGAGGTCTTAATTCAGTGGCACGGCATGCAACCAGAGGACGCTACATGGGAACCACTCCTTCAGATTCAACAGCAATTTCCACATCTAAAGCTTTGAGGACAAAGCTTTTTTTAAGGGGGAGGGGATGTTAGGAACCCATGTCTTTACTTTGTTAGTATGTTGTTATTGGACGCATATGCTTTGTAAGTCGTCCCGTAGTATTTGTTGATCAATAGTTGTGTTATTGTTATTGGCGCATATGCTTTGTAAGTCGCCCGTAGTATTGTTAATCCATAGTTTGTAACGGCCCATGGTTTCGACCCATAGTATTGGCGCCTCGAATTAGTATATAAGTGTGTGTGGAGACCTATGAAGGACCGTGAAGTTATTTGTATTGAGCTTGCTCAAAGGAGGTTTCCCCCTCGAAGTGGCCCGTGATCAATACAAAAGTGATTCTGAGTTCTGTCATTTCTGCTATTTCGCGCATTCTTGTTAATTAATTGTTGCAGGTGCCTCACAGGGATGAGCGAGCCCAGTAGTATTTTGACGCCCTTAAGAAAGCTTTGGTATTGGCCCCTGTGCTTAGTCCACCAGACTTTGCACGAGATTTTATCCTTTATGTGGCCACGTCTCAAGAGACGATTGGCATGGTCTTGGTTCAAGTTGATGACGTGCTCGTCGAGCATGTTATCTACTACCTTAGTCAAAATCTAGTAGATGCTGAGATAAGATATACTCATGTGGAAAAGTTGGAACTTGCGACTATTCATTCAATCCAACAGTTACGGCATTATATTATGCTTAGGAAGACCACGGTCGTAGCTCACATCAATCCATTTCAGTTCGTGTTATTGCGATGTCTCACAGGGGGAAATACAATAAATGGATTGTAATTCTTCAAGAATTTGAACTTGAGTTTGCTTCAGCGAAATCAGTTAAATTGTTGGTGTTTGCTGAGCTTATGTCTGACCTCCCGAGACTTGATGAGGATGTCATCCACGAAGATTCCTTGGTGGATGAACACTTGTTTCTTATCTCGTCAGAGGACCCTTGGTATGGGGATGTCATTGTATATCTCCAAACTTTGAAGTTCCCTTCGCACTATTCACGGGACGAGCGACGGCATGTGAAACATCATGCTAAAGATTATACTATCGTCAATGACACTTTGTATCGCCGGGGAAAGGATTCTATTCTCTGTCGTTGCTTGACTCATGAAGAAGTAGAGCGCGTGTTGAATGATTGCCACGCTGGGGCGTGTGGTGGTCACTTATCTGGGCTTGCGATAGCCCAACGTATTATGCGGGTTGGTTATTTTTGGCCTTCCATCTTTAAGTATTGTGTTCATGCTGTGAAGAGATGTCACCCTTTCCAGGTGTTTTCTCAGAACATACGCTCGCATCCAGCGCCCCTTCATCTGGTCATCACCATTGGTCCCTTCACCAAGTGGGGGGTGGATTTCATGGATTGCAAACCAGCTTTGGCTAGGGGTCATCACCATATCATAGTGGCCGTGGACTACTTTTCCAAATGGGATGAGGCCATGCCTACCGTAAAATCCGACGGTGCTATTACAGCCCATTTCGTGTTCAATCAGATCATTACTCGGTTCAGTATTCCAAAAGAGATTGTCATTAACCATGGCAGTCACTTTTAGAACAAGATGATGGAGGATTTGTCTCTCAAGCTTGGGTTTCATCAAGAACACTCATATTCTTACTATCCCCAAGTGAATGGTCAAGTTGAAGCAGTCAATAAGTCTTTGAAGACCAATCTCCAACGTACCATCCAACAAAGTAAGAATAATTGATACATTATGTTATATCCTGCTTTGTGGGCATATCAAACCGCACTCAAGACTGCCACTGGGTTCTCAACGTTTCAACTAGTACACGGTGTGGAGTCAATTTTACCAATTGAATGCGAAATCTCTTCACTTAAACTAGCCATGGAGATCCTTCCTGATACGATGTATATTGAGAAACGTTTGATCCACCTTGAGCAGCTTGACGATTAGTGTCGATATGTCGGCGTGGCTATAGAAGCCAATAAATGTGATGTTAAGGTTCAGTACGATAGGTCTATCCGTCCCCGACAGTATGTTGAAGGTGACTTGGTCCTCTTATATGACCAAGCTAAAGAACCCCTGGGGTCAAGCAAGTTTAACCCCATGTGGCACAGTCCTTACATCATGAGGCGTGTCCTGGAAAAAGGAGCGTATGAATTAGAAGACTATGAAGGGAATGTTTTGAAGGAGCCTAGAAATGGGCTCTACCTCAAGCGGTATTATGCTTGAACCTTTAGTTCTAGCTAGTGCCCTTTGTATACTATTGTATAGTTATTTATGTACATAGTTTAGCTTGCTTTTGGTTTCGGGTCTCCTGATTCGCTTCCGTTTCATTGACATATGTCAGTGGAATCTCCTACATTCTTAGTTTTCACGGATGGTGCTAGCCGTCATACTCAGCAACTTCCTTCTGCTGCTTGGGTTATTTATTCGCCTGACCATCTAGTTGTGTCTTCAGGAGGTGCTTGTCTCAATATTACATCTAACAATGTGGCTGAGTATAGTGCCGTAATTGAGCTACTTTGGGATGTTATTTCACATGGCATCCAGTCTTTAGAAGTCCGCCTGGATTCACAACTAGTTGTGTCTCAGTTAAATGGGCAGTACCATGTGTGAGATCCTATACTACTACGAAAATTCCTAAGGGTAAGACTCTTGGAATGACATTTTGTTTCAATTACATACATTCATGTTCCAAGAAGTGTTAATCATATATCTTATGCATACACTAACTATGTATTAGATTGGAATATGTCACATTCACAATGAAGCACACAAATAAAAGAGACATTCATACATTTGTACATACACACATATAGTAGAACCGGAGAACCATAGTTTATAAATATATGTCCAAAAATGGTAGTGTCATACAAAACTGGAGCCCGTAGCCCTCAAAAATATACATATAGATACAAAATATGGGATCCTGAGATGTCTAATCCCTACGAGGAGGCCTAGCTGCCGCCCCGACAGGATGTGTCTGATAAAAATAATGCACTGCATTCGTGACATGCTGCAGTAGTCGCACCCAGTTGCTCGGCACCCCCATTACCTGGCGTTGCATATCCTCTGGTAGCTACGCCACCTCCACCTGCGGTACCCTGGTATTCATCCATGATAGGTTGGACCGTAGAGTTTGCAGTGTCTGCTCTGCTGCAGCACCTACCATCTCATCATCCCTGCCCCGGCGATGATGTCTCGAGAAACCATCGGGTCTCACTGGGCCCTTTTCTGCGAGCAAATAGTCAAACATTAGTATAGGATACTACCCCCAAAAATATTTTTGCATTTACATCTATAATCAAAAATCCATAAAAATTTAATACACAAAAAACCTAAAAAGAGTACTCACAGATGTCTCCGAACGCTGCGTCTAGTGGGAGCGGCATGTCTCGATCTTGCCAAAAGTCTATCCTTGCATAGGAATAGTCATCTATCGCTATGACCTGTCGATCCCAATAATGAAAGAACTCCTCTGTATATGGTGATGCCTGACGGCCACCACCCTGTTGCGTCAAGACCTCGGCCCACCGGGTCATGGCTAGGTCGTGGAGACTATGAGGAGGGACCTCAACCCTCGGACTAAGCCTCAGAACCCCCTCGAAGAAGAAGCTACACAAAATACTGCCATAGCCGAAGTTTTTCGCATCCCCCTGCTTGCACTCTGTCAGCTGGGTCTTCATGGACCCCAGTAGCATAGTACACCAGTCAAATATCATAGGCTGCATACACTGCGATGCATAGAACATAACTGACCTAGATTCCTGGTGAAGAGCTTTTGAACTAGTAATCCGCACTAAAGTTTCCACGACAACCTTCATGCTTAGGTTGACTATGGCTCAAATGGGCACCTGACTCCCCACTGCCCAAGTATTTGGAACACAATACCTCTCTATATAGTAGGGGATGGTGATCCCACCACCCACAATTTGAGACCGAAGGCTTTCCGCCTCACCTCGGCGGGAAAAACCTGTAATGAAATAGATATCTTCCACCTCCAGTGAAAGTATTTTCCCGTCTAGGTTGAAGTTCTGTGCATCAACATCCCAATAGTCTATCAAACGGTGGAGCAATAGGTTTTGGGCCTTCAAACCCCCTATGCTCCAAAATTTATATAGACCACATTCTTGTAGCGCTTGCTATACATGCAGATCATTACAAATGGCCTCATCCACTAGGTCATGTTCTCTCTCTCTCCACTTTAGAACCATCCTGGAAAGAGAAAAACCCAAGGATTTAGTCATTTTTGCTTTAAAAACTAGCTTCATGGCCGTACCCATGGGAAATTGTGCTCACAGAGGTGAGTACCCACAGTCAACATGTATGTTGACTGCGCGTACCCAGCCCTACCCGCGACCCGCATAGTTATAGCCCACGGGTAGCGCCGTGACCATGTAGGGCATGGCCAAACAAAAATTTTAACCAATGAAAACTGAAATAAAAACATTGAAATGGAAGGTGGGGATGAGATTACCAACTTGCTCCAGACGGTTCGATGATCGAACGCCTGTACCTCCCAGAATCAGCAACTGAACTTTGAGGTGAAAACTAACCACAAAACTCCAAATGGGTGAATAGTAAAAATGAATTGTAAATTGTAAATTTTTGTTACTATTTATAATTTTCAAGACCAACTTGTCTATATTTTTCACCATTATATGTTGTTTTGGACTAATATAACGTCTTGGAGTAGCATTTTTTACCAGATCTCTTCGGCGGAAGTTGTTTCCGAGCGTTTCACACCTACAGCAGGTATGTTTCACACCTGGAATATAGGTTAGATGTCATTTTCACATGCATTATGCATTTGACCTTTTGACCACTTTCATAAACCCTAGGTGTGACCCTGCCTCTTAACTGACATGGAACCTTCACACTGCTCTAGAAGTGTCGTTATGTGGCGGTAGGGCCTTTCCGAACATGGGTACCCTAGTTAGAACCCCTTTTTGCATTCTGGTGCCCATTCCGTTGTTTGTCCTTAGGATTGGGAGTCCTTTGTAGTTACCCCATGACGTTGCGATAAAAACTCACATTCTACTTTGTCTTATGCTAGCCATCTCCCATAAGGACTCCCCCATTTATATCAAGTTGTGATTGCATTGCATCATTATGCTTGCCGCTCGAGCCTTGTGCCGGCTCCCGCTTACTTCATTATTAACCTAGTGCCTGAGCACTCTCCCTGTCGAGCCCTGCAAAGCTTACATTTTCCCTCCACAATTTGATGACCTTTTGACCCTGAGGGAACATCCCCCCCGAGTGTCCACATCCTGCACATGCTTCCTTGCATTGATCATAGGTATGTTCCACTGCTTGGGACTAGTTTGCTCACTATTTGACACTCGTTCCCTCATTTGTTGTACTATAAGCAATTTTATTATTTTTCAAGCTTTCTCCAAATATGAAAAAGACAAAGAAAAATCAAATATTCCAAAAAGTCGGACGGGATTACGGTTACTACTTCTAGTTAGCAGCTATTGTGTCGCCTTTGAACAGAGCATTCATTCCACTCCATACATTATGAGTCGGGACTATAGTTGGACCTTAGGACCTGTACTTGTTTCTCAGTTTACTCCACCAATTGGTTAAGCTTCCAGTCATTATGGAGCCCTTTCTAGTGCCTCCTTCATCACACAATATATATCGAGTCTATGCTGCTTGAGTCTATCCATCTGCTCATGCTCTTGTTCAAAGGAAGTCCTGAAACCAGAGTCAACCACTCCTCAGATTTCTTGACTATTGCATGTCAGCCATCCTTATTGAGTCAGTCTGTTTCACCTGAGATCTTTGAAATATTTCAGCATAGCTGGTACCCTCATGCTGGTTGATGGGGGATGCCTTCATGCCCTCCTTCCAGCGAGTCTTGTTCCGTCGACTTCAACCCATTTATTCCGGGACTTGAGGCTTAGAGTTCAGTTGAGTACCTTGAGGATTGCAGTCATTAGTGGCAGGTTCTCTCACCATTGACAGTTTTGGGAATACAACAATATCCCCTAATCAATGGATTCATCCTAGTGTTTGACTTCAACACATCTATTCACACTCTAATGATTGTACTCTGTGCCTTGATGCCCATTTTCATTATTGGTGGGTTATCTCGCGTATGTTAACGGTATACATCATTGACCGATAATCAGACGATGTCACATCAGGTTCATCCTCAACTCCTTTATTCACTTGATGGGACTTGCACCGTCGAAGACTTGTGCAAAAGACCCCAGGCGATAGTGGCATTCAGTATGCTACTTATGATGATGACTTTACATCTGAGATATCACCTCTAATATATCAGCAGTTTGTACCTCCAGTTTGCACCAGTTGTTTCCTTTTCAGCAAGAGACCTTATCTTACTATAGAAGGATCATGGCTATGATCACTTATGACATATATTCATTATGTACTTCCTATTCATGGCCATTGTATCAGATTGTTGTACTATACCGACATGTATTCAGGGATTCTATTGTATTATGATGAGTGAGCTGCTTTTTCCACTTGTGTCTCCATCATTCCACTTCTGAGATTTATAATGTATTTCGGCCATCGTAGCATCAGTCTCTGACCTCACACATTAGGGGGAATCTGTTACAGTGTAATTTTCCACCTTGTGAGCATCAACACTCTTTGTCCTGCAGGATCCATTTTACTGACTCAGATCCACTTTATATCCTTCAGACACTATTTTACCTATTTTTTCCCTTATACGCTAGCTGCATCATTACAGCGGGCGTACCCATGAGTTGCATCACTATAGCCCACTGGTAGCATGTTAAATGGTAAAAATCTGATCCAGGTGGATATTGGTGGCCACCCACCTTTCCAACTGGCTCAAAACAGTTTTATGGCAATTTTGGTATTGTACTATTTTTAGCAGTTTTTCGGGTCCTGAACTTCCGGGGCCATTTTGAGGCCCTAAACGACCTTTTTTGGCAATTTGGGGGGCCAAATGGTCGCCTCCGGCATGCATTTGTCCCCAGTCGAAAGTTGTAAATCTCGGATAGACCTTTCCAACGGGCTACCGAGCGCCCCAAACGGAGATCGTATGCAAAAGTTACGACCCCAGGAAGTTGATGTACTAACTTACCCAAACGGGGCCCACATGACTTTTGGCGCTTCAACTCCTAGGGTTAGGTTTTTGGATGTCTAGGGTTTTTGACATTCCTGTTTATTGTAAAAGGCCTTGAGAGCCTCATTGTAACCATCTTCTTGCAAAATGAGAGCAGCCGTCACATCTCTTCTCAGAGATAAGCCGCCACCATTCCAGCAAGCTTGTTTTCCGCTGCATTTTTACAGTTCTAGCTTATTTCCTTATTGAATAGAAAACCAATTTTACTGTATCTCTGTTATTTTGTGTTAAGCATCTGATAATAATCTGTATTCATTTCGTTCTGCTCATAAAATCCGGATCAGTGGTATCAGAGCGGTCTGCTCCTTGTCGTCTTAATGCATGTCCCCAACGAGGTCAGGGTACAAAGAATTGGGTCTCGAGCTTGTTTCTCTTGAGGACAAAAGCTCTCGCACGCCCAAGCAACCTCTCATGGCAGGAGAAAAGAAAGATGACGGGACAGGAGATCCTATCAAAATGTTGCTTGAGGAAGCCCTCACGCAGCAGAGGAACGAGATGATGGATAATTTCGCACAAATCCTTCGACGACTACCAACAAGCGACGCATCTTCCTCGAGCGGAGGCGCCGCCCCCTTCAAGGTACAAATCAACTTTGATATCCCTATATTTGAAGGACAGATAGACGCAGATGCTGTAGATAAGTGGTTGAATCTACTAGAAGGGTATTTTTCTGTCCATAACTTTTCGAATAAAGAAAAGATTACTTTTGCGCTCCTCAAAGCCGTTCCCCATGTCAAAGATTGGTGGGAAACATTCTGCGAGCAAAAGGACACAGAAGAAGGCTCATTATTTTCAGTCACGGCCACCTGGGAATCCTTCAGGGATGCTATTAAGGAACAATACTACCCTGTTGGAAGTTATGACGATTTGTATACCAAATGGACCACACTGCGACAAGAAAGAGACCAAGCAGTGCCAGAGTTCACAAATATCTTCCATACCTTGCGCACCAAGCTGGGTATCAAAGATTCAGAGCGACATCTGGTGCTCAAGTATCGCGGTGGTTTGCATAGATACATCCAGACCGAAATGGAATTTCTGGACATCTCTTCCTTGGGCGCGGCCTACCGATATGCTGTCAAAATCGAGCAGAAGCTCAAACAAAAGACACGGCAATTTGGGCCTGGGAACCCTTCACAGCAAAAGACAGGAAAGGGCAGCCCCAACCCACAGAATAAAGGACAAAGCAAAGATGGACAGCATCAGGACAACCAGTCCAAGCCGCAAGCAAAGAAGGACACCGGAAAAACAAAGAAAGATACCGGGAAGTGGTGCGACTTCCATAAGAGCCCTTGGCATAACACTGCTGATTGCCGCTCAAAGCAGTCGCTGGTGGCCGAAGTGAAAGCATCTGAATCAGATGCGGGTTCTGACTCTGAGTCCGAACCAGAAAGGGGAAGACGGATCATTGATGCGGAACCCAATGCCACCGTTGCCACCACCAAGCTCCATCCTGATGAACCAGACGAGCCAGAAGAAGGAGAACGCCTCTTCCATTCACAGATGTGGGTAAAAGGCACCCCGCTGCATTTCATCGTTGATAGCGGTAGCCAGAAGAATCTCATCTCAGCAGAGGTCGTCAAGCGCCTGGCCCTACCGACAACGCCGCACCCACAACCCTACACCATTGGATGGCTCCGCAAAGGAAGCGATCTCCGCGTCAGCCAACAGTGCCGACTGCCATACGGCATCAAGCCCTTCAAGCACGAGGTATTGTGTGATGTTGCTCCTCTCGAAGTTTCAGATGTTCTCTTGGGCCAACCTTATTTATGGAAACGTCATGCTGTATATGAGTCTAGGCCTCGTAGTGTTATTATTTCTTTGAACAGGAAATTGTACAGGATACCCGAGGCAGTCCCTCCTAGTGCTATTTCCTTGATCTCTGCCAAGCAATGCAGGAAGGTCATCTCTCAGACCGAGAAATTTGTCTTCTTCGTGATTCGCTCTCAGAGTGAAAGAAAGATCGCAGCCACATCCCGGGCCTCCGCGACCGATCTATCCACACAACAGAAGCAAGTGGATAAGGTGGTGGAAGGATACTCAGATATCTTCTCCTCTCCGACCGGGGTACCTCTGCACTGCCAGGTCAAGCATCCCATCGATCTGACCCCAGGTGCACCGCTACCCAATGGGCCAGTCTATCGCCGCTCTCTGTTTGAAAACAAGGAGATCAAGAGGCAGATCCAAGAATTGCTCCACAAGGGGCACATCCGTCCCAGTTCATCACCTTGTGGGAGCCCAATCGTGCTGGTGCAGAAGAAAGATGGGACCTGGCGACTCTGCATTGATTACCGGGCCCTGAATAAAATCACAGTCCGTAACCGGTACCCGATTCCCCGAATCGACGACCTCCTTGATCAGCTCACAGGGGCCAAATACTTCAGTAAGATTGATCTGAAGTCGGGCTACCACCAAGTCCCAATAGAACCGACAGATGTATGGAAGACTGCCTTCAAGTCAAAAGAAGGTCTTTTTGAATGGCTGGTCATGCCTTTTGGTTTGACAAATGCTCCAGCAACTTTTATGAGGATGATGGACGATATCCTACGACCTTTCACCAACAATTTTGTAGTGGTGTATCTGGATGACATCCTCATCTACAGCAAGACTTGGGAGGAACACTTGCAGCATATTCAGCAGGTTCTGCACACCCTGCGGAAGCACAAACTATATGCAAACTTGGAAAAATGCTCCTTCGGCATGGACAGGGTCCATTACTTGGGCTACATCGTTGATCGACATGGTGTGCATGTGGATCCAGCCAAGATCCAGGTCATCCGTGACTGGCCAGCCCCAACCACACTCACTGAACTTCGGAGCTTCTTGGGCCTCGCCAATTTCTATCGCCGGTTCGTGCTGGGATTCTCTCATATCGCATGGGCCCTCAGCCAAGTGACCAGGGGTGGTGGTAAGGCAAAATTTGTGTGGGGCCTGTCCCAACAACAAGCCTTTGATGACTTGAAGAAGCGTTTGTGCTCATCGCCGGTACTCTCATTACCGGACCTGCAACATCCCTTTGAGATCGAGACAGATGCTTCAGATTATGCTGTGGGTGCCGTTCTCACTCAACATGGCCACCCCGTGGCATATCATAGTGAGACACTATCAGATGCTGTTCACAAGTACCCTACCTATGACAAAGAAATGTACTCCATTGTACAAGCCTGCCGCCAGTGGAGACATTACATTCTTGGGAAGGAGACAGTCATCCACACTGATCACAAGCCCCTACAGTTCATGCAGACCCAAGGAAAGTTGCAGAATGACCGCCATCAGAAGTGGTCAACATATTTACAGCAGTTCCACCTCAACATCAAATATAAAACAGGGAGTACCAACCGAGTTGCTGACTGCCTCAGTCGACCTCCAGTCGCGGCACTTACCACGGTGCTAGACTCTTGTGGCCACGAGACCTCCGGATGGCCTCACCTCTATGAGACAGACCCTGACTTCTCCGCCACCTATCAAATGTTGGGCACCAACTCAGTGGTTGCCAATTTCCATCTTCAGGACGGGTTGTTGTGTCATCTGGGCCATCTCTGCGTTCCATCAAGCGAGCGTGCGAAGCTGATTTGGGAATCTCACTATAGTCGGGTGGCAGGACACTTTGGCATCGAAAAGACAGTGGCAGTGTTGCAGAAACACTTCTACTGGCCGAAACTTCGACAGGATGTCGGCAAGTATATCAGGTCCTGCACCGCTTGCGCTATTGCCAAGCCGACCACTAAGAAACAGGGCCTATACACCCCTCTGCCTACTCCTGACAGGCCGTGGGAATCCATCTCAATGGACTACATGTCGGGCCTCCCCTCCACCAAGAGGGGAAATGACTGTGTTTTCGTGGTTGTTGATCGCTTTTCCAAGATGGCGATTCTAGCCGCTTGCAAGAAGAACATCACAGCAGAAGCCACTGCCAAGCTCTTCTTTGAACGAGTATGGGTACATTTTGGGATCCCACAGACCATTATCTCAGACCGCGACAGTCGGTTCCTCAGCTCATTCTGGTCAAGCCTCTGGTCACTGCTGGATACCAAGCTCACCAAATCCACTGCCTTCCACCCCCAGACCGATGGACAAACGGAGGTCGTCAACCGGATGGTCGTACATATCCTGCGCATGTACAATTCAACACACCCCCGCACATGGGATGAGAGTCTCCCCTATGTCCAACATAGCTACAACTGAGCCTTGCATAGCTCAACTGGCCACAGCCCCTTTCAGGTGGGGTTGGGATTCCAACCATTGGGCCCCATGGATGTTGCACTTCCCCTTGCGACCACCTCGGCCGACTCGTCCCCAGAAGATGACAAAGCCGCCCGGTTCATTGAACGGATCCAACATATCCGCCAACAGGTTCAGGATATTCTACAGAAGTCGAATGCCAAGTACAAGCAGCGCCATGATCAACATCGGGTGCCACATAAGTTTCAGGTGGGCGACAAAGTTTGGTTGCATTTGCAGAAAGAACGCCTTACAGGGCCCCATCGAAAGCTTCGCCCACTCCGTTATGGGCCGTACACCATCACCAAGGCGGTGGGTGACAATGCTTTTGAGCTCAACATTCCCCCCTTCCTGGGTCTGCATCCAGTCTTCAACGTGGCTCTCCTTCGGCCATATTTCCCACCACTATTAGACACCTCAGAGATAGCAGAGAAGTTGACACCAACAGAGCTCAACCCTGACTGCCTACAACAAGCATCCAGTGATCATATTGCAGACACACAGATCAAGGGCACTCGACATCAAAGGATCCAGCTTTATCGAGTTGTCAAAGCAGGGCAGCTCCTGCACCAAGGCAAGTGGCTCACCCAAGGCCAAATTCAGCAGAAATTTCCTCATCTGATGGGGGAACTCAACGCAATGGAGACCATTGCTTCCTAAGGAGGGAGGATTGATCCAGGTGGATATTGGTGGCCACCCACCTTTCCAACTGGCTCAAAACAGTTTTATGGCAATTTTGGTATTGTACTATTTTTAGCAGTTTTTCGGGTCCTGAACTTCCGGGGCCATTTTGAGGCCCTAAACGACCTTTTTTGGCAATTTGGGGGGCCAAATGGTTGCCTTTGGCATACATTTGGCCCCAGTCGAAAGTTGTAAATCTCGGATAGACCTTTCCAACGGGCTACCGAGCGCCCCAAACGGAGATCGTATGCAAAAGTTACGACCCCGGGAAGTTGATGTACTAACTTACCCAAACGGGGCCCACATGACTTTTGGCGCTTCATCTCCTCGGGTTAGGTTTTTGGATGTCTAGGGTTTTTGACATTCCTGTTTATTGTAAAAGGCCTTGAGAGCCTCATTGTAACCATCTTCTTGCGAAATGAGAGCAGCCGTCACATCTCTTCTCAGAGATAAGCCGCCACCATTCTAGCAAGCTTGTTTTCCGCTGCATTTTTACAGTTCTAGCTTATTTCCTTATTGAATAGAAAACCAGTTTTACTGTATCTCTGTTATTTTGTGTTAAGCATCTGATAATAATCTGTATTCATTTCGTTCTGCTCATAAAATCCGGATCAGTGGTATCAGAGCGGTCTGCTCCTTGTCGTCTTAATGCATGTCCCCAACGAGGTCAAGGTACAAAGAATTGGGTCTCGAGCTTATTTCTCTTGAGGGCAAAAGCTCTCGCACGCCCAAGCGACCTCTCATGGCAGGAGAAAAGAAAGATGACGGGACAGGAGATCCTATCAAAATGTTGCTTGAGGAAGCCCTCACGCAGCAGAGGAACGAGATGATGGATAATTTCGCACAAATCCTTCGACGACTACCAACAAGCGACGCATCTTCCTCGAGCGGAGGCGCCGCCCCCTTCAAGGTACAAATCAACTTTGATATCCCTATATTTGAAGGACAGATAGACGCAGATGCTGTAGATAAGTGGTTGAATCTACTAGAAGGGTATTTTTCTGTCCATAACTTTTCGAATAAAGAAAAGATTACTTTTGCGCTCCTCAAAGCCGTTCCCCATGTCAAAGATTGGTGGGAAACATTCTGCGAGCAAAAGGACACAGAAGAAGGCTCATTATTTTCAGTCACGGCCACCTGGGAATCCTTCAGGGATGCTATTAAGGAACAATACTACCCTGTTGGAAGTTATGACGATTTGTATACCAAATGGACCACACTGCGACAAGAAAGAGACCAAGCAGTGCCAGAGTTCACAAATATCTTCCATACCTTGCGCACCAAGCTGGGTATCAAAGATTCAGAGCGACATCTGGTGCTCAAGTATCGCGGTGGTTTGCATAGATACATCCAGACCGAAATGGAATTTCTGGACATCTCTTCCTTGGGCGCGGCCTACCGATATGCTGTCAAAATCGAGCAGAAGCTCAAACAAAAGACACGGCAATTTGGGCCTGGGAACCCTTCACAACAAAAGACAGGAAAGGGCAGCCCCAACCCACAGAATAAAGGACAAAGCAAAGATGGACAGCATCAGGACAACCAGTCCAAGCCGCAAGCAAAGAAGGACACCGGAAAAACAAAGAAAGATACCGGGAAGTGGTGCGACTTCCATAAGAGCCCTTGGCATAACACTGCTGATTGCCGCTCAAAGCAGTCGCTGGTGGCCGAAGTGAAAGCATCTGAATCAGATGCGGGTTCTGACTCTGAGTCCGAACCAGAAAGGGGAAGACGGATCATTGACGCGGAACCCAATGCCACCGTTGCCACCACCAAGCTCCAGCCTGATGAACCAGACGAGCCAGAAGAAGGAGAACGCCTCTTCCATTCACAGATGTGGGTAAAAGGCACCCCGCTGCATTTCATCGTTGATAGCGGTAGCCAGAAGAATCTCATCTCAGCAGAGGTCGTCAAGCGCCTGGCCCTACCGACAACGCCGCACCCACAACCCTACACCATTGGATGGCTCCGCAAAGGAAGCGATCTCCGCGTCAGCCAACAGTGCCGACTGCCATACGGCATCAAGCCCTTCAAGGACGAGGTATTGTGTGATGTTGCTCCTCTCGAAGTTTCAGATGTTCTCTTGGGCCAACCTTATTTATGGAAACGTCATGCTGAATATGAGTCTAGGCCTCGTAGTGTTATTAATTCTTTGAACAGGAAATTGTACAGGATACCCGAGGCAGTCCCTCCTAGTGCTATTTCCTTGATCTCTGCCAAGCAATGCAGGAAGGTCATCTCTCAGACCGAGAAATTTGTCTTCTTCGTGATTCGCTCTCAGAGTGAAAGAAAGATCGCAGCCACATCCCGGGCCTCCGCGACCGATCTATCCACACAACAGAAGCAAGTGGATAAGGTGGTGGAAGGATACTCAGATATCTTCTCCTCTCCGACCGGGGTACCTCTGCACTGCCAGGTCAAGCATCCCATCGATCTGACCCCAGGTGCACCGCTACCCAATGGGCCAGTCTATCGCCGCTCTCTGTTTGAAAACGAGGAGATCAAGAGGCAGATCAAAGAATTGCTCCACAAGGGGCACATCCGTCCCAGTTCATCACCTTGTGGGAGCCCAATCGTGCTGGTGCAGAAGAAAGATGGGACCTGGCGACTCTGCATTGATTACCGGGCCCTGAATAAAATCACAGTCCGTAACCGGTACCCGATTCCCCGAATCGACGACCTCCTTGATCAGCTCACAGGGGCCAAATACTTCAGTAAGATTGATCTAAAGTCGGGCTACCACCAAGTCCCAATAGAACCGACAGATGTATGGAAGACTGCCTTCAAGTCAAAAGAAGGTCTTTTTGAATGGCTGGTCATGCCTTTTGGTTTGACAAATGCTCCAGCAACTTTTATGAGGATGATGGACGATATCCTACGACCTTTCACCAACAATTTTGTAGTGGTGTATCTGGATGACATCCTCATCTACAGCAAGACTTGGGAGGAACACTTGCAGCATATTCAGCAGGTTCTGCACACCCTACGGAAGCACAAACTATATGCAAACTTGGAAAAATGCTCCTTCGGCATGGACAGGTTCCATTACTTGGGCTACATCGTTGATCGACATGGTGTGCATGTGGATCCAGCCAAGATCCAGGTCATCCGTGACTGGCCAGCCCCAACCACACTCACTGAACTTCGGAGCTTCTTGGGCCTCGCCAATTTCTATCGCCGGTTCGTGCTGGGATTCTCTCATATCGCATGGGCCCTCAGCCAAGTGACCAGGGGTGGTGGTAAGGCAAAATTTGTGTGGGGCCTGTCCCAACAACAAGCCTTTGATGACTTGAAGAAGCGTTTGTGCTCATCGCCGGTACTCTCATTACCGGACCTGCAACATCCCTTTGAGATCGAGACAGATGCTTCAGATTATGCTGTGGGTGCCGTTCTCACTCAACATGGCCACCCCGTGGCATATCATAGTGAGACACTATCAGATGTTGTTCGCAAGTACCCTACCTATGACAAAGAAATGTACTCCATTGTACAATCCTACCGCCAGTGGAGACATTACATTCTTGGGAAGGAGACAGTCATCCACACTGATCACAAGCCCCTACAGTTCATGCAGACCCAAGGAAAGTTGCAGAATGACCGCCATCAGAAGTGGTCAACATATTTACAGCAGTTCCACCTCAACATCAAATATAAAATAGGGAGTACCAACCGAGTTGCTGACTGCCTCAGTCGACCTCCAGTCGCGGCACTTACCACGGTGCTAGACTCTTGTGGCCACGAGACCTCCGGATGGCCTCACCTCTATGAGACAGACCCTGACTTCTCCGCCACCTATCAAATGTTGGGCACCAACTCAGTGGTTGCCAATTTCCATCTTCAGGACGGGTTGTTGTGTCATCTGGGCCATCTCTGCGTTCCATCAAGCGAGCGTGCGAAGCTGATTTGGGAATCTCACTATAGTCGGGTGGCAGGACACTTTGGCATCGAAAAGACAGTGGCAGTGTTGCAGAAACACTTCTACTGGCCGAAACTTCGACAGGATGTCGGCAAGTATATCAGGTCCTGCACCGCTTGCGCTATTGCCAAGCCGACCACTAAGAAACAGGGCCTATACACCCCTCTGCCTACTCCTGACAGGCCGTGGGAATCCATCTCAATGGACTACATGTCGGGCCTCCCCTCCACCAAGAGGGGAAACGACTGTGTTTTCGTGGTTGTTGATCGCTTTTCCAAGATGGCGATTCTAGCCGCTTGCAAGAAGAACATCACAGCAGAAGCCACTGCCAAGCTCTTCTTTGAACGAGTATGGGTACATTTTGGGATCCCACAGACCATTATCTCAGACCGCGACAGTCGGTTCCTCAGCTCATTCTGGTCAAGCCTCTGGTCACTGCTGGATACCAAGCTCACCAAATCCACTGCCTTCCACCCCCAGACCGATGGACAAACGGAGGTCGTCAACCGGATGGTCGTACATATCCTGCGCATGTACAATTCAACACACCCCCGCACATGGGATGAGAGTCTCCCCTATGTCCAACATAGCTACAACCGAGCCTTGCATAGCTCAACTGGCCACAGCCCCTTTCAGGTGGGGTTGGGATTCCAACCATTGGGCCCCATGGATGTTGCACTTCCCCTTGCGACCACCTCGGCCGACTCGTCCCCAGAAGCTGACAAAGCCGCCCGGTTCATTGAACGGATCCAACATATCCGCCAACAGGTTCAGGATATTCTACAGAAGTCGAATGCCAAGTACAAGCAGCGCCATGATCAACATCGGGTGCCACATAAGTTTCAGGTGGGCGACAAAGTTTGGTTGCATTTGCAGAAAGAACGCCTTACAGGGCCCCATCGAAAGCTTCGCCCACTCCGTTATGGGCCGTACACCATCACCAAGGCGGTGGGTGACAATGCTTTTGAGCTCAACATTCCCCCCTTCCTGGGTCTGCATCCAGTCTTCAACGTGGCTCTCCTTCGGCCATATTTCCCACCACTATTAGACACCTCAGAGATAGCAGAGAAGTTGACACCAACAGAGCTCAACCCTGACTGCCTACAACAAGCATCCAGTGATCATATTGCAGACACACAGATCAAGGGCACTCGACATCAAAGGATCCAGCTTTATCGAGTTGTCAAAGCAGGGCAGCTCCTGCACCAAGGCAAGTGGCTCACCCAAGGCCAAATTCAGCAGAAATTTCCTCATCTGATGGGGGAACTCAACGCAATGGAGACCATTGCTTCCTAAGGAGGGAGGATTGATCCAGGTGGATATTGGTGGCCACCCACCTTTCCAACTGGCTCAAAACAGTTTTATGGCAATTTTGGTATTGTACTATTTTTAGCAGTTTTTCGGGTCCTGAACTTCCGGGGCCATTTTGAGGCCCTAAGCGACCTTTTTTGGCAATTTGGGGGGCCAAATGGCTGCCTCCGGCGTACATTTGGCCCCAGTCGAAAGTTGTAAATCTCGGATAGACCTTTCCAACGGGCTACCGAGCGCCCCAAACGGAGATCGTATGCAAAAGTTACGACCCCGGGAAGTTGATGTACTAACTTACCCAAACGGGGCCCACATGACTTTTGGCGCTTCATCTCCTCGGGTTAGGTTTTTGGATGTCTAGGGTTTTTGACATTCCTGTTTATTGTAAAAGGCCTTGAGAGCCTCATTGTAACCATCTTCTTGCGAAATGAGAGCAGCCGTCACATCTCTTCTCAGAGATAAGCCGCCACCATTCCAGCAAGCTTGTTTTCCGCTGCATTTTTACAGTTCTAGCTTATTTCCTTATTGAATAGAAAACCAGTTTTACTGTATCTCTGTTATTTTGTGTTAAGCATCTGATAATAATCTGTATTCATTTCGTTCTGCTCGTAAAATCAGGATCAGTGGTATCAGAGCGGTCTGCTCCTTGTCGTCTTAATGCATGTCCCCAACGAGGTCAGGGTACAAAGAATTGGGTCTCGAGCTTGTTTCTCTTGAGGACAAAAGCTCTCGCACGCCCAAGCGACCTCTCATGGCAGGAGAAAAGAAAGATGACGGGACAGGAGATCCTATCAAAATGTTGCTTGAGGAAGCCCTCACGCAGCAGAGGAACGAGATGATGGATAATTTCGCACAAATCCTTCGACGACTACCAACAAGCGACGCATCTTCCTCGAGCGGAGGCGCCGCCCCCTTCAAGGTACAAATCAACTTTGATATCCCTATATTTGAAGGACAGATAGAGGCAGATGCTGTAGATAAGTGGTTGAATCTACTAGAAGGGTATTTTTCTGTCCATAACTTTTTGAATAAAGAAAAGATTACTTTTGCGCTCCTCAAAGCCGTTCCCCATGTCAAAGATTGGTGGGAAACATTCTGCGAGCAAAAGGACACAGAAGAAGGCTCATTATTTTCAGTCACGGCCACCTGGGAATCCTTCAGGGATGCTATTAAGGAACAATACTACCCTGTTGGAAGTTATGACGATTTGTATACCAAATGGACCACACTGCGACAAGAAAGAGACCAAGCAGTGCCAGAGTTCACAAATATCTTCCATACCTTGCGCACCAAGCTGGGTATCAAAGATTCAGAGCGACATCTGGTGCTCAAGTATTGCGGTGGTTTGCATAGATACATCCAGACCGAAATGGAATTTCTGGACATCTCTTCCTTGGGCGCGGCCTACCGATATGCTGTCAAAATCGAGCAGAAGCTCAAACAAAAGACACGACAATTTGGGCCTGGGAACCCTTCACAGCAAAAGACAGGAAAGGGCAGCCCCAACCCACAGAATAAAGGACAAAGCAAAGATGGACAGCATCAGGACAACCAGTCCAAGCCGCAAGCAAAGAAGGACACCGGAAAAACAAAGAAAGATACCGGGAAGTGGTGCGACTTCCATAAGAGCCCTTGGCATAACACTGCTGATTGCCGCTCAAAGCAGTCGCTGGTGGCCGAAGTGAAAGCATCTGAATCAGATGCGGGTTCTGACTCTGAGTCCGAACCAGAAAGGGGAAGACGGATCATTGACGCGGAACCCAATGCCACCGTTGCCACCACCAAGCTCCAGCCTGATGAACCAGACGAGCCAGAAGAAGGAGAACGCCTCTTCCATTCACAGATGTGGGTAAAAGGCACCCCGCTGCATTTCATCGTTGATAGCGGTAGCCAGAAGAATCTCATCTCAGCAGAGGTCATCAAGCGCCTGGCCCTACCGACAACGCCGCACCCACAACCCTACACCATTGGATGGCTCCGCAAAGGAAGCGATCTCCGCGTCAGCCAACAGTGCCGACTGCCATACGGCATCAAGCCCTTCAAGGACGAGGTATTGTGTGATGTTGCTCCTCTCGAAGTTTCAGATGTTCTCTTGGGCCAACCTTATTTATGGAAACGTCATGCTGTATATGAGTCTAGGCCTCGTAGTGTTATTATTTCTTTGAACAGGAAATTGTACAGGATACCCGAGGCAGTCCCTCCTAGTGCTATTTCCTTGATCTCTGCCAAGCAATGCAGGAAGGTCATCTCTCAGACCGAGAAATTTGTCTTCTTCGTGATTCGCTCTCAGAGTGAAAGAAAGATCGCAGCCACATCCCGGGCCTCCGCGACCGATCTATCCACACAACAGAAGCAAGTGGATAAGGTGGTGGAAGGATACTCAGATATCTTCTCCTCTCCGACCGGGGTACCTCTGCACTGCCAGGTCAAGCATCCCATCGATCTGACCCCAGGTGCACCGCTACCCAATGGGCCAGTCTATCGCCGCTCTCTGTTTGAAAACGAGGAGATCAAGAGGCAGATCAAAGAATTGCTCCACAAGGGGCACATCCGTCCCAGTTCATCACCTTGTGGGAGCCCAATCGTGCTGGTGCAGAAGAAAGATGGGACCTGGCGACTCTGCATTGATTACCGGGCCCTGAATAAAATCACAGTCCGTAACCGGTACCCGATTCCCCGAATCGACGACCTCCTTGATCAGCTCACAGGGGCCAAATACTTCAGTAAGATTGATCTAAAGTCGGGCTACCACCAAGTCCCAATAGAACCGACAGATGTATGGAAGACTGCCTTCAAGTCAAAAGAAGGTCTTTTTGAATTGCTGGTCATGCCTTTTGGTTTGACAAATGCTCCAGCAACTTTTATGAGGATGATGGACGATATCCTACGACCTTTCACCAACAATTTTGTAGTGGTGTATCTGGATGACATCCTCATCTACAGCAAGACTTGGGAGGAACACTTGCAGCATATTCAGCAGGTTCTGCACACCCTGCGGAAGCACAAACTATATGCAAACTTGGAAAAATGCTCCTTCGGCATGGACAGGGTCCATTACTTGGGCTACATCATTGATCGACATGGTGTGCATGTGGATCCAGCCAAGATCCAGGTCATCCGTGACTGGCCAGCCCCAACCACACTCACTGAACTTCGGAGCTTCTTGGGCCTCGCCAATTTCTATCGCCGGTTCGTGCTGGGATTCTCTCATATCGCATGGGCCCTCAGCCAAGTGACCAGGGGTGGTGGTAAGGCAAAATTTGTGTGGGGCCTGTCCCAACAACAAGCCTTTGATGACTTGAAGAAGCGTTTGTGCTCATCGCCGGTACTCTCATTACCGGACCTGCAACATCCCTTTGAGATCGAGACAGATGCTTCAGATTATGCTGTGGGTGTCGTTCTCACTCAACATGGCCACCCCGTGGCATATCATAGTGAGACACTATCAGATGCTGTTCGCAAGTACCCTACCTATGACAAAGAAATGTACTCCATTGTACAAGCCTGCCGCCAGTGGAGACATTACATTCTTGGGAAGGAGACAGTCATCCACACTGATCACAAGCCCCTACAGTTCATGCAGACCCAAGGAAAGTTGCAGAATGACCGCCATCAGAACTGGTCAACATATTTACAGCAGTTCCACCTCAACATCAAATATAAAACAGGGAGTACCAACCGAGTTGCTGACTGCCTCAGTCGACCTCCAGTCGCGGCACTTACCACGGTGCTAGACTCTTGTGGCCACGAGACCTCCGGATGGCCTCACCTCTATGAGACAGACCCTGACTTCTCCGCCACCTATCAAATGTTGGGCACCAACTCAGTGGTTGCCAATTTCCATCTTCAGGACGGGTTGTTGTGTCATCTAGGCCATCTCTGCGTTCCATCAAGCGAGCGTGCGAAGCTGATTTGGGAATCTCACTATAGTCGGGTGGCAGGACACTTTGGCATCGAAAAGACAGTGGCAGTGTTGCAGAAACACTTCTACTGGCCGAAACTTCGACAGGATGTCGGCAAGTATATCAGGTCCTGCACCGCTTGCGCTATTGCCAAGCCGACCACTAAGAAACAGGGCCTATACACCCCTCTGCCTACTCCTGACAGGCCGTGGGAATCCATCTCAATGGACTACATGTCGGGCCTCCCCTCCACCAAGAGGGGAAACGACTGTGTTTTCGTGGTTGTTGATCGCTTTTCCAAGATGGCGATTCTAGCCGCTTGCAAGAAGAACATCACAGCAGAAGCCACTGCCAAGCTCTTCTTTGAACGAGTATGGGTACATTTTGGGATCCCACAGACCATTATCTCAGACCGCGACAGTCGGTTCCTCAGCTCATTCTGGTCAAGCCTCTGGTCACTGCTGGATACCAAGCTCACCAAATCCACTGCCTTCCACCCCCAGACCGATGGACAAACGGAGGTCGTCAACCGGATGGTCGTACATATCCTGCGCATGTACAATTCAACACACCCCCGCACATGGGATGAGAGTCTCCCCTATGTCCAACATAGCTACAACCGAGCCTTGCATAGCTCAACTGGCCACAGCCCCTTTCAGGTGGGGTTGGGATTCCAACCATTGGGCCCCATGGATGTTGCACTTCCCCTTGCGACCACCTCGGCCGACTCGTCCCCAGAAGATGACAAAGCCGCCCGGTTCATTGAACGGATCCAACATATCCGCCAACAGGTTCAGGATATTCTACAGAAGTCGAATGCCAAGTACAAGCAGCGCCATGATCAACATCGGGTGCCACATAAGTTTCAGGTGGGCGACAAAGTTTGGTTGCATTTGCAGAAAGAACGCCTTACAGGGCCCCATCGAAAGCTTCGCCCACTCCGTTATGGGCCGTACACCATCACCAAGGCGGTGGGTGACAATGCTTTTGAGCTCAACATTCCCCCCTTCCTGGGTCTGCATCCAGTCTTCAACGTGGCTCTCCTTCGGCCATATTTCCCACCACTATTAGACACCTCAGAGATAGCAGAGAAGTTGACACCAACAGAGCTCAACCCTGACTGCCTACAACAAGCATCCAGTGATCATATTGCAGACACACAGATCAAGGGCACTCGACATCAAAGGATCCAGCTTTATCGAGTTGTCAAAGCAGGGCAGCTCCTGCACCAAGGCAAGTGGCTCACCCAAGGCCAAATTCAGCAGAAATTTCCTCATCTGATGGGGGAACTCAACGCAATGGAGACCATTGCTTCCTAAGGAGGGAGGATTGATCCAGGTGGATATTGGTGGCCACCCACCTTTCCAACAGGCTCAAAACAGTTTTATGGCAATTTTGGTATTGTACTATTTTTAGCAGTTTTTCGGGTCCTGAACTTCCGGGGCCATTTTGAGGCCCTAAACGACCTTTTTTTGCAATTTGGGGGGCCAAGTAATTGCTTCAGGCGTACTTTTGGCCCCATTCGAAAGTTGTAAATCTCGGATAGACCTTTCCAACGGGCTACCGAGCGCCCCAAACGGAGATCGTATGCAAAAGTTACGACCCCGGGAAGTTGATGTACTAACTTACCCAAACGGGGCCCACATGACTTTTGGCGCTTCATCTCCTCGGGTTAGGTTTTTGGATGTCTAGGGTTTTTGACATTCCTTTTTATTGTAAAAGGCCTTGAGAGCCTCATTGTAACCATCTTCTTGCGAAATGAGAGCAGCCGTCACATCTCTTCTCAGAGATAAGCCGCCACCATTCCAGCAAGCTTGTTTTCCGCTACATTTTTACAGTTCTAGCTTATTTCCTTATTGAATAGAAAACCAGTTTTACTGTATCTCTGTTATTTTGTGTTAAGCATCTGATAATAATCTGTATTCATTTCGTTCTGCTCATAAAATCCGGATCAGTGGTATCAGAGCGGTCTGCTCCTTGTCGTCTTAATGCATGTCCCCAACGAGGTCAGGGTACAAAGAATTGGGTCTCGAGCTTGTTTCTCTTGAGGACAAAAGCTCTCGCACGCCCAAGCGACCTCTCATGGCAGGAGAAAAGAAAGATGACGGGACAGGAGATCCTATCAAAATGTTGCTTGAGGAAGCCCTCACGCAGCAGAGGAACGAGATGATGGATAATTTCGCACAAATCCTTCGACGACTACCAACAAGCGACGCATCTTCCTCGAGCGGAGGCGCCGCCCCCTTCAAGGTACAAATCAACTTTGATATCCCTATATTTGAAGGACAGATAGAGGCAGATGCTGTAGATAAGTGGTTGAATCTACTAGAAGGGTATTTTTCTGTCCATAACTTTTCGAATAAAGAAAAGATTACTTTTGCGCTCCTCAAAGCCGTTCCCCATGTCAAAGATTGGTGGGAAACATTCTGCGAGCAAAAGGACACAGAAGAAGGCTCATTATTTTCAGTCACGGCCACCTGGGAATCCTTCAGGGATGCTATTAAGGAACAATACTACCCTGTTGGAAGTTATGACGATTTGTATACCAAATGGACCACACTGCGACAAGAAAGAGACCAAGCAGTGCCAGAGTTCACAAATATCTTCCATACCTTGCGCACCAAGATGGGTATCAAAGATTCAGAGCGACATCTGGTGCTCAAGTATCGCGGTGGTTTGCATAGATACATCCAGACCGAAATGGAATTTCTGGACATCTCTTCCTTGGGCGCGGCCTACCGATATGCTGTCAAAATCGAGCAGAAGCTCAAACAAAAGACACGGCAATTTGGGCCTGGGAACCCTTCACAGCAAAAGACAGGAAAGGGCAGCCCCAACCCACAGAATAAAGGACAAAGCAAAGATGGACAGCATCAGGACAACCAGTCCAAGCCGCAAGCAAAGAAGGACACCGGAAAAACAAAGAAAGATACCGGGAAGTGGTGCGACTTCCATAAGAGCCCTTGGCATAACACTGCTGATTGCCGCTCAAAGCAGTCGCTGGTGGCCGAAGTGAAAGCATCTGAATCAGATGCGGGTTCTGACTCTGAGTCCGAACCAGAAAGGGGAAGACGGATCATTGACGCGGAACCCAATGCCACCGTTGCCACCACCAAGCTCCAGCCTGATGAACCAGACGAGCCAGAAGAAGGAGAACGCCTCTTCCATTCACAGATGTGGGTAAAAGGCACCCCGCTGCATTTCATCGTTGATAGCGGTAGCCAGAAGAATCTCATCTCAGCAGAGGTCGTCAAGCGCCTGGCCCTACCGACAACGCCGCACCCACAACCCTACACCATTGGATGGCTCCGCAAAGGAAGCGATCTCCGCGTCAGCCAATAGTGCCGACTGCCATACGGCATCAAGCCCTTCAAGGACGAGGTATTGTGTGATGTTGCTCCTCTCGAAGTTTCAGGTGTTCTCTTGGGCCAACCTTATTTATGGAAACGTCATGCTGTATATGAGTCTAGGCCTCGTAGTGTTGTTATTTCTTTGAACAGGAAATTGTACAGGATACCCGAGGCAGTCCCTCCTAGTGCTATTTCCTTGATCTCTGCCAAGCAATGCAGGAAGGTCATCTCTCAGACCGAGAAATTTGTCTTCTTCGTGATTCGCTCTCAGAGTGAAAGAAAGATCGCAGCCACATCCCGGGCCTCCGTGACCGATCTATCCACACAATAGAAGCAAGTGGATAAGGTGGTGGAAGGATACTCAGATATCTTCTCCTCTCCGACCGGGGTACCTCTGCACTGCCAGGTCAAGCATCCCATCGATCTGACCCCAGGTGCACCGCTACCCAATGGGCCAGTCTATCGCCGCTCTCTGTTTGAAAACGAGGAGATCAAGAGGCAGATCCAAGAATTGCTCCACAAGGGGCACATCCGTCCCAGTTCATCACCTTGTGGGAGCCCAATCGTGCTGGTGCAGAAGAAAGATGGGACCTGGCGACTCTGCATTGATTACCGGGCCCTGAATAAAATCACAGTCCGCAACCGGTACCCGATTCCCCGAATCGACGACCTCCTTGATCAGCTCACAGGGGCCAAATACTTCAGTAAGATTGATCTGAAGTCGGGCTACCACCAAGTCCCAATAGAACCGACAGATGTATGGAAGACTTCCTTCAAGTCAAAAGAAGGTCTTTTTGAATGGCTGGTCATGCCTTTTGGTTTGACAAATGCTCCAGCAACTTTTATGAGGATGATGGACGATATCCTACGACCTTTCACCAACAATTTTGTAGTGGTGTATCTGGATGACATCCTCATCTACAGCAAGACTTGGGAGGAACACTTGCAGCATATTCAGCAGGTTCTGCACACCCTGCGGAAGCACAAACTATATGGAAACTTGGAAAAATGCTCCTTCGGCATGGACAGGGTCCATTACTTGGGCTACATCGTTGATCGACATGGTGTGCATGTGGATCCAGCCAAGATCCAGGTCATCCGTGACTGGCCAGCCCCAACCACACTGACTGAACTTCGGAGCTTCTTGGGCCTCGCCAATTTCTATCGCCGGTTCGTGCTGGGATTCTCTCATATCGCATGGGCCCTCAGCCAAGTGACCAGGGGTGGTGGTAAGGCAAAATTTGTTTGGGGCCTGTCCCAACAACAAGCCTTTGATGACTTGAAGAAGCGTTTGTGCTCATCGCCGGTACTCTCATTACCGGACCTGCAACATCCCTTTGAGATCGAGACAGATGCTTCAGATTATGCTGTGGGTTCCGTTCTCACTCAACATGGCCACCCCGTGGCATATCATAGTGAGACACTATCAGATGCTGTTCGCAAGTACCCTACCTATGACAAAGAAATGTACTCCATTGTACAAGCCTGCCGCCAGTGGAGACATTACATTCTTGGGAAGGAGACAGTCATCCACACTGATCACAAGCCCCTACAGTTCATGCAGACCCAAGGAAAGTTGCAGAATGACCGCCATCAGAAGTGGTCAACATATTTACAGCAGTTCCACCTCAACATCAAATATAAAACAGGGAGTACCAACCGAGTTGCTGACTGCCTCAGTCGACCTCCAGTCGCGGCACTTACCACGGTGCTAGACTCTTGTGGCCACGAGACCTCCGGATGGCCTCACCTCTATGAGACAGACCCTGACTTCTCCGCCACCTATCAAATGTTGGGCACCAACTCAGTGGTTGCCAATTTCCATCTTCAGGAGGGGTTGTTGTGTCATCTGGGCCATCTCTGCGTTCCATCAAGCGAGCGTGCGAAGCTGATTTGGGAATCTCACTATAGTCGGGTGGCAGGACACTTTGGCATCGAAAAGACAGTGGCAGTGTTGCAGAAACACTTCTACTGGCCGAAACTTCGACAGGATGTCGGCAAGTATATCAGGTCCTGCACCGCTTGCGCTATTGCCAAGCCGACCACTAAGAAACAGGGCCTATACACCCCTCTGCCTACTCCTGACAGGCCGTGGGAATCCATCTCAATGGACTACATGTCGGGCCTCCCCTCCACCAAGAGGGGAAACGACTGTGTTTTCGTGGTTGTTGATCGCTTTTCCAAGATGGCGATTCTAGCCGCTTGCAAGAAGAACATCACAGTAGAAGCCACTGCCAAGCTCTTCTTTGAACGAGTATGGGTACATTTTGGGATCCCACAGACCATTATCTCAGACCGCGACAGTCGGTTCCTCAGCTCATTCTGGTCAAGCCTCTGGTCACTGCTGGATACCAAGCTCACCAAATCCACTGCCTTCCACCCCCAGACCGATGGACAAACGGAGGTCGTCAACCGGATGGTCGTACATATCCTGCGCATGTACAATTCAACACACCCCCGCACATGGGATGAGAGTCTCCCCTATGTCCAACATAGCTACAACCGATCCTTGCATAGCTCAACTGGCCACAGCCCCTTTCAGGTGGGGTTGGGATTCCAACCATTGGGCCCCATGGATGTTGCACTTCCCCTTGCGACCACCTCGGCCGACTCGTCCCCAGAAGCTGACAAAGCCGCCCGGTTCATTGAACGGATCCAACATATCCGCCAACAGGTTCAGGATATTCTACAGAAGTCGAATGCCAAGTACAAGCAGCGCCATGATCAACATCGGGTGCCACATAAGTTTCAGGTGGGCGACAAAGTTTGGTTGCATTTGCAGAAAGAACGCCTTACAGGGCCCCATCGAAAGCTTCGCCCACTCCGTTATGGGCCGTACACCATCACCAAGGCGGTGGGTGACAATGCTTTTGAGCTCAACATTCCCCCCTTCCTGGGTCTGCATCCAGTCTTCAACGTGGCTCTCCTTCGGCCATATTTCCCACCACTATTAGACACCTCAGAGATAGCAGAGAAGTTGACACCAACAGAGCTCAACCCTGACTGCCTACAACAAGCATCCAGTGATCATATTGCAGACACACAGATCAAGGGCACTCGACATCAAAGGATCCAGCTTTATCGAGTTGTCAAAGCAGGGCAGCTCCTGCACCAAGGCAAGTGGCTCACCCAAGGCCAAATTCAGCAGAAATTTCCTCATCTGATGGGGGAACTCAACGCAATGGAGACCATTGCTTCCTAAGGAGGGAGGATTGATCCAGGTGGATATTGGTGGCCACCCACCTTTCCAACTGGCTCAAAACAGTTTTATGGCAATTTTGGTATTGTACTATTTTTAGAAGTTTTTCGGGTCCTGAACTTCCGGGGCCATTTTGAGGCCCTAAGCGACCTTTTTTGGCAATTTGGGGGGCCAAATGGTTGCCTCAGGCGTACATTTGGCCCCATTCGAAAGTTGTAAATCTCGGATAGACCTTTCCAACGGGCTACCGAGCGCCCCAAACGGAGATCGTATGCAAAAGTTACGACCCCGGGAAGTTGATGTACTAACTTACCCAAACGGGGCCCACACGACTTTTGGCGCTTCATCTCCTCGGGTTAGGTTTTTGGATGTCTAGGGTTTTTGACATTCCTGTTTATTGTAAAAGGCCTTGAGAGCCTCATTGTAACCATCTTCTTGCGAAATGAGAGCAGCCGTCACATCTCTTCTCAGAGATAAGCCGCCACCATTCCAGCAAGCTTGTTTTCCGCTACATTTTTACAGTTCTAGCTTATTTCCTTATTGAATAGAAAACCAGTTTTACTGTATCTCTGTTATTTTGTGTTAAGCATCTGATAATAATCTGTATTCATTTCGTTCTGCTCATAAAATCCGGATCAGTGGTATCAGAGCGGTCTGCTCCTTGTCGTCTTAATGCATGTCCCCAACGAGGTCAGGGTACAAAGAATTGGGTCTCGAGCTTGTTTCTCTTGAGGACAAAAGCTCTCGCACGCCCAAGCGACCTCTCATGGAAGGAAAAAAGAAAGATGACGGGACAGGAGATCCTATCAAAATGTTGCTTGAGGAAGCCCTCACGCAGCAGAGGAACGAGATGATGGATAATTTCGCACAAATCCTTCGACGACTACCAACAAGCGACGCATCTTCCTCGAGCGGAGGCGCCGCCCCCTTCAAGGTACAAATCAACTTTGATATCCCTATATTTTAAGGACAGATAGAGGCAGATGCTGTAGATAAGTGGTTGAATCTACTAGAAGGGTATATTTCTGTCCATAACTTTTCGAATAAAGAAAAGATTACTTTTGCGCTCCTCAAAGCCGTTCCCCATGTCAAAGATTGGTGGGAAACATTCTGCGAGCAAAAGGACACAGAAGAAGGCTCATTATTTTCAGTCACGGCCACCTGGGAATCCTTCAGGGATGCTATTAAGGAACAATACTACCCTGTTGGAAGTTATGACGATTTGTATACCAAATGGACCACACTGCGACAAGAAAGAGACCAAGCAGTGCCAGAGTTCACAAATATCTTCCATACCTTGCGCACCAAGATGGGTATCAAAGATTCAGAGCGACATCTGGTGCTCAAGTATCGCGGTGGTTTGCATAGATACATCCAGACCGAAATGGAATTTCTGGACATCTCTTCCTTGGGCGCGGCCTACCGATATGCTGTCAAAATCGAGCAGAAGCTCAAACAAAAGACACGGCAATTTGGGCCTGGGAACCCTTAACAGCAAAAGACAGGAAAGGGCAGCCCCAACCCACAGAATAAAGGACAAAGCAAAGATGGACAGCATCAGGACAACCAGTCCAAGCCGCAAGCAAAGAAGGACACCGGAAAAACAAAGAAAGATACCGGGAAGTGGTGCGACTTCCATAAGAGCCCTTGGCATAACACTGCTGATTGCCGCTCAAAGCAGTCGCTGGTGGCCGAAGTGAAAGCATCTGAATCAGATGCGGGTTCTGACTCTGAGTCCGAACCAGAAAGGGGAAGACGGATCATTGACGCGGAACCCAATGCCACCGTTGCCACCACCAAGCTCCAGCCCGATGAACCAGACGAGCCAGAAGAAGGAGAACGCCTCTTCCATTCACAGATGTGGGTAAAAGGCACCCCGCTGCATTTCATCGTTGATAGCGGTAACCAGAAGAATCTCATCTCAGCAGAGGTCGTCAAGCGCCTGGCCCTACCGACAACGCCGCACCCACAACCCTACACCATTGGATGGCTCCGCAAAGGAAGCGATCTCCGCGTCAGCCAACAGTGCCGACTGCCATACGGCATCAAGCCCTTCAAGGACGAGGTATTGTGTGATGTTGCTCCTCTCGAAGTTTCAGATGTTCTCTTGGGCCAACCTTATTTATGGAAACGTCATGCTGTATATGAGTCTAGGCCTCGTAGTGTTGTTATTTCTTTGAACAGGAAATTTTACAGGATACCCGAGGCAGTCCCTCCTAGTGCTATTTCCTTGATCTCTGCCAAGCAATGCAGGAAGGTCATCTCTCAGACCGAGAAATTTGTCTTCTTCGTGATTCGCTCTCAGAGTGAAAGAAAGATCGCAGCCACATCCCGGGCCTCCGCGACCGATCTATCCACACAACAGAAGCAAGTGGATAAGGTGGTGGAAGGATACTCAGATATCTTCTCCTCTCCGACCGGGGTACCTCTGCACTGCCAGGTCAAGCATCCCATCGATCTGACCCCAGGTGCACCGCTACCCAATGGGCCAGTCTATCGCCGCTCTCTGTTTGAAAACGAGGAGATCAAGAGGCAGATCCAAGAATTGCTCCACAAGGGGCACATCCGTCCCAGTTCATCACCTTGTGGGAGCCCAATCGTGCTGGTGCAGAAGAAAGATGGGACCTGGCGACTCTGCATTGATTACCGGGCCCTGAATAAAATCACAGTCCGTAACCGGTACCCGATTCCCCGAATCGACGACCTCCTTGATCAGCTCACAGGGGCCAAATACTTCAGTAAGATTGATCTGAAGTCGGGCTACCACCAAGTCCCAATAGAACCGACAGATGTATGGAAGACTGCCTTCAAGTCAAAAGAAGGTCTTTTTGAATGGCTGGTCATGCCTTTTGGTTTGACAAATGCTCCAGCAACTTTTATGAGGATGATGGACGATATCCTACGACCTTTCACCAACAATTTTGTAGTGGTGTATCTGGATGACATCCTCATCTACAGCAAGACTTGGGAGGAACACTTGCAGCATATTCAGCAGGTTCTGCACACCCTGCGGAAGCACAAACTATATGCAAACTTGGAAAAATGCTCCTTCGGCATGGACAGGGTCCATTACTTGGGCTACATCGTTGATCGACATGGTGTGCATGTGGATCCAGCCAAGATCCAGGTCATCCGTGACTGGCCAGCCCCAACCACACTCACTGAACTTCGGAGCTTCTTGGGCCTCGCCAATTTCTATCGCCGGTTCGTGCTGGGATTCTCTCATATCGCATGGGCCCTCAGCCAAGTGACCAGGGGTGGTGGTAAGGCAAAATTTGTTTGGGGCCTGTCCCAACAACAAGCCTTTGATGACTTGAAGAAGCGTTTGTGCTCATCGCCGGTACTCTCATTACCGGACCTGCAACATCCCTTTGAGATCGAGACAGATGCTTCAGATTATGCTGTGGGTGCCGTTCTCACTCAACATGGCCACCCCGTGGCATATCATAGTGAGACACTATCAGATGCTGTTCGCAAGTACCCTACCTATGACAAAGAAATGTACTCCATTGTACAAGCCTGCCGCCAGTGGAGACATTACATTCTTGGGAAGGAGACAGTCATCCACACTGATCACAAGCCCCTACAGTTCATGCAGACCCAAGGAAAGTTGCAGAATGACCGCCATCAGAAGTGGTCAACATATTTACAGCAGTTCCACCTCAACATCAAATATAAAACAGGGAGTACCAACCGAGTTGCTGACTGCCTCAGTCGACCTCCAGTCGCGGCACTTACCACGGTGCTAGACTCTTGTGGCCACGAGACCTCCGTATGGCCTCACCTCTATGAGACAGACCCTGACTTCTCCGCCACCTATCAAATGTTGGGCACCAACTCAGTGGTTGCCAATTTCCATCTTCAGGACGGGTTGTTGTGTCATCTGGGCCATCTCTGCGTTCCATCAAGCGAGCGTGCGAAGCTGATTTGGGAATCTCACTATAGTCGGGTGGCAGGACACTTTGGCATCGAAAAGACAGTGGCAGTGTTGCAGAAACACTTCTACTGGCCGAAACTTCGACAGGATGTCGGCAAGTATATCAGGTCCTGCACCGCTTGCGCTATTGCCAAGCCGACCACTAAGAAACAGGGCCTATACACCCCTCTGCCTACTCCTGACAGGCCGTGGGAATCCATCTCAATGGACTACATGTCGGGCCTCCCCTCCACCAAGAGGGGAAACGACTGTGTTTTCGTGGTTGTTGATCGCTTTTCCAAGATGGCGATTCTAGCCGCTTGCAAGAAGAACATCACAGCAGAAGCCACTGCCAAGCTCTTCTTTGAACGAGTATGGGTACATTTTGGGATCCCACAGACCATTATCTCAGACCGCGACAGTCGGTTCCTCAGCTCATTCTGGTCAAGCCTCTGGTCACTGCTGGATACCAAGCTCACCAAATCCACTGCCTTCCACCCCCAGACCGATGGACAAACGGAGGTCGTCAACCGGATGGTCGTACATATCCTGCGCATGTACAATTCAACACACCCCCGCACATGGGATGAGAGTCTCCCCTATGTCCAACATAGCTACAACCGAGCCTTGCATAGCTCAACTGGCCACAGCCCCTTTCAGGTGGGGTTGGGATTCCAACCATTGGGCCCCATGGATGTTGCACTTCCCCTTGCGACCACCTCGGCCGACTCGTCCCCAGAAGCTGACAAAGCCGCCCGGTTCATTGAACGGATCCAACATATCCGCCAACAAGTTCAGGATATTCTACAGAAGTCGAATGCCAAGTACAAGCAGCGCCATGATCAACATCGGGTGCCACATAAGTTTCAGGTGGGCGACAAAGTTTGGTTGCATTTGCAGAAAGAACGCCTTACAGGGCCCCATCGAAAGCTTCGCCCACTCCGTTATGGGCCGTACACCATCACCAAGGCGGTGGGTGACAATGCTTTTGAGCTCAACATTCCCCCCTTCCTGGGTCTGCATCCAGTCTTCAACGTGGCTCTCCTTCGGCCATATTTCCCACCACTATTAGACACCTCAGAGATAGCAGAGAAGTTGACACCAACAGAGCTCAACCCTGACTGCCTACAACAAGCATCCAGTGATCATATTGCAGACACACAGATCAAGGGCACTCGACATCAAAGGATCCAGCTTTATCGAGTTGTCAAAGCAGGGCAGCTCCTGCACCAAGGCAAGTGGCTCACCCAAGGCCAAATTCAAGAGAAATTTCCTCATCTGATGGGGGAACTCAACGCAATGGAGACCATTGCTTCCTAAGGAGGGAGGATTGATCCAGGTGGATATTAGTGGCCACCCACCTTTCCAACTGGCTCAAAACAGTTTTATGGTAATTTTGGTATTGTACTATTTTTAGCAGTTTTTCGGGTCCTGAACTTCCGGGGCCATTTTGAGGCCCTAAACGACCTTTTTTGGCAATTTGGGGGGCCAAATGGTTGCCTCCGGCGTACATTTGGCCCCATTCGAAGGTTGTAAATCTCGGATAGACCTTTCCAACGGGCTACCGAGCGCCCCAAACGGAGATCGTATGCAAAAGTTACGACCCCGGGAAGTTGATGTACTAACTTACCCAAACGGGGCCCACATGACTTTTGGCGCTTCATCTCCTCGGGTTAGGTTTTTGGATGTCTAGGGTTTTTGACATTCCTGTTTATTGTAAAAGGCCTTGAGAGCCTCATTGTAGCCATCTTCTTGCGAAATGAGAGCAGCCGTCACATCTCTTCTCAGAGATAAGCCGCCACCATTCCAGCAAGCTTGTTTTCCGCTACATTTTTACAGTTCTAGCTTATTTCCTTATTGAATAGAAAACCAGTTTTACTGTATCTCTGTTATTTTGTGTTAAGCATCTTATAATAATCTGTATTCATTTCGTTCTGCTCATAAAATCCGGATCAGTGGTATCAGAGCGGTCTGCTCCTTGTCGTCTTAATGCATGTCCCCAACGAGGTCAGGGTACAAAGAATTGGGTCTCGAGCTTGTTTCTCTTGAGGACAAAAGCTCTCGCACGCCCAAGCGACCTCTCATGGCAGGAGAAAAGAAAGATGACGGGACAGGAGATCCTATCAAAATGTTGCTTGAGGAAGCCCTCACGCAGCAGAGGAATGAGATGATGGATAATTTCGCACAAATCCTTCGACGACTACCAACAAGCGACGCATCTTCCTCGAGCGGAGGCGCCGCCCCCTTCAAGGTACAAATCAACTTTGATATCCCTATATTTGAAGGACAGATAGACGCAGATGCTGTAGATAAGTGGTTGAATCTACTAGAAGGGTATTTTTCTGTCCATAACTTTTCGAATATAGAAAAGATTACTTTTGCGCTCCTCAAAGCCGTTCCCCATGTCAAAGATTGGTGGGAAACATTCTGCGAGCAAAAGGACACAGAAGAAGGCTCATTATTTTCAGTCACGGCCACCTGGGAATCCTTCAGGGATGCTATTAAGGAACAATACTACCCTGTTGGAAGTTATGACGATTTGTATACCAAATGGACCACACTGCGACAAGAAAGAGACCAAGCAGTGCCAAAGTTCACAAATATCTTCCATACCTTGCGCACCAAGATGGGTATCAAAGATTCAGAGCGACATCTGGTGCTCAAGTATCGCGGTGGTTTGCATAGATACATCCAGACCGAAATGGAATTTCTGGACATCTCTTCCTTGGGCGCGGCCTACCGATATGCTGTCAAAATCGAGCAGAAGCTCAAACAAAAGACACGGCAATTTGGGCCTGGGAACCCTTCACAGCAAAAGACAGGAAAGGGCAGCCCCAACCCACAGAATAAAGGACAAAGCAAAGATGGACAGCATCAGGACAACCAGTCCAAGCCGCAAGCAAAGAAGGACACCGGAAAAACAAAGAAAGATACCGGGAAGTGGTGCGACTTCCATAAGAGCCCTTGGCATAACACTGCTGATTGCCGCTCAAAGCAGTCGCTGGTGGCCGAAGTGAAAGCATCTGAATCAGATGCGGGTTCTGACTCTGAGTCCGAACCAGAAAGGGGAAGACGGATCATTGACGCGGAACCCAATGCCACCGTTGCCACCACCAAGCTCCAGCCTGATGAACCAGACGAGCCAGAAGAAGGAGAACGCCTCTTCCATTCACAGATGTGGGTAAAAGGCACCCCGCTGCATTTCATCGTTGATAGCGGTAGCCAGAAGAATCTCATCTCAGCAGAGGTCGTCAAGCGCCTGGCCCTACCGACAACGCCGCACCCACAACCCTACACCATTGGATGGCTCCGCAAAGGAAGCGATCTCCGCGTCAGCCAACAGTGCCGACTGCCATACGGCATCAAGCCCTTCAAGGACGAGGTATTGTGTGATGTTGCTCCTCTCGAAGTTTCAGATGTTCTCTTGGGCCAACCTTATTTATGGAAACGTCATGCTGTATATGAGTCTAGGCCTCGTAGTGTTGTTATTTCTTTGAACAGGAAATTGTACAGGATACCCGAGGCAGTCCCTCCTAGTGCTATTTCCTTGATCTCTGCCAAGCAATGCAGGAAGGTCATCTCTCAGACCGAGAAATTTGTCTTCTTCGTGATTCGCTCTCAGAGTGAAAGAAAGATCGCAGCCACATCCCGGGCCTCCGCGACCGATCTATCCACACAACAGAAGCAAGTGGATAAGGTGGTGGAAGGATACTCAGATATCTTCTCCTCTCCGACCGGGGTAACTCTGCACTGCCAGGTCAAGCATCCCATCGATCTGACCCCAGGTGCACCGCTACCCAATGGGCCAGTCTATCGCCACTCTCTGTTTGAAAACGAGGAGATCAAGAGGCAGATCCAAGAATTGCTCCACAAGGGGCACATCCGTCCCAGTTCATCACCTTGTGGGAGCCCAATCGTGCTGGTGCAGAAGAAAGATGGGACCTGGCGACTCTGCATTGATTACCGGGCCCTGAATAAAATCACAGTCCGTAACCGGTACCCGATTCCCCGAATCGACGACCTCCTTGATCAGCTCACAGGGGCCAAATACTTCAGTAAGATTGATCTGAAGTCGGGCTACCACCAAGTCCCAATAGAACCGACAGATGTATGGAAGACTGCCTTCAAGTCAAAAGAAGGTCTTTTTGAATGGCTGGTCATGCCTTTTGGTTTGACAAATGCTCCAGCAACTTTTATGAGGATGATGGACGATATCCTACGACCTTTCACCAACAATTTTGTAGTGGTGTATCTGGATGACATCCTCATCTACAGCAAGACTTGGGAGGAACACTTGCAGCATATTCAGCAGGTTCTGCACACCCTGCGGAAGCACAAACTATATGCAAACTTGGAAAAATGCTCCTTCGGCATGGACAGGGTCCATTACTTGGGCTACATCGTTGATCGACATGGTGTGCATGTGGATCCAGCCAAGATCCAGGTCATCCGTGACTGGCCAGCCCCAACCACACTCACTGAACTTCGGAGCTTCTTGGGCCTCGCCAATTTCTATCGCCGGTTCGTGCTGGGATTCTCTCATATCGCATGGGCCCTCAGCCAAGTGACCAGGGGTGGTGGTAAGGCAAAATTTGTGTGGGGCCTGTCCCAACAACAAGCCTTTGATGACTTGAAGAAGCGTTTGTGCTCATCGCCGGTACTCTCATTACCGGACCTGCAACATCCCTTTGAGATCGAGACAGATGCTTCAGATTATGCTGTGGGTGTCGTTCTCACTCAACATGGCCACCCCGTGGCATATCATAGTGAGACACTATCAGATGCTGTTCGCAAGTACCCTACCTATGACAAAGAAATGTACTCCATTGTACAAGCCTGCCGCCAGTGGAGACATTACATTCTTGGGAAGGAGACAGTCATCCACACTGATCACAAGCCCCTACAGTTCATGCAGACCCAAGGAAAGTTGCAGAATGACCGCCATCAGAAGTGGTCAACATATTTACAGCAGTTCCACCTCAACATCAAATATAAAACAGGGAGTACCAACCGAGTTGCTGACTGCCTCAGTCGACCTCCAGTCGCGGCACTTACCACGGTGCTAGACTCTTGTGGCCACGAGACCTCCGGATGGCCTCACCTCTATGAGACAGACCCTGACTTCTCCGCCACCTATCAAATGTTGGGCACCAACTCAGTGGTTGCCAATTTCCATCTTCAGGACGGGTTGTTGTGTCATCTGGGCCATCTCTGCGTTCCATCAAGCGAGCGTGCGAAGCTGATTTGGGAATCTCACTATAGTCGGGTGGCAGGACACTTTGGCATCGAAAAGACAGTGGCAGTGTTGCAGAAACACTTCTACTGGCCAAAACTTCGACAGGATGTCGGCAAGTATATCAGGTCCTGCACCGCTTGCGCTATTGCCAAGCCGACCACTAAGAAACAGGGCCTATACACCCCTCTGCCTACTCCTGACAGGCCGTGGGAATCCATCTCAATGGACTACATGTCGGGCCTCCCCTCCACCAAGAGGGGAAACGACTGTGTTTTCGTGGTTGTTGATCGCTTTTCCAAGATGGCGATTCTAGCCGCTTGCAAGAAGAACATCACAGCAGAAGCCACTGCCAAGCTCTTCTTTGAACGAGTATGGGTACATTTTGGGATCCCACAGACCATTATCTCAGACCGCGACAGTCGGTTCCTCAGCTCATTCTGGTCAAGCCTCTGGTCACTGCTGGATACCAAGCTCACCAAATTCACTGCCTTCCACCCCCAGACCGATGGACAAACGGAGGTCATCAACCGGATGGTCGTACATATCCTGTGCATGTACAATTCAACACACCCCCGCACATGGGATGAGAGTCTCCCCTATGTCCAACATAGCTACAACCGAGCCTTGCATAGCTCAACTGGCCACAGCCCCTTTCCGGTGGGGTTGGGATTCCAACCATTCGGCCCCATGGATGTTGCACTTCCCCTTGCGACCACCTCGGCCGACTCGTCCCCAGAAGCTGACAAAGCCACCCGGTTCATTGAACGGATCCAACATATCCGCCAACAGGTTCAGGATATTCTACAGAAGTCGAATGCCAAGTACAAGCAGCGCCATGATCAACATCGGGTGCCACATAAGTTTCAGGTGGGCGACAAAGTTTGGTTGCATTTGCAGAAAGAACGCCTTACAGGGCCCCATCGAAAGCTTCGCCCACTCCGTTATGGGCCGTACACCATCACCAAGGCGGTGGGTGACAATGCTTTTGAGCTCAACATTCCCCCCTTCCTGGGTCTGCATCCAGTCTTCAACGTGGCTCTCCTTCGGCCATATTTCCCACCACTATTAGACACCTCAGAGATAGCAGAGAAGTTGACACCAACAGAGCTCAACCCTGACTGCCTACAACAAGCATCCAGTGATCATATTGCAGACACACAGATCAAGGGCACTCGACATCAAAGGATCCAGCTTTATCGAGTTGTCAAAGCAGGGCAGCTCCTGCACCAAGGCAAGTGGCTCACCCAAGGCCAAATTCAGCAGAAATTTCCTCATCTGATGGGGGAACTCAACGCAATGGAGACCATTGCTTCCTAAGGAGGGAGGATTGATCCAGGTGGATATTGGTGGCCACCCACCTTTCCAACTGGCTCAAAACAGTTTTATGGCAATTTTGGTATTGTACTATTTTTAGCAGTTTTTCGGGTCCTGAACTTCCGGGGCCATTTTGAGGCCCTAAACGACCTTTTTTGGCAATTTGGGGGGCCAAATGGATGCCTTCGGCATGCATTTGGCCCCATTCGAAAGTTGTAAATCTCGGATAGACCTTTCCAACGGGCTACCGAGCGCCCCAAACGGAGATCGTATGCAAAAGTTACGACCCCGGGAAGTTGATGTACTAACTTACCCAAACGGGGCCCACATGACTTTTGGCGCTTCATCTCCTCGGGTTAGGTTTTTGGATGTCTAGGGTTTTTGACATTCCTGTTTATTGTAAAAGGCCTTGAGAGCCTCATTGTAACCATCTTCTTGCGAAATGAGAGCAGCCGTCACATCTCTTCTCAGAGATAAGCCGCCACCATTCCAGCAAGCTTGTTTTCCGCTGCATTTTTACAGTTCTAGCTTATTTCCTTATTGAATAGAAAACCAGTTTTACTGTATCTCTGTTATTTTGTGTTAAGCATCTGATAATAATCTGTATTCATTTCGTTCTGCTCATAAAATCCGGATCAAAATCACTAGTTTATTACTTTTTACTCCCAAAAAGCGGTCATAGGGTGACCTTTGGCCCTCCATTTTCCCTGAAACATCTCAATGTGTCCTTTCACTTACCTTTGGGAGGACTATATATTGAGCACATATGGCTTATGGATGGGAGGAGAAAGAAGAGCAAGAGAACTCTAGTGGATTTTTGCCCTATATTGAGTCTACACTCATTGATCCTTGTAGTTGTGAACCCTTTATGTTCACCTTCCAAACTCCTATCATAGTTTGAGTTTGCCATTCCATGGAGGATTGAAGTGGTGGAGGCACAAATGGATTGATCCAAATATTGGTTCAGATTGGTTGTCGACAAGAGGTCGTATCACATTGTACTTCTTGTTATTTATTAATAGAAATACTCATATTCTCGTCCATTAATGTTGTGAATGTTGTTTACATTACATTGGGTTTCATTTACATATAATATCATGGACCATTTGTATTGATGATGTTAATGTTGTTTATATATTACATGCGCTTGTTGTATATCGGCTGTCAAGACTAATTTGCAGGTCCAAGTGCACGAGTGGAAAAGCTCCAATGGGGATCTACATCAAACGTTTGGATCGAGGTTGGTTACATTCCTCTGTTGATGTATTTGTAACTTCAAAATGTATTTCATATATGTATAATGTATTCCTATAGAGATGCTATTATTCCTCTATACGGAAGTGTTTGTATTCATATAGAGATGTTATTATTCCTCTACATGGAAGTGTCATCATTTATATTGTAAGTGTCATAACTTATACTTGATGGGTTATTAGACCACCTTGATGGGGTCGGCCCCGTATAATTCATGTGGGTAAAAGGGTTATTAGACCACCCTAGTGGGGGTCGGCCCTATCAGCATTATGTTATGTGGTTAAGTTAAGGCCGACCTAGTAAAGGTTATTAGGCAAGTCAAGTCATGTATAAATAGAATGCGAGAGGCACTCTATTTGATCATTTCACTTTCTCTCTCACACACCCATTGGAGAGTGGAGCACTTGTGGAGGAGGAGAAGCTACTGCTAGGGGGACTATCTCTTCTGCTTGGGTTGTATCATTGCTCTATCTATCTCTGAGAATGTTGAGGGGTTTTTCACCTTCTTGGTTTTCCCCGGTGAAACTCTGTGTCTCTTGTGTGCTTGCATTATTGTGTCCATGATTGATATGTTGTAGATATGTTGTAGATATGTTGTACATGTTATTCTCTCAGTTAATATCCTAGATCAGATTGAAATTTCTAAAAAACTAACATGGTATCAGAGCTAGCCTGAAAGAAGGCATGGTATGGCATTTATGACACTTGTTGCACTTGCGAAGCTAGGGCTTGATATAGAAAAAACCAGTCATCGTAGAACTTTCACTATAAATCCATTTCGACGAGTTTTTAGGATCTGATACTCTTACAGGTCAAATATAATATCCCCATGTACCTTGTGTTCGAAGAAAAACTTCTAATTCGTTGTACTTTGTGTTTTATGGTCTATACAATCTAGGGTTTCTGCCTCTTCCAGATCTCAGTCATAAATAGGTGACCTAGGAAAAAAGGTCACAACGTGGGATAGGAAGCTCCAAATGAAATTTCATAGAACTTGATAGGTAGGGAATGGACTGTAGTTTCTCAGGTAAGGTTTTCAGAGGCTGAAGTTGAACCAGTGACATGTGGCATGCCGTACAAGTTCACTCTCATGTTTTATCCCATAAACAGGTCGCGTTGCGACAGTTGGCATAACTCTCTCTCAGAGAATCCAATTGAGGTTAGACCTGTGGATTTGGAAAGATGACAGGTAGGGATACAACAAGTAGAAGTTTTAGACCCTTTGGATTTGTAATTTCAGAGTTACACCAGAAACAATCAGGTGCATATTTCTGTCAAAACAGAATTGGATTTTGAGCACCTTCATTCATGGCTCCGCGAATTAGGGTTTCGAAGAAAGTTGGAATTTTTGTAATCAGAAACCATGGCTGAATTCTACTCATCAAAATTGAAATTTAGAGACCAAGATCAAATTTTTTGGTTGGGCAAAAGGCCGGGCTTGATCAAACCCTAGTTCGGGACTTTGATCGGAAAAGTGGAAAATTAAGGCTTCTGCAAAAGTTGGAATTTTTTAAGTCTGTGACCACAGCTGGAAGCTCCTCAGAAAAATCGATGTTTAGCGATTTGGATCGAAATTTTTGGTTGGGAAGAAGGGTGGGCTTTATCAAACCCTAGTTCAGGATCCTGCACAGAAGATCCAGAAGTTTCAAAGGCAATTTTGAGGGGTGAAACTTTGTCGTTTTCAAATTCTGAGTATACCAAGTTGATCAGCTCATCAAGGCGCATCTTTCTATCCTTTCAGAAGTTTGAATTTTTAGGGTTTCCCTAAAAAACCCTAATCCAGCTCCAGATCCAGTTTCTGCAAATCAAGTGGATTGGGTTAATCCTAGAAGAAAATGGATTGGTCACCTGCATAAGTGAAGAAGTTCCAGTTTCAGAGGGAGATAAGGCTAAGGCCTTACATAAGAAGATTACAAGCAGTCTCGACAGGTATGACTTATCCGGGTATGTTTCGAGATATGTTCATGTTTAAGTTTATGGTATGTTTGTCTTCATTAAGGTTAGTACAATCTTGATTAACTTTAGACTTGTCGTATGACCTTAATAAAATTATGAATGCACGATAGAAGATATTCATTGATTAGGGTTTTGACACTTATGATTGTACTAATGCATTGTGGTGTTGTATGAGGTTGATGTTGTCGGCTAACATGAAAGGTACATCAATAAAGACAAATCATGTTCTAGTTCAAGAACATATGACCATGGTGACATGAAGACAAAGATTCATCCATTTCCATGGATCACATAGAAGATCTACTTACGAGGTATGTATAACTTGGTTCTATAATGGTTAACCTATGAGATATGCAGGTTACTAGCACAAGTCATTGAAGAGAACAAGAAGACATTATGCGGGTATGTTAGACATAACTAGCTAGCATGCTAATCCAGGTATGTTTTTCCTATATCAAGTTATAATCCTACCTTGTGTTAGGATCTCTTATATAAGTATACATGGCATGATTGATAATGATTATTCAGTGAAGTTAGTAATCATGGGTTTAGGAATATTATGCTTCTTACTTTGATTAATGATATGACTAAACAGAAAAGTCCTATGGTCAAATAGGGACATGCATGAGTAAAAGAATTATGATAAATTATTTGTGTATGAAATGATCTTGACCATACATGTTTAAGATTACTTAGAATCATAATGTTTTTGATAGTATTAAGATTATACTAATGAATGTATGTATGAGACCTCGAGGATAACACAATGATGATACTAGTAAGTATGCATAGTGATCGAGGATGGATATAAGTTCAAAGATAGGTAATCCAGGAAGCAAAGATCAAGAGGGAGCACACTCCAGTAGTTCTTGCAAGGAAGAAAATATTGAGAGGGAGTCCACCCTACAACCAAACAAAGATAAGCATTTGAATTATCATTTCCTGCATACTTGTTTGTTTAAATAATATTGATCAATGATGTATATGCCTATGTTCCTAGACTTAGGGTGTGTATTATGCATATTAGAATAATTGCATTAATGAACAGTATACTACTAATATGCATGTGATGGGTAAGTGGCCTATGGCACTGTACAACATTCCATTGCTACTTATCTAGAATGAAACCTCTTTGCTGACATGTTGGGAGTTGTGCACACTCTTAACAATGTTCTGGTAGAGATTGGAAGGCATCTAGAAAGTTATAGGATATGGATAAATGTTGTATTGAAGCATTGGTTAAAATAATTGCATGACTGTATGACATATTTCTTTATGTGTAAGAATTTGTTCTGAAAACTATGAGATGTTTCTAATCATGCAATTTAACTTGATTTGTAGGAAAGATCGTGTACAATCACCTACAAAAGAAGGATTACAACATTTGTTCCAGCAACGAAGTTTAAAGAAATCTATCTATTGAAGATATTGAAGAATCTGAAGTTCCCGGGATATGGGATGCAATAATGGAAAAATGCCATGATCAAGGAGTACTAGTCGATCATGAAGAAAGATGTTTGGGATGTAGTCCCAAGACCTGAAGGGAAGTCTGTTGTGACTTCAAAGCAGATCTATAAGATCGAGCATGTTGTAGATGGTAGCATAGAGAAATACAAAGCGAGGTTTGTAGCTCGTGGCTGATTATGAAGAGACTTTTGCATCTGTAGCCAGATACACTTCCATCAGATCAGTACTTGCTCTGGCTGCAGTGATGAAGTGGAAGATCCACCAGATGGATGTCAAGACAGCTTTCTTAAATGGTGTAGTCAAGGAGGAAGTGTATGTGGAGCAGCCACTTGGTTTTGAGACACGTGACAAGAAGTCATATGTGTGCAAGAAAGCCTTGTATGGCTTGAAGCAAGCTCCTAGGACTTGGTATGGTAGGATAGACAGCTTTCTATCCAGTTTGGGCTTTACCAAGAGTAAAGCATATTCCAACCTTTACTAGAAGGTTGAGGAAGGCAATCCAGTGATACTACTTTGTATGTGGATGACCTGTTTGTTATAGGTGATGATAGATTGATTGTCGACATGAAGAGGAAGCTTGCTGCCGAGTTCGAGATGAAGGACTTCGGGATGATGCACTATTTTCTAGGCATGGAGGTGTGGCAAAGTGCAAATGGGATCTTCCTTGGACAAGGGAAGTATGCAGTAGAGATCCTGAAGAGGTTCGGGATGATGGACTACAATGCCATGGCCACACCTATGGCACCGAACCTGAAGCTTCTGTGTGATGCTTCATCTGATCCGGTTTATGTCACGATGTATCGTCAGACGATTGGGTCCTTGATGTACCTGACGAACACGAGACTGGATATTTGCTTTGCAGTGAACACATTGAGCCAGTTCCTGATGGATCCGAGGAGTGTTCACCTGGTTGTTGTAAAGCATATTCTGAGTTACCTGAAGGGTACAGTTGATTATGGGCTCAAGTATGATGCAAATCAAAAGTTTAACCTGCAAGGTTATGTTGATTCGGACTGGGTAGGTAGTGCTGCAAATAGGAAGAGAACATCTGGGTGTTGCTTCAGTATGGGATCAGGTGTGATCTCTTGGTTTAGCAGGAAGCAATCATGTGTAGCACTGAGTACAGCCGAAGCAGAGTATGTTGCAGCTTGTTCAGCTAGTTGTGAGGTAGTATGGTTGACGAAGCTACTGTCTGAGCTATTTGATCTCCCATTGGAGGTTATTGGTATCTTGTGTGACAACCAAAGCTGTGTGAAGCTGTCTGAGAACCCGGTGTTCCACGATAGGTTGAAACACATTGAGATCAAATATCACTATATCAGGGATATGGTGTAGAGAGGAGCAGTGAAGCTCCTGTATGTTGCAACGGATGAGCAGGTTGCAGATGTGTTGACGTAGCCACTAGCCAGAGTGAAGTTCGAGTACTTCAGAGAGAGGCTTGGTGTTCTTTAGATTGATGACACTTCGAGGAAGAAGTGATGGACACATTTGCAGGAGCCATTCCAAGAATGGTGAGAGGAGGATCCTTCCATGGCTGTGGATGTAAGTGTTGGATGATGAGCATCAGGACGATGCTCTAGTTACTACTCTATATATGCATCATGTTGGATGCTTGTTATGATCAGTTGGATCATGTATATGTATATGCATCATGTTGGATTCTTGTGATGATCAATTGGATCATGTATTTGTATATGTATCAGGTGGATACATTATATGATCAGGTAGATCATGGATGATGATATGTATCAATTATGCATCAGGTGGATGCATTGTATGATCAGGATGATCATGGTTGATGAGCTTCAAGATGTTGCTTCAGATGATATGTATCATATATGCATCAGGTGGATGCATTGTATTATCAGGATGATCATAGATGACGAACTTCAGGATTTTTCTCTAGATGACATGCATCAAGACGATGCAGTGATGATGATTAGGATGATCATGTACATCAGGATGATGTATGGTGAGTATCAGGTTGATACTCTGTGGCCGTGGACAGGTTGTGCAAGGGTAGCATGTAATAAGTCCTGGAGATCTGGACAGGATGAAAAAGGCCTTAGATGCTCTTTAGAGATATTACTTGGCAAGACACTCTTTTAAGTTTTTGCTAGACCACATGTAATAAGTCCTGGAGATCTGGACAGGATGAAAAAGGCCTCAGATGTTCTTTAGAGATCTTACTTGGCAAGACACTCTTTTAAGGTTTTGTGGGGACCACATGTAATAATTCCTAGAGATCTGGACAAGATGAAAAAGGCCTCAGATGCTCTTTAGAGATCTTGCTTGGCAAGACACTCTTTTAAGGTTTTGTGGTAGGGGTCACATGTAATAAGTCCTGGAGATCTGGACATGATGAAAAAGGCCGCAGATGCTCTTTAGAGATCTTGCTTGGCAAGACACTCTTTTAAGGTTTTGTGATAGTCACATGTAAAATATCCTGGGAGATCCGATAGGTTGAGCTGTGTGCTCGTAAAATTCCTGGGATGCTCTTTCGAGGTTTTGTTGACGCATGTAATCAGTCTTGAGGATTCCACAGTATGGCCAGTGATGATGAAGACCTACAGGTGGTGGGCTTACATCCAGTATGAAAAATGACTGGCTCTATAGAAATTCCTATGACGAGTAGTTTAGAGATTGATTGAGATAGAAGTAGCAGTGACGATGACGATGACGATGATTCAGTGACGATGATCCAGAGAAGAAGACTTGTGCTAGTAGATCTGTGTCGAGAAATACCTTCCTAGTTAAGAGGGAGTGTTGATGTATTTGTAACTTCAGAATGTATTTCATATATGTATATTGTATTCCTATCGAGATGTTATTATTCCTCTATACGGAAGTGTTTGTATTCCTATAAAGATGTTATTATTCCTCTATACGGAAGTGTCGTCATTTATATTGTAAGTGTCATAACTTATACTTGATGGGTTATTAGACCACCTTGATGGGGTCAGCACCGTATAAGTCATATGTGGGTAAAAGGGTTATTAGACCACCGTAGTGGGGGTCGGCCCTATCAGCATTATGTTATGTGGTTAAGTTAAGGCCGACCTAGTAAAGGTTATTAGGCAAGTCAATTCATGTATAAATAGAGTGCGGGAGGCACTCTATTTGATCATTTCACTTTCTCTCTCACACACTCATTGGAGAGTGGCGCACTTGTGGAGGAGGAGAAGCTACTGCTAGGAGGACTATCTCTTATGCTTGGGTTTTATCATTACTCTATCTATCTCTGAGGATGTTGTGGGGTTTTTCACCTTCTTGGTTTTCCCCAGTGAAACTCTGTGTCTCTTGTGTGCTTGCATTGTTGTGTCCATGATTGATATGTTGTAGATATGATGTACATGTTATTCTCTCAGTTAAGATCCTAGATCAGATTGAAATTTCTAAAAAACTAACATCCTCATTATCTTAGCATTGTCATTTATATAGCATAGTTTTGAGAATTGAGTTAATTTCTGGTAGTCAGCTATCTGTTGTGGTCTACCCCAAGCCATAGTGAGTTTTCTCCAACATAGTTCCCCAATGAAAACGGCGTTCCGGATGCAATGAGACACCCATCAAAGCCCAAAAATGCATAAAAATTTCAGAACTAGAAACCCTTTCACAACTTTGGCAACACCGGTTCAACGCCTAGATCACCAATGGAAGCGGCTCTTCAGAAAGGCTTTGATACCATGTTCGGATACATAGAATAATTCCAAAACACCGAACACCTAGAGAATCTGCTCACACAAACAGATCACATATCAACACACTGATGTTTTCACTTGTTTTAAACCCTCGAAAGAGAAACACTCCACAGCACAAGCCAAATAACTACTTGAGGCAGTTTATTATGGAAAAGAAAGAAAGTTACAAATAAGCTTCTCATAATCGATCAACTAGCAAGTGACCCTCCATGCTCTTTAAATAGATATCATGGACCAATCGGGTGTTAATCCACGAATCAAAGGTAGTTATGATCTAAGAGAAGTTTAACCATCGGATCACTCTATGTCTAGAACATATCATGACCATCGGATTAGATATTTACAAATGCATACTGAAGAAACACACTTTTCCTAACAGATATATTATAACAAGTTGATCTTAACTAACTCCTAAGTGTCTAAATATCCTAACAAATGGGTTTCCATTTACTTACTTATGGTTGTTATTTTTTATTTCATTTGTGGGATGGGCAGAGCCAACAAACTATGAGGGCATGCAACCAATTGTCCCATGCCAAGGTTCTCGCTATATGAATTTATCGTATTCTGACATAAGGAGTAGACAACATGAAAGTAATTTCACGTTATATATGTAGCTAGAAGCATTGCATTATTATGTGGTTCAGATACCACGTATCAATGAAGCTGTGGTAAAAATCATCGGGGTGTGGCGAGGTTTAAAGTGGGGCCCCACCACATCCATGTGAAAGCGATACAAGACCCGCACCAGCAATGGTTAACTACTAGGTTCAAGCTGACTATTGAAGAATTTAACACTATGATTCATGAATAGCTAGTGGAATGGAAAGTACCCATCGAGCCAGAAAATATATTGCCAGATCCATCCTAGCAAGAACTGAGACAGGAGGGAACCTTGGGCCAGCAAAAAAATGCAATTCAAAACACACAACACACTAGAGGCTGAGGTGATGAGCAAGAGGATCAAGAGTCAAGTCAAACGCCGACGGATCCGAGTCTAGGCGATAAACGTAAAGTTGGTACATCTACACAAGGAGGAAAGAAAAAGAGGAAGTCACACAAGTTTGACAATGCTCAAGCCTTGATACATGATGACATTAATATCTTGTTCGACAAGATGACGTAAGTAGCAAAAGAAAACTGGAAGATTGCAGAAGATAAAACAATGCAACTATTCACTAGCATCATAGATTTCATGGATACATTGTTCTAAGAAATTAAGAAGATATGCATTTTGGATCTGTCGCAGGTCACACCTCTATGGGTTGAAGCTATGCATGAGGAGGAATCTTAGGACCAGACAGTACTACCTCCTTCCACCGAAGGAGTGGTTAAAATCCTACCTAGAGCAATAAATTTTGAGGAGACAGGAACCATTGTACATATTCTAAAGACTAGGTATGCATACCTATAGTTGTATGTGTTACCACTCTACATGTTGCATAAGTTACATGATAGTATTGCGCAAGAAGTGAAGTTGAGGGAAATCTCTCTTGTAGATTTGATTAAAGGATATAAGAACCAAGCAACCGCATTAAAGGACTTGACTGTTGAGCTTCAGCAGGACAAGGACCTACTTTGACAAGAGAAGGATAAATTTCAGGAGGTTTTCGAAGTCACATGACGCATAGTGCCTGAAGCAGACATTATTGAAGAGATGACATCGGAGGAGAAGTTGCAGTGCTTGGAAGCTATTATTTCGGGATATCACCAAAAGGTACAAGATCTGGAGGCTAAAATCGTGCCAAGCACTCCACATGAAGTAACTGATTAGCGACAGGTAGAGGTTCGAGAAGCTTTTAAGACTATTTAGGAAGCAAAGGCCCAATGCACAAAAATGTATGAGTAAGTGTTGTAGTCTTGGGATGCATTATTCGAAGATGATGAATTAGAAGAAGTAACAACTAAGATTAGGGTTGCTGAAGAAAAAATGAGTAATCTATGCGAGCAGTTGAAGACTCTACCACCAGTCTAGAGGATGAGGAGAGATGCGGAGAATAAATAACTACAGCATGAAATCAATCGGTTGGGTATGCAACACAGACAACAGACCGAAAGGGTTGAGGCACTCTGGTCTGAGGCTGAGCGCATATCGGAAGTTTTCATGGGTAAGCATGTTTCCTTCTAGTTTCCAGTCACTCAGGTTGTCGAGGCAAGAAATACACATCTCACTACAAAGTTAGTCGAAGTTGTCAATCAAGGGAAAGATTAAGTCCAACAATTGGTCGAAGTGAGTAGGAACATTTACCAGAAGTTTTTTTCGAAGCTACAGGAACCTGTTTCACAACCCTGAAGTGAATCGAGACAAGCCACATGTGAGTGTTGGGGGCCTATTAACCCTAGCTTCTTGGAGGTACCATTTTTGTGGAGATACTTTTGGTGTGGACGAAGGTAAAGTGGAAGTGGTTCGAAAAAGCGGTCAACTCCAACGAAGCGGCCAAGCAATCAAGAAAAATGGTTATGTTGATCAAGTCAAATGGGTGGAGTTGAGTCAGTGAGTTAAAATTGGTCCACATTGTATTATTGAGTCGGTAAGTGAGTTAGTGGGTTAGTGGGTGTGGGGCAAGCTAAGTGCACCCTATAAATATGTAATAAGGGAGAATTTTTGGGTTGGTTACTATTATTGATATTACCAGTCAATGTTGTAAGAGCATGTTTTGGGTTTGTAATGAAGCATTATGCTATGTATGTCAGAGTTATTTTGAAGAAGTTGAGTCACTGATCTGTAGGTTGTGTGCACAAATAATTTGTAAGTCACGAATAATTCGGTAAGTTATAACTAAAGTGGTTATTTAGCTGCAACTCATAATAAAAGACAAGCACTTCCATGGTTTTTCCCAGGATGGGTTTCCACAATAAAACATGGTGTTCTTATGTGATATGTATTTCTTTCCTCTGTTGATTATTAAGATGAATGCATGTTATGATAAGTGTGAATGATATGAATATGAAATGCAATATAAGTTATATGAATCTGGTGATGTCTAGGGTTCTATTGAAGTGAATGATGTGTCGAAGCTCTAAGTTTGTCGATGTTATAGAATAATTCATGTATTTGGTTGTTTAATGAATGGTTTATTTGTCGAACTATCCCCCTTCTGCACTACAGAAATATGGTTTATGTAGTTTCCATAAGTACTTTGGGTGAGATCTCATCTTCTTTGCAGGTGTTTCCAAAAGGGGTTAAACTCCCCTTCGGGTCAGTATCCGTGGTAGCGTTTTTTGGTGATATGTGGAGTGTTTGAACCCTGTTTGAAGTAAAAGTGCGCCAACATCCCTACTATAAAAAAGCATCCAAATAATGAAGTATTTAGCTATTTTCTTAACAAGGTCATGTATGTTAACTACACTTTGATGCATGGCAATCCTCCTCTAAGTGTTTTTCCAGAGTACAAAAGGGTGATGCAATTAATCCAAGACACCTGGGTGGGATATTGCTTATAGTTTGAAGAGTATATATAAATTAGAGTATATGGTTTAGAATTAGAGCCTTATCATTGACCTGCCTTTTTAACTCCTAGAAAATTTGCATTAGAATACATCAAGCAGAGATCTGATTCTGATAATATTCACTTTGATAAGCATAAAATCCCCATCAACTTCAAGCTTCCTAAATAAGTAGGACCTTATATTGTTAAAACCAAGACAACATGGTCTATTGTTGAGAGCATGTTGAAGGAACTTAACCCACCAATAGTGAAAAAGAGGGAAGATATTATTTCAAAATTACTCGCTGCTATGATCCAGATTTATGTGAGAACGAAATGAAAGAGCATAAAATAGAACCACATGCATAGATATATTGCAAGGAACACATTGATACAGTAAACTCAAATTCTATTAAATGAACGACACGGAATAGACTGTAAATAAAAGCATCTAGAATGGTGGTAGTTATATCTCTGAAAAGAGATATGACAGTTACACTCATTCGTGACAAGATGATTACAAAAGGAGGCTGAAGGGCCTTTTATCATAAGCAAGAGGGTGGAAACCCTAAAAATCCAAAAACCTAACCCTAGGAGATGAACCGGAAAAAGGTTTGTAAGCCTAGTGGTAGTTAGTTGAGGTGTCAACTTCTCGAGGGCATAAATTTTGCATATGATCTTTGTTTAGAGCGTTCAGTAGCTCCATGGAAAATTTTAGGGGCTAATCGTAGCCCATGGGATAAATTTAGGGGTTTTAAATTTTTAATGGGCTAATTTTTTATTAAACACCCGTTAGGTATGATTATCCCACACTTTATTTATTTATTTTTAATGAATAGGAGGTTAGCCCCATCGAATTTAAAAAGGGGAGCCAAGATAAAACAATTTTGCCCCTCTAAAAATCGATTTAAACCTCTGTTCACCCTTGAAAATCGCTAGGTAGCTCCCATTCACCCCTTACTTTTAGAAATGGCAATTTCTATGAGCTATTTTGCCTTCTATCATGTAATACCCCAATTTTGACCTCATAATGTAAATTTGTAAATATTGATGAAAAGGGGTAAGAAGCTAAAAACAAATGGTTGGGATGACCAAGACTATGTACATATGTACACTTTATATTAATATAAAATATCTAAATGGTTGCATAGGAAGAAGGACAAAGAAGATATGGGGGGCTATGAATCCGCAAGTTGGGGAGTTATAGTGAGTTTCAACTTATATCCTTAGCCTTAGCTATTTAAACCAAGTTATTTAACCATGATTGAGATCCATGCTTTGATTAAGATTTATTTAATTATCCTAAGATGATATTAAGAATGGAAAACTGGTTCTATGTGGAGGGGCCACATGGAAATCTAAAATATGCCTATAAAAATCAGTTCTCAAGCTAGATAGGGGTTCCGTACCTCATTATTCTTCCACAATTAGAATTCCATTCCACTCCCTTGCCATCACCTTTAGAAAGCCATAGTTGATATTGTAACAAAGAATGAATATGCCACTGTTGAACCTGAATTCTACATGCCATTAACTCGGGTAGATTGGTAAGAGAGAAACCTATCCTGTAGCTTGTTCCTTGGTGTATTAATTCAGAGACTTCCTCTCCATCCTGTGTTGGAGCGTCGGAATGGAATTGGATGTTTCTCGAGGGGCCGTTAACTCGGAGAAGGGATCTTGTTCCTTGCGTTGTGCAGGTTGATAGGGAAGGAGAATTGAGGATTGGTACAGCTGTGGAAGGGTTTGGGTACCAGTGAGTTGCATGAGAGATTCAGTTGGGTAGAGTGGGGATTGAGGGAGAGCTTTGCTCTTGTGGATTGATATCCCCATCTCGGGAGTGGTGTGTTAATGTAAGAAATGGCTTGACAAATCATATGGTTGGGAGCAATGTCCTTCACATGCAACCGGTTGAAGAGAATTAAGATAAGTACCTTATTGTGTATGAAAATGGTATGGTTTCAACATGTTATATTTACCATATTAATGTTACTAGTGTAATTATATCAATGCATGGAATTGTCTGGTATGGATTGTGTATTTATGTTGATTGGCTATAAATTAAAATGTATGTATGAATTAATTTGGGCCACCATTCCAATTTGTTTTTGTTGCTTAAATGAATGAAATTGGATCAAAATGAAATTGGGTATAAATTATATATTCAGATATGGAAATTGAGTACCCATTGGTCTCACTAGTTAAAAGAGGTGACTAAGTATGTTACATATCAATCATGGAAATCAAAGTTGGAGTTACATTCGTCCAAATTTTATGGGTTGAATCTAGTTTTGCAAGTTGCTTAATGTCCACATGAGAAGGGAAGTTGATATTTACTATCAAGTCTTATAGCAACCCATTTGCATATGGGAGAGTTTTGAATCCCATCGCCTAAGATCCAAATTTTTCAGCCCAATAAAAATGGGGATTGTGAAGGTCGTGATCGGTGATGCGGCAATAGCGTTTTTTTGGGTGTTGAGGGCATCATGTCTAGGGCTTGGGATTTCATTCATATCCACATATTTGGGTGTGCAGGGGGCATGACACTACTTATAACCACTATTATTTCGTTTCTACTTGTTTTTGCGTTCTCCTTTCTTGGTCAAGAAATGGCTGGAGCAACCTAGAATCCCACTGTCTTTGCTACTTCTTTTTCTTTGGGTGTTGTCCGGGTATTTTGACATGTTTCTTGATTTGTTTACTGAATTTTATGGTTCTCAAAGGAGGGATTGTTATGTGATGGTTGATTAATATTTATCTTCTATTTAGTATTTTTTGTATATGTTTTCCTACTACTATATATGGTTTTGTACTTTCTAAAATTCACTAAGACTTCACAAGATTTTATAATTTAGTAAAATATTCACCAAGACTTTACAAGGTTTTATAATTTAGTGAAAGATTCACCTTACAAGGTCTTAAAATTTAGTGAAAGATTTGCCAATATTTTACAAGATGATATTAACCAATGAGAGATTCGCCAAAAAATTATATATACATAATGTAACATTGATAAAATAGCCTTCATATTTTCCTATATATCATGCAGATTCGCTCATTTATTATACATAGAAATTTAGGGGGGTTCTTAAAATTTTCCTTGAGTAACTCATTGGAAAGGTCTAGCTGATAAGAACGCATTTTGGACATTCATACAAGCTGAAGGAAAATTTGGATTGTTGTGCCACCAAAAAAACGTCATTTAAGGCCTCAAAATGGCCCCAGAAGTTTTGGGTCCGAAAAACTGTAAAAACTATTGAACTGGAAACATTGTTTTGAGCTAGTGGAATAGGTGGTTGGCTCTCGAAATCCATCTGGACTAGTCTAATGACCCAAAAACCTGTAAACAATTCCAGGTTGGAAAAGTTGTTTTGAGCCAGTGGAATAGGTGACTAGCCATCGATACCTATCTGGATCAATCCTCCCCCCTTAAGAAGCAATGGTCTCCATTATGTCAAGTCCCTTATCATATGGAAAACTATGTGCTGAGTTGAGATCCTAGTGAGGCATTTGCTGGGGTGAAAAGGATGCCTTCCTTTGACAACCCGATAGGGTTGTAATTGTTATTGATGGATGTGTTGGACCCATTCAACAATTTTGGTTTCCTTATTATGATTTCTCTTAATCGGTGTGGATTATTTATTTCTAGAGTAGCATCTTGAATGCATGTGCTTGTACCATAGAGGTACTCATATAGGTGAGGAAACAATGCCTTTGTGTTCTTGTTTATGCTGAGTAGAGGGACTCTGTGCAGAGGTCGTGGAAGTCTCTGTGATCTGATGTTTACCTTCATAGGGAATTGTGAAGAGGGAAAATTTCCCAATGTGGGAGATTATCATCCTGCACTACTCGCCTGAGGTCAAAGAGACTATGATAAGTGTAGCTCTCTCTGGTATCTAATAGAGTTGTCCTCCCAAAGTGACAATGACACTATGATGTCGTGACTCATACACAACATGACACTTCCACATATATGGTTGTCCTAAAATAACATCACAAACTTTGAGTGGGGCCACATCACATAGTACCTCATCTTTGAAAGGCTTGATGTCATATGGTAGACAACGCTGATGACTAACATGAATACCTTGGCCTAAGATTATCCAACCGATGGTGTATGGCTACATGTGTGGTGTTGTCGGTAGCTCCAATCTATTTATGACTTCTATTGAGATCAGGTTCTTTTGGAAGCCGTTGTTAACAACAAAATGTAGAGGGATTTCCTTCACCCACATTTGTGAGTGGAAGAGTCGCTCGTCTTCTTCTAACCCTTCTAGTTCCTCTGGTTGAATCTATGTGGTAGTGATTTTGATTCTAAGTTCTACATCAATTATTTGCTTCCCCATGTCTGTGACTATGATGTTAGGTTCTAAATTGGAATCAGAATCATGATCTGATTTTGAAGCTTTGATCTCGTCCACCAATGATTGCTTTGAGTGACATTCATTAGTGTTGTGCCAGGGGATTTTGCGGAACTCTCACCACTTCTAGTGTCCTTCTTAACCTTCCCATTACTCTTCTTGGACAGGTTTCTTGAGTTTGGTTATCCTTGTGTTGTCCTTTTTTGTGTGACTCTGGGTTTCCTTTTCCATGCTTCTACTGCAGAGAATTTGCAGGCCCAAAATCACACTTATTCATTTGCTGAAATTTCCGCTATATTTTGACAGCATACCAATAAGCGGCTCCCAAAGAAGAGATGTCCATGAATTCCATCTCTATTCGGATGTACCAATTTAGGACACTGCAATATTTCAGAACTAGGTGCCTCTTGGGTTCTCTGATACCCATCTTTGTGCACAAGGTATGAAATTTGTTGGTGTACTCAGGCACCGTTTGGTCCCTCTCTTGGAGCAGAATGGTCCATTTTGTGTACTAGTCATCATAGTTTCCCATAGGGTAATATTGTTCCTTAACGACATCTATAAAATAGGTCCAAGTGGGATAAGCCTTAAACATTCGAGATTCCTCTGTTAATTTTTTCTCACAATAAGTTTCCCACCAATTTTTGACATCGAGGACAACCTTAAAGAGTGCAAGGGTGATATTTTCCCTATTGGAAAAATTGTGGATAGAGAAATACCCTTCTAGCAGACCCAACCATTTATCTAGGGCATCAGCATCGATATGGATTTGAAATAAATGAATATCAAATTTAATTTGTACCTTGAAGGGTGTGGCTCCTCCAAAGTGACTAGTTGATGATCCCTCCATTGTTGTCGTCATCCGATGAAGGATTTGGGCGAAATTGTCCATCATCTCATTCCTCTGTCATGCAAGGGATTCCTCGAGAAACAACTTGATAAAATCTCGTGACTCCACCGTCTCTCTTTTCCTTGGCCATGGGAGGTGGTTTTGGCCACCAAGGGCAGTATTTCTCAAGCCCAAATAGTTTAAGACCTAGTTGTTTATATCTCAATCTCGTCGAGGACATGCACATAGAAATAATGAAAGAGCAGGCTGCTTTGATACCACCTATCAAGATTTACGTGAGTACAGAATGAAATAGAATATATAGAAACACATACACAGATATATTGCAAGGAACACAGTGATACAATAAACTCATATTCTATTAAATGAATGACACATAACAGAGTGTAAATAAAAGCAGCTAGAATGGTGGTAGCTATATCTATGAGAAAAGATGAGGTGGCAACACTCATTCATGAAACGATGGTTACAAAAGGAAGATGAAGGGCCTTTTTATCATAAGCATGAGGGGACAAACTCTAAACATCCAAAAAAAGAACTCTAAATATGAACTATAAAAAAATTTGCAAGCCCCGAGGTGGTTAGTTGAGGTGTTAACTTCTCGGAGGCATGATTTTTGCATATGGTAGATCGTTGGAAAGGTATAGCCAAGAAGAACACATTTTGGATGTATAGATGTGCTTTAAGCTATGTCTGGACTGAGTCGGCAAAAAATGTCATTTAAGGCCTCAAAACAACCACATTAGTTTGGGTCCGAAAAACCGTAAAAACTGTCAAACTAGAAAAACTGCTTTAAGCCAGTGGAATAGGTGGTTGGCTCTCGATATCCATTTGAACCAGTTTGCCGACCTAAGAACATTTCAAAGCTACCAATATGGAAAAGTATTTTTGAGCCATTGGAATAGATGGTTGGACATCGATACCCATTTGGATCATGTTAAGACAAAACTATAGAAAGATGTAGACCATGTAGTTAAAAGGAAGGTGGGAAGAGATACATTAAAGGGGGGAAATAATTTAGTATGGGATCAAATAGCATAGAATTGACCAAGTATTGGATCTATTTCGTGATTGTTCGGGATGAATTTTTGCTAGCCAACACTTCTTCATAGGAGATAAAAAGAACCTAGAATGGGTTGGAAAACAAACTAGAAATTGCTAATATGGTGATAAAGATCCTAAATGCCAAAACCAAAAAAGAATTGGAAGCTTTGGGTGTTAGGGATAGAACACGAATAATTATGGAAGCAAACAAAGTCATTACTAAAAGAAATCTAGTACAAAAATCTCAGTCAAAATCCCATCAACTGCTGAGGGACCTAGCCTCCTTCAAAACTATTTTTACAGAGGTGATAGACCAGGGTATTCCTTTATTATGGGATGGTAATGGAGATTTATACCCCAAGGATCACTACGATAACATGATAGCTAAATGGATAAATAATGATGTAAAGTTTGCAAAGATGGAGGGAGCATTAAAGGGACATGTAATAATGGATAAATTATCTAATTACTTTGAATTACTTGCTCATATAAATGTCATATTCAAAATGCCTCCCCCCACTTATGCTCATTATATTGAACTAGATATGCCAGTAAAGAAGATGAAAGGCCATAACTATCCTATGGGGAAGGCATGGAAAGGAAATCCAAAGTACTCCATGTTATCTTTGGCAACAACAGGAACATCTTCTTCACATCTAGTTCAACTAAGATAGACTAACAGTTAGCCAAAAGATGGTCAAATTCTAAAAAAACCATGCAAGGACATGCATAGATGATAGCGAGCTCACACTATTTTTTGTTAGAAAATTGCAGTTTAAGGATTATTATCCTACTTGTTGATTCCAAAGAAAACAAGTATAAAAAGAGGAGCAAGGCCAAAGTAAAGGGTCAACAATTTTTGGAGCAAAGTGTAACTTTCTCTAGAGATAAAAGATCAACCAGAGTGTGTTAGGATTCAAGAAACATGATATTTTTATATTGTAATACTCATTTAGATTCAAACCTTCATGTGCTATTAGTTTGTAAACTCTCCAAGTTTATGTAATTCCCTCTATGATTCCAAGCTTTCTCTAAAAACTATGTAATTGAGTTCTCTAAAGAATAAAATCCCCAAGGCAATCTTTTTGTTACAAATCATGGTACATGTGTTGTGTTATGACTGAGTTTTAGTGTGCTTGAATATACTATGAAGTATTCATATATCTTCATTACATAAGATATATTTTCCTTGCATTTCTATTTTGTTGATACTCAGTTATATTATGTTTTGACTGTTGAATTCAAATTTTTCTCGATGTGTTATTCTACTTCAAGGAGGAACAAGATTTATCCCTCATGGATACCTTGTTTATTCATAAATCTAATATTTCTTCTACATTTTCATCCAATACTCTAGTTTTCTAATACCCTAGAAGGAATGCCTTATGAGTTAATAATATTTTAAGTATTCTTGGTATTATTGATCCTGATTATTTGTGACAATAGAGTGAGACATTATAGGTTTTTGTTCCTTAAATAGAAATTTGAAAATTCATAGAAATATTTACTCAAGTGCCTTGACATAGTTCCCTAGCCAGGAACATCTCAAGGACTAACACAACGCAAAAAGAAGCAAAGTTGCAAGAAATTAAAAAAGTTGATGAAGAATTAGATAGATTGTTCAATTCTTCCCAAGAAGTGTAAACATAGTTGAGGCAACTTAAGCCAATGGTGATGGTCTGATATAATGCACTACAAAGGCTCAGTAATTTTGTTGAAGATGAATAGAATATGATCTAGCACCATTGACCTTGAGAACCTAATAATGATAAGGAACAAGCACACCTGGTTAGCATGTCAATTTTGGAAGGGAAATGGACCAAGAAGTTGGAGGCCTTCCTCTAATTATAAAGAACAGGTTTTGGATCAAATGTGAGTTGGCCCCTTCGTTTGGGAAAATAAGTCGAATTTGACTCTAGGGTGAGTTAACGGGTGTGGTTAGGGCTTATTGAGCCCTTTAACTTTCATGGAATACATGGTAGTGCTAGTGAAAAAAACAACTAGATGCAAATTCATGTCAGTAGGAATGAAAACTATTGGTGGGAATAAAAGGAATCAATGACAATATACCAAATTTCAAGTGAGCAAGAATTCAAGTGGTGGAAGATAGAAGACCCCTAGCCAAAGATGAATAGATATTGCCTAGCTCGTGGATAGGGGAATTGGAAGTATGCCAACAAATTTACTTCTTTGAATGAGTCTTCCCTCCTTTGAGTGCATGTATATTAATGTAGAGGCTTCACCCTACTTAAGGGTTAGATAATGGGTGTTTGGTTACCAGTTGGATGAATTATCCTTAATAACTCTTATGTAATGTTGTCACACCTTGATCAATGATCAGAGGCTATGTCATAATGTATTGGATTATAATGCAAATAAATGGAATGAGACCCCCCCTTCAAATTCCGATTTATATTCTATTGTATGTTGATTATATCTTGTGTTTATGTTTTTTATCTATTATGTATAATGATGGTTCTTTGATGTCAATTCCCACTAGTTCATTCAGTTAAAGTGTGGGTCTCGTTAGCAAGGTGACCTAGGTTCAATTCCCCTTAGGGGTGACCTAGTTCTAGGAGGAGACACCCCAAAATCCATCCAAGTTGACTGCTAATGTTTTCCAGGACAGGTGCGATTACTGAGTGATTTTGACAGAATAGATGCCCATGGGTCCTGGTTTCTCGGACCAAAGGCCACTCCCAGCAAGTGAGGGAGTTTCGAGCAAACAAAAAGAAATGATGGTTTTTTTATCGCATAAGTCATTACACCTTCAAGTTTAAATCATAGATGATTTGAATGATAGTAGTTAAGAGTTAGTGCTTTGTTTGGGGGTTACGGTATGAGGATCAGAGATCTTTAGTATTGATTGTTTTCCAAAATCAAGTCATGGGATGGAGATTGGTCGCCTTAGTCATACTAATTAGATCCTTGCACAACTAGTTATGCATTGGAACAATGATCTAGGTGATACCTTCTCCTTTAAGAGGATTGAAAATGTTGATTCCTAGACTACAATGAGCTCCTTCTTGGACATTGATGGAAAACTAAGTCTCAAATTGAGTCAACGTGCCTTATTTAACAATCACAAACATAGTGGACCTAGTCCATTTCATACTAAATAGCCACCATAACTACAATATTATTACTCTAATGGGCCCCTTGCACCCCACCCTTCCATTACACCCCTAGGGAGGATCCCACCACACCATGCGGTTTCCATTAACGTTGTGGCATGTACGATTTATGCATGTCTTTTGCTTCTTTTGTTCTACCCAATATTTCACTCCCTCACTCTATTCAACCATAGAACAATAATCAATACAACAAAAATAAACCCCTTCCTTTCCTAACAGCCCAGTATTTAACAATGTTTTGATAGCCATCTAGGGTTAAGGTTAGGAATTTTGTATGTGTCAACTCTCGATTAGGGTTAGGGTTTTGGACCCTCTAGTATCTTCTTGAAATTCCACAACTAACGAGATCCATATGTGAGCAATGAGAGATGACATGGTATCCACTTTATACCATAGTAGTCAAAAGCATAGTTTAACTTGCGGGAGACAACTTCCTCGTATGAACTCTGATCAAGGTGATATTTGTGCCATTGGAAAGATATAGGCATGGAAAACATAGAGAGGTTAGGGGATATATCCACAATTTTTTAACCCCAAAAAGGCCATTTAATGCCCCAAATGGGCTCTAAAAGTTTCAAGACCTTAAATCAACAACTTAGAATTTTCCACTAAAATGGGCCCTACAAATCAATAGCTCCAATTTTTCCACTAAGAAAATACCAAAATAGATGGCAAATTATATATTGATCCATTTTGGATCAATGCTAACAAGTTTTCTAGGGATGCTATCCATAAATATGGGAAAGCATGCCTTGAGTTTCCCCATGAGGTTTTCCTTATAAAAAATAAGATAAGTATGGATCCTTAGAATTTTCCCCAACCTCAAATAGCTCAATGTTTCTAATTTTTTGCAAATGAGATGATCATGATTCTCTGTAAGAGATACAAAGGCCTACTTCAAAACTCAGAGTAAATTTCCTCTAACTTATTCCTTCTATAAGAAGATTCATATGGCTTTCCCACATGCATCATTTCATGGTAAGGTTTGGGCTTGAATCTTCGCAACATCATTGGTCTACTCTTCCTTGGTATAATCTTCTTCATTCATTATCCCACCACACTTATCCATGTTCAAAACAGCGTTGTGCTCACTAATTTGACTCATGTTGGATTTGAACTACTTTCTCACCTAATCCAATTCATTCATTGGAATGATTATCCATCACCTTATGTGTGCATCATTAGTTTATCTTAAAATGTACAACTATGCTAATGAGTGTTCCTTTCTCTCCCAAGTGGCCCTATGAGTTTCCCTCCCTCCCATTCACCTCATCAATTTGCTATTATGTCCATTTCAACATTCTTAAACACCTATTATGTCCACTCCAATGCTTATAAATCCGAAGGGGGATAGGGTATTGTACACCTCTATAGATATTAGTAATCAAATCATTGCGGGGAGAGGGTCCCTTGTCCCACAAACAAGGGGTACAAGGAGGTCTCATACACCAATTTGGTGTTGAACTTAAAAATAGATTATTATTATTGTTGTTATTATTATTATTATTTTAAATTCATTTCAATTTTAACAATATTTTTCCTCTTTTCATCTTATATTAGATATATTTTTTGAAATGACCCAATATTTCATGCCATAATTTACTTAGTTCATAAGCATGAGAAATAGATCCAACAATGATAACTCATGGGATGGGAAGGGATGGGACGTTTTAGGGTTCTGCATCCCTGGGGGGATGCAACCTGCAAACCCTAAACTGTTTACGGGATGTCGGCGGCACTGTCCTGATGGCCCTCCCACTCACCATAGCTAACACAGGCTCGAATTATCATACGGTGGACACTGTTGATTATTCACTGGATCCACATGAGGGTAAAACAATTTTTTATCACTCACGGGATTACAAACCGCGGTCCTCCCTAAACAACATTGTAGTGGTTTTCACGCCAGGTAAAAAATATCAGTGGACATCTGGTGACTGCTCAGACGATTTAAAGACACTTGGTGGGGATATTCTGATGGATTCTCAAACGTTCATAGATCACCTGTCACTTGCGGTGGACGGTTTTCTTTCTAACGATCCTGATATGCTCATCCTCTTGCCCCGAGCCTCGGGGGTTCACCCTACTCCCTCTTTGACCTTGCCCCGCTCTACAACATTGGCGCTTCGGTCCCTACAGCCTCAACAATCGTTCACACAACGCATTCATTGGAGGGTTGGTTGCTGGACTCGACATATCTCTCTGACCTATAGGAGTGTGGATGGCCCTTCTGGGATCTTCTTGAACACCTTCCTCCCACATCAAACCTTGCAAAGGTTCCCTTCTCTCATATGCCAGACGAATTCATTGATTCTCTCTTTCGCTCCCTAGCACACTCTGGTTTTGTTTCCCCAAATATCAGTGTCAGTGTTGCGGGTCATGGCCCTCACATATCTCCTCAAAGAAACCGGGAGGTCTCTCCCACTCGAAAACAGAAAGGAAATTTTTTGAAAAATGCTCGAGAATCAATAAATCTTATCTGCGGAAAGAATGTCTCTATGGCGAACTCCCTCAACATGGCAAGGACGGAAATCGTTGGACGCGCTTGAGGAAAATACCCCAGCTCTGAAGTTTTGGATAGGTGGGTTTCCTCCAACTGGTCAACTCTGTTCACCTACAAGCCTGTGGTCATGGTCCTCTCCATAGGTTGGTTTGTTTTCAAATTTAACACCCGCGAGGAATATGGTCGTGTCCTTAAGACACATTGGAGCCTGGGAAACATACCCATTCTATTCAAAAGCTGGACCGCGATGTTCGACGTTGACACTGAGAAATTCAATGTTATCCCCATCTCGGTCCACCTTCCAAGCCTACCCTGGGAATTCTGGAACCCAGAATCCTTCAGAGATATAGGTAATGCCCTAGGAGTATACATCGATGCAGACATGTCCTACACACAAACTTGGAAGTTCTCGGTTGCTAGAATCTTGGTTTCCATAAATGTCAGAGAAGGGCTACATGCACAACTCACCTTCACTTGGGGACTTGCACAGCGCATTCAAAAATTGGACTATGAAGGTATGCCCTTTCGGTGTCACAGATTCCATGGTTATGGGAATTTGGATAAACAATGTCGGCTCTCTTTCCATCAAAAATCGGAGAACACTCACAAGCGGACGGGCGGCATGGACGCGGGAGCTGGGGAGGGCATGCAGAAAGTGGGCAGGTTGGATGAGGACTTGCGGGATGTTCCCAGTGACTCGTATTGTTTGGACACAGCTAGGGCTTGGATGGAGAACACTGGTGGGGTGGCACCAAACCCCCACACAAACCCTGCGATTCTCGCGGCTGCTAATCCTAGCCCACAGCTGGATCACTCTGTGGCTTCTACTACTCCTCCTGCTTCAAGTACGCTTGATAACCCTTCCTCAGTTTTCTCCTCTATTGAATCTACTTTTTTCTCTTTGAATCTGGAAACGGATGGTCCTACTGTACCTCTCCTCCCTGATAATCTCCAGAATCTCCCCCCACTGTCCCACTCCATTCCCCCTAAAACCCCTTCTCCGAACATGGACTACTCCATGGACCCCCCGAACCTAGCCCTCACAGCTAAACATTGTGAAAATCAGATCACATCCAAGAACTATTCAAGAAATTACACTCTCTCATATGAAAAATCTCACACAAGTAGTCAAAAGCACAAAAATTATGCACAAGAGTATATTTCTGTGTTAACTTCTCATGAATAGAATTACATCATCTAGCATATGAATGTAATAGTCTGTCATTAAATAACTTTACAGCAGAAAATTGAATGGCTAAAGATTCCAAAAACAAAGCTCCTAATCATCAGACTTGCTAAATATGCCCATCCCCCCTAGGTGGCAAGATGACTTTCCAAATCAGCCCAAAAGCTCACGAATTGCTAAATTAGTGAGTTGAAGGTGAAATATAGGTAAAAAAAATGCCAAATACGAATTTTGGGTGGAAATAGCATTAAGGAAAGTTTTTGGTGTAAAAAACACTTTCCTAGGTTGACTAGCTTTTCCCTATGGGGGGAAAAGCAGTAGTTTTCCACAAGTGCGCCTTTCTTCCTCAAACCTTATCCAGAAATATTTAGGAAGGTGCCCAAGTGGCCTAGGTGGCTTGTAGATCACACCATGGATGTATTTTAGCCTCTCATATTGCCTTGTGGTCCACACAATGGCAATTTCCTTATTTATTACATAGATTTAACTAATACAAGATTAATTAATGCATCTTATGTAAATAAATGAATGGTAGGAAGGATTAATTATTCCAACACCCCCTCTTAATTCTGAATTAAATGATCTAAATATCAGAAATAAAATATTAAGGGCCCAGTAACAAGACTTGGTCACCCCGTACAAAATACTCCCGGTCCACAAAACAAGGATAGAAGGAAAACCTCATGGGAAAAACCTTCCCTCAAAACATGGACATATCAAAATTGAAAGGTTGTTGATCAACCCTTCACTCCACCACATGTTCAACCATCCCAAGCAGTAATGTAAGATAGCTGAATGTCTTCTCTATGAAAGCCTTGGTGAAGATATCTACAGTTTGCTCACATGTGGGGCAATACCGCAAATCTATGATCTGATCATGCACTAGGCCTATGATGTAGTGCATATGAATCTCTATGTGCTTGGTCCTCTGCCTATGTACTGAATCACATGAAACTCTAATGGCACTCTGGTTGTCACAATAAATGACAGTAGGAGTACTGAAAGAAATCTCAAACTCAGACAAAATCCCCTGCAACCAGACACACTGTGTAGCAGCATTCACTTCTCCTCTGTACTCTGCCTCTGCTGAAGATAGTGCTATGGCATTCTATTTCTTGCTGGACCAGCAAACAGGGCCACCTCCAAGCATGAATACAAATCCTGATGTGGATTTCCTGTCAAGGCTATAACCAACCCAATCTGAATCTGTGAAACCCAAGAGATCTAAGCTCGAATCTACCACATAGTGAATCCCATCACTCTTTGTGCCCTGCAAATAATGAAGGATTCTTTTTGCATCCCTCCAATGTAACTCATGTGGCTGCTCCATATATCTATATGCCACACTCACAGCATATGCAAGATCTGGTCGGGTGTGTGTCAAGTAGAGCAAGCTGCCAATCAACTGTCTATATAGAGTACTGTCAAAAAGCGGTGTAGATTCTGCTTCTTCCATTCTAACTCCAGAAAGGAATGGAGTCTTAGAAGGCTTGCAATCAGCCATCTTAAACTTTTTTAACAGATCAGAAGCATACTTTGACTGACATACCTTGGTTCCTTCTTTTGTTTGAGAAATCTCAAGCCCCAAAAATTGCTTAAGAATTCCCAAGTCACTCATGGAGAATGCTTGGTGCATTGCGGTCTTTAGTGATGCTATTTGTTCAGTGCTATCACCTGTGATCAGCAAATCATCAACATATAGCACTATTAACATAGTAAAACCATTATCAAACTTCATATAAACATTTGGGTTAGATTTACACCGAACATAGGATTGTGACAGTAGAAAACTGTCCATCTTTGCATACCAAGACCTGGGGGCTTGCTTGAGGCCATACAAATATTTTTTCAACCTGCAAACAAGGTTTGGATCTGATGTGTACCCCTATGGCTGCTGCATATATATTTATTCTTCAAGTTCCCCATGGAGGAAAGCACTTTTCACATCCATATGATGTACTTCCCACCGCTTGGAAGCTGCCACTGCCAAAACTAGTCTAATGGAGTCTTTCTGAGCTACCGGTGCAAATGTTTCATTATAATCAAGTCCTTGGACCTTAGAATACCCCTTTGCTACCAGCCTTGCTTTGTACTTAATGGTTGTACCATACGCTGCACATTTAGTCTTAAAAATCCATTTACATCTTACCAACTTTTTTCCTGCGGGGAGCTTGACTAGCTCCCAAGTTTCATTCTTTTACAATGACTGAAACTCCTCATCCGTAGCAATCTACCATCTAGGATCATGTGAGTCATCCTCATATGTTTTTGGATCAGAATCTATCATCATATAGCACTTCTCAGAAAGATAAGGATCATTCACATTGAGAGCAATCTCAAACTGTGATCTAGTCCTTCTTTGGTCCTGAGGGTTCCCTGCTAGTTCACCTACTGCTTGCAAAGTTTTTGCAGCCCACTTAGGCCTTGTAGGTGAACATCACTTACTTCTTCTTCAGTCGGTGGTGAAGATGAATCTCCAATTTCTGCGCTCTGAGAGGGCTCTTCCTCAAACTGCACACTTCTTTCGATGAATGCTTTATGATTGGTCATGTTCAGCAGCTTATAAGCTTTGGAGTCCTCTGAATATCCAACAAACAAACATGGTTGGCTTTGGGGCTGCATAGCCCTCCTCTTCTCAATTGGAATCCTAGCCCAATCCTTTGAGCCAAAAATCCTGAAATGAGAGATGTCAAGTTTGTGACCTATCCAAGCCTCGAAAGGAGTGATACCTTTGAGAGCTTTGTGTGGCACTCTATTCTGAATATAAGTGGCACGATTTATTGCCTCAGCCCATAGCTTAGGAGACAAGGATTTTTCCTCAATCATGGATGTGGCCATCTCCTTAAGAGATCTATTTTTCCTCTCAGCAACCCCATTTTACTGAGGTGTATATGGAACTGTATGTTGCATCTGTATGCCCGATGAAGTACAAAATTACTGAAACTCTGATTTCACATACTCTCCACCATTATTAGATCTTAACACTTTTATATGCCTACCAGGATGATTCTCAACTGAGGCTTTGAATAACTTGAATAACCCCAAAACTTCTTATTTAAGCTTGATGAAATAAATCCAACAATACCCGCTGAAATCATCTATGAATGTGAGAATATATTTTGCTGAATTCAATGACTCATGAGGAAATGGACCTGATATATCAGTGTGTATAAGTTCCAATGGTGCAGTGGTTCTCTCAGTGGTAGATCTCCCATACTTGTGCTCGGGATGTTTTCCTAGGATGCAAGATTGACAGACACCTTTGGAAAATTTGATATTGGGCAGCCCTATAACCATTTCTTTCTCATGAAGTTGGGAAAGGTATTTGTAGTTTAGGTGGCCAAATCTTTCATGCCATAGCTTGCTGGACTCATTGGCATGGGTTAATAGAGCAGAAGGTGAGGAGTTTGGCACAAAATGAGAAAACTTGTAAATTCTAGAACAGTGATCAGCAGTACCAAATGCAATAATTTTTCCTGTTGAAACTTCTGCTATCTCAACATCATTGGGGGTAAAGGTTACTCTCTTGGGCAGCCCTGTATGGGTCATATGATAGACTGAAAGTAGGTTTGCAGCAAGTCCAGGGACATATAAAACATTATTAAATGACCCAAACTCGAGATCTATGCTACCTTTGCCTTTGCTAGAGTTTCAGAATTGTCTCCCAATACAATATTCGGACCATTGGAAGAGTCAAGTGAAGTAAAATACTTACTTGCAGACACCATGTGTCTTGAAGCACCGGAATCAATGATGAATGATGAAGATTGGGAAGTGTTGGCCATCAATGCATGAACTCTCTCTTTGTCATCGGAATTTGATCCTCCATCCTTCCTTCTTGCGCTCTCTAGGAGAGGGATATTGGCTTTCTCCAATGCATGAGTTAATTGGTCGATGGTCTTCTTCATACAAGAGCTTTCAGGATGAAAGCCCTTGCTGCAATAATTGCACTTTGTCCCCTCATTCTTTTTGTTCGGATTCTTCTTGAAGTTTGATGACTCTCCATTAAAATTCTGCTTGTCTTTTCGCTCACCGGTGTGCTTCCTGAAGTTGCCTTTCTTCTTGCCTTTCGAATTCTTTGAGTCTCCAACATTTAGACAGTGGTCTTTGGATGGATTTTTAATGGCTCCCATTAATACCAGCTTGTCTTGTTGTTGTGTTAATGACTCCATGAATTTTGAAAGTGACGAGCTCTTCCAATTTTTAATTGCTTTATGGGTGGAATGGAAGGTCGAGACAAAAATTGAGAAGTTGGGGCCAAGCTTGGAGAGAATGGCCAAAACTAATTGCTCTTATTTCTTGTCTATACCACATTGCTTCAGCTGCAATACAAGAGATTTGAATTTGGAGAAGAAATCCTGTAGATTATCAAAATTTTGCGGACTCAAAGATACTAGCTCGTTATCCAATTGGTGGCCTCTCAATTCATCGGTTTTACAGAACAATTCTTGAAGTTTCAGCCATACTTCATTGGGTGAAGTGAGGCCATCAAGATGAAATAAGAGTTCTCTGGATGTAGTGAGACATAACAGCCCATAGGCTTCATCCCTTCGATTATGCCATTTAGATTTCTCTACTGCTGAGGTTGGCTCAGCTTCTATTGCCATGGTCACCTTGTAGAGCCCTTTGCTCCTCAGTAGAATCTCCATCTGTGCTTTCCAATCAAAGTAATTGAAAGGATTGAGGATGATCTACTATGTATGATCCATTGCTGCAACTAATATAAACTTATGGAATGATTTTAGAACACTTATGGATTCCAAAATGCGCCCTGCAGAGAATAGAATTCACCCGGTGAATTAATCAATGCGCCCTTCCTAAGACTGTTGGATCCTGCAAGACAATCAATATATGAAAGGAATAGCTTGATGGCTCTGATACCATGTGAAAATCAGATCACATCCAAGAACTATTCAAGAATTACACTCTCTCATATGAAAAATCTCACACAACTAGTCAAAAGCACAAAAATTATGCACAAGAGTAGATTTCTGTATTAACTTCTCATGAATAGAATTACATCAGCCAACATATGAATGTAATAGTCTGTCATTAAATAACTTTACAGCAGAAAATCGAATGGCTAAATATGCCAAAAACAAAGCTCCTAATCATCAGACTTGCTAAATATGCCCATCCCCCATAGGTGGCAAGATGACTTTCCAAATCAGCCCAAAAGCTCACGAATTGCTAAATTAGTGAGCTGAAGGTGAAATATAGGTAAAAAAAATGCCAAATACGAATTTTGGGTGGAAATAGCATTAAGGAAAGTTTTTGGTGTAAAAAACACTTTCCTAGGTTGACTAGCTTTTCCCTAGGGGGGAAAAGCAGTAAAAAGCAGTAGTTTTCCATAAGTGCGCCTTTCTTCCTCAAACCTTATCCATAAATATTTAGGAAGGTGCCCAAGTGGCCTAGGTGGCTTGTAGATCACACCATGGATGTATTTTAGCCTCTCATATTGCCTTGTGGTCCACACAATGGCAATTTCCTTATTTATTACATAGAATTAACTAATACAAGATGAATTAATGCATCTTATGTAAATAAATGAATGGTACGAAGGCTTAATTATTCCAACAAACATCCCATTCGCTTTCACCTTCTCTCTCGTGGCATCCCTATCCTCACGACCACTCTACCCCTCAGCACCGTCTTGGGCCTAAATCCTTTACCCCGCAAACTTTCTTGTGGTTGTGGCCGACCCTCTCATTTCGCTTCAACACAACAGAAGGCTATCCAGGACCTTGCATACGGGAAACCAAAAACCATCGACGGGGCACTTAGAGCTGTGCAGGCCCATTCAAGGGTTAACCCATGAAACTCTTGTCCTTCAATTGTAGGGGTTTGGCAAGTAAACCTAAAAAACTTGCACTCAAGAGGTTGATTGTTTTACACCAACCTGGCATTTTTTTGCTACAAGAAATTATGGGGTCAGAAGCTGATGTTCTGGCATCTCTCACAACTCTTTTCCCTGCTTATGACTTCGCTGCTATCAGTGCACGTGGCCTCTCCGGGGGGCTTTCCTCGGGCTGGAAAAAAAATTCGACAAAATCCCTTAATTCCCGAGGCTTCTCCTCTGGTTTGGGTGTGGAGCTTTTCCATGCCGGTTAAACAAGACTTTCAAGATTGTTAACATTTGCGGCCCCTTCTTGGACCGTGTGGCTTACTGGGACACCTTTCGTCACAACTCTATGTTTTCTGGGGGTGACTTGATCTTAGGTGGAAACCTGAACTTTACTCTTGGATCCCACGAAATTTGGGGCCCTCATGTTCGGGGCGATGCACTTGCTGGTTATTTTGACCTACTACTAAAGGATACTCACCTCATTGACCTTCTACCTCCCATTCTGAAGCCTACTTGGACCAATTGCAGAACTGGGGAGGGGAATATCTCAAAGAGACTGGACCATTTTTTTGCTTGTTGAGGAACTAACAAGCCAACACTACAGGATTCGACAATGGGTAGACTCTAGGGGCATTTTTTATCACCTACCTATCTGTTTAGAGATACTGTGCAACTCATTGAAACCTCCCATCCCCTTCAAACTATGTGCCGCTTGGTTAAAAGAGGAGGAGGTTGCAAACATTATCAAAAACTCATGGATCCCCTTCCAACCTAGTGAAGGTCTTTATCCTGCCCCACACTTTGTCAATAATCTTACAAGAGTTAAATTACTACTAAAGAATAGGCACACAAAAAGCGTGAACGTGATGAGCTTGAGCTTATTCGGGTTGAACGGGAATTGACCCGTCTTCTGGAATTTGATGGGAGCGGCTTCATTTCGCAGGATTCCACTGACTTATTTGGATCCCTAGAAAGCACTCGTAATAAAATACTCTTTGAACAAGAGGAAGTATGGAGATTAGAGAGCAGAGCCATATGGCTTGAAAGAGGTGATGAAAATACAAAGTTCTTCCAAGCCTATGCTAAAGGACAGAAGGCTCAAAACACTATTTGGGATTTTTAAAAATGAACTTGGAGAGACTATCTCCTCCTTTCTTAAAAATGAACTTGGAGAGGCTATCTCCTCCTTTGAGGACATGTCCACTTTGGGCACATCACACTTCAAAACTCTTTTTTCGGATACCCGCCGGGAAAATATTGTTGAAGTTATCCGACTCTCTCAATTTTTCCCGGTAGCTGTAACTGAAGATGATAATCAGAACCTTATGGAAGAGATCTCTGAGGAGGAACTCAAGGAAACCCTACACAGTTTTCAAAAGGACAAGAGTTCGGGACCGGGCGGGTGGACAATTGAATTCTTCCTCGAATATTTTGATACAATCGGAAATGATCTTCTTCTTCTCGCCAAAGAATCCAGACTTGGGGGCCTTGTTCATCCACCCCTAAATGCCACTTTCATTGCACTCATTCCCAAGTCTAATAAGCCGGTTTCCATGGATGAATTTCGCCCCATCTCTCTCTGCAACATTACATACAAGGTTGTGGCAAAAAATCATGGCTAAAAGACTCAAATGTGTTCTCTCAAATTTTATCTCCAAGGAACAATTTGGCTTCCTGAAGGGGTGGTAGATTCATGAAGCTATCGGTGTTGCTCAGGAAGGCTTACACTCTCAAAAATTAAAGGGCATAAAGGGCGCTGTCATAAAAATTGATCTCTCAAAGGCCTTTGACAGAGACAGCTGGCTATATCTTCGACTGCTAATGACACACCTAGGTTTTGACTATGCCTTCATAAAATGGACGATGAGCTGCATCACCACAGCCTCTTTCGTTGTTCTCATAAATGGCTCACCCTCACAGTGCTTCTGTGCTGAAAGAGGACTTTGCCAGGGCTACCCTTTATCCCCTCTACTCTTCCTTTTGGTGGCAGAAGGTCTTAGCCGCACTATTCTTGCTGCTAAACGTCAGGGCGCTTTCCATGGGATTTGAATCACCAACTCTCTTCAACTCTCTCACCTACTCTTTGTGGATGATCTTCTGTGATGGCTTGATTGGGGACGTTGAACAACTTGACAACATTCTAACACTCTTTCAAGACGCCACTGGAATGGTCACAAACGTCCTCAAATCCTCTATCACTCTCTACAGACTGACTGCTGCTGAACAACACAGGTACCTCACACTCTTTCCCTTTGAAATCTTATTTTTGGATGAGCGCCTAAAATATCTGGGTTTTCATTTGAAGCCAAATGGCTACAAAATGTGCGACTAGACTTGGCTTCTTGCAAAATTGGAAAAAATATTACTGATCTAGAGCCATCGATGGCTCTCCAGAGCTGGTCGTCTAGTTCTCATTAAATATGTTCTGGAGGCCATCCCTGTGTATTGGATGTCACTAGCCTGGATCCCAAAGGGTATTCGGGAAAGAGCTAGGAAGATCTGCTTCCGGTTTCTTTGGTTTGGTCACTCGGATACCTATACAACGCCTTGGGTTCATTGGGAAGGTCTCGCCTTGCCGAAATCCTTAGGGGGTTGGGGCCTCAAACATATTCACACTTTCGCTACATCTCTAGCTACAAAGGTGGGTTGGAGAATTCTCAACATTGAAAATTTGTGGACGAAGGTTATCAAACATAATTATATTGCCCCGGATACACTCATCAACTGGATTCGGAACCCCACAAAGCCTCGGGCGAGGATGTCTATCATATGCAAAGCGGTGCTAGCATCTCTTCCGCTCATCACTCAGGGACTCGCCTGGAAAGTTGGAAACAGGTCTCAAATCCGTATTGGTTCGGACCCGTGGATTGGGTGCCAAAATCATCACAACCTCCCGGATCCTCTCATTCATTTTCTTCAACAAAATGGATTTTTCCATCTATCACAAATTGTCGACCCTCTAACTACCACCTTTTGGCACCAGGGTTCGCTGACTTCGGAGGAACTGAATCTCTCGGCTGACTTTTACAACCACTGGAATGACTACCTAATTGCATTGTGTCTCTCTCATGCTCGTATATCGGACTACCCTGATGATCTCATATGGTCGTCGGCATCAAATGGCAGATATGCCCCAAAACTGGGATACAAACTATTAATGGAACAAAAGCAACAACATGTCGAGCAAAAATGGTGGTGCAAAAGATCTGGAAGTCACACTGCCCCTCAAAATAAAAAATCTTTATGTGGTGCACGCTTGCAAATCAGATCCCCACTTGGGACCGTATTAGGAACAAACATATTGAAGGCCCAAGCTGGTGCATCCTATGCAAACAAGCCGCGGAAACAACTTCCCACCTTTTCCTTCATTGTCTGTTCACAGCAAACATTTGGTATGAGCTGAAAGTCATACACACAACAGCTGGTAAGTGGGAAGGGTAGACTGTTGAAGAGGCTTGGAAACATTGGTATGACTCCTCGAACACTTCTTTCATTCGTGCCTTATCTATGATTGTTATCTGGGGCATCTGGCTCGCACGAAACCAACTGATCTTTCGTGACAAAACAACTGCCCCCACTTTTTTGGTTAATCACAACATCTCGATCCTCTCCCACTTTCCACAGGAGAAATCTCTTCATATTCCCCGCTTCCCCACTGCTGAAATCATTAACCCATCTCTACCCTGGGCCTACTTTTATGGCGCTTCCCATAACAACATCTGTGGAGGGGGAGCAATTCTTTATCTCTCCAAAACTCACTACTACAAGATTCACATGGGGCTGGGTCTTGACACAAACAATTTTGCGGAACTCTATGCTTTAAAACTGCTGCTACTTTTTACATTGGAAATACAATGCATACACTGTATACAAATTTTTGGTGACTCCATGATCATCATAAATTGGGTTAATCAAATACAGATGTGCCACAATCTAGTCTTGAGCACAATATTAGAAGAAACTTTGAGAATTATTGGAATGTTTGACAATTTCACTTGTAAACATGTCTACAAGGAAAGGAATAAGGACGTGGACCTCTTGTCAAAACAGGGCCTAACACTCCCTCTCGGTCAATGGCACATCTTGGAACGGGACAATGATACATTCCATGAACACTACCACAGGTCGTTCATTGAGGAACTTGACTTACATATTTTATGATCGTTTCACACTCTATTCACTCAATTTTTGGGGCACTTGCGACACTCTTTACATAGCACTTTTGTGATATCTCTGGATGTACTTCATGATTGGATATTAAGCTCTCATGGAAGAGCTTGGAACTACTTTTTCTGCATTTTTTGATACTTAAAGCTGAAAAGATTACTATTTGAAAGGGTTCTCTGAAACTCTTATACAGTATGTAATTTGATTATCCTTTAATGAAATTACGCTTTTTTCCAAGGAAAACAAAAAATTAGATATATTTTTAAAAAATTATAATTCAATTTCTCTTAGGGATGAATAATTTACAACAATGTCACTTCAAAACTAAACAAAATGGACCAACTTAATTCACTACAAAAATCTACATAATTTAACTTTTAAATTTATCCATGAAAATAAGATGATGAGAGGCTACACAATATAGAAAATTCCTGGCTAAAACAAGCACTCATATGAAGTTCCATACCATTTACATTGGTCAATATTATACATTATGAATAAAAATCTTATCTATTAAATATGTGTCTTAGTCTTATCATCAATTGTCTCTTAAAAACTAAGAACTATATATATATATATATATATAACAAAAATCTATTTTAAATATATTTCATGTCACTCATTATTATTTTTTAATTTTCCTTAACTAACCCAACTTGTAACTTGTTATTGATATTGGCCAAAAATAATATTTTAGCTAGTACAATGAGAATTGTACAATGATTGACTACAAAATTAATTAATCACAGTAACATTCATAATTAATTAATCAGAGTAACATTCATGATCATATGCATTATTAATAAATTCTTAATTCTTAATAATATTTCTTTGTAATTTATTTTTTATTTAAATCAAACGTCATTATTTTGTAAAACCAACTTGCTATGGTTGACCATACACGTATTTTTAAAAACTGACTTGCTATTGATGTTGGCCTACACTTATTTTATATTTATAGGTAGAAACTCATACAAGTAACTCAATAAGATATTTAATTTAAAAATTTATAGTTAAAACTCAGGTCAGAATTGCAATTTCCTATATTTATAATTAAAAACTCAGACGAGAAATACATTTTAATTAAAAATAAACACATTTAATCAGAGTAACATTCATGATCATATGCATTATTAATAAATTCTTAATAATATTTCTTTGTAATTTATTTTTTATTTAAATAAAACGTCATTATTTTGTAAAACCAACTTGCTATGGTTGACCATACACTTATTTTTTTAAACTGACTTGCTATTGATGTTGGCCCTACACTTATTTCATATTTATAGGTAAAAACTCATATAAGTAACTCAATAAGATATTTTATTTTAAAAATTACACTTAAAAGTCGGGTCAGAATTGCAATCCAATTGAAAATAACATTTTTGTCCTATATTTATAATAAACTCAGACAAGAAATACAATTTAATTAAAAATAAACACATTTTTCATCATGTAAATTATATACATTCCTTGAGGAAGGACACAAATCTGTATGGAACCATGAAGTAAAAGTTATGGGCAAGTTGAAACCATGAAATAATATGGTTACAACCTGCCCATACTGTCCTTCATAAGCAAAATTCTATCTATCTTCTAACAGGTGCCGAAGGAAAGACATAATCAAAATGCTTTGAAATATAAACATGATTTATTTCTGAAATGTTTCCTAATTTAACTTAGCGCCATAAGCATTGGCTAGAGACCAGATGGTGCTAAGACAACTCCTTCAGCCCTGGGCTGTTTATATGTCAAGTGGTGACCTTCTTCCCCTTCTTGTGAGATTGATGGGGTATCTCTTCACTGTTCTTGTAGTAGGAAAGAAGATGAGCCTGTCTTCCTCTACAACCTCCCAACTACAAATACATATAAACCAATGTCATTTCACAACAACAAAAAGGCAACTTCTTTTTTCCCTCTAGAATGCAGACTAAGATACCAACACACAGGAATGTAAAAGAGAGTTCCATGTAAAATCCTACCTAAACAGAGTCACCAGATGATGAAGAAACACTGAGATTTCAACTCTTGCTAGCTCATAGCCCGGACACAGGCGAGGCCCTCCCCCAAAAGGTGTAAAGACGCTTCCAGAGGTTGTAGATGGATGGTTTCCCTGAAATCATTGAACATGTTCGACAATAAAATTGAAATAATTATAAGGTAAATTCATAATCCCTATTGTTGTAGGGATGGAAAAAAGACTTAAAATCAAAATCATCATTATGTAAAAATTGACATTTATATCTCCAATTTTGTTTGGCCCTTTCTCCATGCTTAATAAATTTAGAGTATGATAGTGATTTAGTCTTTCTCCATGTTTAATAAATTCAGGATAAGATGAATCTATGATAGCATTAAGAAGGACTTAAAACCTGATATGTAAACTTTGTATGTATGAAATCAATTGGTGATAGTATGATCAATGCTTACTTGCCACCTCCATGGATCGAACTTCCGAGCATCAGAGTAGAATTCTTGGTCTAGATGAACTGCTCTGAAACATGGAAAAACCAGCCAATCTTGGGGAATATTGAACCCTAATCAACATCAAAATTGTAGCCAGGTTAGGCCAGTTATTGATGTCACTGGTATATCATGAAAACAATAATGCATATGAGCACTTTCTTCAATATTTATACCACACAGTGATTCATCCATACCTTTAATTTCGACATCGCATAAGGCTCTTCTAAACACGCCTGAAATTATATTGGCAATTCTCAGGGTCTCACTGATAACCTGCGGTTACCAAATAACTTTTAACAATCCTTGTTTGTCAACAGAAAATTATTTGCAATGCATGGCAAATAAAGTTGAGGAGGAATGCATGTGAAGAGGAAAGAGGAATTGGGTTGCTTTGCTTGCTTACACACTGAGTAAATGCCATTGACTTGTAATCACTCCACTCCAACCTTTGAGCTCCAGTTTTTCGCTTCCTGATAGCTTCATGCTCTTCCTGCAAAACGGCACTCTATATTTAATGACGGTTTTCAAGTTCCTGAAAAATCTACTATGTATATTTAATAATATCATTCAAATTTTAAGAAAATGTCACTAGCAACTTGTGAAGAGACGGAAACAAAACGAGGATTCATTATTTATAATATAATATGGGAGCCAATCCAATTGATCACTGGTAATAATATTGGTGCTAATTGAAATAGGGAGTTTTTTATGCTAATGGCGCAAGCAAGTTTAATTCAACAAAGCATAAATCTGTGGAGATAAATTAGCAAGTTTGACACAATTCATATAAACCTGTGCAGATAAATTAGCAAGTTTGACACGATTCATATAAACCTGTAGAGATAAATTAGCAAGTTTGACATGATTCATATAAATCTGTGGAGATAAATTAGCAAGCTTCACAGAATTCATGTGAAGCATTAATTTAAAATTTTAATATCCAATTAAAATGTAAAGTGCATTCGCTATTTACTATCACATACTTATATAACCAGTTCCACATAAGAGGAAGGTCTTTATCATTATACTCATGCACCTACAAAACACATCTCACAAATGAGAAAAGCAAACCCAAATAAAAGAAGTTGAAAAGTATGTTTATTATTAGTTACCCACACAACATCTCCCATAGATCATGAGTTCACCTTTATAAAGAGGGATTGAAACAAATTCATACCTCTGGTAAGGCTTTAGGAGCAAAAAGTCATTGAAATCTGATTACCAAAGATAGGGGAGGCTGAGCAAACATTAGCCTAGCATTCTGTAACAGTCTTAAGTTTAGTTTCACTTCAATCCAATTACATTGAGTTTACTTGTAACTTGATACCAAACGAGCAGAAATGTGCATTTTTAGACTCTGGTTGAGCATTGAGTTTACTTGTAACTTAATACCAAACCAGCGAGCAGAAATGTGCATTTTTAGACTCTGGTTGAGGTGGAGGAAATCTCTGATTTTGGTTTTAGATCTATGCCAATTTTTACATCGGTAGGTGTTTATATTTTAGAATTTAGAGTGGACTAGCATCTATGCTTTTCCTAGATCTCACGAGGATGAGACAAGCATACTGTCCAGAAACCCATAATTGGTAGCTGATGCATGTATAACTCTTAACTGATGCATGGATAACGGGCAGTTCAGGGTAGACAACTCATTTAACTAAAAGAAAGTGAGAACGAGTAACAGATAACTTATTCATGGCACTTAACTTATAACCTATTAGTATTCACCAACCACAAGTTAAATGGCTGTGCTAGTTATAATTGAGTAGAAAATGACTTTTTCCAACCATGAACATTAAACTGTAAATAGAACATTAAACTGTAAATTGGGCAAGTGATTACAAAATTGGATTTCAAGTCCCTAGATTAGCATACATATTAAGCTGTCAATGCTTTGCCAGAAAGTGCACTGAATGCTTCCTTGTGGAACTTATATTATAGGCATATTGGGAGATGGGGCATATTAGGCATTTTACAGTCAGGACCTGACAGGCATTTGGGGAGATGCAGTTTAATGCACAGTCTGTACAAAGAATAAGGCACTTCCAGCTGTCAAAACTTTCCTAGAAACTTTAGAAAAAACAAAGCTATGTCGACCCGCAATTGCACCAAGAGAATAGAGGATCCCTTGACTCATTGTCCGCGTGAAACAAAGTGTAAGAAAGTGCATTATCAGGGCAGATCCAATTAAACCGGACAATAAACCTCAAGGCTGCCAACACAATCCAGTTATTCGCGGCTAACATAATCCAGCAAGTGGGACGGAATAAGTTGGTGGGATCGAAATAAATAATGAGGAACGGCCCAGAAAGCAGTGCCGAAAACAAAGTCTCCACAAAGAAAAGAAGGCCCACGATCACGATTTGCCTTTCACCTTTATTTACCAACTCCAACTCCAGAACGGATCGTACATTCCGAAACCCCACAAGCCCAGCCATCACAGACAAGTTCGGCAGGAATTGTGTGGTCCAGGAACCTCAACTTTCCCTCAGTTCCCCACCATGATTTCACTTTTTTCAGTTCGGTGGGTCAGATCTGTCTGATATCCAAAGCCCATGCACGTATTGGGATTCTAAATTCTTTATGTTTGTGGGTAGGGCTAATTAGACATATATAACCCCTACATGCAGCATCTATGGCAGTGTCATCGATGTAAAGGGGAAAACGAAAAAAAAAGATAAGATTGCAAGTACCTTTAATTGGGCCAACGCATCTGGTGTCTCAGTGAGGAACTTGACAGCCAAGGTCATTATGGTGGATGTTGTCTCATATCCAGCAACCAGCAGAGACAAAAGTAGATCAACTATGTGATCATCCGAGAGACCATCAGATGTAGTAGTGCTCTTTTCATTTAGAAGTGCTGCTAACATGTCATAGTGATCGCTGCTCTCAGAATCTCGTCTTCGCTTTAGTACAACCAGTCTCAACTCTTCTGCAACTTTGGCCCTGGCCTGAATACATACAAGCCGGAAATTGGAATTATACTGGGATTTTATTGATCCCATTTTGACACAAACATCTTAAGTGGAAGGAAGAATATTTTATATTGAAGAAATGATATTTTATAGTTGTACAAGCAATTCTAAGAAGCCACTGTAATCAATTCCAAGAGCATAATCATACAGCTCCGTTACTGTTAACATTTAATTTGGTTTCATATACACTTCTGAGCAATATAAATGAGTGAAAACTGACTACCTTCAAGGCCTTGCCATAAGTTGTGAATGGCAGTGGCACTGGTAATGAAAAGAATCCATCAATAAGCTGCAAGTACTCTTTCCTCAGATTCTCAGACCATTGGCCAGGATCAAAGCTCAAAAGCTGCTTCAGTGTTAATTCAAAGGTTATCTGCACAACCCACCAATATTTTAGCCAAAAGAGAGCTTCCATAATACCCTCCAGGCCAATCTTAATCTATTTTCATTTGTGCACTGAAAAGAACCTAGTAGCAGTTATTCAAATATAGAAGAGAATACCATTACTGGCAGCTGCCGTGCCATTTACCTTATTCAAATATAGAATGGAATACCATTATTCGCAGCTGCCATGCCATTTAACTTAAGGTTTGTGTCTACCTGCTCTATGTATTCTATCGATCAATACTCATGCTGTTTTTGAAGTTCTAAAACATCATTCATTAATCATATGGGCTGTGTACCTTTTTAGCTTCATCTTGAATAAGAACGTGATCTTTCCAGCCATCGAGAGTGAGACAGACAAGCTTCTCAATGTCGAACATGAGATGGTCTTTGAGAACAGACGAGTTTGCAAAGCTTAATGTGAGAGAATGCAACCGTTTGTGCAGGTTTCCTTGCATAAGGAGCAAAGAATGCTTCCCAAGTAGATTCGCTATAGAGCTTGGATAACTGCTTGCAAACAGCTTCCCTTCATTTTGCAGTATGAACTTGTTCACTTCTGGATCTGTGGAGAAGATTGTGGGCTTTCCAAACAGGTGGGTTTTGAACACCTTTCCATATCTGCAAAAACTCGAGCAATTCTCAATCTCATAACTGTCCCCTACTATTTTGGTTGAGCACACTGAAATTCCTAATAAATTCATGCAATTAGTTGCAACCAGCCTACAGCAATTTATGCATTGTATGGTTTTGACCACACTTCTATAATACATAACAGTCACAGATCCATCTTAACCCAGGATTTGCTATCCGTCCATATCAAATTCCTAAAAGTCTTCTGAAACATGGAAGAAACCGGTACCTCTATTGACTTTTATAGCAATGAAAACTGAACAGGTAAGACATGAAGGAAACATACCGGGACCTCCTGGTGTCCACAAATGGTTCTGGATTTGTTGTTTTGTAGGCTGAAATTAGCTGGAGAGTCTCCCCTAACAGAGGCCATCCCATGCTTCCAGGAGGCAATCCTTTTCTAGTTCTCCTGCCCTTGCCAAAAAACCATTGCAGAAACAGCACAAGGAAAGTCAATCCTGCACTAATTGCCAATATGGAGGCTCCTTCTAACTTCAGCTGATATGCCATAGCGTATAATGATCAGGCCAGCAACCCTGTACTCTACTGCCACAGGAATAACCAAAATAAAATAACAAACAAGAAAGGAGAATAAACAGCGCCGGCCAGGCTATGAACACAGATTCAAAGCCCAATATATTCTTCCCCCAAAATCAAATATTATCGGCTTCCTTTTCTCTCTTTTTTTAATTCAGAGAGATCATGCATTCTTCTTCGTGCAGAGAGCGATGCAATATTATAAGAGAATTAGGGTTCAAGGTCTTGTAAAATTTGAAACTTCCCAAGTTTCCATGGATGGATTATCTGTGGCTGTGGGTCTGTCTGACATCCTGCCTTCGGCAGACGACAGCGACGTTTCGTGCAGTGTCGGATCAAATGGAGGAGCCAGCAGAGATAATTTCTATACACCTATGTTTTTTTGGTAAATATCCTATGGATTTCATTCCATCGACTTTTCGAAGCTAGCGCCACCCTAGCAAAATCTGGTGGTTCCCTCTCTCTCTATACCTATATGTAGATTAGGCGGAGTATATTCTCTGCATAGTTTTAGATCTGGCATGTACAATTATTCCTCGATTGACCGTATCTGATCGGTAGAATCAATATTGCATGTCTCAATAGGATGAGGGCGTATTTAAAAGGTACGGTATGAATGGCATGGCAAGCTTTAAATATTTGACATATCACACTATCCTGTTTTCGAGGGTAAATAATAAGCATTTTTCAATACAGCATTTAATGTTGTAGTTACAGGATGTGAGTAATTTGATTATAATGTTGTAGTTACAGGATTTGAGTAATTGGAGGATGTGAGTAATTTGATTAGATCCAACCGTTCATATCTTCGTAGCCTTAACATTAAATGTGACACTGCAGGGTGCTGATTGCTCACCACCTAGGAGGGAAGGAAAAATAAGGATTATTTAATTGTCATGTATGAATCATAAGCTCCACCCTAACTAAACTTAAACTTTTGTGTTGGTCAACCTACTTGCTTAGATATTTTTTATTTTATTTTTGTGTATATCAATGCTTTATGGGGCATTTGTAATCATATTCAACAAGGTGGTTAATCATTTGCAAGATCTTGGGTGGTTAATTGATCACTATAATTGTTTAGTAGTAAACTTTGGAACTTGGATGGGTAATTGATTACTATAATTGGTTGAATTTCTAATGAGGAAACTTTTTATTTTGGAAATTATAAGTTCAAAGCTTAAAAGAATGGGGTATGTATATCTCTTTGTATTCATGAGAAGGGTATGTATATATATATATATATATATATATAAACTAAACGGGGTTCACACTGTTAGGGGTTGGCGGGTTCACAGGTGTTTCCTCTGCGGCCTCACTCTTGTGTGTCCGGAGTGTCACAGGTTTTTCCGCTTTCGGTTTTGGGGATTTTTATAACCACAAATATATCATATTTTGCTGGGGTGTCAGTCAACCCGTGAGGTCTTTTTCTGGCTATTTTTGTGGTTTGTGCCGTGGCTTGTCTCTCTTGGGGCACGTATACGGTTGCATTTGGGCGGGTTTGTCATTTGGCTTGTTTGGAACTCATTTTTCAGGGAACTTATCGCCCGTTTTTGGACCTTTTCCAGTGGAACTATTGCTGCAGTTCCCTGTATTGGGATGCCGTTTTCAGCTGTTTGTTGGTCGTTTGTGGGCATTGTGCCGGTGGAGGGGTTTTCGTGCTAGTTTTTGTCCTCTTTACGCATGGCAGTGGGTTGTGACTCGAGGTGCCATATTGTCGGGTGTTGGCTGGGGGGTATTATCATCCCAACGGTGGGATTTTTGTGCCTGGCGATGGGTTTTGGGTGTCGAAATTTTGGTCCATACATGTTGTTGCCAAAATGGAGGGGTCGTCGATTCCGGATGTGGGTGACACGTCCCCATCACCGACCGATTTATGGATTGAGGAGAACGGTTTACTGAAATCGGATGAGTTTTACAAAGAAATGCTAAAAGGAAAGCGGCCATTTGTGTCAAGTGTTGACCAATCTTCCCAAGATGTCTACCACGCATCCAAGAAGGGGTAGTTGTCATCTGTTGTTGGTGGGCAGGCTGGGAGGGACTCGCAGTCTCGTTCCGCGGCTGTTAGGGGGAATATATCCTCTGTTGATAATGGTCGTCGTCGAACTCAAAGGCGTCTTGAGAGGTATCGGAGTCAATCGTGGGAGCACTGGCTCACAATGGGACAGGACGTGGGGTTAAAGGAGCTCGTCGAGTTCAATATGACCACCCTGGTCGGTTGTTTCTCCTATTTTGCCATGAACATGAGGGATATTATTGGTTGGGTAGCTGATACTTGGGGCCCTGAACTAAAATACGTCCCCAAGGTTTCCATCCTCTCTCGTGGTTGGTTTGGCTTCAAATTTCAAAAGGAGGAACATGCTACCTACATACTGGAGAAACGTTGGTTGAAGGGTGTGGGCAGTCTCATGTTGCAGCGTTGGCATACGGATTTTGATTTGGATCGTGCCTCCATCAGGTTTCGACATCTATGGGTTCTTCTGCTCGGATTCCCTTTAGCCATGTGGAATCATGGGGCTTTTGAAGCGGTTGGAAATCGACTTGGTTGTTTTCTGCATTTGGAGCCGGAGGTTTTGGATGGGGTGGACAAGAGGATGGGGTGTTTGCTGGTGGAGGTGGACATCTCGCTGGGCCTTATTGATACATTGCATATTTAATGGAGGGGTCGGAATTACACACAGGTCATAGACTACTGGGGAATTCCATTCCGCTGCTCACATTGCAAGAAGGTTGGTCACCTTTGGCGACATTGCAAGAATTCTACTCGGCAACTCACCCTGTGGGGGCGGATCCGCTGTGGTCTTCGGGCGATAGCAATGACCTCGAGGTGGATGTTGTTGGGGACTTGGACGGTTACTCCAACCGATTCCCTCCTCCGAGCATCGCGAACCTCAATACTATGGGTAAGCTCGAGCACTATGATCATGTTTTTTTCAATCACTAAATGATTTGGAAAATACTTTTATTTGGGATTTGGATTTTAAAAAATGTGTTGATATTGGGACTTCTTCCCTATCTGCTACACTTGAGTTGTCCTCCCATACTGTGTGCTCGGCTGTTGATGTGTCTGAGTCACCTGTTATGATTCTTAATAATTTTACCACTTCTCAGGAGGATCTTGCCTCTCCCTCTACTGATCCCTCCTTTTCGGATACGGTCATTGTTTCTTCTAACTAGTCTCTTCCGACCTCTCCGCGGTTTTCACCCCTATTGTCCTCCCCACCTAAGCAGCATGTTTATGCGGATTCCCCTGTTGAAAACCCACGTACTATATTGATCTTTTCTTTTGTTGATATGGTCAAGAAGGAGCCAATCCCAACCTTTTACAAGAACTGTTTGGTGGAACCAAATTTAGATGGGGTACCGGCAGTTGATGGTCTGCATCTAGACCCTTCTCTTATTTCTAAGGGGACGCATTTTGGGGGGTTAGCTACTGATTTTTCTCCTCTAAAAACCCGAAGTGCGCGGAAGGCTAAGGGTGGTGATAAGGGGGTCTGTGGGGTGGTTGATACTTCAAAGGATCTTTCGGGGATTTCACTCTCTCCTAATTCTGGGGCGCTTAGAGGCATTAAAGCCCTTGCACAGGGTCGCAAATGATCATTTTATCCTTAAATATCAAGGGAGTGGGGGGCTCCCAAAATTGCTATCCCTCAAGCGTGCGTTACTTATCTCCAATCCGGATATTATTCTGCTTCAGGAAACGATGGTCTATGCTGAGAAGGCGAGATCTTTCTTTGCTAAATTAAACCTTACTGGATGGTTTGTGCTGTCAGTGCTAATGGTTTGTCGGGCGGGCTTTTGGCCGCTTGGAACCCTCAAGTTCTGGAATTAAAATCTTTCAACATTTCTGTTGGGATCCTGTTATCTGGGAAGTTGAGAAGCTTTATTGATACTATCAATTTGGTGAATTGCTATTGTCCATACAAGGATCGTGAACAGTTCTAGACTTCGGCCTGCTTTGACCACCTTTTTGCCTTAGACAATTTTCTCTTAGCAGGGGACTTCAATTTTACTTGGGGAGCCTCCAAGATCTGGGGGCGTCAGGCCAAGTTGGATCCCTTGGGGGATTTCTTTAGAGACTTATTTGACTCGCAGCAGCTGGTGGATATCGAACCTTCACCCTTTTCTCCTACTTGGACAAATGGTAGAAGGAATGAGGCACTTATTTCAAAAATGTTGGATTGCTTTTTTGTTGCTTGGAATCTTCTGGATAAATTTTCAAAATTCAGGTCCTGGGTTCTTCATTCTCGCATTAGCGATCATTTTCCTATAATTCTACAACTTGATACTGAGAGATCTCACCAAAATTACCCTTTCAAATTTAATTCAACTTGGCTGACGGAATAGTCTTTTAGATTGGCTGTGATCAGTCATTGGACCAATACTAATGTCTCTGGGGAAATATCTGCTATGGACAAACTAGTGGCCAAGTTACTAAGTTTAAGGTTTTTTATTACAAAATGGACAAAACAGAAGAAGGTGGGGATGGAACTTGAACTTGTTTCGATTGAAAAGGAATTGAGCTTTCTACTGGAAAAATCGGTTACTGACTCCCTTAGTAATGACGATCAAGCCTCCCTTTTGGAATTGGAAGGGTGGAGGTTGAAACTTCTCAGGTTTCAAGAGGAATCTTGGAGACTTGAGAGTCGAGCCCTGTGGATCAAGGCTGGTGATCAAAACTCTAAATTCTTTCATAAATTTGTTGATGCTCGTCGCATACAAAACACCATTTGGGACTTAAATGACAAAAATGGTCGTCATATTTCTAGCCTTGGTAATTTCCAAGCTGAAGCTCGGAGTCACTTTCAAGAGATTTATCAGGACCCAAAGGACATTCCTATGATCGAACAATTTAGGGTGATTTGGGAATATCCAAGATTATTTTTTGATGAGGAGGGAGATGTTATTTTCAAGGAAGTCACTCTTTTGGAGATTGAATCTGTTCTTAAGGGTTTTACTAAGGACAAGAGCCCTGGTCCAGATGGGTGGACAGTTGAACTTTTCATTGACTTCTTTGGCAGTATGGGCCTTGATCTATGGGCTACTGTGGATGAGTCCCGTTGTAAGGGCCTAGTTACTAGGGCTTTTAATACTACTTTCATTGCACTTATTCCTAAGAAATCTCACCTTAAGGATTTTGGGGATTTCAGGCCCATATCCTTGTGTAATATCATATATAAAGTTATATCCAAGATTATTACTATCAGACTCAAGCCTGGCTTATCAAAATACATATCTATGGAACAATTTGGTTTTCTTGAGGATATTAGACAGATCTTGGATGCTGTTGGGGTCACTCGGGAGGTCTTCCATACTGTAAAGACTAAACAACTCAGCTCTCTCTGTCTTAAACTGGATCTGGTCAAGGCTTATGACCGTGTGGATTGGACCTTTCTTATATTATCCCTTATTCATATTGGTTTGCCGTAGGTGGTAGTTAAACGGATTATGGCTTGCATTACTTCTTTGAATTTTGTGGTGATCGTAAATGGGTTGCCTTTGAGTTTCTTCAAGTGCTCTCGTGGTCTCCGCCAGGGGTGCCCACTATCCCCTTTACTCTTTCTACTGACCATTGAAGGGTTAAGTCATCTTATTCACTGGGCAAAGAGAGATGGGAACATCCTAGGCATAAAAGTTACGGAATAGGTCTCTGTTACTCATACACTCTTTGTAGATGATGTCATGTTATTTGGCCCTGGCACTATTTCTGAGTGGCTTTCCTACAAGAATATATTGGATCTCTTCTGCAAAGCATCCGCGATGCTTATCAGTGCTGGGAAATCTTGGTTTTTGGAAAATAATGTGGATATGGCTATCAAAAATTTGGTCAGTAACATCCTCCCTTTCAATTTGAAGGAGTTGTTCGAGGGTACTACTTATCTTGGATTTTTTTTTTAAGCCGACCAATTATCATATTTGCGATTGGCATTGGTTACTGAAATGTTTTGATAAGCGAATCAACCATTGGTGCTGGCAATGGCTCACTATTGGGGGAAGACTTACATTAACAAAATATGTGCTTCAAAATTTGGTTGTGTATTGGCTCTCGCTTAGAAAAATACCAAAAAACATTTTGTTGGGCATTCACAGGCGTATATTTTCTTTCATCTGGTCTGGGGATGGTTCAACTCATAAGTACCATTTGGAAAATTGGCAACTATTGGCCCGGCCGCGGCATTTGGGTGGATGGGCTGTCAAAAATATGGAAAAATTTGACTTAGCTCTGAAAACAAAAAGTTTGTGGTGTTCCCTCTTCTCGGGTTCGGCGTGGAGTTCGATTATCAAAGGAAAATACTTGAAATCATGCTCGGTGGAAGATTCGTTTCAGTGTGGTCCTCCCGGAAAATGTGGTGCTTCAAATATCTGACATGGCCTGCTGGGTTCTTTTAACATATTATCAGATTGGTTGTATTGGCTACCTGGGAATGGTCGGGGTGTTCGACTTGGGGTGGATCCCATCCTGGGGGGCCCTCTGGTTTATCAACTCTCACAGCATTTGATTGGGGTACTACGATCCAGGGGTTACCTTTCCTTAATCCATGCATTGATACGCCATCTGGATGGTTTGGGCCGCACTTGTTGGATCTCAGCTGCTCATTTGGGTCTTACTGGTCATTTGGATTTGGAATGGGACATGTATGTTGTTGGCTTTAACAGTTTGAACATTTCTTTACACGACACCTCTGATCGACTGGTCTGGTCCTAGAATGGCTCCCCGGGGGTTGCTACGGCCAAGTTGGCCTATGATTCCATCCACTACTGGGATAACATATACACTCGGTGGTGGTATCGCAAGATCTGGAATATTCAGGTGCCTCTGAAGTTAAAATGTTTCATCTGGCTTGTTCTACACAATAGTGTGCTTACTTGGGACAATTTGTATAGGCGGGGTTTCTATGGCCCGGGTCGTTGTCACCTTTGTGGTTCTTATAATGAAACTGTTCTACATCTATTTGGCTCTTGTTCAGTTGCTATTGATTTATGGTTAAGGATCGGCCTGATTTGCGACCGTCGATTTCTGTGTGGTTCTGGTAGTTTGGAGGATTGCTATCTACATTGGGGTCGCTCCTTTAAGGACTAGTGGGCTCTACCGTGTTTTGTCTTTTGGGAACTCTGGCGTGCCCGAAACGAGGGGATTTTTGACCGGTTGTGTTTCCATGTGGATGTCATGGCCAACCATGCTATTGCGTCTTTTCGAGACTATAATCCTGGCAGCTCTCCCTATTTGGATACTCCATCTATTCCGACTGAACCATTGCAGCTCATTTATCCTTGCGGGTTTTTTGATGGATCCTCACGGATGGGTGGATCGATCTGTGGGGCTGGGGCGGTGTTACATATCGCGGATAACCAATTGTTCAAGTTGTGGATGCACCCGGAGGCCAGAACAAATACCCGTAGCGAGCTTTTGGCTTTATGGTTGCTCCTCATATTTGCGGTCTATAAGGATATTCTCTGTCTTCAGACCTGGGGCGATTCGAAGGTGATTATTTCATGGGCCATGGGATTGAGCAATATTAATATACTTATGCTCTCTCAATGGCTGGGGGAGACGAGATCCTTAATTGACAAATTTGAGGTTATAAACTTTTTGCATGTTCCTCGGGCTTCAAATCAGTTGGTTGATTCTCTTTCTAAGCGTGCTCTACTTTATGCTCTGGGACACATATTTTGGGAGGATTGGTCTATGGATTCACTGGTTGCTAAGGGCAACATGGACCTTCTTTCTCTCTAGTTTTGATCTACTATGTTGACGGCTTATATTTGTCTACATCATCTACAGGTTTCTAGTGCATATGGTTGATCAACTACTAGTTGGTTTACTGTATCCTTTTGGTTCTTTGTCTGAGCTGGTGTTTGTCCTACTTCGGATGATCTATCCTTGGATACCTTGGGTGGTCGTATTTACTATTTAACATTTTATGTTTATCGGTTTACTTGGACTATATGGACTCTGGTTATATGTCCTTCTTTCTTATCGTTCTGGTTGGTCGGAATTCATTCTTTGCCCATTGTTTCGCTTTGGCGGATGGACTATTTTTTGTTATTTTGTATGTCCTCGTCGTTCTGGTTGGTCGGTCCTGTCTTTTTCCCATTGTTTCGCTTTGTCAGATGGGTTGGTTTCTGATATTATGGTTTGTGGTCCATGTCTTTACATTGGATGGGTTTTTGTACAGTTTGGGTAACTTTGTTTATCTCTTCGTGATGGGCAGTCTCCATGTCAGGTGTAACCATTGATACTATTTGCTTCTATTAATAGTATGCTATTTTTATTGTGTAGAAAAAAAAATATAAACAAAACAAAGTAGTTTACATAATAGATAATATATACCCTCTTGACATTTTATTGTTTTAATTTTTTTCTATTTTTTTCAAATTAATCTAACAAAAATAAGATTAAATAAAACTTTGACACTAATATGTAATGTTAAAATACCCAAAATGAACCACTATAACCATAAATCAAAATAAAATAAAATAAAAAACAATCGATACCAATATGTAATGTTAAAATACCCAAAATGAACCACTATAACAATAAATCAAAATAAAATAAAATAAAAAACAATGAAAAATAAGAAGCGGTGAGGGCAATTGATGGTTTAAGTTTATAAATTTAAAATATAAAGGAAAACATTTTTATGTGGTTCTCTATTAAGAAAGAAAAGATAAATTTCATTTTGACAATAGATTTGATGATAACAAGTGAATGAGGTGGAGACTTTTAATACAATTTTCTTTCAAATTAATATTAATGAATATAATTTTTTTATTTTTAATTTAGTGATGAGTCATTATGAGTAACTAACAATTCTTAGTAATTTAGCTACAATTTATTAATTAATAAAATATTATATTTATAAGTTTATAAATAATTAATATACAAAATAGATTGTGTATAAGTTTACATCAATTTCTTTTCATATTCTCATATTGTAATAAATTATAGAATTTATATTTTCCCATGGAAAAATAATTTATTATAAATCTAAATTCATAATTTTATATAATGATGTACAACATAAGTTATTATAAATCCAAATTCATAATATTATATAATGATGTACAATATGATAAGAAGCATTTCTCCTATGCTTCTCAGACATATTAATAAAAAAATCTTCTCCATTAAAAAATTGCTCATTACTCATTTTCCAATTCATCTTGTTGTTGATCACAACACCTAACCCAAACATGATCCCATCAACATAGCAATTACATTATTTGTAAGTACGATCATTTGAATAAAATAAAGATATATTTATTTAAAAGCTTATGCATCGTTTGGATCCTCTAAGAGCTCAACAAGAAATGTAGGTGTTCGCTGAAATAAGAGTCGGAAGCTAATAATGAGAATTACCTTTGAGGCCTTAGAAGTAGGAACATCAAATTAAAAGTGAAAGAAAAAAGGTATTTTGTTCTCTGACTTATATGGAAAATAACTTTCTTCTCATACCAATCATATTGTTGGATATATGTGATGATAAACTCCTAGTAAGTAAAAACTGATATCTACACTAGGTTAAATCTCCACCCAACTTTTATTTGCATCATATGTGAAGCAAATATGTAAAATCTTTAAGAATAGTCCAAGAACTATGCTTTTTAAGTACTCTAAATATTAACCATCTTCAAATTTAGAATAATAGTGAAGCATAATTGACCAAGTAAACCATACAAGAATTAATATTTGCATAGAACAACACTTCTTTATATAGTAATTAAATTTAGGCTAACCGCCACATTATTATGAACTACTCGGCCACATTCTAATCACCATGGTAATACAAAACCATTAAGATCATCGTCTAACAATCACATTAATGAAAGAACATTAAAGACTTACATAAATTACATTAATGGTTAATAAAGAGATACTAAGTTGAAATTCATTATGATAAAATCCCCCTTAGGTTCATTTGAGCATAACGAATGAAAAGTGGAAAATGCATATTTGACCAAGTAAATACTACATCCCTCAATATTCAGTTGGGAAAGATGTGCAAAAGAAGTTGCCCAAATAAACATTACAATAATCTCACTTAGTGTTTAATTAGGTAAGGAAAACTAGAATGGCCAATGCTAGCAACAACAACCTAACCATGGTCAAATCCCACTAGCATGGTTGGTTTCGACGGGCCTCATTTTGCATGGCGACTCGAGTTCGAACCTTGAAAGGTAGTTGGGAGGAGACACTTAAAATCCATTCATGTTATGGGTTGGTGCGGCTCATTCCGGGTGTGATCCCTGGGTGATTCTGACGACTTAGATGCCCCTGAGTCTCGATTTCTTAGACCATAGGCTAGTCCCGCAAGTCATGGAAAAACTAGCAAAAAAAAAAAACTAACCATGATGAGCTACAAATAAGCTCACAATCAAGAGCTCATTTGTAATAATGTACCCTACAAAAATCCTTAACATGATCATCTATGAAAAATAGTGAAGCAAGCTTAAATGGAGAGCCTTGATTATGAAGTATAGTAACCTTTGGGAAACCAAGAACATCTTCCTATTTGGTAAAGCAAACATAAGTTTCCATAAATGAGAGAAGCACAAGCAAGGCAAGAATGAAAATTCAAAGTCAAAGTGTTGCTAATTAAAAATCTCCAAAATGGACATAGAAGATTAATTGAAATGGATACACAATTTTTCCTCCTTTTTTTTGGTGTTTTAGGGTGAAGGTCAAAGTGGTGGAATTATAGAGGTCAGTTTCATGGTAGACTTGAAATATACTAAGGGTCAAAATATAAAACTACATATTTAGGACCCAAAAATGCACGTTTTGGGGTCAAGAAAAGTTGCAATTGGTGTATTTGATTACTCCTGTAGTTATTACACATCAATATATTTCCAAAGGTTCAAAGAGCACCTCAATCACATTTTTTTATGAAAACATGATGGCGTTTTGAAGCTGGCCTATGTTTTGACCATCTTAGTACTAAGTGGAAGTCTTGTCTGCTTCCATAATTCACATAGATGGAACTATCCATATATGGTGTCTAAAGGATATTCTAAAGGCTCACAAACCCTAATCAATAGTTAGTGAATGCAAAAGCACTAACTCTAACCCTAATATCTTTCAAGACATTATCAAAATCGAGTTGCAAGGGAATAAAGGGGTTTCATTCCTATTACAATGATTTACTCTTCCATTATTGAGTAGAGCAAAGGAATGGGATATCGAAGCATAGAAAAAGAAGTAGGTGATCTTGTAGTATCCTATTCAAGCCACATTTTCCATATGTCCATAGAGAGTGATTATATTTCTTTGAATTTTGCATTGAAAATTTGAGAATAGAAGAGCAAGGCTTAGTTCTTAGTTCTTGTTGGAATTTTTACCCTAACGATTTTCTCTAGCCTGGCACATTTTTTGTTTTCAATGTGTTAATGGTGTGTTATTTTTACTAATGTATGTTTTCTCTTATTTTTTTTAATGTTTTTCCTAAATAAAGTGACATGCTTCTAATATTATAACTTGAATATATGTTTTTATTTCTCAATAGAGTAAAACCTTATAGTTTGTGTAGTAGTATATTGAGATTTATTATTATGAGATGTCTTATGGAATATCCACACCATTTACAAATCATATTGATACTAGAGAGGGTTGGGTTTTTTTGTGGGATAGTTGCAAGATCTACAGATTAACATAAGGATGTAAAGGAAATTAGCTTCAATCCTTGGCAATGATAGTTGTGTAGTATTACTCCAAAGGATATCGTGTATGAGACATTTGCAAGACTAGAAGATCAAGACTTGAGGGTCTCCAGGAATATGACAACATTGATGTAATTTCTAGAATGTGAGTTGAGACCCTTCGGAGAGCTCACATTATAATGAGAAAACTGTCTTTATTGATAAACATGAAGACAACAAAGAGTCAGAGAAAGAAAAGTCAAGCTCCAATAACATATATTCCCATCCTTTATCTAAAATAGAAGACAAAGTGAACATTAATACCTATCAATGTGACATTGATTATGTGAATTTGGATCATTGATTTTGATAGTTATAGGTCTATTTTAGTGTGCATAATGTGAAAGAGTAGAATACGATATAATTTTCCCAAATTAAGCTAGATATTCATGCCAAAACTTGGTGGGAAAGCTACAAAGAGACACTTAGATTGGAGACTGGTCCACCAACAATTAAGTGGGAGGTGTGTAAGGATCTCATCAAGTCCCATTTTTATCCTATACAGTATAAAGAGAAGCAATACATGATTTGTTTGCACTACTATTGATGAAAACAATGGCATCTTGTGCAAGAGTACACTATTGAGTTCATAAAACAATGAATTCATTTGGGAATATCTCCTAATAACTTGGATGTAGTTATCAAATATTTAGGTGGTATGAATAGTCAATTAAAAGGGTAAGTGATGATTTTTTAACCTAAGTCCATTAATGAAGTTAGTGTGTGAGAATAGTATTTGGACATGGACAAGAAGAAGGACTTTCTAGGTGGTTCCAAGCAAATGAATCCATGGAGCATTTCTAAGTAGAAAAAAAGAAAGTGGAAAATAAAGGGGAGAAAACTATTGCTACTATACATCAATACAAGGCCATTAATGAAGGTGGATGGAGGAGCTCCAGACCATGGTATTGAACCATGACATTTGATGTGGGAAACGTAGACACCTCTTTTTACAATGGCCAGTAAACTAAAGTGCTTTAGGTTGATTGTTGTTCAAATGCTTTACAATTTGAAAGAAACATATGGATGTTAAGATAATAGATTTACGTCTTTGTTAAGGTATATATTGTGATGTGTACTATGTTATAATTTTATTTATGAGTTCTTAAATCTTTTCATCTTTTTAGTTTTTAGCTAGTAGTTAATGTGGGTTGTGTTTGACTTGTTGTAGGATAAATTGTTTCCATCAAATAATGTACTTCCTAGTACATATAATTATCCTTAAAAATTATTGATTAATTTGGGAGTTGATTACAAAGTATATCATGCATTTCCAAAATATTGTATCCCATATAAAGGACAACATAAAGAAAAGTTTGTGTGTCTAAAATGCAAAACAAGTCTCAAAAGCTCAAACGTAAAGGGAAAAAATGTCCCACAAAAACTAGTATGCCACTTGCCCATCATTCCAAGGCTGCAACACATGTTTCCAATTTTAAATATTAGGTAAATATATGGATTGTCATGCCAAAATTATGAAAGAATATTGAGAAAATGATAAAGTCACACAACAATACAAAACATGCATAGCATGAGCTGATCTAGCCTTCTATCTTAATAAGCAACAAATAACATGAACATGAATAAAATGGAGATAAGAGAATAGACAAGAGAACACCAGATATACGTGGTGAAACCCCAAATGAGGAAACATCCAAGGGAAGGTTGAAATATTCTTAATCATCAATAATATCCAATCGTACAATATAGCTCCCACACATGAGCATCACATCCCACTGCATAATGAATTCCTGATTAGTTTACAATGACTCCTCACCTCATTATTTACCAAGAGGTAATAGAAGAATTGCATCCCATAACACATGTGGGATAAATGTAATTTCAGCTCTTTATATATAAAATGTAATAAGAGTAAATTATTACAAATTACATGTGGGATAACTCTTTTACATAATATTGGACATTATTACCTTCCAAATACATTCAGTCATCATTACATATTCCAACACCCCCCCTTAATGATGATTGGGAGATATAATACAAAAAATGGAGGAAGATGGCATTACATATCATCCCCCTTGATGGCAACTTCTAGAATGTCCATAAGCTATGAATAAAAAACACACTTCGCCTCATGGAGTAGATGAAGATAACAACTGCTTCTCAGTCAACCATGAAATTTCACATGAACCAAGTTGTATGATAAACTCTACCACAATAGTGTATGGCCAATACAACATAACATGTGGAAACAAACTCCAACAACATAATGCCTAGATCTAAAGAGAAGCCTTAGCGTCTACTAGATCCAACAGCCAAATGCCTAGAACATGTGGCAAGAGATCCAATAGCAAACTGCCTAGATCTAAAGGAGAAGCCATAGTGGCTACTAGATCCAACTGCAAAATTCCTAGAACACCACAACAAACATCACAACCGAAAATCAACTAATAGTTGAAAGATGCAATAAAACTTTGCAATAGGCCTCATCATGAATAGAAGACCCAAATAGTCTACCATCGAATACGATATTGTGCAGATAATCATCATGACGTTAACAGTAGAAGATGGTGCTTCATTACATCATATCTGGAATATAGTGATTGAGATTACATTACATTCCCCTTGAAGGACAACTTCAAACATCTGATATAAAGAAGCAAATAGGATCACACTTTGCTTCCAAGGATGATCTGATCAACGAGGAACAATGTTGAATGAACATAGATAATCAAATCATATGCTTAAGATAGGAAGGGATGATAGAACCAAGCTTCCCCATAAATATTCACAAATACATGGGAAGTGAAGTACACAAAGAGCTAATCTGCACAAAGAACTTCCAAGAGTAAAGCATAAACATGATAAGCCCAAGAAATGATATATGAAATGATGACATGAGATTTATCAAGGCCATATAACTATTGAGTAAAAGGTGATCGAAATAAACATGACATGATATATAAAGATGGATCAAAATGTTTAACATGATAAACATATAACAAATTAGGATCAAATCATGATATCACTTAAAAAAAATGAAATGACTAGTCATTAAGCATGGGTTAATTTCTTGTTTTCATGTTAACATGCAAGAGATGAATGCCCTGAAAATGTCAATGCTTCCATATAGGAGTGTTAGAGACAATCAACACAGGAACTATATACAATTTTGCAATACATGATAAAGAAACTAAACCCTATTAAGAACGGATAAGCCAGTACGATATAAGACATGATATCACATAGATTCAAACATTGATTTTACTCAAGAAAATAGCAAGAGAAAATATGATCATATATTAGAAGATATCACATAGATGAAAAAATATAGCGATTGAGCACTTGTTAGAATAGTGAGCATTAGATGGTTTCTTGTTGTTATCATTAAAAATCTAGAGATGCATGCTCCTAAAATGTCAAATAATCATCTACCACACAAGTAGGTTAGTGACAAATTAATGGGAACAAGCTCCAACAACATGATAAAAGAAGCTACACTCTAATGCGAAATAAACAAGAAGCTAATGACTAAAAGCATATGCAAGATGTCCAAATTAGTTAAATTAAACACTAAAAAATTGGATTTAAAAAAAGGAACATCTAAATATGCAAGAGAATAATGAGCAAGATATGATACCATGTGAGAAGCATCATCATTATGAGAAGAGTGAGACTATGTGAGAATATTGAGCAAAACAAATTGATCAAATAAAACAATGATATCACTTATAGATATGAAAATATAGCCATGAAGCAACTAAGTCCTAAGCATAGGTTCATTTCTTGATGTCACCATTATCATACTAGAGATCCATGTCCCTGAAAATGTCAAAACATCTTCCACACAAGAAGGTTAGAGACAAGCAAAACATGAACAAGACAACCTCTGTAAACATGATGAATAATAACAAAAACCCTAATGCAGATAGATCAAGAAGCTCATGACAATAATTTCAAGATAAGAGATGAACAAAAACTGAACTTTTCACCAAAACTGAATCCCAACAACTGCTAAAAGATGGATTTGTAACTCTACAGTAGAAAATCAAAAGCAAAAAAACATAAAATTTAAAATGCACATAACGTGGTCAACATTTCCTGGAATTTTTAATGTTTTCGGAACTAGAGAAGTTTTTCTTCATCCACCTACTCAAACATAACATAAATTTGGGCACTCTTTCAAAAGATATTCGCTTTGAAGTTCACACGGTCGTCATAAAAAAAACTAGAAAATAACTAATTTTAAAATAGTGATATCTCCACCTCTCGTACTCCAAAGGAGATGAATATTTTTTTGAAATTGAATATTATTGCAAGAGGAACGCAAATATGCAATTTGTTTCTTCAAAAACTGCACAATTTTTTTAAAAAAATGATATGAAAGTCGTCACCCAATTTTACCTTAAACACTTCTCCACAAGGGTTAGGATTTGAAAGAAAACAATCAAATATGTAGTATAAAGCTCAAATCTAAAAAGCTACCACTTGGGTATTGTAGATAGGGTCCCAAAAATACAAAATATGAAGAGATCAAGTGAAATCATGAGAAAAATGTTGCTTAAAAAAACAAAATCTAAGTTTTTTACTAAAGAAGGTAGAATGCAGCGACCTGCTCTGATACCATGATAGAATATTGAGAATATGATAAATTCATACAACATTAAAAAAAATGCATAGCATGAGATGATTTAGCCTTCTATCATAATAAGCAATAAATAACATGAATATGAAAAAATGGAGATAAGAAAATAGACAAGAGAACACTAGATATACATGGTAAAAGCCTAAATGAGGAAACGTCCACGGGAAGGTTGAAATCTTCTTAATCATCAATAATCTCCAATCTTACAATAGAGCTCCCACACATGAGCATCACATCCCACTCCATAATGAATTCTTGATTAATTTACATTGACTCGTCACCTCATTATATACCAAGAGGTAATAGAGGAATTACATTCCATAACACATGTGGGATAAATGTAATTTCATCTCTTTATATAATAAAAGGTTATAAGAGTAAATTAATACAAATTACATGTGGGATAACTCTTTTACATAAGATTTGTAATGCCCCGTTTTGACATTTCTACCTAAACTATTATTATATGTTGTATATGCTTGATTACGAGACTTCGTCGGTTGACGACACTGTGGACATATGGTTCTATTATTTTGCCGATATATATATGTGTGTGTGTGATGATAGTATTATGATCGGTAGTCATGTTTAGATATGTATCATGTGTTAATTATGTCAAATATATGGAATTTACTGAATGATGGGTACGTGGATACCGTTACAATTATATGTTGAAATAATGAATGTTATGCCAGGTGCATGGCGAATGAATGAGTTTATTGTTGTTATGTTATGATGAAATATATGTGTGTACATCTCGAGGATTTATGCACGATATTCTATATTGTATGTCGAGGACTGACTTACAGGTTGAAACGGCTAAGTGATAGCTGGATCCTACGAGGTGGGAGGGCCTCGGGGACACGGACTTCGAAAGATAAAATGGTATGCGAGTGATGCATTGTTTACTTTTGTATGGTTATTATGCTGTTTATTATGATGTATGTTATGACATGGGTGGGGTAGGGTTTCATGAAACTCAATCGCCCAGATTGGTTATACGATGACAAACCGAGTACAAGTGCAACGCGGTTATTATGTCGGGTAGACATAGTCCCTTGTTCCATTAGGGGGGTGGAGGCTTTACCCACCGTTTATCCCCGAAACCCAGAGTCATGGGAGGGATGTGCTACGGCGCGCTCCCCAAGGTGTGTGATGATGACTGGTGGTTGCCTGCTGGGGAAGCTTGGTCGATGTAGTCGACACTTCCGCTTACGGGTTCTAGCTGGAACCGGTCATGACTTGACATTCCAGGGTAGTCCAGCAGAGGACAGGATAGGATGTGGAAGTTAGTGATGATGTAGGTAGATAGGTGTAGCGTGAAGTAGGGGTGAATACAAGATCTAACTGTAGGTGTGTAAAACCCTTGGATTGAGTATGTGTCGTAACTCAGTAATGTATGAATTGTCGTAATTTAATAAAATTTCAGTTAATAAAAGAATGTACCTCGCAAACTATGTTTAAACCTGTCTCGGTAAACAATAAGTTTCGTGATTTTGATTGATGTGTGTGCGATTTATTACTATTAGTGTACTTACGCGAGGTATGTAAGCAGTAGCTACGCTTACATAACTCGCCTACATATTTATAAATTGCATGAAATAAAAGTGAACTATAATGTTTAGGCATTAATTACGTTGTTACTACTTACCTAAATAGGAGATTAAGTTAATACGTCAAGTTAGTAAATTTTGGATTTATAACTGAATAAGGTAATAGAGGAATTAGGTGGTAATAGAAGACGGTTTAGTAATAGTGTTGATTATTGCCGATTAATGTTAGTAACATTGATTAAGGTTAGTCATTGATTGATTAATGATTAATATTGTTGATTAATGTTAAAAGTTGTCGATTAATGTAAAGAATATAGATTGACGTAATTATCGTGGATTAACGTTAATAATACTGAATAATAATGTTAAATATTGTTGATTAAGGTTCGTAATGTTGATTAATGTTAATCGTTATGAGTTAATGATTAATAGTGTTGATTAATGAACGAACTATGGATTAACCTAAGTAACAACTAATGTAATTGTTTAGTAATGATTGATTGATTTTTAATGAATTTAATTAGTTAGGGGTAAGGGTTAAAATGTTAAATGGTTATTGTAATATTAATTAAAGTAATATTAATCTGATAGGTTAGTATTAATTACAAGGTTAGTTAATTAATTAAAACATATGGATAAGAATTAATTTATAATTATTAATTTAATTATGATCATGTCTAAGTTAATTAGAACCTAGGGTAAATTGAAAATAGATATATTATGCAACTTATAAACAAGTGTCGGAATGCACATTTGTAGTTGTTTAATAAAAATGATGAATTAATTATAAATTAATTATGAAACATTTAATTATGAGGTCACCGAGAGTGGACTAGTAATTATTGGGGTAAAACGTGTAAGTGTAAAACATTTGTGATTGGTGTAAAACTTTAATTTTATAATATAACATTTTATTAATTATTAATTATTATTTTGAAAAAGGGAAAGAATATTAGAATATTGCCGAGAGATTGTCGGTTGAGTGGAAAGCACTTAAGGTTCAAAGATGAACCAACCCTGAATTTAATTTAATAATAACATAATACAAACTTTGGTTTATGAGTCAAATGTTGGGGGCTCGAGGAGGACTGACTTGGGATAAAATTTATGAGGAGGATAGGGGTAGTTAAGATAGGAGGAGTCGGTGGAAGGAAGAGGGGGATAAGGTCGAGAAGGGAAGGAGGAGAAGGGGTCTTCTTCACCTTGCAGATTTTGGGAGAGGAGGGAGAGCAGAGACAGCAAGAGAGAGCAGCAAAATGAATGGGGGTTCTTGTTGGAGAGTTTGCAGAAGGGAAATACCGGTTGGCTTGTACTCGGTTTGGGCTCGGGGGTCCAAAGGGGTACCTTTGGAGCTGGGTGGTCGGCGAGACCTCGTCAGTTGGCAGGGTGGCATACTTGTTTGGGCAGGTTGAGTTTCAAGGGTTTGGAAAGATATTGATTGCAGGGCAGCAAGTAGGGAAACAGCAAGCAGGGTAACAAAAGACGCAGCAACAAAAGGGGGATCTACTAGCTATCTACAGGTATTTTTCTAGCAGGTATATTTATCATTCTACTCTATCAAATTATTATTTCCAGTTATATGCTATATGTTGTTGCACCTGCACATGAGAAGTAAATGTTAGAATTTAAATATAAACTTTACGTTTTTACAGACATGAAACTTAAACATAATCCACAAAATAGAAACTGAAATTTGACAAAGTTTGTACACCAAGTTTAAATGAATAGTTATTGATAAACTCAGAAAATCCAGGACCGGGGTCCTACATATGGTATCAGAGCCATGGTTCCAAATCTGGAACCAGAGGGCTCACTACAGTGAGAATACTTGTAGTAAAAAAAAAAAAAAAAAAAAATTTCTTTAGTGTAAAATCGTGGAATTAGGTGCTGAGCAAGTGGTGCTGAGCAACTTCCGAGCAGAAGTCTTGGACTAGTTTTTACACCTGTCAAAGAAGAGGACATTAGAGGTAGTGAACCATTTGGAACAAAGTAAAACTTTAGAAATTCAAACTAGATTTACGAATATAAAGGAAATTATCTGTATGAAGTTTGAACCTAGTGTTAATTTAAATTTAAACTAAGCCAATACATTTTTATGAATATATATATATGAACGGACATTGTTAAGTTTAAAAGATAAATAAATAAATAATTTTAAAACAACCAAGTGAAACCCTTACTTATATATATATATAATTTTTCATTTCTGAAAACAAAATTATATAAATAAGAAAGATGAAAAAAAAAATATAGTGCAAACTATATTATATATATGTATAAAGGTAAATTTTTTTTTTTTTTTTTTAAATGACATTTTCTCATAAATATATATACATATATAAACTATAAACAAGACATTTATATATATAAGAATGTTTAAATTAATTTAACTTAAATTTAAATTAACATTAAACAAACAAACAAAATAACGAGATTTGCAATTTTAAATCAAATTGAAAAATATATATATATATATTTAAAACGAAACTAAAACAAGCAAACAAAAGAAAAATAAATAAAAACTTGTAAATTGAAATAGTTGAAATATAGGACTCGAATAAAATAATTGTAAGAAAATTTATGTGTGCAAAAAAAAACAAAAACGAATGAAAATAAATTTGTGTTTCGTTTCATTTTTTTTTTCTTTGCGTTAGAATTGTTGGGCCAAACCCAAAGGGCTGCGGCCATGGCTTGCCGGCCAGCGGCCAGGCTTGCAGCCTTGGTCTGCGGCCAGGCTTGCGGCCTTGGTCCGCGGCCTCGGCGCAGCCAGGGGCGTTGCCCGGCTAGCAGCCTTGGCCCGCGGCCTCGGCGCTGCCCAGCTTGCGGCCTCGGCGCAGCTAGAGGCGCGGCCTCGGCCAGTGGGGCGAGAGCCCTGATATGCGAAGAGGAGAGGGAGGGGCGCCCAGCTGGGCTGCCTCCGCTCCGAGCTCCGCCCGGGGAAAAAGAAAACCTTTAAAAAAAAAAAAAAACACAAACCCTTCTTAATAAGTAAATTAATAAGTAAATCAATCCTCGGAAACCATCTCTAAATCTCTCTCAACTAAGCAAAATAATTTTTTTTAAACAAGCTTCCGGTGCCATCAAATTTAACTCGAGCTGCCATTGATAAGGCCGGCCAGCAGCAGCAGGCCGCGCGACCATGGGAGCTCCGCCAGCAACACCGCGGAAAAAAATAAAAATAAAAAGGGAAATATAAATAACTACCAAGAAAAAAAAAATTATATATATATATATATAATACAGTGGTAAATTTTTTTTTTGAAGAAGAAGTTTAATAGAAAATGCATCTTAGCACGGCCGGCTCCGGGGAAAAGCCATCTAATGGGTGCAGCCCCTGTGTAAAAAAAAAAAAGAAGAAAAGGAATGGGTGTCTATACAAAGATTACATTTTACTCATGAAAATAAACTAAAATAAAATTTACTTATAAACAAAATATATAATGAGAAACTTGAATGTGCAGAGAAGGCTTGAATGTGCAGAGAAGGCAGGGGGGGCAAAGGAGAGCCATACCTGCTAGCCATGCTTTCTGCGATGGAGCAAGGCTCTCCCTAGCTATGGCCGCCCGGGAGGAGCTTCGCCTTGGCAGAGGGTTTTGCCGCACCCAGCAAAAATGAACCGTGAAAAATGACCACAGCTAGGGTTTTGTCGGTATAAATAGAAAAATATTAATATTTTAATGCATGGCCCGGGATGACCAGGGGAGGCCGCGTGGGGCTAGGCGCGTGGGGCTAGGTGGGTGAGGTTAGATTAGGGTTCAATTAGATATTAATCATGGCTTAAGGTAAGGTTAATTATAATAGTTGATTAATGTTAGTGTTAGTATTAATAATTATTATAATCTTTATTGTTTAAATTATATTAATAATTAATTAATGTAATGTTAGAATAATATTAATATAAAATATGCTAAGTAATTAATTACACTAAGTAATAATTAAAATTTTATACTAATTAATTTAAGGATAATTAGTAAAATAATCTAATTTAAGATTAATACAATTTTGAAAATTATGGTTAAGGGATGTTCAATGAAAATAAAAATAAAAACTATACATTAATGATTAATGTATAACTATGTTATAGATTCAAGTTTTAAATAAAAAAATAAAAAAAAATTTATTAATTAATTAAAAATTATAATAATAATGCTAATGCTAATTAATTAGTGTTAATTAAGGTTAGTGTTACTTAATTAGTGTTAGCATGTAAATTAATTATTGTTAACTAAGACAAACTAATTAGTTTTTTTTATTATTTTATAAAAAAAAAAAAGAGAGGGGGGGGGGATTGAATTAGCACTGAATAGATGATCTTGTTCTCGAAAATGTCCTTCTGTCGAGACTTCGACTGATAGTCGAAGGGGTGAGACGGTCACAGAATCTTGAAAATGATACACCGGTGGGATTAGCATGATGAGCTGAATGATAGGACACAATTAATTATTTAAATTCATAAATACAATAATAGAGGGGTATAAAAGATGATTATAATTGTGAAGTTAGATGATATGATGTTTAAAGTTAGGTGATATGAAAGGATAGTAGAAATCGTCAAAATGACGAGGGAGGATTTGGTAGGATCGACAAGATAAAATAACACATTAATGCTTTAGAAAATGACATTTCCTTTGGTGCTGACATGACATTTAGTCATTCAATGAAGCGTTATGGTATTGAAAATTAATATTAACATGTATTCGATAGAGACAAGTTATATCAAGTTAATTGAAATTTAATCGTTTAGATTAATAAAGTATAATTCATGTGATATTTATTAATCTACTTCCTATTGCAAAGTGGTTAAAACGATGTTATTTGGATGAGTAATAATATAAAAAAAGAAAAAGAAAAAAAAAAGAGGATAATATCGGCATTGTGTAACATTTATATGTTAGATAAAACGATAAATTAAATAAACTTATAAATAAATAAATAAGACAATTACATAATGTAAGGTATCTATATAATGATTGTTACCTCCTTACGAGTAGACGAGTGTATGGTTAAGCTAAATATTAATGGAATCAATCCATACATCCATTAGAGTGGTCACCTAAGGGAAATTTCAATTTTAATTAAGCCGAAGGAAGTCATCTCTAAATAACTAAAGTAAGATTTAAATATTGTGACGAGAAGGGGGCATGGTCACCCCATTATTAAAAATTTTTTTTTGTGGAAAGAAGGATTAGTAAGGGCAATGAATCCCAGGGGGGTTGGAGTATGTTAAGGGGTTAGAGGCCATTATGGTTAATATAACGATAGCACAATGCATAACTAAATCATTACAAGGCATAGTATCACAGGAGTGAGAGAAGGGTATTAATGAGTAACATGAGGATGACTCAAGGTGATTAAATAGCACGTGTAATGCAAATTATGAATGAGAATATGTGGTGTCGATAAGGATGAAGAAGTTATAAAAATAAAAATAAAAAAATAAAATAAAATAATTTTTTTTTCAAGGCACACAGTTATGAGGGTACCAAATATGCTACAAACGATAAGGTATATAAATGGGGAAATAAATAATAAAGAATAATTTCAAGTAATTAGTGCAATTGAAAATTATGTTATAGATATAGTAAATGCAAGAATTAACATAATCGGTGTAGGTCGAGGATAATAGGTGTATGGTAAGATGAGCACCATTATGATAGTCATTCAAATAGTAAGAGGGGAATAATGATCAACTTAAGTCAAGACAAGGGAAGAGAGCGATTCAGGTAGCAAGAAGACTATAATGAGTAGGTACATAGGATAAAATATTCCTAATAAGGGAGCAATCCCTAAACAATGTACATATGGACCCGATGGTGATAAATGAAATCATTATTATAATACCAGTAGATAGGAAGATAGTCTTAGAAATTGAGGCGTGAGTCAATACAATATAAGATGTTTTGACGCAATCGATGCAACGTAAGATGTCTCGATGCATTAGAGGGTAATGTGCTTATGTATTAGTACGAGGAGCACCTATGAGGTGGATTGCATTGATAAATGATATTTATGAATGTGCACGAAATAACTCATATCAATATATGAGAGATTAGGGTCGTAATGAAGGAAGAAGGGGGGGACTATCGCCACATAGGAAGATAGGGTTATGCAAAGAGAGTAAACAAATGATAAAAAAAAAGTTAGTAATTATACTATAATTATGGGGTGAAGTAATACAAATTTTTTGTAAAGGTGTATATATAGACAAGGAAATATAAGTGGCTTAATCATAAGTCATGGAATTCTCTATCCATAGAGTTATCGAGGAAACAAAAGATTAAGGTGGCACAAATGCAATTTAGGCATTAACTTAGTCCCTAACTGGAAGAGTATAATGACACACAGTGTAATAGTGAGAGATTGCGACAACTAAAGTAGCTGGCAGTAATAATAAAGGGAAGATCATAATAGATGAATATGTGCATGTTTCATCAATACATGGTAGGACATAAAGTTAATTTTGGTACGTCGAGTTAATACATGATCTTCACCTTCACTCTTTAAGGATGAATTAAAATCCGATTGACAATAGATAGGGTTGTAAAATTGTAAAATTTTATGAGGAGCCTATATAGTCATGCTAGTAGGAAATTCGTGAGGATGTGATGCTATCATGTGAGGGAATGACCTTATATCATAATTTGAGTTGTAAACAGCAAAAATGATATATCGCAAGATGCATACGTCATATTTCTTGAAAGTGGTTCATAATGTAATGCATTGATGGGAAAATGGTGTGTGATGTATGGCCTAGAAGTAGTCAATTACTTAATGGAAAATTTGGATTTTGGAACGAATTCGACTTGATTTTTTTTTTTAAACCTAATTATTAGCCTTAAGTATGGTTATAAAGTGTTTTTGAAGGACATTGTTGAGTGTGCCTAGTTTGGAATTACCTAAGGTACCTCACATCAGCATAAGTTGTTGATGATGAGATAGTTTCGAGCTTTCTCCTATTCATGTATGAGTAATAAAAGGTATCGCACAACAAATAATATTGGACATTGAATGAATTTATGTATGATTAAGAACAACAACAACACAATTGCAACATATCCATTATAGGCACGTTGATGACAAATGATCGTTAAGATAAGTAAAAGGGGTAAACCACCTGAGCAACGACCATAGTATTTGGTAAGGTGTGAGAACACATGAGCTCATTTGCATGTTGTGATGAAAGTATTGTTAATATAGTATAAGTAATGATGAGTAAGGATTATAATGTTAGTGTGCACAAATACGTGAGAGCCGCCATCTTGTGTAATTAATGGATTATGAATAAAAAGAATTAATAAGTGTAACTTAGATACTGAGGTAATAGAGTAGATAAGATTAGTGGATTAACATAGATCTGTGAATGAAGGGAATGGGTATGTCAAGGTAAGGGATAGTTAAAGAAATAGTACCAAACATAGGACAATGATGTAAAGATTACAAGATAAATGGAAATGCAGTCGAAGATAAGTTCTAGTTGAACTTGGCAAGTTGTTAATGATGACATGGAATTTCTCCTTAATGTTTAAACTATAGTCTCAATAGGTGTATCATTTAAACCAACAACATTTAAATAAAGAGCATGATGGCTTCATAATTTATCACTAATAATAAATCTTGATATAGAGAAATGGTGTAAGTCAATGTGGAATTTACTAAAATTGAGATCCAATTAAAGAGTCATGGCAATGACTTAGAATCAAATTGAAAGTCATACATATTTAAGACATGGTATTCTTATGAATCACATTATTGAATGTACAAATTAAATTAATTTAACAAGGGCATTGACTATTCTATGGATTAAGGTGGTAACAAACCTTGAGAAGTCAAACCAACAACCTTGCAAACATTACACGAAATATAAGAACACCTCCAATAAGATTAAATGAGTAAATTTCGTAGATGTTGTTATGTATAATTAGGAGGTGTCCCGGTAGGGAAGGTATACCCTAGGTTTTTCAACCTAGGAGGACGCATAGATCATGCATCGTGGTTATCCCACACTGTTTTGAACATAACTTCGGGACGAAGTTTCCTGAAGGGTGGGTGTATGTAATGCCCCGTTTTGACATTTCTACCTAAACTATTATTATATGTTGTATATGCTTGATTACGAGACTTCGTCGGTTGACGACACTGTGGACATATGGTTCTATTATTTTGCCGATATATATATGTGTGTGTGTGATGATAGTATTATGATCGGTAGTCATGTTTAGATATGTATCATGTGTTAATTATGTCAAATATATGGAATTTACTGAATGATGGGTACGTGGATACCGTTACAATTATATGTTGAAATAATGAATGTTATGCCAGGTGCATGGCGAATGAATGAGTTTATTGTTGTTATGTTATGATGAAATATATGTGTGTACATCTCGAGGATTTATGCACGATATTCTATATTGTATGTCGAGGACTGACTTACAGGTTGAAACGGCTAAGTGATAGCTGGATCCTACGAGGTGGGAGGGCCTCGGGGACACGGACTTCGAAAGATAAAATGGTATGCGAGTGATGCATTGTTTACTTTTGTATGGTTATTATGCTGTTTATTATGATGTATGTTATGACATGGGTGGGGTAGGGTTTCATGAAACTCAATCGCCCAGATTGGTTATACGATGACAAACCGAGTACAAGTGCAACGCGGTTATTATGTCGGGTAGACATAGTCCCTTGTTCCATTAGGGGGGTGGAGGCTTTACCCACCGTTTATCCCCGAAACCCAGAGTCATGGGAGGGCTGTGCTACGGCGCGCTCCCCAAGGTGTGTGATGATGACTGGTGGTTTCCTGCTGGGGAAGCTTGGTCGATGTAGTCGACACTTCCGCTTACGGGTTCTAGCTGGAACCGGTCATGACTTGACATTCCAGGGTAGTCCAGCAGAGGACAGGATAGGATGTGGAAGTTAGTGATGATGTAGGTAGATAGGTGTAGCGTGAAGTAGGGGTGAATACAAGATCTAACTGTAGGTGTGTAAAACCCTTGGATTGAGTATGTGTCGTAACTCAGTAATGTATGAATTGTCGTAATTTAATAAAATTTCAGTTAATAAAAGAATGTACCTCGCAAACTATGTTTAAACCTGTCTCGGTAAACAATAAGTTTCGTGATTTTGATTGATGTGTGTGCGATTTATTACTATTAGTGTACTTACGCGAGGTATGTAAGCAGTAGCTACGCTTACATAACTCGCCTACATATTTATAAATTGCATGAAATAAAAGTGAACTATAATGTTTAGGCATTAATTACGTTGTTACTACTTACCTAAATAGGAGATTAAGTTAATACGTCAAGTTAGTAAATTTTGGATTTATAACTGAATAAGGTAATAGAGGAATTAGGTGGTAATAGAAGACGGTTTAGTAATAGTGTTGATTATTGCCGATTAATGTTAGTAACATTGATTAAGGTTAGTCATTGATTGATTAATGATTAATATTGTTGATTAATGTTAAAAGTTGTCGATTAATGTAAAGAATATAGATTGACGTAATTATCGTGGATTAACGTTAATAATACTGAATAATAATGTTAAATATTGTTGATTAAGGTTCGTAATGTTGATTAATGTTAATCGTTATGAGTTAATGATTAATAGTGTTGATTAATGAACGAACTATGGATTAACCTAAGTAACAACTAATGTAATTGTTTAGTAATGATTGATTGATTTTTAATGAATTTAATTAGTTAGGGGTAAGGGTTAAAATGTTAAATGGTTATTGTAATATTAATTAAAGTAATATTAATCTGATAGGTTAGTATTAATTACAAGGTTAGTTAATTAATTAAAACATATGGATAAGAATTAATTTATAATTATTAATTTAATTATGATCATGTCTAAGTTAATTAGAACCTAGGGTAAATTGAAAATAGATATATTATGCAACTTATAAACAAGTGTCGGAATGCACATTTGTAGTTGTTTAATAAAAATGATGAATTAATTATAAATTAATTATGAAACATTTAATTATGAGGTCACCGAGAGTGGACTAGTAATTATTGGGGTAAAACGTGTAAGTGTAAAACATTTGTGATTGGTGTAAAACTTTAATTTTATAATATAACATTTTATTAATTATTAATTATTATTTTGAAAAAGGGAAAGAATATTAGAATATTGCCGAGAGATTGTCGGTTGAGTGGAAAGCACTTAAGGTTCAAAGATGAACCAACCCTGAATTTAATTTAATAATAACATAATACAAACTTTGGTTTATGAGTCAAATGTTGGGGGCTCGAGGAGGACTGACTTGGGATAAAATTTATGAGGAGGATAGGGGTAGTTAAGATAGGAGGAGTCGGTGGAAGGAAGAGGGGGATAAGGTCGAGAAGGGAAGGAGGAGAAGGGGTCTTCTTCACCTTGCAGATTTTGGGAGAGGAGGGAGAGCAGAGACAGCAAGAGAGAGCAGCAAAATGAATGGGGGTTCTTGTTGGAGAGTTTGCAGAAGGGAAATACCGGTTGGCTTGTACTCGGTTTGGGCTCGGGGGTCCAAAGGGGTACCTTTGGAGCTGGGTGGTCGGCGAGACCTCGTCAGTTGGCAGGGTGGCATACTTGTTTGGGCAGGTTGAGTTTCAAGGGTTTGGAAAGATATTGATTGCAGGGCAGCAAGTAGGGAAACAGCAAGCAGGGTAACAAAAGACGCAGCAACAAAAGGGGGATCTACTAGCTATCTACAGGTATTTTTCTAGCAGGTATATTTATCATTCTACTCTATCAAATTATTATTTCCAGTTATATGCTATATGTTGTTGCACCTGCACATGAGAAGTAAATGTTAGAATTTAAATATAAACTTTACGTTTTTACAGACATGAAACTTAAACATAATCCACAAAATAGAAACTGAAATTTGACACAGTTTGTACACCAAGTTTAAATGAATAGTTATTGATAAACTCAGAAAATCCAGGACCGGGGTCCTACAAGATTGGACATCATTACCTTCCAAATACATTCAGTCATCATTACATATTCCAATTAGTTAGGATATGAGATCAATGCTATACATGTGTATGGTCTTCATGATCTTTAATTAGATCTTGTAGATTTAATATATTATATATATATATTATTTTTATTTTTCCAAAGAAAAAAACCTTTTATTCATAGAATAAACGTGAACTACTCAAGTTGAGCTTACAACGTTTTCTTTGCCTTTGAGGCTACATCATTTTCATCCGGCGCATTGCCCTGATTTCATACATGAACATGTTCTTTGTTCATTTATATACATAAGAAAAAACAAAATAGAATCGTTTGCATCTTAAACCATTGTGAAATATTCAGTGACTTGAACATTCCTGTATTCCTCCACTTCGATGACCCCTAGTTGTAATGATAAAACCAATTTGGATAACAAATCTGCTTCGGTATTTAATTCTCTATATATGTGTGCAAAGGAAACAGATTCAAAGGAGGCCATCAAATATTTGATTTCAACTAACAAATATTGTATATGTGGAGCTCTAATTTGGTTTTTCCCTCTCGCTTAATCTATCACCATTTTGGAGTCCCCATACAATTGTATCCTTAAAAATTTCGTGCTCTGTGCGATCTTGAGGACTGCCCATAATGATGATAACTCTGCTTTGTTGTTTGTAGCCCGCGCTGGTGCAAATTTAATACACAGTTTTGTGGTATCTGATATGTATAGGATGCCACCCGCGCCTCCAAGTGACAATGTACCTTGGCTAGCTCCGTCGAAGAACGCTCATGGGATGCTCTTGTTAATGTATGGGGATACTATCACACGCTTCTTACTGGGATTAAAGGTAGTTTTATCCTTCTGCACTTTATGCAATAACAAAGCAGATGTAATATCTGAAGGAATCCATCTGTTCTGGAAGATTACTTTATTTCGGACTTCCCAGATATTGTATACAAAAAGAGCAGGGAATGCATCATAGCAACGTACCCCATCAATCTTCCACCAATCCTAAGTGCGTCGTCCCATCGTTGCATCACTTCTTGCAACTATCCTATCAATTGAAAGGGTCTTTGTGGCTGAATCCCATACGTCGCCTACATAAGGACAAGAACTGAACAAGTGAGAGGATTGTTCTTCATGTGAATTGCATAAAATGCATACACTTGGTCCTTGAATTTTTTTTTTATTATTATCAGATTTTCCCAAGTTAATAGTTTGTCACTTAAAGCCAACCACAAGGTTAATATGGTTTTCAATGGATTGTGAATTCTCCATATTCGTCCCACCGCCATCTTTTTTCTCCTTCAAATAATTCACAGCTTGCTACTTCATATCCTATTTTTGCTGAGAATTCCCCATTCACTACGTTCTTAGTCCATATTAACTTATCTTTCTCCTCCTCTTCCAAGTGAACAAAGTTGCATACTAGCTTGCTCACATAACTGTTCTACTCCCCTGCTTCTTCTCCAATTAATCCAAGGTCCTGGGATGTTTTCCATCCAACTCTTCCCCTTTGTTGTGGATGTTGTGCTTGTGCATCAGCTAAAACATGAACCCTTTGAGCTCTCAACTTTGCATTTAAGCTTTCTGACAACCTAAAATATTCTCCTGCTCCTGCCCAAGGATCCTCACCAATTCTTACATTTTTTCCATCTCCAATTTTCCACGCTGACCAGTTTCCTATCAAAGGGAAGGCCAATACCAAGGATTTCCATCCTATTGACCCGTTTTTGTGATATTTGATGGGATTCATGAACCATTCATCTATTGTGGAGTCAGAGCAATACTTGGATCTCATAATCCTTCCCCACAATGAATTTGGATTCTGTGCCAATCTCCATAACGTTTTTGCTTCCAGTGCTCTACAAAAAAGGTCTAGATTTTTTATCCCCCATCCTCCCAAAACTTTCGAAAGAGTTAAAGTTGTCCATTTCACCAGAGGGATTCCTTCTGACCGTCTGCTAGCTGTCCATAGAAAGAAGAAGCACTTCTTCCTTATCTTTTTTAGTATTCCTTTGGGTATATAGGAAATTGAGGCCCAATACACCGAAATACTTTGTAGGACTGCTTTGAGTAGAACTAATCTACCCCCTCTAGAGAGAAATCTGTTTGTCCATAAAGAGATTCGTGCTTCAACTTTCTTGTAATCCAATCTTGAAAGGAATAATAGTTTGGCTTTAGGAAGAATCCTAAATATTTCAAACCTTCTGTAACTAAGACTGTGGGAAAAGGGATTACCTCTTTTGCACTCTGCAATAAATCTTCGGAAAATTCATTATGCGCCAAAATTGATTTCTCTATGTTTATTACCATTCATGTTTCCTTCTTGTAATTCTCTAGTAAAGAGGCATAGGCCCTAAGATTTCCCACTGTACCAATCCATAGAATAAGAACATCGTCTATAAAGACAATATGAGTAATCTCTTTTGTGCTTGATACCTTTACCCCTTCAATCTGCCTTAAATCCTTGGCTTGATGAATTAATCTGCTCAGAGCTTTTGCTACCAATAGAAACAAAAAGGGGGAGAGGGGACATCCTTGCCTTATACCTCTCGATGGCCGAAAAAGGAAGATGGAGCCCCATTAATCATCACCGGTATTATATATATATATATATATATATATATCCATTTTACATACATGTATATGTCACTAACTAGGAAACTACGGACATAAAATAATGCACATGTTGCACCACCTTAGGCCATGCAAATAAGAGAAAAGAAATCAAAATTACTCAATATAACCCAAAAATGTTGAATCAAGGTATCAATGTCACTTATCTCTACACCAGGGTCAAAGGTGACCGAATGTAGATATAATAGATGCTCCATAATGCGTGAGGGAAAAAGAGGAGTTAATGGTCATAATACATTATAAATTCAATAGGATTTTATTAGGTGAAACCAGTACGAGTTAGATAGTCCAAGTTCAAGAAGGTACCTACAAAAAAGGACCAAATTATTCGATTACTCTCTTCCTCAAGCTGGGCATAGCCATGCTCCAGTGGATAACAAACATGGCCACCAAGTCAACTACATTGTGGATCCATGAAGTATATAAAATGTAAGCTCATGGCCACAAATGAATACATAGTTAATCCATGTGTGGTGTTGAGAATCCCCCGAAGGTTGATTCTTCGGAGAGTGGTTCAATCCCTCCAACAATCGAAGAGGTAGATTTATATGTTCTTTACTTGTATTAATTGACAAATAATATGTTAGACTATGAAATAGAGGTAGGAAGAGAAGAACATGTTTTCCTATTTGTTTGATGTTTCCTTCAACGTGTTGGTGCTTTAATTCATCACTGCAACTAGATCTTTGTACATGCACACATACCAAACAATAGCCTTCTTCAAATATATGTGTGCATTAAAGATAAGAAAATGAAAAAATACAAAACATTTCAAGTAAAATGAACTAAGTTCCAAAATAGACTCATAAAACACGTAAGAAGACAAGTATTTGAGGGGGGGGAGAACAACAATCTTATTAATTTCCAAAAGAAACAATTACAACAGTACTGATTACTTGATATTTATTTACCATGTCTCTTTCACCAGAGTCCTTGGCCACATGCCACTACCCTTTGTTGAATGATGATCAATGGAATCGCATTTCACGTAGAGGAATTGATCTCGGGGTCCTTGAATCTCCACTAAAGATCCCTATGTATCTCAACAAAAGAGGCAATACTAACTTCAAACTACTTTATCTTGCATTTGATGTCTTTAGCGTTTGGCCACTTGATATAACTTTTATTTGTGTGTATATCTTGTCCATGGATCCTTCTTTTATAGGACAAGGGGTGATATGTTTGAGGCCATTGAATCCATGCATCTTGTGCAGTCACACTCCATGCATGATGTTCATTCATGACTGTATTATTTCCTAAGGTTTATCGAGTTTTCCCAAACTCTCATCCCTATTTTAGGCTTTTGAGATGTGGTAGTGGTTCCATCATGTGATATGTGCAGTCGACCATATTGGTTCCTTAGATGGAAAATCACGAGCACTCATGCTTTTCTTCAAGTAAAAGTGTGACCATGTGTTAGAGACCATGTTAAACACTTATGATGAGCTAGAACTATTCTTCTGTTATATTGATATTGACTGTCAATATGTTGTCTCCGTGTCCTTGACATTAAGGGTGTCCTTGAATTTTCACCGTAACGAGTTTCTCTAGGGCACATTTTTTGTGTTTAATGTGTTAATGGTGTGCTCTTTTTACTAATGTATGTTTTATCTTATTTTTCTTAAAGAAAGTGGCATGCTTCTAATATTATAGATTGAATATATGTGTTTATTGTTGAATATAGTAAAACCTTATTGTTTATGTAGTAGTATATTGATATTTATTGTAATGAGATGTCTTGTGTAATATCCACACCATTTACAAATCATATTGATACTAGAGAGGGTTTTTTTTGTGTGGGATAGTTGTAAGTTCTATATATTAACATAAGGAAAGGAAATTAGCCTCAATCCTTCGTAATGACATATGTGTGCACTAATATTCAAAAGGATAACTTGTAGGAGATATTTACAAGACTAGAATATTAAGTCTTGAAGGTCTCCAAGAGAGGGTTTTTTTTTGTGGGATAGTTGCAGGTTCTAGAGATTAACATAAGGAAAGGAAATTAGCCTCAATCCTAGGTAATGACATATTTATGCACTAATATTCAAAAGGATGACTTGTAGGATATATTTACAAGACTAGAAGATCAAGTCTTGAAGGTCTCCAAGAATATGACAATGAATATGACAACATCGATGGAAATTCTAGAAAGCAAGTTGAGACCCTTTGGAGAGTTTACATTCTAATGAGAAAACTATCTTTATCACTAAACATGAAGATAACGAAGAGTCACAAAAAGAAAAGGAAAGCTCCAATAACATGTATTCCCATCCTTTATCTAAATTGGAAGCCAAAGTGGACATTGTTCCCTAACAAGGTGAGATTGATGAAATGAACTTGAATCATTAGTTGCGATAGTTATAGGTCTATTTTATTGTGAATAACATGAAAGAGTGTAAGAAGATATCATTTGCCCAACTTAAGCTAGATATTCATGCCAAAACTTGCTGAGAAAGCTATAAAGAGACACTTAGATTGGAGACTGATCCACCAATGTGGGAGGTGTGTAAGGATCTCATCAAGTACTCCTAGTTTTACGCTATCAAGTATAAAGAGGACTGATATAGGATTTTTCTGTACTACTATTGATAAAAACAAGGGAATATTATGTAAGAGTACACTATCGAGATTATAAAAAAATCCATACATTTGGCAATATATCCTAATAACTCAAATGTAGTTATCAAATATTTAGGTGGTATGAGTAGTCAATTAAAATGGCAAGTAATGCTTTTTTAATATAAAGCCATTAATGAAGTTTGTGTGCAATAATAATGCTTGGACATGGACAAGAAGAAGGAATTTCCAAGTGTTTCTGAGCAAAGGAATCGATAGGGAACTTCTAAGTGGCAAAAAAGGAAGTGGAAAGTAAAGGGAAAAAAACTATTGCTACTATACATCAATGCAAGTCCATTAATGAAGGTGGATGGAGGAGCTCCAGACAATGGTATTGAACCATGACATTTGATGTAGACCACGTAGACACCTACAAGGATAACAATCTTACTATGATAGGGGAGTCAAAGTATGACTCAAGAAACCCTATATAAGATCATATCACACTTTCATAACCAACAAGTCTCTATAAATGGAAAGGATTAGGGTAGAGAGATCTAGCAAGGCTTAGCAATTTTACCAACATAAGGATTTGGTTCCTCAATGTGTCTTTCTCCTTACTCGAACCTCTTATTTATATGGAGAAAAGTTAGTTAAATTAGTTAGGAGATGAGATATTTAAGACTATACATGTTTATGGCCTTCATGATCTCTACTCAAATCATATAAATTTCATGCATTTTATATATTGTTAGGCCATTTTTATACATGCATGTACATGTTACTAACTAGAAAACTACAAACATAAAATAAAGCACACATGTTTCACCACCACATGTCATGCAAATAAGGGGAAAGAATTCAAAATTGCTCAAAATAAACCCAAAATGTTGAATCAAGGTATCAATGTGACCTATCTCTACTCAATGGTCAAAGGTGATCGAATATAGATATAATAGATGCCCCCTAATGCATGAGGGAAAAAGAGGAGTTGACGGTCATAATACATTATAAAGTCAAGATGAGTTTGTTAGGTGAACCTAGTAGGAGTTTGATAGGCCAAGATTAGGAAGGTACCTACAAAAAAGGATCATAGTATTAGATAATTACTCTCTTCCTTGAGATGGGCATAACATGCTGATGAGTCCCTGATATAGGTATTCCTTGTGACTACATTATGACATACCTTAGCAATGGATTGATCAGAAAGCACTCCTTTATGTAGGGGAGAAGGAAATTTAATTGATAATGAGATGAAATGATTTAGTTATTACTCTTTCTTATATTTTAGCATATTTTATTTAAACTAATCATATGAACAAACCATGTGTGGACATAGCATAGGAATAACAGGGATAGTGGCAGTGCCGAGCTCCAGATTGAAGACCACGAGGATCACTAGAGACGCAACACTCTTGTTTTCCCTTATTTGTAGGTTATATCCCCTAAATTTTGGATCATGGTTTCCAATGCAAAACTAGGATAGAAGCCGTAATAAACAGAGACACCTAAGTAGCAGGGGGTCTGCGACATATTTTGGAGAAACAATCTTTTAGCATTTTCGCAGCTCAGACATTTTGGTTTTACAATTTTTACAAACCATGATGGGATTTATGAATTTATAATGAAGCTCCAACGTTTTTCTGATTTCGTGAGTTTATAAGTTTCCCTTCCTCCTGTGATACGTGTTAGGGAGGGCCCCCTCAATACGTAGCTTAGGACTTCTGCATTTTATTTAAGGTATTTTTCATGCATTCAGTTATTTATTTCTAGTATAATTGTGCGTGGATTAATTTCAGCATATCATTCAAACATCAGATTTTGGTTTCAGCATGAGCGCTATTCTATCTGTAGTTCTGTAGTATTGCGTATGTAGTTCTGAAATACACTGTCTGTATTCCTGTAGCTATCATCGGCATGAGTGACTTTTAGACCTTCATTTCCACTTTTTATACAGCGGTTTCAAATGAGATCAGATCTATATTTTTGTACTTTGAAAATGACGATTTGTGATTACAGATAAATGGATCATTGCCCCTTTCAGATTAAGTTTATATTTCTTAGGTTAACTTCTCATACGCTTTCATTTCTTGCTTTGATAAAATAGATTTACATCCTTTCATTTCCTGTTTTGGTAAAATAGATTTACATGCTTTCATTTCCTGTTTCGGTAAAATAGATTTACATGCTTTCATTTCCTGTTTTGGTAAAATAGATTTACATGCTTTCATTTCCTGCTTTGATAAAATAGATTTACATGCTTTCATTAAATAGGATTTACATATCTTCATTCCTTCCTTTTACAGAATACTACATCCAACTTTCTTAGGTCATTTCATGCTTCCCAGTTTCCATAGAACAATACTTCCTGCTTCCTTAGAATATCCTTTAGAATACATAGGGAACTTAGAACGACGAAGATTATCTCATAGTGCACATATAGTGTTGAGTACCTCTCAAGTTTGTACGCTCCCTAGTCGATATTTAAAGTATACTTCTGGTATATATACCTCAATAAGTTACACAGTCCTAGAGTCCACCACTTTTTGGAGCTGTTGCCGAGGAGGTGATAAAACTATAGGAGACATCTTATTAAAAAATCATAAATTAAAAAATTACCATGAATGCCTCGATGAAAGAGGGATGAATTTGGACGTTTTCTGCCTAACTGCCCTATGAGAAATAGTAGTTCTAAACACTCTCAATTTGAATTCCTCAACTCTGACGAAGAAGCTGATTCCAGCTACAATCCAGACTGTGATAACTTATTCGCTAGCTCTAGCTCAAACAATACTATGGCGGAGGAGGAAGATGAACACAGAGAAATGTTTACTTTCCCTATTAGTGTACCTATTGGGGATGCTAGAATGAAAAATATCAATCCCAATAATCTACCAAACTTCCATGGCCTGACCTCACAGGACCCTAACACATTCTTATTTGAATTTGAGGTAGTCTACAGGTCCTTTGGTTATACCACCAATGCACAAAAACTGACACTCTTTCCTTCTACATTAAAAGATTTATCACTCAGATGGTTTATGAGTCTGGAAGGAAACAATATCTTCACATGGGACCAGATGAAACAATCCTTCCTGAAAAAATATAGGGATTACTGTAAAGCAAAAGACACAAGAGATGAAATTTTCAGGATGGAAGAGGGAGAAAAAGAATCCCTAGAAGACTATGCACAACGCTTTCAACTCAGTTATAAACGGGATAGTCACTATACCTTGGATCAGGAATAATTGAAACTAATACATCTTAGAGGAATCAAGGAGGAATACCTAGAAGTATTGAACCTATTAGGAGATGGGGATATATTCCATAAAACCTATGAACAAATCTTGCAAATCTTTAAGAATTATTCTAGATCCAGAAAATGTAAAAATGGAATACTGGATACATATCCTTTAGTAGGAGGATCATCCTTTTCGGTCCCAAGCCTCACAAAGTCCGACTTATGAAACCTTCTAAATGATATGAAAACAGACATCCTTCAGTCCTTAGCTATGCAGTTAGATGCACTCCAAATAAAAAAGAAACAAGACAAGATCAACCAAGCACTAGCAGTATTTTTCCCACGATGTAGAAAGAAACATGAAAAGGGACAATGCCCAAATGCAATAGAGATGTGTGGGCTCTGCACCGATGATCATACCACTGATAAATTCCCTTTTCTACCATCATGTAAAGCGACCATACAGGATCCCACATCAGAAGGTACTATGGAACAACTTTGTTTTATTAACCAACGAAGGAACAATTTCGCTAGGCCCTTCCAGTCCAACAACCAAGCATATTTTAATCAAGGGAGTAATCAACAGAATTGGAACCCTTCGGCACCAATTACATGGCCCACACAAGCAGCTCAAAGCCAATGGAAGCAAAACCAAACACTGTATCAACAACCATATTACACCCAACCTTATTCTCCATACCCCCCACCTTTTTCTTAGCCACAGGTGAACTGTGGAAATCCATATCCATATTCAGCAAATTGGAGGACTCCATTGCAACAACCACTCACAATGCCGCTTCCACAGAACCAACCATCCCCCAGACCACCTCCAATCCCTACCCAACCTATTCCAAACCCAAATAACAATAGAACAGGGAAGCAACAACCCTATAACAATGAAGTAGTGCAATTTCCTACCTATGTCGTGGATGCACTAGAGTTAAATGAAATCAATCTCAGATCTGGCAAGACATTGCAGGGCTCCCACCCACAAAATAATCAAGAACATACATATCATGAACAACCCACACCTTTAGAACCCCATCAAACCACATAGATACGCCACCAAGAAGAAGAAGATCAACCTCAATTATTGAACAAAAACCCTCCATTCCCTGAGAAACTGAAACAAAATACCAAAGAAGAGGCAGAGAATGCTATAATTAATGAATTAAAATATTTAAGCATTCAAATTCCCATTTTACAAGCAATAAGGGATGTCCCAATATGTAATAAATTTATAAAATAAAACTGCTTAAAGAAACCCGGGCGAAGGAAACGAGATCCACCAACCATAAACGTGGTATGCCAACTAGCAAACTTGATGTTGGGTATCGTTGTTAACCCTAAATACCTCGACCCAAGCAACCCTATTGTCAATGTAACAATAAACAACAAACCTATTTCAAGTAGTCTAATCGACCTAGGAGTTGCAATCAACGTAATGAAAAAGGATATAATGATAGCCTTAGGTCTCCAATCACTAATTAGACCAACCAGTATAGTGCTACAACTTGCTGACACCTCCACTGTCAAACCTGAAGGAATCCTGGAGGATATCATCATCAACATTGAATCCTGGGAGTATCCATGCGACTTCATAGTTATAGAAGTCAAGAGTAAGCTCAGTGGATACCCAATCATCCTAGGGAGGCCATGGATGGTGACAAAAGACGCCTATATAGGCTATCGATCTGGAAATATGACAATTACAAGTGGACAAGGCGGGAAAAAGATTACAATATACCCACCAGCAAAATGGTCTACAGACACGGAATACCAAAACTGGACATATGGCTATGATGATATAAATGACCAAAACGGCTCTAACTTTAAAAGCTAACGATGAAGATGGTCATTTAACTAAATTTATTCAGAATGTTTGTAATAACCATGATATGCTTGAAGAAATTTTTGAAACAGGGCAACGACAGGAAGTGCTGAATTATCCTATTAATACTGAAAGAATGTGGACATAAATACTCTCCATTGAACAACAACCACCACAAGTTAAAATTGTAGAGATCCTGCCTGGGAAAATAGTCAATATTAATGCAAATTTGGAGCCAGAACAGGAACAACAACCTATAAAAGTAATCTCAGAAAACAACACTGCTTTTTCATGGAGATATAGTGATATGAAAGGCATACACCCAAATATTTGCAAGCATTGCATATATATCAAAGAGGGTGTTGTACCTATCAGACAACCCCAAAGAAGAATGAATCCAACACTAAAAGATATAGTTAAGATGGAACTACAAAAGTAATTGGATGCAGGATTCATCTACTCGATCTCAGATAGTGAGTGGGTCTCACCATTGGTAGTAGTCCCTAAGAAAGGAGGGAAGTGGAGGACCTGTGTAGATTACAGGGAACATAATAAAGCAACTAAAAGAGACCACTTCCCTCTACAATTCATTGACCAAGTGTTGGATACCCTGGCTGGAAACAAATTCTTCTCATTTTTGGATGGATTTAGTGGATACAAGCAGATCCAAATCCACCCTCCTAACCGAGATAAAACCACATTTACATACCCATGGGGCACATATGCATACAGAGTACTACCTTTCGGACTCTGTAATTCCCCAACAACATTTCAAAGGGCCATTTTGAGTATATTCTCTGATTTTATCAATGACCAGATGGAAGTCTACATGGACGACTTCACACCGTATGGGAAATTTTTTTACCAAGCATTACAACATCTAGAATTGGTCCTAAAAAAATGCATTGAAATGAGTTTATGCCTCAGCAATGATAAATGTAGGATGTTGATGCAAGAAGGCATAGTTCTGAGACACCATATCTACCAAAGGGGTATTGAAGTCGATCAAGCAAAAGTCACTATTATTAACCCACTCCCCCCACCTATCAAACAAAGGGATGCGCGCAGCTTCCTTGGGAAAATAGGCTACTATAGAATATTTATAGAAAGTTACAGCAAAATTGCTGCACCTATGTTTGCCCTTCTGACAAAAGACACAAAATTCCTCTGGACCAAACATTGTATGTCAACATTTGATCAACTCAAAGAGAAGACAATCATGGCCCCAGTCCTTCAAGGACCCAACTGGACACTACCATTCCACATCCATTCGGATGCTTCAGACAAATCCATCGGGGCAGTTCTCCAGCAAGAAGAAGAAAAGAAACCATATGCAATCTATTACATTAGCAAAAACTTGGCAGGAGCAAAACTCAATTATACAGTCACAGAAAAAAAGAATTTTTGGTTGTCATACATTCTATAAATAAATTCAGGCACTACATCATTGGGTACCATTCTTTGTCCATACCTATCATTCTACAATCAGGTACCTCATGAATAAACCAAATACTAGTGCTAGAATTCTTAGATGGTTGCACCTCTTGCAAGAATTTGACATAACAATCCTGGACAAGCCAGGCAAGCATAATGTGGCAGCCGATTTTCTGTCTAGACTGACCCATGGACAGGACAATGAGTTGGTAAATGACCACTTTCCCGATGAACACCTCTTTGCAATCTCCACACAAATCCCATGGTTTGCCGATATAGCAAACTACTTGGTATCTGGAAAATTTCCACAACATTATAGCTATCAAAAGAAGTGAAGAATCATAAGGCAAAGTGCAACTTATACATGGATACAAGGAATGCTTTTTAAGAAAGGGCCAGATCAAATATTAAGGAGATGCATAAGAGAAGATGAATTCCACGACATACTCCATGCTACTCACAATGAACTTGGTGGAGGCCATTATGCAACAAAAAGGACAACCTACAAAGTACTACACATTGGATACTACTGGCCAACGCTACACAAGGACTCCTACAATTATGTATCACATTGTGATGACTGCCAATGAATGGGGAAGCCTACACAAAGGGAAGAAATGCCTCTACATCCCCAAATTTCTTTGGAAGCATTTGAAAAGTGGGGATTTGAATTTGTCGGACCATTCAATCCCCCATTAAATCAGAAAAAATACATTCTAGTTTGCATTGACTACCTTACAAAATGGGCCAAAGTTGTGACACTTGCAGCAGCCAATGAAACAAATGTAGCAAAATTCTTTACATAACAAATCTTCCAAAGATTTGGAGTTCCTAGAGAGTTAGTTTCTGACCAAGGAAATTAGTTTCCATCCAACCTCATCAAGGACCTGCTTCGAAGAAACAAAATTAAACATCGAAGGTCCTCCTACTACCACCCTCAAGCTAATGGTCAAGCTGAAGTCACAAACAAAGAGCTTGAAAAGATCCTGAAAAAACAGTGCAGTTACATAAAAGGGATTTGGAAGACAGGTTAAGTGAAGTAGTTTGGGCTTATTACACAACATGGAAAACAACAACAGGATTTACCCCCTATGAGTTGGTATACGGGAAAAAATTAATGTTCCCTATTGAATTTGAAATCAAGACATTAAGAATTGTAGCCCATCTAAACATGCAACTTTCAGAAATCCAAGAAGAGTGTATGCTCCAACTAAATCAACTAGATGAGCACCACCAACAAACCCTCACCCATACTGAAATTATCCAGCAACAAAGAAATAATTGGCATGACAAGAAAATCAAACAGAATGAATTCAAAGAAGGTGATTGACCACTACTATATGATTCTCGGTTTCAATTTTTTCAAGGAAAACTCATCACCAGATGGCTTGGACCCTACATTATTGATACAATTTATGCCAATGGCACAGTCAGAATCAAAACCATAGATGAGACAGAATGCCCCATGTTGGTGAATGGGCATAGACTCAAATTATATAAGAAACCAAAATCAAGGGAGGACTCATCCAGCGATCCAACAACAATACAACCAAGCAAATGAAGAACAAAGAAAAGCAATTTTCAAGCGATCCAGCAGCAAATACAAATCAGACAACAATCAAACTTATCAAGCGAGACAACACAGGACTCAAAAAGCAAATTCAACCAAGCAAAAATAGACATCAAGCGAGGCAACAAAAAAATCAAGAAGCAAAATTAAGACAAGCAAAAAAAAAAATCAAGCGAGCGAGCAAAAGAACATCATAGCAGCGCAACTACGGATATACCAAATAAAACTATCAACGAATAATCAATCAACTATGGAACTCCACTCAACTAAAAACTATACACACCATCAAATTCAGGTACGCTAAAACATGAAAAGGTAATCATTCGATCTTTTGTCTCCATTATTAGTCCAATTAAATTCTCCCTACAATAGGAATTATTCTGAGCTGAGGAAATCTCTTTTCAAAATGACGGCGGCACATGGTTCAAAGCAACCATACTGAATAATGATTACCAACTCCAATTTGAATAATGATGACCTATGTTCGCCCATATCTAATTCATATCAAACCACCAGAACTGCATAAAATGATGAATGGATAAGGAGAAACAACAACAAAGACGGGGGAATAAAGAAAGAAAGTGGGATATGAATAAGGACACAAATCCAACCGGAAGATACAAAAGCTTTAGATCTTCAGCAAGCGAGCATATCAAGAAGGGTTTGGTGTTCAGCTAGAAACCGATGTCTGAATTATAAGCAAGCAAGTAAGTCATCTGTCCCACCACCCTCAAGTTTTATACTATTCAGTAATTTCAGAAAATGACAAAAGGTTTTAAAAGGAGTGAACCAGATGATCATTCACCCATCTATGAAAAAACCCAAGTATTGTCCGTACTCCGCATAACAGGGTGGATGCCATTCATTATTGGACTAAGAGTACATAACACTGAAATAGACATGGAGTTCACCGAAACCTGAAACATATAAAAGAAGAGCAGTATGTAACCAAAGTGAAGGGGTTATGCATTCATTTGGTTGACGAATCAATTGCAGCACATACAAGCTTTCCAATGGGGATGCATTGGGGGAGAGACAACGGAGAAGCTAACCTGAGGGAAAAAGAGACTTTCTTTGGATAGGGTGAGAACTACGAAGAGGATAAGAATGGTGTCAAAAGAGATACCATGCCAAGACCATGGGACGAAGTAGCTGCTATTGTCCTCAAATATATTTCCTGCTCGGGAAGGCTCAGCTACATCCCGAAATTTCACTTCAAAATTTTGGACCTCTTGAGGAACATGAGGCATATAATTTTGAACAACAACATCAACATCCCCTTATAACTACTTCAGTCCATCTGGGAGATGAGTAGAAAGGTGATACAAGGAAAGGAGGACGCATTGGCCCATTGCAGATTAATCAAGCTGATCATCTGTGAGGAATTGAAGATCCAATTCCCTGAACTCTCATGGGAAGAGTTTGTCCTTGTCTTGGTTGAATATGTATAGGGGATGAAGGGCACGCCAAGTGTGGGAATAACCCTAGTCTCGGACCAGAAAGAGGAAAAAACAACCACTAAGTCAGGAGCCAAAAGAAAAATTGACTTAGACAATGATAATGAGGTGGTGGCCAAGACCCTTGTCAAGATAAAACACTCCCGCGATACCTCCCGCCAGAAAACCATAGGGGCACCTTCTAGCATGCAAGGGTTGAGGCGACATAGCAGAAGGCTGAGGCAGGGGATCAAAGCCAAGGAGGAGAAGATCAAAGAAAAAGAAACAAGCCCCATACCACAAGACCTATGAGACTCTGAGGATGATGAGGCAAAACAAGGAAATACTTCTACACATGTAGAAGAAGTTTACACCACCCCAGACCTTTGAAAATGAACAAATGAAAATCGAAAAAGATGATCAACTGGATGAAGCATTGTCTGAGCTGGAAAAAGTTAGGGAGGAGCTGGCTTCCATGAAAATAAAGGCACGATTCCGCAAAATACAGGCCGTGTCACCAACTGCGCCATCGGTCATGAATGAGAAGTCCCAAATCCTAAAAATGCAGCACGCAGGCCAATTAAAACAAATGGAGCAGTAGAACCTAGCGTTGGAAGAAAAATTAAACCAAGCTCAGAAGGAATTGGCCCAAAAAAATAAACAAATCCTGCAGCTAGAGAACACTCTAGCCACAACTTCCAATATATATGAAGAGATACTGGGGTACAGGCCTCCATCCCGAGTCTATGCAGTCTATCTCAAGGAAAAATGGTGTCGGTTCCAGTTGCAAAGGCTAAAGCAAGGTTTACCCTTGGATGTAATAACTCCTAAGTAGTTCATAGATACTTCCATGGAAAGCACCGAGCTAGAAAAGGACCAATTGTGTGAATTCTTCCTTCACAATCTAGTTGTACCTAGCTCGCCGAATTGGTCACCAAACCCCTATATGGGTGATTTCCAACTCAAGGCATTGTGCTCTTGGATGAATCACGAAGTGGAAAGGTCCCAGGATGTTCACCTCTACCAAGTGGAGGAATGTCAGAATCCACTATGGATAAGGGTTGAAGCTACACACCCAGAGAAGATGGTTCATGATCACTCTACTATAACTTCTGATGAGGATTTGATCCCAATCCTTCTCAAGAAGTAGAATGAAGCGATTGCACACTTCGACAACACCACCCAGTGCACATTCGGCGAAGTACAGGAATCTATCAGTAATCGGTGGAAAATAATTTCAAAAGAATTGAAAAAAATGAGAACCTCACTAGCCCCACAGGCTGGAGGTTGCACTAACTAAGGCAAGGATGTACATGGAGTCCTTGATAAAAAATCAACTCGAATGGATAGGAATGAAGTTAATCCCACCTTTCTTTCTTCCTCTTGTTATTAAGAAACACATTGATGAGGATGAAGAGAGAAGGGCCTAGGCCAAAGAAGAACAGAGCCGAGGCTATTACAGACAGGAAGGGACTCCTAGAGTTGTTGCATGGGATAGCATAGAGGCCATTTTGGAACAGAATGAGTCACCCATGGATGGGTAACACCTTCAAGTTCAAGGGAGATGATGAGTTCCTGATACAGGTATTCCTTAGACTACATTATGCCACACCTTAGAAATGGAATGATCAGAAAGCACTCCTTTATGTAGGGTAGAAGACAATTTAATTGATAATGAGATGAAATGATTTAGTTATTATTCTTTCTTATGTTTTAGCATATTTTATTTAAACTAATCATATGAACAAACCATGTGTGGACATAGTGCAGGAATAACAGGTATAGTGGCAGTGCCGAGCTCCAGATTGAAGACCACGAGGATCACAAGAGATGCAACACTCTTGTTTTCCATGATTTGCAGGGGATAATCCCCTAAATTTTGGTTCATGGTTTCCAATGCAGAACTAGGATAGAAGCTGTAATAAATAGAGACACCTGAGTAGCAGGGGGTCTGTGACATATTTTGGAGAAACAATCTTTTAGCATTTTCGCAGCTCAAACATTTTAGTTTTACAATTTTTAAAAACCATGATGGGATTTATGAATTTATAATGAAGCTCCAGCGTTTTTATGATTTTGTGAGTTTATAAGTTTCCCTTCCTCCTATGATATGTGTTGGGGAGGGCACCCTCAATACGTAGCTCAGGAGTTCTGTGTTTTATTTCAGCTATTTTTCATGCATTCAATTATTTATTTCTAGTATAATTGTGTGTGGATTAATTTTAGCATCTCATTCAAACATCAGATTTCGGTTTCAACATGAGAGCTATTCTATCCGTAGTTCTCTAGTATTTCGTCTGTAGTTCTGAAATACAATGTCTGTAGTCCTGTAGCTATCATCTGCATGAGCGACTTTTAGACCTTCATTTCCACTTTTTATACAACAGTTTCAAATGAGATCATATCTATATTTTTGTACTTTGAAAATAAAGATTTGTGATTACAGATAAATGGATCTTTGCTCCTTTCAGATTAAGTTTATATTTCTTAGGTTAACTTCTCATACGCTTTCATTTCCCGCTTTGATAAAATAGATTTACATGCTTTCATTTTCTGTTTTGGTAAAATAGATTTACATGCTTTCATTTCCTGTTTTGGTAAAATAGATTTACATGCTTTCATTTCCTGTTTTGGTAAAATAGATTTACATGCTTTCATTCCCTGTTTTGGTAAAACAGATTTACATGCTTTCATTTCCTGTTTTGGTAAAATAGATTTACATGCTTTCATTTCCTGCTTTGATAAAATAGATTTACATGCTTTCATTTCCTGCTTTGATAAAATAGATTTACATGCTTTCATTAAATAGGATTTACATATCTTCATTCCTTCCTTTTACAGAATACTACATCCAGCTTTCTTAGGTCATTTCATGCTTCCCACTTTCCATAGAACAATACTTCCCGCTTCCTTAGAATATCCTTTAGAATACACAGGACGAAGATAATCTCATAGTGCACATACAGTGTTGAGTACCTCTCAAGTTTGTATGCTCCCTGGTCGATATTTAAAGTATACTTCTAGTATATATACCTCAATAAGGTACACATTCCTGGAGTCCACCACATGCTCAGGTGGATAACAAACATCACCAACAAACTTAAGTACACTATATCCATGAAGTATATACAATGTAATCTCATGGCCAGAATTGAACACATAGTGGATCCATGTGTGGTGCTAAGAATCCCTTAAGGGTTGATTCTATCAAGAGTGGGTCAATCCGTCCAACAATAAAAAGGTAGATTTTCTTAGGTTCTTTACTTGAATGAATTGCTAGATAATATGATAGAATATGAAATAGAGGTAGGAAGAGGAGAATATGTTTTCATGTTTGTTCAATGTTTCCTTTGGTGTGCCAATGCTTTACTTCATCAATACAATTACACCTTTGTACCTGTACACATATCAAACAATACCCTTTTTCAAATATATCTACATATTAAAGATAAGAAAATGATAAAATACAAATGTTTCAGGTAAAATGAATCAAGTTCCCAAATATACTCATAAAACATGTAAAAGGAAAGGTATTTTTTTTCGAGGAGGGGGAAGAACAACAATCTTATTAATTTCCCAAAGAAACAATTTCAACAATATTGATTACCTGATATATATCTACCATGTCTCCTTTTCCAGAGTCCTTGGTCCTATGTCCTTAGCCACATGCCAGTACCCTTTTTCGAATGATGATCAATGGAATCATGTATAATGTGAAGGAATTAATCTTGCAATCCTTGAATCTCCACTAAAGATCCCTATGTGTCTCAACAAAAGGGGAAATACTAACTTCAAACTGCTTTATCTTGCACTGAATGTCTTCAATGTTTGGCCACTTAATCTCACTTTTCTTTGTGTGTATCTCTTTTCCATGGATCCTTCTTTTATAGGCCAAGGGGTGATATGTTTGAGGCCAATGAGTCCATGCAAGATGTGCAATCACACTCTAGGTATGATGTTCACTCATGACTCGCCACTTTCTTGAGCTTTCTCGAGTTTTAACGAACTCTCAACCCTAGTTTAGGATTTTGAGATGTGGTTGTGGTACTATCATGGGACAAATGCGGTTGACCATGGTTCCTTATAGGGAAGAGTACCACGAGTGCTCACACTTTTCTTCAAGGAAAAGTATGGCCATATGTTAGAGACCACATTGAACACCGATGATGAATCAAAACTCTTCTTATGTTCTATTGATTTTGATTACCAATAGTTTTCCTTTATGTCATTGACAATAAAGGTGTAAAGTATCTGTATAATAGAATGCCCCATAAGGTGTGAGGTCAAAACATATGCAAATGGCTGGAAATACATTATAAATAGAGGATATTTGGCTAGTGGGATAAGGATATTTGGATTTGGAGACACCTATATATATAAACTAAAGTAAAAGATTAAAGCCTTCCCCTGAGGCGGGCATACTCATGATTATTTTTATAACAATATTAGCCTACAACGATTGTGTCATGGGTTTGTGGAGTATGAAAATGAAACTAAGCATGACCACAGATAATACACAACATATCCATGTTTGACTAGATCATAGCCAGTAAAAATACAATGTGGATCTATATCTCAATGTATATCAAAGAAATGTTGAGAACTTGATATTTAGCTCTTTGATTTTCTAGTGTACCCATCATGCAGTGTAGTTTTACGCACAAGTTGGGTGGAGAAATTTGTAGATGATGCCATCATATTCCAAGGTATTCAACAAAACCTACCAACTGTATAAATTTTTCAATGTGAATAAATGCTCTGAAGTTGAACATAGAAAAACAATATTTGATTACTAGTCATTAATGTCTACTATTAACAAATGTGTGTGAAAATCCTCACAGCAGATCTAAGAGATGATGTATACCTCACAAGAAATATTAAGTAGGAAAATAGAAGAAGAGTGGACAATGCAGTGTAAAAGAGCAACAGAATTATGATATAGTAGAACTCGGATAGAAGCAGAATAACATCACACACTAATTCATTAATCACAATATGGACAAATAAATAATACAATGGTGAGAGGATTCGAATGCCAAGGTGGAAATTCGAATTAGCCTTCATGGAGTGATCATCAGATCAATGCAGTGTCATCAAAGCACAACTAGGAGTCATGATCATCATCAGTGGAGTCATCAATGCACAAGTAACTGTTAACCAGGTGTCAAACTAAGTCTAACTAAGTGTGGTAGGTGTAACTAGCACATGGAAGCACTAACTGAATGAAGAAGGCTCAGTGGAGAGTGCATGAGGAGCTAACTGGAGTCAGAATAGGCAGTCTAGTCTCACTGGAGGTCCATCATAGTGATACAGTCAGATGAGGAGTCAATCTAGCCTTAAATTAAGGAAATATCTAAAGATAACTCAACTAACTGAAGTGCAATTGAGTGGTAGGTGAGAGAGGGTGCCTGGGATGCATGCAATTGCATGCAGGGCGCACTAAGCACTAGGAGGGCTGAAACTGATTAAAAAGAAGCTCCCGGGGCTAGCTAGTTGAGGTCTAGGTGCTGGGACTGATGACTGGGATGCATACATGCAAAATCATGACTGCATGCAAAATGCATGCATGACTGGAAATGCAAAAATGGAGAATGATGTTAGGACTAGGATGGAGTATAGGAATATCCCAACAATGTGAGGCAATCTATCGATGATGAATATGGGTGCCAACGTACAAAGTACAATCCCCAAGTGTGAATAAGTGATCTAAAGTTGAACACTTGAGTGAATCAATGAATATGATTCAATGATGTATACCCACTGTTAACTATACCACTACAAGCCCCTAGGTACTATAAAAGGATTCTAAAATTGCTTCCTAGATGATGTGTTGAAGTCAATAGGAAGAAGTTCATTAGAAGGAGAGAATTAAGGCATCTCTCATCATCTGACATGAAACACATAACTGACTTGATTTGATGGAACTAAAAGTAACAAAAACACTAGTTATTTCTTGATACTGAGATGGCTAAGATGCATGGTAAAAAAATTGAGGAATGGATGTCATAGGTTTAAACAAATTCCCTTGAACATGAACATGACACTGAAATGACTTGGACAACAACTGCTACTCATACATAAACCAATGAAAACCATCGATGTTAGAGGAATTAAAATGAATACTTCCTAATGACTAAAAGGGTAACCTATCAGTAGAGTGACTCATCATGATGGTGTAGATTCCTAAGCAACACTAATCCCAACTATAAGATGTTTTTGATGCAAAAACATGTGTTATGTTCAAGGGTGACACTTACTTACTATTGCCATGTTTCAACATAAAAAATTAGAAGGGTTGATATGGTCCCCCCCTTTTGGTTTTTGATGTTTTTTCCTTTTTCATGTGATACCAATCTTGAAAATGGATAAAAGAATGCTATGATACAATGGAAGGAACAAGTGTTGTAAGGGTGTGCAACTACATTCCAAATGGGGCAGTCTTGTGTAAAATGAAAACACGCCAAAGGTACTGGGCTCATTATGAAACTCCAATGGATGTCCCCTCCAAATGAAATGGGTCAAAAATACAAGAGAAATGGTGGCCAATAATAAAAGTGACACAAAGTAATGGAAAAGGTCATAAGCATTGGACAATTGTTTCGAGAATTGGGCAGTATGCACAATGGTGCAAGTAATAATGACATAAGTTGAAGTATAATGAAAAAATCAATAAGAGTTTTTGGCATAATGACAAGTTGTGGATGAAATTGCAGAAGCCAACAACTTATCATTGGATGCAAAACAACCAATGTACTTGATCACAATGTTGAGAACATGTTACCGAAAAAACCATATAATCCTACATATGATCACTAAAAAAATCAATAAATGATTGTTAGATAAAAAATTAATAATGTTGGGATTGTAAAGATGATGTATAATGTGGTTATTTCCTATAAGGAGACAAAATGAAAGTCTATTAGTTAGTACCCCGGGGCAAACAAAATGTTCCAAAATGTCTTGTTATAAGCAAAAAATCATTTTTTAGGTTCACTTGCATAATTGCGTGTAGGATATTTTGGAGTACCTAGAATTCAATTTCTGATTGTGGGAGATTCAATCACCATATTGTTTATTGATCCCTCCAGGTAGACAATCTCTCCATTCACTTTCTTGATGTCCATTTAGTTTTTCAAAATTTTCAGTTTTGGTAGAGAACCAAAATCTGTTTGTCCCGTGTGTGCATGACCACTGCTTAATAGCCACGAGAATAAGGCCCTGATCCTAGTTTTTTTACAACCAAAACATGATCAAACATGTTTGTGGTTAGGAAAAACCACGACCATGCTCTAAAAAACTTTAAAAATGATTTTTTAGGACAAAAAACTGACTCAAAATTGGAATTGTTTGTGTGGGTCATTCTTCCACGATGATCGAGTGGAGGGAAAGAGAACACGAATATGTATATGTTGAGGCTAAGCAACATCAACCTAATTTGTATTCCCTCTAGGATTGTGGGCTACTAAATTTATTCCGCTACATAAGAATGCCATAAGCAAGGATGCTTATTGCAACGATTAGTAGACTGGGATGAGAAAGTGCTCTGCTTGGTATGGGAGATCATCCACATAGATGTGGAGGATATCTATTTTTTTATAATATGTTTACAAAGAAGAGCACCAACACTCCTCAAAGGAGGAATTTGAGGGCCAACTACCATGACTATGAGAGAGTATGTGTTGGCCGATTGCAAACCAAGCACACAGAAGAGTAGTAACTAGGTGTCGATTAGGAAGGTTCAGGACTTGACATCAAGGACCACCTTGTCTAATATGACACATGTATAATGATTGATGGAGGAGAACTTGGATTCATGTGCAAATATGTATTCTTCTCTAGAGTGTCTCCAATTGACAGTGTTTGATTGGTGCTCAACTCTCTTGGTGAACATGCAAGATCAGTTGACCAAATGTAAGGTGAAATAATTTTTTTATGCCTCCATTATTTGTGCATTCTTCTTGGAGAGGGTGCCTCTAATGTTCCCAAGAGTATTCAGTCCTTTCCTAGACCATGCGAACCTATGATGTGACGATGGATAAACTTGATGCTCCACTTGTGGGTTTAGGTACCCATCATCATGGTAGAGGATTATCCATTTTCCAAAGTAGAATTTCAACATGACCCAGAGTTAGCATTTCCTTTTGGGGCCCAATGGGGCCCTATAGATAAGAAATTTTTTCCCTTCTATCATGTTCTCAAAATTGGTTTTTGATTTTGAAGATATTTTATGTTTTTATGGAATTTTTATGATACATGCAAAGTGTAATAACTGTATTGAGTTGTGATGGCACAAATTTTGGTCCAGTGCGACCATCGAGGATTCCCCCAAGCTAGCACCGTGCAAGAGAAGAAGAGCACTTAGAACCTGAGTAGTAGGAGGAGGAGGAAACATCGAACTCGTGTGACGTGCACAAGAACCTAAAGGGACTTACGATGGGAGTCCCAATGACACATATTGAGGAAGTGCCCCAAAAAATTCACTGATATGTAGTTGGGGTTCCATCTAGGATGATCCAACTACTGAGGAGAGTAGATACCATAGAGTGCATGAAAATGAGTCATATGATTAGTTCCTAATTTGGATCCTCAAATTTTTGTATTCAGATTGTATATCTATGTGAGGCTAGAGAGCTTGATGTAGTTAAAAACACTATGTAGTCGTTTTTTTTTATAGACATGATGATAGAGATCTATTTATTTTTTATATACATACACATGGTTTTGGCTAGTTTACGTATACAGTGTCAGAAAATGGTGTGTGCATTTCTCTATCAAGGTTTGTATTTTACATGCATGCTTTTATGGTATTTAATCTTTTAATGTAACATATGTGAATTAATGATATAATTATCTAATGAATAAGCCAATGCATTAAATCTCCTTGGAATGTGAATGTATGTGGTGAATTCAAATTGTCATTCAAGAAGACATACCCTTAAAAATTCCTATATAGGAAAGGATCACGATCATGATAGACATTGCTTAGGTGAGGCACTACTAATTGAGAATACAAGTAGATGATGATGTGTTGAATGCCAATAATGATAGCCTTTGAGAAAAGTTGGATAAAAACACTATATCAGTGTCATTGTTGGTCACCATGCCAAAACAAAAAGCACCATAATTAACCAGTTGGCTGGTGGGTGAAAAGTCATCCATGTAGCAGAACCAATGTTCTGAGTGTGGAATCTAGCACCATTCGTAAATCCTCTCCAAGAAGGGACATTAGGTTATGTTTGTAAAGGTAATACCAAACCATGATAAGCAATTACCCAACGAAGTTAAGAGATTAAAAAAAATTCTAAATATACAAGCGGTTTTTAGAACACAACATGTTACATGGAATTGTAAAGCATAACTACTTCATGCATGGTAATTTTTGAGGTAGTGCCCATTTCGAGGATTGGACAAAGTGTTGGCTCAGATTTAGACCCGAGGTTCTAAACTAGGTTACCAACAATAATCCTAGGAGCATCAGCATTTTCAACATCCCGAAAGGATACAGTCTCACTTGAGACACTCATAGGAATTACAAATACTTAATTTAGGAAAGCGAATTACATATGTTCATCATTCACATTCAACATCTTAAATACACAACATAACCCATATAATTCATCTACAGTAAACATCTAACACATCAAATTAGATAACAGTTGGTTCATCTTTCATTCATCATAACATAGATCTCATTACAGTCATATACTCAAAATGGGGATTAACATCAATCCAAGACAGTTTGATTTCTTCCCTTTTTATACAAAACATAGACAATTATGTCTCTCCAACTGTCTTTTAACTATTTGAATTAATTACAAAACATGTAATTAACTAAACAACACAACGCGCTTCTTTACAATGTCGCATAATAATTCTTACAAAAGCTTATGTCACTACAACACCAACATGCCCCCAATACTATGTTAGGATTTCCCTGGAGCCCATATTTACTCAAGAATCACTTGTTGAACTCATGGGAACAACTATGACAACTACGCTACAAATCCATCAAAATGACTATTCATTTCTTCCATAGACTGCAACAAAGTATTAAAATCACTCTGAAATTTTACTGCATCTTCCTTAGTGATAGGTTGTTGATTGGGTCACATGGCTTCACCTATGTCAATAGATTTTTGATACTTCTCATACACTTGTGCAACATTAACATAATGTATATTAGATTTTTCCTGCAAGTCCATAACTTGAGCATTGACTTGTTGTTGCGCTATCTTCATCGTATTATATTTCTTGGTAAGTCTAGAGATTTCATTCATAGCCTCCATTCTAGAGGACATTGACAATGTTTGTAAAGACTACTTCTTGGTTAGGATCTCTTCTTCTAGCACTTTGACTTGTGCTTATTTCTTTGTTGCTTCAGGTACGTCTTGTAAGTCACCCCAAATTGAAATACTCATATCTACCAAGTTTGAAAACTTCTACATTGCGCTCTTAGCTTTATTGAATGCCTTATTTGTCTGGACAATATATTCTTTCAATTCTACTTGATCTGTCTGTGACAATTGTTCTTTAAGTGTCTCATTCTGTGTGTGCAAACCTTCAACCAAATATTTGATATCTTGACATTTTTCTTCAACAGTAGTAGAAAGTGTTTCCTCTATACACAACTCCAAATGTAAATCTTCTACTACCACAGTCAAAGAAGCCTGAACTCCTCACAACAGTTTTGGAATGAACCTAATTCAAGTCACTGTGAAATTTTTTCATGACTACATATCGCATAGTCATTTCTCCTGTCAACATTACTATATACTATTTCAACTACTGCAAAGATACTTATGACAGATCTATCTCAAATGCAGGTTGCTTCATCATCACTAGAGAAATTTATGCTATTGGATTCAGTATCACAATGTGAGGGTCAACACTTATATATCTTATTGGAACATGCTATGTTCCTATAGTATGCCTTGTAGGATAATCGACCTCCATCGCTGCACTTGTAGGTCTAGGATTACTAATCTTCAATTTCCCTTTCAATATACCAAATTGCTTGGTATACATCACTTGTAATGACTATTTTGTTTTTAGGTTAGTATCAATAGACCCAATGATCTTCTATAAATCTGTCACTCCATTGATGAAGTACCTTGTTCCTTAAACAATTGAGTTTTTACCTATTTCTCCTTGGATTTTTTCGACATTGTATATTTTGTCTACATCTTTGGTTTTTCTTCCTTTATCACCACTGGCGAAAATAATGTATTTCTTTTCTTCTTTATCTTATCAAGTACATTCTTATTCCGTGCACTGATCCTTGGGGAACCACACACTTGCTTCAAACTTGTAGACTCTTTGTCTTGTTGCTTCTTATGCTTTAGAGTACCCTTTGGAGTATTCAATATTTCCACATCTGAATATGGCTTCCATTGATGTTCCTTAGGCCAATTATGAAATATTAATCACAGAAGGATCTAGTAGCTAAATATTACCTCACAATCAATAAATTTGGCTTAGTATGCAAGAAATTGGTGCAAAAATAATTATGGAAAACAAATGATAAAAATACAGTCACAAATGATAAAAAACCAGTAATACAAATGATAAAAAACCAGAGATACAAATGATCAAATAGTAGGTTTATTATCTGTCCAACCCAGAAATGAGTTGTGAACATCCTTATATAACATTTGGAAGAATTCGTTTTCCTTTGGAGGTAGCTACAAGTGGCTATCTTAGATTGGACCTCAATCCCCCCTAGGTTGACCAATAGGCTCCCAAATCACCCCAAACAGGTACGAATTGTCCATGTGAATGTTGAGTGAGCATGGGAAGACATAAATGAGGCTCACACATGTGGTGGATAAGATTGGGAAGATATCAACAGTTTTCTTAGGAGAAGGGCAATACTGCAAGGAAATAATCTAGTCATGCACCAAGCCTTGAATGTAGTGCATGTGGATCTCTATGTGCTTGGTCCTCTGCCTCTATACTGGATCAGTGGAGATCTTGATTGTACTTTGATTATCAAACCAAATGACTGTGGGTGAATCAAACACAAATACAAACTATCCAAGAATTCCTTGCAGCCACACACATTGTGTAGCTGCATTAACTACTCCCCTGTATTCAGCCTCAGCTGAAGATAAGGAGATGGTGTGCTGATTCTTACTAGACCATCAAATGGGACCATGTGCAAGTATAAACACATAACCATAAATAGACTTCCGATCAGAACTATCTCCAGCTCAATCAGAATCAGTAAAATCAACTAGTTCAAGTGATGAACCAGCTGCATAGTGTATCCCAAATTGCTTGGTACCTTGCACATAATTCAGGATCCTTTTGGAAGCCTTCCAATGGACCTCATGAGGCTCTTACATGTTCCTTGCAATAGCTCAAACAACATAATACAAATCTGGTCAAGAGTGTGTGAGATACAACAAGCTCCCAACTAGTTGTCTATACAGTGAACTGTCAACCAATGGTGAAGAACCCCAATCAGTGAGCTTAAATCCTGAAAGGAATGGGAAATTTTAATCCTTGCATTCAACCATTTTGAAACTCTACATAAGATCTGAAGCATATATTTATTTAGAAATAGTGATCCCATCAACAAATTGTTCAATCTCCAAACCCAAAAATTGTTTCAACAATCCTAGATATGTCATGGCAAATGCACTGTGCAATGCAGCTTTAACTGAGCATAGTTCTTTGGTGCAGATACCAGCGATCAATATATCATCAACATACAATACAATAATCAAAATCATATCACTAACATGCTACATGTAAACATTTGGATTAGACTTACATCTCTCAAGCCTTTGTGATAGCAGAAAATTGTCCATCTTGGCATACCAAGCTCATGGAGCTTGCTTGGGACCATAGAGGGACTTCTTCAACCCAAAAACAAGTGTGGGATTTTCAATGAATCCTTCAGGATTCTGAATATATATATCCTCATCAATATCCCCATGAATAAATTCACTCTTCACATCCATGTGATGAACCTCCCATCGCTTGGAAGCTACAATGGCCAAAACTAGCCTGATCAAGTCCATATTTGCCACAGGTGAAAATGTCTTTGTATAGTCCACTCCATGGAATTGAGAGAATCCTTTATCCACCAAACTGGCATTATACTTCAGATCAGAACCATCAGAGGCCATTTTGGTCCTATAAACCCACTTACATTGCACTAGTTTCCTCTTGGAAGGAAGAGGGACCAAATCCCAAGTTTCATTGTCACAGAGGGAGTTCATCTCTTCTTGCATGGACGTTTGACATATTGTATCTTTTGATGATTATGAATATGATTGTGGATAAGATACAACCATAAGGAAACATCTCCCATGAATATCTGGATCACAAGAAGACAAGGCATTGTGAAATTGTGATCTAGTCTTCCTAGGATCTTGTGAATCACCTGCAAGCTCACCATAAGCTTGTATGGTTTTCTCAGCCCACTTGGGCCTTGTAGGAGGGTTATGATATACATTCATATCATAATATTCATTCTCCATATCATAATCATAAATATAATAGAAAGAATCATCACTTACATCCTCCTCATGCAGGAGGTTTGAGCATTCCCCTTCACCTTGTTTTGCTGCATGCATGGGATCTTCTTCGAACTGAACACTCCTCTCAATGAAATTTTTCTGATATGAGGGGTCAAAGAGATTTTATACCTTTTCATATTATGCATATACAACCATGATAGAATACTTTATTTGGGGCTGTAAGTCCTTTCTCTTCTCAGGAGGTATTCTATCCCATGCTCTTGAGCCAAACACCCTTAAATGAGACACATTTGGCTTGTGTCCCATCCAAGCCTCAAATGGAGTCATGCCTTCCAAGGATTTGTGTGGTGATATTTTCTGAACATATTAAACACAATTTATGGATTCATACCATAGTTTAGGAGACAAATACTTAGCCTCCATCATGCATGTGGCCATCTCCTTCAATGCTCTATTCTTGTGCTCTGCAACACCATTTTGCTGGGTGTGTAGGGAACATAATGTTGCATTTGGATGCCATATTATTCACAGAACTTCTGCAGGTCCTTATTAACATATTCCCTTCCATTATCATTCCTTAATACCTTCATCTTTCTCCGACTGAAGTTTTCCACGGAAGCTTTGAAAACTTTGAAAGATTGGAAGACTTCAGATTTTTGCTTGAGAAAGAACACCCAACAATATCTTGAGAAATCATCAATGAAAGTAAGCACATACTTTGAGATTCCATAGGATTAGGAAGAGGACCTATCAGATATGAATGGACCAAAACAAGAGGTTTATCAGCTCTTCTTTACTTCCCCTTCTCATACTTGCGCTCTGAATGCTTCCCAACAATGCACCCTTTGTAAGTGCCTTTGAAAAATCTGATTGTTGGAAGGCCTTCAACCATGTCTTATTTGCTCAATGCTTGAAGATATATGTAGTTTAGGTGTCCAAACCTCTCATGACAAAGTTTGCTAACTTCATTAGCATGTGACAGAAGTGCATTTGGAGAGGATTACTCAAGAAAATGAGAGAACTTGTACATTCTTGAATCATGGTCTGCAACACAAACTGCTACCACTTTGCCAGTATAAATTTATGAAATTTCCACATCATCTTGAGTGAAGATCAATCTCTTGGCCGAACCAGTGTGGGTCATTTGGTAAACATAGAATAAGTTTGCTGCAAGACATGCTACATACAGTACATTACTGAAGTACCCATTTTCTAGAGTGATTTTCCCAATTTCTCTAGATGGGATTTTTGAATCATCTCCCATGAGAATGGAAGGACCACTATAAGGAGAAAGAGTGGAGAAAAAATCTCTTGCAGAAGCCATGTGCCTTGAGGCACCTGAATCTATGATGAAAGAAGAGTATTCTAAGGTACTAGCCATCAATGCATGGCACCTCTCCTTTTCTTCAGAAACACCCTCCTTCTTCTTTGAACTTCCTGGAAGAGGAATGCTATTCTTCTGGAGGAGATGGGTCATCATATCAATAGTTTTCTTCATGCATGCACTTTCAGGGTGCCAACCCTTTTGACAGTAAGTGAATTTGGTCTTTTCTTTCTTATTTCCTTTGTCTTTGACAAGATTCAAACCCCCATAAAAATATTTGGGCCTCTCCTTTTCTTTCTTCTTCTCTTGGTGTTTCGAACCCTTGGGATTTTTCTTTCCTTGAATCTCCAGCAGCAAGAACTTGGTCCTTTTGCTTAATGGAACCCATTAGAACCATTTTATCTTGCTCTTGAGTTAGCATTTCCATGAAATCAGCCAAAGATGGCATCTTCCAATTGCGAACTATAAGCTTGGTGGAGTGAAATGTAGAGACAAAGACTGAGTACTCAGGACCCAACTTTGAAATGAGGGACATAACCAATTATTCTTCTTTCTTATCAATGCCACACTATTTGATTTGCAAAACCAAGGATTTGAACTTGGTGAAGAAATCCCGGATGGATTCGAAGTTGCTTGGACTCAGTGAGATCAACTCATTCTCAAGTTGATGGCCCCTCATCTCATCGGTATTCCCAAACAAAGGCTCAAGCTTGAGCCATACTTCATTTGGAGTAGCAATACTATCAATATGAAACATGAGGTCTCTTTAAATACTAAGACAAAGCATGCCAAATTCTTCATCCATTATGTTGAAGAAATTGGACTTCTCTACTACAGAGTTTGGCTCAACCTCAGTCCCGATGGTGATTCTGAAGAGACCCTTGGATCTCAGCTGGATAACCATTTCGGCCTTCCACTCAAAATAGTTGAATGGAGTGAGCAAGTTAACATGAGATTTCTCCATCTTCTATAGCTTGTGCACGTGGTGACAATGAACACTTTGAACCTACAATGCAAACTCTCAACACTCAGGAGGGGATCATAACTAACTAATTCGTACCCTACTTGATAGAAGACACATTCAAGAGCATCACACCCTGGATATAATCCAAATGATTTATCCAATGGCTTCAAGGCAATGGCCATGGGGACTTTTGTGGTTTCTCCACTGTTTCCGGTGCACTTCTAAAACAGTCTTGGTTCGAATAGAATCTCCAAGAGATCTTATACCATGTGAAATATTAATCACAGTAGGATCTAGTAGCTAAATATTACCTCGCAATCATGAAATTTGGCTTAGTATGCAAGAAATTGGTGCAAAAAGAATTCTCGAAAACAAATGATAAAAAACCAGTCACAAATGATAAAAAACCAGGAATACAAATGATAAAAAACTAGAGATACAAACGATCAAATAGAAGGTTATTATCTGTCCAACCCATAAATGAGTTGTGAACATCCTTATATAACATTTGGAATAATTTGTTTACCTTTGGAGGCAGCTACAAGTGGCTAGCTTAGATTGGACCTCAATCCTCCCTAGGTTGACCAATAGGCTCCCAAATCACCCCAAACAAGTACGAATTGTCCATGTGAACGTTGGGTGAGCATGGGAAGAGATAAATGAGGCTCACACATGTGGTGAATAATATTGGGTGGATGTTAGGTGTCCAAGGATGGTCCAAAACAACTAAGAAAGGGCCAAAATGACCACATACATTGCATGGGTGCCTTAAGTCAAAGAAAAATTCCTTAAAACAACGAAACAGGGCACCTTTTCTCAAGAGGTGGTAATAAATGCTGGAGGTGTCCATTAATAGGGCGCCCAACAACTATATTTGACCATATTTTGGCCCAGAAGTGGTGGAATGGTCATAATTAGCCCAAACTAACTTCTAACAAACTTGGATTGTAATTATTAACCTATTTTGGACCATTTAATCAACAAATTGATGTATGACTAAGGTCCTAAGGTGTAATAATGTTCTAACACCAATCCATTATAGGTTTCTTGATATCTTCTTTAGTCACATAAAAAAACAACACACTTGTTGTGCATAGTGTGAAATACAAGCATAATGGTTATTAACCAAAAAAGACAAAACATAATCATACTTATCAATAAGACTTGAAGGAATCTGATATGAATCAACAGAATCTTGAATCATGTTGGTGTACCAACATCGAAACACCAAATTTGTTTCTTGTTGCTTCTCATCATCTTTACTCAACTGCCATATATTAAATTTTGGGGGCGGAAACTCCTATGTTACCTCTGTATCATAATCTTTACCTTTAAGCATCCCAAGCAGTTTCCATTCAATCATCCCTATCAACAATAATACCCAACTAAAATGAAATTATTTACCTGCATCCTGTGTATCCAAACAATCTTGTATAAATTCATCCAACAAGTATTGTGCCTAGTTCATTTTTAATCCTTGGGTATAATGCTCAGCCACAAATAATACTCCCACAGGGCATTCATCCTTGTGACATTTTCTTGTAATTTTTTGTGCTAAAATCCATGTCGCAATCCTGAGCTATTGGTTTGTGATCTGTGATATAAATGTTCCTCATGTACCCCAGTGAGTGCCATACTTTGTATAAACTTCCTTCACTTTCATATCTCCAGTTTCAATCGCTTCAGATGGATCTTCCCCCACACGGGGAAATCCTTAAACTTTTTGAATGACATCCAAATCAATTGGATATGGTTTATCCAACCATAACGCTCCTACATGGACTCAGATCAACACAAAACACATACATTGTATGATACTTGGATTTATTCCAAAGTGTGAAACATCTATGAGAGACATAATTCTAGATTTGAAAATCTTGCGCACCTAGGGTTTTGGAACCACCCTCTTTATATTGTAATCTTTGACTACAACCTCAACATAATTACTTTCTGTTGGTATGGGAAATATCTTTGTATCTTGAAGATTAAAATCTAAATTTTTTATTGAAAACACCTTCCCAAGTATGTTGTTCTGAATCTCGACTCGATGATCAATTTCAACAACAAGCATTTCTACCTTCGTCATTACTTTAGCTTGGGCCTCACTTTGGGTTTTACAAAAGAAGGCATGATGAAATTTGTTTCAACAACTGCAACAATTTCACACTACGCTCAAAGATATCTTCTGCAAACTCCACAATCATTTTTCAAACACTCGATGCATCACAATAAACAAAACCACAAATAAACTTCCCTTCTTAAAAGAATTCTAGAATCTGCTAAATTGTCTTATCTTGCTTCTTCTCCAAACATTAAATGTTTCTTCAATCTGATATGATCTAAAAAATATTCTCACCACTTCATCCAACAATCACTTCGATCTCCTCATTATTTCATCCGTTGATCCGCTTTTCAGGAAATCTCATTATTTCCCACTTTATTATAAAGATGAGACACATTGTACTTAATAATTTTTCCAATTTCAAAATTTCACTACTTTACGGCTATCAACTGTCAAAACTTCCATAAATGAACTTAAATGATGTACTTTTATCAACTAACTAACTCATACTTTCCTTATTATATACATGGCTTTTTTTTTCCTTGGTTATTATATACATGGCTTATCAATCATTACTTTAGATTTCATACCTCTGACCCCTGTGGGCCGTAGTCCCATTAACCAATCCCTTCAATGGATCACCCCATAAAGTCTGCAACTTTACAAATCTAGCTTCAGTGATGTAAGAAATACAAAATGGTCCCATCCATCACATGTGAAAATTTCCCATATTTTTAATATATCCACTGTTGTAATACCCCCAGTTTTGACTTGGAATGTATTTAATCAAAATGATGTAAATGTTGTAAGTATGCTAGTATGGATTCCTAATGTGGAGCTCAAGGTCAAGGCCGAACTAGTGAATGGCTAGGCATGTATGATGTATATATTTTTATTTGGACCATACGATTGGATTATCATGCCGATTCAAAACGCATGTAAATATTATGTTGGAAATTAATAAAATGGTCCTAGATGGCTTTGTAAAGAGCACTAGAGGCAGCTATGATTCCACCATAGGGGAAGAGGAAGGGGGACTATGGGAAACCAAATCTTATGCTGCCATGTGTCAACCTTAGAAATCATCCAAAATATGCCACGTGCTTGAAATGAGCCAATTACCCTCTCTTGACTATTAAATCCAATCATTGAATGCATATGTGAGGTTGGTGGGAAAATTCACTTCATGCATTTAGTGAAGCATGGGGGTTGCGACAATTATGTCAGTTGTCAGCAGTCCTATTTCTTCTATGGTTAGAAGCCATGTCAGATTTATTTTCACCCTTACCTCATATACCTTAGATTCAACACTCTTTTGATCACTCTCTCATTCTCTCATGCATGCTCCTACATTACGTAGAGTATTCCATTGTTGTTCATGCCCATTACCAGACTATGTTTAACCCATAAATTCGAATTTGAAGACAAAGCTACATTTTTGGAAGAAAAAATAGATGGTTGTAGGTGGGCATGGAGGTTGGGAAAGATAGGAACCTTTACCCATTGAGTTCTGCTACTTTTGGATGCTTGAGAAGCCATGTATTAATATTATAGGAGGTTCTCCATTAGCATAAACAGGTTGGACTCTTACTGCACACACTGGTAAGCACTGTAAGGGTTGGATTTCCTGAGGGAACTGTGGATCAATGAAGGAAAATTCCTTCCTTGTGTTGTGTGGGGAATTTGGAAGGATTTCCGTGGTTGTGATGACTTAGTGATACCCCTATAGAGCTCTGGTTGAGATTTTTGGCTAAGCACAGTGAGTAGAATGGGTTGTGGGATGAGAGATAGAATCCTGCAAGTGTTTCCTTTTCCCCGGTGGCCTCATAGCCCAACTTGGGGGTGGAATCTTGGAAGAAAGAGTATATATTGGATAGAGAGCCTATGGACAATGATTTTTATTTATATGCATGTGACAATTATGCTTGAAATTGCATGATATGTGTGTGTGGATCAATTTTATTTTTGCTGTGTGTTTTTATTTTCATGTTTGCACATGCATTCTATATGTATGAATTCGTAATTATGGATATGGGGCGAAATTTTGAGGCGTCGTTTTAGTTAATGTCCCCTCCTACTGGTCTGATTGAGGGATGTGGATGTTACAGAGTGGCATCAGAGATTCTAGTTATAACACAGGAGCTATATGGGCCATGAATGCATAGTTACAGGCAGAAATATGAGGTTGCAGATGACATACTCCTGTATATGTTAGGTTCTGTTAAATGACATATAGCAGGCCAAAGTCAATTTCATAACAAGCCCTTTTTTCCCAAATTGAAAAACTCATAAAATTTGAAATTTTAATAATTTTGGTAATTTTATGTGGGTCCCATCCATGCCACATGGACAAGCGATGTGGAGGAGCCACGTGGGTCGGAGGTATGAGGTGGATCGACAACATCAGCACCTGATTACTAGAATCCGACCCAGGGACTTGTGTGAATTTATCCCCCAGTACTAAGCTTGATGGAACAGGTGACCAAAGGCATAGAACCAAAGGTTTGGTGGGTGGAGATATGACCGTTGGATGGTGGGGCAGATCAACGGTTGTGGCTCACAGTGCATAGGAAAATTGTGCGATGGTTAATAGTGGATGGATGAGAAATGATCGCCCAATGGAAGGGCAGATCGATGGTCGATGATCATTGCACCCTAGGAAAGTGCGTGGTGGTTAACTTTATGAGAGTGGAGATCTACCCGTTAGATCATATCAAAGATCAACGGTCCAGACCCATCGCGCGTTAATAAATTATGCGATGTTTAATTTGGGGCGATGGGCGCATTGTGCCCAAAACCACCCAGAACACGTGGCCTCTTTTGATTGACCACACCTCCACAAGAGAATTTTTTCAAAACTGCTTCACACGGACACATTACCGCTTATGGTGAAAAGGGGAAAACATCCGATGTGCTCTCACTCAAGCTTCGATGGTATGATAGTGTGGTGACCTGGTGGCCAGTAGAAGGTGACATGGTCGTGTCACAGGGTGATAGGTAGGCCTGTCTGACACCTCGACAGGGATGTGTCAGGCCATGTCAGGACCTTTCTAGGTCAGTGAAAATTGACAGTGAAGTTATGCGCCAGATTGCACAAAATTGGATCAATTACACAAAAAAATGAGGGCACTACCCTTGACCCGCCGTACAACAACGCATGGAGGACACAAGGGGGAAAGACCCCTTGAACCCCATTTTCTTTTCTATAAAATCAACAAGGTTGGATCTGTATTTTAGCAGCGGCCATTGGAGCAGCAAAATTTGGTCACATTTTGGACTATGAGCGTGGATTCTACAGGACTGCAAAATTTTCTAAGTCTGGCAGAAGTGGAAAAATACAAAGTAGTCCATTTCAGAACTTTATAGCAGGTTACTAGAGCATCCGATGAGGAAACTAGGAGTTGATAAGTAATATCGGTTATATGTATTATCTAAGAAAATATATAAATAATTTTGGTTATCAATATATGATCTTCTGCAGGTGTCTGAAGTTGGCCTCTGGGATTAAATGCATCTACAAGAAGAGTGCAGAATTGGGCCAAATTGACAATTTCCAAGGACTGTAAATTTGTGCTCATGAATCAGATTTGAGCATGATTATAGTCATTGGAAAGCATTTCCAATGGGGAAATTTTTTACAGAGTTATATTATGAATTGGCGATTCATATGCTTCTATGATTTGAACAACAAAGTGCTTGTAGCCATAATTGACAAAAATTGTCAATATGGGTAATTTCCAGAATACATGAAAATTGAATTTTATTTTGTTCTATATCTAACCAATGTGTTTGTATCAAAAATTTTATAGATTCAGAACCATATTAGTGACCGTTAAAAGGTCAACAATGAGTATAGTGTAGTTGAGACACCTCTGATCTTAGTTGGGCCAAGAGGGTCATCATCATGGATGATGCACATGATCCTTATGAAGTTGAGGTAGATGCAATGGGAGAAAATATACAGATTGAGAATGAAGAGACTGAATCCAATGGTAGGATAAACCAAGTGAATCCCAAAGACATTTCATAAAACATGAGGAGTTTAAGGGTGGAGCTGCAGAGTTATAGAGTAGACAATGAGAGGCTGCTTAGAGCTCAAGAAGAGCAGAATCAATTTAATGCAACTATGCTCCAAAGTCTGACAAACATTCAGAGAAATATTAACTCTAGGCATCATTCTAAAAATCAGGAGAAGAGTGGGAGTATCTCAAGATGGCAATCTCATAAGAAGTCCCATATTTCAATAATATTTTCTAGAGGCAGGTCATATACTCCAGAAATATCTGCTAGTGAGTCATATGAATCTAAGGATTCCACTAAAGGATCAAGCTCTTCATCTCATAGGAAGAAAAGGAAGAGATCTTCAAAGAAAAAATTACATGAAGAATTTAGGAATGCCAAACCTCCTACATTTGATGGTGAGATAAAATCTGTTCAAGAAGCTGAGGCTTGGCTTCTTGGGTTGAGGAAGTATTTCTAAGTCCAAGACTATTATGGAAATATGAAAGCAAGAGTGGCTATCTTCAATTTGAATGGGAGATCATCTATATCGTGGGATCACCCTAGGAAAGTGAAGAAGATCAATGAAAGGAATATAATGTGGAATCAATTCAAGAAATACTTCAAGAAAAAGTACCTCTCCGATAGGTAGTATGCTGGAAAAATTAAAGAATTCCATGAGTTGAAGTTGGGACAAATGACTATGGAGGAGTATGCAAATAATTTTTTGGAGCTGCTAAGATATGTCAAGTATATCAAGGATGATAAAGTCGAAATTCAACATTTTCTAAGTGGGATTCCTCAATCCTACAAAGATAGAATTGAGTTTGATGAGCCTCAAAATGTAGAAAAGACCATAAGAAAGGCTAAGTATTGTTATAATCAAGCCAAAAGTAAGCCATATTTCCATAAGGAATGGAAGGACAAGAAGAATGAGAAATTTGAGCAGAGGAAGAATGGGTTCAAGCCTCCTCATTTTAGAAATCAGCCAAGGCAGCCACCACAAGTTGTGACAAAGTCAACTAAGATGATGGGAGACAAGACAAGAGAGCCACTTCAATGTTGGGGATGTGGAGAGGACCATTTGCTTAGAAATTGTCCACATAGAAATGGGAGTGCAAAACAAGTTCACAACATTCAAGAAACTAAAACCATGGGTCAAGTGGCAAGGACTATCCCTAGGATTTATGCTGCACTAGAGGACTTCCAAGCAGATCATCAATCAACTATGGTTGAGGTTGAAGGTAAGATTGATAAGCAATCTATTTCTATTTTGATTGACCCTAGATCTACTCACAGTTATATCAGTCTTAAAATTGTTGATATTTGTGCTTTTAAGAGAACCAAGCATAGTAAAACATGGTTGGTTCAACTAGCCACGGGAACCAAGAGAAAAGTTAGTGAAATGGTGGAGAAATGTCCATTATAAATGGGTGGACTTTCCACTTGTGCAAATATGAATATTTTACCACTTGGTTCATATGACATTCTCATTGAAATGGATTGGTTGGAATCACATAGAGGTAAACTCGATTGCTACAACAAGAGTTTTGAGTGCATTGGTGACGAAGGAAACCCAAGGGTTGTGAAATGAATTCCAAAGAAAATTTATGTTAGGCATATTTCAGCCATCCAACTGAAGAAGTTTTGTAGAAAAGGTTGTCAATTGTATGCAACCCATATATTGGACAAATCAGAAAATGAAATTCCAAAATTGGAAGACTATCATGTGCTACAAGAATTCAAGGATGTGTTTCCCGAGGAAGTGCCAGGACTACCTCCCAAGAGGGACATTGATTTTACAATTGATCTTGTTCTAGGAGCTCCATCGATGTCTAGGACACCTTACATAATGAGCACACTAGAATTATTAGAGTTGACAATGAAATTGCAAGAATTATTGGAAAAGAAATACATAAGGCCAAGTGTGTCTCCATGGGGATCACCAGTACTATTTGTAAAGAAGAAGGATGGTACACTTAGACTATGTATTGATTACAGGCAGCTGAATAAAGTGGAAGTGAAGAAAAAGTACCCATTGCCTCGAATTGGTGATCTTTTTGATCAAATGAGAGGGGCAAAAGTATTTTCAAAGATAGACTTGAGGTCTGGTTACCATCAAGTAAGGATCAAGGAATAAGATATTCACAAGACAACCTTTAGAACAAGGTATGGACAATGAATTTGTAGTGGTGCTATTTGGTCTCACTAATGCACCAGCTACCTTCATGTGTCTCATGAATAGAATTTTCCACAAATATTTGGACAATTTTGTCCTTGTTTTTCTAGATGACATTCTTATTTACTCTAATAATGAAGAGGAGCATGAAGAACATTTGAAAAAGGATTTGCAATTGTTAAGGGAGCATAAGTTGTATGCAAAGCTAAGAAAATGTGACTTTTATAGGAATAAAATTCATTACTTGGGTCACATTATTCCAGAAGAAGAAATACTAGTGGATCCAGAAAAGATTGAAGCCATCATGAATTGGCCAACTCTAAAGAATGTCACAGATGTGAGATATTTTATGGGTCTTGCTGCTTACTCTAGAAGATTCATTGAAGGATTCTCTAAGGTTGCACACCCATTCACTTCTTTGCAAAAGAAGGGAAAAAATTGAATGGATCTAGAAATGTGAAGAAAGCTTCTAGCTGTTGAAGAAGCTTCTTACACATGCTCCAATTCTAAAAATTGCAGACCCAAAAAAATAATTTGTTGTGTGTACAGATGCATGTAAACAAGGACATGGAGGAGTTCTTATGCAAGAAAATCATGTGGTATGTTATGAGTCTAGAAAATTAAAGGAGCATGAGAAGAATTATGCCACACATGATTTGGAACTTGCATCCATAGTGCACACTTTAAAAATGTGGATACACTATTTAATGGGCAGAAAATATGAGTTGAGGAAAGACCATTGTGGTTTGAAATATTTTTTTTAGCATCCAACATTAAATGCAAGGCAAGCTAGATGGCTGGAATTTTTATGTGAGTTTGATTTTGAGATCAAACACATAAAATGAAAATATAATAAAGTAGATGATGCAATCAACATAAAGTTGCATGAAATGCATGTGGTAACCATCACAACTTGCCAATCAGATTTAAGACAACAGATTGTTAATTCTTTTGCTGAAGATGAATTATATGTGCAAATAAAAGAAAAATTGCAGCAACATAATTTTGAAAAGAGGTATGAAGGGTATCGTTTGGAAGAAGATGGCTTTTTATTATAAAAACATGATTTATATTCCAAATGTAGCAGACTTGAGGAGAACTGTTATGGATGAAATCCATAAAATGCCATATTCTTCTCACCCAGGATATCAGAAAAAAATTGCTACAACTAGGAAGCAATATTTTTGGCCAGGGATGAAAACGGATACTGATGAGTATATATCTAAATGCATGAAGTGTCAACAAGTGAAAGTTGAGCATCAACACCTAGCAGGTTTGTTGTGTCCTTTGCCAATTCCGGAATGGAAATGAGAATTAATTTCCATGGATTTTATAACAAGTTTGCAAATGTCTGTGAAACAACATGATTCTATCATGGTTGTGGTGGATAAATTGTCAAAATCAACACACATTATTCCAGTTAAATCCACATATAAAGCAGATGCCATTGCAAAGATTTTCATGAAGGAGATTTTTAGATTGCATGGATTGCATAAGGCAATAATTTCATAGAAAGATACCAAATTTACTTCAAATTTTTGGAAAAGTATTTTTGTAGACTTGGGAACACAGTTGAATTTTAGCGCTGCCTATCATCCACAAACATATGGATGAACTAAAAGGGTAAATCAGATTCTTGAAGATATGATTCGCATGTATGTGATGGACAAACCATCCAAGTCGGAATATTATCTACACTTGCTAGAGTTTGCATATAACAATGGGAAACAAACTTCATTGGGAATGATTCCATTTGAAGTTTTATATGGTAGAGAGTGCAGGACACCAGTGGCATGGGACAATCCAGTGAATAGGATTGTAATTGGTCGATAATTGCTTAAGGAAATGGAACAAGAGGTTACAAAAATTAGGAAAATTTAAAGCTAGCCTAAGATAGGTAGAAAATTTATGTAGATAAGAATAGAATGCATAGAGAACATGGATGATTTTAGGGGCGAAATATATCCCATGGGCGAATTTAAAGGAGTTTAGATTTTTTGTTGGGCAAATTTGGAATATTAAAATGTTTTTTTATGAAATATCAAAATCGTCCACTAATTATTAATAAAATAATATTTTTCACCTAAATAGCCCTATGAAAGAAATCCCAAAACTTGTTCTCATTTTTGACTCGCCTCCGATTTCTACCAAAAAAAGGGGTGGGATCCTCTGGCACCCCCCGATTTCTACCAAAAATCTTGTGCTTGTCCCTTGATTTCTACCAAAAATCAAGTGGGATCCTCTGCTCGCTCCCCGATTTCTACCAAACTTCGAGTGGGATCCTCGGCTCGCCCCCATTTCTAGGAAAATTTCCCTAAACTCTGAATCACCCTTGATTTCTAATTGAATTTGTCTGGGATCTATGGCTCGCCCTTGATTCCCAATCGAATTTGACCCATATTGTTGGCTCGCCTTGATTTCTAGCAATATTGATCACATATACACTTGGATTCGTCCTTATAAAATGCCTTGCTTGCTTAGGTAATCACCCAATCAAATAATCGATACACATTGATAGAAGGGATTTAATGTTCAACATTCAAGGTTAACATTATTTGTGAATCATAGTTCAACTTCAACTTCAACGTTTACGGGCTTGCATTGTGTATAGAGAATCGATATTTCAAATTGCAGGTATGGTCACACTTACTAGTTAAAGTTTTCTTCAAGATAACTCTATATTTTTTTCTCTCCCATTGGCCAATTAAATGCTTGCATAGGAGAGAACTTAATCTCCCTAATGCTTTATGTTCCTCTATCCCTTGCAAACACATCCACAATATGAAGTCTTTTAAGCCCTTCTGTCAACGATGTTGTAAAGGTGGGGTATTACTATTTAAGTTTAGGTGGGATGTGGTGGAGAGTGGGATTGGTTTTCTCCAGATGTCTAGTTGTGGAGTGAGATTTAGGGTGATGAACAGAGCTCCAAGTCCAAAATTTGATCCTTATGAATTCTTTAGTTGGTCCAATCACTTTAAGGCTTGTATGAGGTACGCCATTCCTTTTTTTTGTGGAATATTTTAATTTGATATGGTTGACAGTTAGTAGGTCAAAGTTGACTCTGTGGATCTTTTTGGGTTATTAAAAATACGTGGGGTTTCCCATGGTGAGGGGCATGCTACATGATATCACTTCCATGAATTGATAAGTGATGAACATCTCTATGGTAATGAACATTCTTGTCATAAGAAATGTGAAGCGGATGGCATTTGTGAAATTTTCACTGAACTTGTACGACATACATGCTCATTCCAGGGAAGAAGAGGTTCCTTTGAGTATGAACACATCTCTGAACAAAATGGTCTACAAAAGGATTGTTGCATTGCCATTCCACCTTTTAAAATATGTCATGATGGTGTTCATTTTCACACACTAAATCCATACATTGTGCATTAGATGTCAATCTTGTGGGTATTTTTGTCAATTACCCATCAATCATTCTAGTTTACATAATACAACTCATGGCAACATGAGGAGTGTCAACTTTGCATTAGATTAGGAAAATTTTGATATCTAGGTTAGGAAATATACTTGGGGGAAATATGGTATGGAAGAGGTGTCTAACAATCATTGTAAAGAATAAGGTCAGGGACACATCCATTTGATTTACTGTCCTATGAATGCTAATTGCACAAGTCGCATCTATGATGGCTCTCTTCACTCTTAGAGTTCAATCTAACTGAATCATAAAAACTAGTTGATGATTGAGTGTTTGCATGTGAGATCATTGTTTCCCTTCTCCCAGGTGTGAGTTCCTCATCAGATTCACTAATATATCTATATTTCCTACTAACATGATGCTGCTCCTATTTACCATAAAATTTAAAGTCTTTAAATCTATTTGTACTATCTTCAACACGTTTTAATTTGACCTCCTCATCACTCTTAGAGTTCAGTCTAACTGAATCATAAAAACTAGTTGATGGTTGATTGTTTGTATGTGAGATCATTATTTCTCTTCTCCAAGGTGTGATTTCCTCATCAGAGTCACTAACATCACTATATTTCCTGCTGACATGATGATTCTCCTCTTTACCATCAAATGTTTCTTTCTCTTCCCTTGTAATACGTTCATACAATGCAATAGGTGTTGTATTTTCACTCTTACTTCTATCATAATGTTGCTGATAAGGGTCCATCCTACTTGTAAGTCGTATCAGTGATGCATGCTCAGTAATCATAGATAAGCACATAGTACACAGTATGTTACTGAATGGATGTCATTACTACTATATATTTAATTACATATGATAGACCATTTATGCTCACTCATATGGCTAAGCTTGTACTATGATTTCATTGTACTCACATGAATGGAGTAACACCATTGAAAGTTGCTTGATTACTAAGTTTGATACATTCATTGTTCTATCTAGAGATCGCCTTTTTGTTATAGATAGTAGCTATACTTCATTAATTAGGTATAATACATTATATGGCTTATGGATATGTAAAGAGTAATATGATAAGAAACCTCTTGGTTTCTTACCATTAAGGTCTAAATATAACTTGTTTAATATTTTCAAAGGACTGGTATCTTGGCTCAAGTCAACCCTTTCATTTCACTATGTGTGATCTTTGGTTGACAAAAACTTCAGTGCTATGCTCTTCCTATATCCAAGGAATTCAAATATAAAGTCTGCTATCAAGAAAATTTTGGAATATTTGTGAGCATAAAGGGATCAAGCCTTAAACATATGAATTCAATCTTGCAAGTAGGGGCAGAAAATGGAGTGTGCATGAATGTGCTAGTTCCTTCACAATATTCTCCCACAACAAGTGGCTCCACAATCTCTGCAAGCATCACAATATTCACATATATTTATCTTCCATTCCTTTGGTTTCTTGGCCTTGTACATTTTTGTTATATTATCATCCTTGGTGGCACAAACCTTTTTTTAATGCACATAATTTTTGTTTTCTTCTCCTCCCCATCATCATTACATGAGTGAATAACCATTGATTTACACATCCAGTTTTGTGTAAATTATGCCACCCCTTTCCATACAAAATGAAAACAACTACCATTTTGGAGGTGCATATCACTATTTACCTTCTCCCAGGTGTGAGTTCCTCATCAGAGTCACTAATATCGCTACATTTCCTGCTAACATGATGTTTCTCCTCTTTACCATCAAATTTAAAGTCTTTAAATCTATTTGTACTATATTCAACATGTTTTAATTTGACCTCCTCATCACTCTTAGAGTTCACTCTAACCGAATCATAAAAACTAGTTGATGGTTGATTGTTTGTATGTGAGATCATTGTTTCTCTTCTCCAAGGTGTGATCTCCTCATTAGAGTCACTATCAATATATTTCCTGCTAACATGATGATTCTCTTCTTTACCATCAAATGTTTCTTTCTCTTCCCTTGTAATGCGTTTAAACAATGCAATAGGTGTTGTATTTTCACAGTTACTTCTATCAAGAGGCTGTTGATAAGTGTCCATCCTACTTGTCCTTTCTACATGCAATTGGTACTCACTGTCATCCTTTTCTCTTCCTTTATCTTGATTGCCCTACCAATTTCCACTCTTCTGAGACATTGCATTCTCTGCATGAGTTTCAACATAACCCCCTAATATAACTCATTACTATCAAAGGATTGTTCTTCACTCTGCACAAATTCATCAGAACTAGGTTTTCTAGTTATCCTTGAATTACTTAAATCTTTAATCTCCTCTTCTCTTTGGCTTGAGATAAATGGAGTAACCTTGGATCGTTTGAAACTTCCTAGAGAAATATTTTAGGATTTGAAAGATCAACAACACCTTTTGCAACTTCACATGCCTTCTCTTCAGAATAAGCAGCTTCTTGAGTAGTAGAAGCTGCATATTTGAAATTCATATTCCACCAGAAGCAATAAAGTTTTGAAAACCAACATCCATCTACATAGTGTCCTATGTAAAAAAGAATGTACTCTAGAATTCAGTTAGTCATAAAGGTGGGGAGAGGTAAGAAATTTTCCAATGAAAAAATGAAGTAACTTATGTTGGGCATAGCCCAAGTGGACACATTTTTGGTGACGTAGTCCAAGTCAAAGGACATTTTGATGGAATAAGTACAAGTTAGGTGAGGCCTAACATCAGTCAGTTTTGGGAGAAACAACTCCGCAATTCCTGGGAGCAGGGCGTGGAGCGAAGTGAAGTGGTAGATAAGGATCTGTCCCCTTAGTAAATGCAATGTACTAAGGATCAACGAAGTAGTTGGAGCATTTAAGGAAGAAGTGGTGGACTGTCGAGCTATAGGAGAAATAATTAAAGAGACAGGATGGTGCAAAGGACACGCCATGGTATAGTCAACGCCGCGCGGTTAGAGCAAGCGACTGTCAGAAGAGTCTCAAAGCCAAGTAAGCAGTGCAAAGGACAAGCAAAGGAGTTGAGAAGTTACAGAAAAGTATGGTTAGCGGGGTAACCGTTCCATTTTGGGGGTTAAGTGTACTATGGGGTTTTGGCCCATAACTATTGTAAAGATGTGACCTTTGGCCACAATCTATAAAAGGGGGAATTTTGTATAGGGAAGGGTTGGTGTTGGTGTTGGTTGTTGGTCTTAGTTGGTTATCGTTGTATTGATCTTTTGTAAGTTAGATCTAGGCCAAGACAAGATAGAAGAGGATTTGCAGCTGTGTGCACAGAGACCCATTGTTGAGAAGAGTCTACAACTGTGAGCACAGATTGGAACTGTTGACCCTTCCAATTAATATAAACAACAGTTCCTATGGACGTAGCTCCCATCTGGGGGGCGAGCCACGTAAATAATTGTGTTGTGTGATTGCATCTGTGAGATTGTTTATGTTTATGTTTATGTATGTTCATGCTTTTATATGTATTTTACCATGTATGGTTGATGAGAATAATATGTTAAGTGCTGGACACATATATCTGAATATGCAAGTAATTCTAAATATGATGAATGCGTAGTTACATAGGTAACACTAAATCCGCGAAGTCTGTATTTTGGTAACTACAAGGTGCACAGTCGTATATGTGCATAGTAGTAGTGGAGTTATATGCGAATTAAGGATAACTTTGCCAGAGCCAGTCCCATAACCATGCATCACCTGATTACAAAAACTTGCTTCTGTAATCCCCCATAACTTTGCCTCGGGTGAGACCTCATCCTGCTCGCAGGTTGTTTCCAAAAGGGCCGGTGAAAAGGGGTTTTGTTGGGTCTCTAACTACACAGAACCTAGGTCAGTTAAAGAAAGATATAGTTACGACCAACAAATGGTTCCGTTGCCGCGCTTGAACTGGTGATGTGCTACAATAACTGGAATCCTGAGAGGATAGAGATACATAACTAGGTGATCAAGACAGAAAAGGAGTTTTCAAAGAAAGAAAATAGACATCCGCGCTTATCTACGGAAGAGTGGCTACATAAATACCTATTTTCTGACATACACGAAGTCTTCTTCGTAGTATTTGGTAATGAGCTACATGAGTGGATGTCAAGACTTGCAGAACGAAAAAACTGTTTTCAGTGTGGAGAACCTACATAGTGGACTCTAGAGTTGATTCAGAGGCCTAAAGAGGTCGATAGCCCAATTTCAAGAGCAATAGAATTTTGTCTGGATAGCATACTAGAAGGATATGTTACATAATTTGTTGTGGACAGTCTAAAATCTTACAACGCAATAGAAGGTGATTTCTTCAAAGGGTTTACAGGTAAGTACCTGAAAAATATTAGTTTAAATATCAAAATGCTGTTAGCAGAAAAAGGTGTTTTGAGAACGCAATAAAATCCCTAGGAATTTGAGTCTGTAATGTTTGGTAACACAGATAACGACATCGAGGAAAATATTTATACTTTGAGAAGTGGAAAAAGATATAAGCCTAGCACTAGAAAGAGGTCTCTTGAAGCCGAACCTCGCATACCCCTAGAAACTGATTTAAGAAGTAACAAACATTCATATCAGGGTGAGTCTGATAGCGAAATAGATCCTATACTAAATATCTATCATTCCATCACTCCGTAGAAACCTCTAGTTGACGAAAGGAATACTACTAGTTCGCAGAACACCAGTAGCAGTAACACCGTAGGAGTTAACACTCAGAATCAACCAAGTAGTAGCATACCTAATCCATCTCAGAATACTACACCTCCTAGAAGAAAAATGACAGACGACATTAAGCTTCCTATTTTCAAAGGAGCTGGTCTAGAAGACCCAGAGAAACATTGGTATCTATGTGAAGCAGTGTGGAATGTTAAGCAAGTACATGATGATGTTGTAAGAAAAGCTCAGTTAGTTACTACATTCAGATACAGATCCTTGACATGTTTCATGAAATATTCTGGGGGACAGAGTAGAACATTAGTAGAAATCAAAACTGCGCTGATAAGAGAGTTTAAGAAACCTAATTCAGAATCTCAATGCATCACAGAGCTAAAATAAATCAAACAAAATCTTAATGAGACTGTATGGGAATTTGATCAAAAATTTAAAGCACTGTTAGATCAAGTGAGTTTTAGCATAGCACCTCAACAACATCAACAATGGTTCATAGTTGCATTGTTTCCCCATATCATATTACCACTCATGCAACAGAAGGTTACTTTGTAGACAAAGGCTTTAGAAATTGCGATGAAGCTAGAGGCTTCACCCATAGGAGAAACTAGTGCAGGAATGGTTCAGATACAGACACAACTAGCAAACTTGACATTACAGTTGCAAGACATGAAGAAAGGAAAAGAAACATGAGAAGAGGTTTGGTGTACCAAATGTAAAGGAGAAGGATATTCCAAGGAACAATACCATGTATTTCGAGATTACATCGGTAGTGGAGCATCGAACCCACTGAATCAATAGCATGGCCCATGGTGTGAAATTTGTCGATGTAGAGGACATCGCCCAGAGGATTGTTACCTACTTCAGAAATATGTGCAGACACCAAAGAACCTATACTACACATTCTGTAAGTCAGTTGGCCATGACGATACCAATTGTAGAGCATATGATCTCATGATAGAAAGAAAACATGATGTCTATAGAGTTCAAGGAGATACGCAGAATAATAATGAAAATGCGTAGTATGATCAAGGCACGTACAAAGGACATGGTGGATTCAGAGGAAGAGGATGAAACACTAGACAAGGATGAGGAAGAGGTCGTATTGTATGTTATAACTGTGCTCAACCAGGACATCTAGCCAGAGACTATCAGAACCCTTGTACTACCTGTAAATACTTAAAATAATTTGACCATGTCATTGAGGCATGTCCTATTTTGCAAGGAAAAATGCAAGAGAGAAGACCAAAAGCGCAGAATCAGAACATTCAGATGATCATAGCTGAAAAATGAAATAAATATCGCAACATCCATGTTGTGAAACGAAGCAAAGTTGCAACAGGTAGGGATCAACAAACTGAAGCTTCGAATTCTGAGGACCACATCGTAAAACAAAAGGCTACTGAAGGGGATTGGATAAGAAAAGTGATTGGAAAATTGCCTTCAATCAACCTTAACAAAAAAACAAATTCTTCATGGAAGCTAGAAAATATTTACAGAACTCAAAACCTATGCCTACAAGAATCCCATTGCAAAGTGAACCAGCGCCTGTGATTGATATGCCAATTTCATGTGATGGATCACGTGCTGCAACAAAATCCTTAAGTCTTGTTGCACAGTTCCTACAGAGCTGCATGAAGTTGTTAAGCATGAAAATGCCTTAGCAGAGTTACAAATCCTATTCATTCATTACGAGCAGCGTAATGCCATAAATGAAGCACATAGAGCAGTTCACCATATCCAGAGTCATAGAAGGACTGGAAGATAAATGAGACTAAGTGCACAGATTGGAGACTTTGAAATGGACCAGATAATTCTTGACTTAGGCTGAGAGGTGAATGTCTTGACAAAGCAAACATGGGAACATATAGGAAATCCAAAGTTAGCATGATCACCGATACAGTTGAGATTAGCAAATCAACAAAAGGTTCTACCTTTTGGGATATTATCAAATGTCCTTGTAGACATTGATGGCGTGCGAAGTAAAGCAGACTTCGAATTTATTGAGATCATAGATGATAGAAATCCATATCCTACATTATTGGGCATATATTGGGAAATTGATAATTTCACGATTACCAATTTGAAGAAAAACATATGATATTTGAAGGATCGCATATCAAGGTCATCGCACCCTTGGATCTTGCACAAGGAACCAAATATGTTGAACCAGTATGAGAAGAATGAAGAGCTCAAGATATTGATCACATATACAAGATGACAGTTAATCAAGCAGACTACATCAGCCCTACAGATGATGGGAAATTGAGTTGAAGATGTGACAGTTCTTGCATATCAGAGTCAGACACATGATTGGATAACTGGTAGAGTTGAATGCATGAAGTATCAGTAAGACGATGTGCAAAGATAACAAAGTCACTGCGCTGGATTGGAATAGAGGTAAGTTCAATCCCTAATTACGATTGGTTGAGTAACATTCACGCATTTCTTCAAGAATATCTTGTATCAATCTCATATGAACAGAAGTTAACAACTTTAGATATAGAACTACGCGCTACACCTGCTAGATGGTGGGATGCGCATAAGAAGAACCTGACCACATGGGAAGAATGTAAACACATGATGGAAATCATATTTACATAACAAACTGAGATTGTGCAAGTAAAATATAATGGATAGACTGATCCTAGAGATCACATAGAGTTTTGTCTGAAAGCATGGACACGTAGACCACAAACAGAGTGGGTTCACCTGTTCATGCACACATTGGAGCAAATTCTAAAGAATTGGTGCACAGAGATAGAACTTTGTAAAGGAATGATAGAATTGTCAAGTATGACAAAGGACTTCCAAGAGACTTTCATCTTTGAGGATGATTGTCCAAGTATTCATGAGGCTTTGCAGATAATCAAACATAAGGTATTCAATGATGCATTGTTACTTGTGTACAAACAACCATATTGGGGAATACAGTTAGAGCATGCCCTGGAACGTTACAACGTCGCATTAGATGGAGACAAAAATGAAGATACGCGCGATGTAAACATACCTGATTCCGAAGGAGAGCACGAAGTAGAAGGACTTATTTGGAGATTCCAGATCTGAGTAATTCTGTAAAAACCCGGAAAGTCAATATTGGTACCAGTGAAGAATCGAAGTTCACTTCTATAGGAGATTACTAGGCTGAAGAAACAATGGAACAGATAGCAGACCTACTGCGTGAATACCAAGAACTATTTCCTACTACGTTCTCTGAAATGAAAGGAATTTAGCTGACTTGGGAGTTATGAAAATACCTCTCAAGCGAGATGTGAAGCCTATCAAGCAAAGACCCTACAGACTAAATCCTAGATACAAAGAAAGAGTAAAGGCGGAGCTTGATAAGATGCTTGATGCAGGAATTATTGAGCCAACAGAAGAATTAGAATGGGTAAGTCCCATGGTTATCCAAGATAAGAAAGCCAAAGGTGACATCAGAATCTTTGTAGACCTCGGAAAGTTAAATGACACTTCGCTACATGATCCATTTCCGACTCCATTTACATATGAAGTACTAGATAATGTTGGAGGAAATGAAGCATACTCATTCACTGATGGATTTTCTAGATATCATTAGAATAGAATCGCTACAGAGGATTGACATAAGACCAACTTTGCTACTTAATGGGGATCATTTTAGTACACAGTTATGCCCTTTGGTTTGAAGAATGCACCTGCTATATTTTCAAGAGTCATTGTTGCTGCATTTAAGGATTTTATCCATAAATTCTTAGAAGTGTTTTTTGACGATTGGACAGTATTTGGCCTGCTGAAGAATCATTATGTGAACTTAAGGATGATTTTAGCGAAGTGTAGACAACATCATATCTCCTTGAATCTAAGGAAAAACATCTTCTGTGTTCCTTATGGAATTTTATTGGGACACATTGTATGTAAATAGGGACTAATGGTTGATCTAGAGAAAATCGAAGTTATTGTGAATGTACCGGAACCTAATTCAGTAAAAAATTTGCGTACTACATTGGGACATACAAGGTACTATAGAAAGTTCAACAAGGGATATGCATAGATCACTACGCCTATGGATAATTTACTGAAGAAAGAAGCGAAGTACACTTGGACTGAAGACTGTCAGAAATGATTGGATACATTGAAAGAAAGAATGGTCACTACTCCTATTCTATTTTTTCCAGACTGGAGTAAACCATTTCATGTACATGTAGATGCTTCATCCATAGCATTGGGAATTGTGCTAGATCAACCAGGAGAGGGAGGTATCGACCATCCCATCGCATTTTCAAGCATAAAGCTATCTCCATCAGAAAATAACTATACCACGATAGAAAGAGAAGGTTTAGCTATGGTGTATGCATTGCAGAAGTTCATACAATATATTCTAGGTTCTCATTTCCGTATGTTTATGTAACATCCCATATTTTCGTAAAAAATTAAAATTTTTATTAACAGCAATATTAGCTTAATTTATAATAATTTATAAATGCAGAAGATAACAATTGCTGAATGTAACAATGTTAACTAACAACTGTTTGTACTAAACACCAATATATTTTCTGAAGAAACTAATACGACAGTGACAACTTAATTACATTCGTATCCCCTATCATTAAGATAGTCAAATGCATGGTTAGATTAGACTTTTGATGCGACCCTTTTTAAAGCAATGCAATTTATGAAATATGTAATAATGGAATGTCGGGTTAGAAGTGTGATGTAGTACTATTTCCTTGAGACGATACTGACAATTTGCTTCTTTGCTGCTCAAGGGAGTCCTATGAGGGACCCCGAAGCTTACTTAGCTATAATGCTAAAACATTGGACCTGTTCTATGTGCAGTCAACAGGTAAGAAGTTTCATGATTGCAAATAAATTCCAATTAGCGTGAGTTCAAATTCATCGTATGAAAATAAAATAGAATCAATAGAGACTGTTGCAAATGTAAAAGCATACAGGTATGGTTCACGTGCTTGCTCTTCAACTTTCCAAGGTTCGTCTTGTATCAACATCGTCACTATGGTCGTCTTTATACTAGCTGGTTCTGTTGTCGTCATTGTGCTAGCTAGTTCTGTTGTCGTCATTGTGCTAGCTACTTTGTTGTCGTCATTGTATTAGCTGCTTTGTTGTCGTCATTTAATTAGTAGTACTAGGATAGTACAGTACCAAAAGTGGATTGAAACCGGAGAACTTATTATTCCGAGATGTCAAACTATATGTGATAGCATATTTGTATGTGAGTTTTATACAACACTTTTAATTAACTTTAAAGACTTATGGTTAACCATTCCTATTCTCTACTATAATTATTTAGGTCTTAATAATAAAAAATAGTCCTTCCCAAAGACTATGCATTTATAACAATTAAATAATAAACATTTACATAATAGATTAACTATTATTTCATATTATGGTCTATTCAAGTCCTATGTACATAGTTATGTAACTATATCGATTTTTGGTTTATTATCCACATTAGAGATTCATATCGAAACTGAATGTAATAAAGGGAAAACATTTGAATATCCCTAAACTATATAAATAGTTTGTAATTCGTTATTACATTGTATTATATCAAAACTATAATCATAATGTGCAATAATATAGTGAATTCTTTGCATAGTATTTCTAATACTGTGGCGAATTAAATGCAGGGTTTTGAAGTCACGTTGAGGATGCCGACAGGCATTTAAAATGAAACTTGACAGGTTGCTGGTATATTTAATGGCGTTGGTCTCGAGCTGCGGTAGAGATCATGTATTGATCCTGTATTAAAGGCTCGGTGTCGTGTCTTTGCTGAGTTGGATGTCCATTGTTCCAGGTAGACATGATTGTCTCCAAACTTGTCGATGTATAGGATTAATACACCACGCGTTAGTTGTGCATGCTCCATTGGGTGCCATGGTGGCATTGTCGACCTGTAAGGTAGGTTTGGTATTTATTGCAGATGTTGTTTGTACCAAAGCTTAATTTGCTGGCATTGTAGAGACCATCGATGGTGATGAACCTAAACTGTCGGATGAAACCCTAATATCTATCGTGGAAAAGAGTTAAGACTTGAAGAAAATGATTCATTGTGCTATTGTTTCGGTTGGGGTGGTCGACAGGCTACCGAAGTCTGGGTAGGAAGTCTGCAAGGGTTTCAAACCCGAGACCTTCAACAGAAGTTGACGTTGCAGGTTTTACTACTGTGAAGATGAAGTGGTTTTGAAGGGTGAGATTTTCTGGTTCAAAGGGTTATAGTTTTTATGTTTTAATACCTCTGAGATAAACAAGAGTGAAATGTGAGAATGTACAGAGTTTGGGCATGGATAATGGCTCCTTGGTGTTGTTCGTGACAATGTTCTCGTCAAGCTATGAAGGTAAGATTTTCGTTTTATCAAAGCTATTTTCATTTCAAAAATCGGTTTATAAAAAGTATCAGATGTCTAACTCTGGTTTAGTGTCAGTTGCAGGGTGTAAACAGGACGTTTGGCTAGGTTATTGTGAAAGGAAAACCTCGCACTCTTACACCGGTAATCTTCGGGTCTTCCATACCCTCGTAGTACCCTTCGTCTGTGCCGTGGCTCTGTCAGTGAAGGTGGTTTGGGAAGTCTTCGAAACATGGTTGTTGACAGTGATACTTCGGTGTTGTATTTTGCAAACTTGTTGTTTGTCAACTAGAGATTTAGCTCATCGATTTGAAATATTCGGCTCTTCTACCTATTGAAAAAAATTGGGATAAACCCTGTGTAACTTTGTTTCTCTGTAAAAAAAAAAAACATATTACAAACGTTGCTCGAGCTTCGTCTTTGTTTTAGAATTTATGTTGTGGTAATGTTGAGGTCTTTATGAGATTCGACTTGTTTTTCGAAATGTGTGACCGTAAGACAAAGAGCCGAGGGCTCAATCTGTGTGTAAGAATAATACTCCTTTTGTAATACATTGTATGTTTAAAACGTTGTATAGCTATCTTGTTTGTTAGCTTGGAAACTGTAAGTTGATGTTGTAAATCGTTTTCATGCTAAAGGTTACTACAATGTTTATCGAGCTAGTTAGGGTTTGGATAAATTCATGATGATGAGGGTTCTATGTAAATAAAACTTCAACGTTAACATGAGAAAAAAAATATGTTGAACCCTTCGTATAAGTCTGTGGTTTGTTTTAAAACTGTAGATTGGTAAAATGTATTCTTATTTGTTGATGTTTGAACAATAGAGTAGAAAGTTGAACCGATAACTTAGTAACATTTTGCAATGAAAATGAATAGGGTTAAACCCTAATTTGTGTTTTGTTGAAGTGATAATCTGATCGTTTGTTTAAGATACTAGCTTGGTTTCGATCTCAGGCTGAAAAGAGTATAGAGTTTTGTTATGAACAATATAAATATAGCTAGGGTTATCCTTTTGATACAAATCTCAGAGTTACAATAATCGCAACTAATGTTAGCAAATCCAAAGAAAGAATAAATATATGGTAATAATAATTATGTTTAGTAAATTCTTATCATTTGTACATTTCTAGATATTACAACAATACTATAGAAAATGAAAGAAATATGAATACATAGTGTAGAAATTCATGAAGACTGTGTAAACTATAATTCTATCTATAAATTAATTTCCTATACATAAAATGCTAGTGTAGTAATTATAATGAAACTGTGTGTGAGTGAAAAGTATACATATGATATCTGTGTGAAAAACTATTGTTTTTCCAGCTTATTATCAAGAATATTTTATTCAATGTTAACAGTCTTAAAACCATGTACAGTGTATAATTCATCTACTTTTCATGGATATAATGTATGCGTTTGTAGGATGATTGTAAGAATTATTTAATTGACTGATTATTATAAAAATGAGAAAATATTATATATATTAAATATTATACAGACCCTCAACAATTAGTTAACTTAAGAACAAAAATTGATGCATACCAGATTATTATCTAGCTATCGAATTCAATGGCACAATTTGCCTATCTTCTATTCTATTTTAATTTGCATATCTCTAATAGAGTATGATGCTGCCAAATAGCATGTGGAAAAATGGGGATATTGGTTTATCAATTCATCTTCGCCATTAAACTTAAACATTTAGACTTAGAACAATTCTAGGATTAGATTTGTCTTTCAAAAACAGAAACACAGAAAATACAGCTTAAACATAACATAAATTAAATAAGAAGAAATTGTAGAACCTGATTAAACCTATAGGGAAACAAACAACTCAGGAAGACCGTTCCACCCAACCAAACACCTGAAAACAGTCAAATACTATCTTAGGACCCCCGAGCCTGTTCGTTGAACCACCAGGAGGAAGAAGCTTTAGGAATATGAGCTTCTTCTTGTTGTAGTAATCTTCTGAATCTTCAATAGGTAGTAGTCCAAAAGACTTGCTCCTGCAACTCTGTTTCTCTTCAATAATAAGTAAAAACTCAGTTTTCAATAACCACTAATCTCCCTTATTCGAATCGCTCTTGAAATCACCTGATTTGCAAGAGGAAAACATTCTGCAGAAATGTTGATTAAGGGTTTCCTGCCCAATTCGAATTTGCCTTTATAGGCTTCCTAGGCATTTTCAGATGTTACTGGGTCATTAAATGAGCTTCCTGCTCACTCCCTCCACCTGGGGGATAATGCCCTTTTTAAGGGGAAGTTGTCCCATAACCAACAGTTAGTGGTGTGATGTAACTGGTGCCATGTGTTCCATTCCTTCCAACAACTTCCATTCCTCCTAGTGGGTCAGTGAACACTCATTCAACAGTCCTCCTGAGTGTTTGTCTCCTAATTAATTTATTTAAATAATAATATTCAATAATTACATTCATCCATGATTAAAACTGATCATAATTACAAAAACTTGTAATTAAATTTAACATAAAGTATTTTTGCAAATAAATAATAATGTTCAGAAATTTGGGTAGGTGACAGTTTACTGACCATTTAGATTTGAAGTACCTGGTTAATAAACCGATGTTAGGGGGGAGAGTATGCAGATGGATATTACTCTTTCAGGAGTATGATTTCGAAATCATTGTTAAGCTAGGAAGATTGAATTCAGGACCTGGCCACCTCTCCAGAATTGAATTAGGCGAAGAACCTAGTAACTTGGAAGATAGTCTATCAGATCCACAATTGTTTGCTATCCATATAGCAGATGACTACTACAAGGATATCATTGAATTCCTGACTACATTCTTAGCACCCACATAGTTTACTATGCAACAGAAGAAATAGTTGGTTGTAAAAGCAATTGATTTCACTATAATTGCAGGCCAATTATACAAGCTAGTACCAGATGAAGTACTGTGCAGATGTGTACTAGAGCATGAGAAATTGACGATACTTGCTGAAGCAAATTCAGGGGTATCTGGGGGCCACTACGCAAGAAGAGCTACTGCACATAAAATTTTAAGAGCTGGACTATGGTGGCCTACGTCACACAAGGATTCAAAGGAACATTGTCAGAGTTGCGATGTTTGCCAAAGGACAGGGAAGCCTTCTCATAGAGATGAGATGACATTGATGCCACAACTGACCTTGCAAGAATTTGATAAGTGGGCTATTGATTTTGTGGGACCTATTAACCCACCAGGAAAGCGAATTGGTTCAAGATATATTATCACAGGTACAAATTATCTAACCAGATGGGCAGAAGCAAAACTAGTGAAGGACTGTAGCGTAGTTACTTCCGCACAATTAATCTTTGATAACATCTTAACTAGGTTTGGATGCCCGAGAATCCTAATGAGCAATTAGGGAACCCATTTCCTGAACAGGACCATTGAAGCTCTAACAGAATAATTCCAGATCTACCATCAAAAGAGCACACCATATCATCCAGAAGCTAATGACACTGTTGAAGCTTTTAATAAAGTGATGGAAATGCGTTGACCAAGGTATGCAATACCAATAGGGATGATTGGGATCTGCGAATACCAGCGGTATTATGGGCATATAGGAAAACTTGCAAAAAATTGACAGGTTACACACCTTTCAGGTTCGCATATGGACAAGAAGTTGTTATGCCAATGGAATACATAGTCCCAAGCTTGAGGATTGCAGCAATCACATATATGGTTGACGAAGAGACAATGGAAGAAAGACTACTACACTTAGTTGGACTAGAGGAAGATCGCTTCATTGCAGTTTTTAACCAACAAGTGCAGAAAGACAGAGAAAAAGTATGGCATGATAGGCATATCAAGTACAAATTCTTCCAGGTAGGAGACCTTATCCTCCTCTATGATAGCAAGTTCATGAAATTTACTGGAAAATTTAAAATACACTGGTTAGGACCGTATGTTATCAACCATGTTACTAATGCTGGCGTAATTCAGCTAGCTACCTTGATAGGAGAAAACCTACTAGGACTCATTAATGGAAGTAGACTAAAGCCCCACAGGGATAGTCCTACTCCTATAGGTATCAGTTGATCAATAAGGAGGAAAATTTCTAAGTGTCATGTGTAGTTGAAATTGGACACTAAGAATGACAAAATAAAGAGTCTGCACGCAATTTTGGTAAAATGCAAAGTTTTCATGCAAATGGAAGCTGTGCTCTGATGCACACATAGCAAGTTGAGTTGTGAAGTAAGAGAAGGTTCTTGCTGCAAAGTTAACATCAAAGAAAGAGAAATGTGCAGTGGACCTCGCAACTCACATATACGCTAGCAGAGAGGGATCGCGCTCTGAATTTAGAAGTCAGCAATGAGAAATGTGCAGTGAACCTCATAGTTGTATGACCACTAGCAAAGTTAAGGAAAACTAACCATTACGGTTGTTGGTCAGAAAAGTAGCCATTATACAGTATTTTTCGAAACTGCATGTTTTTGCAATGAAGGAATATTCGTCCATTGAAGACGCATTCAATGAAGGGAAAGGACCAAGATCTATGTTATATTTTTCCAACGGACATAGAATTTAATGCTAAGATGGTCATTTTTTGGCACACCATGGTGGTGATATGCCTATAAATAGTAAGGACTGCTTACTTACTTGTTTTACCGCATATTTTCAATTTTTACTGCCTGTAAATTTCTGAAGTGTTTACCAGTTGAAAGCGATAGTTACCCGGCAATATATGTCTAAGTAGTTGACATTAGAAGAAGTTTTGAGTGATTTCAGACGTTCTGTTCTGCAAGGAGTTATGAAAACACCCGTGAAGACAGCTATCCCAAAACGTGGTGGCTCATCCAGGTACTTATCGAGGAATCAACCACAGTAAAAGAAATACAAGTACAAGGCCATTGTCTAGGGAAAATCGAAGGCCGCAAGTGCTCAGAATCCGATTCCACCACCAGATACCCAGGAGAGACCAATATGGCTTATTCTAGAGTATATCCCCCCAAGGAGAAGCGATGCACCATACATGCTTCTCATAAAGAATCCTCAGTATGATATTCTCATGCTGCCTATGTCAAGCCATGTGCGGCTTAAAGAGAATTTGCTAGGTAGAATTTTCGACTGCAAATTCGCTGATTATGATTTGTTATAGCAGGACAAGTTTCCACAATTCTAACCAGATCAATATATGTACAAAAAATATGATGAAGTTACCCAACAATCGACAATTCTCTCACAGGAATGGGCTGCTCCATTAAACCCATCTGGATTGCTTAATTTACTGCACATACCACACTTTGATAGAAGTCATGAGCTTAATGATGTGGTGTGCATGCTACTGTCATGCACGCACCAAGGGTATTTATGGTTGGATCACAAGGTGGACATTAACATTGAGCTCATTGTCAGGATCACGAACCTATGCAAAATGGGTGTCGATCTTGCCGCTGAGTTTGTCGAGAAAAACAAGGATAAAGAATTAGTTGCGTGAATGAAGAGTGAATTCGTCTTAAGTAAAGGATGCCATGGTTACATAACCACAGGAATCAAAGACCAATCCATGCGCTTTATAGTTCAGCTCCTCGTAGGAAGGATCCTAAGGAAGTGAAGACCAAATGAAGTACCAGTTGCTGCAGTATCCTTAGCTACGAAGGCTAAATATGGATTTCAGTTCAATTGGGAGAGCTACCTGTTGAATGAGTTTCTAGAAGACATCCTTGACACACGGGAAAACAAATATGCATTCCACTACAGTTGGTTACTAGTATTGGTTTCCTTTGTAGGGTGGAAGGATCCTTGCTACCAACAGGGTCTCTCAGTATTCCTTGGATATTGTCGAGGATCAAGGTTTGCTAACATGTGGGAAAACTCAAGGCTAGATTGACAAAGGCTGAACAACATACAGTTGCTCACCTACTATGAGAAGTTATGCAAAGTCATTCAAAAGAATCCGCGTATCACCAAGGAAGTGACAAATGGATATATCCATAAGATGACGTTCAAATCTGGACTACATTTTATTTACATACAGTCGAGAGTGATAGTCACTCCTCCTGAATGGTATGAAGGTTTGTATCAGCTAGATGCATAGAAAATAGACTTGATAATGTAAGCCTGGCCACCAGAATGGAAGGTTGATGCGTCAGCCACGTTGATCACCACTTCTGAATAAAGCGAAGCGAGGGATCCAGAAACCAGAGGTGATGATACAACAAGTGCGCAGAACCCAGAACCTAGCCAAGGAGAAGGCGCGAAGAGGAAGGAACCTGACACAGCCATGATGGAAGGACCACAAATAAAGAAGACGGAAGCTACTAAGCCTCCACTAGATGTGTAGCTGCATGACGATGACTATGCGTGCATCGCAGCCAGAGTATCAACGCATATTGATGAAACACTTGCGTTGAAAGAAAGGAAGGAAGAGGCAACAAAAACAGGCATAATGGAGAGCCTTGCAGAATTGAAGAGTCTGGTCGCAAGGGTCGAACAAGTCCAATGAGACTTGGTAAAAGAACTAGATTTTGATGATCGGTCAGGAGAATCAAGTCAAAGGAAGAGGAAGGTTCTTGCCTTCAACATGAGACCTCGGCTAGTCAGAATTGAGCCAATGAATGTCATATTTCCAATTGATGACCTTGCTAAAAGTGAGAAGCAGCTCGCACATCTAGACAACAATGTTGGGATATTACCCATAGAGGGGTTACATAATCTGCACATGCAGATTGTAGAGGAAATCGGCGATAGAGACTTAGTCTCTTATAACCAGCATTTGAAGCTGGAGGAAAGCTACACGGAGCTAAAATATGAATGCACACTGAAAAATAAGGAGCTCGAGTATGCGTAGGAGAAGCAACAGAGGCTAAAAGAGGCAGTTTCAGTAGTCTGTGCAAAGATGCCTAAATGTGATGAAGACACAGAGGTAGAAGCAACTATACTTAAGATTGGTTCCATTGTGGATAGTATTAAGGAAAAAATGATGGACATGGAGATCTCCTATAAAGAGAAGGTTGCTAATTTCGAGGCTTGACAACAATCTAGAACATCGCACCAAGATAAAGAAGCAAGCGCTGAAGCACTAAAGGCTTCCATAGAAAAAATCTCCGCATAAATGGCGAGATGTCAAAGCTTGATTGATGAAATTTCTAAAGTATGGGCCACACTGCAAAAAGAACCATAATTGCAGAAAATCCAAGATGAGGTACAACAAAGGCAGAAGGACCTCGATTCTACGAATATGGCTATGAAGGATTTTCCAGCAAGGCAAAGAATCTAGAAGTTCGCAGAGAAGAGGGAGCTTGGGAAAGAGTTGGAAGCATTGAGGGAAAAGGAAGCTGAAGCATCAACGAAGTTGCAGCCACTACAGGAAGAAGCACTTGCACTTTCGGAAGAAATTAAACAGAAGTTGCAAGAACTCTGGGCAATAGAAGATACTGTGAAGGAGAAACTTCTGGAACCCATCTCAGACGAGATGCTTGACACAATCAAGGAGTTTGAGCAAGAGGCCAAGTATACAGTTGCGAAGTTGAGCGCACTTTTTCAAGATTTCACTACAAAATCAAACATATCAGAGGGTGTGCAGATGGAACAGCCCAGCTAGAGTGGCTCAGGGGCGAGCCATGAGTAAGTGTTATGGGACTGTTGGGCGCATCCCAGGTGGACATAGTTTTGGTGACACAGTCCGTGTCAAAGGACATTTTGATGGCAGAATTAAAAATTAGGTGAGGCCTACCATTATCCAATTTTGGGAGAAACAATTTCGCAATTCCCGGGAGAAGGGCGTGGAGGGAAGCGAAGTGGAAGATAAGGATATGTCCCCTTAGTAAATATGAAGTACTAAGGATCAACAAATTAGTTGGATTAGTTAAAAAAGAAGCGATGGACTGTCGAGATACAGGAGAAAGAAGTAAAGAGATAGGATGGTGCAAAGGATGCGCCATGGTACTGTCAGTGCTGCGCGGTCAGAGAAAGCGGCTGTCAGAAGAGCGTCAGAGCCAAGGAAGCGACGCAAAGGACAACCGAGGACAAGAAAAATAGCTGAGAAGTTATGGAAAAGTATGGTTAGCGAGGTAACCACACCGTTTGGGGGGGTTAAGGGTACTATGGGGTTTTGGATTATAACTATTGTAAATATGTGACCTTCGAGCACAATCTATAAAAGTGGCAATTTTGTATAGGGAAGGGTTGGTGTTGGTGTTGGTTGTTGGTATTAGTTGGTTATCGTTATATTGATCTTTTGTAAGTTAGATCTAGGCCAAGACAAGAGAGAAGAGGCTCTGCAGCTGTGTGCACAGAGACCCATTGTAGAGAAGAGTCTATAGCTTTGTGCGCAGACTGGAAATGTTGACCCTTCCCATTAATATAAACAACAATTCCCGTGGATGTAGCTCCCATTCGGGGGGTGAACCACATAAATAATTTTGTTGTGTGATTTCATCTGTGAGATTGTTTATGTTTATGTTTATGTTTATGTATGTTCATGTTTTTATATGTATTTTCCCATGTATGGTTGATGAGAATAATGTGTTAAGTGTTGGACACATATATATGAATATGCAAGTAATTCTGATTATGATGAATGCGCAGTTGCACAGGTTGTTGATGTATATGTAAGTTCGGAATGTATTTCATCAGTATATTATATATATATTTATTGTACCCTTATAAGAGATGTGTTATTCCTCTATAAGGAAGTGTCGTCATGTGGATTGACAAGTGTCGCAAGTGTGTGTACTTGCCGATGGGTTATTAGACCACCTTATGGGGTCGGCCCTAATTAATATATAATATAATGTGGATGTACTCAAGTAGACAAGTCGGCCCCAGTAGGTCACTGGGCAAAAAGGTGAGTATAAATAGAGATAGAGATCTCTATTTTACTTACTCGGAAAAGTAACTATCTCTCTCTCTGAAAAGTGGCGCACTAGTAAGGAGGAGGAGGATCATCTGCTAGGAGACTATATCAGTGTTATTTGGTTGTATTTTGGTTGATCCATTGCTCTCTCTATCTCTGAGGAAGTTGTGGGGTTTTTCTCCTTAGGGTTTTCCCCACAGAAACTCTGTGTCTCTTGTCTCTATGCTTTTTGATTCTTGTGATGCTTGTGATGCTTGTCATATTATGATTGTCATGCATTGATATACTGTAGATGTTATTCTCTCAGCAAAGATCCTATAGTATTGTGATTTAATACTAAAAATTTAACATGGTATCAGAGCCTAACTGAGAAGAAGACATTTTTGCAGTGACGGAAGCTTGTATTCCTTGTTTATTGGGTTTTTCTCCACAGATTTTTGAAATTCAGTATAGTAGATTGGATCTACTCATCAAGGCGCATCTTTCTGTCCAATCAGATTTCAGTTCCGAGCATTTTCAGTTTTGGCCCTAAAAATTAGGGTTTCCACAAAATTAGGAATTTCTGGAAACTGAAGGTACAGCTGGAAGCTCCTTGCAAAAATCGAAGGTTTGAGCATTGGATCGAGATTTTTGGCTGGGTAGATCTCCGGGAAACTCAAACCCTAATTCAGGGCTCTCCCTAGTGAACCCGGGAGGACAAAAAGGCAATTCTGAAGGGCAAGACTTTGCTGATTTCAAATTCTGAATGTACTAGGCTGATCAACTCTCCAAGGCGCATCTTTCTATCCTTTCGGAATTTTGAAATTCACATTTTGAATTTTTAGGGTTTCTCTGACAAACCCTAATCCGGGACCAGATCCAGTTTTCAGCACTTCAAGTGGTAAGTTCTAAATCTTTTCTATTTCCATTTGAAGTACTCTTAAAGATGTCTCTTCACACCAAGCTTGAGGATAAGCTTGAAGGGGTTGATAACTTCCGAGCCTGGAAGTATAGGATTGGGTTAATCCTGGAAGAGAATGAGTTGGACTCATATGTGAAAGAAGACATCCCTATCCCAGAGGATGAAGAAGCCAAGGCATTGCACAAGAAGAACTTGGCCAAGGCAAAGAGAATCATTGCTGATTCTATCAAAGACCATCTCATACCTCATGTGTCTTCTCTTAAGACACCCAAAGAGATGTTTGAATCCTTGACCAAGCTATTTGAAGGAAAGAACATAAATCGGAAGATGACCCTGCGGAACCAATTGAAAGTAGTGAAGTTTCAGAATGGAGAAACCATTCAATCTTACTTTTCAAGGGTCTCCCAGATCAAGGAACAATTAGAAGCAGTAGATGAAATGGTGGATAATGGTGAAGTGGTGATGACCACTCTAAATGGCCTACCCAGGTCATGGGATTCCTTTATTCAAGGAATTTGTGCAAGGAAGAAATTGATCTCCTTCAACAGATTGAGGGAAGAATGCTCTCAAGAAGAAGCTAGACTCATAGCTCGTGAGGAAAATATGGGAGGAGAAGATCAAGCTCTTGCAGCTCACACCAAGAGAAGCAAAACCAAGAAGGATCACTCTCACCACAAAAGATTCCATCAAAAGAGTAAGAAGGACCTAAGATGCTTCACATGCAATGAGAAGGGTCACTTTGCTTCAGATTGTCCCAAGAACAAAAGGGATAATAACAACAACTCCAGTAAGAAGAAGAAGGGCAGCAAAAGAAGGTTTCATGCTCATGCTTCCGAAGATGATGAACCTCCAAAGAAGAAGGCTAGGGTAGAAAGTAGTAGTGATGATGACTCATCAAGTGAAGAAGAATATGTTCTAATTTCTGCTCTTACAGGTACCATCTCCCATGGATTTAATGATTGGTTGATTGATAGTGGGGCTTCCAAACACATGACTGTGTTTAAAGAATCCTTTGTGAACCTATCTGAACATGAATCACCCCATAAGGTGAAACTTGGGGATGATTATCAATACCCAATCAAAGGAAGTGGTGAAGCCTTCTACAACCTAGATTCTGGAAAATCATTGAAGATGAAAGAAGTACTTTATGTACCTGGGCTCAAGAAGAACTTACTTTCCATCTCTGCATTGGATGCAAAAGGTATGAGGGTTGCATTTGTGGATGGCCAAGTCCTAATGTGGCCAAAGGGAATGACCATAGATGATGCAGTAGTGATTGGAGAGCAAGAGGAAGGCTTGTATAAATTGAAGGGACAACCTGAACATGCCATGGTACATGAATCCATGGAGCCAAGTGAACTTTGGCATAGAAGACTTGCTCACATGAACTATAGGGCACTTCCAATTGCAAGCAAGGCAGTAGAGGGTCTTCCTAAAATCAAGACCAAACATGAAGGTGTTTGCAAAGGATTTGCAAAAGGTAAGAACATTAAGAAGGATTTCCCAAGCAATGAAAGCAAGGCAAAAGACATACTGGAAATCATCCACTCAGATGTATGTGGCCCTACGTCATCCAGCTCCCTGAGTGGGTATGTTTACTATGTATCATTTATCGATGACTTCTCCAAGAAGACTTGGGTATACTTCTTGAAGGGAAAAGATGAGGTGCTTGATAAATTCAAGTAATTCAAAACCTTGATGGAGAATCAAACTGTCAAGAAAATCAAGACATTCAGATCTGACAATGGTGGAGAATTCACCTCAAATGAATTCAAGAAGCTTTGCAGTGATTCAGGGATTAAGAGGGAGTTGAGTGCTCCTTATAATCCTCAACAGAATGGAGTTGCAGAAAGGAAGAACAGAACAGTCATGGAAGCAGCAAGGGCAATGCTGCATGACCAGGATCTACCTATGCATCTATGGGCAGAAGCAGTTAGAACAATTGTATATGTACAGAACAGAACTCCCCACAAGATATTGGACAACAAGACACCAGAAGAGGTCTTTTCTGGGTTCAATAATATTGATGTCAGCAAAGATGAATATAAGGACAGGTAATCCAGGAAGCAAAGATCAAAAGGGAGCACACTCCAGCAGGTCCTGCAAGGATGCAGATCTTCAGAGGGAGTTGACCATCTTCCTACATTCCACAACAGAGAGGTGTAGAAGAAGATACTTCAGCAGCTCCTACCAGGAAGCAATGATTTAGAGGGAGTCCACCCAAACAAACAAACAAAGATAAGTATTTCAATTATCATTTCTTGCCTATTTTGTTTGTTTAATAATATTATGCTTATGTTCCTAGACTTAGGATATGTATTGTGCATATTTGAATGATTGCATTAATGAACATTATACTACTAATATGCATGTGATGGGTAAGTGGCTTATGGCACTGTACAACATTCCAGTGCTACTTATCTAGAATGAAACCTCTTTGCTGACATGTTGGGAGTAGTGCAAACTCTTAACAATGTTCTGGTAGAGACTGGAAGGCATCTAGAAATTTGTGGAACATGGATAAATGTTGTATTGAAGCATTGGCTAAGATAACTGCATGACTGCATGACATATTTCTTTATGTGTAAAGAATTTGTTCTGAAAATTATGAGATGTTTCTAATCATGGAATTTAACTTGTTTTGTAGGAAAGACCGTATATCTTCACCTACAAAAGGACTACAACATTTGTTCCAGCAAGAAAGATATCTATTGAATATATTGAAGTTCCCAGGATCTGGGATGAAGAAATGGAATGCCATGATCCGTAGATCATGAAGAAGATGTTTGGGATGCAGTCCCAAGACCTGACAGGGAGTCATATGTATTGAGATTAAAGAAAGCCTTGTATGGCTTGAAGCAAGCTCCCAGAACCTGGTATGGTAGGATGGATAGTTTCCTATCTAGCTTGGAATTTACCAAGAGTAAAGCAGATTCCAATCTTTACTACAAGGTTGAGGAAGGGAATCCAGTGATTCTACTCCTGTATGTGGATGACCTATTTGTGACAGGAGATGACAGACTGATTGCAGATACTAAGAGGAAGCTTGCAGCTGAATTCGACATGAAAGATTTGGGAATGATGCACTATTTCCTAGGTATGGAGGTGTGGCAGAATGCAGGTGGAATCTTCCTTGGTCAAGGGAAGTACACAGTAGATATCCTGAAGAGATTCGGGATGATGGATTGCAAGGCCATGGCCACACCTATGGAATCGAATCTGAAGCTTTTATGTGATGCTTCATCTGAGCCGATTGATGTCTCTATGTATCGTCAGATGATTGGGTCCTTGATGTACCTGGCGAACACTAGACCTGACATTTGCTTTGCTGTGAACACATTGAGGCAGTTCCTGACGGATCCGAGGAGTGTTCACCTGGTTGCTGTAAAGAATGTTCTGAGGTACCTGAAGGGTACAGTGGATTATGGGCTCAGGTATGAGGCGAATCAAAATTTTAACCTGCTGGGTTATGTTGATTCAGATTGGGCTGGCAGTGCTGCAGATAGGAAGAGCACATCTGGGCGTTGCTTCAGTATAGGATCAGGTGTGATCTCTTGGTTTAGCAGGAAGCAGTCCTGCGTAGCACTGAGTACAGCTGAGGCAGAGTATGTTGCAGCCTGCTCAACTAGTTGTGAGGCAGTATGGCTACGGAAGCTACTGTCTGAGTTATTTGATCTCCCGTTGGAGGCTACTGGTATCTTCTGTGATAACCAGAGTTGTGTGAAGTTGTCCGAGAACCCAGTGTTTCATGATAGGTCGAAACACATAGAGATCAAATACCACTATATCAGGGATATGGTGCAGAGAGGAGCTGTGAAGCTCCTGTATGTTGTGACGGACGAGCAGATTGCAGATGTGCTGACAAAGCCACTAGCCAGGGTGAAGTTCGAGTACTTCAGAGAGAGGCTTGGCGTTCTTCAGATCGAGGACACTTCGAGGAAGAAGTGATGGACACATTTGCTGAAGCCATTCCAAGCATGTTGGAAGGAGGATCCTTCACATGGCTGTGGATGTAAGCGCTGGATGATGAGCATCAGGATGATGTTCTAGTTTCTGCTTGATATGATCAGTTGGATCGTTTTATGTATGTATGTACGCATCATGTTGGATGCTGGATATGATCAGTTGGATCATTTTTATGTATGTATGTACGCATCATGTTGGATGCTGGATATGATCAGTTGGATCATGTGTATGTATTTTTGTATATGCATCATGTTGGATGCTTGGACCATGTATCTGTATATGTATCAGGTGGATACATTGTATGATCAGGTAGATCATGTATGGTGATATGTATCATGTATTTGTATTTGTATCAGGTAGATACATTGTATGATCAGGAGGATCATGTATGATGATATGTATCAGGTAGATACTTGGTGTGCATCAGGTAGATGCATTGATGATCAGGTGGATCATGTATGATGACATGCAGCAGGATGTTGCAGTGATGATCAGGATGATCATGGATGACAAGCTTTAGGATGTTGCTCCATATGACATGCAGCAGGACGTTGCAGTGATGATGATCAGGACGATCATGAGTACATCAGGATAATGTATGGTGAGTGTCAGGTTGATACTCTGTGGCCATGGATCAGGTTGTGCAGATGAGCATGTCTGGGAGATCCTATAGGTCGGAGTTGTGTACCCGTAACAGCCTGGGATGCTCTTTCGAGACATTGCTCTGGGAGGACATGTAATTTGTGCCCTGGGAGATCTCAGGTCGGAGTTGTGTACCCGTAACATCCTGAGATGCTCTTGCGAGGTTTTGTCCTATGGCATGTAATTTGGGCCCTGGGAGATTTCAGGTCGGAGTTGTGTACCCGTAACATCCTGAGATGCTCTTGCGAGGTTTTGCCATGACCACATGTAATTTGTGCCCTGGGAGATTTCAGGTCGGAGTTGTGTACCCGTAACATCCTGAGATGCTCTTGCTAGGTTTTGTGGTGGACCACATGTAATTTGTGCCCTGGGAGATTTCAGGTCGGAGTTGTGTACCCGTAACATCCTGAGATGCTCTTGCTAGGTTTTGTGGTGGACCACATGTAATTTGTGCCCTGGGAGATTTCAGGTCGGAGTTGTGTACCCGTAACATCCTGAGATGCTCTTTCGAGGTTTTGTGGTGGGGTCACATGTAATAACGCCCTGGGAGATCCTACAGGTTGGAGTTGTGTACCCGTAATATCCTGGGATTCTCTTTCGAGGTTTTGTGACGCACGTAATAAGTACTGAGGATTCCACAGTATGGCCAGTGATGACGAAGACCTGCAGGTGGTGGGCCTACATCCAGTATGAAAAAGGACTGGCTCTGTAGAACTTCCTATGACGAGTAGAGACAGAGATTGGACGAGATAGCAGCAGCAGTGACGATGACGATGACGATGCATCGATGACGATGATCCAGAGAAGAAGACTTGTCTAGCAAATCTGTGTCGAGAAATACCTTCCTAGTTAAGAGGGAGTGTTGATGTATATGTAAGTTCGGAATGTATTTCATCAGTATATTATATATATATTTATTGTACCCTTATAAGAGATGTGTTATTCCTCTATAAGGAAGTGTCGTCATGTGGATTGACAAGTGTCGCAAGTGTGTGTACTTGCCGATGGGTTATTAGACCACCTTATGGGGTCGGCCCTAATTAATATATAATATAATGTGGATGTACTCAAGTAGACAAGTCGGCCCCAGTAGGTCACTGGGCAAAAAGGTGAGTATAAATAGAGATAGAGATCTCTATTTTACTTACTCGGAAAAGTAACTATCTCTCTCTCTGAAAAGTGGCGCACTAGTAAGGAGGAGGAGGATCATCTGCTAGGAGACTATCTCAGTGTTATTTGGTTGTATTTTGGTTGATCCATTGCTCTCTCTATCTCTGAGGAAGTTGTGGGGTTTTTCTCCTTAGGGTTTTCCCCACAGAAACTCTGTGTCTCTTGTCTCTATGCTTTTTGATTCTTGTGATGCTTGTGATGCTTGTCATATTATGATTGTCATGCATTGATATACTGTAGATGTTATTCTCTCAGCAAAGATCCTATAGTATTGTGATTTAATACTAAAAATTTAACACAGGTAACACTAAATCAGCGAATTTTGCATTGTGGTAACTACGAGGTGCGCAGTCGTATATGTGCACAGTAGTAATGGAGGTATATGCGATGTAAATATAAATTTTCTAGAGCCAGTCCCATAACCGTGCATCACTTGATTACAGAAACTTGCTTCTATAATCCCCCATAACTTCACCTCAAGTGAGACCTCAGCCTGCTCATAGGTTGTTGCCGAAAGGGCCGATGCAAAGGGGTTTTGTTGGGTCTCTAACTACGCAGAACCCAGGTCAGTTAAAGAAAGATATAGTTACGACCAAAAACTTATCCTGTAGTGGCCATGTATATTTGTGTTTGTGAGTGGTCAAGAAAGATAAATTTTTTCTTATATAACACTTCAATCAATACAATTTTTATTTTAAGATTACCATTACCATAATCAAATCTACTTATCATGTTGCCTTATTTATCCATCAATGAATACAATTAACTGCTCGAAACATGAATTTGAATACAAACCTGGACAAGTAATTGCTGTAGCCTTGCAATGTGACCCCAAATTTGTTTTGGTGTGAAATTTCTATTAATCAAATGGCTTGAAGTTTCAACCTTCCAGAGTTTACTGTAGCTAAACTATCAGAATAAGGTGTTATGCTTTGAGCTTCATGCTTAAACTGTTTCTTTTTGTTCTCACATTTTTCTCAAAGTAACTACAGTGGGCTTAGTGTTCAGCACTTGTGAGCATGCTCACTATACCTGCCCATCCTTAGCTTCACATATTTCTTTGAGTTATCATGTCTATAGGCAATTCTTTGCTACAAACTCATTGACGTTGACCTTTTTAGGTATAGCTTTTGGTTTAAAAGGTTCAAGTCGTTGATGCTTCATCAAAGTAGTGCTTCGCTCATTTTTTTTCCCTGTTTGATGTTGGATCTGTCATGCAACTTGCATGGTATTAGGAATTGGCAAAGACTCCATATATCATATTGAGAGACATGCTCAGGCCTTACTTTCTTTAGTGGAGCCTCCTGACTTTGCTCTTTCTCCATAGAATTTATGGACTGTGCTGACAAACTTACATTAGGGTCAGATGCATCAGTGGTACTACTACTAACAAACATGACCTACTATGCTTCCGTTCAAACATGGAAATGGCACTAATAGATGGAAGTTGATTCCTGTTGTCCCTGTAAATAAGCTTTTGGCTGAACTTCATTAGGAGGTCAAAAAGGGTTATTTTGTGACTGGGTTTTCAGTTGCAGTTGAGGTGGCAAAGCTCATAGCTACTTTTGTTTTTGATTGTATGGCATGTCTAACTGCCAAGAGCCATTTGAATTTTGATACCCATTGTTGTCCTTGCCATTCATGAAGATTTTGGAGACTTGTCACATTGTTGTAGTAGTTTGGTTGGTGGCCGAGGAAAGTGTTGATGTGCTTGTTTTTAATGGTTCTTTGTGAAACAAAACAATTCCTATATGTTTCTCATGCAACAATTCATATTTTGTCTGAACCTGTTCTATTCCCTTGTTATTTGGAAATGATTTCCCTCGGTGAATGTGTTGATATTGAGGTTCATGGTAGAATTACCAGTTTTGTTGTTGCTGAAATTTCAGTTGTTGCTGGAAATATTGTTGATGTTGACTGTTGTCCAAAGTTATGTCGATTCTGCTGATAGTGTTGTAGTTGATGCTTTTGTTTTTCAAAATTTGTTGCTGCTGTGAAAATTCTTGATGATGATGCTTTTGTGGTCCAAGTTTATGTTGTTTATGGTTGTTGTATTTAGATGGATGCTGTTTTTCAAAATTTCATTGCTTCTGGTGATTCCATGTAGATGGATTATGGTGTTCATTTTCACACACACAATCCAAACGTTGTGCATTAGATGTCAAGCTTGTCGGTATTTTTTTCAATGACCCATCAATCATTCTAGTTTACATAATACAACTCATGGGAACATGAGGAGTGCCAAATTTTCATTAGATCAGGAAACTTTTGATATCCAAGGTAGGAAATATACTTGGGGGAAATCTGGTATGGAAGAGGTGTCTAACAATCATTGTAAAGCATAAGTTTAGGGACACATCCATTTGATTTACTGTCCTATGAATGCTAATTGCACAAATCGCATCTATGATGGCTCTATGCACTCTTAGAGTTCAATCTAACTGAATCATAAAAACTAGTTGATGGTTGAGTGTTTGTATGTGAGATCATTGTTTCCCTTCTCCCAGGTATGAGTTCCTCATCAGAGTCACTAGTATATCTATATTTCCTGCTAACATGATGTTGCTCCTCTTTACCATCAAATTTAAAGTCTTTAAATCTATTTTTACTATCTTCAACAAGTTTTAAGTTGACCTCCTCATCACTCTTAGAGTTTAGTCTAACTGAATCATAAAAACTAGTTGATGGTTGATTGTTTGTATGTGAGGTCATTGTTTCTCTTCTCCAAGGTGTGATTTCCTCATCAGAGTCACTAACATCACTATCTTTCCTGCTGACATGATGATTCTCTTCTTTACCATCAAATGTTTCTTTCTCTTCCCTTGTAATGCGTTCAGACAATGCAATATGTGTTGTATTTTCACAGTTACTTCTATCAGAATGCTGATGATAAGGGTACATCCTACTTGTAAGTAGTATCAGTGATGCATGCTCAGTAATCATAGATAAGCACATAGTACACAATATGTTACTGAATGCATGTCATTACTACTATATATGTAATTACATAGGATATACCATTTATGCTCACTCATATGGCTAAGCTTGTACTGTGATTTCATTGTACTCACATGAATGGAGTAACACCGTTGAAAGTTGCTTGATTACTAAGTTTGATACATTCATTGTTCTAGCTCGATATCACCTTGTTGTTATATGTAGTAGCTATACTTCATTAATTAGGTATAATACATGATATATCTTATGGATATGTAAAGAGTAATATGATAAGAAACCTCTTGGTTGCTCACCATTAAGGTCTCAATATAACTTGTTTAATATTTTCAAAGGATTGGTATCTTGGCTTAGGTCAACCCTTTCATTTCACTGTGTGTGATCTTTGGTTGAAAAAAACTTCAGTGCTATGCTCGTCCTATCTCCAAGGAATTCAAATATAAATTCCACTATCAAGCAGATTTTGGAATATTTGTGAGCATAAAGGGATCAAGCCTTAAACATATGAATTAAATCTTGCAGGTAGGGGAAGAAAATGGAGTGTGCAGGAATGTGCCAGTTCCTTCACTATCTTCTCCCACAACAAGTGGCTCCACAACCTCTGCAAGCGTCACAATCTTCACATATATTTCTCTTCCATTCCTTTGGTTTCCAGGACTTGTACATTTTTGTTATATTATCATCCTTGGTGGCACAAACCTTTTTATAATGCACATAGTTTTTGTTTTCTTCTCCTCCTCAGCATCATTACATGAGTGAATAACCATTGATTTACACATCCAATTTTGTGTAAATGATGCCACCCCTTTCCATCCAAAATGAAAACAACTACCAGTTTGGAGGGGCAGATCACACCCTGCCAGCAGGTCATTCTTTATCCCATAGATCTAGTCATAGATGACGATGAATATGTTTATAGAAGGTGTTGTCAAATTCTAGTTGCGAGGAAGAAAATTAAAAGCTTAACACTAAAATTTAGGTTGTTCTTTCATTAACAAACTGTACATGATCCAATTTTTCTTGAAAGACCCTTGGTCCTATCTCAAAACATTAGGACACAAGTCTAGAATATCCAGAAAGGTATAGAATATCTAGAAGTTTATTCATAAATGTCTTTGTATTATTTATATCTTAAGTAAAGAAAAAATCAAATATATTGGAGTTCCAGTTAAGAATCAATAGAGGGAAAAATTAAAAATGTTTGAACTTTCATAATTAAAGTACAACCAATGGCATTCAAAAACTATCCTTTTCTAGACGATTGGGATATACTTCTATTGGTAAAAATTTAAAGTTACTTTCGAGCCTCTTTGTAGTCTTAATTATGTGAGTCAATGTATGAGTACATAACATTTCAACATTAGATGTAATGTGGAAAGAATACTACAACCTTATTATCTTTAGTAGCATTCATTATGATACATTTAGATAAAGAATGAGCGTCCTTTTTTCCTTGAAGACCAAATTTTAACCAAATGTGTGAATTGAATATAGATATTCCCCTAGTACATATTAGTGACCTCAATATCATTTGTAAACATTTACTAGGCTAGTTCCCCACTTGTAGGATTTCTATGATTAAATTGTTTAGTAGAGAGAGGTCTTTTCAAGTTTTCATTATATGAAGAAATGATATTGTCATACAGAATATTGTGGTGTCTTATACACAATAATATATTTCATTTTTGTGCTATTGCATTTCACTACATAAGATTTTCATTCCAATAGAACATGTCATTCATCCTCTCAAATTTTGCTTTGTTGGAAACCTAGCATATATTTCTAAGGAAAATTGGGTGTAAAGTTCTTCTTTTCTTGAAAGCATGAGAACAGTTCTGTAAGATGGACGTTTCATGACGTTGCAAAGGCTTGTTTAGATGTAACTTGACAATTTCAATATTGAAGGCAGTTTTAAAATTAGTTTTTATTACTTAGGGATATGCCTTAGACGACTTGAAGTTAATGCAAATATGAGAGGGTGGGTGGATGGTGTAGGATTGAACTGTAATTTTTGATTTTGAATATCTAAAACGTTGGTACAATAGAATTCACAATTAGTTTTACTTCTCTTCTGCCACAATAATCATTCCATAAGAATTGCTCTTATTTCTCTTCTACCATAATATCATTATCATTATCATATCTTATCCTATCTTATCTAAGACAAAAAAAAATTGACAATGGCCAATGAATTCCCCTTCAGTATCCTCCTGCTTGGTTACTTGGACATCTACCTTTTAAATGCTACAAGTATTATGATATCCTCCCTAGTGGCCAAATATTTTAAAAGGGCCTTTGTTAGCCTCTATCTAGTTTTATCCAATGTAGTTGGGCATAAATTTAGGCATCGGGCACTTGAAAAATCTCATCCACGTTTTGGAAATGCTTAAGCATAGTAACTCGATCATGAGGGATCTCATCTTATTGATAACTATAAACTCTGTGACAATTTCCATAACTCTTCTTTAATAGCCTTATGGAACTATACATAACTCCTGCAATTTGTCTTCCTATTAACATGAAGTTCCCCCATTATCAACCACAGCTAGAATGGATAGGATATGGATTACTAAATGCAACTTGGGGATTTCCAAAAGTTTATTTACAACACTCTTCAAAATATAGTAGCTAGTTCATAAACTATTTATCAAGAAGAATATTTTTTATCATATTTGAAAGAAGGGAAAACAAGTTTTTCATAGCCCTTCTAAGTATTTGGATTTACATATTAAGTTTTGAACCTAGTATGGTGGTTTGTTCCATATACGAATTTTGGTAGGGATGAAGCTAAGAGAAGGGAATTACAAGTCAAGGTCTTGTTGTTACACTCAATGTCATGTTGTTACACTAAACCACACCATTTTGCTATGGATTGTAAATTATTGTATGTTGAAACAATATCCCATCTTGTTGACAAAATGCCTTGACTAATGAAATGAATATTTCCATCCATTACTCTTTCATTTATCATGTTAATTTGCTTTATGGGGATTTATTTAAACTTGGAGATTTTTTAAGTACTTAATAAGTTGGATGTCCATAATTAGTAGCCAAGGGAATGTGTTCATAAACATCCCTCCCTAAACTAAAATCCATTTTCCCTAAGTTATATGTCAAGCAAAATTAGATTATGGTGCCCAAGGCTCAAAAGATAATTTTTATAGACAAAATCCTCTCAATCCCCTTGTTATTTGTCTTCTTGATCACTGTTAAAATTATAAATCAAATCTCTCTTCACTTTTTAATTTTTTTTTTAAAGTTATAAGTTTTGAGTCCCAGTTTTAGGGTTAGGGTTCGAGTATTCTCTTTTAGGGTTTTTTATTTGTTTTTAATGTCCAAAATATGTTGAAAAATGTAACTTCCGAAGATATTCTTATTATACTTTTATTGTATTATTGTTATACCTCCTTCGGGGGATGTTATTGATGTATTTGGTCATGTAAAAATCATTGAAAGAGTCAATGTAAACACTCATTGTAAGTTGGGTCAATATAAATTGATAATGTGCTATTGTACTAATTTTATATCATTTTTCTCATGTAGGATTCACTTCTGGTTTCTATATCGATTTGGAATTTCAATTGTGGAATATTAAGTAAGATGTCAAACATGCATCGTGGAAAGAAAAATAAAACATAAAAACAAAAGGATGTAATATCATATTTTCAAAAGCCTCAATCCAATAATCCACATCCTATTCATGCTTCAGGCTCTCTTGAGCAAGCTATCAGTAAGAGATATTTCAACACTTTGGAGAATGCATCTGCAACCCATACAATGGATGGTAGAATAAATTCCTCTAGTGATCAAAGTGAGACAAATGCATTTCATCATAAATTGGTAGTTCAAATGTTGAAAATTTTTCCTTGCAAGGTGACATAGTCCATTCAAAGAAAAGGAAAAAGGGCCAGTGGGACAAGGGGAGAAAATTCCAACTTTATTGGGTCTCAAGATACCCACTTATTGAACCAATACCTCCATCAAATGAGAATGCGACCTCACGAGAAGTTAAATGCATTTCATGTAGTTGGAAAGTTGGCAAGGTAGTGAAATTGCAGATGAAGCTAGAGACAATAGAGAAGCATGTTGGAAAGGTGTATGATAAGAAAATTGTAAATGGTGAGAAGGAATCTACTGCTAGATGGAAAGATATTAGCCAATGTCGACATCTTCAATATGAAGAGGAATATAATAAATTCTTAATAAATAAGAGCAAACTAGAGGAAAGTGGAGGAACCATCACATCTCAATTTGGAAAGATGATGGAAACAAATTTGTTATCAAAGACGATACAATTAAGCACTACATTTCACATCCTATCCAATGGTTGTCCTATGACAGATTATCCAAAAATGACGAATTATCTATCTTTTATTCAAGTGCCAAATTTTCCATCTTCTCATTGGTCTTTAATGAGTGGTTGTGAATGGGGAAAATATCTATCTCAAGTAGAAAAGGATGATATGAAAGAGAAGATTGCGAATGCTACATTTTTGTCACTGTCTTTGGATGAGGTTACAGCTGTTGATAATACTTCATGGATTTGCATGAGCATTTATATGGTCAATGACCATATCAGGCATTCCTATCTACTTGGAATTCATAAAATGAGCAAACGTTCTACAACATAAAATATTTATGAACTTGTTATTAATAGTTTGAAGGAAATTGGTGGTATGGATCATTTAATGATCGCAAAAAAGTTGGTATGTGTTGGAGCAGATGGAGCATCAGTAATGCATGGACAAAGGAACGACCTTTTTTCCAGACTGCAATTCTCAGTTTCACCATATATGCTTAGTATTCATTATATGGCTCACAGGATGAATCTTGCATTTAAAATAGTGATCAACTTTGCATTGGTTTCAAAAGTTGAATATCTTGTATGTGAGGTTCATGCATACTTTTGTCGGAGTCCCAAACGATTTTTAGAGTTTAAAAGTTTTTCCGACGGTGTTACAAATGGAAAAAAATATATATTAAAATACATTGATACAATATGGATATCACTGAAGGGACCATCTGAAAGACTATTTGAGGAATATGCATCCTTGGTAGGGGTAATGTATGAACATCATTGAAGTGTAGAAAAATCTCAAAGTCTTCTCTTTTTACTAATTGATATAGAGACATTATTAACATTGGATGGAATTCTTCCTATGCTTCATGAAATGAATAACCTTGTGAAGATGTCTCAGAGTCGCATGATGTATATTGCTGAATACACAAATGCAAGAAAATTATCATGCCTTGCATTGGATAATTTGTATATTTTGGCAGAGTCTTTTACAAGTCTAGCATTTACAAATTGGACTAAGATAATCAATATAGAGAATGATGAATTTTTTTTAAGTTTGATGAAAAAGGGATGCTATGTATGATAGTGCATGGGAATATGGTTCCCTTTTATTATAACGATAAGATAGGAAGATCCACCAAAGAGTGCCCCGTGTCAAGAGAACGATTTGACAATGTTGTGATTTTAGTGAGGCGCAACTTGATAGAAATTGAAAAACCACTATCATCAGAGATAAGAGAACGATTTCCTCGAGATGAATTGTTGGAGGCCATGTCTGTGGTATACCCTCAATATTGGAACCATCGTCAATGTTCAAATACTTTAAAGGTTGACTTTATAGGGAAATTCAAGAATTTGTAGAGCCATTTTTGTCGAGAGGTCGAGATACAAGGAGAACATATCCAAGGCATTTTAAATCAAACAAAATTGTCAGAACAAGCTCAATGCTTTGCTACAACAATGTGGGATCAATTTTATGAGTTGGATAATCCTCTAGAATATGGTCCAATTACAAGATTATGGACTAAACTCAGTGGTAGCGAAATCCTACGGCAAAGAATGTCAAAATATTTCAAATTAGCGGATTTATGTCAAACCATGATTTTGGCATTAGTGGAGGATGAGAGAATGTTTAGTGCACTATCATTCTTGAAGTCAAATTTGAGGAACAAGCTTGATAAAAATGTGGATACATGCTTAAGATTATATGCAACAAAGTATGAGGTTGACAATTTTCCGTATGAAAGAGCACTAGCTCTTTGGCGATCATATTGTGAAAGAAGGGGAGAAAACAGTATAACAAATTTCTCTAATGAACTTGATATGGAACATAATGTTTTTGAATATCATAATGATGGTTCATCTGGAGAAGATCATGTTGAGAATGTTTAAAATGAGGAACAAGGCCAGAATGTGAATTGGGAATTTGATTTAACCGGTGATTTATGATCCAATATACATGAGGGACTTGAGTCTTATTTTGGTATAGGGTGTTCCATGGACCCTTGCTGGTGATCTCTATATTTGAATTTGAGGCTGCATTTCAGGTAAAAATAGATTCTACATTGTAATTTTTTGTTGTAACATTGATTATTTGAGCTACATTTCCTTCATGCAATTTATTTTAAGATCGATGTTTGATGTTTATCTCTTACATTGTCCCTTTCTTATATGTGACAGGAAACGATGTTGGAATTTGACAAAGCTAGGACTAAGAGCTATCTCTTCACATAGATAGTGTCCTAGCATTAAAGGATAAATAACTAATTTGACAATACTTTCTCTAAGCAAGAATGGGCTCATTCAAGTACATGAAATCGTGTTGGTGTTTAGCTTTAATATATTGACAATTTTTTATGGTTTATTTATTGCTCTTGTTTGAATCATTTTGTCAATTTTTGAAGTTTGCGCGTATTTTGGTTAAATATTGTGTTAGTCCCTTGAATGCTCCTAGTTCTCATCTGATTCTTCATTTAACCCTTTGTTGTAGTTTGGTTTGGTTTTAGTTGTTTTACATTGATTCAGGCTTTGAGGAAACATGTTTTTATTTCCTTTTAGTTGCATGAATTAATTGTCTTCACTTTTGTGAATCTATTATGCTCATTGTATATTTTATTTGTAAATACTTATCGTTAGTCAGAAGAATAAATGAGCTCTACATAGCTAAGTGAAGAGAAAAATGGTCTATGCATTAGGTTCCTATCCATTGATTGTAGGAGACCTATTGGAATGAAACCAACATTCCTCTATGCAATTGGCATAAGTTACAATGCATAATTGTCTTAGCCTCCACGAGCATAATTGGCTAGTGGAGGACAAATTGTATGATTCTGTCAGTTTGTCGGTTTGTCAAGATTCATGTCCCCACATGTCCATTGGACCATTAAGGGATGAGATAATAAGTGGAGTCTCCACTTGCCCTGAATCAACTAGTTAGTGCATTTGTGTTTCACTGAAACCTGGGCTAGTTGTGAGTGTAGGTGTTCTGTTCATTGATGATGTGATTCGTGTTATTTGATTAACTTTGTTCTTCCTCTATTTTTGAAGTAGGTTGGAAATTCTTTATGGTAGAAAGATCACTATATGTCAATTGGAGGTTGCATTTTAGGTAAAACTATATTCTATATTTTGGCGTTTTCATTGTAACATTGATGATTGGGACTACATTTCCTTGATGTAAGTTATTTAAGATTGATGTTTTGATATTTAACTATTACATTCTCTTTCTTGTTTGTGACATGAAATGAAGCTGGAATGTGACGAAGCTAGGGCCTATCTCTTCACATATATAGTGTCCTAGTATTAAAGGAAAAAAAAAATTATAACAAGACTTTCGCTAAGTAAGAATGGGATCATTCTAGTACATGAAACCGTGTTAATGTATAGCTTTGATACCTTGGGAAATTTCTATGGATTGTTTATTGCATATGTTTTTAGTATTATGTCGATTGCGTAAGTTTGGGTTTATTTTGGTTAAAGATTGTGTTAGTCCCTTGAATGCTTCTAGTTCTTATCTGATGCTTGAATGAACTATTTATTGTAGCTTCATCGGTTTATTTTGATTTTCTTTGATTCAACGGTTTGAGGAAACATGTTTTAATTTCCTTTCACTTGTATGAATTAAGCATCTTCACTTTTTAGAATATATTTACTTATTTCATATTTTATTTGAAAATTACTTATTAGTATTTAGAAAGGGAAATGAGCTCTACATAGCTAATTGAAAGAGAAAAAGGGTCTATGTATAGGTTCCTACGCATTCATTGTAGGAGACCTATTCACACGAGATCAACATTTCTCTAATGTAATTGTCATAATTTTCATATGTCCATAGACTGTCAATACAATATTCACTTGAATCTCAACACCTACAAGGAAACATACTGTCAAAGGAGCATTCCAAAACTTGCTACTATACAGGTTAGCATGTTTCTTGTCTTATTTGGTGGTGTGTCGCAGTCATCTTGTTTTGGCCACTAGTAGTTAGATTGTTTTGAGTATATATGAAATTGAATGAATTTATTGCATGTTGCATGTCTTTACGTCTTTATAGTTTTGATTTTTGAACATAGTGAATTAATTCCACTCCTATTCTTAAGAGATTGGATTACATGCACAAGGGTGCTCAAAACTGTTGTTTACATACATGTAGCCTCCTTTTAGACCCTCAAAATGAGGATTGTATGCTGATAAGTCTACCCAGGCTTGTTTTTGTCCCCTTTTTATGCCTAGAACTGTGATTAATGGTTTTTATTGCTATTTAAGAGTTGCCACTAGAGGAAGGTCACTACAGGCTTCATTTTCATGCCCATAATCGCCAATGGTTGCTGCATGAGGACATGAATAGTTATAAATTGCACCTAGAACACACTAGAACCGCTTCTTAGGTTTTTCTCATCCATAAAACTGGTCCAAAACTGAATTTTAAAGTTGCTTTCATGGATAAACATGCTATTTTCAGACCAAGAACCTACAACAGACTTGAAAACACAACAAACCCTCTTCAACCTAATTAGAGGAGAGGAAAACCACCCCAAACATGGCATAAAATTCCTCAAATCATTGGTTGTTGCTTAGGAGGTCACCACATACTCTTCTCTAATTTTCTGCCCAAATCTTAGAAAATGTTTTTTATTGTAGTTGGAAAGGGCTCAAAATATGTTTGAGCATCGATTTACTAGCCTAAGTTATACCTAGAACTTCTCCTTTCATGCAAAAATCCAATTAGAACCCATGTTGATGTTTATTGACTTGCTATATTATGCCCAGGTTTGGAAGTGACAACTGTTTGAAGGTCAAACAAGGTTGTACATGCCCAAAGATAATCATGATGGAGACCTCTCAACCAGTTCTTTACAATGAGCTTGACTGTATATACTGTAAATGTACCTGTAGTTTCCACTTGCTTCAAATGAGTATTACAGGACTTTATTATATTTCATTAGCCTTGGGTATAAGGATGATAGTCACTCATTAACTATGAATTGATCGCCAAGAGCTCCATTTTCATTGAAAAAATTCTTAAAATGAGGGTCATTTTCCGGAGCTTATCTTCATCTTCCTGGGGAAATCTCCATTAAACTTGACTGAATTGATAGTTATTGTTTTGTGTCTTTTGAGAATATAAAATTAAGATTATATATGTAAGAAGATGAAGTTATCTATCTTCTCATTTATTACAGGTTTTCCTGTTCACTGAGTTAACTATCTTCTTCAACCTAGAAACAAATCTGGTGAACAAAAATAAATGTACTTAGGTGGTCAAACTTAACATTACTGGATTTTGCTAAATTGCTGCATATTAGTTATTGTTTGATAATATTGCTCAGACATCTCCAGAAGCACTGTCCTTTGGATTTTTTTATGGTGTTAGCTTAGACCTTTATGTGGGTAAAGACCATATAATATTGTAGGGGCTCTACCCTTTGGATGCATTGAGGTTGGGGTGTGCTTGCTGGAATGTGCATCAAATTGCATTGATTTGAAATGGATAGATTTTTTCATATGTTTTGGTACTGTCTGAGTGGAAAATTGGATCCATGGACTTGTAGGGTCCATTTTAGGGGCAGAGCCTATTTTGGTGATTTGGGGTCTTGAACTTCTGGACCCTGTTTTGGGCCCATAGGAATGGATCACTGAGGATAATGATGTTCTAAGTAACATTGCTTGTAAGGTATTGATCATACAAGATTGCAATCGATTCCCACATTGCATTAGAAAATGTATAGTTACCAAAAAAGATGCTTCAATATTTTGTCAATATTTGAAACTTCATCTTATCCAACATGAAAAGTACAGTGGATTGAATTCCAACTTCCAAATGGAATATCAACTATACAATAGGATGAGGTTCACTTCCTATTGTTTGTTTGATTTGTTAATTTAAAGGATAATAGTTACACCTGTAAATAAAATCATGCCAAGCATGTGATGACAACAATTACATATTATAGATTCAGTCTTTTGAAGTAAATGGTGTGCATTAGATTATTGACGATAATGATGATGAGAAGAACACACCAATAGATATTTTGATCTATATTCTTCCGCAGAGATATTCAGTATCTTACAATTGACTGGTAGATTTTGTGTTGAAATGTTGTCATAAGGTTGGACACACTTTACAGGCAATTTTTTCACTCTGCAACAATTTGGGAACATTGACGATTGAAATTCAATAATAATATTTTAGCCACACAACCTCTATTTGTTGTGAAAGAATAGGAGATAATATTGGAGATTGGAAGTGGGTGAGGTAGCGAAATAGAAATCCAATTGGATTTGGAAGGTTATGAATCCAATATAAAATCTTGTGCTCCAACAATGCAAGCCATTCCTCAACTGTCCCCATTCTGACATCGTTGGAACTACTTTTTACCCTAATACAAAGCATGATAAGCTTGGATATGATTAATATACCCAACCTTAAGCATGCTAATAAAGGAAGTGGTCACACTCCTTCATACTTACAGTCAAAGAATGGAAACTATTGGAGGGTATGCTGGATGGAGTTCACATATCAACTCCAAAAGTTCATTTTGAAGGTTTAGATTCAATGGGGATTGAACTCCAAAGATGTTCACGTCACCTTTAAGTAATCAATTTTTGTAGACTTCAAAATAAAGTTGGCACACTTTTAGTCACAATATGTGAAACTATAAGGATAATGAGGTCTTTTACTTACAAAAACTGCCACACAATATAGAATCATTGCAAAATATGACAAAACTACCTATATTGCCAGAAAATGCAATCAAGACAATATTATAAATCTAATTTGGTCATGTAAAAGTCATTGAAAGAGTTAATGTAAACACTCATTGTAAGTGAGGTCAATATAAATTGATAATGTGCTATTGTACTAATTTTATATCATTTTTCTCTACCAGGTCGTGACTGTGTTGGCCTCCTCCTAGCTAGCCATGATTGTGATCTACCGTTCCTAGCTAGTCGTGACTGTGATCTACCCTTCCTAATTGATCATGACTACGTTTGACTTCTGCTTAGCAGGTCGTGACTATTTTGCAGCTCTCTAAGGCTGGTCCGTGGACTGTATGGAGATTAGTTTAATATATCCATGTATTCAGGGGGTTACCCCTCAAAATGCATGGACATTTTGAGACATCCTTTCAGCATAAGATATTTGAAAATGAACTTTGGAGGAAGATTAAGCAAAGTACTGAAGAGGACTAGTGCCTATGGCATGTCCCTTTTTGAAGGCTGCTTCTGGACATCTGATAAGTGCTACTATTTAAATTATATGTGATTGTCCTGAAGTCTATAAATTATTGCAACAAGGGTTTGAATGTGCTTCCTCACTTCTGGACTATTTTTGGTTAACACTCAGAGGTATGTACTTGTATAACCTCGTTCTACAGCTACCCATATTCTCTTTGTTAGGTATGTCCACTCTTCCTTGGAGACTTGTCTTCAAAAGACAAGGTTTGATCTAGAAAATATATCTGATTCTCTGAGTATAAGGAAGGTATGAACCAATACTGTTTCCTCTTTTACTGACGTTGTTTGTTAGCTTTGACTAACTTGTTCATTAGCCTATTTTATTACTACTGCTGCTGTTCATTGCTACTGTATGTTTCAACTTTAACACAGGGACCTTCGGGAGTGTTAAAGTTGAAAGAGATGAAAATTAAGTTTGAATTTATCTTGCATTGTCATTGCTGTAGTTTTACTTCATTCTTCTGAGTACTTAGTTGAAATTGTTGCACAAGTTAGTTAATTTTTTGAAAAAATCCTAAAACTTAAACAACATGCACCTTTGACTCATAAATTGATGTAGTCGTGTATTTGTACCTCTTTAGCTTATTAATAGAGCATGCGTGAGAGCAAGAGTTACAATGTAAAATTAATACAATGTTTATGATTGGATGATTACAATACTTCCAGCCTATGCATATCTTGTGTACTTGTCTCTTTTGTTTATATTTGGTTATTATGACATTATGATTTGGGCTATTTTCTATAATAATAATAGTGCATACTACTTCCACGAGTTTTGTTAGATTAGTACATATGCAGATCTCTAATTTTTTGCTGGAAAAATGATGTCCTTGTATTATTTCCCATCCCTTGATATGTGATCATGACAAAGTGGAATCTAGGGATAACCATAAATCCCTTGATTACATGCATTCTAAAAAAACAACCTTGAGGAAAGGGAGACCCATTTTGATTGGTTTTCCTTTCATCATCAAAATTGTCATACTGTTCAAAATTTCAAATTCTACAAAATAACAAATATTCCTTTTTCCTAGTAGTCTCCTAGCCCTAGGACCTCTCGACATATTTAAAACTAAAATCCTTAGGAAATTTTCAAAATTCTGGAAAAGTCCATGAAAGACTCTATACAATCTTATTTGGATCATGGAGGATGGCTGAGTTGGAAAAGTGGATCCACTGAACACTTATCTGAGTGAAGGTGCCACAGGTAGTATCTCTAGGGATGACCTCAGATTCATTGGAGACTTGAAGTTTGAGAGTATGGACTTAAGGTTTCCCAATCACCATGAATCTTCCTGAGACACAAACAATGGATTCCTTGATATTCCTTGCAGGATGTTACTGAGGAGCAGGATCTTGTTATTCACATTGATTTTAGCCTTATATTTTCTTGTTGGATGCCCCTAAAATATTTTCATAAGCTTTCCCAAGAGTTCAACTTTCAGATCCAAGTTTTGAAGAACAGATAGGAACTAGTGTAACCTTTCCATCATAGCTCCCAAGACATTCTCAACAATATCTTCATTCTCACCAATCAGGCACTCTACAACTTGTAATTTTTTACCTGTGTTTCCATACATGATCTTATTTTCTTCTTTTAATTTCCTAAGTATGATGGAAAGTGAATTCTGCCATGTGCCACTCCTATTTTATGCACAAGACTCCATTGTCCTTCATATGCTCAGAATCCAAACTAGGATGATTGAGATTAGCCTATATAATGATTATTGGTGTGGATATGTTTTGCATTTCCACCTTGACACTCAGGGGGATTAATGAGGTGTAAGGATGGATCATGGCAAGGTAAACATGTCCAGTTCCCTAAGCCTTTCCAAATATATGTGGTGGATATTCTATTGTACCTCTCATGAATGATAGCAGGCTGCAGGACTCTTCATAAATACTTCAAATGAGCATGAGAGTAGGGGGAAAGTGATAGGAGATCATATGGCATGCCATCCCATAGATCCTTAGTATCCTCGCTTACTTCTATTACTGTGAGGTGCCCCTGTTTATCGAATGTCACATTGGAAAGCTAATCTGCAATCTTGTTTCCAACTCTTTTGACATATTCATAAGCCACGTTTCGATCAGTGGTAGCTCATATAATCCAGTCTATTTTATCCTATAGAAACCATGAACAATCCTTAATTTTTTCCAATAGAATATTAGTGATAAGTTTAAAGTCTCCTTCCACCTCAAATTTTTGACCTTGAGAAACTAGATTGAGGTACAATTTAATACCTTCAACCTATACGTCTCTGTATTCTCCAAGAGAACTCTTGATCTATCTAATGCAAATTCCTTGGTAAGATACACATCATTCCACAATTCCTTTATGCATAAACCTTGAAAGTTCGGTTTCTATTTTAGAATAATCCAGGAGCTCATCTTCTAAGCGTATTCCTAATGTCCCCATTAGCAAAGAACAAACAGTGCTGGCCAAAAACTTGTAAAGTGTGAGACTTTGCATGAATTCTTCATCTATATCAATCTCCTTGTAATAATAAAAATAAAAATGATGCTAGAAATTTGTCATAATTTGGGTAAGTAGGGAATATAATTTTTTTTCTAAGTTGTTCTTTCCTTGTGATTCTTTGACACTTCATGAAGGGATCAATGCTTCAGATAATTCCAAGAAAGGTTCCAAGAACAGAAGTCATTGGGATGGATAGAATATTATCACCATCTTCCATGTCCTGCTTCCAAGAATGCCCATCTTCGTATAAGTAGTTCTAGGTCATGCCTAACTAGGGGAGGGTTGCTTGCTTTTCTCAATGGAATTTGATGCTCTCTCGTTTGTGAATTTCTAGTAAGGATTACCTATCCTATCATAAGGATACAAGGAAAATAATTAGATTAGCATATGAGTTTTGTCAAATGCTAGTAATTCTACCGTTCTTGTGAGGTAGGAGGCGCCACTGGACTCAATACTCATCACATTAGTTCTAAAACTATGATCTTAAATGCAATTATACACCATCTACATCTGTCCAAATTATAATTCTCCCAGCTTCGAATTAGTCAGGTTAACAACAAGGACCTCTTTTGTGCCCATCTATAGATAAGGCCGTTTAGGATTTCTAACAGTAGAAGCCAATATCTGTGCAAACTACAACACTATATACCAAATAACAAAGTCTAAAAAGGACTCCGTAGCATGTCCAACTATATAATTGGCATGAAGCAATGCTTTGAGGTTATTCACATCAGTTTGAAGCTGAGAGAAATTTATCAAGATCATGTCCTTCCAATAGATGACATGTTGTTTCTTTGTGTTTTTCATACAGTTTATCCAAAACAGATGTATAAGAAGTGTCACGGGCCTCATCCTTGAGCACAAAATCATGTATATGTTACCTTTGACATTGAAAATATAACAACCACCTTCTTCTTCAATGAATCCCTCATGATAATTCCAACCACATTCCATAAATTTTCAGCAGTTCCCATGCATGTTCCAAATATGTGAATAACCCACATGTTACCTTTTCGAAGAGTGACTTATTTACAAGGCATTTTTTCCAGAGCAGCCTTCATATATGTGTGAAACCCATGACTTATTTTTCTTGTTTCTTAGACCTTTAAGCAAGATCCCAAATATCTGTAGCTTTACTTAAATTTGTTGACATCATTTGAAACTAAAAGAACCTGCTTTTATCTCCACAATTCTAGCATATTTGGCCACTAGTCTTTTAATATTTTTTTAAGTCTATCCTCCCCTATCCCAGCAAGAGTCATCCTCCCCTGTCCCTGAAAGGGTCATCCTCCCTATCCCTAAAAGAATGAATATAGAAAAATGGCACAAGTGTGAAATATATTTGAAACATAATACATTAACATTGATGCTCTAAATGGTCCTGAGTATAAAAAACATCATTCTACAACAAATAACTACATATCAACAAAATCACCCCCTGTATTGGGATCCTCATCATCTGTAGGAATCTATGCCTCCTCATTTGGACTTTGCCTTGATCCTATAGGAAATTAGTACTAGTGCTTGATGCTACATGTGGATCCCAATCCAACCACCTTATTGTTGCTCAAATCAACACCCTCCAATTTTGATAAAATTGCCTAATCTAAGTATTAAAATGAGGCATAAAGTTTAACATGTCTAATCAATAGTTTTGGCTTGAGTGAAGGGTAACTTTTTACTGAGGTCATGATATATGAGTTCAACAGTCAACACCATTAAAAATGGGGGTATCTAGATGGATTGGTGCTCTTTATTAAATGCCAATCCCATAATGTCCTACATGATAGAATCCTGTCTTGAAATGCTCCAATCCTATTAATATTTAAATGCTGAAATCATGAAATTTGTCAGGTCTGTTTAATTCTGAATGGGATAAGTATTTCTACTTTCTTCATATGAAGTTCAATGAGGTTGGAGCCACTAAAAAATCATGTAACTAAGACTATAGACAACATTAAAAAATTTATATATTCCTATGTGTTGATTTTGGTGTGTTTCATACATGTTGTAAGGTCAGGATTTGTCCAACCTGAAATGTTATATATCCTAGAGTATGTCTTTTAAATACTTGTCTTTTTGGAATTTCATTTTTTAATAATTTGGGAAAATGATTGCAAATAGATTTACTAAATATATTTCTAGAACTAGGTAAGAGAGTAGATAAACTCAAGATTGATGTTATTATCTTGATGTTTGGCAACGTGGTGCACTTGATGCAAACATCAAAGTGATTGGCAATTGATTTTGTGTTTTTTTAAAGAAAACACTTGTGAATTTTATATTTCAAATTATTAGCCTGGTCTAGACAGTGCTGGAATCCCTTACACTCAAGCCTAGAATTATCTAATTCTTGGTTCATTTTAAGCTAGTGTATGCCATAGATTTAGTCAACCCTTGTATGAGATGCATTATAGTGAAACTTGTCCTTTCTTTAACAGCTATAGACAAAATAAAATATGAAAAGTTGAGTGGTTGTGTATGACAAAACATCTGGAAGGACCTGCTTTGAATTCCATAGATCTAGGCAACGATCCAATGATACTTGCTCTAGAAGTAGTTCAGTTCATGCAAATTTTTATTTATACAACAACAACCTCCAAAAACTTAAACCATTGGTAAAATGCAAATTACTATGCACCCCTATACGTGTCTGTGTTAAATTAATATTAAATAATTTTGTGTTAAATTAATATTAAATCATTTTCCATGTATTCACATACACAATTATTGGCAAATCAAATTATTCTTTTGCGTTGTTAAAAAACTCAATAATTTCTTAGTGTACGTATTAATATAGTAGCCTAATAGGTAATTTAGTAAGGAGTATTTTATAAAAGGGAAGTTTATGATTTTTCCTCAAGTTGAATTGAACTTGACTGATTGATTTATTACTTATATTCTCTAAGACTTTTTCTCCATTTCCCTTTTTATTTGTTAATCCAATACATTGTTCTAGAGTTCTTATAGTTGTGGGTCTCATAAAAAGATGTGACCATTACACTAGAGCTGCATGTGGTTGATTGACACAGGGAGGAAGTTATATCTCTTGCAGCCGCTATACATAGTTTTCATGATTTTATTTTCCTATAGTATATATGGGGTTTTCATACATAAATCAAAGCTTGTCTTGGTTCATCTCAGTATTCCTTCAACTCTTCTTTGTTCTCGAGTCTAGTGAGGATACCGATACATTTCATTGAAAGTATGTCTTACAACACTTTCATAACTTTAGTTGTTGAGATAGGATGACTTCCATTAAGAGTATCTATTTCCCAACTTTATTTGTTCATCCTTGAAATATTTTTTCCATGGGAGAACAAAGAAGTTCCTAGTGGCGTACCTTGCTTAGCTTGGAATAGATGGGAGGAAAGTGATAGAGAGTCTCCTAGAAAATCATGTTAGAGTCTAAACTGATGCATGAATGTCTAATATTATGGTACTTAATTCAACTAAAATACAAAGCTTGAATCTTCCAAAGATAACCACCATAACCAACTTAGAATAATCATGAAGTGAGGTGCACTAGTTTGGCTGAAATTATAAGAAAAAAAACATCAAAATATTAGGCTTTAATCTAAGGAATTCCAATTTTTCCAAAAATGTCATTAGAAAATATCTCATTAAGAACTCCCTCATTGGATAAAGATAGCATCACAACCTGCTTGAAATAAACATCCAAAAAAAATCTCATTATGTCCTCACATGCAGCGGCCATCATTGCCAGAAATAGCATTGAGAGTAGATAAGATAAATATGAGGATATAGCACCCTAGTTGGGCATCGTCACCCCAAAAAATAAACTTTGCAACTGTTGGAAACAAGCCCTTAGTGGAGTGCCCCAGATTGAACAAATGGTAGATAAGATGAATAAAATTTGTTCCAAAGGGGAGCGCCTTTTTTGGATAATAAAAAATTGGATACATTATGGAAAATGTACTAGGATAAGATCTCGAAAAAGAACTACAAATATGTTTCTTTTATTCCAAATATAGATTCCATGCATTGTTAGAATAATAACATATAAGTTGGCTTGAAAAAGCAATGGATAAGGCCCATATTGGAGTGTCCAAATCTGTGAAAAATACACTTGAAAGCACCAAATAAAGTTCATGAACGAGGTTCCCTAGTGGACCTGAAATAGAAAAAAACGGATCTCAAAATAACACACAATGGATCAACCCTAAGTAAGGTGCTCTCTCTCTTTCCTGAAATAGTACATAATGTGAATAATTGATGTCGCTTGAACTCCGAGAATGAAAAGGCATAACTATCGAACATACTTCCACCAGTATTTTCCGTTATAAGTGGATTTAGAAGTGCATGGGGCGTTTTTCTCATCATCGGGTGGATTTAAAAGTGCATGGTGCATTTTTCTCATCATTGGGTGAATTTAGAAGTGGATGGGGGCGTTTTTATCTTCACTGCCAGAATTATGAAGTGCCTGGGCAAAACATTGAAGTGTATGGGCATTTTTATCATCGTTGGGAGAATTTTGAAGTGGTCAAGGCAAGTAATGAAGTGCATGGGTAATTTCTATCATCATTGGGTCAACTTAGAAGCGCATGTGGCAAGTATTGAAGTGACTCGGGGGAATTTTGAAGTGCTTTGGGAAAATATTGAAGTGCATGGGAGTTTTTATCATCCTTGGGAGAATTTAGAAGTGTTTGGGAAAATATTGAAGTTCTTAGGGAAATTTTATCATCTTTCAGAAAATTTTGACGTGCACGGGGCAAGTATTGAAGTGCCCGGGGCATTTTTCTCGTCACTAGGTGAATTTAGAAGTGCATGGAACATTTTTCTCATCACCAGGTGAATTTAGAAGTGTATGGGTCGTTTTTCTCCTCACTGCATGAATTTAGAAGTTCTTGGGGTTGTTATTGATCAATGTATGGATGCTTTTATGGTGTTGGGACGTTTTAAAACAGTGATGGAAAAATTTATCACTTGTCGGGGAAAATTTGTGTGGATTGAGGCATTTTTTTGATTGCTTGGGTGATTATATCATTGTTGGGTGTTTTTCTCCCTTGCCTAGGGAAACTTTTGAAGTGCATAGGGCATATTTATCATCATTGGATGAATTTTGAAGTGTCTGGGGCAATTATTGAAGTGCCTGGGAAATCATGGAAGTGGATGGGGGTGTTTTTGTCTTTGGTGGGAGAATTTTGAAGCACCTGGGGAAAATATTGAAGTGCCTACATGTTTTTATCATCATTGGGAGAATTTTGAACTGGTTGAGGCAAGTATTGAAGTGCATGGTGTGTTTCTATCATCATTAGGTCAATTTTGAAGTGCATGGGGTAAGTATTGAAGTGTCTCAAGGGAATTTTGAAGTGCTTGGGGAAAATAGTGAAGTGCATGGGGAGTTTTTATCAACCTTGGGAGAATTTAGAAGTGATTGGGAAAATATTGAAGTGATTAGGGCATTTTTATCATCTTTGGGAGAATTTTGAAGTGCTTGGGGAAAGTATTGAAGTGTCTAGAGTGTTTTTCTCATCACCGGGTGAATTTAGAAGTGCATGGGGCGTTATTCTCATCACTGGGTGAATTTAGAAGTGCATGGGTTGTTATTTATCAATTTATGGATGCTTTTATAGTATTGGGATGTTTTAAAACAATGATGGGCGAAGTTATCACTTGCCGAGCAAAATTTGTGTGGATTAAGCCATTTTAAGTATTCACTGACAAATATGCAACTCTCCTACTATTCGACACCAAAGAGAAGAAAATTTGGTGAGAATATTGGTTGGAATCTTGGAATTGGTCCAAGAACTATCTCTCTATATAAAGGAAGTGGCCTGATACTAGGATATTCACGTAATTATATAAGTTTGTTGGCCTGTCAACATTCAAGACCCCACATGTCCATTGGACCATTAAGGGAAGTGATAACAAGTAGAGTCCCTACTTGCATTGAATCTAGTTAGTGCAGTTGTGTTTCGTCGACACCTTCTAGTTGTGAATGATCAAATATTGCTTGTGAAATGTATAAATAAATCCATCCTCTCCTCATTCATACACTTGTTCATTCGAGAGTCTAGGAGTTGAGAGAGTCCATAGTTGAGCTTCGATACATGTTCTTTTGTTGCACTACCTTAGTAATCTACATAATCAAAAGATTGAGTCTTATTGGCAAAATATTCGTCAAATTTTTACTATATTTTATAAATCAGTGAAAGATTCACCAAGTTTTTACAATTTTTTATAATTAAGTGAAATATTCGCCAAGATTTTACAATATATTATAATTTAGTGAAATATTCTCCAAGATTTTACATCATTATATAATGAAATGAAAGATTCACCAAAAAAATTATATATACATATTATATTATTGATAAAATCGCCTTCAAGTCTTCCTATATATTGAGGAGATTCACCCATTTTTTATAAATATAAATTTTGGGGGGGTTCTTAAAATCATCCTTGGTTACGTCCTCTTCCTCTAAATCAACCACGTCCTCTGTATGTTGTTGATGTATATGTAACTTTGGAATGTATTTCACATATATATTGTATACTGTATTCCTATAGAGATGTTATTATTCCTCTATACGAAAGTGGTTGTATTCCTATAGAGATGTTATTATTCCTCTATACAGAAGTGTCGTCATTTATATTGTAAGTGTCGTAACTTATACTTGATGGGTTATTAGACCACCTTGTTGGGGTCGGCCTTGTATAAGTCATGTGGGTCAAAGGGTTATTAGACCACCCTATTGGCGGTCGGCCATGTGGGTCAAAGGGTTATTAGACCACCCTAGTGAGGGTCGGCCCAGTCAACATTATGTTAAGTGGTTAAGTTGAGGCCGACCTAATTAAGTAAAGGTCAAGTCAAGTTAGTGTATAAATAGAGAGTGCGTCTCTCTCATTTTACACATTCTATTCTCTCACTCACACTTGGGAGAGTGGCGCACTTATGGAGGAGGAGGCTCTGCTGCTAGGAGAAGACTATCTCTTGTATTCTGATTGTATCATTGCTCTATCTATCTCTGAGGAAGTAATTGGGGTTTTTCACCTTTATGGTTTTCCCCAAGTAAACTCTGTGTCTCTTGTGTGCTTACATTATTATGTCCATGGTTGATATGCTGTAGATTTCATATACATGTTATTCTCTTAGTTAAGATCCTAGATCATATTGAAGTAAATTCTAAAAATTTAACATGGTATCAGAGCTAGCCTGAAAGAAGGCATGATATGGCATGTATGACACTTGTTGCAATTACGATGCTAGGGCTTGATATAGCAAAAACTAGTCATCGTAGAACTTTTGCTATAAATTTATTTTGGCAAACTTTTCGGATCTGAAAATTTTACAGGTCGAAGATCAGATCTCCATGTACCTTGTGTCCAAAGGAAAACCTCTAATTCGTTTTACTTTGTGATTTATGATCTGTACAATATAGGGTTTCTGCCTCTTCCAGATCTGAGTCAAAATCTGGTGACCTTGGGAAAAAGGTCATAACTTGGGATAGGAAGCTCCAAATGCAATTTCGTAAAACATGATAGGTATTACACAGAAGGTACTATCTCAGGAAAAATTTTCAGATGTCGAAGTTGAATCAGTGACATGTGGCACGCTGTACAAGTTCGCTCTCTTGTATTATCCCATAAACATGTCACGTTGCGACACTTGGCATAACTCTCTCTCAGAGAATCCAATTGAGGTCATACCTATCGGGATGGAAAGATAACAGGTCGGGCTATCTCATGAAAACTTTTCAGAGTCTGAAGTTGAAACAATGACATGTGGCATGCCGTACAAGTTCGCTCTCCTGTATTATCCCATAAACAGGTCATGTTGCGACACTTGGCATAACTCTCTCTCAGAGAATCCAATTGAGGTCATATCTATCGAGATGGAAAGATAACAGGTCGGGCTATCTCAAGAAAATTTTTCAGACCCCGTGGATTGAAAAGTTTAGAGTTACACCAGAAACAATCAGGTACATATTTATGTCAAAACAAAATTATTTTTGAGTATCTTCATTCATGGCTTCCGGAATTTAGGGCTTCGGAGAAAGTTGGAATTTTTGTAATCGGAGACCACGGCTGGATGCTACTCATAAAAATCAAAATTTAGAGACCAAGATCAGATTTTTTGGTTGGGCAGAAGGCTGGGCATGATCAAACCCTAGTTTGGGACTTTGATCGGAAAGATGGAAAATTAGGGCTTTTGCAAAAATTGGAATTTTGGAAATCTGTGACCACGGCTGGAAGCTCCTCAGAAAAATCGAAGCTTAGAGTTTTGAATCAAATATTTTGGTTGGATGAAGCTCTGGGAAACTCAAACCCTAATTCAGGGTCCTCCAAGTGAATTCGGAAATCTAAAAGGCAATTTCGAGGGGTGAAACTTTGCAGTTTTCAAATTCTGAATATACCAACTTGATCAGCTCATCAAGGTGCTTATATCTATCCTTTTGGAAGTTTGAAATTCAAAGTTTGAATTTTTGGGGTTTCTTTGACAAACCCTAATCTAGCTCCAGGTCCAGTTCTTGCAAATCAAGTGGATTGGGTTAATCCTAGAAGAAGATGGATTGGTCACCTGCATAAGTGAAGAAGTTCCTGTCTCAGAGGGAGATGAGGCTAAGGCCTTCCATAAGAAGATTACAAGCAATCTTGACAGGTATGGCTTACAGGTATGTTTCATGGTTAAGTTTATCGTATGTTTGTCTTCATATCATTACAGTACAATCTTGATTAATTACTGGACTTGTCGTATCACCTTAATAGAAGATATTCATTGATTAAGGTTTTGACACTTATGATTGTACTAATGCATTGTGATGTTGTATGAGGTTTATGTTGTTTGCTAACACAAAAGGTACACCAAGAAAGTCAAATCATGTTCTACTTCAAGAACATATGCTCATGGTGACATGAAGACAAAGATTCATCCATTGTCATGGATCATATAGAAGATCTACTTTTGAGGTATGTATAACTTGGTTTTACAATGGTTAACTTATGAGACATGTAGGTTACTAGCACAAGTCACTGAAGAGAACCAGAAGACATTATGCGGGTATGTTAGACATAACTATCTAGCATGCTAATCCAGGTATGTTTTTCCTATATCAAGCTAGAATCCTACCTTGTGTTAGGATCTTATACTGTTGTGTTGTTCATGAAGTCATAGGTTTGAATAATCATGGTTGTATGCATATTATGTTTCTTACCATAATTGATGATATGACTAACCAGAAGAATCATGAAGGTATAGGTTTAAATAATCACAGGTTTTATGCATATTATATCTCTTATCTTGATTGATGATTCAACTAACCAGAAGAGTCCTATGATCAAATAAGAATGTGTATGAGTAAAAGAAGACTTCCCTGAAACTTTGAATACTAATGTTTATTATCTGTGAATGATCATGAATATACATGTTTAAGATTATTGTGTTTTGATAGTATTAAGATTATACTAATAAATGTGTGATTATGTATGAGACCTGAAGGATAACACAATGATGATACTAATAAGCATGCATAGTGATTAAGGATGGATGTAAGTTCAAGGACAGGTAATCCAGGGAGCAAAGATCAATAGGGAGCACACTCCAGTTGTTCCTGCAAGAAAGCAAAGGAGCACACTTCAGTAGTTTATGCAAGGATGCAGATATTCAGAGGGAGTTGACCACTTCTCACAATCCACATAAGAATGGAGTTGCAGAAAATAAGCAAAGACTGAGAGGGAGTCAACCCAACAAACAAACAAAGATAAGTATTTGAATTGTCATTACTTGCATATTTTATTGTTTAAATAATACTGTTCAATAATGTATATACTGATGTTCCTAGAATTAGGTTGTGTATCATGCATATTAGAATAGTTGCATTGATGAACAGTATACTACTAATATGCATGGGTAAGTGGCCTATGGCACTGTACAACATTCCATTGCTACTTATCTAGAATGAAACCTCTTTGCTGACATGTTGGGAGTTGTGCACACTCTTAACAATTTTCTGGTAGAGATTGGAAGGCATCTAGAAAGTTACAGAATATGGATAAATGTTGTATTGAAGCATTGGCTAAGATAATTGCATGACTATATGACATATTTCTTTATGTGTAAGAATTTGTTCTGAAAACTATGAGATGTTTTCTAATCATGCAATTTAACTTGTTGTGTAGGAAAGATCGTATGCCATCACCTACAAAAGAAGAACTACAACATTTGTTCAGCAACAAAATTATCTTTTGAAGATATTGAAGTTCCCAGGATATGGGAAGAATGCCATGATCCATCGATCATGAAGAATGATGTTTGGGATGTAGTCCCAAGACCTGAAGGGAAGTTTGTTATGACTTCCATATGGATCTATCAAGATCAAGCATGCTGTAGATGGAAGCATAGAGAAATATAAAAGTGATGAAATAGAAGATACATCAGATGGATTTCAAGACAGCTTTCTTGAATGGTGTAGTTGAAGAAGAAGTGTATGTGGAGCAGCCACTTGGTTCTGAGACACATGACAGGGAGTCATATATGTGCAGAACTTGGGTATGATGCACCACTTTCTAGGTATGGAGGTGTGGCAGAGTGCAGATGGAATCTTCCTTGGACAAGGGAAGTATGCAGTAGATATCTTGAAGAGGTTCGGGATGATGGACTGCGAGGCTATGGCATCGAACCTGAAGCTTCTGTGTGATGCTTCATCTGAACCGGTTGATGTCACTATGTATCGTTAGATGATTGGGTCCTTGATGTACCTGACGAACATGAGACCAGATATTTGCTTTGCGGTGAACACATTGAGCCAGTTCCTGACAGATCTGAGGAGTGTTCACTTGGTTGTTGTAAAGCATATTCTGAGGTACCTGAAGGGTACAGTTGATTGTGGGCTCAAATATGATGCGAATCAAAAGTTTAACCTGCAGGGTTATGTTGATTCAGATTGGGCAGGCAGTGCTGCAGATAGGAAGAGCACTTCTGGGTGCTGCCTCAGTATGGGATCAGGTGTGATCTTTTGGTTTAGCAGGAAGCAGTCCTGCATAGCATTGATTACAGCCAAAGCAGAGTATGTTGCGATGGATGAGCAGGTTGCGGATGTATTGACCAATCCGTTGGCCAGAGTGCAGTTTGAGTACTTCAAAGATAGGCTTGGTGCACTTCAGATCGAGGTTCATTCCAAAGGGAAGTGATGAGTCTGGAAGATGTAGATGCACATGAGCTTTTCTGACATGGTTGATGTGTTTTCCCATGGTCGTGATGTAATTGTTGAGCCATTCTCACATGGTGGTAGATGTGTTCTCCCATGGTGTAGATGTAACGGTTGGAGCCATTCTCACATGGTGGTAGATGTGTTCTCCCATGGTGAAAAAGTAAGGGCTGGAACCTTCCCTGAATGGTGGTAGATGTGTTCTCCCATGTCGGTGGTGTAAGTACTGGATGATGTGCATCTAGGCTGTGCTTTGTGGAAAATGAGATGATCTGAAGAGGACAATGCTATGATGATCAGGAGGATCATGGATGATGAGCATCAGGATGATGCTCCAGTTACTACTCTGTATATGCATCAGGATGATGCTGGATATGATCAGTTGGATCATTTATATGTATATGTATGTACGCATCATGTTGGATGCTGGATATGATCAGTTGGATCATTTGTATGTATTTTGTATATGCATCATGTTTGATGCTTGGACCATCTATCTGTATATGTATCAGGTGGATACATTGTATGATCAGGTAGATCATGTATGTTGATATGTATCAGATATGATCAGGTGGATCATGTATTTGTATTTGTATTAGGTGGATACACTGTATGATCAGGTGGATGATGTATGATGATATGTATCAGGTAGATACTTGGTATGCATTAGGTGGATGCATTGTATGATCAGGATGATCATGATGATGAGCTTCAGGATGTTGCTCCAAATGATATGTATCGGGATGGTACAGTGATGATGATCAGTGTGATCATGAGCATCAGGATGATGCTTTGTGCGATGATGATCCGTTGGATCATGAGTATCAGGTTGATACTTGGAGGTCAGAGATGATATGTGGTAGGTTGTGCAAATAGCATGTAATCAGTCCTGGGAGATCTTGCCGGTCGTGCTGCGGCACATAAATGTTCCTGGGATACTCTTTCCGGTATTGCTATGTAGTATGTAATTAGTCCTCAGATATCCGATAGGTTGAGCTGTGTGCTCGTAATCAGTCCTGGGATGAGGTATTACTATGGAGACATGTTATTAGTCCTAATGATTTGAGAGGTTGAGCTGTGTGCTCGTAATTAGTCTTGGGATTCTCTTTAGAGATCTTGCCGGTCGTGCTGCGGCACATAAATGTTCCTGGGATGCTCTTTAAAGGTTTTGTCTATCCACATGTAATCAGTCCCGGAGATCTGAGAGGTTGAGCTGTGTGCTCGTAATAAGTCTTGGGATTCTCTTTAGAGATCTTGTCGGTTGTGCTGCGGCACATAAATGTTCCTGGGATGCTCTTTAAAGGTATTGTGGAGGAGATGCATGAAATCAGTCCTGGGAGATATTGTCGGTCGTGCTTAGGCACATAAATGTTCCTGGGATACTCTTTCCGGTATTGCACCCGCACATAAAATTAGTCCTGAGAGGCCACCTCTATCAGACCGTTCGCACAGATGATGAAGACCTGCAGGTGGTGGGCCTACATCCAGTATGAAAAAGGACTGGCTTTGTAGAAATTCCTATGACGAGTAGATTCAGATATTGTTTGAGATAGCAACAGTAGTGACGATGATGATGACTCGATGATGATCATCCAGTGACGATGATCTAGAGAAGAAGACTTGTGCTAGAAGACATGTGTTAAGAAATACCTTCCTAGTTAAGAGGGAGTGTTGATGTATATGTAACATCGGAATGTATTTCACATATATGTATATTGTATTCCTATAGAGATGTTATTATTCCTCTATACGAAAGCGTCGTCATTTATATTGTAAGTGTCGTAACTTATACTTGATGGGTTATTAGACCACCTTGTTGGGGTCGGCTTTGTATAATCATGTGGGTCAAAGGGTTATTAGACCACCCTATTGGGGGTCAGCCATGTGGGTCAAAGGGTTATTAGACCACCCTAGTGAGGGTCGGCCCAGTCAGCATTATGTTAAGTGGTTAAGTTGAGGCCTACCTAATTGAGTAAAGGTCAAGTCAAGTTAGTGTATAAATAGAGAGTGTGTCTCTCTCATTTTACACATTCTATTCTCTCACTCACACCTGGGAGAGTGGCGCACTTGTGGAGGAGGAGGCTCTGCTGCTAGGACAAGACTATCTCTTGTATTCTGGTTGTATCATTTCTCTATCTATCTCTGAGGAAGTTATTGGGGTTTTTCACCTTTATGGTTTTCCCCAAGTAAACTCCGTGTCTCTTGTGTGCTTACATTATTGTGTCCAAGGTTGATATGCTGAGATTTGTTGTACATGTTGTTCTCTCAGTTAAGATCCTAGATCAGATTGAAGTAAATTTTGAAAATTTAACATATGTACATTTATCATACTGTGCATTCTCATTATTGTTCTGTGTTTCTCCTTGGACTCTGTGGACATAATGTTTTCTTTCTATCATAAGTTCATATGCTCTACAATTGGTATCATCATGGCCAACTGACTTACAAAATATGTAGTATAGGTTCTTTGGTGTCTGTACATACTTCTGAAGTAGGTAACAGTCCTCTGGTTGATGTCCTCTGCATTGGAAAATTTCGCACCATGTTCCTTGAGGTTGATTTAATGGATTCGATGCCCCACTAGCGAGGTAATATCTAAATACAGGACAATGTTCCTTGGAATGTCCTTCTGCTTTACATTTAGTGCACCAAACCTATTCTCTTATTTCTTTTCCTTTTTGTATATCCTATAACTGTAATGTCAAGTTTGCTAGTTGTTTCTATATTTGTACCATTCCTGCACTGGTTTCTCCTATGGGCGAAGCTTCTAGCTTCATTATGAAAATCCTCACAGCAGATCTAAGAGATGATGTATACCTCACAAGAGTAATTATGATTAAGAAGGAAGATAGAAGAAGAGTGGTCAATGCAGTGTAATGAGCAACAGAATAATAATACAGTAGAACTCAGATAGAAGCAAAAATACTTCACACACACTAATTAATTAATCACAATATGGACAAATAAATAGTACAATGCATGAGGATTCGAATGCCTAAGGTGGAAATTTGAATTAGCCTTCATGGAGTGATCAAAAGATCACTGGAGTGTCATCGGAGCACAACTAGTAGTCTATCTCATCATCAGTGGAGTCATCAATGCTCAAGTAATTGTCAACCATTAGTCAAATCGAGTCTAACTGAGTGTGGTAGGTGTAACTGAGTGTAACTAGAACTAACTGAATGAAGGATGCTCAGTGGGGGGCGCATGAGGAGCTAACTAGAGTCAGAATGGGTAGTCAAGTCTCACTGGAGGTCCATTAGAGTGATACAGTCAGTTGAGAGTCAGGCTAGCCTTAAATCAAGGAGAGAACTGAATATAATTGAATGGTAGGTGAGGAAGGGCGCCTTTCTCATGCAATAGGTGAAAGGAGGGCGTACTAAGCTCTAGGAGGGATGAAACTAATTGGAAGGAAGCTCCAGGGGATACCTAACTAAGGGCTAGGTGCTGGGATTGATGACTGGAATGCATGCAAATGCACACAAACACTAAATAATGCATGCAAACCCTAAAAGTGCATGCATGACTGAAAATGCAAATAATGAAAATGATGCTAGGATTAGGAGGGAGTATAGGAATATCCTAACACCCCCCTTTAATCCATCCTGGGCCCTGGTAACTAAGACCAAAGGTCACCCAATACAATGAATAATAACAGTCAATAAAATTAGGAAATGGGGAAAACCTCATGGGAAAAAGACCCCCCCTCAAAATAGACTATAAGGCACACACAAAAATAAATGCTCCAAACTCAAGCAAGTGTGATGCTTGGTCAGATGTCTAGAGGTATCTTCTTCTTGGGAAGAAGTGGATCATTCTCAGAAAGCATATGCTTGTACTTTCTCTTCAGATCGAATGTGATGAGAACAAATCCAAAAGTATGAGGATGATCCTTGAACTTGTGATTCGAATCAGATGAGGTAGGATCAAATCTATGAATGTGCAGATAGTCTTTTGTTTTCTCCTTCAAACCATCATGGGTGAGATTATGCCAAAAAGAACCATCACATGATTGCTTGAAATCCAAATCAGATTTAAGACTTGAAGAATAGTTTCTTGAGATCTCCTTTGAACCAACATGGGTGAGATCAAAACTATCATATGCATGAGAAATTATCCCAAGTAGTGATTGCTTAGAATCCAAATTAGATCCAAGACTTGAATCATGGTTTCTTGAGATCTCCTTTGAACCATAAGAGGTGAGATCAAAACAAGTAAATGCATGAGAAATTATCCCAAGCGAATGGCAATGGTTTCTTGAGATCTCCTTTGAACCAGCAGGGGTGAGATCAAAACCATGATGTGCATGAGAGATTATCCCAAGTGAATCGAAATGGCCATTTTCTTCAATAACCTTATGAAAGCATGGAATAATGATCATATAGTAGTAAATAAGAGGTGATTGCTTGAGGAGAGCGAATGCATTACCTCCAATAGCTGATTTGACCTCCGAAATATTCAATAGATTATGATGCAGACCAACAGACTCTGGTGCAAGAGAGGATTTAGGACCTTCTGCAATATCTAGAGTGTGAGCTGGCACAAAAAGAGAAGAAATTTGGAGCATGAGTGTAGAATCTGCAAGTTCTTTGTGGACAACTTCAATATGAGATGTGTTTGATACTGGTTCATGATCAATGAGATCATCAAGGAGGGTGAATGCATCACTTTGCTTGCTCTTGAAGGGGTTTGGACCAAATCCTTCATTTTGTTTGCTGAATATTTATCCAGATGGGCCCATAGCTCTTTTGGAGTTTCAACATCATCAATGATTTGGTATAACATGTATTTAGGCAAAGCAAGCATCATTCTTCCAAAGGCCATGTCACCTTTATTCAACCAGTCAATATTCTCTTCAGAGGATTCAAACTCTCTTTCAAAATAATAATGAAAGAGATCATGGCTCTTCAAATATGCTATCATTTTTTGTTTCCATTCATCATAGTTGAATGGAGAAAGAGGAGGGATTCCTTCTAAATCTGAATACATTGAAGCTGTAGAAGACCTGCAAAAACAATAGAGAATATCTGCAACTGCTACTGCTGCAAAAATGCAGAAACTGCTGCAAATGTTGCACTCGAAATCTGGATAATAACTTGCAAAAAAATCTCAGGAATGGAGATAAACAATACTATCAACATGCTCTGATACCATGTGAAAATCCTCACAGCAGATCTAAGAGATGATGTATACCTCACAAGAGTAATTATGATTAAGCAGGAAGATAGAAGAAGAGTGGTCAATGCAATGTAATGAGCAACAGAATAATAATACAATAGAACTCGGATAGAAGCAAAAAGACTTCACACACACTAATTAATTACTCACAATATGGACAAATAAATAGTACAATGCATGAGGATTTGAATGCCTAAGGTGGCAATTCGAATTAGCCTTCATGGAGTGATCAAAAGATCATTGGAGTCTCATCGGAGCACAACTAGTAGTCTATCTCATCATCAGTGGAGTCATCAATGCTCAAGTAACTGTCAACCATCAGTCAAAATGAGTCTAACTGAGTGTGGTAGGTGTAACTGGAACTAACTGAATGAAGGAGGCTCAGTGGAGGGCGCATGAGGAGCTAACTGGAGTCAGAATGGGCAGTCAAGTCTCACTGGAGGTCCATCGGAGTGATACAGTCAGTTGAGAGTCAGTCTATCCTTAAATCAAGGAGAGAACTGAAGATAACTGAATGGTAGGTAAGGAAGGGCGCCTTTCTCATGCAATAGGTGAAAGGAGAGCGCACTAAGCTCTAGGAGGGCTGAAACTGAGTGGAAGGAAGCTCCGGGGGCTAGCTAACTGAGGGCTAGGTGCTGGGACTGATGACTAGAATGCATGCAAATGCATGCAAACCCTAAGTAATGAATGCAAACCCTAAAAGTGCATGCATGATTGAAAATGCAAATAATGAAAATGCTGCTAGGACTAGGATGGAGTATAGGAATATCCTAACATTCATCACAATTTCCAATGCTTATGTTTGTGAGGTAACCTTATGTTGCATCAATGGTTCTAATGTGGGGCAACTGCGCAACGATAAACCATTCTTGGTGCTGTTGCGGTGCTATATCAAAGCTAACTTGATCCAACAAGGATTTGAATTTCTGATCAAATTCCCACATAGTCTCATTAGGTTTCTGTTTTATCTCTTTTAGCTTTGTAATGCATTGAGATTCTGATTTAGGCTTCTTAAATTCTATAATCAGTGCAGTTCTAATATCAACTAGTGTTCTATTCTTTCCAACAGAATATTTCATGAACCATGTTAAATCTCTGTCTCTGAATGTGGTGACTAGTTGAGCTTTCTTTATAGCATCGTTTTGTACTTGTTTAATGTTCCATACCGCATCATAGAGAAACCAATGTTGCTTTGGATCTTCTAGACTGTTTCCTTTGAAAACAGGTAGTTGTATGTTGTCTGCTATTCTTCTTCTAGGAGGTGTAGGATTCTGAAATACTACAGTACTTCCTGAGGAGTGAGATGGTTGATGTATACCACCACTCGGCTGATTCTTTGTGCTTGTTCCTACAGTTTTGCTACGACTAGTGTTCTGCGAACTAGGACTATATTTTTCAACAGGTATAGGTTTCTGCGGAGTGATAGACTGATAGCCAATATGTCTAGGTTCTGTCTCACTATCAGACTCAGCTTGAGATGAATTTCTATCACTTCCTAACTCATTTTATAGGAATGTGCGAGATTCAACTTCTCTAAATCTATTTCTAGTGCTAACTTTATATCTTTTTCCACTACGCAAAATGCTTATGTCTTCATCTGTGTCACTATCTATGTTTTTGAACATTACAAACTCAAACCCTAGGAATCTGACTGCATTCTTAAGACACATTTTTCAACTAATAGCATTTTCATGGATAAACTCGGGTTTTTCAAGTACTTACCTCTAAATCCGTGGAAAAAGTATCCTTCGGCTATGTTGTAAGACTTCAAAGTGTCCACAACAAACTTTGTAATATAGCCTTCCAAAAAGCATCCAACTAAAAGTCTACTACTCTTGAAATCTAGTTATTAATCCCTTTAAGCTTTTGAATCAACTCTGGATTTGACACTGTAGGTTCTTCACCTTGGAAATAGTTTTTTCTTCCAGCTACCCTGGATATCCACTCAAATAACTCGTTAGAAAAAAATGCAAAGAAAACTTCATGCAAATCTGGAAATATATGTCTCTCTAGCCACTATTCTGTAGTAAGCTCATGATGTTTGTTTTATTTCTTCCCAAACTCGCGTTCTGTTTGACTTACCCAGTTTTGTATTTCATTCTTCTTTGGATTTCACATCAACATAACAGTTCACTGATACGACAGTCCAAATTTGGAAACAAAACCATTTGTTGGTTTGCTTGGGATGACCCGGGTTCGACGAAATTATCTGGTAGACACAACAAAACCCATTTCACTGGCCCTTTCGGCATCAACCTGTAAACAGGCTGACGTCTCACCTGGAGCGAAGTATGGGGGGTTACAGAATTAGGTTTTTGTAACTGTGGTGATGCACAGATTTGGTTACTCGACCTCGCAGCATGTCCCTTCCTTAACATATGCTTAACATGAGTATATAAATAAATGACTTCGCACTCCGCAGTTACTAACAACCTACAGAACCACGCTGAATCGATGTTATCTTTACTGGCTAACTACACATTCATTATACTTAGTATTCCTTCGCAGTATTCATACACATGTGTTCCGTTACTTAACATATGATTTCCATTTTCACATAAATGAAATCAAACACATAAACATATACTATCATGAACTCAAAACATGCCATAAACTCATACATAACACACATATTTACGTGGTTCACCCCTATGCGAGAGCTACGCCCACAGGAACTGTTCTTATATTACTTGGAATGGTAACAGTTCTAGTCTGCGCACTTATCTGCAGACTCTTCTCTACAATCAGATATCTACGCACTCAGCTGTAGAGTCTATTCTCTCTCAATCTAGATCTAACAATCCTCTAATGTCGGAATTTGTCTAACTTCCGAACAACCCAACCAACCCTTCCTTATACAAAAATACCCATATATATATATGTGCTTGAAGGTAACATATTACAATAACTATGGGCCAAGCCCCATAGTAACCTTAAACCCAAAAAACCTGTGGTTCTCCAGTAAGCCACGCTTAGATTTAACTTTGTTGTCCCTTCAACGTCGCTTCTTCTAACTCTGATGCTTCTCTGACAGGAACAGTTCTGACTTCTGCAGTGGCTTGTCCTTTACACTATTCTGCTTCTTTACTTTATGCTCCTATAGAATTCAGGTCGTCGCTTGGTCTTTAACTTCTTCAACCACCTCTGGTTGTCCTTAGTACTTCGTCTTTACTAAGGAGACAGGTTCTTTCATGTCGAATGTACTTCACTCCATACCCTTTACTCGGGATTTGTGGAGTCGCTTATCTCCAAAATTGGTCAAAGTCAGGTCTTGCCTAACTGTACTTTGCTTTCAAAACTTCCCTACTTGGGCTGTGCCCAACACTCTATAGTGATATTTTCTAGTTTAGGCTCTAAACAGTGGAGTTTTTTGATTGCATTATATGAATTTTTTCTACTGAGTAGTTAAGTTCTCAATTTCAAGTTCTTGGCACATGTTTCAGATTTTCAACAGTTCATTCTCTTATCTCATCTCCTGCACATTACCTATTTCAGGTTTAACTTTGAGTGTAGGCACATCCCATTTTTCCTCTTCATTGGAACTAATATGGATGGGCTTCGATGGTTATGAAAATATTGGCTTCTCTTTGCCCTTGGGATAGAAAATCCTCCCTTGAGTCCTACTCCTTGTCATCCTCCAAATTATAGGCTCTGTAGATGATGGTTGTTTCAATTCATACCGTGGTTTCACATCAATTTCCTTTGCAACTTTAATCTCATCAATATTGGTATCATCCCCCAATTCTTTTGTGGACTTTGGGCATTGACTATGCTGATGAACTTAGCTTTCTATTCTTTCAATCACATTTTTAAGACTATGTTGTGGACAATGTGTGTGCTGGCCATTTGCTTCATTGTCTTGCTAATTGGAGGAGTTTTCTGTTACATTTACGAAGTTGTTTAACCTTCATCCTTATCTTCAGACTTTGAGTCTGTAAGAGATCATTTTCACTCTTAATGTATCTATCAAGAGTGGCATATAATTTGAATTCTCTCTTGAAATTACAATTCTTCCTTTTGAGCTGATGAATAAGAGAGTATATATCAAAGGTAGCCTCTTGAGGACTCTCCCTAGAGTGTTGATCCTCCAGTTTAGGAGAAGGTCTGTTTATAATCATACCTTCCAAGTATTCATCTTGCTGCTGAGCTAGATCATATTCAATTATTTCATGTCCAGATGTATTAATTTATGTACCACCCGCAAATTCATTGGGGAAACCTAGAGATATGTCTTGTCTTTCAACACAGTCATACAACCTCTCCTAACTGATTCTATCTATGAATTCAGACGGTCTCCAAGAACTCTCTGGTTCATCATCTGGACAAATTTCCAAGAGTTTAGATACATACTGGTTTCCTTGCATGCTATGGGTAATTCTATGAGGAACGGGTTCTGAATTGGCAGTCACTTTTGGCTCCATATCAACTTTTCAAGTTTTGAGGATGAAACCCTTGTCTTTAAAGTCTGTAGTCTGGTCAGTATCAGGTTCAGTATATCCTATATTTTCCCTCTTCTTTTTTGGAGACTTTTTCTATTCAATCACATTCTGTAAACTATCACCGACTTCAAGTTCCCTATGCTCCTCAGACTGTACTAATGGTTGCTGCATTGCTTGTATTTTAGTGGAAATTTTACTCATGGACCCTTTATTTGAACATTCTCCCTCTCCCATTTTCGTCCTCCCTCTTTTTGAAGCCCTAACAGGACTTCCTAATTTAGCTTTAGGATTTGGTGTATTGTCAAGGAAGGAAAAAAGGAAACTTTCCCAAATTTCCTGGTGCTTGTGCAAATCAACTTCAAATATAAGTCTAATTAGGCCATGGTGATATAGAATTCCACCAATATTTTTATGATTTTTGCAGGCCTGAGTAGACATCTTGGACAGACTCCGGAGTAAGAAATGGGGAAAGTTCAAATGCCAACCTTCAAAATTCAGGAGGATCAGAATATGATAAAGGAGGATGTGTGCATACCTTCCTTCATAGATTAAATATTTCTGTAACACGACCAATAACTGGGCCCATTCATCCTTCAACCATGCTCGTGGAAATCCTTTTTCCCAGTCAGCACCCTTATATTCATCTTTGAGTAACCTGTTACAAATTGTCCTCTCGACGGGATTGTTCTTGAACCACCGCTCCTCTATTATGGGAAGTTTAGTAACCTCTGCTATTGAATTTTCAAATACCTCCAACTCTAATGTTCCAATTTTTTATTTTCCCCAATTGAAAGTGAAAGAAAACCAAGCCATAAATTCATCATGAAATCCATGAAACTGCGAGAAAAAATCGATCCACCCCCCTTTTTGTAGCAACTATTTTGAGGCTTGATACTCAGGTAGGTTTTCTAATTCCTGAAGAGAGGGTGGTTCGTGATGGTTAACACCCATGGTCACGGGAGATAGAGAGGGAAAAGGATAGCAGGATTTAAGAGGCAAAGTGAGTCATAGTGGGAATGTATATGAAACTCCAAACGTCAGTCGTAATAGAAGAGGTAGTGATGATTAAGGTGTATGTGGATTATCTAAGTAATCAAGGAAGTGACAACGACTATGGACAGAGTAATGGGGCATCATTTAGATTCAATGGGAATATGGTTACTTATGACGAGTGCCATCAGGTGCCTCATTATGAGAGCAGTGGTATAATAATTGAAAGGCATGGGAAATATGAAAGTGGATTATACACAGAGTGTGAGGTATGGAGATGATATACAAGAAGGAATATAAACGAATGTTTTAAATACACACTTAATTAGGAAAAAGAGAGGTTCAGTTGTACATTTTAAATGTATTCCTCATGTAATAAAGAATTAAAAATATTCTAAGAAAATTCATACCTGATCATATTCACCTTGTTTCTACATGAGTGATTCAGTACTAATTTCTACAATTTGGAATGACACAATCATCTAAAGGTGTTTCTGTACCACTTTCAGTACCGATGTTTAGAAAATAAAAACTGATTTTTCTTGACTGCAAAGGATTTGGGGGTATTCTAAAGTTATGTTTGGAAATGGTTGTGACGTAAGGATTCAAAGATAAGTATGCATTTATGTGTCAAGGTCACTTTAATGCTACCATGGGAAAGATATTAACTGCAATGGAACATGGATAAGGAAATGAATAGTCAAGAAATTGGGATCCAAATATTTTTTGAAATAAGATTGAGACTGATCCTAGGAAAAAATAAATATGCCAAGTCACGTAGACCATTTATGTCTTTGGAACACCATCTGTAGGTTTTCCTTGTCCTGTTTCCTGTTTATTATGAAAAGATAAAAAATCCATTGAAAATCTATAACTGGAGTTAGAACAAAAGCTGATGATATTCACCACGAACCACACTAAGGAACATATATGAGTATGTGAATGAATTTGGCGGATATTGAATCGAGATAGAAGTCATTGGATTACCAACCTTTAAGGTATTTTTTTAACCAATGCGAGGCAACCCACCATTGATGTCGATGAGTGCCCAGCTTAGATAGTACATCCCACAAAGTACGAATAAATGTGCTGGTGTCGAGTCCCTTTATGGGATATGATGAGCAGAGGACAATGATGCATTCCTAATGTCATCAACAAGAGTACTTTCCATTGAGGCATGCAGGTCTCAGGGTACTAAAAGAAATATCTAGCCTTGGTCCTATATAAGGTGTTGTAGTCGATATGACAAGGCTTGTTAGAAGGAAGGACATAAGAATTCCTTCATCATTCAACATGAGAACAATTTAATTGATTTGAAACATCAGATATAAGAACCAACAATAGAATGAAGAATTTCAATATGAACTTTGCCTTCTAGTTACTCGATTTTCAATCAAGTTTAGGCCCAATTTCCCTGGGAAGCCAGTTTTGACAACTAGACAATTTTCTATCTTTACTTTACTTTACTTTTATTTTATTTTTCAGTTATTTACATATGTACATTTATGGACCTGCAACAAAATTCATACAGAAGGGAGAGAAGTAAACTGCCCCCCAACAACTTATATCTCTAGTTGTTGCAACATGTGATGGACAAAATCCTCTTTGGAAATAGGTTTATGATATACTTTAAGCATGCGCCCATTTGCCACAAAGGAAATATGACTATCAGCAATGGTATTGATCTTTACTAAACAATTATCAAATAATGTCTCAACTTCTTAAGGTCCAAGCCACCGATTTTTAAGTTTACCTTTGAAAATTTTAAATCAGTAATCAAAGAGCAGATCCCAGTTACCGGGCTAAAATTGTTTCTTCTTTATAAACTGATCATTCCATCTATTTCTCTGATCTTGAATTAGCATAGTATGTTGAACAACATCCTGATGAATCTCATCCAATTCATTGAGTTGCACAACCCTTTGTTGTTGTGGCCCAGTCAGATATAGACCCAACTGAATGGCCATTCGAAAAGTATTCACCTGAAATTCAATAGGGAGGAGGACTTGCTTACCATATACAATCTCAGAGGGTGTGCGACCAGTGGTATTCCTCCAAGTAATTATGTAATCCCAAAGTGATTCTAAAAGCCTATCAATCCGGTCTTTATGATGTAGCTAGATGGTCTTGGTGAGGATGGCCTCCAACACTTTATTGGTGGATTCTACTTGTCCATTAGCCTGTAGGTGATATGGAGAATATTTGCAATGCTTGATTTTGCATTGCTCTATAACAGAATTCATCAAATTGGAAGTGAATTGTGTTCCCTGATCAGTCACAATTTCTCTCAGCACGCCAAAATGGGTAAATATATCCTCAAAAATAAAATCAACAATATATTTTTCATTTGCTTTAAAAAGTGATTTAGCTTCTACCCATTTTGTTACATAATCTATGGAAACCAAAATGTACCTCTTCTTTTGTGTCATTAGAGAAATTGTACCTACAAAATCGAGGGCCCATTTTTCAAAAGGTTTAATTAATACCTGAGGCTGCAAGGGAATTCCATCTGCTTGTTATGGCCTCCCCATTCGTTGACATCTATCACAATTTTTGGCATACTTGGTTGCATATTTGAAAAGAGTTGGCCAATAATAACCAAGGTGTAGGACTTTGTAAGCATTTCTTTTATCTAAAAAGTGGCCCCCACAAGGCCCATCATGACAAGCTTGAAGAATATCATGCATCTCATATTCTCTCACACATCTTCTAATGACCAAATTAGGACAAGTACGAAATATATCTCCACCAATCTAGGAGTAATTTGCACTCAATTGAATAATCCTCCTCTTCTCTCGTGTTGGAAGATTCTGTGGTATTTTTCCTTTAGAAAGGTAGTTTTCTATATCTACAAACCAAGGGTTATGGGTAGAAACAACAAACAAATGCTCATCAGGAAAACTATCATCTACAGGAACAACCTCACCATTGTTATGGATTCTGGGAAGGAAATCTGCTACCAAATTTTCCTTACCAGGTCGATCTAGGATGGTGACATTAAATTCCTGCAACAAAATCAACCATCTTGTGATCCTACCATTAGTAACAAGTTTTTTCATGAGAAATCGAACGGCTGGGTGATCTGTATGAATGAATATTTCATAGCCTATGATATAATGTATAAACTTATTGATTGCGTACACAACAACTAAGAATTATTTTTCAGTGACAGTGTAGTTAGATTCAGTGGGTGCGAGATACTTACTAATGAAATAAATGGCATATAACACTTGGTTTTATTTTTTCCCAAATACATCTCCTAAAGCAGAATCAAAAGCATCAGTATGAATATGAAAAGGAAGAGACCAATCCCCCCCCCCTAAGAATGAGTGCAACTAACAACTTCTCTTTCAATGTATCAAAATCCGTCTGACAATGTGAATCCAAAGAAAATACAACATCTTTAGCAAGTAATTTGAAAAACGGTGTAGCTATCTCGGTGAAATGTTCAGTGAACCTCCTATAGTAACTTGCATGACCCAAGAAACTTCTTACCTCTTTTGTGACCGTGGAATTGCAAGAATGGGGATTACCTCGATCTTTGCTGGAGCTACCCTAATTCCTGAAGCAGAAATATGATGGCCAAGAACAATGCCCTCGGTTAAAATCATTTTACATTTTTCATGACTGAGAGCCAACTTACTTTCTTGACATCTGACCAAATTTTTTTCCAATTTAGTAATGGATTCCTCAAAAGTATCACCATATGCAGTAAAATCATCCATATAAATTTCCACACAATCATGCATCAAATCAAAAAAAATTCCTAGGACAGATCTTTGGAATGTGGCGGGAACATTGCATAGGCCAAAAGACAAAACATGGTATGCATAAGTACCCCAAGGAAAAGTGAATGTAGTCTATCTTGATTGTCTATTGCAATATGAATTTGATTGTAGCCACTAAACTCATCTAGGAATGAGAAATATTTTTTTCCAGCTAATGTGTCTAGTACCTGGTCAATAAAAGGAAGAAGGGAGTAGTCTTTTAGTGTAGCTTTGTTCAACTCTCTAAATTCTACACATATCCTCCACTTACCATTCTTTTTAGGCACAATAACAAGTGGAGAAACCCACTTACTATCAGAAATGGGGTAAATAAAGTTGGAAGCAAGCAATTTATGCAATTCCTCTTTTACAATGACATTTAGAACAAGGTTCATTCGTATTTGTGGATGTCTAATAGGCACAACATCCTACTGTAGATATATGTGGTGTATACATGTATTAGGATGAATTCCTTTCATGTCTTTATAATCCCATGCAAAAGCACCAAATTGTTCCTTAAGCATTTGAACTAATCATTGTTGTTGTTCTAGTTCCAGATTAGAATTAGTATGCATAATTTTTTGTCACATACCCCAAGTTCTAGACATTTTATGTTATTGAGAAAACATTATGTTTTATTTTATTGTAAAGTTTTATGACAATTGATCAAGTGGGATCATGGATGACTGTAATTAATTATTCTGAATGTTTTATTAGTAATAAATAAAAGTGGAGACAAATATCCAAAGGAAACTGTTGAATGTGTGTTCATTGACCCACTAGGGAGAATGGACTGTGGTGGGGAGTAGATTGGAACTTGGCAGCATCCTCAACTCACTTCTAACTGTTGCAGGGGGAAACTTCCCTAATTTTGTGGTCATGTTCCCCAAGAAAGTGGAACTGAGCAGGTGGCTCATTTACTGGAATAAACTGACCAAAAGACCTAGACATGCTATTTATCTATCCATCAAATTCAGCAGGAGGATTTTCATTTCTTACCTTGTGATAATTTCTGAGCACGAGAGATTTGATGAGGGGAAAGTTAAAATTGATTGAGTGAACTAAGTCTGCATTCTGAACTAGTGCAGCCACATTGTTGAGTTCAATATTGCTAAAGGCAGATAGTGCTGTTGCTAAGTACTACTACTAAGTTGCAAAGGAACTTGTTCCATTATTCCACACGGCATCTTCATCCTAGTGGTTCAGTAAATAGGTTCGGGGGTCCTAAGGCAAGTAGCTTGGCTGTCTTTAGGAGTTGGTTGGGTGGAACGAGCTCCTTTGGCTATTTGTTTCTTCTTCTACAGTTCCAAGTTCATATTGTGTTATTTTTTCTACTTCTGCTAGGTTATTTAATTAAATAGAAATGCAATGTCTATCTATTATTCTTATTCTATTTAAAAAGATTTGTTTAAATTAATAATTATTCCATCTCTGTAAATTGTATTGATGACTTAAAATGCAGTGTGAATGATGTAGTTGGTAAAGATAGAATGATTGATTATAAAATCACCTTTCTGTATTTTTCCCCACACGGTAACAGTGTAGTACTCTAGTACATAAGGGGTTGTTTAGGCAGAACAAAATGATTATATGCATTAGAGAAATTTAAATGATTGATCTATAAACAAAAGTTATATTTATTTCTCTAAACCCTTCACTATCTTTTTCTGTTTATAATTATCTCTATCTTAAATTTCAAACAGTATTTCTTTTCATCAAAAGAATCTTTGGGATAAACAGTAACTTGATTGGTCTTAAAACAATACATAGACCCTTTATAACTGAACTCTCTTCTTGTAAAGAAAAAATTATAATTATTACATAGGTTTTATAAACAAACTGTTTGTATTTATTCTATCTATCGTAGAAATAAGATTAATATAGTTTGGATAGTATACCAGCAGAAACATCATCACACTTAACCACACAGAAGACAAATAGATACTATTATTTCAATATCTTTATATATAAGTATTGCGTGCTGCATTATTTCTTAAAGAAAACATGCCTATTTTTCCAATACAACAATGTATGAACATTTGCAAATCTAAATTTATGATTTCAACTTTTATTTCAAATATTCCTCTCCACGGAGCTCAGGCATTCATACTAATTGTATTGCAAATACCCTATTTATATAAGCATATAATATTTATATCTTTTCGTAAACAAAACCAGGTTGAAATGTAAGGTTGCTGCAATAACATTGTTTACATTCTTGGGCATTCCTTTTCCAAACTCGAAGAAGCATGTAGTACAACATTTTAGAAAAATACTCAAATTCCAAACCAAACCATAGACCGAAGGCAAGATCACGTAGTCTTTTAATGTAGAGTTAAAAATCTAGATTTATGGCTTTTTACCTATTATCGTAATTTTCATTTTTGGGTTATACCTTAAGCTGTTACAGTAACATATACATAAAACACGCATAGAAAATTTGTTTGGACAACGTTCAAATCCATTTGAGCCTATTAGAATTATCCAGAACTTTAGTCAAAACAAATAGCATGAATTCATTGTTTTAAAACTCAAATCTGAGCCTCGACGAACATTGTAAACAGTGGCCAAAAACAGAGAAGAAACACGAGCTACAATTCATGGAGCAAGGCTCCATCAATCCTTTCCTTACAAGTTTTTCGATGACTTCAAATCTTTTAAAAAATTTGTATCTACATTAAAAAAAAAAATCTTGACAGAGACTAAAACACCTATCAAAATCATTTCTCTTGTATCTGTCGGTGAAACCCTGGAGATAAAACCGAGGCTTACCGGATAAGCTATTATCCATGTTCGTTGTTGAATGATTTTACCAAAACACTGGAACACCTACATTAACACAGTGAGAAGGGTTAAATTTTTTTTTACGAAAACCTTTTCCAAACTGTAACTCTATACTGGTTTTAACTAGAAACAAAGAAAGGGAAAACCGGTACATCACCTGAGTGGAGTAGCTTGCCTCGTCTTGCTCTAGTGGTACAGAATCTAACCAAGCAGTACTCTGATAGTTCCCTGATGAGAAAAACCATACTGGTGCACTCAGTTAATGGGCAAGAAAAACTCTAAACTAGACCAATCACAAGAATGCTCACAACAATCTTCATTAAGGATTTCTTAAACATATTGCTCTGCAAAATCTCCAGAACCGATATTGCTAAGTCACGGGCTCAAAACCCAAACACATCACAACTTGAAGGTCTATCACCGCATATCTTTTTAACCTCCTAAATTGTTATACAGTCGATACATTAACGCCATGGGAACCTGGAGAGCCGAAGCAAGAAGTTGAGTATCGAACCCTGGGGACTCGGAGAGCCTGTTGGCCTCCCTCCCCACTCTCCCCAAAACAATGAATGCTACAAGTTTGAAATCCGTCGTTATGGAGAAGTAGGGTTTTTACAAAACCCAAGAATTTCCAAGATCTACGATCAGGATGCAGCCACCAAAGTAGTGTTGTATACGTTCACCTACTTACATTATAATCGCATTTAATACCTATTTCACCACAATCGAAGTTTGATTCCAATTCATTTTACAACTAAGCATCTCTTACCACAGTTTGCCAACAAGATGATGGTTCCTTGGTACTTTACATTGTGATCATAGCTTGAGCACGTGAAGACTAGCCACAAAGGTTTACACCTAGAGATCCACTACAATGGCATTTATGGAAACGTTGAATGCACCACTGTGGAGACATGTGCCTGCCAACACCATTTATGAAGAGTTATCACATCATCCTTCACCTAATGCTAAGTTTAAACCATGGATAAGGAGGATCCTATGATCACTCGGATATGGGTGCTCCAATTTCTGCCACCATGCACAATGCTAATTAGGAGCAGCTGCCACCTAGCGCTGTTGCACGTGGCGACGATGGGACGACCCTTCGCATGCACGAATCGGTTGACGAGATGATTGCCACTGCACATCTGTCCACCAGGAATGACGATCACTCCACCACCTTGAGCACCGACGCCTATTTAAGACTGTAGGATGAGAGTAATGGTGACGATCCCCTCCCGCGTGTTTAGAATGACGTTTTCCCTTGGCGACTATGTCCTGCATTCAATTCTGCCACCTTCCATGAGGACGACAGACTGTAACATTAATGGTCTCGGCTCTTTAAAACATCCGACCGACATGTATTCTGCTTCTACCATCGAGTTCTAGCTTTTATCTGAGGATTATTTCGCAGAGCTTGAGATCTTAGGGGTGGCTTACTCTGCGATTCTTAGAGCCATGACAATTCGCAACAGGGGGGTCTCTCGTCGGGGCAGTGGCAGGAAATGCTCCAGCCGCAGGCCCAAAGTCGCCATGGATTGGATGGTCATGGATGGATATGCTCCAAGGATCTCTGCAAGGACTCGAAGCCTTATTGATGGGTGGGAGGTTCATAGGGTGGCAGCTCTCCTTGCCTTTGGTAGAAATGGAGGCGCCATTAATCATTACTGGTTGCTCAAGAACATGATGAGAAATCTCATAGAGGAAATGGAGGCTAGTTGGCAATCCAAATCCAGTATTGTAAGGAATATCAACGCCAGTCTGAAAGAGGCGGCGGACCACTCTAACACGCTGGATGCCAATATGACCTGGGAAATCTTCTCTCTAGGAAACAACTCTGAACTTTCCAAGTAGAAAAACAAGGAGGTTGATGCTCTTGAAGCCCCAACCACCGGGTCCGCAAAGAAACTTTCCAAGGTAAAAAAGAACAAGGGCTCAACCTCTGCAACCCCTGCTCGTGACATCGTTCATGACGCTGCTCGTGATGCTGCCTGTGATGCTATGCGTGGTGTTGCTTCTGATGACACGCGTTCTCCAGGGTCACCCTCTCCAACTCTGCCCCCTCTGGGCACCTTTGAGGATTTCTATGCTGCTTGCCCCATCCTTGAGGAAGAACTAGAGAACTCACCTGCAAAACGCTAATTGGAAGGCCGTATCCCCTGGTCATCTCTGTGACTATCAACGTCTTTGTTTTTATTTTTTGTATGGTTTAGTTTATGGCACTATCAGACATTATGAGTATTTATTTTTGCAACAAGTCGCAGTCTTTTTATGGGCAGACCATACTCACAGGGTCTATATTTTGTACTATGTCAGTCATTTCAATTTTTTTGAGCAATTGGGATGGTGGCTTCATTATCTGAGGCCTCCCCAATCTGCAACAAACTTTACTGCTCACAATGTATATTATGTTTATGTTAATTAAATTTCTGCCTGCAACTTACAAAAAAAGGAGGATCCTATTATCCAAAACCTTAGTCTCATTCATCGGTTGGTTGTTCATTGAAAACATTTCAATGTTTGAGTTAGGCACATATACATTACGGGATTTGATACATTTATGTAAGCCTTATGGATTTTTTTTTATAGGGTCGATATATATATGTTTCCACACTATAGTCTAGGCATTATTGTTTACCAAGTATTTTGCAATTTATTAAAATATAAAAACTATATCAATATATTTATAGGAATTACATATATGGTAGTTATAATTCCAATATAGGGCAATGCTTCCCCATAATTATCAATGAAGAACAAATAATTGTATGCTCATGAATAATTTCTTTATGAATTTTAATTGTTAAACATAAGCCTTAAAAATTGATCTTTGAATCATCATAAGTATGACAAGGTTAGCACTGATTTTATGGTGTTGAGCACAAAGTCGAAACTCGAAAGAGGTCTCCTTAACTTCAGTAAATATCCATCTATTTAATACTCAAACTATTAACTTTAGACTTGAAGATCTTTGTAAATAAACATGAGGGATATTAAATTATCACACCTGGAATGTTTCAATAAGCAGTTAACACTATGTTCTCAAGCATTGATACTAGTATTGCATTGTAGGGTATTGAAAACAGAAGTAAACCGCTAGTGAAAGTCTTGGACAGTTACCTGTTCTCTGCACATAGTGTTCACGAGCGTTAGCTAAGTAAGCCTCAGGGCGAGTCAAGGACCCCTTCAATACATAGAAATTATCAAGTTAGTGCTAGAAGCAAAATATATATATTTGGAGATAATGACGAAGTGTTATTATAAAATGAATAACTTTAGTAAGCAGACTAATATAACTTTATGACACTTTATATTTTAATACTAAACGAGTGTTTCATTAATTCGAGACTCAGTGTTAACTACTGAAGTTTTGTGTTAGAATGTTAGGAAAACTAACAGCAGATTTGGAAAGATGTTTATCATTGAGTCAGCATTAGAGAATTTAGTATGATGCTGTTCCATTTATTATTTCCGTATCATAATCATAACAACTAATGCTGCTATACAAATTTTAAATTTTAGTGTATTTTTGGGGGTTTTACATTTTTTCTGGACCAACCTCAACAGGAGTAGTATGAGAACCTGCACTTACACCTATGGATGATACTAAGGATAGATATGCATTTGTTGGGTCAAAATTCTCTTGAAATTATGTGCTGAAAATGTGTTCATGTTCTGAAAAATATTCTGGATACTCAATAGTGTTAGCAACAGAAAGGAATTGATTCAATATACTCTCCTCTGTCTATTCTTGTAGTCCCTTATATTGTTCAATGGTGAGTAGGGGATAATAAATTTACTCATCTAAATAGGGATTATCTATCCATAAGAATCGTTCTGGGGTAGGTTGTGTAGGTGGATAGAGGGTAATATTTTGTGTAGATCCTCGATTGGAGATAATAATTTCCCCAGACCTGCAACTAATGAAAGCATCAATAGTAGCTAACCAGGGTCTACCTAAAATCACAAGATGATCATGATATTATTTTTAGGCTAAATCACTACAAAATATGTAGGGTATTCCCAATATGCAAGAGTTACAATGATATCATCCAAAACACTAACACATATGAGTTTAGATATATCTGCCAATTCCAAAACTATTGGTGTTGATCTAAGGCATTCTATGTGCAATGATTCCATGAGAGGAATAGTCATGATGTTAATAGAATCTCCTAGATCAATCAAGGTGTTTTCTATGGGGGTGTCATTGATTTAAATGGTAACTATAGGATTCCCAGGGTCAATGTACTTCATAGTTTTTTCTAACATCAAAGTGGATAATTAACCAATCACTTGAATAGAAGGGGGGTCCTTACATTTGCTACCTGGATTTTTGAAACATAATTCCCTAATGGTATTTGCATAAATGGATATATCTTTGATAGCTTTCAATAAGGGAATTTTTTGTTCGAGAATTCTACCCTATAGCGAGGAGAGGGACACTACCAACTTCTGGGGTGACAGGTAAATACATTAATCATATCACATAGGCTTCTACAAAAGGAAAGAGATCAAGATTTTTTGAGGCATACCTTATTAACGACGTTCGATCCTAGCTTTCGCTTGCTCCTTCGATTGATCCTCCACTTGATCTTCTGTTTGACGAACCTGCAATACAATAGATACCTTCCTCAGCGTATCTTGACTAATATAACAATGATGAAATTGAAATACAATTTAGACATCAAATACAATCAAGCATTTAATCCAAACAAATATGCAATCCATTAGACATTTGATTGGGACGGGAAGGGCATTTCAACCTTTATTGTCAAAAGCAAATAATCAGTACAATTATACTTGATCATTTAGAATGCTTGTGCAACCGGATCCTGGGCTCCTGCTCTTCACACTAACTTTGGAATTCCTCCAGTGTAACAACCCTTAATGCATAGTTTTTCCTCCTTTGTGAGTAACCCCTCTCATGGATCCTCCTTGTATTTATGGGACAAGGTAGGGAGTTTGGATCGAGAGGTAGTTTGATTGGGAGGTTGGGGAAGTTGCAAAACCAACTTCAACTAATCCCAATTCATCAAATTAATATATTTTTGATTACTTTTTAAGGTGTACGCTAGTTTTCTTAAGTGGAGTAGCGTTCAATATGCAACTTTCCTGCTTTACAACCAGCGTTTGCAAGAGTTTTTGAGTTGTACGCTAGTCTACTGAAGCAAAGTAGAGTATTTCAGCAGGTAAACGCTAGTCTCTTGAAGTAGAGTAGATTATTTCAGTAAGTGAACGCTACTATCATGCTTATAGGGTAGCATTTTTCTCAAAAAGTAGGTAGAATGAGTGTTTTGTCAGTTGCAAAGGGGTAAGTCTAGTCCATACATCATCTAGGGAAATCATGCTCTTCAATCCAAGTTGTCCTTTTGTGTGATCGATAGCTAAAGGTGATCATGGATGGAGAAGTGCAGATTTTACCTATAACAGAATTCTAACACAAAGATTCCTCAATTCATCTTCTAAATCAAATTCTATTTGGTCCATATTTTTTTCTACAATTAGTCTCTCCAGATAGGGAGGGGTTCTAGGTTCTTGTGTCTTATCACAAGGTAAAGGTAGGGATTATTGAGGTAGTGGAATCTATTTTCCTGGATGATCATCCTTGAGTACTAAATTAGGGGCTTCTTCATCATGATATTCCTTAATGATAACAACATGTTTGGTTTTATTCAAAACCTTCCCATATCTGAGGTGGATTGCATGCAAAGGCATAGGGGAAATCATATAGGTTGGGAAGGTATGGAGCCCAGCATTAAAAGCAGTTTGGGATCTATTATTTGGGTTAGTGATGGGATGAGATGGAAATGGTGTAAGGAGAGGAGGAATGGGTTGGTTTGGAGGAAGTTGGAGTTGTGGAGGTTGAAAGATAACAGGCTAAGTTAACTGCATTTGTAGATGAGTTTGTGGAATGGGATTAGGGAATTGTGGATAAGTAGTGTAGGGAGGTGAAAATGATTGAGGAGGGGAATTTTCATGGATATTTCCTCTCCAACCTTGTTTCGGAGGTTGTTTTTAGAATGTTTAGATTTATGAGTATTCCATATGTTAGGTATACCCCACTGTGATGGTTGATCAGTATAAAAAGGAACATACTGTGCATAAGGATCATAAATTATACCTTATGGTCTTGGCTGCCATGGCCTTTTATATGATGCTTGGTATGGAAGTTTTGTTGTCTCACTACACCCTTTATAAATAACTTGTAATCCTGGGAGAGAGGGGGAGCCTTGAGTGGCATGATGTTTTGTACAAATAGCATAAACCTACTCATTATTCAAAGGACAACCTTTCATGGGGTGTTTTTGTCTACACTTATAACGGAAAATAGATAGAGCAACATTTTATTCTTCTTTCCTTTTCTTAGTTTGTAATGCACGTAATTGATTACTAAAAGTGCTCAAAATGTTTGCTTTAAAATTTTCTAATAAATTTCCTATTTCTGTCCTAGTGACTCCCACAACAGATTTATTTTCTCTAGAAATAGGATCTCTAATGCCCCTACTTTTTCCCAAGCAACCCCATTGCTGCAACCTTGGGGTCTTATACCATTCTTTCATGTCCCCAATCCCCTTGGTTCCCTTTAGAGTGATGGAGGAACATCCTTGAAGAACCTGCTAATTTTTTTTCTTTAAACTTATCTGCAAATTTTCTCTTTTGCACAACCGCAATTGTCTTTGGTCCGTAACTCTGCTATCCACGATCCGCAGGTTAGAAGTTAGAAGGGTGGAACGCTCAAATCACGACGTTGAACAAAATATGATTCCGAATTCCACATTCTGCTACTGGAGTTGGGAAGTCGGAACGCCAAAATACCCGGCTTCGAACAAAATGCGACCCCAACTTCCACATTCCGTAGTGTGGGAGTCGTAAAATCGGGATGTCAAATACACCATATCAACGATGTACGCCTCTGACTTCCGCACTCCGCATCCACGAAGCAAAAGTCAGAAATTTAGAACCCGAAATCCACTATTTCGATGAAAATATGCCTCTGAATTCCGCGCTTCGCATCCACGATGTGGGAGTCGAAAAGTCGGAACACCAATTCCACCATTTCAGCGAAAATGCGCCTCTAACTTCTACACTCAGCATCCGTGATACGGGAGTAAAAAATTTGGAACACCAATTCACTATCGCGACGATTATATTCCTCCTACTTCCGCACTCTGCATTCGCGATGTGGGAGTCGGAAAGTCGGGATGCCAAACACATGGCATCGAGAAAACACGCCCTTGAATTCCACATTCCGCACTGTGGATTCGGCCCAAAGTTGGAAGTTGGCCAAACCCCTATGACATCCAACTTCTCGGGGTGATAACTTCTCCATCCGCAATCCATTTTGGGAAAACTTGGTACCATTGGAAATCCCTTGCAGAGCTCTATGAAACTGCATAATCCTCTGCCGCATCCGATGACTCTCATCCTGTCCTTCATCCAACCTAAAAGGTGGCCCCAAATATTCCTCCATGCCAACTTACCACTCTGTAAGGGCTCATATGCTACTCAGTCATGGTCCTTCCCTTCATTTGATCCACAGGGGAAGCCTGAACACCATAGGGGGGTGTCAATTTCCTGCCCAAAGCCCTAACTAAATGTTTTGCACACTTAGTGCCTCAACCAAACTCATCCCTATTCATCAATGAACAAATTTACATATAAATAAAACACATGGAGGAAAAACACAAATGAATTAAACCACATTAACACACACACAACATGCCTCTTCCTGCCTTTCATCATAGGCATAATAACAACATAAGTAAAAGTATTATATTCCATTAAACAACTGGATCAATCCATGCCTTTAGATATAAACAAACAATCATTCATGTATATAAATTGGTATAAACAATGGAAACAGGAAACACGTATCTTTAATATGAAGTCACCAAGAAAACTGGCTATGGACTTCTTGTTGCAGCAACATCCCCCCCCAAAATTTTGTACATATTGAGGCCCCTCCTTTTATTTTGAAGAAAGACTGCCTTAAGAGGTCATTTCCACTTTTACTTTGTTTTTCAACTAAAAATCTTGCTTTGAAAATTTCCAAGTTTTCTTCCAAATGATAGAATTCATGAAATCTTCCCGAAGATGCAGAGCTTTTCAGGATGTCTCCCCGCAGTTTCGGAAGTATTCGAGTTTTCGTCCCGAAACGGTGGGAGCTATTTGCATAAACCTCTCGAAAATGACTTAGAAATTATTGTTGGAAAGCTGCAGAATCTATTGGCGAATTTCTTCCGAAATGGAGAAAGAATTCAAGAAAACTTCCCGAAACGGCGGGCACCATTCGCCAAACCTCCCCGAAACTCTGAAAAGGACTTAGGAACTATTTCTCAAAATTTGCGGAACCTTTTGGCTTTTCCTCCCGCATTTGAGGAACCATTCAACTTATCTCCAAGAAATTGTGGGAGTCACTCGCCAATCTTCCCCGGGGGCCGCCAAGTGACTTAGTCTCTTTTGAAATTTTTTAAGTCTCGAAGTTGCGGATGCTTTCCGAAACTTCGGAAGCCTTCGCGTTTTCTTTCCGAAACCCCGCCGAGAGACTTTCTGCGGAGCCATTCAGGTTATCTTCCCAAAACTTCGGGAGTAATTCGCGAATCTCACCCGGAACCACCGAAAAAGAGTCAAGTCCTCTCCCTCACAAAATCGCGGACGCTTTTCACGAAAGCCTTCCGCAACTGCGTAAGCCTTCCGCCTATCCTCTCGAAACAACGGGAGCCTTCACGATATCATTCCGCAATTGCAGAAGTTGTGGACTTATTTCCATTAAAATGGCGGAGAGAAATCATATATTTCCCCGAAACTGTGGGACATCTCCGTAAAAAACGCTCGCAGCAGCTCTCCTAAGGTCGCGTTTCGGAAGGATTCGCCAATCTCTTTCGAAATGTCGAAGCCTTCAACATAACCTTCCGCAATGGCGGGTGGAATTCGTGAGTCCATCCCGTAGGTGGCGGTCGCGCGCACATATCGAAATTACTTGATGTGACCACGACGTACAAATATTAAAGCCCCGTTTTAAATGCACCACCCACCATATTAAACCCCGCACATGCCCAACTTGTTTAAATAAACGGTTGGGGTTTGGACCGACCACATTGTTTTATTTTCGATTAACAAACGCCATTGGGACCGCGTCAGACCGCTCCGGCTTGACTCATTCGCCCATGTCCGTGTCCACCTCATTTAGCCATCTTCACGGTGCCAGGTAGGATTTTAACCGTTGTTTTTGTCCCTTGTTTACGTCAAGTTACCCTTGAGATTTTACCCGTCCATAGCATGGCCGTATGACGTTATTTGTTTATTTTAACTCCGCCGAAGCCCCGTAGTTTCGCAGCTCTCCCGAAGCCATAGTTTCTCCACCCGCTATTTTTCAAGCGTCGTCACCGTCATTTAAAATCTAAGCCGACCACACAGCGTATCATAAATCGTACTACTAGCGGTGGTGGTAGAATGGGATCCCTCGTATTTTGATGATTGTGTCCGGCCCCTGGTTTCATCATAATCCAAGCTCACCCGCTGTTAAACATTCGAAGTGCAACCATGGAAGACACCCTCTCTCCTAGGGCTAGACCGAGAACAGATTGTTTCCACGACGTATACTTATCCTTTCGGGAGCATTAAAAAATTTGCCCCCTTAAGATAGCCAAATCTCAGAACTATGCTTCTTGCTTGGAATGGTTTATTTTGCTTTCCCAATAGGCAGCATCCTAATTTGTTTATATATCCCATTAGCATGTTAAAATGGTGCTGCTCTTTGTTAGAATCTCATAATAGTTTGCATATTTTATAATGACTTGTATTTGGTTGCTGACAGGGATCAGTCAAGATGCCAAAAGGTGGTAGGAAGAAGTCTAAAATGACAGAAGCTGAACCAGTTCCACTTAGGACTGAAACGATGTTTCAAGATACTAAGTGGATGATCCGGGACCAAGATATCCCGGATATGTTACTTGAAGAAGGGCAGATTTATCTCAACATTAGAACTTCGGGCATAGCTAAAGCTTCTACCCACCCTGAGTTGTTCCCGTGTTCTGAAGTAATCGGGTGGATAATCGAACATACTAATATAGAGACAAGGGTATTACATGACAGCGGGAAAATAGCCATCGCCTCCTTCCACCCAGCATACCTTGCCGCAACCTATAAATTCCCACGTCCCCAGCAAGCCCTGAGTGATGAATGGTTGGGCCAGATGAACAATATCGAAATGGCCAAAAAATTATTGGTCACGGGAAAACACTTAAGAAAGAGAGGTAATGACGAGTATGATGTGCAGAATCTAAGACCTCCTTTCAGGTTAATCGCCCTGATGTTGTGTAGAATCTTCGGTATGCCCGATGGCACAATATACAAGATACAGTGGGTTCCCATCATCCACTTCGTGGCATTTAAAGAAACTATTTTTCATTGGGCTACCATCCTGTCAGACAGTTTGGCATCAATGGTGGTTGCTGTAAAAGAAGGTATGGCCTTCAAAAAGGAAGAATTTTACATGTCTTCGTATCTTATTGATTGTGTTTTGGCCAAGCTGTCTTTTCCCAGCTTAGGTTGCACATGGGATAAGGCCAACACCCCGGTTTACACCGCTTTCAGGATGCTGTGGGATCAAAACTACAAATCCAGCTATAAGCTCATCTGTGAGGGGTTCATCATGCCCCTATATGAGCAGATTTTCAAAGAAGAGCCCAACTGTTTGTCGAAAAATGCTATGGAGGTCCTTGAGAACTATGGAGACTTTTATTTTTCAGAGCAAGGCACTTACATCAGAATGTTTGGAGGGACTAAAGCTCCATATATCTTGCCGAGGTATGCTACTGACTATGTGGTCCTCAAGGAGGCAGTAAGACAAATTTTCCTGGATGGAATTGGAGCAGTGCTTAACAAACAGCATAAGGCTTCTTTCCCCCCTCTACTTTTCTGCATAGGAGCTTACAAATTCTTAGGAATTGCATCAGTTGAGGAGTTTGTGCTAGAGCTGAAAGCCTTCCACTTTGGTGAATTTATTTTCCATAGGAATGATAGGTGGGGGAAAGTCACTGAGCACTGCAAAGAAATTCATGCTCATTTCGAGTACACCCATTATCATGATACTGAGGAAGAAGCATTCAGAGGCATCAGCAACATGATTGGGTTGCAGATTTGTCGCCAAGGCAGTAGAGCAAGCTCTAGCTCTACCAAGGCCCAAAAAACCAGCCTGCCGCAAGAGAAAGAAACAGATGATGCCCGAACCCAAGAAGAACAAAGGTTAAGAGAAGAAGCAAGGTTACTGCAAGAAGCTGAAGTTGCCCCAGTGCAGCAGGAAGCTGAAGTTGCCAGAGTGCAGCAAGAAGCTGAAGTGGCGAGAATGCAGCAAGAAGCAGAAAGTGAAAGGCTTCAGAAAGAAGCTGAGGAAGCCCAGCAGCGGAAAGGGGCTGAAGATGAAAGGCAACAGAAAGATGAAGAAGAAGAGAGAAGGCAACAAGCTAAAGTAGGGTGGGAAGTGGAAGAAGAACATAAAGCGGTTGAAGATGCCCAAGCAGGAGACCCCGACGCCCAGGACATGGAAATAGATGTGCCTCAAGTAGGTGTTTCTGACACTCAAAATGTGGAGGCGGACCCAGCACAAGTAGGTGTCTCTGGTACCCAGAATGTGGGAACAGATCCAGCTCAGGTAGTCCAGACCCCACCCGCAGAAGCAGAGATAGATATTATAGATCTCCCAATCGTCCCATATACTCCATCGGAAGAGCATACCGTGTCCAGATGGAATGAATTTTTCTATGATAAGAAGAGGAAGGCTATGGTCCTTAAATCGGAAGAGAGGATAAAGAGACTCTTCCATGAAGATATTGTCACTCACTGGGAGACCACAGTAATGCAGAACACAAACAAGGATCCTTTAGCTATGTCATCCGCCTCTGTAGAGACAACAAGAGCAACGCTGGACAACGTGGCTGATATAGTTAAAGAATTTGAGTCGACTAAGAGGAGAGATCGCATGCTACAACACATTGTGGCCAATGAGCAAGCCTACAGGGATCTCGTGGTGAATAGGTATAATCGACTGACCGTTGAGCATAAAGAGCTATCAGACAAGTATAACCAGCTAGAAGTAGAAAAGGAAAGCATGACAGTTCAGATGATGATGCTAGAAGCAGAAAAGATTGATGCAGAAACTAAAGTATCCGATCTACAGGAAGATAAGCAAATATTGGTTGAGAAACTAGAGCAAGAGGAGAGCAAAGTGATGGACATGTCTCCTTTCCATGATCTCTCCTGCAGCATCCTGAAACAAATGCATGACACTCAGGAGCTAATCACTGATGAAGTATGAAAGTTCAAGGCCATGATGGTTAGATTGGCAGAAGTTCATACAGAAGCCAATAGACTTAGAGCTAAACATACTCGAGTTAAGGAAAATGTCTTGAGCCAGATAAGATGGAGAGAAGGAAAGGCAGATTTCCCCAAGCATCTCCCATTTAAATTTGAGGATGGTTTTAATGAAGACATAGCCCTGTTGGAATTTTGCAAAAAATGTGGCATTAAGCTAATGGCCAAGGTCCAAGGGACAATGGATAAAAGTAACGGGCTTTATCAAAGAATCCATGAAGTGCATGACAAATGCAAGTTGAGTTTCCCTCAATCCCTTGATGATTTCCCAGGCAAAGAGCAACGTTTAGCTAACCTGAAGGAAGAGCTGGGCATCCAAACGGAATATGTGAAAAGGATTGATGTCCTAGCCATTGATGACCTCGAACACTACATTGGGATGTCATCGATACACATTCATCTGCTTAAGGAAATACACCAAGCAGCAGTAACGAAAATTCAATGTATCGGAGCAGAGCTTGGTAAATACGTAACTTCTCAGAAAATCTTGCTCCCTGCTTCAGCAAATGTAGTTATAAGGGACACTGGTGTCTAGTACAGTTACATTGCTGAAGAAGAAAAGAAACAAGTAGCAGCAACAGGAGTAATAGCCAGTCCTGGTGTTTCTCTTCCAGCAGCAGCAGAGGTGACAGCCAGCCCAGGTGCTCCTCTTCCAGAAGCAGCAACAATACCAGCTGGCTCGATTTCCTCTCTCCCAGCAGCAGCAGCTAGTTCGAGTATTTCTTCCCCAGCTGGAGCGTCTGCCCAAGAATGAATGCGCTGATTTTAGAGCATTAATTCCTATATTTTGTATTTTGGCTTTCATATGTATGAACGTGGAGATATGGGACAACTGTCATGTCTTTTATTAAATAATTTTCTGTTAAAAAGGGAGGTCACATTTTTGTTTGTTAAAAGGGGAAAAGTCTGTAGGTGACAAGTGTAAAGGCCAGGTGGCAGCCCAAAGGGAATTTTGTAATATTATAAATAGAAGTTAGGATGGAATGTAGAGGGACTTTTGGCAGGGAATTATTTTCTAGACTTGTAGGAGCTATCTTGCACATGTTTTAAGAAAATAAAATCTTCTACTAAGGGCCTGGAGAGGACGTTTTGCATGAGAATGGAGATTGGATGCATTGTGGATTATTCCTGTGTCTTGCATACTTTGCTGTGATATATTTCTTTACTGTCCGGAATTATTTCATTGTATTAAATGATCTTGCTTCTCTTTGTGCAAATGAATTCTCTCTTTTATGAGTAATAGAATCTGTTATATCTGTATTAGAAGCTATCTTCTAAATATTTCATGTTTCTGCTGTGGATCTATCTTCAATATTTAATGGCTATCTGTTGAATGTTAAGTAAATATTTCAGCATGTTACTCATTTTATTTTTTCTTACAAGTTGCTCCTTGCAGGGATAGTTAGATTTATTTCAGTTTTAGACTTAGATCTATTTTCCAGTTCTGCATTTAGATTAAAATACTCTAGGTACTTGCATCTCATTCTAAAACATAAAATCAAAAGAACGGTGGACCGGGCCATAACCGATAAAATCTGGAGCAAAATCTCCAAACCCACCTTTGCCGGAACCGCTAACCGGACGGATTCCCTACACTAAACGGTGGACGATCTAATTGGGTTAGTCTACTGGGGAGGATCCCTTTCTGATTGATGCTACGATCTCTGAGGCATCAACAATTTTTGGTGCTAGAAGGAGGGCGACAGTGCATGGCTGATATCGGAGACTCATCCATTAATAGAAATATCACTGAAAACCCGTTTGAAACAGTAATTTTAGATAGTTCGACCCTTGGACTGGTAAATCAAGAAAATCTTGACTCCGGCTCTGAACAGCAGGGAACGTTGTACGCTGTCCCTCTCTCAGAAGTAGAAAATCTCAGAAGGCATACGCGTGCTTACGTTAGACAACTTGGGGGTTCAAACGCAATAAATTTTCTCCCAAGAAGAAGAAACCCTAGGAAAGAAAAACAGTACACTCGTGATTCAATCCTTGTACAAAATTTGGAAGAATTGGTTGATATTTCTTTGGAAGAAATATAAGACCCTTTAAAGGAAGAGGATCTAGAAACTCTTGAAAATCCAGATCTAGAAAAGTTTCAGAATATTTCAGATCCAGAAGATCTTGAAGATCTACTCTCTCAAAGAAATTCTTCACACAATTCTCCACTAGTTTCTCCACGAACAACAATGGCTGTAGCTGCCTGGAGGACAAGGGGAGCTTTAAACATAAATGGACCGTTTCATAATCTTCCTAAGAATCCTGAGAAAGTCTTACCCAAGTACGATCCAGGTAGAGGTATCTCTGCGAAAGACCATCTTAAGAGCTTTTATTTTGCTTTGAGTCTGTTAAATGTGCAACATGAGGATGTAGTATGTAGGCTTTTCCCATACACTTTTGAACCAAAGGTTTCTTCCTCGTATTTTAGCTTGCAGGCCAGTTCGATTTCTAATTGGGAAGAATTTGAAAATTGTTTTTTAAAGAAGTACAGGAATAAAAAAACCGTAGCAGCGCTCATGAAAGAATTGCTATCCATGAGGATGGAAAAGAAAGAAAAGGTTCAGGACTTCAACCAGAGATTTACGACACTATTAAATAATTTTAGTGAAACAACTAAGCCAGCTGAAGAATCTCTGATCGAATATTATACAACAGCTTTGGATGGTCCCATAGCAATGTTTGTAAAAAGAGCTAAGAAAGTTTCTTTAACCGAAAATTTTGAATAGGCTAGGAAAGTTGAAGAAGAAACCGATAGCATTGCTAAACACGCATTAGAAGTTGAACCAAAAACAGTAGCCACCAGGAAACCCCTACTGCTTACAAGAAATAAGGAAGAATCATCAGCTGATATGGAGAACGTGGTTAAAATGATGCAAAAGTTGTCTAACAAAATAATAGATCTCGAGAAGGATAAGACAACCAGTACATCCAGGAATCCTTTTAAACCATTTTACAAGAAAAGAGAGGACAACGATCAATCACATCCACCATCAAAAAATGCCCTAGTGTTAAATCTAAATGAAATAGGAATGGATAATTTATGTACTTTTCATCAAGAGTAGCACTCTGAAAAGAGCTACCCGCAATGGATCAATTCTATGAGTTTGGTGATGAATCAAATGCTAGATGCGCAGATTCCAGATCATGATGACCCTCCAGACGGAAAAGACCCTGAAATAGAAGAACCCACCCCGGATACCACAATGGTGTTGTGGGATTGGACACCTTCAGCTGAATTAGCGGAAGATGAATCCACAGAAAATCTTCTCTTTGATGTAAACATTATTACTCGTAGCAAAGGCCCTGTTGTAGATCCAGTGTCTAGTCCGATGACCGTCAAGCCTAAGAGACACATATCTGTTATTCTACCTCAACCTAAGCCTAACCCGATACCCACTAAGCAGCCAACCGCGGATGTTACAGTCCAACGTCCCAAAGCTAACACCCCTACGACTGTCAAACAGCTAAGAGTTGAGGCAACTATTCAGCAACTTAAAGCAATTGCGGGCAAATTAGTGGACCCAGCAAAAACCCCAAAGGAATGTGAAATGGGTTATGATATTATGGAAGACATTAAGAATGTTAAAGCAAACATCTTGATATTTGACATGTGTGGTTTTCCACAACAACGAGAGAAGTTGTTGCAGGCTCTCCAATCCCAACCCAGCACCCCATTAGTAGAAACTCAGGAAGATCCTGAAATTAATGAAGCAAGTATTGGCGGGAAGTCCAAATCTCAGACCTTTCCTTTTCTCTTAACCTTTAAAATTTTTAATCATAATGTTCATAATTGCTTGGTAGATTCCGGGGCATCCTCAAATGTTATGCCGTTGTGCATTTGTAGGAAGATCAACGGTCAACCTACCCCATCTCCCGCTCAAATTATACAATTGGATAGGACTGTTGTGAAAGTTATTGGAGAAATGAAAGACGTCCTTATTAGGCTATCCGCCGATTCCTGAGTATGTCAATTCATTGATATCATGGTGGTTGATATTCCTGAAGCCTATGGGCTGATATTAAGCAGAGATTGGTCCATGAAACTAAACGGTTATTTTGCAACCGATTGGTCTCACCTATGGTTGCCATATCAAAACAGACAAAACCAAATCAAAGTCTTAAGAGAGCCACACATGAAACAAAATGTAACCCAATTGGAAGGAGAGAACGAAGCCGTGGCATTCTCATCTTCGGTCTTGGGAAATTATTTTTTAGAAATTGGTCCGGGTAACTACCAATCTGAAACTGTGAGCCATGAATTAGATAAACAGTCCGATCTCCTTCATTTTTCTCGGACTGGCGAGATTGACTATAACATAGTTAGCTTGGTCACTAACTTAGATCATAGAGACACTAACGTAGTCAGACAGGACAAAGTTTTTTGGATTCTATACTTCGATGGTTCCAAAACATTGGAAGGATCCGGAGCCGGTTTTGTTCTGATGGATCCTGAAGGGAACAAATATTTCTTATCCTGCAGATTAGAGTTCGACTGCACTAATAACACCGCTGAATATGAATCTTTGATCCACGGATTAAAGAAAGCTATTGGTTTGAATGTCAAATATCTAAAAGTTTTCGGCGACTCAGAGATAATTGTAAGGCAGGTGAGAGACACCATTCACTGCCTTTCGCCTCACTTAAAAGGTTATCAGGCTAAGGTATGGGATTTAATTGTACATTTTGATGCTTTTAACATAAAATCTGTTCCTAGATTACAAAATGCTGCAGCTGATTTACTAGCTACATCCGCTTCCAGATTAGTCCCAACTAATAACAAATGCTCGATTGAATTGGTTTTCAGGCCTTCTGTCCCAGACAATGTCACGAGCTTCAGAGTGTTTGATGATGATGATCAAATTATTGACTTCCTAACAAATGAAGACATATTCCAAGAAGCTGCCATAGATGAAGATGAACATGACTCTAATCTACAAAAGATAGATCCAGCCAAAGGGAATTTCATTCCCAAGGGAGTAAGGTCATTAGAGTCACTCTTTGACCTACAAAGCAAATTCAGAAAGCCATCGAATACTAAGACCAACGACTCGTCATTACAACACGAGTTGGTGAATCTCGGTACCGAAGTAGAACCCAAATTTATCAATGTGGGAAAGTGTTGCTCGCCAGGAGAAAGAGACAAATTCATTAAGCTTTTCCGTGAATACAAAGATGTCGTTGCTTGGACGTATGAGGATCTGAAGACATATGACGTCTGCATTATTCAGCATGTCATACCAATGAAAGCGAGTGTCAAGCCATTTCAACAACAATTAAGGAGGATGCATCCTGATCTAGAACCCCTGATTCAAAAGGAGTTGAAAAAACTATTGGACGCTAAAATAATATTTAAGGTTCGACATTCAGAATGGGTTGCTAATCTAGTCCCTGTGAGGAAGAAATCAGGAGAAATAAGGCTATGTGTTGACTTTAGGAATCTGAACAAGGCCTTAGATAAGGACAATTACCCAGTCCCTTCAATGGAGCAGATTCTCCAGATAGTGTCAGGTTCAGAACTTTTCTCCCTCCTTGATGGTTTTTCTGGTTACAACCAAGTACTAGTAGCCGAAGAGGACAGGCTGAAGACTACCTTCCGCACTAAGTGGGGAACTTTTGCATACAGAAGGAATCCTTTCAGCCTAATAAATGCAGGAGTCACATTTCAGCGAGCAATGGATGTTGCTTTTCTAGGATTGGGTGGTCGTTGTGTTGTTGTTTATCTGGATGACGTGATGGTTTTTTCTAAGAAAAGAGAAGATCATGTTCTTCACTTGAGGCAGATTTTTGATCGTTGCCGAAAATATGGTATCTCTATGAATCCCAAGAAGAGTGTGTTTGCTATCCTTGAAGGTAAATTGCTTGGTCATGTCATCTCAAAGCTAGGAATCTCAATAGATCAAGAAAGAGTGGAAGCTATCAATAAGATCCCTATGCCCCACGGCAAGAAATCTATGCAATCGTTTATGGGTACTATTAACTTTGTCCGAAGGTTTGTCCCTGATTTCGCTCAAATTGTTAAACCCTTACAGCAAATGATCAAGCAGAGCGTGCAGTTCAAGTGGACGGACTTAGAAAAGGGCGCATTCAGAGATATTAAGGAAGCTATAGACAAAGCTCCTTCCTTAAGAATCCCAGACTTCGATAAAGATTTTATCCTATACACGTTTGCTTCAGATGACTCCCTTGCTGCGGTACTTACTCAAAAGGTGGAATTAGGAGATGAATACCCGATTTCATTCATGAGCACTGGTCTGCAAGGTGCTGAACTGAACTACCCCTTAGTAGACAAACAAGCATACGCCGTGTTCAAGGCAGTGAAACAGTTCAGACCATACATTCTGAAGAATAGAACTAAAGTTATAGTCCCTCACCCAGCTGTTAGATCCCTTTTTGTTCAAAAGGAATTAGGAGAGCAGAGAGGGAACTGGGTTACGGCTCTTCAAGAATATGATCTAGAATTCAAACCCGCTACTATCATCAAAGGGAAGAGCCTATGCAAATTACTTGCGAAACATCAGACAGAAGAAGAACAAGATTGGGCAAATGAAGTTGAGTTGAATATGGTCGACGTATGCCCAATTTTCACAACACCCGAATCATGGTACAGGGACTTAGTGCATTACCTACAGAGCGGATATCTACCTGAGCATTGGAGCTCCAAATAGAGAAGGGCGCTTCTCCTGAAATCGGTAGCTTACCAGATTATGGATGGCGTGCTCTTCAGGAGGAATTTTGATGGAGTTTTTCTTAGATGCCTGGAAAGGGAGGATGCAGAAAAGGTCACCAAAGAGTTGCACGATGGACCTGCTGGAGGACATTATTCCGGGGATACGACAGCTCATAAAATACTAAGAGCATGATATTATTGGCCCACTCTATTCCGAGATGCCCATGCGTATGCACGGAATTGTGATATATGTCAAAGAAGCATTGGGAAGCTACCCAAGGCAGCGGGACCATTGCAACCTATTATTATCTCAGAGCCCTTTGAACAATGGGGCATTGATGCCATTGGGGAGATAAACCCAAATTATTCTCTACAACACTGATACATTCTGACTGCTATCGGTTACTTCACCAGATGGACGGAGGCTATCCCATTGCGCAAGATCAATGAAGATGCAGTCATCAGCTTCTTGAAAGAGAACATCATAACGAGGTTTGGGGTTCCAATTTCCCTGGTTTTTGATAATGCCTCCTATTTTTCGTCTGTCAAGATAAATGAATTTGTTTATGAATGGGGAATCAAGTTGCACTACTCAGCCAATTATTACCCTCAAGGGAATGGATTAGATGAATCTTCAAACAAAAACCTCATTCAAATTCTTAAGAAAACTGTGATAGAAAATCAACGAAGTTGGCATATAGCTCTCCCAAATGCCTTATGGGCTGATAGGGTGACTCCAAAGAACGCATTAGGGGTTTCCCCTTTCGCTCTTGTCTATGGCAAGGAAGCCATCCTCCCTCCCAATATCTTGCTCCCATCCTTACAGTTATCCCAAGCCTCTCATGGTTCTGGTAACCAAGCCTTACAATCCAGGATTAATACCCTGCTTCAACTTGAAGAAGCCCGACAGAAAGCGAAAGACCGATTCCATCAACACCAAGACATAGTTAAGAGATGGTTCGATAAGAGGAAGTCCGGTAAAAGAAGTTTTGAAGTTGGGGACTTAGTCCTGAAATGGGACCATAATCATGAAGGGAAATGAATGCATACGAAATTCCAACATTTATGGGTAGGCCCATACCAAATTTTGGAAAAGATAGGCCCATCCACTTATAAATTGACAAATCTAGAGGGAGAAGAAGTAACCCTTCCTCTCAATGGCCTCGCCCTGAAGCAATACTTTGCATAGTCTCGCTGAGACTTTCTGTACATAAATAAAATTTTCTTTTATTTATCGCTTTAGCGTTTTGTTTGCTTTATTTTCGGCCATTTTGTTTCTTTTCTTGTCATTTGAACCTTTGCACCAAGTTTGTTTTCTGAATGCCCCTATGGTTGGGTCTCTCATCAAAGATAGGTCTCTTAAAGAAATCTCACAACCCATGCATCCGAACAATGCTCGAATAAAGTCAATCTATGTATTATGCTCTTGCTGAATTTTCAGAAGGAAGGAAGCCTCCTCTGCTAGCCACATTAATCCTGTCTAAATAGCAGAGACCGATGACCATCTTTAGTACTATCTTTGGGTTCCACCCATTCTCACACTTAAAGGGCATCTCAAGAAGGTTATTAAAGTTGGACCCATGGAAAGTAGCACATCTCGAGGACGTAGGGTATTGAAGTGACTCCATGCTGCAAAATTTAACAGCCAAAATGGCGTATGTTCAAGGGTCTGTTTTCCAGAGATTCTCGCCTTAATTAAAGCATGGCCGAGACAAAAGAAAAGCATGTAAAATCAAGAATGTTGTCCAAAAGACACAGCCCAAAATAGGCTTCTCTCCGTCCGTGAGGCTTGATCAAAACAATAAAATATCTAAACTCACAAAAAAGGACATTATGGATTGAGGAGCCTAAATCAGAGATCATGTCTAAAGAAAATATCTCTGGAAGGCTCAAGCAGCTAAGCTGTCCAAAGTACAAGCATCCAAAAGGATGCAAGCGGCATGGGAATGAGGAACAAGAGCAATAATGTCCATGAGAAAGTGTTGCAAATCCTGTGGAGTCTGACAGTAGTAACCATCTGAAAGGTGATCCTTCTAAAATGAATCTCATATGTTGGCCCTTTGAGAGTTTTCAGGATGTCTCGGTCAAAGCTCCCCTTTTCCCCAATGGCTAGCAGGAGAAGTGCATTCTCCCTTCACAGAAATTCAAATGCTCAGCTGAATATTGCACACAGATGGATGTCTTTAATGAGGTTTCAGATCATGGAGAAGAAATGTTTTCAGAGATCTGTGTTCATCAGCGATTCGCCAATTGTTGTTGCAGCAACATCCCCCCCCAAAATTTTGTACATATTGGGGCCCCTCCTTTTATTTTGAATAAAGACTGCCTTAAGAGGTCATTTCCACTTTTACTTTGTTTTTCAACTGAAAATCTTGATTTTAAAATTTCCAAGTTTTCTTCCAAATGATAGAATTCGTGAAATCTTCCCGAAGATGCAGAGCTTTTCAGGATGTCTCCTCGCAGTTTCGGAAGTATTCGCGTTTTAGTCCTGAAACGGCGGGAGCTATTCGCATAAACCTCTCGAAAATGACTTAGAAATTATTGTTGGAAAGCTGCGGAAGCTATTGGCAAATTTCTTCCGAAACGGCGAAAGAATTCAAGAAAACTTCCCGAAACGGCAGGCACCATTCGCCAAACCTCCCTGAAACTCCGAAAAGGACTTAGGAACTATTTCTCGAAATTTGCCGAACCTTTTGGTTTTTCCTCGCGCAGTTGCGGAACCATTCAACTTATCTCCCCGAAACAGCGGGAGTCACTCGCCAATCTTCCCCGGGGGCCGCCAAGTGACTTAGTCTCTTTTGAAATTTTTTAAGTCTCGAAGTTGCGGACGCTTTCCGAAACTTCGGAAGCCTTCGCGTTGTCTTTTTGAAACCCCGCCGAGAGACTTTCTGCGGAGCCATTCAGGTTATCTTCCTGAAACTTCGGGAGTAATTCGCGAATCTCACCCGGAGCCACCGAAAAAGAGTCAAGTCCTCTCCCTCACAAAATCGCGGACGTTTTTCATGAAAGCCTTCCGCCTATCCTCTCGAAACAGCGGGAGCCTTCACGATATCATTCCGCAATTGCGGAAGCTATGGAATTATTTCCATTAAAATGGTGGAGAGAAATCATATATTTCCCCGAAACCGTGGGACAGCTCCGTAAAAAACGCTCGCAACATCTCTCCTAAGGCCGCGTTTCGAAAGGATTCGCCAATCTCTTCTGAAACGTCGAAGCCCTCAACATAACCTTCCGCAATGGCGGGTGGAATTCGTGAGTCCATCCCGCAGGTGGCGATCATGCGCACATATCAAAATTACTTGATGTGACCACGACGTACAAATATTAAAGCCCCGTTTTAAATGCACCACCCACCATATTAAACCCCGCACATGCCCAACTTGTTTAAATAAACGGTTGGGGTTTGGACCGACCACATTGTTTTATTTTCGATTAACAAACGCCATTGGGACCGCGTCAAACCGCTCCAGCTCGACTCGTTCGCCCACGTCCGTGTCCACCTCATTCAGCCATCTTCACGGTGCCAGGTAGGATTTTAACCGTTGTTTTTGTCCCTTGTTTACGTCAAGTTACTCTTGAGATTTTACCCGTCCATAGCATGGTCGTATGACGTTATTTTTTTATTTTAAGGCCGCCAAAGCCCCGTAGTTTCGCAGCTCTCCCGAAGCCATAGTTTCTCCACCCACTATTTTTCAAGCGTCGTCACCGTCATTTAAAATCTAAGCCGACCACACAGCGTATCATAAATCTTACTACTAGCGGTGGTGGTCGAATGGGATCCCTCGTCTTTTGATGATTGTGTCCGGCCCCTAGTTTCGTCATAATCCGAACTCACCTGCTGTTAAACATTCGAAGTGAAACCATGGAAGACACCCTCTCTCCTAGGGCTAGACCGAGAAAAGATTGTTTCCACGATGTATACTTATCCTTTCGGGAACATTCCAATATTTTCCCCCTTAAGATAGCCAAATATCAGAACTATGCTTCTTTCTTGGAATGGTTTATTTTGCTTTCCCAACAGGCAACATCCTAATTTGTTTATATATCCCATTAGCATGTTAAAATGGTGTTGCTCTTTGTTAGAATCTCATAACAGTTTGCATATTTTATAATGACTTGTATTTGGTTGCTGACAGGGATCAGTCAAGATGCCAAAAGGTGGTAGGAAGAAGGCTAAAATGACAGAACCTGAACCAGTGCCACTTAGGACTGAAACCATGTTTCAAGATACTAAGTGCACCACCGGTATTCCTCCTGAAATCCGCTGGGGCGACATTTACAGGATGATCTGGGACCAAGACATCCCGGATATGTTACTTGAAGAAGGGAAGATTTATCTCAACATTAGAACTTCGGGCATAGCTAAAGCTTCTACCCGCCCTGAGTTGTTCCCATGTTCTCAAGTAATCGGGTGGATAATCGAACATACTAATACAGAGACAAGGGTATTACATGAAATCGAGAAAATAGCCATCGCCTCATTCCACCCAGCATACCTTGCCGCAGCCTATAAATTCCCATGTCCCCAGCAAGCCCTGAGTGATGAATGGTTGGGCCAGATGAACAATATCGAAATGGCCAAAAAATTATTGGTCGTGGGCAAACACTTAAGAAAGAGAGGTAATGACGAGTATGATGTGCAGAATCTAAGACCTCCTTTCAGGTTAATCTCGCTGATGTTGTGCAGAATCTTCGGTATGCCCAATGGCACCGTATGCAAGATACAGTGGGTTCCCATCATCCACTTCGTGGCATTTAAAGGAACTGTTTTTGATTGGGATACCATCCTGTCAGACAGTTTGGCATCAATGGTGGTTGCTGCAAAAGAAGGTCTGGCCTTAAAAAAGGCAGAATTTTACATGTCTTCATATCTTATTAATTGTGTTTTGGCCAAGTTGTCTTTTCCCAGCTTAGGTTGCACATGGGATAAGGCCAACACCCCGGTTTACACCGCTTTCAGGATGTTGTGGGCTCAAAACTACAAAGCCAGCTATAAGCTCATCTATGAGGGTTTCATCATGCCCCTATATGAGCAGATTTTCAAAGAAGAGCCCAACTGTTTATCGGAAAATGCTATGGAGGTCCTTGAGAACTATGGAGACTTTTATTTTTCAGAGCAAGGCACTTACATCAGAATGTTTGGAGGGACTAAAGCTCCATATATCTTGCCGAGGTATGATACTGACTATGTGGTCCTCAAGGAGGCAGTAAGACAAATTTTCCTGGATGGAATTGGAGCAGTGCTTAACAAACAACATAAGGCTTCTTTTCCCCCTCTACCTTTTTGCATAGGAGCTTACAAATTCTCAGGAATTGCATCATCTGAGGAGTTTGTGCTAGACCTGAAATCCTTCCACTTTGGTGAAGTTGTTTTCCATAGGAATGATAGGTGGGGGAAAGTCGCTGAGCATTGAAAAGAAATTCATGCTCATGTCGAGTACGCCCATTATCATGATGTTGAGGAAGAAGCATTCAGGGGCATCAGCAACATGACTGGGTTGCAGATTTGTCGCCAAGGCAGTAGAGCAAGCTCTAGCTCTACCAAGGCCCAAAAAACTAGCCTGCTGCAAGAGAAAGAAACAGATGATGCCCGAACCCAAGAAGAACAAAGGTTGAGAGAAGAAGCAAGGTTACTGCAAGAAGTTGAAGTTGCCAGAGTGCAGCAGGAAGCTGAAGTTGCCAGAGTGCAGCAAGAAGCTGAAGTTACGAGAATGCAGCAAGAAGCAGAAAGTGAAAGGCTGCAAAAAGAAGCTGAGGAAGCCCAACAGCGGAAAGAGGCTGAAGATGAAAGGCAACAGAAAAAAGAAGAGAGAAGGCAACAAGCTGAAGTAGGGCGGGAAGCGGAAGAAGAACAGAAAGCGGTTGAAGATGCCCAAGCAGGAGACCCTGGCGCCCAGGACATGGAAATAAACATGCCTCAAGTAGGTGTTTCCGGCACTCAAAATGTGGAGGCAGACCCAGCACAAGCAGGTGTCTCTGGTACCCAGAATGTGGGAACAGATTCAACTCAGGTAGTCCAGACCCCAACCGCGGAAGCAGAGATAGATATTATAGATCTCCCAATCGTCCCATATACTCCATCGGAAGAGCATATTGTGTCCAGATGGAATGAATTTGTCTATGATAAGAAGAGGAAGGCTATGGTCCTTAAATCGAAAGAGAGGATAAAGAGACTCTTCCAGGAAGATATTGTCACTCACCGGGAGACCACAGTAATGCAGAACACAAACAAGGATCCTTTAGCTATGGCATCCACCTCTGTAGAGATAGCAAGAGGAACGCTGGACAACGCGGCTGATATAGTTAAAGAATTTGAGTCGACTAAGAGGAGAGCTCGCATGCTACAACACACTGTGTCCAATGAGAAAGCCTACAGGGATCTCGTGGTGAATAGGTATAATCGCCTGACCGTTGAGCATAAAGAGCTGTCAGACAAGTATAACCATCTAGAACTAGAAAAGGAAAGCATGACGGTTCAAATGATGATGCTAGAAGCAGAAAAGATTGATGCAGAAACTAAAGTATCCGATCTAGAGGCAGATAAGCAAATATTGGTTGAGAAACTAGAGCAAGAGGAGAGCAGAGCGATGGACATGTCTCCTTTCCATGAGCTGTCCTGCAGCATCTTGAAACAAATGCATGACACTCAGGAGCTAATCACTGATGAAGTATGCAAGCTCAAGGCCATGATGGTTAGATTGGAAGAAGTTCATACAGAAGCCAATAGACTTAGAGCTAAACATACTCGGGTTAAGGCAAATGTCTTGAGCCAGATAAGATGGAGAGAAGGAAAGGTAGATTTCCCCAAGCATCTCCCATTTAAATATGAAGATGGTTTTAATGAAGACGTATCCCTTTTGGAATTTTGCAAAAACTATGGCATTAAGCTAATGGCCAAGGTCCAAGGGACAATGGATAAAAGTAACGGGCTTTATCAAAGAATCCATGAAGTGCATGACAAATGCAAGTTGAGTTTCCCTCAATCCCTTGATGATTTCCCAGGCAAAGAGCAACGTTTAGATAACCTGAAGGAAGAGCTGGGCATCCAAACGGAATATGTGAAAAGGATTGATGTCCTAGCCATTGATGATCTCCAACACTACATTGGGATGTCATCGATACACATTCATCTGCTTAAGGAAATACACCAAGCAGCAGTAATGGAAATTCAAGGTATCGGAGCAGAGCTTGGTAAATACGTAACTTCTCAGAAAATCTTGCTCCCTGCTTCAGCAAATGTAGTTATAAGGGACACTGGTGTCTGGTACAGTTACATTGTTGAAGAAGAAAAGAAACAAGCAGTAGCAGCAGGAGTAACAGCCAGTCCAAGTGTTTCTCTTCCAGCAGCAGCAGAGGTGACAGCCAGCCCAGGTGCTCCTCTTCCAGAAGCAGCAGCAATACCAGCTGGCTTGATTTCCTCTCTCCCAGCAGCAGCAACAGCTAGTTCGAGTATTTCTTCCCCAGCTGGAGCACCTGCCCAAGAATGAATGCGCTTATTTTAGAGCATTAATTCCTATATTTTGTATTTTGGCTTTCATATGTATGAACGTGGAGATATGGGACAGCTGTCATGTCTTTTATTAAATAATTTTCTGTTTAAAAGGGAGGTCACATTTTTGTTTGTTAAAAGGGGAAAAGTCTGTAGGTGACAAGTGTAAAGGCCAGGTGGCATCCCAAAGGGAATTTTGTAATATTATAAATAGAAGTTAGGAAGGAATGTAGAGGGACTTTTGGCAGGGAATTATTTTCTAGACTTGTATGAGCTATCTTGCACATGTTTTAAGAAAATAAAATCTTCTAATAAGGGCCTGGAGAGGACATTTTGCATGAGAATGGAGATTGGATGCATTGTGGATTATTCCTGTGTCTTCCATACTTTGCTGTGAGATCTTTCTTTACTGTCATGAATTATTTCATTGTATTAAATGATCTTGCTTCTCTCTGTGCAAATGAATTCTCTCTTTTATGAGTAATAGAATCTGTTATATCTGTATTAGAAGCTATCTTCTAAATATTTCCTGTTTCTGCTGTGGATCTATCTTCAAGATTTAATGGCTATCTGTTGAATGTTAAGTAAATCTTCCAGCATGTTACTCATTTTATTTTTTCTTACAAGTTGCTCCTTGCAGGGATAGTTAGATTTATTTCAGTTTTAGACTTAGATCTATTTTCCAGTTCTGCATTTAGATTAAAATACTCTAGGAACTTGCATCTCATTCTAAAACATAAAATCAAAAGAACGATGGACTGGGCCATAACAGGTAAAATCTGGAGCAAAATCTCCAAACCCACGGTTGTCGGAACCGCTAGCCGGATGGATTCCCCACACCAAACGGTGGACAATCTAATTGGGATAGTCTACCGGGGAGGATCCCTTTCTGATTGATGCTACGATCTCCGAGGCATCAACAGGACTGCAATGTTACAACCCAACCATAGGTCTCTTCCCAGCCTATAGTATTTCAGCACTCAGAGACCACCCCAAAGCTGGGGCTATGTATCCACTAAGTAGGAACTACCCAGGTTTAATCACAGCTTTGGTTTCACACCAACAATCATGCTAAGCCAACACACAATTGGGTTTATCAAGCATTCCAAGGGACAAGGGAGGATGAATATAATCTAGTGAGCTTAACACATAGATACAAGAATACCCAACTCAATCAAACAATATTCATTGGGTTTATCAAGCGGTTCCCACCTTTTCTCTCTCTTCTGTTGTGTCATCCACGCTCAGAATCTCCTCAGGGTTACGACCGAAAGGCTCTATCCAATGTCTATGATTTTGGCCTATCAGATTTGGGTTTCTCTATGGGTTCCTGGGCATATAACTCTCTCCAAATTGCACCAAGGTCTGGGTCTATGGATCCTCCCAACGTTTTTCACCTCCCACCCAGGTTTCTGAGCGATATTGGATCTGCAAATCGTGGATTCCCCAAATCGTTATTTCTGGTTCTATCCCCTGCTCCCTCTGCGTCTTCCTCCTAACTGAAGCTAGAATGGTTCCCAAGGCATGGGGATGAGCAAAAACGTCCTCGCATGAGGTGGAGTGACTTATGGTACAATTTAGACAGATCCCATACCCGGCCTTACGAAATCCAATGCTTCACATACTCCATCAACCTCATGAATAAGATTTCTAAAGTACTTCCTTACAACAGAAATAAATGGCAGCTAGGACAATCAAAGGTGGGTTCCCAAGGTGACATATGGTAGCCTATGGTTCAATCCCACAACTCCCTCACCTCTCCCTACTGGATACATAGTTCCCCCTCATTTAGTTGCATCCATAGCCAGCGCTTAGTATTTTTATTACATGATATTTACATCATTTTACAATTTCCATGGCTTAATAGGACATGAATCACACAATTTCAAATACTTGCCTCTTAAAGCTGAGCATTCACTAGCGGGGCCTTGGCCTTGAACTCCATGCTAGGAATTATACATCACCTATACACAATGTTTACATAAAATCTAATATATCCTAAGGGTCAAAATGGGGATATTACATTTTCCTCTCCCTTATAATAACATCGTCCCCGGTGTTCCAATACTTAGGAATAGATACACAATTTACATATGTCCAAAATTCACAAAAATGTGGCAGGTTTGTCCTACATTTCATCTTCTACTTTGACCTTCCAGGACCAAGTCCCTGGTCTTTATAGGATGCTCTTGTTGGATTTGACCTTCCATCTCCACAACAATCCCTTCATTTTCTTTACCTTCCAGTTGATCCACAAGTCCGAAAGCTTTATGGCTACAATTATTCTTGCTGTCCTTTGTTGGGCAGTTACAAAGGCAATGATTTCCTCCACATTCCCAACATTTTAGTGGATGCTTTTTCTTTACCTACTCCATTTACCCTTAATCTTCCAGTCTTGAGTGTTTCTTAATGGGTTGATTGGGTGACTGTTTCTTCATTGACACACTGTCCTTTCCAGTGCTGATAGCTTCCAGATTTCCTTTTACCTCATTTTGCAGACAAATAGAGTCCTGCAAAACCTTGTGGTTCATCTCATTCTGTTGCTTTTGTAGCTTGAGCATTTCCCCATTATTTTCTTGGGTCTTGGAAATTGTTTGAAGAAGATTTCCAGCCAAATCCAATAGCTTTTGGTCTGCTGCCATGATCAATGTGCACAGTGTCCACACTTTGCTTACTATAAACACTTGTCTTGTAAAAGCTACAACCAATTGATTTACTTTTCACCTGTGAAATTCATCATTGCAATTCTTGTTAGGCTAGGTATAACACAAGCATTAAGATCAATCAATTAATTTCCCAATAGACATGGAAATTTCATGCTTTATCCATGAGACTTCCACATATTTCATGCTTTTCCAACATACAAATGAACTCATTCATGTTCTTCCTTCCACAGGGAATTAACTAATTCAGCATTCACAATTTATTCCAAGCAAAATAAACACAATCAACTTTCAACCATCACATGCATTCAGCAATTTTATGTTTCTAAAATGCATCAATCAAAAAGGAAACATAAGAGTAAGATCTTTCCCCTCTTGGCCCTATTTCAATCCGGATCCCCACCACCAATATGGTTCCATGCTCCTTGGTCTCTTTTACTTCAAATGTGAATGGTTGACTCTCCTTTTCCTTGTTTTGGCGATGACACTTGGTGTCTAAGGTCTGTTTAAGGATTCTCAACTAGGGAACCCTTCCCCATTGTTTCCTACAGAACCTTTGGCTGCTAGGACCCACACCATTCCACTAGCACCATTTCCATTGATACTCATACTGAGCTTTCTAGGATAGTCACATGTCCACATGCATCCTTAGGATGCCTTCGAGGTTCTTTCTTCCAGCAGCACCTACACGCAAACATTGGGTCAATTCACATGTCAAGTTCATTTTCATAGGGTTTATCTCTAAACAAAAGTTTAAGAACCATAACCAAATCATATAAACACGTATATTAACATTAAATAAGAAAGAAGCTGCAAGAGAACCAAATACTTATCTGTATTGGACATCTTCACGCTACTCCACAGGCTCCTTCTTTGCTTTACAAGCCTTGGATCGCCTCTAGATACAATAACGAATGTTTGGCCAACACACAAGCTTCTCCACAACATTCAACGCCAAACCAGTGCATCGACTAGATTTACCAAGAGTTTAAGGAATGTTTGGCCAGCACACAGGCTTCTCCACAACATTTAATGCTCAACCAGTGCACCGACTAGATTTACCAAGCATTTATGGTGCCAAACTAGTCCCATACCTAGTTTTCCCTCTCCATTTCCAAGCCAACACTCCCATCTAGGTTAACAGGACAATGGAAGGAAACTGCACCATGACCATTTTCCAGGTCAAGACTCTACTATGGAGCCATAGACATATCCTCATGCTCCAGCCAGTCTCGGCACCCACTTTACTTTGCTCCTTATCACGCATCACCAATTGCATGTGTAATAATTGACAACACCAAGTGGGTAGGTAAGCTCGTCAGTATTGTTGATATAAAATTGTAACATACTTCATACAAATTCACTCTCTAATATTGAAACACCAGGAATGTGTCCATCCCTTTAGGGTGCAATCAATGTTCACAACCATAACACAACACATCACCCGAAAGGTGTGCACCCCTTTCCTATGTGATTCATGCAGGCCCTAATCACACTCAAGTAGTCTAAAATAAAACATACACACTCAAGCAGTTTGAAATAAAAACATACAATCACACTCCAACAGTCTGAAATAAAAACATACATTCACACTCCAATAGTCTGAAATAAAAACATACATTCACACTCCAATAGTCTGAAATAAAAACATACAATCACACTCCAATAGTCTAAAATAAAAACATACAATCACACTCGAGCAGTTTGAAATAAAAACATACCTTGGACATTAATTCTAATAATTAGACATGCATATTTTTAACAAGGGTCACAAAATAATTATCTGTTTTGCAGATGTATTTTCTCTTCCTATTATGTGTCCTCCTCAATCAAGCTCAAATCTGAATTTACAATTCTGTTCACTACAAAATTTTGGTTTCTTCAACCATGAGGCCGTCCTCATATTGTTTGTCTCTTGTAAGTGGTATCACTCTGTCCATTATGGTTTAGGATTACTCCCATAGCCTAGACATCCACCTACAACATGTCCTCTTGACACAATTATGAAGATCCAAACAACATTAGTATTCATTAACAAAATGTCAAATCTGAAATTTGCAAATCAGCCAAGCACTTGGTGAGTACCCATGCACATAATAATTTCATTGTAGCATTTATAACAGCCACTGGGGTGAGATCAGAATTATCATCAAACCATAATTCAAACACTATCAGTTGTTAGTATCTCAAATGCAATGAAATACAATTACTTTATGTGCACTTTATTCACAATTAGATTCCAAGATACAGTCACATGGTCTATGCAATTCAACAAAATTTCCAATACTTATGATTACACAATCATATCCATTCATGCAACTCTATCCTCCCAATAGAGCACTCTAGTAGCCCACCAAACAAAACTACCTTCTTCATGAAATTCTTCCTCATAACATCTCATGAAAGGATCTTAGGATTTTCAACAATTCTGCCATTTCATCTATTTCTAATTGTAATGAAATATACATATCACAACCATGCATTCACACAATGCATTCCAACATGTGCACCCACACATATGCATGCACACTCACAACACTTACATAATCTACCCAATGCACCACAACATTGATCTAAACACTCTTGTGCCTACACAAGTTCCTTACCATGGTGAGTTGGGCATCTTAGTCAATGCTTCAACACAATACCCAACCATATCCCCAATTACTTGGTTAACTATCTGGGTTCCTTCTTCTTCATCCAATCAAAACACATTAGGAGTTCTCTCACTCCTTGGTTGTTGGAAAAGAGATTTCATCCCAAATAAACACCAATAGGGAGTTCATGGGATACTTGTTGAGCACGATAGGCTTCACACCCAACATTCTCATGGTTTCACACATGGCATGCTCTTATTTCTTATGGATGCATTCAAAAATTTAAACAGTCACATGGTATAATGCTCATTTCCTTTACTACCACATACCCTACCATACCATGTGGGATGTCATTCACATAAATGCATTCATTATTACATGAATACCATTTTATGATGATTAAAACATGGTTAACGGATTCTCACCCATCCTTTCTCAACACTTGTACAATCAGCGGAATTAAACATTACCTGCATGGCTACCATCAACATATCTGATGTTACCTAATCAGTGGGCTTCTTACCAAGGCCACACAGTCCTTCCACCATCCTCTTGATCATGGATTTGTGCTCTAGCCTTTTTTCTCACAAGGCTGCTAGTCATATGCAAGATCTTCATCAACATCTTCAGCCATGCTTCTATTATCTTGGTATTTTGTTGTGGTTTCCAACAAACTTGGTTATATATTATGTTGACCATGGTATCTAGGATATCCTTTTGCTAAAATGAAGAACCCTAGAAACAACATTTTCATCGTTTCTCAAGCAAAGTGTAAGCAAGGCATCTCAAAAATATTTTCTCCATAACATTGTGCAACATTGCAAGAATCACAGGCACGCAGCATAAGATTTTCCCGCGGTCCCTTTAGTGGGTGTGCATCTTTGTTAGGTGTGCATTCAAATTGAAATGCAATGTGCTTATTAACAACTTTTATCAATATGCAATACCCTATGCAAGAACACATAAGTTTACCTGCGGTATGCATTATCTCTTGAGATGCCTACTATGCATACACATTTCAACTACCTCATATCTTGCATTTCTAACATTCCTATACTAAAATTTCATATATATAAAACTTAGAAAATATAATTATATCAGCAAGAGAAGAGTTGAGGAATTCTCCCTTTCCAATCCCTCATCATAGCATGGAATTCCTCTTCCATATCATAGCTGATCCAATTTCATGGATTCTCTACCAAGCACACAAGGGGTCATTATCTATAATTTTCTCACCAAGCAACAATTCAAGACATACACACATGCATGACATTCCTACTTGCTACTTTCCAGGCATGCAATTCCTATGCTATAAACAGAAATAATTAAGGTGAGAATTTTCCCTCTCTGTCAAAATTGCAATCTTTTCAATTCCAACTCCATATGCAGACCTTCAGGGCACATTGTATTCCCTTGCACTTCATTCAAACTCTGGTTACCGGCCTGTAACTCATACTTTGGCTCAAGCAGCCCCAGTGCTCCAACCTTGGGCTTTGATACCATTTTTTCATGTCCCCGATCCCCTCGATGCCCTTTAGAGTGATGGGGGAACAACCCTGAAGAACCTACTATTTTTTTTCTTTAAACTTATCCGCAACTTTGCTCTTTTACACAACCGTAATTATCTTTGGTCCGCAAATCCGCAATCCGCAATCCACAGGTCAGAAGTTGGAAAAGAGGAATGCTCAAATCACGGCATCGAACAAAATACGACTCTGACTTCCACATTCTACTGCGGGATTCAGGAAGTTGGAATGAAAAAATACCCGGCATCGAACAAAATGCGACCCCGACTTCGACATTCTGTAGTGCGGGATTCAGAAAGTCGGGATGCCAAATACACCATCTCAATGATTTATGCCTCTGACTTTTACACTTTGCATTTGCGATGTGGGAGTCAGAAATACGGAACCCCCAATCCATTATTTTGACAAAAATGTGCCTCTGACTTCCGCACTCCGCATCCATGATGCGGGAGTCGGAAATTCAAAACACCAATTCCACCATTTCGATGAAAATGCGCCTCCGACTTTCGCACTCCACATCCGCGATGCGGGAGTCGGAAAGTTAGAACACCAATTCACTATCTCGACAATTATACACCTCCGACTTCCGCACTCCGCATCCGTGATGTAGGAGTCAGAAATTTTGGACTCCAAACACATGGCATCGGGAAAACGCGCCCTTGACTTCCGCATTCCGCATTGCGGATTCGGAAAGTCGGAAGCTGGACAAACCGTTGTTACAGCCAACTTCTCAGGTTGATAACTTCTTCATCCTTAGTCCATTTTGGGCAAACTTGGTACCATTGGAAAGCCCTTGGAGATATATATGAAAATGAATAATCCTCTGCTGCATCCGATGACTCTGATCTTGTCCTTCATCCAACCTAAAATATGGCCCCAAAGCGTCCTCCATGCCTCCTTACCATTTTGTAAGGGCTCATATGCTACTCAGTCATGGTCCTTCCCTTCATCTGATCCACAGGGGAATCCTGAACACCACAGGGGGGTGTCTATTTCCTCCCCAAATCCCTAACTGAACATTCTGCACACCCAGGGCCTCAACCAAACTCATCCATATTCATCAATGAACATATTTACATATAAAAAAACACATGGAGGAGAAACACAGCTGAATTAAACCACATTAACACACACACACAGCATGCATCTACATGTATTCTATTCCATTAAACAACTGGATCAATCCATGCCTTCAGAAATAAACAAACAATCATTACTGTATATAAAGTGGTGTAAATGATGGAAACAAGAAACACTTATCTTTAAGATGAAGTCACCAAGAAAACTGGCTATGGACTGCAACATTCCAACCCAACCATAGGTCTCTGCCCAACCTATAATATTTCAGCACTCATATACCACCCCCAAGTTGGGGCTATGTCTCCACTAAGGAGGAACTACCCAGGTTTACTCACAGCTTTGGTTTCACACCAACAGTCATGATAAGCCAACACACAGTTGGGTTTATCAAGCATGCCAAGAGACAAGGGAGGAGGAAGCTAATCCAGTGAGATCAACACAGAGACACAAACATCTCCAACTCAATCAAACAATATTCACCGGGTTTATCAAGCGGTTCCCACCTCTTCTCGCTCTTCCAATGTGCCATCCAGGCTCGGATCTCCTCAGGGTTACGGTCGAAAGGCTCTATCCCATGTATGCGATTTAGGTCTATCAGATCTGGGTTTCTCAATGGGTTCCTGGGCATCTAAATCTCTCCAAATCGCACCAAGGTTTGGGTCTATGGATCCTTCCAACAATTTTCACCTCCCACCCAGGTTTCTAAGTGGTCTTGGCTCTGCAAATCATGGCTTTCCCCAAATCATGATTTCTTGTTCTATCCCCTGCTCCCTCTACATCTTCCTCCTAACTGAATCTAGAATGATTCCCAAGGAATGGGTATGAGCTAAAACGTCCTCCCATGAGGTGGAGTGACTTATGGGACAAGTTAGACAGAGCCCATACCCCACCTTACGAAATCCAGGGATTCCCATACTCCATCTAGCTCATGAATAAGATTTATGAAGTACTTCCTTACAACAGAAATAAATGGCATCTAGGACAGTCAAAGGTGGGTTCTATTCCTTACAGCATAAATAAATGGCAGTTAGGATAGTCAAAGGTGGGTTCCCAATGTGACATATGGCAGCCTATGGTTCAATCCCACAACCCCCTCACCTCTCCCTAGTAGATACATAGTTCCCCCTCATTTAGTTGCATCCATATCCATCCCTTAGTATTATTATTACATGATATTTACAATTTCCATGGCTTAATAGTACATGGATCACACAATGTAAAATACTTGCCTCTTAAAGCTGAGCATTCACTAGCGGGGCCTTGGCCTTGAGCTCCATGCTAGGAATTATACATCGCCTAAGGGTCAAAATGGGGATATTACAAGATTTCTATAGGATTCTAAAGGTGTGCAAAGTCCAAATTACTACCAAATTGAAGGCCTAAAACAGTAAATTCCAACTTCTTGTTTTTTGACGATTTTATCAAAAGAGAACACAAATCTTTAAAATCTTTAAAGAATCCTCAAATAAAAGCCAAATAAGGTATATCTAGGGTCTAATAGCTCTGATATAGAGTTCCTAATCTAACCACAACAAAATAATCACTCAAAATGGTGAAAATATAAGAGTCTCCCCTTTCTCATGAAATGGCCTCAATATATAGGTGAATGGAGGATGAATCTAGAATCCAAGTGATGGATGGGATCGATCTAGTGTGTGAGTTCCCATTCTATATGAATTGGATCCAATTCATGCACATTATCCAATCAAAATAATGCCCAAAACTCAAGTATATATGGACGATGGCTCCCCTCAAGACATTTAAGGAGTGATGGTGTCACTCCCCTACAAGCATGCAAGGAGGGATGGCAGACTGACCATCGCCTCCCTAAAATAATAAAAAGGGATATGGTGGACACAAAATGGGAAAAATGAGGCTATATAAAGGTACAAACGTAAGTGTCTCAAATAGGAAATAAAGTGGGATCTCGAACGAACCTAAGGTGGAAAATAAGGGTATAACAAAGGGGATTGAGAGTACCAAAGGAAATTGATGTTGGCCTACTAACAAAGTTTTGATATTGTACAATACATCACTATAGTTTAACAAGAAATAATAAGGATCATATTCATCTACCTTAGTGCTACACCAAACCAAGATTACACTAAGGCACATAGTCCCATAGATAGTTTAACTCACAATGAGATACCTTTGTCTAGAATGGATAAGTGTCACAATGATCAAATGTTGAACAAGTTCTGACAAAAAAATGATTTGATAATACTACAGTTTTTTGGAATGGGAAATGCCACCACCTCCTCTAGGATGAAAGAGACAATGACCAACTCCGCATAGAAAACATGCAACTACAAGTGCAATTGGATGACACCTAGTAGGAGGTTGGCACATTGTGCCATGAAAAAGAAGCAACGATGAATGAGATTGAGGATGTAAGGACTCAATTCCTTCACATGTGGTTCACACACAAAACAAAACTTTGAATATTCCAAAACTCTCCCTTGAAATCTCTTTGTAGGGATGGAAGTTAAGATACAACTAGTTGTGACCTACATCAAAGAGAAAGATAAGGAACTACATGATATACCGATAGTGGAGAGGTCCAACATTGAGGAAAAGTCCTAACAATTGATGATATCGATTGACCCCATTACCTAGTCAATTGATAAGGTAAAGGAGAAATGAAGGTTGTGACTACACACTCTAGGAAACTCTATATTGTTATTTAAAACTGCATGCCAATCATAAGGCAATGGGAGAAAACACTTGAGGAACAACTAATAAATATTGTACATATGCATATCGAAAGAAATCTACTAACTGATCCAACCCAAAAATAGGATAAGTTAGAGAGTTGATGAAGAACGAGACAAATTGTTCAATTCTTCCCAAGAAGTGCAAACATGGTTGAGGCAACTTGAGCCAATGGCAATGGAGTGATGCAATGCACTATAGAGGCTCACTATTTTTTTGAAGATGAATAGAGTATGGTCCAATAGCATCGACCGACATAAATTTATAAAAATACTTGACCACACATTTTGATAAGTGCTTTATAATGATAACTTTATAGCATTGACCTAGTTAACTAATGATAAGGGTCAAAAGGTGTGGTCAAGGATTGTTGGTCCCACTATTTTTTTTTTATGGAATACATGGTATTTCTAGTGCAACAAACAAATAGAAACAAAGTCACATCATCTATATTGAAAAACATTGGTAGGAATAAAAGGAATCAACAAGAAGAAGAATAATTTCAAGTGAGTGAGGAATCCAAGTGGGAGAAGACCAAATAATCCTAGCCAAAGATTAAACAAATATCACCTAATTCATGAATAGGGGAAACATAAGTATGCCAACATCTTTAGAGTTCTACATGATCCTTCCTACCTTCGAGCACATGTATATAAATGTAAAGGCTTTGACTTGTTTAAGGGTTAAATAATGGGTGATTGATTAGTAGTTGCATGTATTGGATTTAAGAACTATTATGTAATTTTATCATGCTCTGATCATTGATCAAAGGATATGTCATAAATTATTGGATTGTAATACAAAACAATGGAAAGAGACCCCCCATTCAAATTCTAATTAATGTTATAAGTGGTATGGTGATGACATACTTTATTTTATGTTGTTTATTTATTCTATATAATGATGAATCTTTCATTGCATATGTCATTTCTCCTTGAGGTTTAGATGATAGATTATATTAATGATAGTCATTAATAGTTAGTGCTTTGTTTGGGGTTGTAGTATGGGGATTATATGTTTGTTGTATTGTTTGTTCATTAAGGATCAGTCCTAGGATGTATTTTTTCAACTGATTTGTACAATTAAATCCTTATGCAATCGTTTATGTATTGACATAATTCTTTAGGTGAGACCTTCCTTCTTAAGGGGATTGAAAATGCCAACACCTAAACTAAAGTGGACTCCTTGTTAAACATCGGTGCAGACCTAGGTCTGAAATTGTTCCAACAAGCCTTATTTAATAATCACAAACACAATGGACCTAGTCCACTTTACATTGAATAACCACCGTAACTACATTATTATTTCTCTAATGGGCCCTTTAACCCTTCCATTAAAACCATAAGGAGGATCCCACCACATTATGGAGTTGTGGCGTTCACACCGTGGCCTATACCACTATTATAGGTCATATACTTCCCTTCTTATACCACACTATCCCATGCCCTTAACTTTATCAACTATAGAACAATCATCGATTCAACAAGAATAAACCCCTCCTTTCCTAGCAACAAGTTTTGAACAATGTTCTTAGAGCCACAAGGTTGAGGTTAGTTTTTTTACATATATTAACTCCATATTATTGTTAGTATTTTTGGATCTATAATATCTTACTTAAATTCCACACATAACTTTCTCCACATGTGTGAGTAATAAGAGCTAACTTGGTATCCACTCAATACCATTGTGGTCAAAAGCATAGGTTAACTTGCAGGAGGCATAACTTTCTTGTATGAATTCCAATTGAGGTGATATTCACACCATTGGAAATATCTATAAGTGTATAATTCCAAGAAGTTATGGATTATGTATGCACAATTTTAACCCCCAAAAGGCCATTTAATGCCCCAAGTGGGATTTAGAAGTTTCAATACCTTAATTCACCAAAATAGAACTTGCCCCTAAAATGGCCCCAACAAGTCAATAACTCTAATTCTTCGATTACGAAAGTACCAAAATAAATGGCAAGTTATATATAGTGATCCATTTGGTATCAATTCCAACATGTTTAGTAAGGATGCCATTCATGAATACGGGGAAGTATCCCTTGGGTTTCCCGATAATTTTTTCCTTGCAAAAAATAATATAATAGTGGATCGTTAAAACTTTCCCTGATCTCAAATAACTCAATGCCCCTAAATTTTTTTAGATGAGATACTTATCAGCTATAAGGCATACATATTCTTTCTTCACAAGTCGGGGTAGATTTACTCCCACGTCTTCCTTCCATAAGAAGAGTAGCATGGATTTCCAACATGTATAATGTCATGTTAAGGTTTAGGTTTAGGAATTTACACCATCATTGGTATACTCTTCCAAATAGTAAGGTTGGTTTAATCTCCTTCATTCATCCTCCCATACTTAATTCATGTTCAAAACAATATTGTGCTCACTAATTTGACTCATGTTGTATTCAAACCACTTTCTCGCCTAATCCATTTCATTCCTTGGAATGATTATTCATCCCCTTATGTGAACATCATTAGTTTATGTTTATATGTACAACTATACTAATGAGTGATCTTTTACCTACCAAGTGTCTCATTGAGTTTTCCTCCCTCCCATCCACCTCATCAATTCGCTATCATGTCCACTTCAATGTTCATAAACACCACCTAATCGCATTTATTCCTTGTAATGGTTAGTCATCCCCTTATGTGAGAATCATTAATTTATGTTAGTATGTACAACTATGCTAATTAGTGTTCCTTTATTTACGAAGTGGCTTTATTAGTTGGCCTTCCTCTCATCCACCTCATCCAATTGCTGTCATGTCCACTTAAATGTTTATAGATACCTTTTCCTCAATCGTTAATTCAAGGATAGTTTAAAAAAATGTACCTTACCATTTGTGTTCCTAAGGCTATTAGTGCAAGGCTTTAAATAGCTTGCTTATTCCCTCGAGTGTATGTTGCTAGTGTGTGTTTATTTTATTCTTCTTTGTCTACATCTAATAGATGTAATGTTGAATATACAAGTTCCTATTAAAATATAGTTCTCCACATTTTCACTTTCAATAACCATCTATTAAATGAAATAAACTAATAACTATATTATTTTAAATCCATCTTAATTATTTTATAATTTATATCAATTCTAATAAATTAAACAATTTTAACATTTTTTTCTCTTTTCATTTAATATTTATTTATGAAAGAAGACATCATTATAAGATACCTGTAAGTTTGAGGAGGTTGATGATCAATGTCCTCCCAACCATACCCCCCCCACCCACCCACCCACATATATATATATATATATATATATATGACCATAAATCAATTATGACCCAATATATTTTGTTCTCTACTTCTATGAAAATGAAATAAATTATTAAATAAATCATTTTAAATTCATTTTTTTTTCTCAAGTAGAAAAAAACCATGTCTCTTTCGATTCATTAGAATCAAAGAGTATATAGAACTATACAAGTCTTTGGAAAATCCAAAATAGAGATGGGTCATCAATCCAGTCAACTCCAAAATAGAGATGGGTCATCAACCCAGCCAGGCCTTCCCACAAAAGACATGTCTTAATTTCATAATTTATATCAATTCTAATAAATTAAACAATTTTTTTTCTTTTTTCATTTAATATTTATTTATAAAAATACATTGTTATGAAAAATATACCCCTAAGGTTGTTGACCAAATTTATTCCATCCAAGAAGAGGTGGAACCCGAACTCCATAAAAAAAAAACCACTCATATATATTTGAGCATAATTCATTCTGTTGAGAAATTAAGGATGTGTAATTTAAGACCATATCAAGATACCTTTACTCGCTACAAAAGTCTACATAATTTAACTCTTATGTTTATCCAAAAATGCAAGAAAATACAATGAGAGGCTACAAAATATAAACATTTCCTCGCTAAAAACAAACTTACAATTATACAAAAGTTCCATACAATTTGCATTTGTTAATTACGTCTTAAGATTAGATTTCATAATAATATTTCATCAGTTATATTTTTAGATGAGATACTTAGTATCATTTATAAGACATACATATTCCTTCTTCACAAGTCTGAGTATATGTCCACCCACTTCTTCCTTCCATAAGAAGAGTTGCATGGCTTGCCAACATGCATAATGTCATGGTAAGGTTTAGGTTTAGGCATTTACACCATCATTGGTATACTCTTCCAAATGGTAAGGTTGGTCTAATCTCCTTCATTCATCTTCCCAAACTTAATCCATGTTCAAAACAATATTGTGCTCATTAGTTTGACTCATGTTGGATTCAAACCACTTTCTTGCCTAATCCAATTCATTCCTTGAAATGATTATTCATCCCCTTATGTGAACATCATTAGTTTATGTTTATATGTACAACTATACCAATGAGTGCTCCGTGCTCCTTTCTCTACCAAGTATCTCATTGAGTTGTCCTCCCTCCCATCCACCTCATCAATTCGCTATCATGTCCACTTCAATGTTCATAAACACCACCTAATCCAATTCATTCCTTGTAATGGTTAGTCATCCCCTTATGTGAGCATCATTAATTTATGTTAGGATGTACAACTATGCTAATTAGCGTTCCTTTCTTTACCAAGAGGCCCTATTAGTTGGCCTCCCTCTCATCCACCTCGTCCAATTGCTGTCATGCCCACTTCAATGTTTATAGACACCTTTTCCTCAATCGCTAATTCAAGGATAGTTTAAAAACAATCTACCTTACCATGTGTGTTGCTAAAAGAAATGTACTTTACCATGTGTGTTGCTAAGGCTATTAATGGCAAGACTTTAAAGAGTTTGCTCATTCCCTCAAGTGTATGTTTATTTTATCCTTCTTTATCTACATATAATAGATGTAATGATGATGCTAAGGTTATTGGTGGCAAGACTTTAAAAAGTTTGCTCATTCTCTCGAGTGTATGTTGCTAGTGTGTTTATTTTATCCTTCTACATATAATAGATGTAATGATGATTATAAAAAATCTTATTTCTCCACATTTTCACTTTCAATAACGATTTATGAAAATAAAATAAATTAATACCTATGTTATTTTAAATCCATCTTAATTATTTTATAATTTATATAAATTCTAATAAATTAAACCATTTTAACATTTTTTATCTTTTCATTTAATATTTATTTATGGAAGAAGATATCATTATAAAAGATACCCCTAAGTTTGAGTCGATGATCAAAGTCCTCCGATCCATTTTTCTCACATATATATTTAACCATAATTCAATTATGACACAATATATCTAGTTCACTACATTTTCACTTTCAATAACCATCTTTAAAATAAATTATTAAATTTATTTTGTCAATTATAAGAAAGTTCCAAACTTACAATTATAAGAAAGTTCCAAACAATTTACATTTGTCAATTAAATATTATTAAGAATAGATTTCTTAATAATATATTCTCTTTCTAATTTGCTTTTTAAATTTCCTTAATTAAACCAACTTACCAAACATCTAAAATATATTTTCTTGAATTGTGAAAGGAAACTGCGTTCATTTCTTTAATTAAACCAACTTACTTTTCATATTGCCCTAAAATACTACTATATAATTAATACAACAAGGCGCTACACTTATATTAAGGAAATTTAAACCAACTTACCAAACGTATCTAAAATATATTTTCTTGAGCTGTGAAAGGAAACTGCGTTCATTTCTTTAATTAAACCAACTTACTTTCAACTTACTTTTCATATTGCCATAAAATACTACTATAATTAATACAATAAGGAGCTACACTTATATTTAGTACAATGAGCAACAAAATATTAATTAATACAATAAGGGGCTACAACAAAATATTAATTAATACAACAATAATGGGCTACACTTATAATTAATACAATAATTTGCTACAAAATATTAACAATTAATTAATAGGACAACACTTATAATTAGTATACTAATTGGCTACAAAATACTAACAATTCATAAAGGAATAATCTTAGAATAGTATGAAAGTTGCGTAAAATTTCTATTATTATATATTATAATAATGGACTACAAAATATTAACAATTTATCAATGGAACAAACTTAGAGTAGTATGAAAGTTGCTTGCAATTTCTTTTATATATATATAAACAAATATTATTTTCCAACCAATTTGATATTTTTATTTGATATTATCTTAACACTTCATTTTATATTTATAGTTAGAAATTAGTATAAGAAATGCAATTTAATTAAACTTTATAGATAAATCTCATACTAAAAAGACAGTTTAATTTTTATATAAATAAATTCATGTATATAATTTAATTAAAATTAGTATAGATTTATTTTAAATCTAGATCTATTAATCATCGATAGGGATTCAATTTCTTGAAGTATAATAAATTGAAGATACAAAATTACAACTAAAGAAATTTTTATTTTATGAGTTGACATGATTTTTTAATTACATTTTATTTTTTATGAGTTATGAGTCGACATGGATTTTTAATTTATTTTTATTTTTCGGAACGTTATGTAATGTGACAACATGTTTCCCATAATATATTGAAAACACCTTGCTTCTCTAGATGCAATAAACATATTTATCAATATATATAAAACCACGAAGTAGTAGTTATGGAAAAGTTGAAATCATCAAATAGTATGGGATCTTGTAATTTATGAGACAAAGTTTGACTTAATTGTCATCATCAACAACATGGTGAATTAGAAAATGAGCTTCTTTCTAAAGAGAACTTCCTTTATACTGAGATAATTTACATATTAGAAAATTGGAAGATATAAATGCCCCATCACATATTGCACACCAGAATATAAAATCATGAATTATTACAATGGTATACACTACCTCTTTATATAGTAATTAACTTTAGATTAATTACTATCTTAATTAAAAATCACTATGCCATTTTCTAACAATCATAGTAATAAAATACTACTAATGATCACTTTTTACCTACATACTACATTAAGAATTTATATAGATTATATAAAGATCACTAAAGGGAATATTAAGTTGAAAATCATTACGATAACATCCTCTTGAAGATTAAGTTGGGATAATGAAGGGAAATGTGAAAAATAAGTATATATCTTTCTTAAGATTAATTTGGAATAATGAATAATGAAGGGAAATGTGAAAAATAAGTTTTTGACTAAGTAAATACTATATGCCTTAATATTTTGTTGGAAAAGATATACAAAAGAATTTGTCGAAATAAACATTACAATACTTAATGCCACTTAATATTTAATTTGGTAAGGAATACATGAATGGCCAATGATCGCAACAACAACCTAACAACAATGAAATGTAAATAAGCTTACAATGAAGAGTTCATTTGTAAAAATGTAGCCCACAAAACTCCTTAACATGATTATCTAAATAATGAACCAAAGACAAATTGAAATTGAGAGTCTTGCTTATGAAGTGTAACCTTTAGGAAACCAAGAACAACTTCCTAACTTGTTAAGTAAATCCAAGTTTCCATAAATGAGCATAGGCATAAGCAATCAAGAACGGGAATTCAAATTCAAAATGTTGATAGTGAAAAATCTCTAAAATGAACATAGAAGATGAATTTAAAAGGATCATCCTTTGTTGGTAGTTTTTTTTTTTTTTTTTTTGGGGGGGGGGGGCGAATCAAAGTGGACTCATAGAGGTCATTTTCATGATTAACTTGAAATATACTAAGTAGGGAAAAAAAAAACTATTTAGGACCCCACAAATGCACCTTTTGGGGTCAATAAAAGCCACAATAAAAGCCACAATTGGTATATATGATTACCATAAGGTTTATTACATTTTAATATTTCCAAAGGTTCAAAAAGTATCTCAATCATAGTTTTTTATGAATAATTTATGGCCTTGGAAAGTTGACCTATGATTTGACTATCTTTGTACTTAGTTGAAATCATGCCAGCTCCCATAATTCACACAGATAGAGCTAGCCATGTATGGTCTTTTAAGGATGTTCTATAGCCATGTATGGTATTTTAAGGATGTTCTATAAGATTGCAAATCCTAAAAATTAACCTTATTCAATAGTAAGAGAATACAAAAACCCTAACACTAACCATAATGTTTATTAAGATATGTTCAAAAGTGAGTTGTAATGGAATAAAGGGGTTTTCTTCGTATTACATCAATTTAATATTCTATTATAGAACAAATCAAAGGAGTGAAATATCAAAGAATAACAAAGGAATTAGGTGATACATAGAGAGTTATTATATTTGTTTGAATTTTGCATTGTAGATTTGAGAATAGAAAAGTAAGGCCTGGTCCTTAATTCTTCAAATTTTTACCCAAACAAGTTTATGTAGGACATTTCCAAGTGTTATGTGCTCTTTTTTACTAATTTATGTTTTCTTATTTTTTCTAATAGTTTTCATAAAGAAAGTGGCATGCATATAATATTATAACTTGAATATATGTTTTTATCGCTCAATCAAATAAAACCTTTATTATATCTGTAGTAGTATATTTAGATTTATTATAATGAAATGTCTTGTGGAATATCCACACCTTTTAGAAATCATTTTGATACTAGAGAGGGTTGATTGTTTTTGTGGGATAGTTGCAAGATCTAGAGATTAATGTAAGGAAGGAAAGGAAATCAACATCAATCCTCGATAATGATTATTGTGTGCAATAATATTCCAAAGGATGACTGGTAGGAGAGATTTGCATGAAGATTTCCAATAATATGACAACATTGATCGAATTTCTATAATTCAAGTTGGGACCCTTTGGGGAGCTCATCATTCTAATGAGTAAATTCTCTATTAATAAACATGAAGACAACAAAGACTTAGAGAAATAAAAGGAAAGCTCCAAAAACAAATCTTTTCATCCTTTATCTAAAAGGAAACCCAAAGTGGACATTATTCTCTATTAAGGTGAGATTGATATGTGAAGTTGAATCATTAGTCACAATAGTTTTAGGTCTATTTTCGTGTGCATGAGATGGGAGAGTAGAAGACGATATCATTTTCCCAAGTTAAGCTAAAGGTTCATGCCAAAACTTGGCGGGAAATCCATAAAGAGACACTTAGATTGGAAGTTGATCCACCAACAACTAAGTGGGAGGTGTGTAAGGATCTCATCAAATCCTAGTTGTTATGCAATTATTTACCACCCCCTTGGGATCACTAGGAATATTTACCAACTTTAAGTTGTTGAGACACTTTTATTTTCTCATAACTTATTATTATTCTTCAATAATAATAATTTATTAAGTTATTGAGAAGTTTTATTATTTTCTCCATTGGAAAAGTACACCTTCTAGAACCATTGGTGAGTTGTGAGGAGATTAGCTTCATGTGTTGGATCCTACATGTTATGAGCTAACATTGCTAAGATCTAGGTGTCCACATTCATCCCTTCTACCTTTACCATCCACCTATATAATGAAGGCTTTCCAAGAGAGAAAGAGGGAAGAAAAAATAACAAACAAATGCTACCCAATTTCAGAGAGACCCTCTTCCTTCCTTCATCCATCATCATTGTGAAAGCCCAACCTTTGGTAATATAGGTTAAGAGGAACTTGAATTAAGGAGCCAAGGAAAGACTGTCATCATTGAGTCAAGGTAAACATTGTGATGTATTGATTTTGAGGCTATATATATATATGCTGATGGTTTCCCCCATTCATGGTGTTTTTCTCAATTGCATATCATAGATCTAGTTGTGATTGAATTGGATCTATTTTATGTCATGCATAGTTGATAGGTTGGAGAAAGGTGTTTCCTTTGTTCTTTTTTGTTCAGGATAGCAGGTGCTTAGAGGTTGGAGCATAAGATCTCTAGGGACTACATCAGCTCGGATCTATGAAGAACGACCATCAGGTTTAAGTAGACTCTTACCATCCATTTCTTGTATTGAATGCATGATATATTTAGGAGAAATTATTAGCATATCGTCATACTGTCTGTCTTGGGTATTGGGCACACCCAAGGGGGGTCTCACATATCCGTAGGAGGGATTTTCTCCATAACAAAATTGGTGACCATACTGGGGATGATTCTTTGTTGTATGATTTTCTTGATTTTTTTTTCTTTGCTTGAGATTGGGTCTTGATCTGCCTCTTTTTGCTTTATCTCTAGACATTTGAGCATTAGTATCTACTAGATCTCTCAGATCTGATTCATATATAAATCTAATTTTAGATATAGGCTTTCCCTACTTTAATTTTTCTGGGATTTTGAGGGCGGTTTTGTAATGACTATAGCGTTCATGCTATTAATCAGAAATATGAACTGTAATATGTCAAATCAAACTCCTGGAAATCTCCTATCCAATGGCATTGTTTTAGTCGAAATTTGATTACCCATTAAAAAGATATCTTCTCTGCAGTATTTCCGTCCACGCAGAAAATTCCTGAAAATGTGCAGATTTTAAACGAAGATATCTTTGCTTCCCGGAATTGGTTTTGACTGATTGTTTTTTCAAATCATGTATTTTTTTAGAGGGATTGAGATCTGTAATTTGTTTCTATAAATTATGATTAGAAAGGTACAAAATTTATCTAAGTTTCGTTGCCTTTTTCTCTTTTTTTTTTTAAATTTATTTTTTACATTTGTTATATCAAAAAAGAGTGCAAGCAACAATTAGTTTTTAATTGTTCAATTTTCTTGGTTGTGATTCAATTGCATTTTATTGTTTGGATTTGTTTTTTATCACAAAAATAACAAAAAAACATAAAAAAAGAACCAAGCATAAATACAAAAAGAGAACATATTTGCATATTGGAGGTGCGTTTTTAGCATTGTTGAGTGTCTTTTGCATTCCAATGTTGTAGTGTGTGTGAAAAATATCTCTTCCTTTGCTTTAGATAGTGTTCATTGAAGAGAAAAATAAAAATCTTCATTCTCATGCATGGTTTTGGGTCAAGTCAAAACACCACTTTGTACACTTAACCGTCTTAAGATAAAATAAAGTGCACAGTTAATTACAATTTTTAGCAACATTATGTGATAGGCTAGAGATCTTTTCCAGCGTCGTTAAGTGTAGGAGCTTTCGTTACTTGTCAACGCTAACACCCAATGTATGTGTAGTTCTTCCACATACCTAGATTATATCAGAAGGCCCCTTTCGAACGGTTGTGCATTAAACAACACTACTATGGATATGAGCTCCCATGTACCTTGAGTATATTGGGAGACACATACAAAATCTTGAGACCAACTGAGTAAACATTGTTTCCATCATGTTGTTGCAATACACCGATAACAACACTTAGGGATATTACTACACACGTACTAACAGGTAGTCGGGTATTATGGTTAAGGGTATGGTCCTAATCCTCCTTGGTTAGTGCTCTAAAATATTGGGCCGAGTATTACTGTTGGACCCTGTGGTATATTGTGAGTTGTGATAGCTTGACTCTCCTGTGAGGATCTGGCTTATTCATCCCCAACTATTCACATGTTTTCATGTTTCCTTTACTTGCGTAGGTGTTGAATGTTTGTTTTACTTAGAAGGCTATAGGTTGAGTCATTTTTTCTATACTGATATTGTGGTGATTTTACGATTTCCATCGTGGATGGCCAACCTATACATTGTTCCTGGAATTTACGAGAGGATTCTCTTGAGTTTGAGGGTCCAATAGTGCAATGAAGAAGAGTTAACCCTTTATTAGAACTACCCACTACCGTTGAGTATGAAGCTAATCTAGTTTCTACCCCACGCATCCACTTTCCACCCCTTGATGAATTCACCCCACCTAAAATTGAAATAATTGAAGAAGGTCAAAAATTCCATTACAACCCTGCTTTAACAGATCTATGTGGTCCAATCGTAGTTCAACTAGGGAGCTTACCTTTTCAGAACCAACAAACAGAATCAAAGCCTACCAAACAATGTCGGGGATAGGTTTTACATCTAGTCCTCGGGGTTCCATATCAAGTGTTACGTATTCACATGGGACAACCATAGGTAACTCTCCTTCTATCCCCGTGGCAAGCAAACCAATGTCATCCTCATTACTCCCGTGATCAGCAACCCATTCATAAGTTTTCCTATGGCACCTCATAGTTTTGTAACTCAAGTCCCGTCATTATTTTTGTGATCGGATCTACCTAGCTAGTACCATGCCTATTCTCCATACCACTTTACCAAATCCTTCCTTTACATTTGGACAAACCACTCCTCCCAATGTTGGGACTAGCATTCCATCATAATTTGTCCCAATTTCTTTTAACCCCTCTGTGAGTTTTCCTTCAAATTGGAACTTACCTACTGGAGCCAATATTCCTACTAGTGCTAATATCTTGGGGGGGGTATGCTATGTCTCAGCCTCATATTGGTCCTTTGTCTTCCCCCAATTTAGGTTTCCTTGCTGGGTGGAATTTTGCATTGACTAGTGGCCCATCTTCCAATTCAGGCCAATTACTAGGGGGCATGGCACCCATAGCTTATCCTTCAGCTCCTAGTACTAATGTCGGTCAATCCATACACCAAGGGGGATTTCAAAACAATCCATTGCATCCCCATAATTCCACAAGATTACCATTCTTGGATACTTTAAATTTACCTGACCTCTCCAAGCTGATGAATGATCCTATTTGTCACCAGCCCCATTGGAAATCCATACCAACCAAGATGCCATCATACATTCCTAAGTTTGATGGTAAACTTGGAGAGGACCCACAAAACCATGTGATGACATTTCACTTATGGTGCTCATCTAATTCCCTTATGGATGACAGTGTTCGATTTAGGTTATTCCAATGCACTTTGACTGGCACAACAACCAAATGATACATTGAGTTACCTAATACATCTTACTACGACTTTAGTTCTTTGGATATGACTTTCCTTACACACTTCCAATTTCCTATACGCTATGAGACTAGGACATAACTCTTGACATCCCTACGTTAGAGTATCTCCACCCATATCTATGATCATATCCATGACTGGATATGGAGGTGGCGCTTGATTCATGTTGAAATACCAGACCAATTCGTAGCAGATTGGTTCGTGAATTCCTTATTACCACCTATTGTCACATATGTTTCCATGTCAAGTGCAATCATTGACGAGCAAGTCATCTTAAAATCTCAACAACTGGATTTGATTTACTCTCAATCTAGTATGCTGTATTACATAATACCTCATGCTCCTCATCCTTCCATGGATCCTCAACGACCTCCTCCTGGTCCCCATGATGATGGTGTGACTGGGGATATCTCCACCACTTTGGTGAGTCCCCTAGTTGAGTAAATGAGTAAAATGTCAATCACTACACCTCCATTTATTTCACAACCTATGGCTCCTATGCCACCTGTCCCTACCCAAACCACCCAAGTTAGTGTCGTCCAACTATCTCAAACTGGTAACCCTCCTCGGAAGGGGGGTAAAAAGAAAAAGAAAACTAATGGGAAAGGGACAGATACACAATATTCCACTACTCCTGCCAATGAGGAGGGGGGGAAGAATAAGAACCATTACCCATGCTCTGTTTGCAAGGGTGATCATCCTATTCACCTATGCTCTCTCATGGAGGATGTTCACAACTATTTGGCACAATGTGGTAATCCAAATCCACCTGCTATTCTTAACCACCCCTTCCCTCAAAACCAACAACAAATGATAACTTCACCTCCCACACCCTCTCAAGGGGCCACTCATGATTACCAACAATATGGGGGGTCATCATCGAGTGCATCTGTTTTCTTGTGTGACCAAGCTGTCAATCTCCAAACCCACTCCAAGAAATATGATGCTTCTGAAAAAAAACCAATCATTGATGAAGTTCTTCCTACTCAACCTGATGGTTCTCTCCACATAGATAAACCACCTCTCGATAATCCACCTTACCTACCCAAAGGCTTGGTGAAGAATTCCAATCTCCTTCCAATTGATTCCCAACATTACAACATTGTTGAAGAATTGTCCCAATTTCCTTGTGCCATGTCAGCCTTAGAAGTGCTCCAAAGTTTTCCTGGGAAGAAGAAGGACTTGTTGAATGTCAACGGTGGCATTGATCCGGTTGATTCCAATACCATTACCTTCAACCTTGGCCAACTTACCTTCAGACTCCCCCACCAAGTGGCTTTCCAAATTCAAGTTAAGTCACATGGTGTTACCATTTACCGTATTGTCATTGACAAAGGAGCCTCCACCTGTGTTATGTCTGTGTCATGTTGATGGGCTTTAGGTTCTCCCACATTAATCCCTTCTCCTACAAAGTTACAAGGATTTTGTGTTAGAGAATTATTCCTACGGATAGTTAAACCCTCTCATAGAACAAAGTAAGTTTATAAATATTCAATCTATGACAGAAATGAAACAAATAGACACTAAAGTCTTCATAGATCTATCCTATACACAAACTAATCAGCTATGTAAAGACAGAGTTGGTAGATGGGTTACCTCACTTTGGCGGTTGTCCTCACTGCTCCTAAGTTGCTCCAGCTCCAACCTTTGATCATGGAATTATGAACCTGTTCACAATGGAAAAACAACACCTTCTCCAAATCAATATATGTTTAAACAAAGATATAACTATGAAAATATAGACAACTTCATGCATTCATCATTAAAGACATGAAAATGGGAAGAATAGGCTAAGTTAGCTTGTTAGGAAAACCAAAGAAAGTAATTACAAGCATTATACCTTGATTTCCAAAGCAACAACATCTCCTTCCAAGCTTCTCCTTTTGATACCTCTGCAAAACTCCTAAGATCATAGGTTTGATGCCTCCAAAGTTCTCCCCTTAGCTCATGGATGGCCTCCTTCTTATAGGATTTTGGAGGCCAATCACTAGGAGAAAATGATGGATTTGGGTGAGTGAAAGATGGATCAAGGAGCTGAAGCACACCAAGCAAGGAGGGGGAGATGAGATTCGAAGGTAATCCCTATCCCATAAAAATCTCTTCTGGATTCAAGATTAAAAAACCAAGTAAAAAGGTTATTTCATGGATTTTCGTGCCCTCGGGTCTCAGCAGAGTACAAAAATGTTGTAATTTTCACGTCCCCAAAGGTGTGCAGAGCACAAAAATGTTGTATTTTTACACCTTGCACCACTAGCAGGGCACGAAAATATCTCTAAGATGGGCTTGGTGAAGTGGCATTCGACCCTCAAAAGTTGGATTTCTCTCCAAATAGGACTAGGGAGGGGATCAACATGGTGAGGAGGGTCTCAATACTCTTAGGAGGTATAAACATCGTGTTCTTCATGGTGGTATGGCATGAAGGTTCACATTGGTGTACAAAGTGAAATTTTGATGTATAATACCTTTGATGATCACATTTTTCAACCAAAGGGATTGATTGTGGGATTCCCAGTGGAATTAGCTGGTAAAATTGTGAATATAGACGTTGAGGTTGTTAAATCACCTTTGGATTACAATCTCTTGTTAGGACGAAGTTAGTCCTATGCAATGCATGTAGTAGTTTCCTCCATATTCAGAATCATTTGGTTTTCCCATCAAGGAAAGGTGGTTACTATTGATCAACTAGAATTTTGCACCACTGATACAAGGGTCTCCAATGGACAAAATATTCCCTTGTAAGTGCTTCCAACTCGACCATGACAAGTGTGGGACCTGGGATATTTAAATATTCCACGTTTCTTGGAACATTCAACCTTCTCCCACCACTTTGATATGTGTCCTTGTCCTCAATATATACAGGCTCATTGATACCTATGGGATCATCGTCCATAGAGCATACAAATGCTTCTACTTCTCCTTCCTCATCTACTCATGGTGAGATTCCATGTTTTGATCTTGTACCATCTTATGGCGACCATGTTCCCATTACGACACACCAGGTGATTTCATACATGAGCTTTGGAAACATCTCCAAGACCAAGAATAGGTGTAGGCGTAGGAAGAAGAAATCAAAATGCAGGAGAGAACCACTAGCCTCTTCTAATGTTGGTAGGGGCACATTGTTAGCTGCTACTAATCCTAGTGGGGGAAACCAATTATCATCTGCTAATACGAGTGGGGAAAATCCATTAATATCTGGTAATCCTACTAGGGGAAAGCCACTGATTCCATGAGCCATGTTGGGGGAATCTCACCAACCTATGGACATCATGTTGGGAAGAAAAAACTAGCTACTGCCAATCATGCCCGAAGTGACGTTATTTGTGGGAATCCTAGGCAAGTATGGCATGGTTTTCCTCACAAAGACTATTACACATAGGCCACATTGTCATGTGGTGCTTTGTACATTATGTACAATATATTGGTGTGGTGTGTGTTTTACTTTTCATGTGTGTGGCATGTCTCGATCAGTCCAAAAATACATATATGTAAAAATTCAAAAACATTATAAAAGACTAAAAACCCAAAAACATTATAAAAGACTAAAAACCCAAAAACATTAAAAAAAATTAAAAATATAAAAACATCTCATAAGTGCGTTTGTTTTTATTTTGATCTTTTTGGGATTTTTGACATTTGTTTTGGACGTTGTGTAATCTATATTTTCATGTTTTGATGGTTGAGACATGGTTTTTGGCACCATCCTCTTTCCTTGACGTATGATTTCAAAACTGGCATATAGGGATAGGTTATTTCCCACATATATTCATTGCATCTTTAGCCTCCATTTTTTCCCTCGTCATGCCTTAGGGTCCCATCTGTCAAGTTGCGATATTACCCCTCCATTTCATTACATGTTGTAACTTGTGTAGTGGATACTTCCTTCCATGGGTTCCCTAGAGTAGAACCTCCTCATCATTTGGCATCCATGTCGTTTCTTTCCAGTAGGTGTGGGAACCTTGCTTAGTCTCTTTCATGACTTAATTGAGCCTCATGCTCTCTCTCTTTTTATTGTTGGCCTTACCTAGTTGGGTTTTCCATGAGTATCCTTTTATCCTTTTTTTGGGCTCATTAAAACTGAATGAAAAAGGCCTTCCGTGGAGAATTTTTCTCTCTCTTCTTTGAGATCCTTAAACCATAAAGATGGACCCTGGCTAACTTGTCCAGGATCATTAAAATTCTATGGATAAGGTATCATAGAATCGTCCTTAAGATGTTTTCCAATTTCCTCCTCAATAAAATATTGTCAAGCAAGCTTGATTCCTTCATGCTCGTTAAAGGATTTGAAAGGTTGTCCATTCTCATATAGGCTTATCCCTTTTTCGAGCGGAGTGGACTAATTATGAAAAATGAATACTCTAGTCCTTCTAGGATAGAAGAGTTCTCTCTTGGATTTTTTTATGCTTTTTCGACCTTGGGGGACTAATATTATGAAAACAAACAACCTTTTGAGCATACTTCTATGCCTTCTTCAAGCTCGATAAAACATGAAGAAGATCCTTGAAAAAAGAGAAAAGGGGGGGAACCATCATCTGTATATTTTCCATGAAATGGTAGTGGTCAGTTGCATCACCCTTGAATATGGCACTTACTTGAGTCCATCTCTCAGAGTTGGGTATTAGCTTTGCTAGGATCCTTTTGAGTAGTCTTTCTCCTCCAACTGGTTACTCTTCCAATCATTATCAAGAGGGTTTTAGTGACTCTTGAATTATTACTCTACATCAGTGCCCTTGTGTCAAATCTTCCAAGGCATGTTCTATGTCATGCCACATGTTCAAGGGAAGTTCAGCCTATGTCGGCCATCTGTAGTTTAGTTGACCTTATTTCCCATATATGTCGGCCATCCCTGAGTCAATTGTATTTAGTGACTTGATCCATTCAAACCATCTCTTGGAGTTTGTTTTGTGTCATATGATGGGGGATACATTAAGCCCCTCCTTTGATGGATTCCTTCCTATCGATGCCAACTATTCATATAGGAAGTGAGTCTAGAAACCAATAGTACCTTGGAGCTTGTCGTCCTCAGTGCCAGGTTTCCTTGCGTTTGACAATGGGTTTACATCATTGCCTCCTGTTTTGAGAAATTCTACAAGCGTTCAATGTTAGCTCATCCATTCAAACTTGTTAGATTTTACCAGGTACCTTGGGGTCCATTATCATCCTTGGTGGTTCCCATCGTGTCTATTAATGGTAGACATCAATGATTGGTAATCAGATGGTTTCACCCATGCTCTACATCAAGACATCTATTTGCATGTCGTGTGAATCGTACCTTTGAGGGTTGATATGAAGACCTTGGGTTAAGGGTTGCATCTTTTAGCCTCATTTCCCCTCCCAAGTTGTGATGGATTATATCACTTGAGTACCTAGAGGAATACTAGAGCACTTATAGTGTGCTATTTGTCTTCTTGCTTTATGCTATGTCTTATATTCACATTGTGTTGGTCGGTGGCTATGATCTCATTGGTTCACATAGATACACAATGTATTGGTCAGTGGCTATGATCTCATTAGTTCACATAGATCCACATTGTATTGGTCAGTGGCTATGATCTCATTGGTTCACATAGATCCACACTGTATTGGTCGGTGGCTATCTTGTTTGTCATGACATGGATCTATGTTGTACTCTTTGTAGCCATGATCTCATAGTTGGTCCCATGGATCTGCAACATATTGTTTGGAGGCCATGCTTTATTCATGTTACGACCATGGGTATGCCTACCTCGAGGATGATGTATATTGCTAACTGGATGATTGATTGTATGTTCTTCCACGGTGACTTGTTTCCTAGCTCCTACATTGACCACATCCTCTCTTGCCATGCAACATTACCTTATTGTAAAGTGTTTCGACCATCGGTTCCTCTTTTGACCTCACACTTTAGGGGGCATCTATTATACCATTATTTACCACCCCCTTGGGATCACTAGGAAACTTTACCAAATTTAAGTTGTTGAGACACTTTTATTTTCTCATAACTTATTATTATTCAATAATAATAATAATTTATTAAGTTATTGAGAAGCTTTATTATTTTCTCCATTGGAAAAGTACACCTTCTAGAACCATTGGTGAGTTGTGAGGATATTAGCTTCATGTGTTGGATCCTACTTGTTATGAGCTAACATTGTTAAGATCTAGGTGTCCACATTCATTCCCTCTACCTTCACCATCCACCTATATAATGAGGGTTTTCCAAGGTAGAAAAAGAGAAGAAAAAATAGCAAACAAATGTTGCCCAATTTCAAAGAGACCCTCTTCCTTCCTTCATCCATCATCATTGTGAAAGCCCAACCTTTGGTGATATAGGTTAGGAGGAACTTGAATTAATGAGCCAAGGAAATTCCCTCATCATTGAGTCAAGGAAAACATTTTGATGTATTGATTATGATGTTATATATATAGATGCTGATGGTTTCCCCCATTCATGGTGTTTTTCTTAATTGCACATCATAGATCTAGTTGTGATTGAATTGGATCTATTTTATGTCATGCATAGTTGATAGGTTGGAGAAATTTGTTTCCTTTGTTCCTTTGTGTTCATGATAGCAGGTTCTTAGAGGTTGGAGCATAATATCACTAGGGACTACACTAGCTCAGATCTATGAAGGACGACCATTAGGTTTAAGGTACACTATCAGCATCCCTTTCTTGTATTGAATGCATGATATATTTAGGAGAAATTATTGGCATATCATCCTACTGTCTATCTTGGGTATTAGGAACACCCAAGGGAGGTATCAACTATCCCTAGGATGGATTTTCTCCATAACACAACCATTGGAGATGTAGTAAAGAATCGTTTTTATACAAATGAGGTTTGCATACCCATGCTCATGAAATTTTGTCAATGTGATTACAATAATGGAATACCAAAGGGGTCACTCGACTATGCTATTGGGACATGAATGAAGGAGGATTCAATCCATGTGTGAGTAAATAACCTAGGAACTGTTGTGGAATGTTGAAGAAGCAGTACTGTTGATGATCATGATAATCCCATGAGGGTGGGGGACCAATGTGATTGTGAAGCTACTGGAATAGAACTTCACAGTTCAAGATGGACTGCTACCATGGTTTGTAAATGTGAATGTTGTTTCCTTCAAAAGTACGTTTACCACTGATGCGATAAATGTTTTGACATCGAGCATAGGGGAAACCACGAGGTTAGAGAGCACTAATGATTCTCCCTACCAAGTTCAAGGCGGTCCCTTATAGTGATTGAAAGGGAACCCAAGGTACAATTGCAAATACTGCAACTCTCAGAATAAAGTGTTTTGACATCGACAAGAGCTGAAGTACATGATAAGATGAGGGTCTTATCTTGAGAACTAAGATTATATTGTAACCAACTATTGGATGGAGAGACCCGACACAAGACTGGTTGATAAGCATGGGGTTCACAACTTCCTTTGATTGATGTAAATATGGGGGGAGGGACGACAACTTTCCTTTCGGAATGGTACAGATTGAGACAGAGGGAGACAAACTGCAAATGAAAGGGATTTGATAGAGACACAATATAGAGAGTAATGGTGATTGGTCAAAATGGATACTGATAAGGACAGGTGAGACTCAAATGCATCGATCAAAGGAAACCATGGGTTTATGCCAAGGGAATATAGTTTTCCCACAATGTAAGGTGATGGGGGAACTTTTTGTACATAAAGAATAATGGTGGGGTCCCCACAGTTTTGGACAAGTCAGGGAACCAATTTGATGATGGGAAGAGTCCCCACAATTTTGAGTGGATCAGGGGACATTTTCCAAGATGAAGTGGGGGTTAATTTGAGGACGCGAAGCCGGGTTCCCCATGAATCAATTCCATGTAGTGTATGCTTACACAATAAATGAATAGAATTGGTTACTTCAACGGGTGGTGACCCCATAGGTGTATTCGCGGGGGTGATGGTAGGAGGGAGATTATGTGGGATAACCTGCTCATAGAGGTATGAGTGGTCTTGGTGAATCTTAATCGTAACATGGGACGATAGATATGATGGTGTCTACTTGGGGGAGTAAATGCAAAACTTTAAAATGATAATCTAGGGGTAATCTTTTCAAGATGTATCAGATTCCTCGGACTTGAGGGTGATCGACATCATGGGTGTCAATTGATGACTGGGATGGTAATGGTGTGCAAACCCATGGGGGAACATTCTATTCTAAGTGATGATGTTGATGGCACATAAATAATGGGAATGAGGACCCTATGGTTATCAATGAGAATACTAATAAATGCATTATAAATGAAGGGAAAATAGTGTCTATATGCCAGTTTCAGAATGATGCATGTTGTAGGGTTCATGGCACCGTTGTTGTAGCATGGAGTCTTGTTCTTTTAATATAAAAATGAGAGTCTCCTTCTTGCTTTCATCGAGATCCTTCACATATGGCACACATAGCTGAGTGTAGTAATGAACATGACCAAGGTATTGACAATGCAGAAATAATATAACCAAAATAAGCTGTACCTAAGGGGTACCCATGGAAAATAGAATCTAGATGAGACTGTTGGAAATAAGGGTTGGTTAGATCCATGTTGAAGAGCTCGAGGCACTGATCGTGGTGGTGCAAATGATTTGTAAAACAAAGCTAAATTTTTCCTGTGGGGTCATTTTGAAATTCGTGTAAAATGAATACAAATAAGGGGGCACATTTTGAAATCATTTGTACTATTTGTTGAGGAACTCCTACAACACTTTTTTGGTGATTCTGGGAGATCCGAGCATCAGTTTGAAGAGCCATGATTTGAAGGTACACTGTAACCTTATCTAATTCATATTGGGTTGGGTATATCTAGGATAAGTGGGCCCCTAGGTTTTCAGAGGGTTGATTTATCCCTTAAGTGGCTACCACACGAGATTTTAGGAAAATCTTGCGCTATAGCGTGAGATTCTCGAAAAATCGCATGCTATCATGTTGCGATTTTATCCCAAATTCGCATGCGGTTTAATGTGGGCATGTAGCGTGGAACAAATGGACTATTCTGTGCTATGCACAGTGTAACAATGGTTCAGCCACGTGCTAGTGTAGCGTGGTTGAAACTTGGTCGGTTGTGCTACATAGCATGGCCAAATTTGTACATCCCACGTGCTATTTCCATGCGGCAATATGAGATCCATTCGTGTTAAGCAAGACTTTTCTTATGAATGTTGTGCTACATGTGGACCTCATCAGGAGAGGACACGTGTGTTATGGTTTTTATATATGTATGTCTGATCGGTGGAAATTTTCCTTGTGCAAGTGATCTTCAGTTCCCCATGGATGGCATGGGTGTCATAGAGTGGAGGGACAACAACTATGACGAGTTCCATCCTTTCGTGTTGGGGGATCTATTAGAAACACATGATTTGCACAATGCGGGTCTCTTGAAGTTATTCAAGTGGTCCTTGATGAGGTTGTCGAAGTATCTGTTGTGGAAACTAATAGACCTGTGGTACCCAAATAGAGGGGTCTTCTAGGTTGGGGGGGGAGGACTTGAGCATCGTGGATCAGGATATTTATTTTATGATGGGGTTGTCTCACCGGGGAGGGAGAGAGCCCATCCCTCCTGAGATGGAGGGAGATACAATTGATGATTTAGTGGATTGATTTTGTAATGCTGACCAGAGTGCTTTGAACTCTGGTCATATTTTTATGAGCCATCTGAGGGCTCTACCTATGATGGTTGTGGAAACAGCTGTATTAGGAGTGTTGGTGGTGGCATCCCCCAACCATATTACTAGAGGCTATCTAGTGCTCATTGAGAGGGTGATAGTTGTTTGGTTAGTGGCATGGGGACCAATGCTACTGCAGGAGATGACTTAGCAGATGATGGATATACATCAGGGGGGATGAGGAATATCTTCTAATTCGGGAGCATGTTGTGCTCATACTTATTTAAGTGTTACCATTCACTTATTCCATCTATAGTGGTGACTCCGAGGGGGCCTCAGGAGCCCCACATGATGTATTAGGGGTGGATCATGCCTCGTTCTGGTGGTGGACCCGTAGGTAGCTTGAGGAGAGGTTGTGTGGTCTAAGCCATCATGGGACCCAAAGATCCACCAGCTGGAGAGGCAACTTGATTTTGTAGAGGACCTTGAGCCCCATTTTGTATTTTTTTTTAATGGGCCTATGGGAGGTGGTTTATATTTGACGTATCCGCCATAAGGCTATTTTGTATATTCCCTAGGAGGGCCATTTTTTACATGACACATTTTTTGACAATATATATATATATATATATCATTTTTTGCGGCATATGTTTATACATCTCATGTGTATGTTGTGTATGTTATGGACATGTGATTAATGTTGCCTATATGTTTATGTGATGCATATGTAGTGGTATATACTAAAATGTATGTTTGCAAATGGTTATCAGCTTAGGATTCATGATGATGATATACATGTATGTGTAGCAGTAGGTGTGACACATAGATATGTATATTTGTTTGTTGGGTGTGCAGGACTATGGAGTCAAGTTATGTATTAGGTACCAATTAAAAACCTCGTTAACAATGGATTCATCAAATGCATTGGAATTTCTCGATACATGTGTGAAATTAATGGTTTCAAATTGTCGGATGAGGAGGCACATGTGCAGGAGCTTCCTAAAGAGGAGTGGATTGAAGACATGAAATATATTTTTTAGTTGCGATACGACTAGTTGGGAATCTAGGTGGGTAGAATTGCTTAAGAGACCTATGACGACATCATATTCTTCTTGGTTATTCATCAGTTCCCCCAAACAGACTCCGTTGGTGTGGTGGAGTGCATTAGAGGGTGAGTATATAGCCCAGGAAACTGATGCTAGGTTCTTGGACCATCAACTTGCACCATCTGCATAGCCAATGTGGATGTCTATTTGAGAGTTCATCTACACAAAGAGAAGATAGACTTACTCTCAAGCTCAAAAAATGGAAAAGAAAGTAAAATTTGACACAAATAAGACTAGAAACGAGAGATGTTGGATATCTTTTTGTGTTGTGGGGGTTTTTAAATGTAGGAAGTGCTTGTGTTATTAGTTGTTAATACCATGGGAGTTCTTTTGATAATTTACCATGGGGGGGGCTGATGATTTTTTAATTATTTGGGAATGCTTGTGGGTGACCTACATCTTCTTCAAAATATGAGGAATCACTGCATGTGAGGACATCAAATAAGGGGTATTCAACATCGATGGTATCCGATAGGGTAGGTGTGACCTCTTCGATTAATGGACCATTCAGGGTCACATGGAGAGGATCAAGTTGACCTTTCAATATCATTAGTTCGAGGAGAGATTCTCATTCGATGCACAAAATGAGGCATTGGAATGAGAAGTGAGTGGTCTTGATACAAGACCAACAATGTCATGGTACTCTAGTGCGAAAGTGTGCTTATACTTCCGGGGAGGTGACTTTGTCCAAAATGCAAGTGATGGCGCTAGATGGAAGCATATATGTAGAATTCCCATAGGCAGAGAATTCATCATGTGGTGTTGTTGTTGTAAGATTAGGATGTTGAGGATCTAGTGGCATTGTAATCTCCACAATGGGAATTACTACTAGGGAAGCAAGTGTGAGAGGTGTGGATGGAGGTGTCGCTGATGTAGTGACTACATTGATAGATTCAACTTCCTGGATTGAGGAGGGAGGCTCCTCAATTATCATTTGAGTGAGGAGAATGGTCACCAAAGAATCTCGAAATCCAGGGAGATCGGGGCAATGGTGTATGTAGTGCTTATGCTAAGAACATATCTCACATGTTTGATTCATACGCAGTGTCTTGGAATTAGGTGTGGGTGTTGGCAGGCGGTTTGATGAGGAAATATCATGGTACTACTGACGCCGCGACATGGTAGATGAGGGCGTGAAAGGAGTATTTTGTGCCAAGGTATACCGTAGTTGGCGGGTTTTGGGTCACTTGGACAATGTATTTTGTAATATTGAGTCAAGTATACTGCAGTTGGCAGGTTTTGGGTCATGTATTTTGTAATATCGTGTCAATTGTACCGCGGTATGCGGGTTTTTGGGTCATTAGACCAAGTCAGTTAGTCGATTGTCCATAGTGTCGGTTAGGAAAGTGGACAAGTATTAGCCTATAAATAGATGAGAATTGTAAGTGTTAGAGGAAAGAAGCGGATGGATAAAAAGATTAGAAATAGAGCTTTATGCGGAGATTGACAGAAAGATAATGCGGGGAGTTGCGCAGAGATTTATGTACTGCTTTTGGTTTGCCACAGTAATATAAGGATGATGATTTGGTGCAATCTATGTGTAATGTTGTTCAATACTTATGTCATTTCCTTTTCTTAATGCCATTATCTGTTTCTATCACTATGCCGCAATAATATGTTATAGATATCTGTCTACTGTAATGTTGCGATTAAAGTAATGTGCGAACTCTGTCTAATGCTGCGATTAAAGTGATGTACTATAACTTCATGATGAATATTTAGAATTGTTGTTGATATCATACTGCTGCAACTCGCCTCCTCCCTCAACGGAAACATGGCTCTGTCTGCTCTTCCTGGACGCCTCGGGTGAGACCTCATCCGCTCTGTGGGTGTTGCTGGGTGGGCTCAAACCTGCCTAGGCCGGTGCCCAGGGAGACTGGGGTATGTGTCGACAGTTGGTGGACCCCTGTCGACTGTGAGGTCGGGATTTGGTCAACAAAAGGGTTCCGTTTCCAGGACCATGTGCAGAGTAAGAGGAGGCCGTGTTGTGGCACCCGACGAAGCCGGAGATACAGAGCTAGTTTGATCAGAGACTACGGGAATTTGCTGAAAAGGAAAGCCGGAACACGTGACTAACGGTAGATCACTGGTTGGGAAGATATATTCACGACAGTCCGCACGAGTGGTTCTTCTCTGAATTCCCGGTTGTTCTGTATGAGTGGTTGTCAAAGCTAACCTTCCAGAAGAGAAATTTCCAAGGTGGTGAATCGACGACTTGGACCTCGGAGTCGATCCAGGAGCTGCAGGAAGTCGATAATAAGGCATCACGGGCTGTCGAAGTTTGGCTTGATAGCATCTTGGAAGGATATATCACTGAATTTGCGGTCGACACAAAGAAATCCTATAGTGAAGCTGAAAGATACTTCTTTGACGGACCGAGGGGAAGGTTTTTTTCTGTCACTCCAACTGTCGATTAAGATGCTAATCTGCGAGAAAGGTATATTGAAGATGCACCTTGATCAGTAAGCATCCTGGTGGGCGGAGGCCGTGGGTATCACGACTGTCAGGGGGCGGTCGAAGGAATGGTAAAGGGGTACATGGGTGCAGACCATGAGGAGACTGTGAGCGAAGCCGAGGAATAAAGTGGCCTTATGAGGGGAGGAGCAAGGTTCCGACAGGAAAAGAGGCAGAGGATAGGAGAAGGTCCTGCTGTGATTGGACTGCAAGACCATGAAGGAAGGCCACACGGGATGAAGTGACCTCACAGTCCTGACAGGGACAACCAGGCTATGCCCAGGATAGAGGCAGGACCAAACCCTAGCACAAACATACCCACCCCTCTGTTCACTGACTCTCAACCAACAAGAAATAATACTTCGACACCGCCAAGTTCGTCAATACTGCAAAAGTTAATTGGTAGTAGCGCAGCGACAGGAGGAAGGAAGCCCAAGCTGGAAGGCGATGATGCTAAGCTATCGTTGTTCCGTGGAAGTGTGACAAACAACCCAGAACAGTATTGGCTTTTGTTTGAAGAAGTTTGGACCGTGAAATAGATCACTGATGACAATACTAAGAAAGGATAGTTAGCCATGACTCTGCGAGGTCGTGCCTTAGATTGGTTCATGAAGTTCGTTTTAGTCCCTACGGGGACCACAGAGAAGTCCCTGGATGGGATTCAAGATGGGATGATTGTTGAATTTAGACGGCCTAAGTCGTAGGCTCAATATATTACTGAATTGAAGGAAATTAAGCAGTATCCCAATGAGACGGTGTGGGATTTCGACCAACGATTCAAGACACTGATGGAAAAGGTTAGTTTCAATATGAGCACTGTCCAACATAAAGAATGGTTCATTGCGGCATTGTTACCCCACATTCGACTGCTGCTGATGCAGCAAAAAATATCGACGCCTAGTGAATCTCTAGAGATTGCAATGCGATTGGAGGCATCGCCGATTGGAGATAATGCAGCCGGGATGTCGCAGATTCAGACGTAGCTTTCCAACCTGACTATACAGTTGCAAGATTTGAAGAAAAACAAGGAAAAACATGATGAAGTATGGTGTACGCGATGCCGAAGAGAAGGGCATACAAAGGATAATTGTCCAGATTTCCATAATTATTTGGTGTCAGGTGCGCCAAACCCGTTGAATGGTGGCAGTATGCCGTGCTGTCATGTTTGTTTGGTATTTGGGCACAGTCATGATAGTTTCCCGTATATGCAGAAAATGGTGACAACCCCATGAAATATTTATTGCACATTCTGCAAGTCGGTGGGTCATGATGACAAGGATTACCATGCATATGGGTTGCTAAAGGAAAGGATTTGTGATGCATTCTACGTCAAGGACGATCAACGCGCCGTGCAAAAACCACAACCGCAGGTAGCCCAGCCACTACCACAACCATAGATGCAGTTTGCACCACCACAACAGCAACCACAGCAGTTCATGGCACAATACGCTCCGATACAGACGACTCCCCCACAACCACAATATGTACAACAACTGCAGTATGTACCACAAGGGCAAGGGATTCCAGTAGCACCAATACATCAACAATACCAGCAGCAGGCCGGCTACCGGGGAGGATACAGGGGCGGACGCGGTGGTGGATTTGGTCATGGAGGAGGAGGCCGAGGTGGTCGAGGACCTATTCAATGTTACCACTGTGCGGTATGGGATCATTATCAGTGTGATTGCCCACTGCTACATAATGAGTGTACGTTTTGTTCTGGTAATGATCATACAGTAGAGAATTGTCCACAGTTGAATGCAAGATGGAAGGCTGGTAACACTCCGCAGCTACAGAACCCAGTACAGCAACCGGTACAGAACCCGGTGCAGCAACCGGTGCAGAACCAACCCCTGCGACCACCGCCGAACGCTAATCTAAACGTAAATCAACCAGGGAACCTGTAGCATAACCAAACATAGGGTAACAATATTGTGACTATTTCTGCAGAACCGCGACCACAAGATGCTTCGGTCGCTGTTGTCACGTGTGGAGGCAAGACGACTGGGGAAGATGGGTCACGACCATTCATTTGCTTGGCTGGTCAGAAGACGATAAATTTCGACATTGATGTGGAGCGGGAGACGTTCCTGGAAGCACGTCATACCTTGGAGAAAGACCGCAGTAAGGCTGTTGTTTGCGATATGCCACCTGTATTCGATACTACCGAAGATGCGGATTGACTGCCACTACTGGGGACGTTGCAAAATTTTCTTGAGAACTATTTGTTGTTGGCCTGAGACCCGGTTTCTGTGGTTGAGATTGAGGGCTAGTTACAGCGATTTCAGACAGGACGGCAGGAGTCAGTAGTAAACTCCTTACAGCGATGGAAAACTGGCAAGGAAATGCGAATGAACATTCAGATCGGTGACTACGATGTTGATTCGATTATTCTTGATCTTGGTTCGGATGTTAACATCTTAACCAAGCAGGCATGGCAGAAGATGGGGAGTCCCCCATTGAGCTAGTCTCCTGTGCAACTCCAGTTGGCTAACCATGCAAAGGTTACATCGATTGGGCGGGTTCCGCAGCTCACGATTGATATTGAGGGCATGAAGACTTATGGTGATTTTGACGTCATTGAAGTAGTTGATGGAGGAAGCTCCTATCCTGCACTATTGGGGATAGGATGGGCTAACAATAGTGGAGCTGTAATCAACTTCAAGAAGCGCATGATGAATTTTGAGAATCGCGATTTCCGAGTCATCGCTCTGTTGGATCTGGCTGAAGGATGCCGATATGTTGAGCTTGTCAAAGATGGTGATCACATTAGCTGGGATCATGCATTTAATATTTCTAAGGACTACATTCATCCCACGATCCACAATGAGTTGGAGTGGCACAGTGAGAGTTCTGTGTCTTCCGACTCTGATGATGCATTAGAGCACTGGCAGAACCGGATGCATGAAGTACCGTCTCGGAAATGTGGCTTAGTTACGCAATCCTTATGTCGGGTTGCCTGACCTCACTAACTTTTTGGCGGAATTTGAAGAACGGGTCTCAGAACCGCAACGATTGCTAGCCTTGGAGGAAGAACTGAAGGCTGCTCCAGCACGCTGGTGGGCGACATATAAGAAATTCATTAAAGATTGGTCACAGTGTCAAAGGTTGATGATGGTTCGATTTGGCAATACTGAGGTTTATCACACCGGCAAGTATGATGGTCGAACTGATGCTGGTGATCATGTGATGGAGTGCCAACGATTGTGGGTAACGCGACCCAGAGATGAGTGGGTTCATGCTTTTGTCCGTACTTTGGAGGAGATACCGTGCTCGTGGTATACTGCAGCCGAGTTGCGCCGTGACATTACAACATGGGGGGAGTTGACGATCTGTTTCAATCATACCTTCACATTTGCGGATGCCAACCCAGATGTCCATAAAGCTCTGCAGCTCATCCGCGATGTGATATTTCAGGTTTTTTTGGTGGCCTGCCCTGTTGACCTGCACACCCACAGTCAGATGCAGTCTCTCATGGAGTGCTTCAATGTCAGTAGAGGGCCATAGGACGATGATGATCCCAGGAATATAACCATTCCTGAATCCGAAGGAAGTTGCGATGTGGTACCACCTGTTGCACCAAGTAATCCGTTCAATCAGCTGTTGCAGCTTCGCAAAATGGATATCGACACTAAGGCTACTCCCATGTTTGCTAATGTTGGGGATTATTGGGATGATGAGATGACGAGTAAGGTTACCGAGTTATTGTATGAGTTTCAGGACGTGTTTCCCACGAAGTTTTTCGAAATGAAGGGAATCTTGGGTTATTTAGGAGAGATGAGGATTCCATTGAAACCAGACGCTAAGCGAGTCCGACAGCGACCTTATCGGCTAAATCCGCGACATAAAGAAAAGGTCAAGGAGGAACTTGATTGGATGCTGGATGCTGGTATTATCGAACCTATGGAAGAGTCAAAATGGATTAGTCCTATGGTGGTGCAGGATAAGAAAATAGGCAAAGTGCATATTTGTGTCGATTTGTAGAAGTTGAACGATGCCTGCTTGCATGACCCCTTTCCGACCCCGTTTACTGATGAAGTACTTGAAGGAGTAGGTGGTCAGGAGATGTACTCTTTCACTGATGGATTCTCTGGCTACCATCAGATTCGCATTGCCAAGGAAGATCGCCATAAGACAACTTTTGTTACTGAATGGGGTTTCTTTCAATACATGGTCATGCCCTTTGGTCTGAAGAATGCACCTGCGATATTTTCCCGGGTCATTGTTGTCGCATTCAAAGATTTTAATCAGAAGTTTCTGCATGTATATATGGATGATTGGACTGTTTATGGATTGATTTCGCGATCATTTGGCCAATCTACGATTGATGCTTGAGCGATGCCGACAGCACCAGATATTGTTGAACTTGAAGAAATGTATATATTTTTGCACCCTTTGGAATACTGCTGGGTCATATCGTGTGTAAGCAGGGATTATTGGTTGATCCAGCCAAAATTGCGCTTATTTTGGGGTTGCAACCGCCGACCACTGTTAAGCAGTTGCGCGCCACTTTGGGTCATATAGGATATTATTGCAAGTTTATCAGGGGTTATGCTGCGATTACGACCCCTGTGGAGAAGTTGTTGAAAAAGGATGCGACATTCCAGTGGAACCCGGAATGCCAGGCTAGTTTTGAAACGCTCAAGGCGAAGATGGCGTCGGCACCGATCTTGGTCTTTCCAGACTGGAGTAAGGAATTCCATGTCCATGTTGATGCTTCATTGGTTTCTTTAGGGGTTGTATTAGCTCAACCAGGAGCAGGAGACATTGATCATCCCATTTCTTTTACCAGTCGGAAGCTGTCTTCTGCAGAACACAACTACACTACCACCGAACACGAAGGTCTGGCCATGGTTTATGCGCTACAGGAATTCAGGCATTATTTGTTGGGTGGCCACTTTAAAATGTTCACTGATCATTCTGCATTGAAATACTTAGTCAATAAGCCTGTGTTGGGGGGGAAGATCTGTCGGTGGCTATTGTTGTTTCAGGAGTTTGATTTTGAGGTTGTTGTGAAGCCGGGGCGGTTGAATGCTAGACCAGATCATTTGTCACAGATTGATACAGGGGAGGAACCGACTAATATCGACGATGGGTTGCTGGATGCCCAACTATTTCATGTTTCCATTGCTGATCACTACTTCGATGAAATCCTTCAGTTTCTGGTGACCGACACCGCACTCGATGACTTTAACACTACTCAGAAGAAGCAATTAGTCGTCAAGGCTACTGACTTTTAACTGATCGCGAGAGAGTTGTATAAATTGGGTGCCGATGAGATATTGCGCATATGTGTCTTACCGCATGAGTAGGCGTAGATATTGGCTGGGGCACCTGGTGGAGTTGCGGGAGGACATTATGACGGTCGGGCGACTGCTAGGAAAATACTGCGTGTAGGTCTTTGGTGGCCTACATTACATAACGATGCGGTAGACTATGCGCGATCTTGTGATGTTTGTCAACGAACTGGCAAGCCGTCCAGATGAGACGAGATGCCGCTGCTACCTCAGGTAACATTACAACCATTTGAGAAATGGGTTGTGGATTTTGTGGGGCCGATCAATCCACCAGGGAAATGTATGGGTGCACGATACATCATTAAGTAACAGAGTATTTGACCCGATGGGCTGAGGTAGCACCTGTAGTTGATTTCTCCACCGCAACAACTGCTCGATTTTTGTTTGATCACATTATCACTCGTTTCGGCTGCCCCAAGATATTGCCGAGTGATCAAGACAACCACTTTCTTAATCGCACTATCAGCGCATTAACGGAGGAATTCCAGATACAGCATAAGAAGAGTACACCCTATCACCCACAGGAAAATGGAATGGTGGAGGCTTTTAACAAGGTATTGAAGCATGTGTTGACAAAGGTGTGCAATGCAAACTGCGATGTCTAGGATTTGAAAGTTCCAACGGTATTATGGGCCTATCGCACTACATGTAAACGACTGATTGGTAAGACGCCTTTCAAGCTGGTATATGGGAAGGAAGCAATTATGTCGATGGAGTATATTGTCCCAAGTCTACGCATCGTGGCTATTACAGGTATGGACGATGTTGCAGCATTAGAGGATCATCTAGTGCAATTGGTACAGTTGGAAGAAGATCAATTTATCACTGGATTTCATCAAGGGGTGGAGAAGGATAGACAGAAGGCATGGCATGATCACCACATCAAAAATAAACAGTTTCAACAAGGTGACTTAGTGTTATTATACGACAGTAAGTTTATGAAACATCCAGGAAAGTTGCAGATGCATTGGCTGGGTCCCTACCGCATCACTAGTATTACTTCAGGAAGAGCGGTTCAGTTGTAGCGATTGGATGGGGGGATGCTCCCCAAGCTAGTAAATGGTCACAGGTTGAAACCCTATTGCACGGGCATGGAGTCGTGCGATGTCTGAGTTGCATTGGTGTAAAAAAAAATTAAAAAAAATGATGATGATTGTTGCGGGTTGCTTGGTGGCAGAAGGCGCACCAGCAGAAGAAGGTATGCGACAGCAAGGAGGCTTGTACCGCAAGTTTGGAACAGTCAGTGATATATATGGCAGCATGGCAGCACGGTTAGATCAGTAATAAATGCCAAAAGTGGAGATAGTTAATTAATGGCGCATTTGAATCATGGGAATTAAATGGCTGATACGGCCGAGGGGAGGACAAGATTGCCGGCGGATTTCCCTCATTAATACAAGGATTTGGTTGAGTTAAAGCATGATTTAGTCATGATTACAGCCGGTTTGGATCGATGTTATAAGCAGGGTTTAGCATCGAGCCGAAGACACCGAGAAATTAGCAAGCCGTGTTGTTGTGTAGCGCTGTCGTGATTTTAGTCAGTTACTGTTAGGTATATTACGATGAGTGGTGAGGTATGCCAGGAGAATTGGAGATAGTGGACATTAGCAGTGAAGTAGAGTCTCCATTTGTTTCGGTTACTGTAGAACAAGAAGGTGCATCCTCAGACAATATTGATCTTGGAGCTGAGGTCACCAACATGTCGGTGGGCACATCAACTGTTGCTAAGAAGCACCGAGGAGGTCAGCCTTCTGAATCCCCGAAGAGTAATAGGTTACTTCGATCTGCGATGGCTGGTGGAGTTACGGAGCAGGTGGGACAGACCAGTTGCCCTGCAACTACATCTGCCCAATGGCTGGGCCATTCAGCTGGTAATATTCTTGGGTACATCCCTCCTGTTCGTCCGGATGCCACCCCGCGTAAGATGACCCCGAAGCCAAAATTCAGTGTGAAGATGCCCACACTCCCGGCAGGCTTGGAGTGCTCGGTGGATATTGGGTCGGAGCTGATGTGCTTGCACTACGACGACCATGACATGGTGGCCCACCCATAAATTGACTCCGCACCATATGTAAAAGAGACACGCCATTTACCGGAACTAGTGATACATGACTGGGCGCTCAGATTGCGGGAGGCCGGCCTGTTAGGGTTAATTACTGGTGGGAAACTGATGTTGCAGGCAAGTGAAGCACTCCCAACAGTACAACAGTATCGACAATAGGTCATGGATAAGCTTGTCGATCACCCATCGACCAAAGATGTGGTCACTAGTCAGGCAGCAGCTCAGGAGGCTCAGGAGCTGGTGAGGAACGTCGAACAGCCGTATGCAGACTTCAAGGCAAGGACCGTGACATGTACTCTGTCCAGCAGTTGACGTGGCTCGAGGGTGAGCCACAAGATTGTGTTGGGGGCCTGTTGGCAGACAGTTTGATGAGGAAAGATCATAGTACTACTAATGCTGCGACATGGTAGATGAGGGCGCGAAAGGAGTATTTTGTGCCAAAGTATACCGTAGTTGGCGGGTTTTGGGTCACTTGGACCATGTATTTTGTAATATTGAGTCAATTATACCGCAGTTGGCGGGTTTTGGGTCATGTATTTTGTAATATCGAGTCAATTGTACCGCGGTATGCGGGTTTTTGGGTCATTAGACCAAGTCAGTCAGTCGATTGTCCATAGTGTCGGTTAGGAAATTGGACAAGTATTAGCCTATAAATAGATGAGAATTGTAAGTGTTAGAGGAAAGAAGCAGATGGATGAAAAGATAAGAAATAGAGCTCTATACGGAGATTGACAGAAAGATAATGCGGGGAGTTGCGCAGAGATTTATGTACTACTTTTGGTTTGCCACAGTAATATAAGGATGATGATTTGGTGCAATCTGTGTGTAATGTTGCTCGATACTTATGTTATTGCCTTTTCTTAATTCCATTATCTGTTTTTGTCGCTATGCTGCAATAATATGTTATAGATATCTGTCTACTGTAATGTTGTGATTAAAGTAATGTGCGAACTCTGTCTAATGTTGTGATTAAAGTGATGTGCTATAACTTCATGATGAATATTTAGAATTGCTGTTGGTATCATACTGCCGCAACTCGCCTCCTCCCTCGACGAAAACATGGTTTCGTCTATTCTTCCTGGACGCCTCGGGTGAGACCTCATCTGCTCTGCAGGTGTTGCTGGGTGGGCTCAAACCTGCCCAGGCCGGTGCCCAGGGAGACTGTGGTATGTGTCGACAGTTGGTGGACCCCTGTCGACTGTGAGGTCATGATTTGGTCAACAGTGGGCGAGGTAAATGTGCCCCCTTTTATTGTCGGTGGAGCCCGTGTTATATTAACAAGAGTGTTAAGAAAATTTCTTTGCTCCGACAAAGTGGGACATAGGTTGGTTGCATGGCCTTGATACTCACAAAGGGAACATGGTGGCATGACTCTTTGACTGGGAATATTGATCATAAGTGGGGATTTCAATCATTGTTGGTTTATTCCCTTTGATTTAGGCTTAGCAGCATATGACAAGTCGGTTGTGGGGTTCGGTAAGAGGGGACATTTCAACTTTGGTTGCTTGGTGCCGCCATTGGTGGTCTTTGTGACGACCAGTTGTGATATAGTCGCGGATATCATAGGTGGAGTTGTTGTAACTGAGGGTGTTATGGGCCTTGTGGGTGTGGCAGTTGAAACAGGGAAAAAATCATAATGAGCGATTGGTTTGGAAGCCATTTCTGGGTAAGGTGGTGTAAGGTACCATACTGGAATACCCAAAGTGAGCCTAGGTAGAGTTAAATTAGCCATAACAGGTGTCCCTTGATCACCTGTGGGAGGGTACAATAATGTGATCTGGAAGATTGGTGGAACCGATGGACTCAACATTTGTTCAATGCCATGAATCAGTGGCGGTGTTGATGATGGTGTTGAGGTTGAGGAAGCCCCATTTTCGGTGGTGAAAATTGTGCACATTAGGCCATCAATTGATGTGGGGATTTTAGGTGGTGGTCAAAAATATGCTCCTAACAAATTGGAGTCCTTATACATGCCAGGGGAAATGTCAACATACGGTTTATCCATGTCGACGATAATTGGTAGGACATTGTCAGGATTGCTTGTGGTGTTGGGATCATAGTAGTTTAGTTGGTAGAGGGAGAAAACCTTCTCATTTAAGGGAAACATCATGATACAGAAGAATAAGGAGGCGACTGCCTTCATGGCATACATGTAACTCATCCCAAGAGGATGTTGTAGTCAAGTCTGGCATCAACTACCTCAATATCAATCATAACCGTATTTCCCCCCATCTCGATGGGGACATTTTGGTACAATCCTCTTGGTTGGGATGGTGTCTCATCATATGCATGAAGAGTGATAGACGAGGGGGCCAGCTCTAGTGACCGTAAACATTTCAATACTTTCGAGGGAATCATGCAAGTGGATGCTCCTTCAACAATGATGCAATGATGAATCATAATGTTATTTACTGTGACTGGGAAATGAAATGCAATTGATGAGGGTAGTCGCAGTTCACCTTTGTCAAGGTCAAAGGTCATGAGATGCGCATTGGAAGGATTGGCAGTGCCAAGTGCATTGAGTAATTATTTTCATTGAGTTGGTCATGAATGTAGCACTTATAACATGGACATGACTGCAGGCGATTGATACAAGTCATCCACAATACTATAATTGTGGGCAGCTCTCATGTGAGGGTTATTAGGGGTATGTTGAAGTGGAACCTTGGGAATCTGCGGGATTTGTTCGGTACTTGGGGGCATGGTATTTGCAAAGGGCCCCTAGAGGGGATAGGGATGTATTCCTCTTGGGGAGCTTCAAGCGTACAATTACCTTTGGCTCAAGTTTGAATATTTACATCCAATGTGTAGATATTTCGAAAAGAGCCATTACCGAAGGGGTGAGGATATTTCTATTGTGTAGCTATCCTTTGGTTTGCAAAGGGTTTTTGTAATAAAATGGTTTGGGGTTGGGTAGGTTTAGCATCCCGAGGGGGGCTTGTCACTGTCTTCTTCTGGGCTTCCACTAACTGTTGGAAGTCGGGGATAAGAGGGAAATTATGAGTGTAATGATCATATTCACCACAAATGGAGCAACAGTAATTGGTCCTCAGATTAGCGTTCTCTCCTTGTTTTGGGGGATTATTAACCCCCGTGTTTTGATTCCCCATATTATGGTTTTGCTAAGGAGAGGGGTTTCCCCCTTGCCCCAACTGTTGGTTTTGCTTGTTCTTCCCTTTCTTCTTCCCCTAAGTCTGATGGCTTTGGGGATTTGTGGTATTCAACTGCTCAAACTATTGAGCTTGTTGAGCATACGAATGTTGCTCCAGGTTCACCCCCTTGTGAGGTGTGGGTTGCTGACTAGTCAGCATGGGAATGAGTAATAAGGTCTATATCTCAGGGGTTGTATAAATGTGGTTTGTACTCCATAATATGTGGACATAGGAGTGGCTTGGGCCATTCGTGGTATAGGAACCGTTTTGGTTTGGGTAAGTATAACTATAGGGTCCATATTATAACTGACCAATTGATGGGGTTGGTACCCGTGTAGGGGGTACTGACGCAGGGGGCATGGATGGGTATTGGAGAGCCATGCTAAATGGCATCGAAGTGGTAGAAGTAACCTTTCCTAAGTGGGAAATGGACCCAATAATCCCATCTTCCGAATGTGACAAGATGACAGGTGTAGGATCTAATGACTGATGCCAAGGGGCATCAGGAATTAGGATGGTGTAAAGGTAGATAGATTGTACATATATTTGATCGAAATGTTGGGATTTCAAAACTGCCTCTTCCTCACTTTGCGGCATGGAGGTGGTGAAATATTTAGCTATGGTGGGTTTCATATATTTGATTAACCAATCTAAAAAAAATGGTAGTTATATTTCGATTTTACATAATGTTCGACGCCTACACCACTCATGGATGTGGTCCACGATGTGGGTGGATTTATTTTGTTGAATTAGAAGTTGGAAGTAGGTGAGAAATGTGATGGCCAATGTCGCAAAGGTGGCATGGGTCACTCTCGGTAGGTTTACATACCATTTGGCTTCCAGTCCAGTGAGGGTACATTGAAAGAGGCGAATCCTCAAACGATCATCCACTATGTTGTTATAAGAACACCATAAGTGGAAAGATATGACATGGTTGTCAGGATCATCCCCTTGATTTCCTTCGAATTAGGGAATGACAGAGGGATGTTTACATGGCATAGCTGGCCATGTTGGATCATGTGCAATTGGGTCATTAATTATTTTGGCATAATCAGGGAGATTTAAACTAGCCATAAAAGGTAGGGTAAGGGGATTTGGTCCTTCCATTGTGTGTTGGGTATGGTTTCCGCATTGGGGAGACCTAGGGGGTGTTGAAAACAAAGAGTGACCTCCTACGAGAGAGGAGGGATCAAATGGGTCCAGAGGATCTCTAAGAGGAGAATCCAAAGGGGTGCCTCTTCTGGTGGTGGAGGAGGTGGAGGGATTCTCACTTTATCCGAGAGGAGAGAATGTATTAAGAAAAGATAGGCCTTGCCCAGAAGATCCTATACAAGTGGCTTGGGATTGGCCCTAGCTATAGTACCTTCTGCATGATCCACAAAGAGAAGGTGTAAAAATACCCCTTGAGAGAGGGGAGAGGCCTTGCAGTCTTCGAGACTTCCTTAGGGGGTTGTTTTGTTCCTCAATGGTGAAGGATTTGTGTCAAATGAGAGTGATGGCGGAATTAAACACAATTGAACAAATGCAAAAATATGCCAACCAAAACAGATGCAAATATGGTGCAATAATTGTCTGATATGTGCAAAAGTCGGTTTCTAGTGCAAGTGTTCCCACATGTAGGTTCTTTTTAATTACAAGTTAATGAAATTGTATTTAGAAATAAAATAAATGTAAATTCCCTAAAAATACCTAACGTCCTTCCTCTCAAATGTAATTGGGCCTCCGAAAGTACAACTGATGGTTATGATGGTATCCATGCACTAATTGACTAGTGGAAGTAACAAAGAGCTATTTATACTGACAATGGGGCCAATGTTCCAATAAAGATGACTTGGAAACACATACCATTGGAAATAGCTAACTTCAGGAGTCAATTACACCCACAATTGCTCCTTGGTGATGTGCTAAGTTTGGCCAATAAGCTACCTTATGTCAAGTGTGGATTTGTGGTTCAACCTGCACGGTATAGTGTTGTCTCCATACAACGAGTTGAGTGACTCATAGGGGAGAGAAGGGAATCTATACCTTAGCTTTTACCTCCTTGGTCATGGCTCACTTCTAATTCGGGTTTTCTTTGAAAACTTGCTTATATCAGGATTTTGAAAGCACCCTATAAGTCAGCAATGCTATGTTTCAAAATATCTCTAATGAAACTAGATTAGTGGGCATTAATAGATTCATATCCCAATCATTCCTACCTAACTAAAATGTTATTTTGTAACCTCCTATGGAGGATTTTAGTTGGTTGGAAAATTACAAAGTTGATTTTAAGGGGTGTGAATTTCACTTAGGGAGTGTAAGAGAGGTATTTCACAATTCCTACCTTTTTTATTCACCAAGCTCACAAGAAGTGCAAGCTAAAGAGCATACTTGGATTGGAAGAGTCTATAGGTCTCTTAGTGTGTGCTAGTAGTGCAGACACATGTGATGAAAGAAAATCAATTGCGACAAATTAACTAGAAGAGTATATAATGCAAATGCAAAAGCAGATGTACTTTTGACTCTAAAAGATGCTCAAGGTGCTTTGCAAATCAAAATGCTAACTAATTAAAAAGTGTGCAATGGAGATATTTCACACTTCTCACCGTTTCTTGATTCACCAAGCTCAAAAGAAGTGCGATATGAAGAGCATACTAAGGGAGAAAAGAGTCTTTAGGTCCTTGTGTGCAAAAAGTGGATTCTACACTAGCTTTAATCCTAAAAACAAGTCAATTGTGCTTAAACAAGAGAGGTCTTGAATACTAGTGACAACAAAGAGGCCCGTTGAAAGCCTCAATGTTGGTTACCTAGTTAAGTTTCGAGAGATATGAACTCTTTACTCCCTAATCTTGGTCTAGGTGAACTAATTACTAAAAGAAGTAATTATTGTAAATTAACTTAATTTAAGTTCATTAGTGAGCAGCAATGGGGATACAAGATTGTAGTATGTAGATAAAAAGAAAATCAAAAGTCTGTAGTGTGTCCAAACAATAATCTGCCACATGGTAGGACTGCAAAATAAAAAAAATGACACGATATAGCATGGGTAGAACATTGACTAGGTGCGTGGGTAAAACAATGGTAGGTCACGCAGATCGTGAACTAATTACCTGCATGGGTAGTGTGACTGTTGAAGGCATTTCTGTGTGTGTAGCATGACCACGAGGATGAGATCCGCACTACTGTGTAAAAATTAATTGTGGCCAACAAGGGGGGGGGATTTCAGAGAAAGAGGTGGTAGACCTAATCTCCTGCAAATGATAAACACCCATAATTAGTCACTCAACATAAAACAACCTAGTTTAAAAGAAATAAACAAAAATAAGAGTCTCAATTAGAATTGATGTGGAAAAAATTGCACAAGTGTGCACTCATCCACTTAGTAAGGGGCTAGCCCTTGTAGGCTCTAGCAAGGCCTCAGTCCTTGAATCCCCTATGTGGTTTGGTTAGTTTTCCTCCAAGTTATCATGCAATAGATTGTTAGTGGAATTCACATAAAAAAATGAAACTTAAATAAAATATAAAATAAAAGAGATGGGGGGAGAATGCAAACTCCAACAACAATCCAAGGTATGCCTAACCACTTTGTATTTCCCAATGGTCAACCTGTACAACACCTAGGAGCTGTGCAATTCAAGGGAATCCAAAAAGTACCCCTTAGGGAGGCCTTTTTTGCACAAACTATATACTAAGTGAATGGTAGAACAATGGAGAGGAACTTTTTCCCCTTTAAGGAAGGTGGCAAGGGCATTTGGGAATGCTTACAAAGGTAGGAAGAGGTGGGATATGAGGAAGCTCCATCACAAATCGAGTAGCATAACCTTTCTCTTGATTTTTGCCTACAAAATGCATGCCAATGGATTCCTTATATAGGCAAAGAGGTGGCCAACAAACATCTAAATCCAAATGTGAACTCATGTCCTCCATGGACTAGTTCCAAGGTACACCAAGGGGGATATTTAATGCCACCAAGTGTGCGAGGAGCCTAATTTGGATCCTTGGAGGTGATACAGCCTTCAATGTGCCATGGGAAGTAGGTGGTCCCTCCATTTTGGTAGTAGTGTGACTATTGATGGAATAGCCACGCGAGTATCACGTGGGCACTAAACTGATAACATGCATTAAGCGCGGGTTAATAATGATTCAGTCGCGCCACCTCTTGTTTTTACTGATCTTAAGCATTTCAGACTCATGCTATATTTTGGATGTGTTGAGGATTCATTTGTTGAATTGCATTCTTTATGATGATGACACCTTACTACAAGAATCATCAAAATGTCGCATGTGTGTGAAATTTAGGCGTTAACAAAAATTTTCAGATCTACAGCAAATAACTCAAGTTTTCTCAAATCTAATGAAATGGGTTTATTTTTATGCAGAAAACCAAATTTGAATGGAAGGAAAGGGATCATGAGGCTCGTGATTCCAATGCACTTCAAGATGATGAATCTTTGGAAGTGTTGAAAATTTGTGGGCTTTTGAAATTATTTATGATCCAAGGCATGAGACAACAGGTGCCTCTACTTGAGAGTTTGGTATCAATGTGGGACACTTATGGATAGTTTTTCAAGGTGGGAGATGACATATTAACCATTGCAGTGGAGGATATATACTTTCTTACAGAATTCTCAAGGAGAGGAGCACCTATATCACTTGTAGGGCCATGGGTTGGTAGTGAGACAACTGCTGATTTCTCATGAATTATTACCAACCAGGGACACGAAAGTCAAGTAGTAAAATCCCCATAAAGGATTTGGTAAGTCTCCCACTTCGAAACATTTTGTTCACTGTCACATGGGTTGCAGGAAGTACGGACCCACATTTTTCCTCTAAAATACAAATGCAATAAGCATATGAATGTACCAATTTTACCATCTTCAACTGGTGCGAAGGGTTGCTGACAAACCTTAAGGATCAACTGACAAAATGCAGAGAAAGTAGACAATTTTTTTTTTTATGGCTCCATTTTGGTGTCATTCTTCCTAGAGAGGATCCTAGTGATGAGACCTTGAGAGGATATCCCACCCTTAACACCATCCGAACCACGGATGAAGTGGTGGACAAATCTTATGGCACGTTTGGGTGGATGACCTCAAGTGTTTTCATTTGGTATTGGATTTTTCAAATGGTGGGAGCAATAGATCGTAGTGATCGACAACTACCCATATGTGGGTATGGAATTATGGGAGGATGAATATATGGTTCTTCCCGAGGGGGAGATGTGTGGAGATATCAGTAAGAGGAATGAATGTATTTTGAAAAGTTTTTGAATATTTCAATTTTTTTTTTGAAATATTATAATTTTTTTGTGGTAGATGCAAGATCACTAACAACTTGGTGTTTTGATGACATAGATGAGGGACCGGTTCGGCCAGCAGGGATGTCACCTCTAATCAGGCGTGGAGGATACACGATAGCTACAGTTAGTGACACGCGATATAATGAGCACCGAATCCAAATGGTGCAAAGGAACTTGGAGGGTTTGACCATGGGGATGCCCCCCATCTGCATAGATGACATTCCAAATAATATGTAGCATCACATGGTTGGAGTTAGTTCCTTTGGGGATTTACTGCGTCATGTAGCACGAGCAACAGTGTGTTACCATGAGCATTGTGCTCCTAGAGAGTAGGACATATAATGTATCCAAATTTTGTTGTAGATAGATATGTATTTGGATATTATTGTGTCATATGTAGGCTTATGAATCCCACTTTGGATACTTGCACCTATTTTGGATGTAACCGCACTCTTTGATATATATATATATATATGTTTATTATGGTTTCAAGTGTGAATATGAATGTTATATATATATATATATATATATAACTATGTTTATTATGGTTTCAAGTGTGAATATGAATGTGATGGATGCTCCTAATGTGACTATGTACATGAATATTAAATATGCTTAATGAGATAGATGCCAATCTAACACATAATTAGCCAACGAATCAGCCAGAGTGTTAGAGTATATTGGAATATGTTAATAGGTAATGTAATCAAATGAATCCTCCAAAAGACGCACACGTAGATATTTTTGAAAAAGAAAAGGATTGCAAATGGCATAGTGACCATTTAATTGCGTGACAACTAACCGTGAATCCAAATTGACCACTAGGTTGCGAATACCCAAAGTAGAGGCATGGGATAAGAGCTCAATGACAATGCTATATTCATCAACGATAATGGTATTACACAAAAGTATATAATGTCTAAATCATTGGAAAAGATGAATAACTACCAATGCGAGTTTATCCACATGTGAATAATGAAGTTCAACACAAACAAGGAGGCTTTTACTTAGATAATAAATCACGTGATCTTGGCGTAAATCATCTTTTTGGAACAAAACCGTTCCAAAGGTGAATTGGGAGGCTACAAGGTAAATCATGAAATAACGCTCATATTCAAGAGGAATCAAAAGAGGGCCATACGCAATATCCTTTTTCAAATCATCAAAAGAACATTGAGCTTTGATCATCCCAAACAAATGGGACCCCCTTTTTGAGTAAATGCATGAAACCCTTGGTGATCTCGGCATAGTTAGCAATGAAACATTGCAAGAAGTTTGAATTCCCTTGCAAACTTTGGATTTGAGCCACATTTTGAGGGGGAGGTAAATTGAGGATAGCCTCAACCTTCAAGGGATCGCCTCAAGTCTTGTGCTTGGAAATGATGAATACTAGTAAGCCCCCACATTCCACACAAAAAATTGACTTATGTGGGTTCAAGCAGACATTGTAATACCAACAACGTAGAAATATCTCATGCAGGTGCATTGGATGATCAATCCATTTACAAGAGTGAGCAGGAAGGTCGTCGAGATAAGCTTGGACAATATGCTTGATGTCTTGGAAATCCTAAGCCATAGCTCACTGGAAGGTGGCCCCAACATTCTTAAGTCCAAAAGATAAATTGCGATAGGCGAAGGAGCCCCATGGACAGATGAAGGATATTTTATGTTGGTCAGAGGGTTTAATATCTATTTGATTGTAGCCAGATAAACCATCCATAAAAGAGAAGATCTCACAACTGGCACAATCATTTATAATCTAATCAATGAAAGGGGTAGGGTAGTTGTATTTTGGACAAGCTGCATTAATATCCCTATAATAAACACACACATGAATGGTTCCCTACTTATTGGTAACTGGGACAGGGTTAGATACCCATTCAGTCAAAGGAACAAGATAAATAAATCCAACACTAAGCAAATTTTGAACCTCTCCTTTGATAGCGGCATATATCTGAGGGTGAATTGGACAAAGTTTCTACCGAACGGGATTAGCGCTAGGATAATTATTAATTTCATGTTCGACAATACAAGGGTCAGTACTAGGAATTTCTTCATAATACCAAGAAAAAGCATTGTAGAATTCTTTAAATAGGGTTGTATAAACGACAATTTCTAAAGGAGAACATTCGACACCTAAGTTAATATTTTCCATGATAACCAAATTCATTGAGATGCCTAAAAGAATGGTTTATGAAATGTTCCCCAAGTTACCTTTAGATAATATCTCATGAGGAAATTTAGGTGAAGAGGAACAAAAGATGTCGACAGTGGATACCAGGTTTTGAAAAATTTTCCCCATCCTTTCCAAATCTAGAAGGAAAGAAGAACGATGATGCATATCCTCCCAAGGCTTGTCACACGAAGCCATGAATTGCATAATTTCCTTGTTGGAAGGTAAAACATCTGACAGAAAGTCATGTGAAGGAGATGGGGAGTTATCCCAAGAAGGCACAAGATAAGGATCGAGATCAACAACTGAGCGATGATCATGAGGTGGGTCAATGGGATTGGAATAAATAACTCGGTAAGCATTTTCAACCACTGACAAAGGAATAGAATTTCCCATGGAGTTTACTTCCGTAACATTAGTTATCACCCAACGATAAGAAGAATCAAGGGCATGGTTAAAAATGGAAGAGATCATACAAATGGGAGCTTCTTGATTTGAGGGGTTAAGTGCTGGAAAAGGGAAAGTACCCATCAATGAGGAATCTTTAAACAATCCAACACCCACATTTTAAACAGTATTCATGGAATTGCTTACGAAGGGAACATTATCACTAGGAGTGAGTCGTAATTCATGCATGCAACAAGAAATTTGGTCTATAGTGATGATATTCTCTTGATGGGGGAAGCAAAGAATTCGAAAGACTGATGAGAATACCTCCTTCATGGCATAAAACAAATTGCACCCCATAAAAAAATATAATCAAGAGGCGCATCAACAACTTCAACATCTACCGTGGCAATTTCCCCCCTAGCTCAATTGGTAATTCAATTATGATTCCATGAGCTATGAAAATATGACCATAAAATGCCTTCAAATAAGTGGAGGATTGGACAAGCTTTGGAGATCCTATCACATGCCAACATGAAATGGACATAACACAAGTAGAGGATCCTTCATCAATAACAGTATGAAATATGTTTTTCCCACGTATGACTACTTGTATTTGAAATGAAATCTGGTGGGAGAGACTTGGTTGGCTATGTTCAATGTAAAAAACAACGAAACTTTATTATGTGGGGTCTATCCATCCATTCTCCGACAACAGTGATTTACGTTGCGTAGGACAAATTTGCAACACTTCAAGAGTAGACATGGTGCAAGGGGTTTGAGCTAAATCCTCAACAATAATTTAATGTTGAGCAACTCAAGCATTGGGATTATGTGTTGCTTGATGAATTACCCCCTTAGGAGGGATAATGGTTGTGCCAAGAGTGGGATTCTCAATTTGAAGAGGGCCATTTGGTTGGGATGGAGAATTTGAGTCCTTTTCAAGAGAATTGGTCTCAGGTTTCTCATAAGTGTGGTTTCGAGTGGTAAGGGAAATCAATTCCTCTAATAAAAATCATTCGATGGTCCATTCCCTTGGGGAGGATGATCTCCATTGCCCCTTTGCGGAGGTGGAATATTTGTAGCAACCATTTGTTGGTGTCGCTATTGATAGAAAGTATGAGTTAACACGACATGGGGTGGGGTGGAGTCTTTGTGAGTAATGAACTCATTGACCTCTTTTAAACGTGGACATTGGTGAGTCATATGATCTCCCCCAAAAATATCACACAAAATTTTTAGTTTCCTTTCCTTCTTGTTTCCCCCAACATTAGGGGGTGGTGTTTAGTGTGTTCTAGACTCATTGGAATGGTTTTTGGCCTTATTTTTCTTCTTTTTTCCTCTAGATTGTTGAGATTTCTACGGTTGCGATTGTACCATGTTGACCTCAGAGGTTTGAGTTGAAACATTAGGTGGTTTGGTAGTAGACGCAGTTGAAGTGGTTGGATTGGAAATGGAAAGATGTTTAAATTTCCCACTTAATTGGTTCACTAAAATGACATAGACAGAACCAACCACACCATCGACAAGTGGTCCAGGTGTAGGTTGAGATGGGTTAGTTCATGACGGTTGAGGATCATGCGATATAATGTCATATAAAGTGCATGATTGTGAATATATCAAATCCAAATGTTGGGCATGATGGATAGGTTGCTCTTGATTTATAGCCCCATCCATAGAAACATCACAAGCAATGGGAGGTAACAATGACTTCGTAAACCAATATGTTAATAATTGATCAGGAATGGTGGCTTTTACAAGCCTCTTCCTTCGTCTCGATTCATGAATATGGTCAGAAATATGGGTGGCATTGTTTTGACGCAAATATGTTAAAAGATTTGTTCATGTTTCATAGCAGATAGGTAATTTGAAGTGGGTTAGAAATTCCATTGTTAATGCATTAAATCTAGAATAGGAGGAAGTTGGCAATTTGATGTAGCATTTGGATGCACTGCCAGTTAGGGTCCAAGGGAAAATATTTAATTTAACATTTTCATCCAACATAGAGTTGGAGATGCACCAAAAATGATAGTTGGTAACACGAGTGGATCAGTATTCTCCCGTTTTACCGTCAAATTTGGGTATGTCTGCAGGGATCTTGTGTGGAATAAGTGGCCATAAGGGGTTGTGCAAAATAGGGTCATTGGTTAACCTCCATAAATATGGAAAATATAAAGTAGATAAAAAGGGTAGGTACGTGTTTGAAAATGGATTTTGTTTCAAAGTTAATTGTGCATTGAGACCCATTGGACCGTATGGTCCCCCCATATATTGGCTTTTAGAAGCATACAAACTTGGGAAAGCATGACTTTCCTCGGGAAATTAATTCCCCCCATAAGAAGGATTATCCCTAGTGAACTGGTTAGACCCATAAGGTTGATTTACCCACTAAAGGCATTGTTCCCATAAGTACCCCAAGGTGAATGACTACCACTAGGATAGGGAACTCCTCCAACATAGGTGTTTCCACCAGGAAAAGGGAATCCACCTGGAACATTATTGCTCCCAATGGATGGGAAACTACCTAAAACATTACCACTTGTTTGGGAGGGTAAACTACAAGACATAGGCGTGCTTCTAGTAAAGGGGATATTACTAGGAACATTTCACCCTCCCATGTGTTGGGTACTTCTAAAAGGTTTCCCCCCTTGAGAGGGAGGTGAGTTGGTTTCCCCCATAGATGTCTTCCAACCAAAAGGAAATACATCATTTGGAATGATAGAGATTCTTGTTGACACACCAATGGTGGTTTTGGAACTACCACCAATAGTAAACGTAAGGAAGCCCCCCACCCCCAAAAAAGTAAAATTTGAGGATACTTGAGGTGATGGTCCACTAAATACTAGAGTAATGGATTGACCAATGGGTGAAACAATAGGTATGGTTAATGTTCCCAAAAGGAAAAGTAATTTTGTTGGGTGCCGTAGATGGAGCATTTACCCCACTAGTAGATGGCTGTGGAGAATTAACAGAAGTTCCTCCTCCACTACTGAGTGAAGATGTGATGGTTTGTTCCATAATTGAAGATAACGTGGTCCTAGAAATCATATGACTAAACATTGAAAAGGGATAACCAGGTAAAGTTTGAACTTGCTCAAGTACGAGACTGGAAGGATCAGCCAAAGGTGGGTTAAAGTGTTGAATAACACTCTCATCCAAAACTTCAATGTCAAAATGGGTGGTATGAACCGAATCAATTCCAAAATTTGTAGTGTCTCTTACGCCTTCTAAAGAGGTGAATGGCCTTCGAATAAACGAAGGTTCCTCCTCGATAGGAGAGAGGCCCTAATATGTCGAGATTGATGAATTGATAGATTGGCCATGATGAATAATTGAAATTTATAAACCAAAAATAACAATCCTAAGTCCAACTACAAGAGGAAACACATCATACCCCTATCAAAATCTAGGCTACCAACAGGAAAACCAATTGGTTCAAAGGACTCTTCTGAAGGTGGGTCTCAATTTACCAGCAAAGAGGCAAGAAACAATTACGATAACCCCTCGTACTCTGTCAAATCCAAGGTCCAAGTTCTCTCGGGGAACCCCTCAAGGTAGAGAAAGAAGATGATATATCGTCTATCTCAAGTACCACAAGCACTTCCCACTTGTAGTCACCTATGTAGATAACTAGGAAAATAAACTAAGGTTACCACTTCACATAAGGATGACCAAGAGGAATAGTCATAAGTCAAGTTCAGACATGTGGGTAGGGAATGTGCGACATATGTTGAAGACCCAAATCCTGGCCAGGACGTGTCACCCCAAGGACTTCCAACTAACCAATCCAAAATAAACATAAGAACCCACTAAGCACACCAAGAGGGGATATATCTCAAATGCACCTAGCTTGACTCATGTGTTGGATGAGATTTCCCGGAAAGTGTCTCTTGTTACTAATGGATTTTCACTCTTTAGTGACTCTAGTTGCTTTATATGGCCTTGACTCAGTGTCCTCTCCAATCCTATTCCAAGTCCCTACACCCTAAGCTAATGTTGGTTTGCTAGACCAAAAAGAAAAATGTCTAGTATATTTTCATTAAGTGCTTTCTTTTATGGTTATTGATTATTCAATAAGGTATATGGAGTGAGACTTGGTGATGTGAAAGACTCTAGACCCAAAAGATAGAAAATATGCAAGAATGATAATGCACTTCATTTCAATTCGATAAATTCTATCTATGGGAGGGAAGATATTTGTTTTCCTTTTCAATCAATCCAAAAGATCCCAAAAATAATATGCAGACACTCCAAAAGCAAGTATGATCACAAATATTCCTTCTATGCAATCAAATAAAAAACAAGCACACTAAAGAAGAAGCTATGTGCATGTAAATGTAAAATCCTTTTGTTTTTCCTTTTTTGTTATAATTATGAGAAAAGATAACAACAAGAATATGGATGCAATACACAGCTTTAGGTATTCAAACTCAACAAGACAAAATAGTGATCAATAGGAAAACTAGAGACCTCCGAAACGCATTACAACTATTGCGGAGAATTATCTCTTACGAACAAGTGAGACCTCCCTTGGATCATTTCCCTTTATCCAAGATAAACAAGAGGGTAGAACAATGTACTTTCAATCCCTAGATCCAATATTCTATATCCTAGATCTAAAAATTCATTCACATGCACACTATGAGAAGAATAGGAAGAAGGAGGACATACCTTGGCTTATCAAGAATCCTTTGGTGCAGATCCAATCTAGTTGCTAGAGATCAGATAGAATTTGCTCCATCTCCACTTGCTATCTACTACACACAAAGAAGAAACCAAATACCTTTCCTAAAAACCTTTGGAAATATGGAATATGACATGTAAATGAACATAAAATTGTATATCTAAGCAATATACAATTGGATCTAATATGATCTACTCAATCAAGATCAGATCTTGTAATACCCCATTTTGACCCTTAGGATATATTAGCTTTTAATGTAAATATTGTATACATGTGATGTATGTTTTCCTAGCGTGGAGCTCAAGGCCAAGGCCCTGCTAGTGGAAGCTCGAATTTTATTTAAAGGAAAGTATTAGAAATTATGTTTCCCATGTGCTATTTAGCCATGGAACATTGTAAAAATGATGTAAATAAACATCATGCAATAAAATACCAAAACTGGCTATGGAGGCAATGAATGAGAAGGGGCCATGTGTATCCACTAGGGAGTGTTGAGGGGGTTGTGGGATTGAACCATAGGCTGCCATATGTCACCTTGAGAACCCATTTGACTTCCCTTGCTGACATTTAATTTTGTTGTAAGGAAGTGGTTGAAGAAAACAGTCCATGGCTTCAATGGAGCATGGGCAGCCTAGAAATTCGTATGGCAGGGTATGGGATCTGTTTTGATTGACCCACAAGTCACTCTACCTCTTGGGAATCCTTCCAATCTCATTCCCATTCCATTGTTGATGACCCAACATCAATTCTCATCACCCACGAATTCCCAATAGAGAGAAAAACCAGAAATCGCAACTTTGCAAGAACCCACGTTTTGAAGAGCCAAAAACGCCCATATTTGGTATTGGACAGTAAAATTCAATGGGGGATCAATAGGTATGAACATTGGGGAAAATTTGGGAGCATTAGCTACCCCGAAATCCATTGGAAAACCCAGTTTTGATAGCCCAAAAACCCAGTGACGGGATTGAGTTATTTGTTGCCAGAATGGTGAGAAATCCAAGTGTGGAGGTTTGAACAGAGGATGGGATTGATTGAATTGAGCTTGATATGTTTGTATCTCTATGGTTGAGCTCACGGGCTTAGTATCCTCATCATTTCCTTATTGCATGCTTGATAAACCCAGTTGTTTGTTGGCTTAGCATGATCGTTTGAGTGAATCCATGGCTGTGAGTGAGCCTGTCTAGTTCCTCCTTAGTGGATACACAGCCCAACTCAGGGGTGATCTCTTAGCTGAAAGAAAATAGGCTAGACAGAGATCCATGGTTGGGTGGAACGTTGCTCTCACATAGCCAGTTGTTTGGACATTTGCATTTCAAGATAAGTATTCTCTGTGGATTAATTTATTTGCATTATGTGTTCAACAATGTGTTAATCCTGTATGTTAAATTACTCATGTTACTTGGATGAAATGATTATATTAAGTTAGTTGGCATGATGCCTGTGTATAGCATGAGAATGTGATTGCTTCCTCGCATTATAATTCATCACCTGTTTGTGAATGGTATGCTAATGCATTCCATTCTAGCTGTGTGTTAATATGTTTAATTCCGTTGTGTAAATGAATTGTGCATCTTATTTTAAATGGCAAAATTTTATCATTATGGCTTGGGGACGAATTAGACACCTCATGTTGCAGTCATGTTCCCTCCCTTGCATTGGATAGATGGAAGGGGGAGTGACAGATCTACTATAGAAAATCAATTATATGCATATATCTATACAAGATACCATTTATAACAACATGATGTGGATAGGGGAAGACATATACATGTCTATATTATTAAAATGAGAAGAGTACATCAAATAGTAAAACTTGAGTGAGTTTATGCACATCTCCTACAAGCTCCCTGATCCAAGCCTTCCTTGAATCAATGAAGATGTTCACAATGGATATTGGATGCACAAGAATCCAAATAGCATGACAATTCTATACAAACAATCTCTCTATAATTTTGGCAGAGTAAGCGCACTCTCAAATTTTCCTCCCTTGAAATACCTCCATTATATAGATGAATGGAGGAACAGAATGAAATGAATCTAGACTCCTAGGGCCTCTCACATTTAGATAGGATTAAGAGTTCCTAGGTTAACACATGTGGATCCAATTTATTTCTCAAATTTTCTCAACAAATAAGGAAAAAATGAATCTTCTAGAGGCTATCATTCCCCATAATGGAATAATAAGTGACTTTATCCCTCTCTATAGTGGTGTAAGGAGTGATATGGCTCATTTTTACTAGGAAAATCAATTTCAAGGGTTAGAAAGGTAGTCTTTGTCCATAATAAATAATATATGTCCACTCTAAGCTCTAATGATGGAAAATAAGGGTATAACAGATACCTCCTAAAGTGTGAGGTCAGAAGAGAAACTAATGGCCGAAAAACTTTACAAATAATCATATGGCAAGGTAAGGTATTGGAAGCAAGAAACTGAAGAAACCCTGCAATCAAGCATCAAACAAGTAAACATATATCATCCCTGAGGCGGGCATACCCATTCTTGGAAAAATTAGTACAAATCATGGCGGCCAAGAGTATACTGCAGATCCATAAATGAAGTATGAGATCATGGCCACAAGAGATATAAGCATGGGTCCATGTAATGACAAATAACATAGGAACCAACCAATACAGTGTGGATCTATCTGAACGAATGAGATCATAGCCACTGACCAATATAGTGTGGATCTATGACACACTATACAATATACATGTTAGGAGGATAAAAAGCAACACTAATAGTGCATAGGTGGTCCCCATACAATGTTTGAACTGGTGATATAAATCCAATGCAACTTGGAGGGGAAAAAGGATGAGTGATGCAACCCCTAACCCAAGGTCTTCATCTCAAACCCCGATGGTGTGATTCTACAACATGTGAATAGATGTGGTGATGTCGAACATGTGAGAATCTGTCTAATTATTGGTCAATGATGTTTACCATTAATAGACATGAGGGACTCCACCGATGATGTTGATGGATCTCAAGACACCTAGTACAATATAACGAGTGTGAATAGATGAGATGATGTCAAACATTCATAGAATCGCTCGATTAGGAGTCAGTGATGTCTACCCGTTATCAAATGCAAGGAATCCTATCACCGATGATTGCAAGTTCTAGGGTACTAATATTTCTACATCCACTTCCTAGATAGGGAGTTGACGTCGACAGGAAGGAATCCGTTGAATGAGGGCCTTAATGTATCCCCCATAAATCGACACAAAACAAACATTGAGATATGTGATAAAGATGTATGATCACCAAGTATGACAAATTGATATAGGGATGGCCGACACAAAAGGTTAATAGAACTGTAGAATGGCTGACTCAGGTTGACATTCCCTTGAACATATAGCATGGAAACTTTGTGACTAGGAAGCAAAGACTCAATAACACCATATAAACCATAGTGTAATGACACATAAGGCGTTGAGGCACCCTCCATAGTGATTGGAAGAGTAACCAATCAGAGAAGTACTATGACTCAGGGAAATGGTATGGTTCTAAAGAAAGGCTATAACCCAACTGTAAGACAAAGACGCAAATAGGTGCCATATTCAAGGGTGATGTATGACATGCTGCCTCTTGAATAAGATAGACAATAAATTCACCCCCCCATTTTCTCTTTTTGAATTTACTTTTTCATTTTTTAACAAGCTTGAACAAGAGATAGAAGTTGTATGCTCAATAGTATATTCTTCATAAAGGTTTAACGAGTTCGAAGAAGTAAACACAAATCTATCTTCATTTTTTAATGAGCTTAAAGAAGAGATAGAAATATGCTCGATAAGATACTATCCCGTGGATTTTTTTCGAGCCTGAAGTAGTTAATGCTCGCTGGTATTTTAATATTTAGAGAGTCTGAAAATTTTAAAGAAGACTCTAAGGTGATATTTTCATAGAGTTAGTCCCACCATCCAAAAAAGCATAAAATAATACGATGAATAACTCTTCTATCAAAAGTGGATTAGAGTATTCATTTTTCATAATTAATCCATGCATCCCAAAAAATGGATAAACATATACCGGATGGATGTTCTTTCAAAAAAAATTACGAGTGTGAAAGAAACAAGCTTACTCGGTAATATTTTCAATTTTAAGGAGTTAGAAAAGAGCTTAAAGAGGATTCCATATGCACCTTTTCCGTGGAAGTTTAACGAGTTCGAAAAAGTAAACTCGAGACCTCCTTTATATTTTTAATGAGCTCAAAGGAGAGATGGAAGAATGCCCATAAGGGTAACTTTTCCATAAAATTTTAATGAGACCGGAAAAGTAAACTCGAGACCTCCTTTCTGTTTTTAATGAGATCAAGGGAGAGATGGAAGAATGATCATAAAGGTACCTTTTCCGTAAAAAATTAATGAGCCCGGAAAAGTAAACTCAAGACCTCCTTTCTGTTTTTAACGACCTCGAAGGAGTGATGGAAGAATGCTCACAAGGATATCTTTTCCATGAAAATTTAATGATACCTGACAACTAAACTCAGATCCATCTTTATTTTTTAAGGATCTTAAATAAGAGAGAGAAACATGATCGATAGGTACCTTTTCCGTGAAACTTTAACGAGCCCAGAAAAGTAAAATTAGATCCATATTTTTTTAAGGAGCTTAAAGAAGAGAGAGAAACATGCTCCATTATGTGCCTCATCCTTGTTAGTTTAATGGGCTAGGACAATTCAACTCGAGTCCATCTTTATTTTTTAAGGAGCTCAAAGAAGAGAGAGGAAAATGCTCCATAAGGTTCCTTTTAGATTCAGTTTTAACGAGTCTGAAAAAGGGATAAAATAATACTCGATAGGGGCCCACAAGGGTCACCATAATAATCGGCTAACTCATATTCTCTCTGATGTAGCACATGTTTAAATTTATAGGGACGATGACATAAGGGTTGGCTAGTTGCAATGAGGATGAGCATAAGGTTTCTCACCATTTACTGATTGGGAATAAGAGATGCACTATGGTACTCCTCCTCCTAAGAGTTTCATGAGTAGCCATGACTTCCATAAGGGCCTCATCCAAAGGTAAGACATAACTAGAAAATTCATGCGAAAATGGTGAAGAATAGTCTCGTGTGGGTAATGGATCAGTATCAGGATCAATATCAACAACTGGGTGTGGATCTGAATCAAAATCTAGATCAACAACTGGGTGAGGATCAAGATATTGGAGAATTTCTTCCATCTTTTCCAAATTTGGAAGGAAAGAGGCATGTTGATGCATATCCTCCCAAGGCTTTTCACACGAAACCATGAATTCCATAATTGCCTCGTCAGAAGGTAAAACATACAAAAGAAAGTCATGTGAAGGAGAAGGGGAGTTGTCCCAAGAAGGCACAACATAAGGATCGAGATCAACAACTGGGTGATGATCACGATGTGGGTCAAATAGATTGGATTGAATAACTTGGTAAGTAGCTTCAACCACTGAAAAAGGCATATAATATCGCATTGAATCTACTTTTGTAACATTGTGTATTACCCAAGTATTAGAAGAACTAAGGGCATGGTTAAAAATGTAAGAGATCATACAAATGGGATATTATTGTTTTGAGGGGTTAGGTGCTGGAAAAAGTAAAGTACTAATCAATGAGGAGTCTTTAAACAAACCAACACCCACACATTGATAACCATTCATGGAATCACCTACGAAGGGAATTTTACTACTAGGAGTGATTTGTAATTCAAGCATGCAGTAAGCAAGTTGATCTATAGTGACGCTATTCCCTTGATGGGGGAAGCAAAGAAGTAGAAATATTAAAAATACTACTGTGGCATATAACCAACTACACCCCAATAACAAATTATAGTCAAGAGGCACATCAACATATTCAACATATACCGTGGTAGTTTTCACCCCTAGCTCAATTGGTAAGGTAGTTATAATTCCATGAGGTGTGAAAGTACAACCATCAAATGCTTTTAAAGAAGTGGAAGATTGGACAAGCTATAGAGATCATATCGCATGCCAGCAAGAAATGGAAATAAAACAAGTTTAGGATCCTTTGTTAATGATAGTACGAAAGATATTTTTCCCACGTACAACTACTTGAATTTGAAAGACAATTTGGTGGGAAAGCCTTGGTTGGCTATGTTCCATGTAAAAAAAAAAAACTAGATTCCATGGGGTCAACCCCCCAATGGCCGACAATAGTGATTTAGGTTGCACAAGACAACTTTGCAACGCTTCAAGAAAAAACATGGCACAAGGGGCTTGAGTTAAATCTTCAACAATATTTTAATGCTGAGGATCTTGAGCATTGGGATTATGTGTTTCTCGACAAAGTACCCCATTAGGAGGGATAATGGTAGTGTCAAGAGAAGGCTTCTCTATTTGAAGAGGGCCATTTGGTTGGGATGGATAAGTTGATTCCTTTTCAAGAGAATTGGTCTTAGGTTTCTCGTAAGTGTGGTTTCGAGTTGTAATGGCGATTGTTTACTCCAATAAAAACATGTTTGATGGTCCATCCCATGGGGGAGGATGACCTCCATTTCCCCCTTGAGGAGGTGGAGGATTTGTAGTAACAATATGTTGGTGTTGTTGATGAGGTAAAGGATGAGTTATTACAGTAGTGGGTGGGGTGGAGTCTTTATAAGAAATGAACTCATGGACTTATTTTAAGCGTGGACATAGATGAGTGATATGATCACCCCCACAAATTTTGCACAGGAATTTTGGTTTCCTTTACTTCTTGTTGCCCCCAACATTAGGGTGTGGTTCTTAATGTGTTACAGACTCATTGGAAGGATTTTTATTTTTTTTTTCTTCTTTTTATCCCCAGACTCTTGATATTTCTGTAGTTGCGACTGTACCGTGTTCACCTCTTAGGTTTGAGTTAGAAAAATAGATGGTTTGGCAGTATATGTAGTTGAAGTGGGTGAATTGACGATGGCAAGATGATTAATTTTCCCTTTTAACTTGTTTACTAAAATGGCAGAGATGGAACCAACAACACCATCGGCATGTGGTCCAAGTGTGGGTTGAGATGGATCAGTTGATGGTCAAGGAGCATGCAGAATAATGTCATATAAAGTACCCGATTGTGAACATATCAAATCCAAATGTTGGGCACGGTGGATAGCTTCCTCTTCAGTTATGGCCCCATCCATAAGAACATCACGAGCAATGGGAGGTAACAATGAATTTTTAAACCAATATGCTAATAATTGATCAGGAATGGTGACTTTTATAAGCCTCTTCCTTCGTCTCCATTCATGAATGTGGGAAGAAGTATGGGTGGTGGTGTTTTGACGCAAATATGTCAAAAGATCTATTGCTATTTTGTAGCGGATATGAATTTGGAAGTGGGTTAAGAAATCCATTGCAAGTGCATTAAAACTAGAATAAGAGGCAGTTGGAAATTCAATATGCCATTTGTATGCACTCCCAGTTAAGGTCCGAGGGAAAATAGGTAAATTAACACTATCATCCAACACATATTTTGAGACACACCACAAATGATAGGTGGTAACATGAGTGGATGGGTCTTCTCTTGTTTTACCATCAAATTTAGGTATGTTTGCAGGGATCTTGTTTGGAATGGTTGTCCATAAGGGGTTGTGTAGAATGGGGTCATTGGTTAACCGTGATAAATCCAAAGTATCTAGAAATGGTAGTTGTGCAGTGGAAAATGGATTTTGTGTCAAATTTAATTGGACGTTGAGACTCATTGGACCGTAATTCCCCCCCATATATTGGCTTCTAGAAGAATATGAACTTGGGAAAGCATGAATTCCCCCATGAAATTGATTCCGCCCATAAGAAGGGATACCCCTAGTGAACTGATTACCCCTGTAAGGTTCATTTCCCCCAATGAAGGGATTGTTCCCATAACTACCCCAAGGTGAATGACTACCACTAGTATAGGGAACTCCTCCAACATAGGTGTTGCCTCCAAGGAAAGGGAATCCACTGGGATCATTAGTGCCCCCAGTGGATGGGAAGATACCAGAAACATTACCACTTGTTTGGGAAGTTAAACTACCAGACATAGGTGTGCTTCTAGTAAAGGGAGTTTTACTAGGAATATTTAACCCTCCCATGGGTTGGGTTATTCCGAAAGGTTTCCCCCATTGATAGGGAGGTGGGTTGCTTTCCCCTATAGATGGGTTCCAACCAAAAGGAAATACAATATTGGGAATACTGCGGATTCCTATAGACGTGCCAAGAGTGGCTTGGGAACTACTGCCATTAGTAAATGTAGGAAATCCCCCCCCCCAATTAAAAGTTGAGGAGACTTGAGGTAATGATCCACTAGATGCTGGAGTATTGGATTGACCAATGGGTGAAATAGTAGGTATGGTCGATGTTCCCCAAAGGGAAAAAATAGGTGTGTTGGGTGTGGTAGATGGAGCATTTACCCCACTAGTGGATGGTTGTGGATAATTAACTGAAGTTTGTCCCCCACTACCAAGCAAATATGTGATGGTTTGTTCCATAGATGAAGATAATGTGGTCCCAGACATCATATGACTAAATAATGAAAAGGGGTAACTAGGTAAAGATCTAACTTGCTCAAGTACAGGGACAAAAGGATGGTTCAAAGGTGGGTTAAAGTGTGGAGCAACACCCTCATCCACAACTTCAAATTCAAAATGGGTGGTATGAATTGAATCACTTTCAGAATTTACATTGTCTCTTACCCCTTTTGGAGAGGTGACTCTCCTTCGAATAAATGGAGGATATTCCTCCACAGGAGAAAGTCCCCTAATACATCGAGATTGACGAATCAGTATATTTTCCATGGAGAATAATTGAAATTTACAAAAACAACAATCTTAAGGCCAAATACAAGAGAAAAAAGAGCATACCCTAGCAAAATGTAGGCAATCAATAGGAAAACCAATTGGCTCAAAGGACTCTTCCAAAGGTGGGTCTCAATCCACCAACAAAGAGTCGAGAAACAGTTACGATAACCTCTGTACTCCCTCAAATCCAAGCCTTCCAAGTTCCCACAAGTCGCCCCCCGAGGTTGAGAAAGCAGATGATATATCGTATGTTTCAGGTACCACAAGCACTTCCCACTTACAGTCACCTATGCAGATAGTACCTAGGAAAAGCAACTAAGGATACCACTTCACAAAAGGATGAGCAAGTGGAACAGTCATAAGTCAAGTTCATATGTGTGGGAAGAGAACGTGCAGAATATGTTGAAGACCTGAATCCTTGCTAGGAGGTGTCACCCCAAGAACTTCCAACTGACCAAGCCCCAATACACGTAAGAACCCACTAAGCATAGTGAGATGGTATATCTCCCAAATGTACCTAGCTTGACCTCATGTTTGACTCATGTGTTAGATGAGCTTTCTCGGCAAGCATCTCTTGCTACTAATGGATTTTCACTCTTTAATGACTCTAGTTGCTTTATATGGCCTTGGAGAGTGTCCTCTCCAATCCTATTCCAAGGCCCTACACCTTAAGCTAATGTTGTTTTGTTAGACCAAAAAAGAAAATGTATAATATATTTTAATTAAGCTCTTTCTTTTATGGTTGTTGATTACTCAAGCATGTATATGGAGTGAGACTTGGTGATGTGCAAGACTCTATACCCAAAAGATAGAAAATATGCAAGAATGATAATGCACTTCTTTTTCGTTCAATGAAATTCTATATATGGGAGGGAATATATTTATTTTCCTTTTCAATCAATCCAAAAATATCCCAACAAGCATATGCAGACATTCCAAAGCAAATCTGATCACAAATATTCCTTGTAATGCAATCAAATTGAAAACAAGCACACTAAATCAAAGACACCACTTGAAACAAGTAGTATGAATGGCCCCAATAGCATAAAAACATCACTAAAAATATAAAAATAAAAAATTCAAATAAGATCACTATTCATTGATTTAAAGTAATGCAAAGCAATGGAAAAAGAGTAAAAAAAACAAGAATTTTCTTCTCTTTTTGCAAATTTTGGAGGAGGAAAAACAAGGCCGTGACACTCAGATAAAATTCCATATAATTTTGTGGATAGTTTCCTAAATCCAATTGCATATTTGGATTCCCCTTTCAAAAATACCCAATTTTAAAAAACTATTGTCCCAAATGGAGTCCGGGAGAGGGAGATATGGGCATTTCAAATATGGGTATTTTTCAAAATTTCGGATCACTGTTACGACAATTTTCAGAATGCCATATAACTTGACTCAAATATCCAATTGAGGCAAGGTCAACAGCGTTGAAAAGATATTTTTCCAAGATTTATAATGGTATATTATACAATATACTTCAACTAGAAATGCATTTATCAATCAGGAACATAAACAAGAAAGGGTTTATGGAAACAAAACTAGGAAAGAATACAAACTCTTCCCCAACATATTCGCCAATTCTGTTAATGGAGAATTATCTCTTGCAGATAAGTGAGACCTCCCTTGTATCCTTTCCCTTGATACAATATATATTGTAGGGTATACCAATTTGATTTTCCCACTATATCTAACTATCTAGACACTAGATCTACACATCCACTTCCATGCAATTGTGTAAGTAGAGAGAGAAAGGAAGGTGACATACCTTAGACAATAGAGATCATTTGGTGCAGATAATCCTCAACTATTGCAGATTCGATATTCCTTTCTCTAGCTCCATCTCCACTTATCCAATCAATCCTACACACAATGAGACATCCAAACCTTCCTCAAAAACCTCTTGGCATATAAAAGATGCATAAAAATGAACATATAAACATATATCTAAGCTAGCATAAACAAGATCTAATCTGTATTACACAAGAAATAGAAGATCCAATATATATGTGTTATGAATTATGTATATCTATAACAAAGAACCATAGTTACCCATGAACGTCATGATAGGAGGGGGGAAGAATCACATGTCTATATTAAATAATAACAAGAGACATACATCATAAATTACCTTGTGTTGAAGATGCAGATCTCCTCCAAGCTCCCTGATCCAAACTTTCCTTGCCTCAACCAAGATGTTCACAATGGATTTAGGATGCATAAGAATCCCAAATAGCATGATAATACTATGCAAATAGTCTCTCTATAATTTTTCCAGAGTAAGGCCACTCAATTTTTCTTCCCTTTCTCCCTTGAAATACCTCCATCATATAGATGAATGGAGGCAGATAATGAAATGAATCTAGACTACTAGTACCTCTCACATTTAGATAGCATTAATATTTCCTAGGTTAACACATGTGGATCCAACTCATTTCTCAAATTTCCTCAACAAATAAGGAAAAAATGAAGCTTCTAGATGCTATCATTCCCAATAATGGAATAATAAGTGACTTTATCCCTCTCTATAGTGGTGTAAGGGGTGATATGGCTCATTTTCACTTGGAAAATCAATTTTAAGGGTTATAAAGGTAGTGCTTGGCCACAATAAATAAGATATGTCCCCTATAAACTATAATAATGGAAAATAAGGGTATAACAACAACATCCCAATGTTTAACATACAATGTGTGACAAAGAATGATCGAAAAGATACCCCTACTAGAGTACTAAATTAAACAGAGTTTTAGGAACAACAACAGAGGCTAAAATAGTCCTCCAAGATCACCACCAAACCATAGGGATTGAATTAGAGACCCAAGCACTAATTTAAGAACTATCAAACACACTCAAAGAGGAAGGATTGAAAGAAATCAAAATTACTCATACACTTCAAAAGGAGACTATCTGAGAGTTGCACAGAGGTTATGAGACTCTAGACATAGTTTTGAAAACCAACCATATGTAGATCTTAGCAAGAACAAAACCAAACTGTTGAAACAAGCCAAACTAGAGAACCATCTCCCTGTTAGAGACCAAAGAGGAGGGATGGCACAGGGAGCATTACCCCCCTATAATCCTATAGGGATGGATGGCCTCGTCCAAATACTCAAAGAGAGGGGGCGATGGGGAAGCAAAAAGGTAAAAAAAATTAGTTCAACCTCAAATCCAAGTAGTCCCACATGTGGAATAGGACCAATACTTATGCAAGAATAACCTTGTAATCAAATAAAAACATAGGAAATACAAAGAATCAAGAATTCAATGAATTGAAAGGAAAAAAACTAGGGAAAGTATAACCAATCTCTCCCCATTAGAGTCGTCAGTTCTGTTATAGAGTTTTATCCTGCAAACAGGTGAGCACCCTCTTAAACCCTTTCCCTTTGTTCAAAACAGACTATAGGGTAGAATAATGTGATTTTCCTACTATATCTAACTATCTAGACAATATATCTACTCATCCACTTTCATGCAATCATGTAAGAAGAGAGATCCTTTGGTGTAGATGATCCTTAGTTGTTACAAACCTAATAATCCTTACTCTAGCTCCAACTCCACTTATCCAATCAACCTACACACAAGGATACATCCAAACATCTCTCAAAAACCTCTTGACATATAAAAGATGCATAAAAATGAACATATAAACATAGATCTAAGCTATCATAAACAATATCTAATCCATATTACAAAAGAAATCGAATGTCCAATATATATGTGTTATGAATTATGTATATCTATAAAAAAAACCATATTCATTCATGAACAAGATGATAAGAGGGGAGAAGAATCACATGTCTATATTGAATGATAGCAAGAGACATACATCATAGATTACCTTGTGTTGAATATGAAAATCTCTTCCGATGTTCTTGATCCAAGACCTTCCTAGACTGCAGACAATAAGCTGGTCACAATGGTTGAAGGAATCAAGGTGATTTCAACAAAATAACAATGCATAACAAGATTCCCCCATTTCTTATAAAATGGCGTCAATATATAGGTGAATGGAGGATGAATCTAGACTCCAAGTAATGAATGGGATTTATATGGTGTGTGAGTTCCCATACTAGATGAATTGGATCCAATTCATGCACATGATCCAATCCAAAAGATGCCCAAACTTCAAGGATAAGTGGACCATTTCCCCCCCAAGAAATGTGGGGAATGGTGTCACCCCCCCGCAAGCATACAAGGGGGGAATGGAAGACAGGCCATCACCCCCATAGAAGCATACAAAGGGATAGAAGCATAGAGAATAAAAGGTAAGTGTCTCAGCTAGGCAATGAAGTAGGGTCTCCAATGAGCCTAAGGTGGAAAATAAGGGTATAACATTTTTCCTACTTTTCATGTTGTTGCTACTTTTGGGATGATTTTCCTTCCATCTTTTCTAAGGAGGACTACTCATAGTATTTATCCTCATCCCATGCACCCTCCTTGAGCCACCTAGGCCATGACAACTCATAAATGTTTATTAGAATTTAAAAATAAAATAAAATTGAGGTCCACCATAGTTTATTTAATTTCCTAAGTGACTATGGCCAAAATTAACATCTTTATTCACTAATGCAAGTATTCCACTACAATCCATGGGGGTTCTGATGGGCCTAGTGGTGAACCATGGTGCATCCAAAATGGGGAAATTATAGTCCTCCCCTCCGATTTTTTTTTCCTCAAGCAAGTGAAAACATGGATGATAAAGGAATTGATCACATACAAGTCATCCCTCTACAGAGGTGTCTTTTTCCCCCATAATGCAATGTGAATTCTCCAACTGAGGTAGTTGAGACCAAGGATGATTCCTGGGTCCCAAATGAACATGAGAAGTGGGAAGGGTTTCCTAATTCCACCTCTACACTGCATGATTTCCACAAAAGGAGACTTTGGAAGACTCCCAATCCAACTAGCTAGAAGATGTGGTATCCACCCATCATATGGATTCCCATGTGGGAAACAAAACCACTCTTCCCCATAGACAATCTGCTAAAAATGAAAGGTGGATCTCCCTCCTGGATCCCACTGATCATGATTTGGGCCACTAAGCTCAAATGTCATCAACAACAACATGTCACTCCATGGAATGCGAAGATCCCATGGCTTATGCATCATCCCACTTAACTTATTGATCACTTGGAACAATGTGCCTTTCCAAATGATGCAAGGATCCCATAACCAAATTTGTAGTGCATTAATACCATGAGTCTTATTCTTTGAATTGCATCTTTTCATTCCATCCATGAGTGAATAAACACTCATGCTTGCTGATCCAAATGGAAATAAATATTCCTTATCCTTTAGAGCTAAATATCCTTCTCATGGAGGTAGCTCAAAATCCTCCACAAGCAAGGTGAGTGTTTGGAAAACACTCTCCATGTCAACTAGTCCATCCAACCAAATAAAGTAGGGTTCTCATGTGCTCCTATGCATATTGGAATGGTTACATGTCCCTACTACTCACAATATTGCACATCAAATGATGTGTACATAAATCTCCTACCAATGCAAGTGAGTCTAGTGCATCCTTGATCTTCACATAGATCATCATCATTATAAGCATTTTCAATATCACTTTCATGTTTAGGTTCTCCTACTTTGTTTCTATTATCCTCCAAGCAACTTAATTCTTCATCATTTTTGGTTGCATTTGGATCAATTCTTTTGGGGACTCTACTTGAAGAAAAACCAAATGATCTCATAAAACCCCCATATATTGATGGTTTTGGTGTAGCTTGGCATTTTTTCTTCTTGTCTTATTATTTTCTATGATAGGTGGTGCAACTGGGTTACTCTCTTTGTTGTCTATTGTTCTTGAGATAATTCCCATTGGCACTCTTTGGCCAAAATCCAAACCTGCAATAAAAATAATCTTTGAAAGGAATGGCCTTATAATTCTCTTCCCCCAAAGCAAGATAATCTTGGTAGTGGTGGGGAAAGTTTTCACTTGTTGATATCATATTTTCTAAATCCTTCTTAGGATTTTCCATTGGTTGTTCAACCCCTCTATTTTCACTATGCATTTGGTCACAAAAGTAACCATCCTCCTCTTGGGGTAGGCCTCCATCAATATAGATGATCTCTTCTTCCTCATACCAATCAGAATCTTCTTCACTGAATAAGGACAAGGCTACAACTTGAAGGTGTGATATGCAATATTTATTCAACTGATAGTTTATGGAGATTAGTCTTGCTCCTCATAGGTGCAAAGGACTAGGCTCTGATACCACTGTAATGTACCCAAACCTAGTCTAGGCACACTAACTCAAATCTACATCTTGGACACACAGATGGCAGGTGTGATACACTTACAAGGATTCAAATAAGGTGGCATCAAGTTCAATACTTTTATAGTTTCACTTTCGAGAGTATGTCACGCTTGGGACACGAGGAAGATGCTTTGGCTGGGACAAAGGATTCGAGGCATTGGCCCCAGGAATTCTGTGGAAAATCCACTACTTCTAGTGCAATATGCAAGTAATAAAACCTTATTTAAACTAATTTGACTATCCCCAAATTGATATGGACCTATTAGAATTATTTGATAATGATTTTATTGTGAAGACACAGACTAGGTGCAAAATTGTTCACTTGGACTAGTGAAGGAGCATATTTCCAGGTGAATTCAAATGGGATTAAATGATCCAAAATTATTGATATGAGGGTATGGATGTGTTCAATTACTACTGAATAATCTATAGGTATATTCAGAAAGGAAATAAAAAACACTAGAATCAAGAATAAGCTTAAAAACATAAAACTAGGCAATTTTGCTTAGTGATGTTCAAGCCCAGTTATGTGTAGTTTCCAAATGACACTGTAGACTTTAAAATTCTACAATTAATGGAATGAATGGATATTATTAAGTATGAAATGATAGCAGAAAGAGACAATTAAAAATTTGGAGGTTCCTCCAAAGGTTCATTACAATCAAATTTCTAGAAACCCCAAGAAACTGAGGATTTTACAATAGAGAAGAGAAATTCGAGAATTGTGTGAAGAAGAAAGGAATAGTCACCACTATATCTGATTCATGGGATGAATAATGTAATCATGTTGCACCACAACTACTGCAACTCACTGAATGCACCCTCTTGAAGATGGCTTATAACTAAATGAGACTCTCTGCATTGGAGCAAGGATTCCTTGTGCTTCTTCTTCATCAAATGGAATTTATCAACTACATTGGATTTCATATTAGATATGAAATATCACTTCATATACTGAAATAAGATCAATGAGGAGGACTGTATTTCCTCTTCCTCAAACTCCAGTAGAATTATCTCACAATCCTTACATTGCTTCACTGGTTGCAAAGGGGTACATCACCCAATGCTAGAAAGGGGCGCACATCACCCAAGATTTTGAGATGCATAGAGCTCTCAAGATTCAATTCATAAATTAGAAAAAGATGGAAAATGGAGTGCTCAACCTCCTTTTGTAAAAAATTCTCATGAAAATAATAAAATAATAATAAAATAATTATTTTAGGAGATAATGTCTTTGGCATGTGATTGGATCATGTGGATTCCCTCTCTCAACAAGTGTGCACTCCTTGGCTAAATTTATCCTTTTTTGCTTTCCTTGAGCCTTTTTCTTGCTTTCCTTCTTTTGCCAATCTCTCTTATCTTCAAAAATTAGGAAAATCTTACTTTCTTTGATTTCTATTGCTTTCCTTCTTTTCCTACTTTCGGGTTGCTTTTGGGCTACTTTTCCTGCTTTTCCTATTGTTGTTGTTTTTGGGCTACTTTCCCTTCAAGTTTTTATAAGAACAACTCATAGTGTTTATCCTCATCCCATGCACCCTCCTTGAGCCACCTAGGCCATTACAACTCATAAATGTTTATTAAAATTATTAAATAAAATAAAATTGAGGTCCACCATATTTTATTTAATTTCCTAAGTGACTATGGTCAAAATTAACCTCTTTATTCACTAATGCAAGTATTCCACTAGGATCCATGGGGGTTCTAACGGGCCAAGTGGTGAACCATGGGGCATCCAAAATGGGTACATTACATTTTGCTTGCACTTTTTAGTGGTCTTGCAAATGAGATATTGGATCTCAATTGTAATAGATTAGTTTTGAATTTTGAAGCATAGTTCAGAGCCATGAGTATCCTCTTTGCTTGCGCTTTAGAGTGGTCCTGCAAATAAGAAACTGGATTTCAAGTGTAAAGGGATTTCAATTCAGTAGTTTGAGAACAATTTTCAGTTTAGGAATCCTAAATTCAAACAGATTGCTTAGTGATTAGTTAAATTTTTGAATTGGAACCCTTGAATTGATGTGTTGCAACTCTTGAATGATATTTCAGAACTCTTAAAATTGTGATTTGAAACTCTTGAATTAATGATTTGGAACTCATGAATTGATGTTTTGAAATTCTTAAAAATAATGATTTGGAACATTTGATTTTATTATGTCGTTTAATTTGCAAATTTAAATTCAAACATTTTGAGAAGAATTGCATGTAATTTGGCAAGATTTCATATTACATAGGGAGAACCTCTTACTCTATTTAGTTTAGGAAGTTCATCGAAGCTAAGGATAAGGTTTGTAAGAATACTTGCATTGTTTGGTTCAACATTTTGAGTCACCAACACCACCAATTTCACTATCACTCCTGAAACTAAGCAAACTACCTTTAAAATGGGTGCGTAATCTAAAATTAACCAAGTTTTAATTTTCATATCACCAACAAGATTAGGCTAGGTCCTTGGGTTAGGATTGGAGAAGTAACACTCTATGGCCATAGAATTCTGAAACTAAGACTGATTAAAGAGAATTTAAATCCATTAGTAGCAAAAGGTCTCTGGGAAAGCATGTCTAAAACACACGTCAAGCATGAGGTCAATATGGATAAGTAAGGGTAGTACCCTCCCTCTTGCTATTTTAGTGGGACATGAGCACATCACGATATTACATGTAAGTGAAAAGTCCTCGGGGGACATAAATTTCTAGAGTATCTAGTTTATGTGAGTTGTCCTAGACTTATGACTGTCCCGCCCGGTCACCGATTATGAAGTGGTAACCTAGGTTGTTGTTCCTAGGATATCACATGATATATTGTGAGTGGGGGACACTTGCGATACCCAAGATAGACATTGAATATTTATCTCCTTGGGAGGGTGATTGGTCTAGAACCAATACCTACGCCTTTGGTGATTAAATTTTATTGTAACTGTTTCGCATACCTTCACTATTATTATTTTTTAAGGCATGGTATCGCTCAGGAACTACTAGTTTCAGAAGGACCTCTAAAACATATTTTCAGTGAACCTCAGTTCTTTGGAAAGTAGTTTTCTTTTTTATTTTCATAGGAAATGTTTAGCTACGTGGACACTTTGATTTTTGTTGAGTCTAGATTTCCTTCAGGATTGTTTGATTATATTTTCAATATAACATAAATAAACAAATCCTAACACTAAAATTCAAAACTCGATAACCTCTTGATCCGCCATTCAAGGCTGCAGCGTGGTGAGTCACCAGAATTTGAAGGCTCCACTCCATCACAGAGGCGAATACATGAATCACATCATCATTCCTTAGACGTTGAATTACCTTTGAAAGAAAACCACATTATTGGAGAAGTGAAACATCAAATGGAATTTGAAAAAACTTTGTCACATCAAAAATCAAACACAGACTTAGTTAAAGACACTCCTACTATTGAATTTGAAACTTTAGAGAATAATTCAGTTGCTTATACAAATCCACCTTTAACACATCCCTCGTATCTAGTCATACTTGTTTTAGGTGAGTCACCGGTATACCACACTTCTGTTTTTGAAAGTTGTAAAAACTTGCAACATATACCATTTGATCCAATGTCTTCCTTGGGAGAGAATGGGTCTACATCCACATAGCCTCAAGTGGCTATAGGAGGTCATAATGCTTCCACATCGACTAGTACACAACATACCCTGAACATTTTTATAATGCCATCCAAAAGTGTACCAATACCATCAGTCAATGTACCCGCACCTAGCATGAATCCAACTAGCACTTCAGTGTTCTTTGGTACATTTCCAAGTTGAAATTCTGGAAATGCAGCTACTTCATTAACATGTATACCAATTGGTGGATCTACCTTACCAAACATGGGTTTTCCCTATGGTTGGGCTGGTCAATCTCACACCACACACACATATGGAGGATCTCCAAATATTCAAGGTATGCCAAAGATTTTTCTAGGTTCTACTTCTGGGAGAAACCCTTTGTAAAGGAATTTCAATATTCCTAGAGGAAGTTCTAGACCTTGGAACACAAACACCCCTTGGATTTATCCTCCACAAATGAGCGGAAGTGTCCCAGGAGGTCATCCTCCAAGTAATTCTAACACAATGAAAGGGGGAAATATACCTATCTACACCACTCCACTATGGAGTAGGAAAGTTCCATGAAGTATCCAATCTTCTTGGGGCCCACCCTCGCTAGGGGGAAACCCACATTTCAACCCCATTCTTTAATGGAGTGATCAGATTCCTGTCAATACCCAATATTTTTTGGAACTCTCCTTCGCAAGGGGAAAATACACCTTGGAATGCCAATCAATACCAAGGACAATATTCATGGGGCCATTAAGCGCCACCTGTGCAACAAGATTTTTGCGGAAACATCCATGAAATCACCATTTATGGCTACTCTAAATCTACCAGATTTATCCCAGCTAACTAATTATCATGTTCTACATGAATGGGTGTCTCCTAACACCAACCAAAATCCCATCATATATTCCCAAATTTGATGGAAAATTGGGGGATGACCCATCAAAACATGTAATGAAATTTCACTTATGGTTTTCATTGAATTCCCTAGTTGATGATAGTGTCAGGTTGCGTTTATTTAAGCAAACACTCATAGGAAGCACTGCAAAATGGTACATTGAGTTGCCCCACGGTACATTCATAGTTTTTTCATCATTAGACATGTTTTTCTTACCACATTTTCAACTGCCTATCCGTTATGAAATGTGTACAAAAGTTTTGACTTCGCTTATGCAAACCACTTCTACTCACATATTTGATCACATTCATGAGTGGAGTAGCTGCTAAAGGCTTATCAAAGCATATATACTTGATTAATTCTTAGTAGATTGGTTTGTAAAATCACTATTTCCCACTCTTACAAAATTTGTTGCTATTTCTGGAGCCATGATTATCTATTCACAATCAGGAACTCTTTATGATTTAATAGCCCATGCAACGAGACCTACGTTGGATCCAACTAGGCCACCCCAAGGACCTTATGCCCATGGTGTGATTGGTTATGTTAATAAGCTTGATTAGGTTTCCCAACAATTGGGAAACACGTATGTTCAAAATTCCACAACCTAAATCTTTCCAGGCCAAGCAACAACTTGCTAGTCCCTCCCAAACTTCCGAAGTCCTTACAATGCCAATTTTGGGACGGGACTAGCACCGAACCATAGCACTCTAGGAGAAGGCACCTAAGACACCCAATAATTCAATTTCCCTTGTAAAATTTGACAGGGAGATAATCCAACTCATCAGTTCCCTTTCATGGAGGATGTCCATCAAACAATGGATCAACGTGGTGGGAAACAACAACAACCACTACCTACCATGTTGACACAACCCTTCCACAACAACAAAAACAATAAATGGTTGTTTTGGTTCCAGTACCTTCACAGGGTGCAACTAGGCTAAACCCACGCAAGGGGGCAACCCTCCAAAATCTAATGTCTTCATGATGAGTGATCATGAGGTGAAAATTCAAACAAGATCTCATTGATATGATGTCCCTCCTAGTACTTCAAATACAACGATATCACAACCAAATGGTTCTCTCACTATTGAGAAACCAACCATTGACATAGTACCTCTTGCTCCAAAATGGGTTTTACGAAAAACAACTCACAATCCTAACGTGAGATATTCCCACAACTATAATGTTGTTGAAGATTTAGTTGAAGCACCATGTGCCATGTCATTGCTAAAGGTATTGCAATGTTGTCTCGCACAAAGGAAGGCACTATTTTCTGTAATCGGGGTTGTAGATCCATCCAAAACTAATGCGATCACCTTTGAATTAGACCAACCAACATGTAAGCTCCTTCCCAAATTTATTTTCAAATCAAAGTATCATCTCATGGTAAGAACATTTTTCAAACTAACCATAGTTGATGAAGGGAATTCAACTATGTCATGTCATTGAAATGTTGGCAAGCATTAAGAGAACACACCTTATCTCCATCCCACACTATGTTAAAATATTTTGATGGGAATTATTTCCCTCCTCACAGACTCATTGTATCCTACCCAATTGAATTGGGTGGGAAAACAGTCAATGTTGATGTTGAGGTAGTACATGCGCCCATAGATTACAATTTTCTATTAGGATGCAGTTGGATTCATGACATGACGGTTGTAGTATCTTCAATGTTCCAAGTGGTTTGGTTACCTCACCAATGGAAGATCGTGACGATTGACCAATTAGATTATTGCACGCCTTAAAATTCTATCCAATCAAATGTTCCTTTTGTAGGGGATTCGCTAAAATTGGTTCAATACATTGGATTTGGATTGTTCAAAGATTCTTCCCTCATGGGAAATTTTACGTTTCCACCACCGAAAACCCAATCAACAAGTTTCTCCAGTATTCACTATCACCATGGAGGCTTACTTCCCAGTCGTATTTTTTCCCAACCCCATTCCAGTTGAAGACTTACCACTTTCATGAGAAGCATCGATGGAATTATTTATGGCGAAGAATGATTCCGAAGTAATGCCCGATTCTATAGAATGTTATGCCTCAGGTAACTTACCATTATATGTTGTACAAATTTCATACCAATCTATTTAAATGTATTCAGTATATTGGGATCAAAATCCTCCCTCATAGGAAGATCATGATCCTTACACCTTGCCCACTTGGGCCATCACGACTCCTGAAATGCATGACATATTAGACCAAAATTTTTCATCAAGTGAATCCATAGTAGAAGTCATGAACATATATGAACAACCAAGGGAAGGTATGCATCATCATGCATCATTTATACCTACTAGAGAATCATTGGAAGTCAGGCTTGAAAACCTTACACCCAGTGATGACAAGGAACAATAACAATTTCCCACCCAAACACAAGATGTATTTTCAGAAGGGAATTTGGAAAACATTTCAGAAACTATTCCTATCAATATCTCTATCAAACCGAGTGTTATAGAAAACATTAATATCATTGTCAATTGCTCTCTGGAGGAAATTGTGCAAAAAACAACTCTTTTCAATGAGTTTTGAGATGTTTTCACTTGGTCGTATGAAGAAATTCCTGGCATTGATACTAGTATAATTGAACACAAGATCAAAACATACCCCAATGTCAAACCTATATGACACAATTAAGACTGTTCAATCCTAAGAAATATGTTTCCATCAAAGCAGAAGTTGAAAATCTATTAAAAGATGGTTTCATTTATCCCGCTCCTTTAACAGAATGGATATTTAATCATGTTCTTATTGATAATAAGCAAGGGACCATCCAAGTTTTCATTGACTTTAGGGATTTGAATTTGGGATGTACTGAAGATAATTACCCCACCCCCTTTATTGATCAAATAATAGATGAGTGTGCTAGAAGCAAAATATTTTCCTTCATGGATGGATTTTCTGGATACAATCAAATACATATAAATAAGGAGGACCAGCACAAGACTACTTTCATTTTCCCATGGGGCACTTTTGCTTATCAAAAAATTATTTTTTTCCTTAAAAATGTTGGCGCCACTTTTCATAGAGCCATGTCATATGTGTTTCATGATATTAAAAATATTTTCGAAACATATCTCGATGATTTGGAAACAAGATCAAAGATAAGGGACGAACATTTGGCACATCTTCATGTTGTTTTCACATGTTTTCGTAAGTATAACATAAGGTTAAATCCACATAAATGCATATTTTGTGTGGTAATAGGGAGATTACTTGGATTCGTCGTATCCAAACATGGGATTATGGTTGATCCCTTCAAGGTTGAGGCAATAAATCAGTTGTTTCCCCCGAAAACAATTACACAAATTCAAAGTATACAAGGAAAATTGAAATTCCTTAGGATATTTATCGCCAATTATGATGAAAAATATAAAGGTTTCTTGCGTCTTATCAAGCAATATGTACCATTCATATGGGACGACCAAGCTCAACTCTCATTCAATGCATTGAAAAAGGATTTAGTGTCATCCCCGGTACTTAGTCCTCTAGACTATACTAGAAACTTTTTGTTTTCTTTATCCACCACCGAATCCACTTTAGGGATTATTTATCCCAAGAGAACATTGTGTATTACCTTAGCAAGAGCCTTGCAGGCCCTAAATTTTTCTATTCCCATGTAAAGAAGTTGGCATCAGAAGCAGTTCATGTTGTCCAATGATTTAGACATATATACTTCCACAAAAAACATTTGTGGTGGATGATGCTAATCCAATGCAACATATTTTGTCTCGCATACTCATTAGAGATAAATATTCAAAATTGATATTCATCCTACAAAAATTTGATCTCGAATTCGTTAATGCCAAATCCAATAAGTCCTTAGATTTCATTGAGTTAATGTCTAAATTGCCATGCAATGAAGAGGGAACTATTTATGTGGAATCCATTCTCGATGAATATTTATTCCTCATTGCATCCTCCGATCCTTGGTATGGAACCATTGTTATATATATCCAAACCCAACGGATCGATGCTCATTTTTCTAGTTCTGAACGACGTCACATTCAACATAAAGCACGAAGATACCTCATCATTGTAGACACTTTGTATCATCGAGGAATTGACTTAATATTATGACATTGTTTACTTCACACAAGAGTAGAGCAAGTTTTGAATGACTGTCATGTTGGAGCATCTGGCATTCATCTTTCTAGGTTTACTACAACTCAGAATATTTTGCGTGTAGGATAATTTTTTCCTACACTCTTTAAATATTGTATCAATGCTGTCAAACAATTTCACCCTTGTCATATATATACAAGGAAAATGTGTGCTCATCCTGCTCCCTTACATCCTGTAATAACCATGGGTCCATTTCAAAATGAGCCATTAATTATATGACATGTAATACTCCATCAACTAATGGACACCACTACACCATAGTGGTTGTGGAATACTTCACCAAGTGGGTTGAAGTGATTCCTACATTCAATAACTCAAGAAATATCATAGCATAATTTTTGTTCAATCATGTCATTACTAGGTTTGGTGTGCCGAAAGGGATCGTGACATATAATGGCTCTCATTTTAAGAATTCCTTCATGGATGAACTCACCATCAGGTTAGGATTGTGGTAGGATTTCCCCTCACCATATTACCCTCAATGTAATGGTCAAGTAGACTCCATCAACAAGGTTTTGAAGACCATGATGCAACAAACGATGAATAAGAATAAATCTAACTAACATTTTATTTTTTTCCACTCTCTGGGCATACCGTACCTTAGTTAATAAAGCAACTGGTTTCACTCCTTTCCAACTGGTTTATGGAAAGGAATCTGTGTTTCCAATTGAATGTGAAGTCCCATCGTTAAAACTAGCTATTGGAATCCTACCTAACACTTCTGTTGAAGAAGAGAGACTCCTCAATCTTCATTCTCTAGCTCGAAACTCAAAGAGAGTCCTCTTTGAATAGAAGCACACAAGAAATGTATCAAATCCCAATATGAAAAAAAATTCCACCCCCGAGTCTTCTCTAAATGTGATTTGGTTTTAGTTTATGACCAAGACCATCACAAAATAGGGGCCGACAAATTTGAATCAAAATGGTTTGGACCTTCGATTGTCAAAATTGTGTTGAAACAGGGAGCTTATGAACTAGTGAACTATGATTGGGAACCACTATCGGAGATAAAAAATGGTCTCTATCTAAAGAAATACTTCCCATATGCATTGATTGCCTCACAACACTTATTGTATTATGTGGTATTTTATGTATAGACTTTTGTACAATTGTTGTTTCGAGCACACACTTATCTTTCTTGGTTTTTGTCTTGGTAGATGTCACAATAAACTTCCACTTATCTAAGATATGTGGATAGTGCTAGCTGTACACATGGAACATTGCTTCAATCGCATGGGTGATATTTTCACCTACCAATCAACTATTAGCTTTAGGAGGCACTTTTCGTAGATTTGCAAAAAATAATGCTGTAGAATATAGTGCAGCCATTGAGCTTCTTGTCAAGGCTATTACCCTTGTCATCTGTAGAATCATGGCCAAACAGGACTCTTAATTGGTTATATATCAATTGAACAATCAATATTAGGTTCGATATTGTACAATGTACCAGAAGTTTCTATGAGTACATCTTATGAAATGCAGTTTTGAATTTATTCAATAAATTCATGTTCCATGAAGTCTAAATGGTTTAGTTGATTTATTAACTAACTATGTACTTGATTGGTATCTTTTCCATTAGCAAAAATTCCTATAAATAGAAAGAATGTATATTCAATCATGACATTCATTTGCGCACACCATTTTATAACATAAGTGGTAGTTGGAGCAACCATCACATGTATAAATCATAAAGGGTACATCATAACCCAAAAAGTGTGTCAAAGTTCACAATACTTTGTAAATAGCTTTGCACACACCAAAAATATATAGCATAGTCTTTCTTTCTTTTTCCTTTTTCTTCAATATAAAACAAACAAAATTCATAAAATTTTGAAATATTTTGAAAAAATTCACAAAAAAAACATTTGAATTGCTTTTAATCCCTGGGTCCAGCATGAAGACTTACATATAGCTACAAATCACTGAATCAAGGCTCGCAGCTTCTAAAATCCCCACTTGAAGAAGGTGCCTCCTTTCAACCATTGGCTACAACTACAAAATAAATGGTAAAAAATGAGTATTTTACTTATCTTTTACTATATGTCTAATCGTACCCATTTAAATAATAGAGTGATGCATACTCATATTATTCATTGTTGAACATTTTAGACTTTAAATGCACATATTGAGCCTCTTTTGTTGACTAAACAAGTTGGGTTGCGATTAGTTTATTATAGGACTCTGGAGACTTTAACACGTTTGATATATTTGATTCAAATTATTGATAGACCAAAATCCATGACGATTAATGCATTTGGCATTATTTCTGATATTTCGAATGATTTAGACCTTACTGCCTCACTTCTACTTAGACATTTCGCCTAAAATTGAAGCTCAATAGTGATTTGGTATTATTTTGTCATATGTTGACACATAATCCAGCCTCAAATAGACATACCCATGGAGGAGACATACATAAGAATGTACATAAATAGCTTAGTTCTTGTTTTACCTTGACCTGACCTGTGCCCTTGGAATGTAGGAGCACTCCCTTGAAACACTCATTTCCTCCAGTTTATTATAGCATGCTTTATTCATTTTCAATACTATAATGAAAAAGCTATTAAAAATTAAGAAATCCATAAATCCATAAGAAGGGATCATTGAATCAATTCATATTCCATCCTGTAAAAAGTGGCAACAGTCAGTCCTTGTCACCCTTGAACATGGCACATATTTTTGCATCAATTTTCAGTACACCATCTACATTTGCCTTAGGAAATTGTACTAGTAATTTGAACAGAACTCCATCGATGGGTTATCCTTCTTGTCACTTATGGAGCTTTCATTAACGCATCTAGAATTAGTATATTTCATAAAGATTGTTTACTTGAGTCTTATGTTTCCAAGTGTCACTCTGCATTATGTAATGTGTTCAAGGGAAGTCAAAACAGTGAGAGTCATTCCTCAAATATTCTTAACCAATCATGTCGTCCTTCCATGTGTTAATATATAATGTTATATCTCACATCTCTAACAAATTATATCATCCTATTTATCTTTGTTTTTTGTCGGTTGATGTGGGATGCATCAATGCCCTCCCTCCAATGGATATATTCCTATCTATACTAAATAATCATCTAGGAACCCCTAGAGTACCTTGAATCTTGCAGTCATTAGTCATAGGTGTCCTCACAAATGACAATGGGTATACATCAATGAACCCTGATTGTTTGATTCTACAAGTGCTTGACTTCAGAATATCTATTCACACTTGCTAGATTGTATTTAGTACCTTGGAGTCCATCATCATTATTGGTGGGCCTCTTCGCATCTTTTAACAGTATACATCAATGACTAGTAATCATATGGTGTTTTATTATGATTGAAATCAACTCATTTATTTGCATTATATAAACTCTTACTATCATTGGTTTGTATTGAAGATCTTGGGAAAAATAGTTGTATCACTCATCGATGCACTGCCTAAGTTGAGCAAGATTAAACTATCATGTCAAAGTACCACGAAGACCTTGATATCTAACACTTGTCATAGTGTACTCTACATTTTTATTTTGAGGTACTTTTGACATGGATCCACTATGTATTGTTCATAGCCATGCTTGTTTACTATTGAGCATGGATATACCCGCCTTAGGAAGATATTATATATTTGGGAGATTGCCTTGTTTTGCTTGCAGGTGCTTTCTGACTCCTGCATCCTTGGTTTTCCTCCTTTTCCTTAAAGCCTTGTTCACTAAAGAGTATAAAATCAAATTGTTTTGGCCCTCATATTTGATTTGAACCTCACACATTTGGGGGCATCTATTAACATACAATTTAACACCATCAATAGTGTAAGTCGAAAGCATGATTTGATTTTCCCCTGCAACATAAAGACATAGCTAAAAGCACTAAAAGAGACATAATATCTTACTCCAACTACTACTTTCTGTGAAAATCCTCACAGCAGATCTAAGAGATGATGTATCTCACAAGAGAATAATTATGATTAAGCAAGAAAATAGAAGAAGAGTGATACATGCAGTATAATGAGCAACAGAATAATATGGTACAGTAGAACTCAGATAGAAGCAATAATACTTCGGTCATACTAAATTATTAATCACAAATGGACATATAAATAATACAATGCATGAGGAATTCGAATGCCTAAGGTGGCAATTCGAATTAGCCTTCATGGAGTGATCAAAGGATCACTGGAGTGTCATCGGAGCACAACTAGGTGTCCTCATGATCATCGGAGCGCAACTGGAAGTCTTCATCATCATCAGTGGAGTCATCAATGCTCAAGTAACTGTCAACCATCAGTCAAACTAACTCTGGTAGGTGTAACTCAGTGTAACTGAGTGTAACTCAATGTAACTAAGTGTAACTCAATGTAACTAAGAGTAACTGAATGTAACTGAGTGTAACTCAATGTAACTGAGTGTAACTCAATGTAACTGAGTGTAACTAACTGTAACTGACTGTAACTGAATGTAACTGAGTGTAACTGAGTGTAACTCAATGTAACTGAGTGTAACTGACTGTAACTGACTGTAACTGAACTGGTAGGTGAAGAAGGGCGAGTTGCTCCCTAAAATCAAGGAAGAAGGGCGCACTAAGCAACTGGAGGGCTAAAACTGAATAGTGAGAAGCTCCTGGGGGCTGGCTAACTGAGGGCTAGGTGCTGGACTGATGACTGGGATGCATGCAAAATGCATGCAAACCCTAGAATGCATGCAAACCCTAAAAGGTGCATGCATGACTGAAAATGTAAATGATCAAAATACTGGTGGGACTAGGATGGAGTATAGGAATATCCTAACACCCCCCCCTTAATCCATCCTGGGCCCTGGTAACTAAGACCAAAGGTCACCCAATACAATGAATAATAACAATCAATAAACCAAGGAAGTGGGAAAATTTCATGGGAAACATACCCCCTCCTCAAAAAATAGACTGTAAGGCTCACATAAAAAATAAAAGCTCCAAACTCAAGCATGTGTGATGCTTGGTCATATGTCTGGAGGTATCTTCTTCTTGGGAAGAAGTGGATCATGCTCAAAACGCATGTGCTTGTACTTGCTCTTCAGATCGAATGTGATGAGAACAAATCCAACAGTATTAGAATGATCCTTGAACCTGTGATTCGAATCAGCTGAGGTAGGATCAAATTTTTGAATGTGCATATAGTCCTTTGTCTTCTCCTTCAAACCACCATGGGTGAGATTATGCCAAAAAGAACTATTACATGTTTGCTTGAAATCAAAATCAGATTTAAGACTTTCAAAATAGTTTCTTGAGATCTCCTTTGAACCAGCAGGGGTGAGATCAAAACTATCATATGATGCATGAGAAATTATCTCAAGCGGGTGGCAATGGCCATATTCTTCAATAACCTTCTGAAAGCATGTGCTAATGATCATATAGTAGTAAATAAGAGATGTTTGCTGAAGAGGAGCGAATGCATTACCTCCAATAGCTGATGTTACCTCCGAAATAATCATGTGATCATGGTGCAAACCAACAAACTCTGGTGCAAGACAGGATTTAGGACCTTCTGCAATATCTAGAGTGTGAGCTGGCACAGAAAGAGAAGAAAGTTTGAGCATGAGCGGAGAATCTGCAAGTTCTTTGTCAACAACTTCAATATGAGATGATACTGGTTCATGATCTGAGAGATCATCAAGGGGAGCGAATGCAACATGATCTGAGAGACCATCAGGAGGAGCGAATGCATCATGATCTGAGAGACCATCAAGTGGAGCGAATGCATCAACTTTCTTGCTTTTGAAGGGATTTGGACCAAATCCATCATTCTTTTTGCCGAATCTTTCATCTAGATGAGCCCATAACTCTTTTGGAGTTTCAATATCAATGATGGTCGGGTACAATATGTAATCGGTCATAGAAAGCATCATTCTTCCAATGTGCATGTCACCTTTATTCAACCATTTAATCTTCTTTGTAGAGGATTCGAACTCTCTTTCAAAATAGCAATCAAAGAGATCATGGCTCTTCAAATATGCTATCATTCTTGGTTTCCATTCATCATAGTTGAATGGAGAAAGAGGAGTAATTTCTTCTAAATTCATTGAAGTTGTAGAAGACCTGCAAAAACAATATAGAATAACTGCAACTGCTACTGCTGCAAAAATGCAGATTCTGCTACAACTGCTGCACTCGAAATCTTGGTAATAACCTGCAAAAAACTCTCAAGAATGGAGATAAACAATACTCTCAACATGCTCTGATACCATGTGAAAATCCTCACAGCAGATCTAAGAGATGATGTATCTCACAAGAGAATAATTATGATTAAGCAAGAAAATAGAAGAAGAGTGATACATGCAGTATAATGAGCAACAGAATAATATGGTACAGTAGAACTCAGATAGAAGCAATAATACTTCGGTCATACTAAATTATTAATCACAAATGGACATATAAATAATACAATGCATGAGGAATTCGAATGCCTAAGGTGGCAATTCGAATTAGCCTTCATGGAGTGATCAAAGGATCACTGGAGTGTCATCGGAGCACAACTAGGTGTCCTCATGATCATCGGAGCGCAACTGGAAGTCTTCATCATCATCAGTGGAGTCATCAATGCTCAAGTAACTGTCAACCATCAGTCAAACTAACTCTGGTAGGTGTAACTCAGTGTAACTGAGTGTAACTGAGTGTAACTCAATGTAACTAAGTGTAACTCAATGTAACTAAGAGTAACTGAATGTAACTGAGTGTAACTCAATGTAACTGAGTGTAACTGACTGTAACTGACTGTAACTGAATGTAACTGAGTGTAACTCAATGTAACTGAGTGTAACTGAGTGTAACTGACTGTAACTGAACTGGTAGGTGAAGAAGGGCGAGTTGCTCCCTAAAATCAAGGAAGAAGGGCGCACTAAGCAACTGGAGGGCTAAAACTGAATAGTGAGAAGCTCCTGGGGGCTGGCTAACTGAGGGCTAGGTGCTGGACTGATGACTGGGATGCATGCAAAATGCATGCAAACCCTAGAATGCATGCAAACCCTAAAAGGTGCATGCATGACTGAAAATGTAAATGATCAAAATACTGGTGGGACTAGGATGGAGTATAGGAATATCCTAACACTTTCTGAAAGGGAGGGTGTGAATGAATACCAAAGTTTCCCACAAGGGGCAACTTCAATGATGAATTTCCTATGAAAAGATAATACCAAGTCTCCACAAACTTAAAGTGGAAGGAAAATACATGGAAAATGTGTTTTTTGCATTAAATGCTCCATTATTCATGATAAATGCCTAAAACTATGGAAATGAAGGTAAGTGGAAGAAATTAAGTTGGGATTCCCATCCCATATTGAAAAGTTACCTCTCATCACTCAAATCCTAAAGCTATATAAGAGGCATTTGAGGCGAATATTATGAGGATTGATTGAAGAGAAAAGTTACTATAGTGAATTAGTGAGAGAGACTCTTTTGATTCACACTTTTGGTGATCAAATGCTTGAAGGAAAAAGGAGGGAACCTAGAGTGAAGGAGTAGGAAGCATATCATAATGAGGTACTAAGAGGAGCATTGAGTGTTGTAAAAACATGATTGTAGAGCAATAACAATAAACAAGATGCAAATATAAATCACATAAAACAAATTACAAGAGAGACACCAATATAACGTGGTTCACCCAAGACGAACTATGTCACACAGAAATTCCCATTCCATATTATTATGCCATCCAACAAACGAAGGGATACAACCTGCAGCACATCCGCTGCAACTTCCTCTTCACTCTCTCATAGTCTCTCTCACACAATCATAGAGATCTTTACAATGCTACAATACAAAACCATATTACAATGACTTCATTTTAAATAGGGATTACCATGGGAAAATACTATGGGACACAGAATACCATGTTCCCATAAATAACCCATTATTGACCAAGTCATGACTATGAAATTACAACATTTTACAAGGCATTTTGTTTTTTAAATTTTCTCTATGGGGGCGCTTCCCCCGAAACTCTACCAAGGGGGGGCTCCCAAACTAGTCACCTCCCCCACTGTACCCCCCATGGTGACTATTTTAGTGGGGTAAGCCCCCCCAAACCCCCTATCATGGGATGGGATTCAGACACGGCTAAAACGCGACCTCTAAATAAGGAAGATGAGGCTCCACAGCCAACATTGAGGAGAAACCAGCATTGAATAGCACAAACCAATCAAAGGCATCTCCAAAAATATTCTCCAAACAAGCATGATTCAAGAGGTGTTCTCCTTTCTTCAACCCTAACTCAAACCCGTGAAAAATCATATATCTATCTATGGATAATTGTTTTTAATCATTTTATACTGTTAACAAGGAGATTCACCAACCCCTTGGTATAGGAAAAGGATCTCAACCTATCTCTCTAGCTCTACTACGGATATTATACCTATCACTACTCATTATAGAAACTGGGAAAACTGCGATGGAACTCCCACCACATGCATATAAATCCATCATGGAATATCGTCAAGTTTAGTCCTAGGGATTCTCATAGTAAAACCCTCGAGATTCCTGCAAACATCATGCGGGTCCTTAGTTCCATATATAATGTCCTTTGAATATTTTCTCTGCTCTTCTTCTATTGCTTTGCAAGGATTCATATGCACCCCCATTGGGTGCACCAACCCCACATATGTTTAATCATTAAAATAAAGCATTGTTAAAAACATTACACATATTACAAAAATATATACATAATTTATTTATGTTTCAAATTTTTCAGATGGAAATTTCAAAAATCTCAAAAATTTCATAAATAAATTAAAAAAACAAAAACATTCCACAATGAATATTCTTACCGAGAGAACTCCATTGATACCCTAGGGGAAACACAAGATATGGATCATGCCAAAATTCCATCCTAGCATATGGATAGTCTTAGATGACAAAAATCTGGTCATCCCACTATTCAAGAAAATCATGGCCAAAAGTACTCATAGGAAACCTACCTCTAAGTCAGGCCATCAAATACGCCCACCTAACCATCCTGGGGTATCTAGGATCACCTAGTGGTGTCATGACCCTTGGTCATATCGCTAGAACCCTCTCTAAAAATAATGAGCATAAGATAAATCCATACCCAAAGTGTTTATTCTCATCCATTATGCACTTTGTCAATCAATACTTCATATTCACTACCAACCTAGTTCACTATTTGAATATTGTTGACCTCAAATAGTCCAACACATAGTTCGCATGCACCCCGCGAATATAAGTGTAAGGAATTCAAATCTAGCGCCTGATTAATAGTGAACAAGATGGTCCTAAGAGGAAGATCCACCACTTCTTTAATGGAAAGTTGATTGCTATTTTTTGGGTTCCCTTCATGCAGTGAGCAACTATATAGTCCTCCACAATGCCTCCAACACCAACTTGGCCTCCTTCTTTCAAGATTACTGAGTCTCCCCAATGAGATAATCCTTTAAGGAAGTATATATCCTCAACATCCAAGTGAATAATCTAAGCACCAACTCAAAATACTTGAGCTTTAGGATCCCAATGTTTAACAAGCTCTTGTAAAAGAATGTCAAGAACCACTCTCTTGTAAAGCATCTATGGTACCTTGATCATCAAAAGCTGCATTTTCCTCTCAATCATTGTGACAAGCCTACAAGACAAAAGGTGTAGCTTGTTGGTAATTTTTGTTAAATATTGTGAAGAGATTCACAAAATGAGATGTCCATATCCCTCAATCCGACCAATAGGAGGGTACATTAACTAAACCAAGGCCTCAAAATTTCGCCCCATAACCATAATTACGAATTTATAGCATCTAAACTACATGTGCAAACATGAAAATAAAAACAAATGGTGGAATAAACTCAATCCACACACACAACATGCAATTCCATGCATAATTATCACATGAATACAATTAAAAATAATTGCACATCAAATACATAAGAATACTTATCTTTAAACAAAGAAGATCCAAGCAATTGGTTGTGTAAGAGCAATTTTCCACCCAACCATAGGCACTTTATCCAACATATACTCTTTCTTCTGAGAGGCCACCCCCAAGCGATGCCACCAGGGAAAAGGAAACACCTACAGGATGTTATCTCTTAGTCCACAACCCACTCTGCTCTCTGCAAATCCAAAAGCTCCACTAGAGCTATACATGGGTCTCACTAATCCTTTACAGCCATGGCACTGTAACATCCCGAAAAATCACAAAAAATTAAAAAAATTTCAACGTATCATTAATTGCTATACTTGTTGTGCGGAAATATAATAAATGCTTGTTGGTTCATTTAAACGACATGCTGAAATAAAATGTTATAACGATCATGCATGTGTATTGTTTTATGATGTGCATGAAATGTATCTATACCTATATTCGAATGTAGTTGGATGTTTTCTTGCCTCAATCGTGCATCCTAAATCACTTTTGATTACTAAAATTGATGTCGATGCTTTATAGATTTACTTGCTATATTGTTTATATGTGCTAACTGTTGTTCTTCTTATTGATGATGAAGGGGTCCTATGGACACCCTGAGGCTTACATAGATATTTGCTAAAGCATTTGAACGTTATGTCGCAGATCAAGTAAGAGAAAAATAATGTTTCGCAAGTGAATACGGAGATCCTATTTATCGTCTGTTAGCTTTCAAGTTTAAATAGAATACTTGAAAACCTTCCAGGGTGAGATCTGTTTTCGGTTGTTTCTTCGGCTATACTTTGTAATAAGTTGGTTGCATGACTTCATAGTCATTACACTATGTTCTCTGCGGTTATGTTATATGTATTACGCATATTGTTTATGTACCTTTCAATTATAGTTTGAATCTTTGCATTTAGTATTAGTACAATTATCTTGTATTATCAAATTGTGGAAAGTCTTAGAACTTCACTCTATTGATTAAGGAATTAAGTCCTACACCTAGGAAGTATGCTATGTAATTGATTCCATAAGTAAGGTGATCCTAACATATACTTAGATACTAGCATTATTTTACTAACCTATCCTTTGTTTCATACACTATATGTATCACATGATTATTAATGTTATTATGGGACTTGGCAATAGTTTAATAATTGTAACTATACTATATACATCCCCTTCTTCTATTAATTTATATCATGGATGCTTTAACTATTAGAGCCTTAGTTTATATTATGTGCTTTATGGTATTTATATCCTAACAAGGGTTTGATATAGTGATTTACGTAATAGACTAAATGAAAGGTTGGCAATCATATTATGTTTTGAAAGACCTTAGTGATAAAATGTAACCATACTAACTTATGGTTGTAGGTCTCCCATGGCGATGGTCGAAACCTGTTGTTGCTGCAACATCCCCCCCAACATTTTTTTGTAAATATTGAGGCCCATCCTATTTTGTGAAAAGCCCTTTGATTTATTGAAGCCTTTTTCATTCGAGCTTGGCAAATTTCCCATCTCACTTTTCTTCCAATTTTTTTTTATTTTTTCTAAGGGGAAAAGTTATCTTTAGTATTGGGCGTAGTTTTTAAAGTTAAAATTTATGACAAATGTGCAAATTTCAACCCTATCTTTGGATGACTATGGTGCACAATTTAGCACTAAAATTGCCGACCATCGCATTTTTTAACGTTAAAATTCCTTTTTCCGCGCAGACTTTAAGGCTAAAATTGCCTCTCCTTTGAATTTTTGTTCCAAACCTTTGACTTTGCGCCAGTTAGCACAGATTTTATGGCTAAATCCCCACCCATTGTGCAGTTGTTAACCTTAAAACTGCCTCCCTCTCGGATGCGCCTCGCCTTCTTCGTCGCACCTTCTGGTCGCATGAATTAGGGGTAAAATTGCCACCCATTGTGTTGTCTCTGATCTTAAAATTCCTGTTGAAACCCCAATCCTTGGGTGCAACTCTGGATCGCAGGAGTTAACCTTACATTTGCCACCTATTGCACATAAGTTGGCATTTCATTCATCTCCCATTAGCGCAGCCCAATTTTTGGGAATGTGCCTGGATATAAAGTTGGTGAGTAATTATTGCCACCCCGTGCGGATTTAATTTCCCATTTGCATTGAGCCTCGTGCTCATTAATTCGCCAACCTGCCACCCCATGTGGTTTTATTTCCATCCCTATATATATGTGTAGAACATGATTGTTAGTCATTCCACTATTACCAAGGGAGAGCAGAGTTCGCCATTCATCGTCGAAGCACTGCTTGGACTATCACTCATCTGGATACGCAAGCCAACCAACAGGAGCCACTCCAAAGTTAACAGGTAGGTGGTTCTTCCTCCTTCCCTTTGATTTATCCAAAGAAAACCCTGTTTGAAGCTCTAATCCCATCAAAATCATTTAGACACTCGTTTTGACCGTTAGTTTCGTATGGCATAAGGAAATCATTCTGCCAAATGGGAAAACCTCCCTTCAAACCAATAAAAGCACAAAGTTTATTTTTCTCCTATCAAAGCCATGACTCAGGAAATCCACCTTCCACGCATATGAATCTCAGCCTTCAGCTGTTGCTTTCTCAGTATCTTAGGAAAGTTTCCCCTCTACGGGGGTTTCTATTGATAAATAGCTAAAATCCTTATCACAGTTTTAAAGCCGCGAATTTCGTGTTACCTATATAGCACACACTCTGGCCTGTAGCGAATGTTTGCTAATAATTGAAAATGTCAAAACTGCACGCACCATCATGGAAATGAAACATGCTCCAACTGATAAAGCCATTGCGTCAAAGCCATAAAGCTGCATAAGTGTTGGAAATGCCATTTATGCCCCACACTAGTAGCGCTTTGTATAATTGTGTTTTTTCTTTTCCTTTCAAAAGATTATGACAACGAAATAATTGTTGTTTATCAAATATGGTTAAGTGCTGGCTAATATCACTCGTTTTGTGTGAATTGCATTCTGAGCTATTGCGTGTGTTTTTGTTTTGAAAATTTTCTCTCATCACCCTTATCTTTGAAAGGTCATTTTGATTTGAAAGCCGAAATTGTTGCATGCTCAATCGCTGCGTATCAATATAGATTGTAAGATGTATTGTGCTAAAATGGTTGCTTGAAAATTTGTGAAACTCCTCATTTGTGCTACCCCATCATCGCAGGTTTGACATGCATAGGAAATATGCCAGGAGGAAAGCTAATCTTGTGGAATTAGATTTGAACGTGGAAATCTTGTTAGACACATCACTTGAAACCATGTTCAGCGATACACAAGCTGTCAGAAGGGTAGCCCCAGGAAGCTCTGCCCCAGAATTCCAATGGGGTGACTTATACAGGTTTATCAGAGATCAGATTACCCTCAAGCTCCCCTAGAAGACACTATGGTCTATTCAAAGATCAAGAAGTCAAGCCTCCACAAGGCAGCAACTCGCCCCGAGTTATTCCCATGCTACGAGGTCATCGGCTGGATAATCCGTCATGTTAAGTACAGATACAAGGTTCATTAATGACAAGGCTGGGATGAATCTAGCATCTTTTGCACCCGAACACATCACAACTACTTACAAGTTGCCCCAGGAAAGAACTTGGTTGGATGACGAATGGATAGCAAAACAAACTCTGGACCTTCTAGAGTCTGCCTGAAAGATGATGATAAGTGACAGGAAAATCAGACAAAGGAACAACAATGAATATGAAAGTAACCTTCTAAAGACCCCCTATAGACTCATTGTCTTAATGCTGAGCCGGATTTTCGGCATGCCAAATGGAAATGTTTTCAAGCTTGGTTGGGTGCTAGTAATAGTCCATGTGGCCATGTCCGGTACCATTTTCAATTGGGATGATATAATTTCAGACAGTTTTGTCACGCAGTTAACTGCTGCCCAAGGAGGACTGACTCAGAAGAAGGCATACTTCTTCATGTCTTCTTATTTAAGAGATTGTCTGTTAAGCAAGCACACCTTCCCGAATTTGGGTTGCACATGGAATAGAAAGGAGACTCCTCTCTTTGTAGCTTACCAACCCACATGGGAAAGCAAATATGCAAACCACTACAAGCAGATTTGCGAGAAATTCATCATGCCCTTGTATCAACTTATTTTTTATAGAAGATCCAAATTGCATGTCTGAGAATGCCATGCCCATCATAGAAGAATTTGGAGATTACTACTACTCCACCGAAGGCACCTATATCCGGATGAGTGGAGGATCCCAAGCTCCCTTTTTGTTTGCCCGGTATGTTACAGATTTTGTGGTGCACAAGGAGGCCTTAAGGAAACTCTTCGGCACTAGTGGAATCAGCAAGATCCTCACAGAGAGGAAGAAAGGTATATATCCACAAGTTCCCTTCACCATCGGTTCATACAGCCTCCCGAGGACAAGAGAAGTGGAAAACTATGCTCAGGGCTTGGAAATTTTTCATTTCGGCACAAAGCCTTTTATGGGGCATGATCCTTGTGGCAAGGTTGCTAAGCATTTCCTTGATGTTAAAATTCTTACGAGTACACCCATATGATGGACCAAGAGGACGAATTTTTTCGAAGCACCAAGAACTTAACTGAGTTGGGGAAACGCTATCGAAAGAAAACCGAAAAAATTTCCGGTCCTAAGCTTGTCGGTTTGATTCAGAAAGGGCAGGAAGCGGCATCATCTCAATTAGAAGAATCAATGAGGAGAGAAAAGGAAGAAGAAGAAAAGCTCCAAAAGGAGCAGGAGGTCAAACAACAGCAAGATGACGAAGCTGCTAGATTCTAAAGGGAGAAAGAGGCAAAATCCCTGAGACAGGAGGAAGAGAGAATCCTGTAAGAACAAGCTGCCAAATTGCAGCAAGAAGAAGAAGAGAGAATCTTGCGAGAACAAGCTTCCAAATTGCAGCAAGAGGAGAGTGAGAAAACCATGCAAGAAGAAGCAGAAAGGTTACAAGCAGAGCCGACAGAAGGACAAGAGAAAGAAGAAGCTAATAAAGCCATGAAACAAGGTTCATCCAGCCCACAGGCCATGGAATTAGATCTGCCAAATTTAAACCAACCGGGGATTGCTGATGAAGGGGTTGTCTCTACTGAAGAGTTAGCACAAACCCCATACGACCCCAGAAAGCATCGCCAAGTGGCCAACCTGGATTCTGTTTACTTTCATGAGCGGAAGAAGGCTATTGTCAGCAGATCAATAAAGAAAATGGAAATTGGACAGGACCTATATGTACTCAGAGTATTAGAAACCACACTTGTCCAAGGGACTAACATCGACCCCGCATTCACGGCGGCATGCTCTGTGGCTTCAGCCCAGTCAAGAAAAACTAATGTTGATCGTCTTATTGAAGATGTTAAGAAGTACAGGGAAATTTTCTTCAAGATAAAACCTAACAGGAAAAAGGAGGTATCAGAGGAAAATGAATTTTAAGGAAATACAAGGAACTTGCGGAAGAGAAGGAAGAAACAACTTCGAAAGTACTGCAACTCGAAAATGAAAAGAATACACTAGAAATGCAACTGGTAATTTCAGAATATGAGCAAAAGAACTTAAAGGTTCACATATCAGAGTTGGAAAAACATGAGGCCAAAAGTGTTCAGCAAATTGATTTCTTCAAACCTCAGTTTGAAAGACTGACACAAGAAAAGGTAGCATTGTTAGATCAGCTCAAAGAAGTTACTGAAAAGAAGCAAGATCTAGCCACATTTTACAAGTGAGCTTGCGATGTGCAAGAGAAAACTTATCAACTGCTAGTGTTGATTTATAAAGAAGTATGCGGCATGAAAGAAATGATAATAAAGATGACATCTATTGAGGTTGAGGCTCTTAAAATAAAGGATAAGTATGCGCAGCACATGGTGGAAATCAAAGAGCAGTTTGAATGGAGGAAAGGAAAATCTGGTTTTCCCTTGAACCTGCGTGCTACAACTGCTGAGGAATTCAACATGGACACAGGAGTCCTCGAATTTTGCAGGGACTGTGGTCACAAATTAAGTCTTGAGATCCGAAAGACTGTCAAAAAATGCCACATTTTCTACTCCAAAGTCTGGGAAGGTCACAAGAAATGTCACATGGCTTTACCTCAGAGCCTTTATGAGTTTCCTGAAAGAGAGAAACGCCTGTCAGATTTGCGGAGTAACTTGAACGCAGAGTTAGAATATCTAAAGAATATAGAGTCTATAACCACGGAGGATCTCCATCAATTCATTGAGCAGACTGTTGTTCATACTTATTTCCTGGAAGATATTGTGCAGGAGGCTGTAGTAGGGGCGGTGAGTATCAAATCAGACTTGCACAAGTTCAAGATAGCGCGGAAGGTGACAATCTCGGCGAGAGGAAAAACCATCCTAAGAGAAATTAGCCAATGGGCAAGTTACATTCAAGAAGTGGACAAATCAGCAAAAGCAAGTGAGCCTGTTGGAGAGGAAAAATTAGCAGAGGAGAAGCGACCCAATGAGGCAGCAGGGCCATCTGGGCCGTAATTTGTCTTATTATATTTTGAGAAAAATAGTTGGAAAGTTGTTTATTGTATAAATATTTTAAAGGACAGCTGGAAATGTTTTGTCTTTTTAGGCACTAGAAGACAAACTTTTGTTTGGTCCTAGGGTTAGGTTTTTGAGAAGAGACAAATTTGTAAAATCTATAAATATAGAGATAGATGAATGAGAAATGACTTTTGGCAGGTGAAAGGACAGACTTATGTTGTACGTGAACTTTTTTGCTGCATCAATAGAGGAAGTTCGTTTTTGCCTAATGGAAGCCTACATGGATTTTTGTTATGGGAATGTATGAAATATTGGTCGAATTACTTCTGCATTGTTCATGCATTTGCTGTGAGATCATGCTTAACCTTCTGAATTACTTCTTTGCTTGGAATGTTTTCACTCTCTCATGCAATATTTCTGTGTAAAATGGGTGATAGAATGATTTTCCTTATCAAGGCTATCTTTGATAATCTTTATTTTCTGCTGTAAGTGTTTCCTTTCAATTCAACAACTATCTGTGGTATTCTTGGTTACATTTCTAGTTTATTGCTCATTCTTTAAATTTGCTGCTTACGAGGATAGATTAGATTTGCTTAAAACAGTTTTAGATTAGATCTGTTTTACAGTTTGCATTTAGATTACAACACTTGCACTTCATCTTTAATATAAAATACTTAAACAGTGGATCAGGCCGCAACCGGTGCAAGGAACATAAATCTTTAAATCTTAAACGGTAGCCAGAACCGTTAACCAGACAGATTCCCCATACCAAACGGTGAGTGATCTAATTGGGCTTGCTCATCGGGGAGAATCCCTTGTTGATTGATGTTGCGATTTTCGGGGCCTCAACAGTTTTTGGCGCTAGAAGGAGGGCCACCAGTGCATGGATGGAAGAGGGGATCCTTTCGTTAGAATAAATCCCACTGAAGACCCATTTGAAACATCTATCCCAAATAATCCAGATCTGGAAGTAATAAATCAAGAAGATCCCAATTCTAAGATTGAACAACAAGAAACTCTGTATGCTATTCCTTTTGCTGAGGTAGCAAATCTTAGAAGACATACCCATGATTTTGTGAGGTAGCTTGGTGGTTTGAACGCTATTCCCTTACTTCCCAGAAGAAGAGCCCCTAGAAGGGAAACGCAGTACACAGGAGATTCAATTCTAGTTCAAAACTTGGAAGATTTGGTAGATCTATCTTTGGAAGAAATAACAGAGCTGCTTGGAAAAGTTGGAATTGAAAACCCTCTAGATTTGGAAGAGCCACATACTCCACAAAATTCTCCACCTCATACTCCACGTGACTCTCCACAAAATTCTCCACGTGGAGCCATCGTTGTGCCGGCTTGGAGAGCAAGAGGATCATTGAATATAGCTGGTCCATTTCATGATCTGCCCAAGAATCCTAAGAAGGTCTTTCCTAAATATGACCTTGGCAAAGGGATCTCTGTAAAAGACCATCTTAAGAGTTTTTACTTAGCATTAATTCTTTTAAATGTGCAGCATGAGGATGTAGTCTGTAGGATTTTCCCTTACACTTTCGAACCCAAAGAATCCTCCTGGTATTTTAATCTGCAAGCTAGTTCAATATCGAATTGGGAATATTTTGAGAAATGTTTCTTAAAAAAGTATGGTAATCAGAAAACGGTCGCTACAGTCATGAAAGAACTACTGTCAATGAGAATTGAAAAGAAAGAAAAGGTTCAAGAATTCAATCAAATATTTACTACATTACTGAATAATTTTAGTGATGAAGCCAATCCTACTGAGGAATCTTTAGTTGAATACTATACAACTGCTCTTGATCCTCCCATAGCAATGTTTGTTAAAATAACAAAGAAAACTACCTTAATAGAAAACTTCGAAGAAGCAAAGAAGGTAGAAGAAGACTCTGATAGCATTGCTAAACATTCTATCGATCTAGAAACGAAGCCAGCAGCTACTAAGAAACCTCTTCTGTTAACTAGAAATAAAGAAGAACCGTCAATAGACATGGAAAATATGGTCAAAATGATGCAAAAGCTTTCAAATAAGATTATTGATCTAGAGAAGGATAAGACAACTAGTACTTCTAGGAAACCATTCAAACCTTTCTATAAGAAAAGAGAAGATAACGGAAAACCACTACCACCTGTAAACAACTCTGCTGTGCTAAATTTAAATGAAGTAGGCATGGATCATTTCTATACCTTACATCAAGAACAACACTCAGAAAAAAGTTGTCCACAGTGGATAAATTCAATGAGCCTAGTGATGAAACAAATGCTAGACGCACAAATACCAGATCCTAAAGACCATCAGGAAGAACATATTTCTGAACAAGAAGAACCCACTTCCAACACAATAATGGTCTTATGGGATTGGGCACCTTCACAAGAATTGTCTCTTGAAGATATAGCTGATGATTGTCAAACTGCAACAATTAATGTGACCACTAGGAGTAAAGGCCCTGTGCCTGATCAAACTACCAAGGCACCTAAAGCCAAGGTTACAAAAGAGATACCTAGGAGACACATTACCGTCATTCCACCACAGCCTAAGGCAAACCCCGCAGTAACAAAAGAACCAAATGCAGAGACATCTAAGCAACCAAAGGTCACCTCAAACAAAACAGATAATCAACCTAAAATTTCAAAAGAATGTGACATAGGATATGGCATAATTGAAGACATCAAGAAAGCAAAAGCAAATGTCTCTATATTTGATATGTGTAGTCTGCCCCAACAGAGGAAAAAATTACTAGATTCCTTTGACTTACAAGCTAGCACTTCAGTAGAAAACACTGAAGAAAATCCTGAGATAAATGAATCTAGCATTGGCAGGAAATCAAAGTCCCAGACTTTGCCTTGTCTCCTAACTTTCGAAATTTTCAATCATAATGTTCACAATTGTTTGGTAGATCCTGGTGCATCTTCAAATGTCATGCCACTTTCAATTTGCAAAAGGATTAATGGACAGCCAATTCCTTCTCCATCTCAAATCATACAGCTAGATAGAACTACTATTAAAGTCATTAGAGAAATGAAAGATGTGCTTATTAGGTTGTCAACAGATCCAAGGGTGTGCCAGTTTGTTGATATAATGGTAGTTTCTATTCCTGAAGCTTACGGTTTGATATTGAGCAGGGACTGGTCTACGAAACTGAATGGTTATTTTGCAATTGATTGGTCTCACTTGTGGTTTCCATATCAAAACAGACAAAATAAAATTAAAATACTGTGTGAACCGCACATGAAACAAAACGTGACTTAGCTGGAAGAAAAAATGAAGTTGTAGCCTTTTCATCTTCGGTATTGGGAAATTATTTCTTAGAACTTGAACCGGGAAATTATCAATCGGAAGACATTAGCCATGAATCAGATGAACAGTCTGATCTCCTTCAAATCTCTCGGACTGATGATATTGATTGTAACATAGTAGGGTTAGTTACTGACTTAGGTTGTAGTGACACTAACTTAGTTAAGACAGAAAATGTTTTTTGGATTTTATACTTTGACGGTTCCAAGACCCAAGAGGGATCCGAAGCTGGGTGTGTCTTAATCGACCTTGAAACCAACAAACACTTCTTGTCCTATAGATTAGAGTTCGAATGCACTAATAATACTATGGAATATGAAGCTCTAGTCCATGGTTTAAAGAAAGCTATTAGTTTGAATTGTAAATATATGAAAGTCTTTGGTGATTCAGAGATAGTTGTCAGGCAAGTGAGAGATACAATTCACTGCCTTTCACCACACTTGAAAGGTTATCAATCAGAGGTTTGGAATCTGATTTCACATTTTGATTCTTTTAATATTAACTCCATCCTTAGATTAAGAAATGTCGCAGCTGATTTGTTAGCCACTTCTGCTTCAAGATTGGTGCCTACTAATAATAAGTGTTCTATTGAATTAATTTTCAGGCCTTTTGTTCTGGATAACATTACAAATCTCAGGGTGTTCGATGATGATGATCAGATCATCAGCTTCTTAACAAATGAAGACATATTCCAAGAATCCATAATAGATGAAGAAAAGCATGATGCATATCTACAAAGTAAAGATACTGATAAAGGAAATTTCATGCCCAAGGGAGTGAGATCTCTGGAAAGTTTATTTGATTTGCAGAGCAAGTTTAAAAGGCTTGTAAATGCTAAAACTCACAGCTCCTCCATGCAACATGAATTAGTAAATTTGGGTACGGAAGCTGAACCGAAGTATGTCAATCTTGGTATGTGTTGCTCGCTAGGCAAGATAGATAAGTTCATCAAAAAATTTCGGCAATACAAAGATATATTTGCCTGGATTTATGAAGATCTGAAGACATATGATACTCGCATAATTCAGCACATAATACCAACGAAAGACGGGGTTAAACCATTTCAGCAGCAACTAAGAAGAATGCATCCAACTCTGGAGCCCTTGATCCAAAAGGAGTTGAAGAAATTGATGGATGCGAAGATTATTTTTAAAGTCTGACATTCGGAATGGGTTGCTAACCTTGTTCCCATCAGGAAGAAATCTGGGGAAATTAGATTGTGGGTGGATTTCCGAAATTTGAACAGAGATTCCCATAAAGACAACTACCCTATACCCCCAATGGAACAAATATTGCAGATGGTCTCAGGATCAGATCTTTTCTCCCTACTGGATGGTTTTTTAGGTTACAATCAAGTTCTAGTAGCAAAGGAGGACCGGCTTAAAACCACTTTTTGTACGAAATGGGGAACATTCGCATACCGAAGGATGCCTTTTGGTTTGATCAATGCAGGAGCCACTTTTTAGCGAGTGATGGACATCGCCTTTCGAGGATTGGGTGGTCAATGCGTTGTTTTCTATCTCGATGATGTGACTATGTTCTCAAAGAAGAGAGAAGATCATGTTTTTCACCTGAAGTAGACTTTTTATCGCTGCAGGAAATATGGTATCTCTTTAAATCCCAAGAAAAGTGTTTTTGTTGTTCTTGAAGGAAAACTTTTAGGTCACATCATTTCAAAGAATGGAATCTCAATAGATCCAGAAAGGGTCAAGGCTATCAATCAGATTTATATGCCTCACAGCAAGAAATATATGCAATCGTTTATGGGCACTATCAATTTTTTTCGAAGGTTCGTTCCTGATTTTGCTCAGAAAGTTAAACCTCTGTAGCAAATGATCAAGCATAGGGTATAGTTCAAGTGGACTGACTTGGAGAAAGTGTCATTTAAGGAAATCAAAACTGCTATAGCTAATGCACCTTCTTTAAGAAGTCCTGATTTTGATAAAGATTTCATTATGTATACCTTTGCTTCAGATGATTTGCTTGCAGTTGTGCTTACACAAAAGGTGGAATCAGGAGATGAATACCCAATCTCTTTTATGAGCACTGGTCTGCAAGGCACTAAACTGAATTATCTTATTGTAGACAAGCAAGCGTATGCCATGTTTAAAGCGGTAAAATAGTTTAGGCCATATATTTTAAAGAACAAGACTAAAGTCATAGTCCCTCACTCCGCTATCAGATTTCTGTTCGTTTAGAAGGAGTTGGGGGAACGAAGAGGAAATTGGGTCACTGCTCTCCAAGAGTATGATCTAGAATTCAAACCCGCCACCATCATCAAGGGTCAAGGGTTGTGTAGGTTACTCACTGAGCATCCAGTTGATGAATATTTGAATTGGGAAAATGAAGCAGAGCTGAATATGGCTGAGGTATGTCTTGTCTTTACAGCTCCTGGATCTTGGTATAGAGACCTAGTACATTATCTGCAGTAGGGATATTTGCCGGAACTCTGGAATTCTAAGCAAAGGAGAGCGTTACGTCTCAAATCAGTAGCCTATCAAATCATTGATGGGGTACTTTTTAGAAAAAATTATGATGGCATTCTCCTCAGATGTCTAGAAAAGGAATATGCTGATAGTGTGGTCAAGGAATTGCACGATGGCCCTATTAGGGGACATTATTCTGGAGATACCACAGCACATAAAATTCTCAGAGCTAGATATTACTAGCCAAACCTATTCAGAGATGCTCATGCCTATGCTCGGAATTGTGACGTATGCCAGAGAAGTGCCGGGAAATTGCCAAAAGCAGTAGGACCCCTGCAACCCATTATCATATCTGAACCATTCGAGCAATGGGGTATAGATGTTATCAGGGAGATCAACCCAAATTCATCATTACATCATCGATATATCTTGACGGCTACAGACTATTTCACAAGATGGGCAGAAGCTATTCCGCTGCGTAAACTAAATGAAGATGCAGTCATCGGATTCATGGAAGAAAACATCATAACCAGGTTTGGGGTTCCAATTTCCCTAGTCTTTGATAATGCTACTTACTTTTCGTCTTTGAAGATAAATGAATTTGCTTATGAGAAATGAATTAAATTACACTATTCAACCAACTACTACCCCCAGGGAAATGGATTAGCTGAGTCTACCAATAAGAATCGCATTCAAATTCTTAAGAAAACTGTAATTAAAAATCAAAGAAGTTGGCATACAGCCCTCCCGAATGCTCTCTGGCCAGACAGAGTCACCCCAAAGAATGCCTTAGGAGTTTTCCCATTCACCCTAGTCTATGGCAAAGAAGCCATCCTCCCTCCGAACATTCTCCTCCCATTCTTGCAATTGGCCTAAGCCTCTCGAGGGTCTAGTAATCAAGTCCTACAATCAAGAATTGATACCCTGCTAAAACTTGAAGAATCCCAGCTTAAATCCAAAGACCGGTTCCACCAACACCAAGATATAGTCAAGAGATGGTTTAATAAGCGAAAGTTTGGAAAAGGGGATTTTGAAGTAGGTGGCTTAGTTTTGAAATGGGATCATTCACATGATGGTAAGGGAATGCACATTAAATTTCAACATCTTTAGGTCGACCCTTATCAAATTTATGAAAAACTTGGCTCATCCACTTACAAGTTGAAGGAACTACAAGGAGAGGAAGTAATTCTCCCTCTCAATGGCCTTGCCTTAAAGCAGTACTTCGCATAATGTTGTTGAGATTTTTGTACATAAATAAACTTTGTTTTTCTCATTTTCTTGTCTGCTTTTGTGTACAGTTTAAGTAGTCAGGTTTGATTTTGCTTTATTTTTCTCTTTGATCAAGTTTTCTCTTTTCTTTCCTTAATAAGACTAGCCCAACTCTTGGTTCGATGGTAGGATAGGACTCTGAGCAAATCTCAAAAATATTGAAAAAACAGATTTTCACTTATAAAGGAGATGTATCTCCGTGACCTTGTTTTCACTGGCCAGCCTTTGGGAATGAAGAGATCCTTTTTCTTCTGGTCAAAATAACCTCGGTTAAATAACTGATGATTCAACATTTCGTTCTCACTATCTTGAGGCTCCATTCACTTTAACATTAATGCTTGTCTCAAACGTTTTTGCTACTATGGACCCATGGAAAGGAATCATGCCTCACAGGTGTATGGCATTGTTGATGCCTCGAAAATCATAGCATCAATTAGCAAGGGATTCTCCTTGGTAAGCAAGCCCAATAAGATCACTCACCGTTTGTTATGGGGAATCTGTCTAGTTAACGGTTCCAGCTACCGCAAGATTTTAAAGATTCTTGTTCTTTGCACTGGTTGCGGCCCGATCCACTGTTTATGTATTTTATTTTAAAGATGATATGCAAGTGCCCTAAGTTGAATGCAGGTAACGAATCTAAATTGATCTAAGACTGTATAAGAAAATTTAATCTATCCTTGCAAGGAGCAACTTTAAAGATGAGTAATAGACTGAAAGAAACATCTAAAGATCAAACAGATAGCTATTTAATTGTAAATATGCATCTACATCAGAATAGAAAAGATATTAAAGATAGCTTTAATTCAATTAATACATTCCATTACTCATTTGAGATAGACATCTTTGCATAGAAAATAGGAGGATCATTCATTACACAGAAATAATTCACAACAGTAAGGAAAGATCTCACAGTAGTGTATGGATGACACAAGAGTAATCCAGTAAACATTCAACACATCTTTCAGGAAAAAATGTAGTCTCCCAGGCTTTCATTAGGAAAAATCGAATTCCTTATACATGCAGATAAATAGTTCACATACAAGATAGAAAATGTCTTTCACCTACCAAAAAGTTCTCTTTACTATTTCCTAATCAACTATATATAGCTTTACAAAAATGCCTCCAGGGCTGCCACCTGTCCCTATTCCTAAATCTTTTTAATTTTCTTTTAAAATCCCCTTTTCAAAAAGAGAAAATTGTGGCCTCTTTACATAAAATACAAAAGAGATAGCTGTCCTCAATACTTCACAATTCAACAGTGGAAAAGAGAAAATTTCAGCAAATTATAGCTGCCACGTTAACTTTCGGGTGGTGCCTCTATTTCAACTGGAGCGTTCATCCCAGATGCTGCTTCGGTTTTAGCCTGTGCCTTTGTTGCAGACGGTCCCCCTTCTTCTCCTAAGGCCTTTACTGTTGCCTTCTTCTCTTCTTCTGCTATGTAATTAAACCAAACACCTGTATCTCTGATAACCACATTTGCAGGGGTAGGGAGCAGGATCTTCTTAGAAGTCACATGTTTATCAAGCTCTGCCTCAATGTCCTGCAATTTTGTTACTACAGTCTGGAGAATTTCTTGTAACATATGACTGTGTACTGAAGGCAACACAACGCATTGATGGAGATTGTCTATGGTCAACACATCAATTCTCCTCACATAATCCATTTGAATGTTCAGCTCATCTTTTAAATCGGATAGGCATTTCTCTTTACTTGGGAATCCTTCAAGAGTCTGGGGAAATGAAACTTTGCATCTTACATGAACTTCTTGAATCTTTTGCTAAAGACTATTGCATTCTCCCATCGTTACCTGGATCACAGTAACTAATTTTGCACCATAGTTCCTACAAAATTCCATGAAGGTTATGTCTTCCTTAAAATCAACCACTTATTTAAAAGGGAGGTGGTCGGGGAAACCTACTCTCCCTTCTCTCCACTCCATTTGTCTCATCATGTCTGCTTTTACCCGGCTGTACTTATTGCTTAGCCTGACAGCTTCAGAGTTGATCTCTTTCATTCTATTCATCATGACCTTCAGTCTGCAAATTTCTTCAGTGAGCAGTTCCTGTTTCTCATGCATTTGCTTGAGCATGTCATAGGATTGATCGTGAAAGGGAGTCATCCATTTCTCTGTTATTTGCTTGATCTACCTGCTCAGCCATCAACTGCTTATCTTCTTCTAATTGAACAACTTTAGTTTCATAATCATTCTTTTCTGCTTCAAGTACCATCATTTGGACCTCCAGGTGTTCCTTTTCATCCTCGAGGTGTTGAAGTTTATCTGACAAATCCTTATGATTGGACAAAAGGAAATCATATTTATTTACTATGAGCTCCCTATAGGAATGCTCATTGGCCACGGTTTGCTGTAGCCTATGAGCCCTTTTCTTAGTTGACTCAAACTCATTAACCATGATGATTACATTGTCCTTGCTTACTTTGGCTGCTGCCACAATAGCAGATTCCATAGCCACAGGAGCTTGCTTCGAGTTTTGCATAACAGTAGTTTTCCGATAGGTGATGATGTTCGAGTGAAAAGGTCTTTTCAGCCTCGTCACTGACTTTAGCACAATGGACTTCCTATCTCTGTTATATAAAAAAAATGTTCCACTGGGACACAGTGTGATCCTTTGATGGGGTGAAAGGGATCAGTGGAAGATTTTCTATGGGGATATTCTCTTCTGCGGGTGGGGTCTGGACCACATGGGATGAGTCCACATCCATATCCTGCGTGTTATAACCACCAGCTTGTTCATCTTGATTGGCTTTATTTTCATCCTCGGCTTTAAGCCGTCTTTCTTCCTCTTCATCCCTTAGCTTATTTTCAACCGTCTCCCTTTCTTCCTGCTCTTTAGCAGCTTGCTGCAATCTTGCCTCTTCTAACTCTTGATCTCGAAGCCTCTGGGATTCTTCTTCTTGCAGCCTAAGAGTTTCTGCCTCCTGAAACTTAAGAGCTTTTTCCTGCTAAAGCTTAAGAGCTTCTTCCTGCTCCTTTCCCCACTTATTGGCACCTTCTTTCTGGATTCTATCTGCTTCCTCCTTTAGCCTTAGCTCTTCATTGGCTAGAGCTTCTGCTGCTTCATTTTCTTTCCGTAGTTTGGTTTCTTTGGAATATTGGACTGTGGTAGAGCTAGAGCTAGCTCCACCCTTGTGATGGAAAATTTGCAACTCAGTCATGTTATTGATTCCCATGTATACTTCTTCATCGTTATCATAGTAATGGGCATAATCAAAGTGAGCGTACAACTGTCTACAATGTTCTGCAACTTTGTTCCGCCTGTCATTTCTATCAAAGATTGCTTCCCCGAAATGAAAACCCCTTAGCTCTTGAATGAACTCCTTGGATGATGCAACCCTTGATAACTGATAGGCTCCCACATAGAAAGGAAAAGGAGGAAAAGAAGCCTACTTTAACTTATTCAAAAATCCACCAACTCCATCAAGGAAAACTTGTCTGACTGCTTCTTTCAGGACTACGTAATCGGTAGCATATCTGGGTAAGATGTATGGTGGCTTGGAGCCTCCATACATTCTGATATAAGTACCTTCTTTTGAAAAGTAGAAATCGCCATAAATTTCCATAACTTCCATGGCGTTCTCCGATAAGCAATTAGGTTCTTCATTAAACATTTGCTCATATAGAGGTATGATGAATTCTTCATAGATGAGTTTGTAGTGCATCCTATAGTTTTGAGCCCACAGTATCTTATAAGTAGTATATACTAGGGTTTTGGACTGATCCCAAATGCAACCTAGCTTAGGGAAAGGGAGCTTTGCCACAATGCAATCAATGAGATATGAAGACATGTAAAATTCTCACTTTTTTAGAGCCAGTCCTTCTTTGGCTGTGGCTACAGCGGATGACAAACTATCTGAGAGGATAGTTTCCCAATCAAAGATAGCTCCCTCAAATTCCACATAATATATTATGGGGGCCCATTGTATCCTATAAATGGTTCCATCAGCCATGCCGAAAATTCTGCTTAGCATAAGGGCGATCATCCGAAAAGGGGCCCTTAGGTTTTGAACTTCATACTCATCACTATCTCTTTTCCTTAGTTGCTTTCTTGTGATTAACAAATTCTTAGCCATTTCAAAATTGTCCATCTACCCCAGCCATTCATCGTTCAGTGGCTGCTGAGAACGTGGTAACTTGTAAAATGCTGCAATGTAGGTTGGATGGAACGAGGTGAACGCCTCTCCTTTTCTATCATACAACACTCTTGTTTCCGGGTTTGCATGTTCCAGGATCCACCCAATCACTTCTAAGCAAGGAAAGAGCTCAGGGAAAGTGGAAGCTTTGGATATACCAGAGCTTCTGATATTTTGGTAGATGTGCTCTTCCTCGAAGAGTGCCCCTGGGATATCTTGGTCTTTGAGCATATGTTAAACATCTCCCCATTTGACTCTGGGAGGGACGCCTGTGATGGACTTGGTTTCCTTGAACAGGGTTTCAACCCTTGGCTCTGCTGGTTTCGGCTCAATCGTCTTAGCTTTCTTTCTGCTACCCTTCGGCATTTAGGCTTAATCCTATCAAGCAACTACGCATGAATAGACATAAGATTGCAAAATATTACATAGAATGGAGAAAAACGCAAGAGTGTTAAAACATGGGATTAGCATGATAACATGTAACACTGTCAAATAAATATGGGAATCGGGATTTTGCTTAAACAGAACTATACTTCTATCTTTCATGATAAGTGGTTTCGAGGAGGGATGCTAACTGAGTTTTAGAAGGGACTAGATTCAGGATTTCTTCAGACAAAAGTGTGAGTGGAGCGATGGGTAAAAGCTACCCAGGAACATTGAGTCTTGCAGGTTCAAGGGACCAGGGGAAAGCTATGAGGGTCTGCGACTATGAGTTATATGCTTGGGAATGGCCAAAATAACAACACACATAGAACGTCTAGAGGCCATGCAGCTTATACGGTGACATTGATACCGAGAATGGCTTGACACAATTAAAGTTAAAACAAACAGTGTTAGAACCACCTACCTGGAAAAAGATCGTTGGTCTCACGGAGGCTGACTAAGCTGTGAATAAGCTGCGCTGGAGCAATCTAACACAGTCTTCAAATGGCGTTTTCCACAACATACAAATTCTACCAATGAAAATACACAAAACCCCCAAATCTCTTATATAAGGGCTGACACGTGCGGGCATTCAATGTGTTGGTGGAGGCTTTAAAACGACGTTAAAAGCATGTATGGCGGGGTCACCTCGACACACTTGGTATTTAAGTGTAACCGTCGATATCGGAAGGAAAAGATAAAATCACCCGACGTTGCAGCAAGAACTTGTAAGTTCCATCCACTTTTTCAGTGAAAGATGCGGAGTTTGCCCGCTATTGTGGTGAGGACTCTTGAGTTTCATCTGACACAAGAAAGGCTTTGCTTGTTTAATAAAGCACCCGCCTGTTGAGGCAAAGGTCCACAAGTTCGCCCAAATTTATGGCGAGACTTACTGGGTTGATCCGATGATCATTGGATTTGAGACTTAGTGAGAGACATGTGCCCATTGTGACAAAAAAAAATGGGAGTTGTTCCGCCGTTGTAGTAGAGTTTCATGAGTTCTTCCGCCATTGCGGGAAAACTTTCCAAGTTCACCCGAAAAGTGACTTCGTGCTTTAGAAACAAAAATTAATTAATGAAAACCTTCTTCCTGTTGCGGCGAGACTTCTTGAGTTGGTCCGTCGTTGCGAGAAGACTAGCCGAGTTCGCCCAAAGTTTTGGGTGGACTTGGTGAGTTTGCCCCCTAAAAAAAAATAAGGCAAAAAAATTGATAAAAGGAGCTCCTGTTGCGGCAGAACTTCATGAGTTATTCCGCCGTTGTGGGTGAAAATGACGAGTTCTTCCACCGTTGCGGGCAAAAAACTTGAGTTTTGACTTAGAATAAAAATATCAACAAACTCAAAAAAAAAGAATGACTTCTCTAGAAAAACTAAGTATAAAAGACCTTCTAGGGAAAGATAGCTCCTAAGTAAACTTTCTAAAATAATAAAAGGAGGGTCCCCAATATCTACAAAATTTTGGGGGGGGATGTTGCAGCAACAACATGAATTTAAAATGATCCCATGCTACAAATAAAAGCCCAAAGAGCTTATATCAAAGAGTCTGATTTCTAGAAATTCTTGCCTCAATTAAAGCATGGCTGAGAGAAGCAAAAATGTTCAATCGAGAAAGCTTTTCAAATAATTTAGCTTAGCAAGGTTCTTCTCCGTCCGTGAAGCTTAATAATCAGATAAAATCTCTCGCTCACACAAAAGGACATTATGGATTGAAGAACCCAAATCAAAGTATTGAAAACTGAAGAAAGTTATTTCTAGAAGGCTCAAACGGAAAAAGTCGTCAATTAAAGAGACATCCAAAAGGATGCAAATAGCATGGGAATGAGGAACAAACGAATATGCCTGTGAGATATTGTTATGATCCTGTGGAGTCCTCTTTTAGTCAAAACACCTGAAAGATAGACCCTAAAAAAAATGAACTCCACACTCTGGCCCTGAGAGAGTTTTAAGGAGGTCTAATTCTAAGTTCCCCTTCCCAAGTGACCAGCATGATAGAGAGATCACTGCATTCTTAGAAGATGAAGTCTGAGGACATTTTGTTACACTTGGAGCTATCAATCTAAGAGTCTTTCTGATCATGAGAAGAGTTTGTTTTAGAGACCTGTGTTCACCAACGAATCGCCAATTGTTGTTGCTGCAACATCCCCCCCAACATTGTTTTGTAAATATTGGGGCCCCTCCTTCTATTTTGTGAAAAGTCCTTTGATTTATTGAAGCCTTTTTCATTGGAGCTTGGAAAATTTCCCATCTCACTTTTCTTCCAAATTTTTTTTTTAATTTTTTCTAAGGGGAAAAGTTATCTTTAGTATTGGGCGCAGTTTTTAACGTTAAAATTTGCGACAAATGTGCAAATTTCAACCCTATCTTTGGCCGACTATGGCGCACGATTTAGCACTAAAATTACTGACCATCGCATTTTTTAACCTTAAAATTATTTCTGCCTTTGCATAGACTTTAAGGCTAAAATCGACGCTCCTTTGCGTTTTTGTTCCAAACCTTTGACTTCGCGCTAGTTAGCGCAGATTTTATGGCTAAAGCCCCACCCATTGCACAGTTGTTAACCTTAAAACTGCCGCCCTCTCGGATGTGCCTTGCCTTCTTCGTCGTACCTTCTGGTCGCATGAATTAGGGGTAAAATCGTCGCCCATTGCGCTGTCTCTGATCTTAAAATTCCCATTGAAACCCCAATCCTTGGGCGCAACTCTGGATCGCAGGAGTTAACTTTACATTTTACGCCTATTGTGCATAAGTTGGCATTTCATTCGCCGCCCATTAGCGCAGCCCAAATTTTGGGTATGTGCGCGGATATAAAGTTGGTGAGTCATTATTGCCACCCAATGCAAATTTAATTTCCCATTTGCATTGAGCCCTATGCTCATTAATTCTCCAACCTACCACCCCATGCGGTTTTATTGCCCTCCCTATATATATGCATAGAATGGGATTGTTGGTCATTCCACTATTACCAAGCGAGAGAAGAGTTTGCCATTCGCCATCGAAGAGTTGTTTGGACTATCACTCGTCTGGAGACGCACGCCAACAACTAGGAGCCACTCCGAAGTTAACAGGTAGGTGGTTCTTCCTCCTTCCCTTTGATTTATCCAAAGAAAACCCCGTTTGAAGCTCTAATCTCGGCAAAATCATTTAGACACTCGTTTTGACCGTTAGTTTCATATGGTATAAGGAAATAATTCTTCCAAATGGGAAAACCTCCCTTCAAACCAATAAAAACACAAGGTTTCATTTTCTCCTATCAAACCACGACCAGGGAAATCCGCCTTCCGCGCATATGCATCTCAGCCTTTGCCTGTTGCTTTCTTGGTATCTTAGGAAAGTTTTGTTAGGATATTTAGACACTTAGGATTTAGTTAAGATCAACTTGTGTAATATATCCGTTAGGGATAGTGTGTTTCTTTAGTATGCATTAGTATGCATTTGTAAATACTTAATCCGACGATCACGATATGTTTCCGACATAGAGTGATCCAACGGCTCAACTTCTCTTAGATCAAACCTAACCTTGATCCATGGCTTAACACCCGATTGGTCCATGATCTCTATTTAAAGAGCATGGAGGGTCATTGTTTAGTTGATCGATTATGAGAAGCTCAATTGTAACTTTCTTTCTTTGCATAATAAATTGTCGCATAGAAGCTATTTGACCGGGGCCGTGGAGTGTTTCCCTCAAGAGGGTTTAAACCACGTCAAAACATCGGTGTGTTGATCTGTGATCTGTTTGTGTGAAGTGGTTGCTCTTGGTGTTCGGTCCTTTGGTAGTAGCCTATGTACCCGAACATGGTATCAGAGCTTTTATGAAGTGCCGCTTCCGGTTATGATCTAGATCTTGAACTGCTGTTGCCGAAACTCGAAAGGGTTTCTAGTTCTGGTATTTCTGTGCATTTTTGGGCTTTGGGAGGTGTTCCATTGCATCCGGAGCATCGTTTCCATTGGGAAATAATTTTTGTTTGATCGAAAACGGTTCCCGGTTGGTCCAGAAACGCGTATTTCATCAAATCTGAAGGTATAATGTTACAGTGATGCATTTTTTTTATTTCGTTTTTTAAAAAGAAAAAATCTCATATTTCATCTTTTTTTACGGTTAGATTTTTTTTGGGTTCGGATTGTTGCTTTCCCGTCTGCGTATGCTCTTTTCCGTGCACCTTGAGCAATCTCGGCAAATCAGAAACAAAAAGGGAAAGGGTTTTTCTCGGCTGCGTATGCTCTTTGCCGTGCACCTTGTGCGATCTCGGCAAATCAGAAACAGAGAGAAAACGTAGACTTTCCGGGCAAGCTAACAAGATATAACTCCACAAGTGTGGAAAAGTTTTTTTGTTTCGATTTGTGGTTTGTTTTGCAGGAAAAATGGCAAGCACGCAAACCGAGCAAGAAGAGTAAAAAAAAAAAAAAAACCCTTCCTCATTCCCATATTTTACATACCTTTTAATCTAGCTCACTTGGTTCAAAGTTGCTTTATTCCTTAATAGGTCTTGAGTTCAAGTCTTAGGAAGTTACTTTTAAAAGAAAAGTGCATGCAATTTCTAATTTCAATTTACTTTATTGTAAAAGTGCATCTCACTTAAATAATAAAAAATAAAAATACAAGTGAGTCACTTAAGTTTTTTTATTGTTGCACTATTTAAAAGTAATATCATTGTAAAAGTGAAATCACTTATTTTACAAAAGTGGTTCACTTAAAGCAACTTTCTTGTAAAGTGATTGTCAAAAGGTTCATCTTGGGAAGAGGGGGGTTCTTTTTTTTTGCTGGACATTCTCTAGTTGCCATGTCACTATTGGGGACATCTTCAACAGTTTCTTTGTTCAAGCATAACTTCATCATACAGAGTCAGTTTTCAGTGTCATTTTTTTTGAAACCGTCTATTTTTTCTAGCTCTTCACATCCAGACTATTGGTTTCTTCTTTTACAGCCATTAATTTACAAATATGGCCTCCCATTGTGATATTCTACTTAACAGTTCCAACTATTTCTCATGGAAATCTCGTATGGAGGATGTTCTACGAAGTAGGGGACTTTTCAGAAGTACAACAGAGAAAGAAAAAGAACCCACTGATGATGATAAGAAAATAAAATGGGCAAATAGATGTGATGAAGCTCATGGATTGATTGGGATGTCAATCTCTACTGATTTGCGATTCCACATATCTGGAATTGATGAACCTAATGCTGCTTGGGACAAGTTGGAATCTGTGTTTGGTAAACACAATGAAATTCGAGGTCACCAACTCGAAAATGAGTTGATTTCTTTAAATCCAAATGACTTTTCATGCATTCAAGATTATTTATCTAAGTAAAAAACTCTTAAACTCTTATGTGCAGAATGTAAGATTGAGAGGGAAGACAAACAATGCATTTATCATATTTTTTCCAAACTTGGACCTGCATATTCTGTTTTTGCATCTACATTTTACTCCATGAAAGCATCCTTGAATGCAGCTAGCTATCAAGAGCCTAGTCTTGAATCCTTTTTTGATTCCTTGATTAGAGAACAAGATAAACTCATTCATCTTGGAATAATCAACAATGCAGATACATCTGGGAAAGCCTTATTGTCTCAACAGAAAGAAAAGTCCAAGCCTCCCAAGAAACAAAATTTTCGCAATAATAAGTCAAACAAGGGTCCAAAACCCTCTCAGTCAGCTCCTTCTTTAAAAAATGACAAAGGATCCAAGCCAAAAGGCAAGAAGACTGAGCGTCATTGCAACTATTGCGGGAAAGATAATCATGATGAATCTAAGTGTTTCAAGAAGATGGCAGCCTTGGAAGCAGCAATGAAGAAGCACCACATCAGCCTAGATTCATCTTCAGAATCTGCCTCTCATGGACATGAACTTTGTGCTTCTGGTTATTCTTATAATGCATCTTCTTCTTTTACTTCAAATGAATGGCTCATTGATTCTGGAACATCTTATCATATGGCTAAGGATCAAGCCATCTTTTCTACTATGCATGAATGTAACACCAAACAAATATTTGTTGGTGATGATAGATCTCTAAGTGTTGTAGGAGATGGAACAGTTCCAGTAGATAATGGTCATTTTAGTGATGTACTATGTGTTCCAAGAATTTCCTGCAATTTGTTATCAGTCTATCAGATCACTCATTCTAGTGAAGGTAAAACTGTGACCTTTACACCTCACCAAGTTGTAATCAAGGATTTTAAAGAACCTCAACAGGTCCTAGCTACCGGAATTGTTGATGATATTACCAGGTTGTACAAGTTTAACAACTTTGGGTCATCACCTTTCCCTTCAGTTTTTGTTGCTCATAGTGATAACTTGAGCAAACTTTGGCATGAGCGATTTGGTCACTTAAATTATTGCTCATTGCAACAACTATGTAAAGAAAATATGGTGACAGGTCTTCAGATAGTATCTTGTAGAGATGGTGTTTGCTCCGGTTGTGTACTCGGAAAACATCATCGGGACAGTTTTGACAAACGTGCCTCTTGGCACGCCTTGGTTCCCTTGGAGCTTGTGCATAGTGACTTGTGTGGTCCTCTTCCATCTGCTTCCTTTTCTGGTTTCAAATATTTCTTAACTTTCATTGATGATTACACCAGACGCACTTGGGTTTATTTCCTAAAACTTAAGAGCGAAGTATTTAACATGTTCTTGGCCTACAAGGCCCTTGTTGAAAAACAATCTGGTCATCAAATTATTAAGTTAAGATCTGACAATGGAGGAGAATATGTTAACAAACAGTTCACTACTTTCTGCACTGAACAAGGCATCCAACAACAGCACACTGTTCCATATACACCACAACAAAATGGTGTAGCTGAGCGGAAGAACCGCACTTTAAAAGAAATGGCTAATTGTATGATCCAATCTAAGGGACTAAGTCTTCAATTTTGGGTTGAAGCCATTAATTGTGCAAATTACATAGTTAATCGCACCCCCACTAAAGCATTACAAGGTATAACACCAGAAGAAGCATGGAGTAAAACTAAACCTGATGTAAGTCACTTCCGTGTGTTTGGTAGTGAAGCATGGGCTCACATTCCGGATGAAAAACGGAAAGCATTGCAGCCTAAAAGTGAAAAGTGCATATTTGTTGGATATTCTGAAGATGTAAAAGGTTATAGACTTATTCAACCACATTCTCATGATATAATCATTAGAAGAGATGTTAAATTTGATGAAAATATCTTGGCCTGTGAGCCTAACTCGACGATTGTGCCATCTTTAGCCTGCGAACCTGCTTCGGCGTTTGTGCCTTCTTCTTCTTCTTCCAACTTCCTTAACAGGTTTCCAACTCCAGTTTCTGATGATGACAGTGAGGATGAAAATCCACCTCTGCCTGCTCATGTTCCTCCAGTTGCACCAGCACAAGTGATTCCTCGAGGGGTCCGTTCAACATGTGAAGCAACTGGTGATCTTGCCGGTGATCCTAGAGATCAACGTCGAACACGTTCTCAGTTTCAGCGAGCCTCTTCTCTTTTGGCTCAAGTTTCCGAGAATCATGATCCAGAAAATTTTGCAGAAGCTTCAGGGAATCTAGATTGGGATGTAGCCATGGATGAAGAATATCGTTCCTTAATGGCGAACGATACTTGGGATCTTGTACCTCTTCCAAAAGGAAGAAAACTTGTCAGATGTAAATGGGTCTACAGAACTAAGTATGCATCAGATGGAAGTGTTGAAAGACTTAAGGCAAGGTTAGTTGCCAAAGGTTTTTCCCAAGTTGAAGGGATTGAATACAATGAAACCTTTGCTCCCGTCGCCAAAATGAACTCCATCCGTCTTGTTCTTTCCCTTGTAGCCTTACACAACTGGGAAGTCCATCAAATGGATGTCAAGTCTGCCTTCTTACATGGTGATTTACAGGAGGAAATTTACATGGAACAACCTCATGGCTATCTTCAGAATAACTCTAGCCTTGTCTGCCGCCTTAAGAAATCCTTATATGGCCTTAAGCAAGCTCCTAGAGCTTGGTATGCCAAAATTGATAACTTTCTCCTTGACATTGGTTTTTCTAGATGCCATTCTAACCCCAATGTCTATACCAAGAAAGTAGGAAACCATCTCATCATACTTGTTCTATATGTTGATGACCTTATTCTTACTGGTAGTGACCCTAAGCTTATAACCCATGTGAAATCCAGTCTTAAACAAAATTTTGAAATGTCAGACTTAGGACATTTGCATTATTTTCTTGGTCTCCAAGTTCTGCAAACCAAAGAAGGAATCTTTCTTTCTCAGTCTAAGTATGCTTGTGACCTTCTTCGTCGCTTTCACATGGAAGATTGTACACCAGCCCCTTCTCCCTTCCAGTCCGGAGTCAAACTTTCTGCCACTTGTACTTCACCTGAAGTCGATGCCACCTTGTATCGTCAGCTTGTTGGTAGTCTCTTATACTTAACTCATTCCCGTCCTGACCTTTCCTTTGTCATTGGTCATGTTGCCCGTTATATGCAGACACCTCATGAAAGTCACTGGAAAGCAGCTAAAAGAATACCTCGATATATTCGAGGTACAATTCAGTTTGGGATTCATTACAGTACAGGGGGGAAACCTTTGTTGGTTGGTTTCACTGATTTAGATTGGGCCGGCGATCCTAATGATCGAAAGTCTACTGCAGGTTATGTTTTCAGTCTGCGATCTGGACCTATTACTTGGGCTTGTAAGAAACAACAAGCTCTTGCTCTTTCTTCAGCAGAGGCAGAATATCGAGCAGCAGTTAATGCCAGTCAGGAAGCTTTATGGCTTCGACAGATCCTTTCAGAGTTTGGATTCGAGCAGCAGCAACCTACTCCACTTTGGTGCGACAATCAAAGTGCCATCAAGCTTGCCAAAGATCCAGTTCTACATCAACGCAGCAAACACATTGAGCTACATATGCACTTCATCAGAAATCTTGTTCATGATCGTGTTCTTGAAGTGCTCTTTTGCCCTACAGATGATCAAATTGCAGACATCTTCACCAAATCTCTTACAGAAGCGAAGTTTTCTAAACTTCGATCTATGTTAGGAGTTCAGGAACTTGTCATTAAGGGGGGATAGGCTCTAATGCCTCCTTCCTTCTCCTAATAGTGTCACTTTTGTAAATCCTTCAATCCTATCCCAAGTTGTTCTTAAGGGGGGATGTTAGGATATTTAGACACTTAGGAGTTAGTTAAGATCAACTTGTGTAATATATCCATTAGGGATAGTGTGTTTCTTTAGTATGCATTAGTATGCATTTGTAAATACTTAATCCGACGGTCACGATATGTTTCCGACATAGAGTGATCCGACGGCTCAACTTCTCTTAGATCAAACCTAACCTTGATCCGTGGCTTAACACCCGATTGGTCCATGATCTCTATTTAAAGAGCATGGAGGGTCATTGTTTAGTTGATCGATTATGAGAAGCTAATTTGTAACTTTCTTTCTTTGCATAATAAATTGTCCCATAAAAGCTATTTGGCCGGGGCCGTGGAGTGTTTCCCTCAAGAGGGTTTAAACCACGTCAAAACATCGGTGTGTTGATCTGTGATCTGTTTGTGTGAAGTGGTTTCTCTTGGTGTTCGGTCCTTTGGTAGTACCCTGTGTACCCGAACAAGTTTCCCCTCCGCAGCGATTTCTATTGATAAATAGCTAAAATCCTTATCACAGTTTTAAAGCCGCGAATTTCGTGTTAGCTGTATAACACACACTCTGGCCTGTAGCGAATGTTTTCTAATAACTGAAAATGCCAAAACTGCACTCACCATTATGGAAATGAAACATGCTCCAACTAATAATGCCATTGTGTCAAAGCCATAAAGCCGCAGAAGTGTTGGAAATGCCATTGATTCCCCACACTAATAGCGCTTTGTATAATTGTGTCTTTTCTTTTCCTTTCAAAAGATTATGACAGCGAAATAATTGTTGTTTATCAAATGTAGTTAAGTGCTGGCTAATATCACTTGTTTTGTGTGAATTGAATTCTGAGCTATTGTGTGTGTTTTTGTTTTGAAAATTTTCTCTCGTCACCCTTGTCTTTGAAAGGTCATTTTGATTTGAAAGTCGATACTGTTGCATGCTCAATCGTTGCGTAACAATATAGATCGTAAGATGTATTGTGCTAAAATGGTTGCTTGAAAATTTGTGAAACTCCTCATTTGTGCTACCCCATCATTGCAGGTTTGACATGCATAGGAAATCTACCAGGAGGAAAGCTAAGCTTGTGGAATCATATTCAGACGTGGAAATCGTGTTAGACACATCACTTGAAACCATGTTCAGCGATATGCAAGCTGTCACCAGAGTATGCCCAAGAAGCCCTGCCCTATAATTCCAATGGGGTGACTTATACAGGTTTATCAGAATTAGAATTATCCTCAAGCTTTCATAGAAGACACTATGGTTTATTCAAACATCAAGAAGTCAAGCCTCCACAAGGCAGCAACTCGCCCCGAGTTATTCCCATGCTCCGAGGTCATCGGCTGGATAATCCGTCATGTTAGGACCGATACAAGGTTCATTAATGACAAGGCTGGGATGAATCTAGCATCTTTTGCACCCGAACACATCAGAGTTACTTACAAGTTTCCCAGGAAAGAACTTGGTTGGATGATGAATGGATAGCAAAACAAACTCTGGACCCTTTGGAGTCTGCCAGAAAGATGATGATAAGTGATAGGAAAATCAAAAAAAGGAACAAAAATGAATATGAAAGTAACCTTCTAAAGACCCCCTATAGACTCATTGTCTTAATGTTGAGCTAGATTTTCGGCATGCCAAATGGAAATGTTTTCAAGCTTGGCTGGGTGCCAATAATAGTCCATGTGGCCATGTCTAGTACCATTTTCAATTGGGATGATATAATTTCAGATATTTTGGTCTCGCAGTTAGCCATTGCCCAAGGAGGACTTACTCAGAAGAAGGAAGACTTCTTCATGTCTTCTTATTTAAAAGATTTCCTATTAAGCAAGCACACCTTGCTGGATTTGGGTTGCACATTGAATAGAAAGGAGACTCCTCTCTTTGTATCTTACCAACCCACATGGGCAAGCAAATATGCAAACCACTACAAGTAGATTTGCGAGAAATTCATCATGCCCTTGTATCAGATTATTTTTATAGAAGAGCCAAATTGCATGTCTGAGAATGCCATGTCCATCATAGAAGAATTTGGAGATTACTACTACTCCGCCAAAGGCACCTATCTCCAAATGAGTGGAGGATCCCAAGCTCCCTTTTTTTTTCCTCGGTATATTACAGATTCTTGTGGTGCACAAGGAAGCCTTAAGGCAACTCTTCGGAACTGGTGGAATCAACAATATCCTCAAAGAGAGGAAGAAAGGTATATATCCACCAATGCCCTTCAACATCGACGCGTGTAGCCTCCTGAGGGAAAGAGAAGGGGAAAACTATCCTCAGGGATTGGAAATATTTCATTTTGGCACAAAGGCTTTTAGGAGGCATGATCCTTGTGGTAAGGTTGCTAAGCATTACCTTGATGTTAAAACTTCTTATGAGTACACCCATCTGATGGACCAAGAGGAGGAATTTTTTTGAAGCGCCAGGAACTTAACTGAATTGGGGAAATGCTACCGAAAGAAGACTGTAAAAAGTTCCGGTCCTATTCCTGTCGGTTTGATTCAGAAAGAGCAGGAAGACATCACGTCAATTAGAAGAATCAAAGAGGAGATAAAAGGAAGAAGAAGAAAATCTCCAAAAGGAGCAGGAGGTCAAATAGCAGCAAGATGAGGAAGCTGCTAGAGTCCAGAGGGAGCAAGAGGAAAAATCCATGAGAGAGGAGGAAGAGAGAATCCTGCAAGAATAAGCTTCCAAATTGCAGCAAGAAGAAGAAGAGAGAATCTTGCGAGAACAAGCTGCCAAATTGTAGCAGGAGGAGATTGAGAAAACCATGCAAGAAGAAGTAGAAAGGTTATAAGCAGAGCTGGCAGAAAGACAAGAGAAAGAAGAAGCTGATAAATCCATGAAACAAGGCTCGTCCAACCCACAGGCCATGGACTTAGATCTGCCAAAGTTAAACCAACCAAGGATTTTTTATGAAGGGGTTGTCTCTACTGAAGAGTTAGCACTGACCCCATACAACCCCAGAAAGCAGCGCCAAGTGGCCAACCTGGATTCTGTTTACTTTCATGAGAAGAAGAAGGATATTGTTGGTAGATCAATAAAGAAAATGGAAATTGGACAGGACCTATATGAACTCAGAGTATCATAAACCACACTTGTTCAAGGGATTGGCATCGACCTCGCATTCATGGCAGCATGCTCTATGGATTCAGCCCAGTCAAGAAAAAATAATGTCGATCGTCTTATTGAAGATGTTAAGAAGTACATGGAACTTTGCTTCAAGATAAAAGATGATAGGAAAAAGGAGGTATCAGAGGCAAATGAATTAAAAAGGAAATACAAGGAACTTGCGGAAGAGAAGGAAGAAACAACTTCGAAAGTACTGCAACTCGAAAATGAAAATAATACACTAGAAATGCAACTGGCAATCTCATAAGATGAGCAAAAGAACTTAAAGGTTCGCATATCAAAGTTGGAAAAACACAAGGCCAACAGTATCAGTATGCGCAACAAGGCCTCAGATCCTTTATGAGTTTCCTGAAAGAGAGCAGCGCCTGTCAGATTTGCAGAGTAACTTGAACGCAGAGTTAGAATATCTAAAGAAGATAGAGGCTATAACCATGGAGGATCTCCATCAATTCATTGATCAGATTATTGTTCATACTTATTTCCTAGAAGATATTGTGCAAGAGCCTGTAGCAGGGGCAACGAGTATCAAATCAGACTTGCACAAGTTCAAGATAGCGCGGAAGGTGACAATCTCGGCGAGAGGAAAAACCATCCTAAGAGAAATTAGCCAATGGGAAAGTTACATTCAAGAAGTGGACAAATCAGCAAAAGCAAGTGATCCTGTTGGAGAGGAAAAATTAGCAGAGGAGAAGCGACCCAATGAGGCAACAGGGCCATCTGGGTTGTAATTTGTCATATTATATTTTGAGAAAAATAGCTGGAAAGTTGTTTATTGTATAAATATTTTAAAGGACAGCTGGAAATGTTTTGTCTTTTTAGGCACTAGAAGACAAACTTTTGTTTGGTCCTAGGGTTAGGTTTTTTAGAAGAGAAAAATTTGTAAAATCTATAAATATAGAGATAGATGAATGAGAAATGACTTTTGGCAGGTGAAAGGACAAACATATGCTGTACGTGAACTATTTTGCTACATCAATAAAGGAATTTCGTTTTTGCCTAATGGAAGCCTACATGGAGTTTTGTTATGGGAATGTGTGAATTATTGGTCGAATTACTTTTGCATTATTCACGCATTTGCTGTGAGATCGTTCTTAACCTTCTGAATTACTTCTTTGCTTGGAATGTTTTCACTCTCTCATGCAATATTTCTGTTTAAAATGGGTAATAGAATGCTTTTCCTTATCAAGGCTTTCTTTGATAATCTTTATTTTCTGCTGTAAGTGTTTCCTTTCAATTTAATAACTATTTGTGGGATTCTTGGTTACATTTCTAGTTTATTGCTCATTCTTTAAATTTTCTCCTTACGAGGATAGATTAGATTTGCTTAAAATAGTTTTAGATTAGATCTGTTTTACAGTTTTCATTTAGATTATAGCACTTGCATTTCATATTTAATATAAAATACTTAAACGGTGGATCAGGCCGCAACTGCTGCAAAGAACACAAATATTTAAATCTTAAACGATATCCGGAACCGTTAACCGGACAGATTCCCCATACCAAATGGTGAGTGATCTAATTGGGCTTGCTAATCGAGGAGAATCCCTTGCTGATTGATGCTGCGATTTTCGGTGCATCAACAAAACTTTAATATTGGACATCGTGTAATGGTATAAAACTTGGACAATGGTATGATGGATTTGATAAAATGTAAACCCAAGCTATAATTCAAATTCAATGATTAACCCAAATGATATCCTTGTTGCATGGTTCGTTGGCAGGTCGACCTACTGGTGGTAGATATGCATGATAAAGTGCATTAAAAGTGATGTTGGTGGAATTCCTATTGGCATCCAGCGTGGTTTTCTTCACGTGGTTAATCTCGATAGTGGTGTAACCCTAATGATCCTTTGGCTTACCTTGATAAAGGTTGTGAATTTGGCATTCATTTTGCAAAGGGTGGAGTGTAGTGAGGCCGACAGGCCTACGATTCCTTAGGGTTTCTAAAACAGGTTTTGAGGACTCCTTCCCCAAGTTTGATACTGTGACTTGTAAGGGAAAAACTGTCACTACTAGGGTTTAAGAGCCGAGCTAATACTATAGGGATTATTGCAGCATTTGTCATAGTAGTTTGAGTGACTATGGGTCACCGATGGTCGTAGGAGATAATGATTTCTAGTCATGGTTATTTGGAAGGTAATATCCTTAATCCCTTCTTGTTGTTTCATAATGTTGTAGTTATCAGTAGTTGTTCTAAGATTCAAATCTGTCTTTTGACCACCCTCTATGTTATATGATAGGTATTTCTCGTCTACAGGTTTCTATGTTCAAAGCTTATGTGGAAAATACTGCCTGAAAATCGGTAAGCCTCGGTGGTACTTCCTGTAGGTTTCTCTTGGCAACTATTGGTCGTTGTTTGGTTTTAGCCAGAGCTTTTAGTTTTGTGGTTTGGATGAAGGTGTGGCCGCCGTTATAATGCTTGTAAGTTGTGAATCATGTGTAGGGAGGATGGAATCCTCGACCTACCTTTATGTTGTACTCTACAGTGTTTACTGTGTATCAAGATGTTAATAAGTGTAACACCTGTTCGTAAGGGTTCAACCCTCAACTATTTGGATAAATGAGAAGGTTTCGGTCCTTGTTTTTAATACTATTTATGTGAGTCTTTCCTGAGAGCAATTCTCTTGGGAGTCTGTGTTACTTTATTTCAATGTTGCTTTATACAATGTCGAATTTTTGTTAAAGGCCGAGAGCCAAAGGCAAAACGCCTAGTTTTGTAACTTCAAACCCTAATCTAGTTTTTGTTAAAGGATAACTTTGAAAGTTTTGAGTATATGATTCTTAAAGCCGAGACCTAGTCTCATATGTCTATTTTCGTTTCGATGTATGGATTCGTTTTGTCTACGTTCAATTGTTTATTTAACAATGGCCTCGAGCCCTTGGTTTTGTGTGTGACTATGATGTTGAGTAATGTTTCAAGGGTCGAAAGTCGAATGGCTTGGATCTTAGATTTGTAGTTTTTTTGTGTTACGGCTACCAATGTACAGTATTCCAGTTTATAAAATGAACAAGTAATAGTGCCTTAGTTTTCGAAACCCTGTTTAGCGAATTCTATGTTCTTAAAGGTTTTCGGTTACTAGTGTTAATATGTTGTACTTAACTATAGAGATGATGAGGGTTTTGAATCCAAGAAATATTTTCATATTGTAAAGGAAAGGTCTTCGTGAACTCGGGCTTCGTTTGGAAAGTCTATTTGGTTGATATAATGTTTAACCTAGTATTGTATGTTGTTTGTAACTTTGGGACAGTCATACGAAAATTAGAATTGTTTTGTAAAAATAAATGAAGTATTGTATCAAGGTCTATTTAAATAAATGAGAAGCTGAAGATGTAATAGTAATGTACAGTAGTTCTGTTTTTTTATTTGATAACATGTTGGTGATAATATCAGTGCTTAGCAACTCTGTAATAATAGTTATGTTTGTTTTACAACTGTTTAAATTTAAAAAATGTTGAGGAAAGACTATAGTGAAGTTTGGATACTATAATGTATTAAAGAGAAATGATAATTAATGTGTATTGATTATATGTTGTAAGGAAATAGTTAATCTATAACTAAACCCTAGGTTTTGTGCAAAATAAGAGATGTTTACTTCTGTTGCTATAAATAAAAAATATTATAATGTCTACAAAAATTAAGTATTACTGTATGTTTCTAAGACTGAACAACATAGGATATTTAATTATAAAAAGTATACAGATTAGAAAATTACAGGAAACATGGTAGAGTTCTATCTATTATAGTTATTCAATCATTTTTTCTATTGCATAACATCATTCTTATCTATTTTTAAACACCCTTCCCTATACTAGAGTATGGTACAAGAACAGTACGTGGAAAAATGCAGGGAAGAAATCTATTCTATCATTTCATATAATTTCCTGAACAATCTACAGAATCATAATCAGTTCAGGAAATCAAACATTTACTTCTGCAAAATGATAACTATCAACATTTGACTAATAAATCCTAAATCAACAGTTACAGAAAATAAATTATAACTACTTAGGAACTGAAATAACAAGTATAACCTACAACTGTAGATATGGTCGACAAACACCCAAAGAGGCATGTTCCTCGCAACCTTCTCCAGAAGAAGCAGGCAATATCCCTTGCTCCTTAGGACCCCCGAGCTTGTTTACTGAACCACTAGGAATAAGTCTCTGTGTAGAAGCAAGTCACTCAGGTTGTACTTCCAGCAATCAATGGAGACTTGCAATACACCTCAAAATAACTCTTTGCACACAGCAGTAACTCTGGATTCAGCAGAAGTGAAACAGACTTACACTACAACTCAAAACATAGCTTCGCCTCATTAAATCACTTGTGTGCATACAGCAAAACCACACGGTAAATTTTCTCGTCAGAAAAAGTGTGAGCCTCTGCTCAAATTCAATGGCTTATAATGATTCCCAGGTCTTTGGTGGTCAATTTCCAAAATAAATGAGCCTCAAGCTCCAGTCCCATCTTTCAGGGAACTTTGACCACAATTCAAGCGAGTTGTCCCATAACAACAGCTAGTTACTGAGTTCCTGATGCTACCACTTTGTCCATTTCCTTCTACCCTAGATTTCATTCCACCTAGTGGGTCAGTAAACACTCTTTCAACAGTCTCTTTGGGTGAGTGTCTCCTATTTTATTTTATTAAATAATAATATTATGCAATTACAGTCATCCTTGGCCACTTGACCAAATATAAAACTTTACAATAAAAATTAAGATAATGTTTTCTTCAAACATAAAATGTTTCAACAAAGGGGTATGTTACAAACGCCCCCACTTAAGCTCAACATCATCCTCAATGTTGCTTATTCTTCCTCGGAGGCTCCCTGGAACAGAATTGGATATGCTGCCCACATATTACTTTCCAATTCCCAGGTAGCTTCATCAAGGCTAAGGTATTTCCATTGCACCTTTACCTGCCCTACGGTACGATTCCAGAGCATAATTTCCCTCTTGTCGAGAATACAGTCCAGTTCCACCTGAAAATATCCTTCAAGTTCCACTTGTATGTCATTCCAATTCAACACATGAGTAGCATCGTGCACATATTTCTTTAAAACAGAAATGTGAAAAACATTATGGATTCTTAAATTAGATGGAAGAGCCAACTAATATGCAACTGGTCCAATCCTTAATAGGACTTCGAATGGTCCACAGTACCTTGGTGCTAGTTTAACACAACTCCCAAGCATAAAAGAACTTTTCTTGGGTTTTACCTTTACAAAGACATGATCTCTAACCTGAAATTCTCTTTCAATGCGTTTCAAATCTGCATAACTTTTTTGTCTATCTTGTGCAACTTTTAAGTTGCCTTGTACCTGTTTCACGGTTAGTTCCATCTCTTTTAATAAATCTGGTCCTAACATTAATCTATCAACAGGGTTATCCCAAGAAATAGGAGTACTACATTTCCTTCCATGCAAAATCTCAAATGGACTAAGTCTAGCAGATGCTTGATAATGGTTATTGTAAGCAAATTCAACTAAATGCAAATAATCTTCCCACTTAGTTGGCTGATCTTTAACATATATTCTTAACATGTCTTCTAAAATCTGATTAACCCTTTCAGTTTGTCTGTTAGTTTGTGGATGGAAAGAAGTACTGAAATTTATTTTTGTATTTAGACCCTTAAACAATGCTATCCAGAAATTTCCAGTAAACTTGGAATCTCAATCAGAAATAATTACATTTGGAATTCCATGTAAGTGGAAGATTTGCTTCATAAACACATCTGCAATGTTAGCAGCTTTAAAAGTAGTCTTAACAGGAATAAAATGAGCAGATTTACTAAGTTTATCCACAACCACCATTATTGAGTCATTCTGTTTTTTATTCTTAGGTAAACCTGTTATAAAATCAATACTTGTAATTTCTCATTTCCATTCCAGAATTGGCAATGGTTGCAATAGGCCAACTAGGTGTTGGTGTTCAACCTTAATTATCTGACATTCAAAACACCTAGCTATGTATTCAGCCACTTCATTCTTCATGTTGGGCCAAAAGTAATCCTATCTTAACATAGTTATCATTTTCTGATAGCCAGGGTGTCCCGAATAAGGACTTTTATGAACTTCAACCAAAACCAACAGTTTAACTTTTGACACATTAGGTACATAAATTCTGTTTTTATAAGTCATTAAGCCCTTTTCATTAATGTTGTAATCTGTTATTAAATTTTCAGATAAATTTTCAGCAACTTTATCATGCAATTTTTGAGAATTTTCATCTTGCTTAATTCCTTCTTCGATCTGATTTTCCAGATCTATCTTAAATGTGTTGATTGCTACCACAAAAATTAATTTGGTATTTCTTCTCAAGGTATGAACAAATTTGTTTTCTTTACCCTTAATGTATTGAATTTCGAAATCATACTCACTAAGGAAAGCTAGCCACCTAGCTTGCCTTGCGCTAAGATTTGTTTGATCCAACAAGTATTTTAAGCCTTTATTATCTATCATTAGTGTAAACTTTCTTCCAATTAAGTGATGGTGCCACATTTTCAGTGCATGTATCACGGCTTCCAGCTCTAGATCATAAGTTGCATAGTTCTTTTTGTGGACTTTTAACTTCTTAGATTCATAAGCAATAGCATGACCTTTTTGAGTTAAGACCCCACCAAGTCCATCGTTACATGCATCAGTGCATACAATATAGTCTTTATTAGGATCAATAATTTTTAATATAGGTGTTGTTGTTAATAACTCTTTTAACTTTTTAAAACTTTCTTCACATTTTTTATCCCAGGCGAATTTCTTCCCTTTCTTCTGCAAAAGAAGTTATGGGATTCGCAATTCTAGAGAATCCTTCAATAAACTTTATGTAGTAACCTGTTATTCCCATAAATGACCGTACATCAGTTACGTCTTTAGAGACAGGCCACTCGTTAATTGCTCTTATTTTATCTGAGTCGATAGAAATTCCGTCTTTAGATATTATGTGACCTAAGTACTGCATTTTATCTTTATAAAAGTCACATTTACTAAATTAGCATAAAGCTGATGTTCTCTTAAAACTTGCAGAATTATTCTTAAGTGTTCGTCATGCTCTTCTTTAGTTTTTTAATAAATTAGAATATCATCAATGAACACACTTACAAACTTATCTGGGTACTTATACAGAACGTTATTCATTAAGCACATGAAGACTACCAGTGTGTTAGTTATCCCAAAAGGCATAACTACGAACTCGTAATGTCCATAATGAGTTCTGAAAGCAGTTTTGAAAATGTCTTCATCCTTTATTCTAACTTGATGATACCCAGACCTTAGGTCAATTTTAGTGAATATATTTGCTCCGCGTACCTGATCGAATAGATCATTAATGCGGGGCAAAGGATATTGATTCTTTATTTTCATTTTATTAAGTTGGCGGTAATTTATGCACAGTCGCAAAGTACCGTCCTTTTTAACAAAGATAACTAGTGCTCCCCAAGGAGACACACTTGGCCTTATGTAGTTCTTATCTATTAATTCTTTCATCTGAGATTTTAGTTCATTTATCTCCAGAATATTCATTCTATAAGGAGCCTTTGAGTTTGGTACCTCACCCGGTACTAACTCAATGGTGAAATCAAGTTCCCTTTTCGGAGGTAATCCTGGAATTTCTTTCGGGAATACATTAGAAAAGTCCTTAAGAATAGGTATGTCTTCCAATTTTATCTTATCTTCTTTAGATGAACATTCATCATTAATCACATTCACAGCAAACATTTTACAGCCCTTTCTTACAACTTTCTTTACTTGTAAAGCAGAAATGTGTCTTACAGATGTTTTCCTAGGAATTCGTTTTACTGTTTTAGTATTACCTTCATTATTCAAACAAGTAAAAGACTTTTCATAACTGTTGAGTACTACTCTATGTTGTTCAAACCAGTCCATGCCAATTAACACATCATATGAACCTAATGGCAAAACATTCAAATTAACTTGCGTTTTCAGCTTACTCATAAGTAAATCACAACTTTTGACAAATTCTGTAACTTTTCTTCTAGAGCCTGTTGCTAGTTGAACTAACCATGAATTATCAAATTTTTCTACCTTTAACTTACAACTTTTCACTAAATCAGGTGAAATGTAACTCAAAATTGCACCTGGATTTATTAAAATTGAAATAGATTTGTTTTGTATCATACATTCGATCTCGACCATAGAAGTTTGATGGTCTGCTTGTTGATTTTCCAGCGTTGCATTAATCCTGGGCATTTCTCTTGCTAGATCACCAACTGTTGGTTCCGCTTGTATGGTGTGAATGTTGTTGACTGTGTTTCTTCTGAGTGGGAAGTTTGCTCTGGTATGTGGTCCATTGTAGTCAAAACACTTCAAAGGTGGCCTCTGTTCAGAATTTCTGGTGTTGTTATTATTATTGTTGTTGTTATTATTATTAGGCACATTCCTTGCAGCAGTAAAATTCTGTATTGCATTACCTCTGTAATTATTATTATTCTGAAAATTTCTATTATTTCTAGAATTTTTAAAATTAAAAGTTTTCTTCTTATGCTCATAATTACTTGATTTATTATTCCTCCAACTCGATACACCTTCTCTTCTTTTGTTCTGTTCAAAATAGAAATTAGCCTTCTCTTATAGTATTTTTCTTTCTTATATCTGTGTTTGTAGGACATTGTTCCAGATTCAATTTTTACTTTGGTTCTCTTATGTTTTTCATCTTGATGGTACTTATCCAATAAAATTTGATTGAATTTTTCTTGTGCTCTTAAAATCCTTTTGTTTTCTTCCTTAACACTTTTTATTTCATTTTTTAAATCCTTAACAGTACGTAATAATTCAGATGATTGATCATTAAGTTCTACGTAGATTTCTTCATTAATATTTTCATGTTCATTATTATTATGTTCATTATGAGGAGATATGTCCTCTACTGATTCCTCTGGTATATCCATACCTGCAAATTAAATGTCAAACTGTTCTGTATAGAAACAAATTTAAATAAAAGTTAGTAACTAATTTTTTCTATTGTCATTTCTGTTTTGCGCGTGTGAGCCTATTTCAGTCCTAGAGTTTGAACTCGCGCTCTGATACCACATGTAACATCCCGAAAAATCACAAAAATTTAAAATAAAATCAACGTAGCATTAATTGCTATACTTGCTGTGCGGAAATATAATAAATGCTTGTTGGTTCATTTAAACGACATGCTGAAATAAAATGTTATAACGATCATGCCTGTGTATTGTTTTACGATGTGCATGAAATGTATCTATATCTATATTAGAATGATGTTGGATGTTTTCTTGCCTCAATCGTGCATCCTAAATCACTTTTGATTACTAAAATTGATGTTGATGCTTTACAGATTTACTTGTTATTGTTTATATGTGCTAACTGTTGTTCTTCTTATTGATGATGAAGGGGTCCTATGGACACTCTGAGTCTTACTTATCTATTTGCTAAAGCATGTGAACGTTATGTCGCAGATAACATGTAAGAGAAAAATAATGTTTCGCAAGTGAATACGGAGATCCTATTTATCATCTGTTAGCTTTCAAGTTTAGATAGAATACTTGAAAACCTTCCAGGGTGAGATTTGTTTTCGGTTGTTTATTCGGCTATACTCTGTAATAAGTTGTTTGTATGACTTCATAGTCATTACACTCTATTCTCAGCGGTTATGTTATATGTATTACGCACGTTGTTTATGTACCTTTCAGTTATAGTTTGAATCTCTGCATTTAGTATTAGTACAATTATCTTGTATTATCAAATCGTGGAAAGTCTTAGAACTTCACTCTATTGATTAAGGAATTAAGTCCTACACCTAGGAAGTATGCTATGTAATTGATTCCATAAGTAAGGTGATCCTAACCTATACTTAGATACTAGCATTGTTTTACTAACCTATCCTTTGTTTCATACACTATATGTATCACATGATTATTAATGTTATTATGGGACTTGACAATAGTTTAATAATTGTAACTATACTATATACATCCCTTTCTTCTATTAATTTATATCATGGATGCTTTAACAATTAGAGCCTTAGTTTATATTATGTGCTTTATGGTATTTATATCCTAACAAGGGTTTGATATAGTGATTTACGTAATAGCCTAAATGCAAGGTTGGAAATCATATTATGTTTTGAAAGACCTTGGTGATAAAATGTAACCATACTAACTTATGGTTGTAGGTCTCCAATGGTGATTGTTGAAACCTTAATCTTGGACATCGTGTAATGGTATAACACTTGGACAATGGTATTATGGCTTTGATAAAATGTAAACCAAAGCTATAATGCAAAGTCAATGATTAACCCGAATGATATCCCTGTTGCATGGTTCGCTGGTAGGTCGACATACTGGTGGTAGATAGGCATAATAAAGTGCATTAAAAGTGATGTTGGTGGAATGCGTGTTGGCATCCACTGTGGTTGTCTTCACGTGGTAAATATTGATAGTGGTGTAAACCTAATGATCCTTTGGCTTACCTCGACGAAGGTTGTGAACTTGGCATTCATTTTGCAAAGTGTGGAGTGTAGTGAGGATGACAAGCCTGCGGTACTTTAGGGTTTCAAAAATAGGTTTTGAGGACTCCTTCCCCAAGTTTGATACTGCGACCTGTAAGCAAAAAAATGTCACTACCAGGGTTTAAGAGCCGAGCCAATACTGTAGGGATTATTGCTGCATTTGTCATAGTATTTTGAGTGACTCCAGGTCACCGCTGGTCGCAGGAGATAACGATTTCGAGTCACGGTTATTTGGAAGGTAATATCCTTAATCCCTTTTTGCTTGCTGCAGTTGTCAGTAATTGTTCTAAGCTTCAAATCTGTCTTTTGACCACCCTCTATGTTATATGACAGGTATTTCTTGTCTACAGGTTTCTATGTTTAAAGCTTATGTGGAAAATACTGCCTGAAAATTGGTAAGCCTCGGTGGTTCTTCCTATAGGTTTCTCTTGGCAACTGTTGGCCGTTGTTTGGTTTTAGCCGGAGATTTTGGTTTTGTGGTTTGGATGAAGGTGTGGCCGTCGTTGTAATGCTTGTAAGATATGAAGCATGTGTAGGGAGGATTGAATCCTCGATCTACCTTTATGTTGTACTCTATAGTGTTTACTGTGTATCAAGATGTTAATAAGTGTAACACCTGTTCGTAAGGGTTCAACCCTCGACTATTTGGATAAATGAGAAGGTTTCGTTCCTTATGTTTTAATACTGTTTATGTGAGTCGTGCCTGAGAGAAATGCTCTTGGGAGTCTATGTTACTTTATTTCAATGTTGCTTTATACAATGTCGAATTTTTGTTAAAGTTCGAGAGCCAAAGGCAAAACACCTAGTTTTGTAACTTCAAAACATGATTTGGTTTTTGTTAAAGGATAACTTCGAAAGTTTTGAGTATATGATTCTTAAAGCCAAGACCTAGTCTCGTATGTCTATTTTCGTTTTGATTTATGGATTCATTTTGTCTACGTTCAACTATTTATTTAACAATGGCCTCGAGCCCTTGGTTCTGTGTGTGACTATGATGTTGATTAATGTTTCAAGGGTTGAAAGCTAAATGGCTTGGTTCTTAGATTTGTAGTTTTTCTATGTTACAGCTACCAATGTACAGTATTCCAGTTTATAAAACGAACAAGGCATAGAGCCTTAGTTTCGAAACCCTGTTTAGCGAATTCTATGTTCTTAAAGGTTTTCGGATACTAGTGTTAATATGTTGTACTTAACTATAGAGATGATGAGGGTTTTGAATCCAAGAAATATTTGCATATTGTAAAGGAAAGGTCTTTGTGAACTCGGGCTTCGTTTGGAAATTATATTTGGTTGATATAATGTTTAACCTAGTATTGTATGTTGTTTGTAACTTTGGGACAGTCGTACGAAAATTAGAATTGTTTTGTAAAAACCAGCATAGATCCATCTTAAACCTGTATCTATCAAGCACCGAGAGCGATCCAATTTCTTGAGGTGTATTTTTTTTTTGAATTTAAACTCAAGAAATTTGATCTCTCTTGATTGATAGATCTGGGATTAAGTTTTAAGTTTTTATTTTATAAACGAACATCTATTTTTTAATTTATTTTCATAATATTTTATTTTATAAACCAACATGGATTTTTTTTTTAAATACTTTCCATAATTTTTTATTTTATGAGCCGGCATGAATTTTTTTAATTATTTTGTTACAAACGTTATATCACGTTACAACATCTCCCCCATACTGGGCTGTAAAGCACCTCGTTTCACTTGGTGCAATAAATGAAGTATTGTATCAATGTCTATTTAAATAAATGAGAAGCTGAAGATGTAATAGTACTGTACAATAGTTCTGTTGTTTTCAATTGATAAGGTGTTGGTGATAATATCAGTGCTTAGTAGCTTTGTAATAATAGTTATGTTTGTTTTACAGCTGTTTAAATTTCATAAATGTTGATGAAAGACTATAGTAAAGTTTGGATACTATAATGCATTAAAGAGAAATGATAATTAATGTGTATTAATTATCTGCTGTAAGGAAATAGTTAATCTATAACTAAACCCTAGGTTTTGTGCAAAATAAGAGATGTTTACTTCTATTTATATAAATAAAAAATATTATAATGTCTACAAAAATTAAGTATTACTGTATGTTTCTAAGACTGAACAACATAGGATATTTAAATATAAAAAGTAGACAGATTATAAAATTACAGGAAACATGGCAGAGTTCTATCTATGATAGTTATTCAATCATTTTGTCTATTGCATAACATCATTCTTATCTATTTTTAAACACCCTTCACTGTACTAGAATACAGTACAAGAACAATACGTGGAAAAATGCAGGGAAGAAATCTATTCTATCATTTCATATAATTTCCTGAACAATTTATAGATTCATTATCAGTTCAGGAAATCAAACATTTACTTCTGCAGAATGATCACTATCAACATTTGACTAATAAATCCTAAAGAATAGTTAAAGAAAATAAATTATAACTACTTAGGAACTGAAATAACAAGTAGAACCTACAACTGTAGATAGGGTGGACAAACACCCAAAGAAGCATGTTCCTCCCAACCTTCTCCAGAAGAAGCAACCAATATCACTTGCTCCATAGGACCCTCGAGCCTGTTTACTGAACCACTAGGTAGAAGTCTCTGTGTAGAAGCAAGGAACTCAAGTTGTACTTCTAGCAATCAATGGAGACTTGCAATACACCTCAAAATAACTCTCTGCACTCAGCAGTAACTCTGCATTCAGTAGAAGTGAAATAGACTTACACTACAACTCAAAACATAGCTTCCCCTCATCGAATCTGTTGTGTGCATACAACAGAACCACGAGGTAAATTTTCTCGTTAGAAAAAGTGTGAGCCTCTGCTCAAATTCGATGGCTTATAAAGATGCCTAGGTCTTTAGTGGTCAGTTTCCAAAATAAATGAGCCTCAAGCTCCAGTCCCATCTTTCAGGGAACTTTGACCACAATTCAAGGGAGTTGTCCCATAACAACAGCTAGTTACTGAGTTCCTAATGTTGCCACTTGTCCATTACTTTCTACCGTAGATTCCATTCCACCTAGTGGGTCAGTAAACACTCTTTCAGCAGTCTCTTTGGGTGAGTGTCTCCTATTTTATTTTATTAAATAATAATATTATGCAATTACAGTCATCCTTGGCCACTTGGCCAAATATAAAACTTTACAATAAAAGTTAAGATAATGTTTTCTTCAAACACAAAATGTTTCAGCAAAGGGGTATGTTACAGGCACTCCTTCCAACTACCCAAAAAAACACAAGGAATTCATTTTCTTTCACTGATCCATAGTTCCCTCATAAAATCCAACCCTTACAGTGCTTACCAATGTGTGCAGTAAGAGTCCAACCTGCTATAATCTATTGAAGAACCTCCTACAACATTAATCCATGGCTTCTCAAGCATCCAAAAGTAGCAGAAATCAATGGGTGAAGGTTCCTACATTTCCCAAACTCCATGCTCACCTACATTCATCTATTTTCCCTTCCAAAAATGTAGTTCCATCTCCAAATTTGAATTTTTGGGTTAAACACGGTCTGGTAATGGTCATGAACAACAGTAAGAGAAATCTACGTAGTGTAGGAAAATGCATGAGAGAATGATCAAAAGAGTGCTGACTCCAAGGATATGAGGTAAGGGTGAAAATACAATTGACATAGCTTCTGACCATAGAATAAATAGGACTACTGACAACTGACATAACTGACACAACCCCCGTGCTTCAATAACTACATGAAGTGACTTTTCCCACCAACCTCACATATGCATTCAATGATTGGGTTTAATATTCAAGATAAGGTAATTGGATCATTTAAGGCACATGGCATATTTTGGTTGAGTTCTAAGGTTGACACTTGGAAACATAGGATTTAGTTTCCCATAGGCCCCCTTTCCTCTTCCCCTCTAGTGGAATCATAGCCCATCTAGTGCTCTTTACACAACCATCTTGGACCATTTTATTAATTTTCAACGTAATATTTACATACATTTCGAATTGGCATGATAACCAATCATATGGTCCAAATAAAATCTATGCATACATCATACATGCCTAGCCATTCACTAGTTGGGCCTTGGCCTTGAGCTCCATACTAGCATATTTACATCGTTCACATAATTTTCATCAAATACATTCCAAGTCAAAATTGAAGGTATTACACAAAATTTTAGGCTTGGTCACACTTGTTCTTATGACGGGCATGACTAGCCATTCCTTTAAGGAAAACATGTGTGATGAGGGTTGTTTGGTGATGCATATAGCCTTCAAAGGTGCAACTAGGCTAGTAGAATTTTGAAATGGTTTGTTACCCATGGAAAATTCCAAAATTTTAACCAAAAGGCGTGAAAATGAAAGAGAGCAGGTCAAGCAATTACATCGATTAAAAAACACAATGAACCATAGGTCAAAGTTAATGCAATATCATCCTAAATATTTGAGTAAGAAAATTCTCTACTCCACAAATGAAAAATCACATAAGTAAAATGGTGAAATGAAATCTTGTTTTCACTTTTTACCAATTTTTAGAGCACATTTATCCTAAAAAATATTCTATACTTTTGTGAAACATAAACTTTCCAAAAAACTCATTATTTTCAATTTGTCTTTATTCTAGACGTTATTTTTTCCATGGTTCTGAGCTTTGGATCAAGATTGACTATTTATTATTGCATAATTAATGACAGAATGTTCGACACATCCGACTCGTTGAGGTAAATTATTTCAAATTAGCATATAGTGATAAGTTCACCCTGCATGTTGCATTTAATAACCTGAAACCATGCTAAATATTATGCGGCATTTAATATCGATCTCATCAATTTGCGGCATTTCTCATCCACATCGGCTGCAAGGTCACAACTTTTTCAGTAGCACCTACCCTTCATGCACAACACTAGTTAGCACCTTATTTGTCATTTCTCGCTCATCTTAATCTTTTTATGTAGGATTGGGATCCCTTTTAATTACCCCCACCATGACCTCAAATAAAAACCCTCATAGTTTCATTTCATCTCATCATGGCCATTTCCTAATGGGCTCCTGAATTTTTTTTAGTTTACAATAGGCGCATTTATTAAACTAACCTCTGTTCACTTGTTCCTATTGCTTCAATGTTTGTTTTCTTATTCTACCTCATTTCCATTATTCTCACTTTTTTTCCTTCCATTTATATACCTTTGTTCTTGTTCTTTGAACTTTATCCTTAGAGGAAACATCCTTATGAGTGTACACAACTAGCCTAATACCTTTTTTGCATTTGTTTTGCATAGGATTGTCTCATGTTCTTAGAATGTAGTTACATGCCTTTAAAGACACTCATTTCCTCCATTGTACACTAGCATTCTTTATTATTTTTCAAGCTTTTGAAAAGTTAAAATACAAAAATATAAAAAGATATATAAAAGGAATAAGGGGAAAAGAAGCATGTTTTCTATTGATCAAATAATTCAAGTGGAAAAATTCAGTCGCAGTCACCCTTGAACAAAGAACATAAGGTCATTAGTATCTTCCAACTGGGTTGTAGCATTTCCTTGAGTTATACCATTATTCTAAATACTACGCCAATTGGTTATTATTCTACACCCTATGAAGCATTCATCAAGGGATCTAGCATTGATGAATTTGATTGGTCTCTATTTGTGTCAAAGCTTCCCAAGTCACTATCATGTCATGTAAAGTGTTCAATGGACTTATGTCAACTTGTATAAACCATTCCTCAGAAATATTGACTATGCATGCCAACATTCCCTAGATTAGAATGTACTTAATGGTTTTTCTTTATTTGTCCATGGTTCCAAAAAATCAAATCGTATTCCCAATCATTGTTTCGACTTGGTTGATGGGGGATGCCCTAATACCCTCCTTTTGGCGTATCATTTCCTATTAATGGAAAATAATTTTCTAGAGAAAGGTCTTGAGACCCTTCTAGTACCTTGGAAATTTTATTCATCAGTGGAAGGTATCCTTAAAATCAACGTTGTATGTACATCAATGACCCCTGCTTGATTAACTATACAAGTGTTTCAGTTCATTTATTCACAATTGTGAGATTGTAATTTGTACCTTGGGGCACATTTTCATTATTGGTGAGTTCCCTCATATCTATCAATAATATTCATCAATTACAGGTGATTATACGGTTTTCTACCATGCTCAAGAAATTTATTCACACAATTCAGATTCATACTATTAAAGAATTTGGATTTAGGACCCTGGGCTAGTGATGGCATCCCTCTTTGGTGATAAACCACCTAATTTGCATAAGTTGTACCACCATCTTAACTTTGAGATTTAGTTGGCACTTGTTATAGTGTCACTTATCCTTCTTATGTAAATCAAGAAGTAGATCCATTATGTTTCTACTTGTGGCTAGGATCTTTCATTGACATGGATCCGCTTTGTATTTTAGTTCATGGGCATGATCACACATTAGATATATGCTTCATTGATTTGTTTTTTATTTTATTTTGCATCCATTCATAATTTACTGTTGAGCATTGGAATGCTTTCCTTAGGGAATATTTTTTATACTTGATATCTTGGTATTTGTAGGTACTTTTTGAATCCTTAGTCTGATGCTCATCTCCTTATCCCACTAGCTAGAGATTTATACTAATAATTTTTTTTGGCCATCAGTTTATCGTATGACTGCACACATTATGGTGCATCTATTATAAAAATATTTAACACCCTTGATGAATACAAATAATTCGTGACTCAAGTCACCTTTTATGGAAGAAGGAATAATGAAATATTGAAGGTTTTCCCTCAATTTCAAGTTCGCTTTCTATTGTTCCTTAGGAAACTAGTGAATAGTCACCACTTTGCTAAGAAAAGGAGTGACCTTGGCCATTTGGTTGCCCCTTTTGGGGTATTAAGAGTGGCCAAGCCTCTTTTGGGAAAATCAACAATGAAAGTATGTTTGTAAGGAAGACTTTGAGTTAGTTTTTTGCCTAAAGGATATATCTATCGCATGCTTGACAAGACATTTTGAGCTCATCACTCTCTCTAATCCTATAAAAGAAAGGATGAGGTGAAGAGTAAGGAGGGGAAAAATTCCAAGTAAAGCATCCTTGTGTTGAAGTAATCTTGGTTGAGCAGAAGTATTCTTAGCTTTGGATTCCATTTTTGTTGAGAGTTTAGAGTTTGTGTGAAGAGAAGTAGACTGTCAAAGGATTATTCACTAGAGTAAACTCTCGAGTTGGATTGGAAAAAGGGATCAAGTGCTAGTGACTAAGGAAGAGACTTAGACTTTCGAGAAGGGAGTATAATACTAGAATCAAGGTATAATTGTTCATTTACTTCATATTGTTCAATATAAATCTACCTTCTTTTACCCCCACCAAAATACATGTTTTGTTTATATGTTGGATCCAAATCATAGATTAGGATTCTTTTATAATCATATTGATTTTTCATATTGTTGTAAATGAGATATGAGAAGGGATTTTTTGTTTGATTTTGTGTCCAAGTTTCTAAATAATTGAAGTTGGATCAAGAGCACAAAAATAGCCAAGGGAAACCATTGTAAATTAGGTTCCCTTCCCCTTCTCAATATATTAATGTATGTATGCATGCATGTTAAATTCCGGGGAGGATTACAATAGGGATTTATTCTATTTGTTTGTGATCCTAACCGACTCACTGGAAGGAAAGCACTAAACTCCATAATTGTTGTGCCACCTTCCCTCATAATGGAAATGGTGACTCCACTAATCATATAAGGAACTATATATCCTTAACATCCAAGTGAATAATATCAGAACCAACTTGAAATACTTGAGCTTCAGGATCCCAAAATTTAATAAAATTCTATAGAAGGATATTTTGAGTTTTAATGTTTTGACACTTGAATAATTTCAAGAACCCACACTCACACTCTCGTAAAGCATCTACAGTACCTTGATCAGACAAGCCACATTGTTGTCAACTTCATGGGCCCTCTCTTTCCACTCAATCATCAATGGTAGGCATCCTCACAATCAATAGTGAGTATACATCAATCATCCTTGCTTGATTGAGTCTATAGGTGTTAGATTTCAAATAATTTATTCACTCTTGTGATACTATATTTTGTACCTTGGGGCCCATTTTCATTATTGATGGATTTCCTTGGTCTTGTCAATGGTATACATCAATGACTGGTGATCATGCAATTTTGTACAATGATCAACTTCAAGACATTTATTTACATGATGTATATTTGTACTATAGAATAATTTGGACTAAAGACCTCGGTCTAAAGGTGGCATACATCTTTGGTGCTAAACCAATTGAGTTGTGCAAGTTGTATCGCCATCTTAATGGGTACTTTGAGATTCAATTGGAACTTGTTATAGTGTTACTTATCCTTCTTGTGTAAATTAAGAAGTAGATCCACTATGTATATCCTTGTGTCTACAATCTTTCATTTGGCATGGATCCACTGTGTATTTTAGTTTGTGGCCATGATCACACATTAGATATATGCTTCATGGATCCATTGTGTATTTTATTTCATGGCCATGCTTAATTTACCACTAATCAAGGGTATCCTTACCTCAAGGAATATTTTATATATATGATATATTGTTCTTTTAATGTACTTTTTGGGTCCTCTGTATGATTCTCTTCTCCATATCCCACCAGTCAATGATTTCTCCTAATAATGTATTTTGGCCATTAATTTCACTTCTAACCTCAAACATTAGACGACATCCGTTATAAAAATATTTAACACCCTTAATGAATACAAACAAATATTAACTCAAGTCACCTTTTATGCAAGAAGGAACAATGAAATATTGAATATTTTCCCTTAATTTCAAATTTGGTTGCTATTGTTCCTTAAGAAAGTAATGACCAACCACTAATTTACTAGGAAAAGGAGCAACCAGATCCATTTGGTCAAATATTTCAGGATATCAAGCATGGCCAAGCTTCTTTTTGGGATGTCATGTCCCCTCATTGATGTTTCGTGGAAGGAATTCCTATCCCAACCAATCCCTTCAGTTGAGGAGAAAATTTCATGCACTTCGTGGTTAATTTTGAAGTTAAGGCATTAATTAGTTAGGAAGTTTAATTTTATTTTATCCTATATTTGAAATGCACTTGGTAGAAGTATTTTTCATTAATAGTATTTATTTCAATAAAATAAAATGGATAATTATGCACAAGGGCACATTAGAGTTTAATGATTGACCAAGTGATGAATTGCAAAGGAAGGAAAGATAAAGCAGTCAAAGAAAGGAAAGTAGGAAAAAGAGAAGAAAAGCTGGCACAAGGCAAGAAAGCAGCAAAGCTCAAGAAAATCATAATAAAGCAGAAAAGCAGGACACAAGCATAAAAGTAGGATAAAGCAGAAAAGTAATAAAAAGCAGGACAAAGCATAAAAGAAGGATAAGGCAGGAAAGAAAGAAAAAGCAACACAAAGCAAAAAATCAAGATAAGGAAGAAAAGAAGAAAAAAGAAAAAGCAAAAGCAAAAGCAAAATAAAAAGAAAAAGCAAAAGCAAAATAAAACGCAAAAAGCAGAAAGTAAAGGCAAAAGCTAAAGCAAAAAGCAAGGCAACCTTATCCACTCCATGAGTGTGCATTAGCCTAGTTTTCTTGCTCGACAAGCCATCCAAGTCTATTAAAGAAGAGGAGTGCACCACTTAGCCATATTTTGTTAATTTGATGTTTGATCTGAGAGAATTTTTTCCTCGTTGACTTGGGAGATGTGCCCCTAGTCCTAGCTGGTAGATGTGCCCCTGCTTCTACTGAAAGGATGATGACATCCATTCTTCATCACCGAGTTTATTGCAGATCCTATTGTTAAATTTTGAGCATTAATTCACAATACTCTAGGATCTTTGCTGAGAGAATAACATATACAGTATATCAATGCATGACAATCACAATATGACAAGCATCACAAGAATCAGAAGCATAAGAGACAAGAGACACAGAGTTTCCATGGGGAAAACCCTAAGGTGAAAAACCCCACAACTTCCTCAGAGATAGAGAGAGCAATGGCTCAACCAAAGTACAACCAAATAACACTGAGATAGTCTCCTAGTAGCATATGATCCTCCTCCTCACTAGTGCGCCACTTTCTGAGTGAGAGTGAGTTACTTTTTCGAGTGAGTAAAATAGAGATCTCCGATCTCTATTTATACTAACCCTAACCTTTTTTCCCAGTGACCTTATGGGGCCGACTTGTCTGGCTAGGTACATCCACATTATATTATATATAATTCAGGGTCGACCCCACATGGTGGTCTAATAACCCATCGGCAAGTACACACACTTGCGACACTTGTCAATCCACATGATGACACTTCCTTATAGAGGAATAACACATCTCTTATAAGGGTACAATAAATATATATATATAATACACAGATGAAATACATTCCGAAGTTACATATACATCAACACTCCCTCTTAACTAGGAAGGTATTTCTCGACACATATCTACTAGACAAGTCTTCTTCTCGGGAACCTCGTCATTGATGCATAGTCATCATCATCGTCACTGCTGCTGCTATATCAACCAATATCTGACTCTACTCGTCATAGGAAGTTCTACAGAGCCAGTCCTTTTTCATACTGGATGTAGGGCCACCACCTGCAAGTCTTCATCATCACTGGCCATACTGTGGAATCTTCAGGACTTATTACGTGTGTCACAAAACCTTAAAAGAGTCTCTTGACTAGCAAGAACTCTAAAGAGCATCTGAGGCCTTTTTCATCCTGTCCAGATCTCCAGGGCTTATTATACGTGACCCCGCCACAAAACCTCGCAAGAGCATCCCAGGCCGTTACAAACACACAACTCTACCTATAGGATCTCCCAGGGCACGAATTACATGTGGTCATGGCAAAACCTCGCAAGAGCATCCCAGGACTGATTACGGGCACACAGCCCAACCTATCGGATCTCCCAGGGAACCAAATTATATGCCATAGGACAAAACCTCGAAAGAGCATCTGCCAAATATCCCAGGGCACCGAATTACATGCCATAGGCAAAACCTCGAAAGACTATCTGCATATTTCCCAAGGCACCGAATTATATGTCCTCCCAGAGAAAAACCTCGAAAGAGCATTTGCCAAATATCCCAGGGAAACGAATTATATGTCCTCCCAGAGAAAAACCTTGAAAGAGCATTTGCCAGATATCCCAGGGCATCGAATTACATGCCATAGACAAAACCTCGAAAGACTATCTGCAAATCTCCCAGGGCACCGAATTACATGCTCATCTGCACAACCTGATCCACGGTCATAGAGTATCAACCTGATACTCACCATACATCATCCTGATCATCATCACTACAACACCCTGCTGCATGTCATCTGGAGCAACATCCTGAAGCTCGACATCCATGATCATCCTAATCATACAATGCATCTACCTGATGCATACCAAGTATCTACCTGATACATATCATCATACATGATCCACCTGATCATACAATGTATCCACCTGATACAAATACAAATACATGATACATATCATTATACATGATTCACCTGATCATACAATGTATCCACCTGATACATATATAGATACATGGTCCAAGCATCCAACATGATGCATATACAAAAATACATACACATGATCCATCCGATCATATCCAGCATCCAACATGATTCATACATACATATAAATGATCCAACTGATCATATCCAGCATCCAACATGATGCGTACATAAAAATGATCCAATTGATCATATCCAACAGAAACCGGAACATCATCCTGATGCTCATCATCTAGCGCTTACATCCACATCCATGTGAAGGATCCTCCTTCCAACATGCTTGGAATGGCTCCAGCAAATGTGTTCATCACTTCTTCCTCGAAGTGTCCTCGATCTGAAGAACGCCAAGCCTCTCTCTGAAGTACTCGAACTTCACTCTGTCTAGTGGCTTCGTCAGCACATCTGCAATCTGCTTTTCCGTCGCAACATACAGGAGCTTCACAGCTCCTCTCTGCACCATATCCCTGATATAGTGATATTTGATCTCTATGTGTTTCGACCTGTCATGAAACACCGGGTTCTTGGACAGCTTCACACAACTCTGGTTATCACAGAAGATACCAGTAGCTTCCAACGGGAGATCAAATATCTCAGACAGTAGCTTCCGTAGCCATACTGCCTCACAACTAGCTGAACAGGCTGCAACATACTCTGCCTCACCTGTACTTAGTTCCACGTAGAACTGCTTCCTGCTGAACCATGAAATCACACCTGATCCCATACTGAAGCAACACCCAGATGTGCTCTTCCTATCTGTAGCACTGCCAGCCCAATCTGAATCAACATAACCCTACAGGTTAAACTTTTGATTCGCTTCATACTTGAGCCCAAAATCCATTGTACCCTTCAGGTACCTCAGAACATGCTTTACCACAACTAGGTGAACACTCCTCGGATCCGTCAGGAACTGGCTCAATGTGTTCACAGCAAAGCAAATATCTGGTCTCGTGTTTGTCAGGTACATCAAGGACCCAATCATCTGACGATACATAGAGACATCAACCAGCTCAGATGAAGCATCACATAGAAGCTTCAGATTCGATGCCATAGGTGTGGCCATGGCCTTGCAATCCATCATCCCTAATCTCTTCAGGATATCTACTGTGTACTTCCCTTGACCAAGGAAGATCCCACCTGCATTCTGCCACACGTCCATACCTAGTAAATAGTGCATCATTCCCAAATATTTCATATCGAATTCAGCAGCAAGCTTCCTCTTAGTATCTGCAATCATTCTATCATCTCCTATTACAAATAAGTCATCCACATACAGGAGTAGAATCACAGGATTCCCTTCCTCAACCTTGTATCAAAAGGTTGGAATCCGCTTTACTCTTGGTAAAGCCCAACCTAGATAGGAAACTGTCCATCCTACCATACCAGGTTCTGGGAGCTTGCTTCAAGCCATACAAGGCTTTCTTCAATCTGCACACATATGACTCCCTGTCATGTATTTCAAAACCGAGTGGCTATTCCACATATACTTCCTCTTCAACTACACCATTCAAGAAAGTAGTCTTGACATCCATTTGGTGTATTTTCCATTTCATTGCTGCAGCCAGGGCAAGTACTGTTCTGATGGAAGTATACCTAGCTACAGGTGCAAAAGTTTCTTCATAATCTATTCCCTCTTTTTGAGAGAAGCCACGAGCTACGAATCTTGCCTTGTATTTCTCTACACTGCCATCTGCAGCATGCTTGATTTTGTAGATCCATTTGGAAGTCACAACAGACTTCTCTTTAGGTCTTGGGACAACATCCCAAACATCATTCTTCATTATTGATTGGTATTCCTCAACCATGGCATCCTTCCATTCTTTCTTTTCCGCTGCTTCTTCATAACTAGAAGGCTCTTTATTCATAATGTCACAAAGTAAAGCAACATAGCTGTTATGTGATCTGGTTCTCTTCTTTGCTCTGTGTTCTTCTTCTGGAATGCCAAATCTTTCTGCATCTTGAATGAGCTCTCTAGCCCATGCAGTTTTCCTCTTGTGAGAGTTATCCTCATGGGGTGGATGTACAGGTTCTTGTGGATCTTCAAACTCACGAACAACTTCTGGAACTGCTTCAGTCATGGTAGTGTCTTGAAATCTGGTTTCCTTAGGTTCTTCATAAACTTCGATAGGTGCCTTCCTTGATTTGATGAATGTTGAGTTTTCATCAAATGTTACATCCCTGCTGACATCAATCTTCTTGAACCCTGGAAAGTATATTCTGTAAGCCTTCGAGCTTTCACTGTAACCCACAAAGATACCCTTCTTTCTTGAAGGATCTAGTTTAGTCCTCTTTTCCTTTGGGACATGAGTGTATACTGGACAACCAAATATTCTGAGATGACTGACTTCAGGTTTATTACTAGAAAAGACCTCTTCTGGTGTCTTGTTGTCCAATATCTTGTGGGGTGTTCTGTTATGCACATATACAGTTGTTCTAGCTGCTTCTTCCCACAGATGCATAGGTAGATCCTGGTCATGCAGCATTGCCCTTGCTGCTTCCATGATAGTTTTGTTCTTCCTTTTTGCAACTCCATTCTGTTGAGGATTACATGGAGCAGTCAACTCCCTCTTAATCCCTGAATCACTACAAAGCTTCTTGAAGTCACTTGAGGTGAATTCTCCACCATTGTCGGATCTGAATGTTTTGATCTTCTTGTCAGTTTGATTCTCCATCAAGGTTTTGAATTCCTTGAATTTATCAAACACCTCATCTTTGCTCTTCAAGAAGTATACCCAAGTCTTCTTGGAGAATTCATCAATAAATGAGACATAGTAAACATACCCACTCAGGGAACTGGATTACATAGGACCACATACATCTGAGTGAACGATTTCCAGGATGTCTTTTGCCTTGCTTTCACTGCTTGGGAAAGCCTTCTTAATATTCTTACCTTTTGCACATCCTTTGCAAACACCTTCATGTTTGGTCTTGATTTCAGGAAGACCCTCTACTGCCTTGCTTGCAATTGGAAGTGCTCTATAGTGCATATGAGCAAGTCTTCTATGCCAAAGTTCACTTGGCTCCATGGATTCATGCACTATGGCATGTTCAGGTTGTCCCTTCAATTTATACAAACCTCCCTCTTGCTCTCCAATCACTACTGCATCATCTATGTTCTTTCCCTTTGGCCACATTAGGACTTGTCCATCCACAAATGCAACCCTCATGCCTTTTGCATCCAATGCAGAGATGGAGAGTAAGTTCTTCTTGATCCCAGGTACATAAAGGACTTCTTTCATCTTCAAGGATTTTCCAGAATCTAGGTTGTAGGAGGCTTCACCACTTCCTTTGATTGGGTATTGATAATCATCCCCAAGTTTCACCTTATGGGTGATTCATGTTTAGATAGGTTCACAAAAGATTCCTTAAACCTAGTCATGTGTTTGGAAGCCCCACTGTCAATTAACCAATCATTACAACCATGAGAGATAGTACCTGTAAGAGCAGAGATCAGAACATACTCTTCTTCACTTGATGAGTTGTTATCACTATCACTTTCTGCCCTAGCCTTCTTCTTTGGGGGTTCATCATCTTCGGCAGCATGAGCATGAAACCTTATTTTGCTGCCCTTCCTCTTCTTATTTTTGTTATTATCCCTTTTGTTCTTGGGACAATATGAGGCAAAGTGACCCTTCTCATTGCATGTGAAGCATATTAGATCCTTCTTACTCTTTTGATAGGATCTATTGTGGCGAGGGTGCTCCTTCTTGGTTTTGCTTCTTTTGGTGTGGGCTGCAAGAGCTTGATCTTCACCTCCCATCTTTTCCTCACGAGCTATAAGTATAGATTCTTCTTGAGAGCATTCTTCCCTCAATCTGTTGAAGGAGATCAACTTCTTCCTTGCACAAATTCCTTGAATGAAGGAATCCCATGACCTGGGTAGGCCATTTAGAGTGGTCATCACCACTTCACCATTCTCCACCATTTCATCCACTGCTTCTAGTTGTTCTTTGATTTGGGAGACCCTTGAAAAATAAGATTGAATGGTTTCTCCATTCTGAAACTTTACTCCTTTCAATTGGTTCCGCAGGGTCATCTTCCGATTTATGTTCTTTCCTTCAAATAGCTTGGTCAAAGATTCAAACATCTCCTTGGGTGTCTTAAGAGAAGACACATGGGGTATGAGATGGTCTTTGATGGAATCAGCAATGCTTCTCTTTTCCTTGACCAAGTTCTTCTTATGCAATACCTTGGCCTCTTCATCCTCTGGGATAGGGATGTCTTCTTTCACATATGAGTCCAACTCATTCTCTTCCAAGATTAACCCAATCCTATACTTCCAGGCTCGGAAGTTATCATCCCCTTCAATATTATCCTCAAGCTTGGTGTGGAGAGACATCTTAAAGAGTACTTCAAATGGAAATAGAAAAGATTTAGATATTACCACTTGAGATGCTGAAAACTGGATCTGGTCCCGGATTAGGGTTTGTCGAAAAAACCCTAAAAATTCAAAATGTGAATTTCAAATTTCTGAAAGGATAGAAAGATGCGCCTTGATGAGCTGATTAGCCTGGTGTATTCATAATTTGAGATCAGCAAAGTTTTTCCCTTCAGAATTTCCTTTTTGTCCTCCCGGGTTCACTAGGGAGAGCCCTGAATTAGGGTTTGAGTTTCCCGGAGATCTACCCAGCCACAAATCTCGATCCAAATCTCTAAACTTTGATTTTTGCAAGGAGCTTCCAGTTGTGCCTTTAGATTCCAGAAATTCCTATTTTTGTGGAAACCCTAATTTTTAGGGCCAAATCTGAAAATGCTCGGAATTGAATTCTGATTGGACAGACAGATGCGCCTTGATGAGTAGAGTCAATCTACTATACTGATTTTCAAAAATCTGTGGAGAGAAACCCAATAAACAAGGAACTCAAGCTTCCGTCACTGCAAAATGTCTTCTTCTTAGGTTAGCTCTGATACCATGTTAAATTTTGAGCATTAATTCACAATACTCTAGGATCTTTGCTGAGAGAATAACATATACAGTATATCAATGCATGACAATCACAATATGACAAGCATCACAAGAATCAAAAGCATAAGAGACAAGAGACACAGAGTTTCCGTGGGGAAAACCCTAAGGTGAAAAACCCCACAACTTCCTCAGAGATAGAGAGAGTGGCTCAACCAAAGTACAACCAAATAACACTGAGATAGTCTCCTAGTAGCAGATGATCCTCCTCCTCACTAGTGCGCCACTTTCTGAGTGAGAGTGAGTTACTTTTCCGAGTGAGTAAAATAGAGATCTCCGATCTCTATTTATACTAACCTTTTTGTCTAGTGACCTTATGGGGCCGACTTGTCTGGCTATGTACATCCACATTATATTATATATAATTCAGGGCCGACCCCACATGGTGGTCTAATAACCCATCGACAAGTACACACACTTGCGACACTTGTCAATCCACATGACGACACTTCCTTATAGAGGAATAACACATCTCTTATAAGGGTACAATAAATATATATATAAAATACACAGATGAAATACATTCCAAAGTTACATATACATCAACACCTATATCTTGTTCCATATGCAGTATCAACCATCATTGAAGGATTCCATCCTTTCATGAATGTTTCTTAGTGTATGTTCATTCATAGAGAGTTCTTGAAGAGATTCGATCAGAGGAGGAGAACCAGAACATTGAGTGCACCCCAAGAAGCATCCTATGAATATCAATATTCCTTTCAATAGAATCCATCTGCTCCATCTTTATCATCATAGAAGATCCAGTGATTAAACTTCACTTTCTTACCCTTCTTTGCATCATTATCCTTCAATCAGTGTAATAATCCAATATTGATGGCTTTCTATGATGTTTGAGACATGAGACTTATGTTTATTGCTTATTCAGCTCAGTGAATGTTTTTTCTTCTGTTAATGTCATTTATGAGCCACATTAATTATCATACAATGAATTCGATATCCTTAGAGTATGATTTTTCTCATCTTTAACAAGACTAGCTCTTTGTGTAATTATTACTTGACTAGTTTCCAGGAAATTGCATTATATAAAGTTCTATGAAACCATTTCACTTTCTGAAAGTTTTTGTAGGTTTTCATTTTCCTGAAGAATCCATTCCAATTCAAAAATCATATATTTGTGACCCTTTATGACTTCTTGTATTCCTATTTCTGAAGACTATCTCATTGAGCAATTTTAATTGACTAGTTTTGCAGTAGTTTTAATTCAAAGATATCTGGTTGTGCGATTTCGATTTTATTAGTCATATGAGATTATTGAGACCTTTTTGAAGACCCTCCAAGCCTCTCCCTAATAATTTGTATCCCTCTCATCCTATTTGTAAGATCCTGGAAACAAACTAGTTGAGCAGTCCATCCTAGCACTCTTTCTCCCTTTTCCTCCAAACACTGCCAGAACCTCCCAAAACCTCTATAAAACTTGTACAACAGTATATTAGGATTTTATTGTCTAATTTCCATGCTCTATTTGATGTCAATTTAAGTGAATGATTTTAGTATGCATATGTTGGTGTGTCCAGGAAGCCTTGGAGTAGAATTCAGTGTCTATTGAATTCAAAACATAAATGACCCCAGTACCCTATGCATAGAACTATGAAGCTAGCCTTCATGCTTTTGTCCTTTCTACTGTACACTCCTCAATACATTTTTCATATCCAAAATAGTCCATCATTCAAGCTCTGGGTGGGTTCATCAATATCCTAGACTAGTTTCCTCTTGTCTAGTTTTGTGAACTAGTTTCTGTCATACAATTTTCTAATTTTAAAGTTGAATTTGAGTTGATATCCTATGAGATCAGATCAGGGATATTAGAAGGGAAAATTAAGAATGAAATTTCACATGTAAAGAAGACTTGGAGTTATTTTTTTACATGGAGGACACGTGTGAGGAATGGTTGACAAGACATTTTGAGCTCATCACGCTCCCCAATCTTATAAAAGAAAGGATGAATAGATGAAGAGTAAGGAGGATAAAAAGTGCATGCAAAGAATCCTTATGTTGAAGTAATATTGGTCTATTAGAAGTCTTCTTAGCTTTGGATTCCACTTTTGTTGATATTTTAGAGCTTGTGTGAAGAGAAGTAGCCTTCCAAAGGCTTCTTCACCAATGTAAACTCTAGAGTTGGATTGGAAAAAGGGATCAAGTGCTAATGGCTAAGGAGGATACTCAGAGTTTGGGGAAGGGAGTACAGTAGTGACAATTAAGGTGAAATTGTTGTATTTACTTCATATTGTTCAATATAAATCTACCTTCTTTTCCTTCCACCAAAATCCATGTTTTGTTTATATGTTTGACCACATTTTGGTTGGAGATCTATGGCTCCAAATCATATATTTTTATGTACATATTGATTGTTTATATTGTTTTTAATGAGGTATGAGAGTTATTTTATTTGATTGTGTGTGCAGGTTTTTATAGATTTGAAGTTGGATCAAGAGAACCACAAGAGCTAAAGACAACCATCATAAATCAAGTTATCTTTTCCCTCTCAATCCCTTAAGTTATGTAAGCATGTATGTTGAATTCTAGGGAGGATTAGGATAGGGATTTATTATGTATGTTTGTGAGCCTAAACCAATCACTAGAGGGAAAGAACTCAAATCCATAGTTGATATGACACTTTCCCTCATAATAGAAACAATGACTCCCCAGTAATATCTAGTAATCCTGGGAGACTCAACTAGATTGGAACCTATGACTTATGGTCAACCAAATTCCCTAGGAAGATGGTTCAACATTGTTGTTTTTTATGGAGAACCCTTAGGATTCCCCTCCTTCCTTGGAATATTAGATTGAAGGATAACTCATCCTGAATAGCCACAATAACAACTAGTAAACTTGAGGGACTCAACTAGATTTGAACATGGCTTATGTAATCCTCATCAACAACATGCCTTGGATAGATGGTTCAACTAATACACACACACACACACACTTTACTCAATTTAACTTGTTAAGTGTGTTGTACAAGTTTATTTGATATATAATTTTTGCAAATAATGCAAAAATATTCTAAAAGACATCATAGCTACACAACCACCTTGCATTTTTTCTAGTGCAAATCAGTTCATTTGCACACACACACACACACACACATCATGTTAGGAAAATGTTGAACTCACAAGTTTATTAAGTTGGTAGCATACTATCTACCATATAAGCCTATGTTAGTTTTGTATCCCTATTTAGGGTAAAAATGTCATTGCATAAGGGTTGTGACAAATTTGACTTTGTTTGGGAAGAACTATTGTTGCTTGGAAATCATAGGAATCTCGAAGGATTTCTTAGGGTTGGAATTAAGTGCAAGAGTCAAGTACATAACTCTTACACAGTTCCATCAAGCAAAATTCTAACCAACAAAACTCCCTAGGTTCTCAGTATATACGAGAGAGTGTTTGTTCAGTGTTGGAAACACACCATTCATATTACCTTATTAATGGAGTTTATCTTGGGTGGTTAAGAGGAGTTGTTATAATTCCCACTTAGGTTCTGTTGGCACGGGGTTAGAGCAAATGAAGTGTGGAAGCCGACAACGACAAAAGGGTCATCAGTGGAAGAAAGGACCATTTGTGAAGGAGCAAAAGCCGACGAAAGCGCAAGTTTTGGTCAAAGTTAGTTAGATTTGGTCATGTGGACCGTTTTGTAACCGCATTAGTTGCCTATAAATAGAGTCACAATTGTAAGCCTAAGGGCATAATCGATCTTTCGGCATTGATTGATAGTATTGAAGAACAAAGCAATTTTGTATTTTCCGCTTTCGGCAAGTTTTTCCCTATATGTGAATTCGCGTTAAGTTGCAGCTTTTGAGATGAGTTAATTCATGAAGATGTTTGGTTATGTTTCTATTTTTGTTGTTGTGTTGTGGATGATGTATACTATCTAAATGATGCGATATGTTTCAGATTTTGTTGTTTTGTTGCTTAACATTTAATATGCGAATGTTTCTTATATGATGTTGATGCAGATGTTAAGTTAATGTGCAAAATGTTAGTATCATGTTAAGTTAGATATCTGGTTTCTGGTGCGATGGAGTAAGGGTTAATGCATGTTCTCTCCATACTGCGGAAAATTGGTTCTTGTAGCCCCCTTGATCATCTCAGGTGAGACCTCACTCACTTCATGGGTGTTGCTGGAAGGGATAATACCTTTCCGCGCTGATGCTCAAGGGAGTTTGGTTGGTGTTTTTTGACAACATTGCGAAGTGAACCCCTGTAGATAGCCGATGTATCAACAAAGGGTTCTGTTTCCAGGACCGTAGTGTGAAGAGAAAAAGAGAGGACATGCTGTGGCATCCAACGAAACCAAAGATTCGAGATTGGTTTGATAAGAAGGCACACGAGTTTGCAGTAGAAGAGAATCGCCAACCCGGACGGTCGACGACTGAGTGGTTGCAAAAATACATATACTCCGACGTCCATGAGATATTTTTCTGTGAATTCCCAGTATTGTTGCACGAGTGGTTGGTGCAATTGACGTTTCAGAAGAAAAATTGCCAGGGTGGTGAACCTGAACACTGGACACTTGAATTGATTCGACAACTGAAGCAAGTAGACAACAAGGCATCAAAGGCTGTCGACATCTGGGTGGATAGCATTCTAGAAGGATGTATTACAGGATTTTTCGTTGACACGATCAAATCATATAGTGACGCAGAGAGGAAATTTTTCAAGGGACCCTGCGGAAGATTTCTATTGTCACTAAAAGTGTGGATTAAGATGCTTATCTGTGAAAAAGGAATATTGAGGATGAACGTTGACGAGTAAAATCCTAGTGTGCGAAGGTTGAGGGTACCGCGTGAATGCGGGTCTGATAGAACGATGTGGGGTAAATGGACATGAGTGATGACGAGTTATTGAGGGAGACGGAGGAAGGTTGTGGTACCCTGCAAAGTGGGGTGAGGTTCCAACAGCCCGAGAAGAAGAGGAGGATTGAGATTGAGAGAGAGTCTCTTGAGGTGACCGTAACAGAGAATTGTGAAATAGGACCACACGAGACAAAGTGACCCTACTGCGATGAAGGAAGCGACCAAGCTACCCCCGAAACCGAGAGATAGACCCAAAGCTACAACATACCTACAACCCCTCCCACCACACCAAACTTTGGAGGAAGGAACTTAAGTTGATTGCAGTGTTTCCCAAAGTGTCATAATAGTGGTAAAAGTAGCGGATCAGTAAATAATAGTAGGAGAACAAGGATGGCATGAGACGAAGTAAAAATTCCAATTTTCCATGGGAAGGGGACTAAGGATCCCAAACAATACTGGTTTTTGTGTGAAGCGGTATGGACAGTGAAACAGGTCCAAGATGACAACATTAAGAAGGGACAGTTGGTGACAACCTTTAGGGGTCATGTGCTAGACTGGTTTATGAAATTTATACAGGTGCCTGTAGGATATCTAGACAAGACACTATCGCAGATAAGGGAAGGATTAATTGACGAATTTAGAAAACCCATGTCTGAGTCGCAGTACATCATGGAACTGAAGGAAATCAAGTAGTTCCCGAATGAATCGGTGTGGGAATTCGATCAGAGGTATAAGACTCTGATGGAGAAAGTTAGCTTCGGGATGAGCGATGTGCAACACAAAGAATGGTTTATCGCAGGACTCGTGCCGCACATTCATGGGCCATTGATGCAACAGAAGATCACATCCCAGTTGAAAGCACTAGAGATTGCAATGAAATTGGAGGATTCACCAGTTGGTGAAGCAGGAGTAGGAATGACTCACATTCAAGCCCAACTGGCAAATTTGACGCTATAGCTCCAAGACATGAAGAAGGGAAAAGAAGTGTGAGAGGAGATATGGTGCGCCCATTTCAAGTCGGAAGGGAGCCATAAGGACCAATGCCCAGAGTTCCGTGAGTATTTACAATCTAGTGCACCAAACCCACTAAGCCAGGGAGGAATTCCATGGTGCCGGGTTTGTCAGACCAAGGGACATCGACAAGAAGAGTGTGTGTATTTGCAGAAAATGGTGTTGAAACTAGTCAACCTATTCTGCAAGTTCTATCGATCGGTTGGACACGACGAAAAGGATTGTAGGAAATAAGACTTGCTCCAGAAGAGAACTACAGATACCTATTTCATGAAGGGGGAGGAGCAACCCCCAGTGCAGAAGCAACCGCAGTATGGTCAGTATCACCCACCCTACAATCAATGATACAATCAACCGCAACTTAATTATAATCAACTGCAACCGATGTACAGTCAACCCCAACTGCAGTATGGCCAACTGCAGTATCAAACTGCGCAATACAACCAATATCCTTATGCCCAATTGTGAGGAGGATTCCGCGAAGGCAGGGGTGGAGGTGTTGGTCGAGGCCGAGGGCCAGTAGTGTGCTACAATTGTGGCCAAGTGGGACACTACCAAAGAGATTGTCCAAGACCAGTTCCATAGTGTACATATTGTAGCGCACCGGATCACAGCGTTGAGGACTTCCCCTAGCTAATTGTGAAGTGGCAAAATAAGAATCCACCTCAGCCTTAGCCGAATCTGAAATAGGGACAAAATCCCCTGTCGAATGTACAAAAGATATCAGTAGAAGTAAGGGGTCGACCAGTGAATGTTGCGGTAGTGACCAGATGAGGGGCTGCGACAGGAGAAGACAGACCACAGTCGATTGTGCGACCAACAATAAGAAAGCATGTCCGTTTTGATGTAGAAACATAAAAGGAGATCTTTTTGGAAGCACAAGACATGATGAGACAGATGAGGCAACCATCGGTAGGCGAGAGAGAACATACTTATGACCAGGGTATTTTTTAAGGATTCTAATATTATACTTAAGTATGGTATTCTAGGTGATTATTTTGGATTGAAAAAAAAATATAGATAGGTAGGCGAATATCAAATATGAAACACACAATTTACTACTCAAATTTGTAAATTTTGGCAATAATTATGATAAGAAAACATATTTTATGTATATATAGGCGATATTAGAGACTAAAAATGAACAAATAGCGAATTTATTTTTTGAAAAAAAGCTCGGAAAATAGCCAATTAGTGAAATTTCGCCCCTAAAACTTACCATGCTTATGACATGCCACCGACATTCGACAGGACGAATTCACAGAAGAATATCAACACCTTGAAGGCATTCTTGGAGAGTTGCTTGGAGTTGGTGAGAGACCAGGATGCGCTAGTAGAGATAACTAGCCTCCTACATCAACAGGAGGATGGTCGACAAATCCGAACAGTGAATCGACTACATAAAAAGAAGACAGGAAGGGAGGTGAGACTAAGCGTGCATATTGGTGCATTCGATGTTGACTCCATTATTTTGGATTTGGGTTCGGATGTGACATTTTGACAAAACAGACATGGGAGACGATGGGGAAGACACAATTGGTATGGTCCCCAATACAGCTTCGACTGAAAAACCAAAGTAAGGTCATGCCTATCGGCCGACTATGCCACATACTAGTTGAAATAGAGGGACTTAGGACATATGCTGACTTTGATGTGATAGAAATGATCAACAAAACGATCCGCTATCTAGTGTTGCTCGACATCGATTGGGAAATGGAGAACTAGGCCATAATAAACTTCTGCAAACGAATAATGTCATTCGAGAATCGTGACTTAAGGGTAGTCGCACCTCTGGATCCAGTAGAAGGACAGAGGTATCTAGAGCCGATGCAGGGAGATTTCAAGGAAGGATGGGATAACTTGTATAATATATCAGAATACTATATCAATCCCACCGTCGATGGAGAACTGGGGTGGTGGAGTGGTAGCTCAGCATCATCGGATTCTGATGAAGCACTAGAGAACTAGTAGAATCGATTGCATGAAGTATCATTCGAGAGATGCGCATGCATCACACAGTCGCTGAGATGGGTGGCGATAAAGGCCTGCGAATTGTCAACATATGAAGGACTTCCCAACCTAAATGAATTCCTCACAAAGTATGAAGAAAGAGTCGTCGAACCACAGAGGTTGCTAGCATTAGAGGAGGCATTGAAGGCCACGCCAACGCGATGGTGGGCGATGCATAAGTCGAGAATAATGAGTTGGCCGTTATATCGACAACTCATGGAAATCACGTTTGGTGAGACTTAAGGATACCACGGGAAGAAATACAATGGCATGAGTGATCCAAGAGAGCAATTGGAGGAATGTCGGGGAGCATGGGGAATGAGACCGAAGAACGAATGGGTCCATGTGTTCATCCATAGGTTCGATGAGATATCGCAGCAGAATTGCGACATGGAACGACGACGTGGAAGGAACTCACCATCAATTTTATCCAGACATTCACCTTCGCGGACGAAAATCCATTTATCCATAGCACATTATAGGTGATAAGGGAAAAGGTGCTCAAGGAAATTTTGATGGAGAATCCAATAGGATTGCAGTGGACTGCGACGTTGAAGATGCTGCTCGAGTGTTACAATGTGATGGGAGGCCCGGATGAGCAGCATGATCCTTGAGCCACTTATATCCCAGAATTAGAAGGAAGTCAAAATATTGAATCGCCGGAGATACCTTTCAACAAGTTTCAGCAGCCACTTCGCCTTAAGAAAGTGAATATTGGGTCGGAGGACAACTCCAAGTTCGCAAACATAGGAGACTATTCAAACGATGCGACCATAGCAAAAGTTACAGATATCATACACGAATTCCAGGATCTAATCCCAACAAAATTTTTGGAAATGAAGGGCATTTCCTGGGAACTAGGCGAGATGAAGATCCCACTAAATCCTAATGCGAAGCCAGTGAAGCAGCGACCGTATTGGTTGAACCCCATATATAAGGAGCGAGTGAAAAATGAACTAGAGAGGATGTTTGTAATACCCCATTTTGACCCTTAGGGTATATTAGCATTTAATCTAAATATTGTATACATGTGATGTATGTTTTCCTAGCATGGAGCTCAAGTCCAAGGCCCTGCTAGTGGAAGCTCGAATTTTATTTAAAAAGAAAGTATTAGACATTATGTTACCCATGTGCTATTTAGCCATGGAACATTGTCAAAATGATGTAAATAAACATCATGCAATAAAATACCAAAACTGGCTATGGAGGCAACGAATGAGAAGGGGCCATGTGTATCCACTAGGGAGTGGTGAGGGGGCTGTGGGATTGAACCATAGGCTGCCATATGTCACCTTGAAAACCCATTTGACTTTCCTTGCTGACATTTAATTCTATTGTAAGGAAGTGGTTGAGGAATTCAGTCCATGGCTTCAATGGAGCATGGGCAACCCAGAAATTCGTATGGCAGAGTATGGGCTCTGCTTTCTTGTACCACAAGTCACTCTACCTCATGAGAGTTGCTTCTTCCTCATCCCCATTCCATGGTGGAAGTTACCAGCATCATTTTCCATCCAAAAAATGAATTCCCAACAGTGAGGAAAACCAGAAATCGCGACTGTGAAAGAACCCACGTTTTGAAAAGCCATAAACGCCCAGATTTGGTATTTGATAGTGAAATCCAATGGGGAATCCATAAGTATGAACCTTGGGGTGAATTTGAGAACATTAGCTACCCTGAAATCCATTGGAAAACCTAGTTTTGATAGCCCAGAAACCCAGTGACAGGATTGAGTTATTTGTTGCCAGAATGGTGAGAAATCCAAGTGTGGATGTTGAATAGAGGATGGGATTGCTTGAATTTAGCTTGAGATGTCTCTGTGGTTGAGCTCACTGGCTTAGCATCCTCCTCCCTTTCCTTTTGGTAGGCTTGATAAACCCAACTGTGTGATGGCTTAGCATGACCGTTTGAGTGAATCCATGGCTGTGAGTGAGCCCAGCTAGTTCCTCCTTAGTGGATACACAGCTCAGCTCGGAGGTGATCTCTCAGCTGAAAGAATACAGGCTGGACAGAGATCTATGGTTGGGTGGAACATTGCTCTCACGTAGCCATTTGTTTGGACATTTGCATTTCAAGATAAGTATTATCTGTGGATTAATTTATTTGCATTATTTGTTCAACAATGAGTTAATCCTGAATGTTAGCTATTCATGTAAATTGAATGAAATGATTATCTCCAACTGGTTGGCATGAAGCCTGTGCATAGCATGAGAATGAGATTGATTATTGTATGACTGTTTCATCATTCTTCCTGGAGGAAATATGTTGATGCATTCTAGTCCGTGTGTGTGTCAATATGGTTATTCTGCTGTGTTTATTAATTAAGTTGTGTTTATTCCTTATTCTGCAATGTCTTAATTAATGTCTGTTGTTTACATGCTAATTGCATAATGAAACTATGTGCATACATAGTGTTTAATTATGTTGTGCTTGTTGAGTATGAATAGGTATGTACAAGTTTTATTTATCCATGCATTTCTTAAAAATTGAATGGGGCTGAGATTGTCAATAAGCCCGGTATGTTGGTCACATTTCCTTCCTTGCACTGGATTGATAGAAGGGGATGTGACAGAGTGGTATCAGAGCCCAACTTGCAGCATTGGGGCTACTTGGGCCAAACTCTGAGTTACAGGCAAGTAACAGAATGGTTTTAACATAGTATTGGTGAAGTTGGGGCGGCATTTTTTATTGGAAAAAATGATAGGGTTAGAGTTCTCTGGTGTGGGATAGGGTCACACCATTGCATAGAGCTCTCCAAGATCTTTCCAACGGTACCAGACTCGCCTCATTTGGCCAAGGGACGAGGGAGTTATGAACCCCAAAATTTACAAGAAACGCAGGTGTTTTTCGGCTTTCGAGCTATCAGGTTTTGGGTTTCAGGAATGCGAATTTTCAAAATTTGCGTTTGGATTTCCGAAATTCTGAATCCCCAATTTTTGGCTTTCAATTTTCGGCTTTCGACTTTCAGGTGTCGTCTTTTGACTTTTAGATTTCGGCTTTCGGATTTCGGCTTTCGATTTTCAGCTTTCGGATTTCGGCTTTCGGTTTTTGACTTTCGGCTTTCGGATTTCGGCTTTCGGTTTTTGGCTTTCAGCTTTCGAGTGTCAGCTTTCGGCTTTCAGCTTTCAGCTTTCGATTTTCGGCTTTCAGGCTATCAGGTTTTCGGTTTCGAGAATGCGAATTTTCAGAATTTGCGTTTGGATTTCTGAAATTCCGAATCCGCAATTTTCGGCTTTCGGCTTTCGGGTGTCGGCTTTCGGCTTTCGGCTTTCGGATTTCGGCTTTTGGTTTTCGGCTTTCGGCTTTTGGGTGTTGACTTTCGGCTTTTGGATTTCGGCTTTCGGCTTTCGGGTGTCGGCTTTCGGCTTTTGGCTTTCGGCTTTTGATTTTCGGCTTTCAGGATGTTGGGTTTCGGGTTTCAGGAATGCGGATTTTTAGAGTTTGCGTTTGGATTTTTGGACCAAAAATTGGAATTTTGGAAAAATGTGAAAAGTGGAAAGTAGTCAGACCCAGAATTTTATAGAAGACGAATGGTGCATCGGAACAGAGATCCGTGAGTTTCTAAGAATTCCTTGTTATATGTACTAACTTCGCCCGGTAGAAAAGTTTTTGTGATTCTTCATAGATTTTCTTCCACAGGTGGCTGAAGTTGGCATTCCGGACCAAAATACAACTGTGTAAAATGTGCAGAATTGTGGTGAAAGTTGTCATTTTTTAAGTAATGCAGTTTCCACACCTGATGTCGGAATGGAGCAAGTGGATAGGCATTGGAAAGCTTATCCAATAGGGAGCAATGGTGCATAGTCTAAATTTGAATGGGATTATCATGATCCATAGTTAATTAGAGCAGAAAAGTGTCACCAGTTGTTTAGACAAAATTGTTGTCAATATGGACAATTTCTATAATTGCATGTCTGGAAAGTAGCAAGTTAGAATATTATGCATGAGTATATGTATTGAATTGATGCTTGGTGATTAAATCATATCTAATGATTCCTTGTATGTTTCCTAGAGGCCATGAAATCATACCATCTATGATGTGGAAGAGGAAGTTCATGCAAAGATAGGGATTGGAAAGGGAGAATTCCTTAACCCCTGTCTTGCTAACTGCATTTATATTTTATAAGCTTTATGTGCATAAGATTATGGCATGAGAATGCTGAAAATGCAAGATATTAGATGAGTGGCATGAATATGCATTGATTGGCATATTAATAAACATTTCACATTGCATGAGTATATGTTTGCATGCATATGGAATTACATATTGGTAAAAGTAGTGAGATTTTATATATGCAGTGAACCACTAATGGTAAATATTGTGGTTGATAATCACTATTGGTGATTGGTATTGGTTGTAGGACCAAAGACAACAGAAGCATGGCTAAAGATGTTGATGATGTTGCTACATATGGCCAACAAACCTTATGAATAAAAGGATAGGGCAACAAATCCATGATCAAGAGATTGGTGGAAGAATGCTGCAATCTGCTGTAAGAAACCAACCAATCAGGTAAGATAAAAGGTGTAAATGGGAGCCATTCAGGTAATGGTTTACTCATGATGATTGCATAAGTGTTGAAGGAGATTGGGTAAGAATCCATTGAACCATATTCGGTAATCATAAAATGGTATGCAATGCATTCATGTGAATGCCATACTGCCATAGTGTGGTGGAGCATGAAGTGGGGAAGGAAAGAGGCCTCATACCATGTGGCTGTTTAGAAATTTAGATTGCATTCATATAAAATACATCATGCCATGTGTGTGTTGGTTATGAGCTTAACAACCAAAGCAAGTGAGGATCGATGGTCCTGATTATGGTAATGCATGTTATATGAAATAGTCATGATTAAGTCATAATATGCTTGAATGCATAGTACTCATGAAACAATGCAAGGTGGCATTGAGTGGATGTGCATTAAGAGATTTTATAAATCTTGTAATTAAGCATTGAGTGAATGCATATGAAAAACTTGAGTAAATCTTGTGAATATGTATGCATGTGGGTAGCTACACCTAAGGAGATGTATTGTTTGCATGCATGATTGTGTTATATGTATATGTCTCATTATAATTGAGCAATAGATGAAATGATGAATTAATGATAATTCTGAAATCATTTCATGAGCTGCTATGAATGCAGGGGAAGAATTGCATGAAGGTAGTCATGATTGATAGGCTTCCAGAGTGCTCTGTTGGAAGGATAGAGTTGTATAAATGATATGGCTATGAATTAATGAGCATTTAAAAGCTTTAAGTCAATTGCATAAATGATGTGACTGTACCTTGCAATTTTGGTATGATAATGATTTACGTGAAGTAAATGAGTTTGTTATATTGATATGTTAACAGCTTGAAGTGTTTGAATTATGGAATGTTATAATTCTGGAAATGCTTTAGTGATTGTTGCAGCAATGAAATATTATAAGCATGGAGACTTACAAAGTGTTTAGCTGATTGAAGTTTCAGATTTCAGGTAGATTGTTCTAGGAATGGCAATGTGGGTAAGTCCATGATGAAGGCTGGATTCTACCATGCACAAAAGCCAAAGGTTATGAAAAGATTCTCGTGGGAGGACATGTTGTAGGTGGATGTCCATGTATGGCAGCAAACATAAATCCATAATGGACAGAATGGTGCCACTTACAAGAGCCAAGCAATATGAGGATAGCCTCATGGATAAGAAAACCAATTTCTGTAGTAGACAGAGTTGCAAATTCATATTGAATTTAATTATTAGTGTCATTGATCGGTTATGAAACAATCAGATTTGAATTGCATTGTTAAATATTGCTGACTTTTTGGCTATTTAATAAGTGTGCCAGGAAGACACATTGCAGTAAGACCAAGAGAGAGGGCCTAGAGAAGCCAAACTTCATGGGAAAGATCCCATACATCGGAAATGGGTTTCAGGTGAAACGCCATTGGATATTTTGATAATGTTCCATCTGCACTGCATGATTGGTAAACAATATGAGTGAGATGATAAAGATTATGTCAGTAAGACATATGAGAGTTATGTAGCATCAAAAGGAGTTGGGATGTCAGACCGAGGGACTGTCAACTCAGAGAAGGGAGCCCCCATTCCTCATTAATGAAGAATACTACAGCTGCAAATGAGTAAGTGTTCTATAAACCCTAATTGATATATATATATATATATGCATATATGTGTGCAAGTTTAGTTGTTAGAATTACTATGCATAACATATTCTATTTATGTACATCATTTAGACTGCTTGAAGTATGATTAGGACTTGCATAGCTCCCATAAGTGAGGAGTGCACGCCTTTCTGATGATGAGTTATGTCAGGGATGCCAATATTGATTACACCCTAAAGGAATGGATGCATTCCTAGTGTTTCAATACTTGATAGTGAATGCTATGAATTATGGTTATAATTTTTGAATAACAGCGCTGACAAGTCTGCCTATACTACTTGTGTTGTCACTTTAAACAGATGCAATTTGGTGCTACACACTAAAGGAACAAGTAAAAGGTTGTTGTGAGGGGTTGTGGTGGAAGGGTTAATGTATATGTAAGGATGTTGTGGAGGTTGTGGAAATTTTGATGAAGGGTTGTGAAGGTGTTGATGAAAAGGCTGTTATATGCTTATGACTCTGTAGTAGAGCCTTGACCTAGAAATGGTCATAGTGAAGTTTCCTTCCAATTCGGTGTGAAGGTGTACTTGTTGGACATTGATTATTTGATGTTTTGGAGTAGCCTACGTGCTGGCCAAACATCTCAGTCCGCAAGAGGATCCCAAGGCTTGTAAAGTAAAAGAAGGACCCTGTAGACCAGAGAGGAAATGCACAATACATATAAGTATTCAATTTCATTTATTTCTTGTTTGAATAATGAAGATTTCAAGTATAAGTCTTGTAACAGTTAAGCTGATGCACTATTGTTTCTTTGTTGGAAACCTTGTTCATACAAGAAGCAAGGACTATGAAAGAATCTTAAGGATGTATGTGTACATATGACTGTCCTAAAAAGCTCAACTTGAGTAACAATGAATGATGGTGCTCGTAGAACTGTGTGAGTCCTAGAAACCAAGGGAGTTGTAGACAAACCATGTGGAGGGACTCCATGGTTGAAAGGTCTGAAATAGACCATAGACACTAAGTGTCATAGCCAAGAAGGGTTGGTCAAGCATTCACATGGAAGTGAAAGAGGGTAGGAGCATGAAAACCATAGTGGTGGTGTGGGTTCCAGAATGAAACAAGACTAAGAGAATAAAACTCTTACTGCTCTCTCTTTCCTTTTTATTGATGCATTTATATAATAATAAAAAAGAACATAAAATTGTTGAATACATGCATGGCTGAAAGTAGAGTGTGTTTATTTGCTTGAAATAGATTGTGAATGCTGAATTAATGAATTTCCTGTGAATGGAAGAGCATGAAGAAATTCATGTGTATGTTGGGCAAGCATGAAAAGTGTGGAGGTCTCATGATTAGAGCATGGGCTCTCCATGTCAATTGGGGAAAACAATTAACTGATTTTTAATATTTAGGTTATGCTTGGCCTAACAAGATTCGTAATGATGAATTTCACAGGTGGAAATTGAATCAATTGGTTGCAGCTATTATGAGAAAGTGTTGCTTGTGAGCAAAGTGAGAACCAGCTGTGCACAGTGACCATGGCAACAGACCATAGGCTGTTGGAATTGGCTGAAAATATTCTTCAAACAATTTACAAGACCCAAGAAAATCTTGGAGAGATGCTCAAGCTACAGAGGAGGCAGAATGAGATGAGCCACAAAGTTTTGCAGGACTCTGTTTATTTGCAAAGACAAGTAAAAATCATTCTGGAAACAATCAACTGAGGAAAGAACAATGGATCAATGATGAGGCATTCGTCAAATTGGCCCATTAAGAAACGTTCCAGGCATGAAGACTCAAAGGAAATTGAGCAAGTAAAGATGAAGCAGCCAATGAAATGTTGCAAATGTGGAGGACATCATTTCCTCTGCAACTACCCAACAAGGGAACATCAAGAGGGTAGAAGCCATAAGTTTTTAGACTTGTGGATGAGTTGAAAAATCACAACCAGCAGGAGAATTTTGTGGAAGTCAAAGGACTTGATCCTGAAAGTTCAAAGTAAAGGATAGAATGCAGGGCAGACCCGCAATGTTTTTGAAATTTTGGACATGTGTAAATTGTATATGTATTCCTAAGTCTTGGAACATCGAGGACGGTGTTATTCTAAGGGGGAGGGGATTGTAATATCCCATTTTGACCCTTAGGGTATATTAGCATTTAATGTAAATATTGTATACATGTGATGTATGTTTTCCTAGCGTGGAGCTCAAGGCCAAGGCCCCGCTAGTGGAAGCTCTAATTTTATTTAAAAGGCAAGTATTAGACATTATGTTACCCATGTGCTATTTAGCCATGGAACATTGTAAAAATGATATAAATAAAAATCATACAATAAAATACCAAAACTAGCTATGGAGGCAATGAATGAGAAGGGGCCATGTGTATCCACTAGGGAGTGGTGAGGGGGCTATGGGATTGAACCATAGGCTTCCATATGTCACCTTGAGAACCCATTTGAATTTCCTTGTTGATATTTAATTCTGTTGTAAGGAAGTGGTTGAGGAATTCAGTCCATGGCTTCAATGGAGCATGGAAAACCCAGAAATTCATATGGCAAAGTATGGGCTCTATTTTCTTGTACCACAAGTCACTCTACCTCATGAGAGTTGCTTTTTCCTCATCCCCATTCCATGGTGGAAGTTACCAGCATCATTTTCCATCCAAAAAACGAATTCCCAGCAGTGAGAAAAACCAGAAATCGCAACTATGAAAGAACCCACGTTTTGAAGAGCCATAAATGCCCAGATTTGATATTTGACAATGAAATCCAATGGGGAATCCATAGGTATGAACCTTGGGGTGAATTTGAGAGCATTAGCTACCCTGAAATCCATTGGAAAATCCATTTTTGATAGCCCAAAAACCCAGTGATAGGATTGAGTTATTCGTTGCCAGAATTGTGAGAAATCCAAGTGTGGATGTTTGAACAGAGGATGGGAATGCTTGAATTTAGCTTGAGATGTCTGTAGCTCTGTGGTTGAGTTCACTGGCTTAGCATCCTCCTCCCTTTCCTTTTGGTAGGCTTGATAAACCCAACTGTGTGATGGATTAGCATGATCGTTTGAGTGAATCCATGGCTGTGAGTGAGCCCAGCTAGTTCCTCCTTAGTGGATACACAACCCAGCTCAGGGGTGATCTCTCAGCTGAAAGAATACAGGTTGTACAGAGATGTATGGTTGGGTGGAATGTTGCTCTCACGTAGCCAGTTGTTTGGACATTTTCATTTCAAGATAAGTATTCTCTGTGGATTAATTTATTTGCATTATGTGTTCAACAATGTGTTAATACTGAATGTTAACTATTCATGTAAATTGAATGAAATGATTATCTCCAACTGGTTGGCATGAAGCCTGTGCATAGTGTTAAGTCAGTAAATTTTTCTGCATTTTTAGTTTTTCTATCCAATTTTGGTTTCTTTTTTGAGTCTACCTTAGTTAATTTTTGGTTTTCAGTTTTGGTTTTTGTCTTCTTAAGAACCTTATGAGTGATTGAATAAAGTTTGAACCCAGTCCTTTCAGATTTCATTTGATTCTGGTGACTTTTTATATTGAAAAGGGGGTCAATGAGAGTTATATTTTCAAAGGAAGAATCATTAATGACTTTAGAGAGTGGTTGAACTTATGTCCTAAATCAAATAGCTGCCAAAATCTCCGACAAATTAGCAAAAAGTTGGAAAATGGCTAAATTTTGGTTAAAAGATATTCTTGTAGCGCTACACTAAAGTTTAACACAGAGCGCGCTACAGGAATATCGTGGCATGAATTTTTTGTCAATTTTCGATATGATTTCAATCATGATGCAGAGTGAGAGTGTCTAATCACATTGTGTGAGTATTAACACGTGTTTGCAGCATTTTGAGCATGATTTTAGTTGGTTGTTAATCACGAAGAGAAAACAAGGGCATCATTGCATGGTATGCGGGTTCAGTGGATACAGAAACCAGCAAATTCCGGGTTTAGCTGTCAGTTTTCTCTTGTTACACGCATCATCGCAGAAGGGGCAGTGTTTGTGAAGGAGAGTTCACTGTTAAACGGTGGATTGTGTTGCTGGGGAAAGGAGACAGGTGTGTTCTGGCGCCAGCGAAGATTAGGGTTTTTGAATTCATTCACCTGGGGCTAAAGAATTGATATGAGGACACCTGTGCTCGAAGGAGAACATCATTGACACCCCAATTTGAAGACATTAAGCCACAATGGACGAGTAATTGACAGGTATTACGTTATAACCCTTATAGTTGGAAAATTTGGGTTTTTGCCGCTGCACGAGTTTCTGAAAAAATTGGTTGCTGAGGAGGATATAATAGACCGTAAAATGAGGAATTCATCACAGAAATAGTTACCTGAAGCCCGTTAGGAGGATTGTGTATGAATGTTTCTCTCATGCCCTAATGTTTTAAAACATCAGAATATACAGAATAGGGCGTCGTTTTTACACAGGAGAGACTTTGCTAGTTAGTACAGGTGTTACACAGAAGGGGTCTATTAGTTTGTGCAAGTGGTTTAAATATCACTAAAAAATTGTTATAGCCTGCAAAATTACTTGCTCAGAAAACAGCTTATAAAACATTTCTGAAACCTGAAACTAGACTTTTCCCATTCCCTGAAAAGAAAGATATGGGAAAAAGCAATAAAAGTGGTAAGGTTAACAGGGCTGAGCCCACAGACTTGACATGGATTCAGAAACTTCCAGATTGTGCAGAGCTGTTCCAACAGGCAGGCTGGTTGAAATTTTTCAAAAGGATAGATGGTTTTAATGCTCAAGTGTCCTGCAGTTTTGCTAAAGGACTTAAAAATGAGATGATTATAATGGATCCTTTGAGATTCAAATTGACTGTGGAATTAATTTCAGAAGCCACTGAGATTAGTAATGAGGGCGAGCTCTGGTTTAAGAAGTCTCCTTTTGAGTTTGATCCTCAAAGATACTTATTGCCTAATGTTATTCCTGACTGGAACAAAGGTATTCTCATACATAAATTCAGGAAGGAGTGGATTGAACCTATAAGGATTCTTCAGAGTTATGTGACTTGTGAAGGAAGGTATTCATTAGTGTTCAAATATCATCTCAGGTTCCTACAGCACATGGCAGGGGTTTCTAAAATGAATTTGCCATTCTTTTTCTTTAAAAGCCTGCAGAAAATGTCAAGCAAAATAAAACAGCATGATGATCACACTTCTCCATCACTTTTTCATCATGGTCTCATTAAGCTAATCATCACTACAGTGTTGCAGCATGAGGGAAAGACTTGGGACTTCTTTTTGTTTTGGTCAGGGGTTCATCCTAAAGGAGAAGACCAACAACCCAAAAGACAAACTGACAAGGGAAAAATAATGATACAAAAGTTAGGGCATTCGGTTAAACCTGCAAACAAACATGACATTAAAGCTAAAAAGAAAACAAAGCAGGTAGCAGATGAAGGACAGAATGACAGTCAGCCTCAGGAATTTCCAGAGCACAATAAAGTCAAGTTCTCATTATTTGATGACAAAAAGGAAGAGGAATTTCTTGAAAAGAAGTCATCACCTATAGCAGATTTTCAAGAAGAGAAGAAAATTGATATCAAAGTGATTCCTGTAGCTAAAGAAGAAGTCCATAATCAGCCAAGAAGCCCCATCACAGTCCTCTCGGATGATGAGGGCTATATGTTACAAGAAGAGCAGTTTATTCCTGAGATTGAAGTTAAGGCTGAAAGTAAAGATGATCAAGTTATAGATGGCAAAATTACAAAGCCTAAAAAGAAAGTCAAAAAGCTGGAAGTGGTAGAGTTAGCATCTATTCGGTACCAAGGGAAGAAATTAAAAATGATGGGAGAAGCAGCTACTTTCTGGAGACCTAAAACTAGGTCGAAAAACAAATTAAGGTTAAATATGAAAAAGCTCTTAAATCCAAAATTGAAGGCTGATAAGGTGACTATCTCTGATGAAGAGCCCATGGAGGAGGAGAAATCAAAGAAAGATGAATTGCAGCCAGGTAAAAAGGAAGAAATTAGGTCAGAAAAAGTAGCAGGTGAAGGAAGCTCCAAGTCCATCATTGAAGACATTCCTGGGAAATTGTTGACAGAAGAGATTAAGTCAGTACAGGCCACAGATGATCCAAGCCCCACCATTGAAGATACTGCTGAGAGGCTATTGACAGAAGAAGCAATATTTAAGAAGTTTGACATGTTTTGCAAACCTGATGAGGAGCAAGATGCTGCAATAGAAAAACTGGTTAATTCTGACAAGGAGAATTTGAAGAAGACTGTCAAACAGTATAAACAGCAAATGAATTACATGCAGGAAGTTAATGATGGTCTAATGATGGAAAATAGAAGATTAAGAGAAGATCTTCAAGATACTCATGACAACTTTCAGGAGTTAGTGATTGATGCAAAGGAAGTACTCAGAAGAAAAAGGGCTGCTGACAGGCACTGTTCAGAATTAGAAAAGACAGTTGAAACTTTGCAACATGAAAATGAACACCTACAGAAAAGGATAGCTGAGCTGGAGAAGAAGCACAAAAGAATGAAGAAAAGATCGTCAAGTCCAGATGGCATATCTTTGCTTGTGGAGGCATCGAAAGAGATCTAAGGCAGTTAGGTTCATTTAAGACATTTTGTTAAAGAATTTGCTATTTTTAGCAAAGATGTAATTTTGTAAAAATGTAATTGTTACCTTACCTAGTCTAGTCATTCGATGGAGAATTAGTAGGAAATACCCTAACTGTTTTTGAGAAGAAAAACTATTTAGAGAGGGAGGAAAGACATTGTAAGGGTTCGAATTTTTGGAGAGCTTTAGGAGGTCTGCAAGCTGTTGATTCTTCCAGACTTGTTCACTGCTAAGTATTGCAAACTCTCATATGCATTTTTGATGAAACTATGAATATATGACTCCTTATCTCACTTCTGATATGTATTGGCTTCATTTTGAACTTATATAGTTTCTTGATTGACAAATTCATTTCTGGTTTTATGTGTAATTTCCAGTGATGCTTGTCTTTTATTGTATGAACTTCATTGCAATCTTTTGTTGGATTTCTGAGATATATATGCATTTTCATGGATATATGTGTATGAATTAGTTTTTACTTATCTGCTGAATGTATTCCCTTATGCTCTTGAAGTTTCTAACCAAAACCTACAAAACAAAACCCTAAAAACCTAGTTTGGATTGATTTTATTTTTGAGATTGTGTTGGCTTGTTACCCTAGCCTTAGTAACAATTTCTGACACAAACATCTTTGGCGCCGTTGCCGGGGACGAAGCTGAAGCATATCTTCCCTGGGATACTCATCATTTTTCTGGTTTAAGAGGTGGACTTGAACCAGCAGTTTTTGAAGGCTATTTTGACCAAAAAGAAGTCACACTGGCTTCTAAAGGGATTGGGAGCAGGAATAAGCCTGTTTCTCCATTAAAACTGGGTGTGACAGACCCTGAGCAGATTTTGAAAACAGCAAACAAACTCAGAAAATCTCGATCTTTGCCAGCCTCCTGTGACTCTCACCAGTTGGGTGAATCATTAGACCCAGCTGAAATTTCACCCTGTCTAAAACCTATCCTTTCTGAGAACACTTTTCAGGTTTTCACCAATCCTCAAAGTTTTTTGAAAGCTAAAACCTCTTCCCCTGATAAAATACCAATCTTTCAGTTGAAGGTAGGAAGAAATCATTTTCAAAAAAGTTTTAGTCAAATATCTTCCTCCTCAAAATCTCAGTCTAAACCTTAGTCCACAATGGCAGCCCAAAATCCACTTATGGATATGATGGATAGAATGGTAGCAGCTAGGTATGCACCATTAGTTTTACCTCAGCCTCTACATGCATTGCCTGGAGGTGATTACCAAAAATATATGCCTAGATTCAATGGACAAGGGGAAATCACTGCTGAAGAACATTGGGAGGCTTTCCTGAGTTATGCTGACAATCAGAATATTGAGATTAAAGATGTATGGATGAGGGTATTTGTTCAGAGTCTAGATGGAGATGTAAGAAAATGGTTTAGAGACTTTCCTGCTAACTCCATTACTATTATTGAAGAACTCCATGAGCTTTTCATGAGACAATGGGGAGATACGAAAGATCACACATACTATATAACTGAATTTGGAGCTCTCAGAAGAAAGAAAGATGAGACTGTTGCAGATTTTTCCAAGAGGTTTAATAAGATGTACAGTAGAATTCCAGCAGAAATTAAACCCACTGAAACATCATCCAAGTTGACCTATGCCAATGCTTTTGATCATGAATTTTCTTTATTACTCAGAGAAAGAAGACCTATCACCCTGCTGAACATGCAAGATGCAGCCCTAGAGGTAGAGTCTAATTTGTTAGCTTCAAATAGACTTAAGAATGAAACATCTCAGCATCTGTATGAAAGAAAGGGAAAGAAAGAAGCTGTCACAACAGATTCTGCTTCTCAATCTGCTGAGGCCAAGATAGATGAGATGGCCAAAATGGTTATGATCCTTACTGCAAAATTGAATAAATTAGAGCTGGAAAAGAATTCTGCTAAACCTGCTCCAGAAGCTCAGAGGAACCCAAATAACCAAAATCAGTTTAGAAGACAGTTTGCTCCTAGATTCATGCCAAGGGAGCGAAGAAATAATGACATCCAGCAAGAAAGAAGAGAAAATGAAGATCAAAAAGTTCCTCCACCCTTTCAAAATAATTTGGTTGATGAAGAAGAAATTGATCAGCAGCTGCTTTTTGAAGAAACTGAGACTGATCAGGATATGAATCATATTGGAGATGGATTGTTTACAGGTTTTGTAACAGAAGAAGATTTTTTAAATTCTGAGTATTATGATGCAGATTTATATGAGGTTGAATATGAATTGGAGTTTGAAAAAACTGTTGTAAATGCTGCCACTAATCAGAATGGAATTAAGAAAATCATTAACCTCAGAACTGGCCCGAAACAAGTAGTTCAAGCTCCTAAGAAGAAAGCTGATGTTCCTGCTCCAGTTATTCCTGATAAACCAACTGCTGATCCTGTAGCAGAAAAGAAGCAACCTGCAGAAAAACCTAAGAAGAATACAGAAATTGAAGAGGTAAATAGGTCAGGTCAAAATTTTAGTTTGGAAAATGAGTTAGGAAAACTTAAAATTCCTGTACCATTTTCTGAGCTCATAAAAAATCCATCATACAAGAATACAGTTTTGAAGGTAATGAATATGCCCAATAATCAGCCAGTTTCAGATACAGTGAATCTGCAGGAGGAAAACCCTAGAATTTTTATTGGATCAGCTTTAGCTGAAAAGACTGAACACGAAGCTGGTGCTTCTCCTCCTTTCTATATAACTTTGACTGTGCATGAGCAGATGATTCATAATTGTCTGCTAGATTCAGGAGCATCCCATAATCTGATGCCAAAATCTGTGATGGAAGCCCTGGGCCTTAATGTCACCAAGCCTTACCATGATCTATATGCTTTTGACTCCCGAGCTGTAAAGTGTCTAGGAGTGATAAAAGATATGGTTGTTAACCTTACTTAGTTACCCATGAAAAGTGTAATAATGGATGTTGTGGTAGCTGACATCACACCAAAATTTGGCTTACTTCTGTCTAGGTCATGGGCTAAGAAGGTTGGAGGAACATTACAGATGGACCTCTCTTATGCAACTATTCCTGTTTTTGGTGGACAAAACAGGAGACTTTATAGAAAGTTACAGTTGGTTTACATAGTCACAGATGATAAAAATCCTACAAATCACCCAATATATTCTGTGGATAAAGATCTTGGTTCATGCATACTACAGTTTAGTGAGGAAGAGAATTCTGCTGGTCTGTTACAAGTACAAAAAGATCAGCCTGTAAAACACAGTCAAGAAGAGCAGGATGTATTATGGCAGTTGTATTTTGATGGGTCTTCATGCAAAGAAGGTACTGGAGCTGGAATTTTATTGATTTCTCCCGGGGGTGAAATGGTGAAACTTATGTATAAGTTAGAATTTGCTACCACCAACAACACTGCTGAGTATGAAGCCCTGCTACTGGGATTGAAGGCTGCTAAAGATTTGGGAATTCAGCAGATTTCTGCATTTGGCGACTCCGAACTAGTTGTTCAACAAGTGAAGAACAAATATCAAGTAAAGCAGGGTTTGCTGAAAGTATATCGAAATGAGGTATGGGATATGCTTGAGAACTATTTTATAGCATTTAATATCACTCATATTCCCAGAAATCATAATGAAACTGCAGATTCTTTAGCCCTAGCTGCCACACATTTCAGAATTCCAAAAATCACTCAATTAAGGTATCCAATAGAAGTGAGATATAGGCCATGTGTTCCAGATAATGTGAAACATTGGAGGGTTTTTGAAGATGACATTGAAATAAAAAAAATTCTTGAGCTTGTAGATGAATTTTCAAACAATCAAATTGATTAAGAAATAGATGAAAGGGATGAACAGTTAGATGAATTTGCTGCAGAAGAGATAGTTGGGCATAAGATTATTGAATTGAAGAGCAATTTCATTCCAAAAGGTCTAGTACCTTTAGAAAGAATATTCACTAAAGATGATACACCTTCCAGACCAGTAATTCAATCTTCAGAAGACAATGTAGAGGATTACAATATTGGTTCAGCAGAACATCCCAGAATGGTAAAACTGTCTAAAAAGCTAACAGCTAAGCAAAGAAGTAGATATATCAGGCTGTTGAGAAAATATATAGATGCATTTGCTTGGTCTTACAAGGAACTAAAAACCTATGATACAACAGTTATCCAGCACAAGGTTCCTTTGAAACCTAATGTCAAACATTTCAGGCAGAAATTAAGAAGAATCAATCCGGCCTTATTCCCTGTAATTGAAAAAGAATTAAAGAAGTTGTTGGATGCAAAAATAATAGTGCCTCTTAGGTATTCTTCTTGGGTGGCCAATTTGGTTCATGTTAGAAAGAAGAATGGAGAGATTCGATTATGTGTTGACTTCAGAAATTTGAATCGATCATCATTAAAAGACAATTATCCTCTCCCCAAGATTGAACAGGTTTTGCAGCAGGTGGTTGGAGCTCAAAGGATTTCTATGCTAGATGGTTTCTCAGGATACAATCAGATTGCCATGCATCCCGATGACAAAGAAAAGACAGCTTTTACAACCCCCTGGGGGACATTTATGTATGACAAAATGCCTTTTGGTTTGATGAATGCTGGAGCAACCTTTCAGAGAGCTATGGACATTGCATTCGTGGGTGAAAAAGATAAGTTTGTAGTTATATATCTGGATGATATCACTGTCTTCTCAAAGTCTGATGATGAACATTTGAAGCATTTAGAACAAACCTTCATAAAATGCAGGAAATTTGGCTTATCTTTAAACCCTAAAAAATCACATTTTGCTATGCAAGAAGGTAAGTTGCTTGGCCACTTGGTATCAGCTGATGGTATCAGAATTGACCCTGAGAGATTCAAAGCAATACTGAAGATTAGCTTGCCCAGGAATAAAAAGGATGTGCAATCATTTATTGGCAAAATCAATTTTCTGCGATGGTTTATTCCTAATTTTGCTGAAACCATTAAGCAAATTACAGCCATGTTAAAAAAGGACCAAGAAGTCAGGTGGACTGTTGAAGCAAAGGCAGCTTTTGAGAAGATTAAAGTGGCTCTGACTGAAGCACCTGTTCTGGTGAGTCCAAATTTTGACAAAGAATTTCTTACATTTTCTTTTGCTTCAGAAGACACCATTGCTGCTGTCCTACTTCAGAAGAATGAGGAGGGATTGGAACAACCAATTTCCTTTTTCAGCAAAACACTTAGAGATTCAGAGCTGAAATACAGTATTTTGGAGAAACAAGCCTATGCTCTGGTAAAGGCTTTAAAATTTTTCAGAATTTATATTTTACACTCCAAGGTTGTTTCCTTTGTTCCAAATGCTGCAGTGAAGGATGTTTTGACACAGCCTGATAGTGAAGGAAAGAGGGGAAGGTGGATTGCCAAAATTATGGAATATGAAGTGGAAATCAGACCTACTAAGCTGGTCAAAGGACAAGGATTGGCCAAACTGCTGGCTGACTCAAATTGTCAGGCATTAGGATTACATGCTATGACAGAAGAATCAGCACCTGAAGAAAATCAAGTAATCCTGGAAAAAGAAAGAATCATGGATTCTTATTCATCTTCAGATTGGTATGCTGACATTGTCCATTTTCTGTTATTTTTGCAATGTCCAGAACATTTAGATAGAAAAGCTGCCAGGTCTCTGAAATTGAAAACTACTAAATACTGTCTGATAGAAGGTCAATTGTTTTGGAAAAATCCAGCAGGAATCTTTTTAAGGTGTTTAGATCAGGCTGAAATAAAAGAAGTGATTTCAGAATCTCATGAAGGAGCTTGTGGAGGACATAAATACTGGAAAACAACAGCCTATAAAATTTTAAGAGCTGGTTACTATTGGCCTTCACTTTTCTCAGATGTTTATCAACATGTGAGAGCTTGCATACCTTGTCAAAAGTTTGCAGGTAAACAGAAGTTGCTGTCTTTACCTTTGAATCCTATTGTAGTCAATGCCCCTTTTCAGCAGTGGGGTCTGGATTTTATTGGAGAAATAAACCCAGCATCTTCAGGCCAACATCATTGGATTTTGACTGCCACAGATTTCTTTACAAAATGGGTGGAATCTATCCCCACAAGGAATGCTACAGATAAGGTAATTATGGATTTCATTGAAAATAATATTCTTAGCAGGTTTGATTGTCCACAAAGATTGATCACTGATAATGGCAAAGCATTCAAATCCAAAGCAATGGTGGCCTTTTGTGAGAAAAATGGTATTATATTAAAACACTCAACTCCCTATTATCCTCAGGGAAATGGTCAGGCTGAATCATCTAACAAAAATATCATTCAGTGTATCAAGAAATTGCTCAAACAAAATAAAAAATCCTGGGATTCAATGTTGAAATATGCATTATGGGCAGATAGGATTACTGTAAAACAAGCCATTGGTACTTCACCCTTTCAGCTGGTTTATGGAACAGAAGCAGTATTTCCAGTACAATTGGGAATCCCAGTAATGAAGTTCCTCCAAAATTCTCAAGAGGAACCAGATGATTTGCAAAGGAAAATTTTTGAAATGATTGAGTTACAGCAGAACAGGGAGAAGGTAGACAAAGAAGCCCAGCTGTATAGAGCTAAAATGAAAACCAGGTTTGACAGAAATATCAAAGATCACATTTTTTCAGAAGGTGAGATGGTTTTAAGATGGGATGCAAGAAAGGAACAGAAGGGGAAACATGGAAAATTTGATAATTTATGGTTTGGCCCTTTTCTGATAGCTAAAGTTTTGGAAAATAATACTTTCATATTGCAGTCCTTGGAAGGAGAGGAATTGCTCAGCCCTGTTAATGGGCGATTCCTCAAGCATTTCTACAGTTAAATGAGGATCATGGTCACTTTTCATTGTATATACCGGTGTGAGTGAGATTGAATAAAGACTCCATAGCCCAATGGAAGACTGAAGGCACTAGTCTACAGGTTCTTGAAGCCTCACAAGGAGGTCTTCATCCCGCAGCTGGAGCCAGATGTTAAGTCCGTAAATTTTTCTGCATTTTTAGTTTTTCTATCCAATTTTGGTTTCTTTTTTGAGTCTACCTTAGTTAATTTTTGGTTTTCAGTTTTGGTTTTGTCTTCTTAAGAACCTTATGAGTGATTGAATAAAGTTTGAACCCAGTCCTTTCAGATTTCATTTGATTTTGGTGACTTTTTATATTGAAAAGGGGGTCAATGAGAGTTATATTTTCAAAGGAAGAATCATTAATGACTTTAGAGAGTGGTTGAACTTATGTCCTAAATCAAATAGCTTCCAAAATCTCCGACAAATTAGCAAAAAGTTGGAAAATGGCTAAATTTTGGTTAAAAGATATTCTTGTAGCGCTACACTAAAGTTTAACACAGAGCGCACTACAGGAATATCGTGGCATGAATTTTTTGTCAATTTTCGATCTGATTTCAATCATGATGCAGAGTGAGAGTGTCTAATCACATTGTGTGAGTATTAACACGTGTTTGCAGCATTTTGAGCATGATTTTAGTTGGTTGTTAATCACGAAGAGAAAACAAGGGAATCATTGCATGGTATGCGGGTTCAGTGGATACAGAAACCAGCAAATTCCGGGTTTAGCTGTCAGTTTTCTCTTGTTATACGCATCATCGCAGAGGAGGCAGTGTTTGTGAAGGAGAGTTCACTGTTAAACGGTGGATTGTGTTGCTGGGGAAAGGAGACAGGTGTGTTCTGGCGCCAGCGAAGATTAGGGTTTTTGAATTCATTCACCTGGGGCTAAAGAATTGATATGAGGACACCTGTGCTCGAAGGAGAACATCATTGACACCCCAATTTGAAGACATTAAGCCACAATGGACGAGTAATTGACAGGTATTACGTTATAACCCTTATAGTTGGAAAATTTGGGTTTTTGCCGCTGCATGAGTTTCTGAAAAAATTGGTTGCTGAGGAGGATATAATAGACCGTAAAATGAGGAATTCATCACAGAAATAGTTACCTGAAGCCCGTTAGGAGGAGTTTGTATGAATGTTTCTCTCATGCCCTAATGTTTTAAAACATCAGAATATACAGAATAGGACGTCGTTTTTACACAGGAGAGACTTTGCTAGTTAGTACAAGTGTTACACAGAAGGGGTCTATTAGTTTGTGCAAGTGGTTTAAATATCACTAAAAAATTGTTATAGCCTGCAAAATTACTTGCTCAGAAAACAGCTTATAAAACATTTCTGAAACCTGAAACTAGACTTTTCCCATTCCCTGAAAAGAAAGATATGGGAAAAAGCAGTAAAAGTGGTAAGGTTAACAGGGCTGAGCCCACAGACTTGACATGGATTCAGAAACTTCCAGATTGTGCAGAGCTGTTCCAACAGGCAGGCTGGTTGAAATTTTTCAAAAGGATAGATGGTTTTAATGCTCAAGTGTCCTGCAGTTTTGCTAAAGGACTTAAAAATGAGATGATTATAATGGATCCTTTGAGATTCAAATTGACTGTGGAATTAATTTCAGAAGCCACTGAGATTAGTAATGAGGGCGAGCTCTGGTTTAAGAAGTCTCCTTTTGAGTTTGATCCTCAAAGATACTTATTGCCTAATGTTATTCCTGACTGGAACAAAGGTATTCTCATACATAAATTCAGGAAGGAGTGGATTGAACCTATAAGGATTCTTCAGAGTTATGTGACTTGTGAAGGAAGGTATTCATTAGTGTTCAAATATCATCTCAGGTTCCTACAGCACATGGCAGGGGTTTCTAAAATGAATTTGCCATTCTTTTTCTTTAAAAGCCTGCAGAAAATGTCAAGCAAAATAAAACAGCATGATGATCACACTTCTCCATCACTTTTTCATCATGGTCTCATTAAGCTAATCATCACTACAGTGTTGCAGCATGAGGGAAAGACTTGGGACTTCTTTTTGTTTTGGTCAGGGGTTCATCCTAAAGGAGAAGACCAACAACCCAAAAGACAAACTGACAAGGGAAAAATAATGATACAAAAGTTAGGGCATTCGGTTAAACCTGCAAACAAACATGACATTAAAGCTAAAAAGAAAACAAAGTAGGTAGCAGATGAAGGACAGAATGACAGTCAGCCTCAGGAATTTCCAGAGCACAATAAAGTCAAGTTCTCATTATTTGATGACAAAAAGGAAGAGGAATTTCTTGAAAAGAAGTCATCACCTATAGCAGATTTTCAAGAAGAGAAGAAAATTGATATCAAAGTGATTCTTGTAGCTAAAGAAGAAGTCCATAATCATCCAAGAAGCCCCATCACAGTCCTCTCGGATGATGAGGGATATATGTTACAAGAAGAGCAGTTTATTCCTGAGATTGAAGTTAAGGCTGAAAGTAAAGATGATCAAGTTATAGATGGAAAAATTACAAAGCCTAAAAAGAAAGTCAAAAAGCTGGAAGTGGTAGAGTTAGCATCTATTCGGTACCAAGGGAAGAAATTAAAAATGATGGGAGAAGCAGCTACTTTCTGGAGACCTAAAACTAGGTCGAAAAACAAATTAAGGTTAAATATGAAAAAGCTCTTAAATCCAAAATTGAAGGCTGATAAGGTGACTATCTATGATGAAGAGCCCATGGAGGAGGAGAAATCAAAGAAAGATGAATTGCAGCCAGGTAAAAAGGAAGAAATTAGGTCAGAAAAAGTAGCAGGTGAAGGAAGCTCCAAGTCCATCATTGAAGACATTCCTGGGAAATTGTTGACAGAAGAGATTAAGTCAGTACAGGCCACAGATGATCCAAGCCCCACCATTGAAGATACTGCTGAGAGGCTATTGACAGAAGAAGCAATATTTAAGAAGTTTGACATGTTTTGCAAACCTGATGAGGAGCAAGATGCTGCAATAGAAAAACTGGTTAATTCTGACAAGGAGAATTTGAAGAAGACTGTCAAATAGTATAAACAGCAAATGAATTACATGCAGGAAGTTAATGATGGTCTAATGATGGCAAATAGAAGATTAAGAGAAGATCTTCAAGATACTCATGACAACTTTCAGGAGTTAGTGATTGATGCAAAGGAAGTACTCAGAAGAAAAAGGGCTGCTGACAGGCACTGTTCAGAATTAGAAAAGACAGTTGAAACTTTGCAACATGAAAATGAACACCTACAGAAAAGGATAGCTGAGCTGGAGAAGAAGCACAAAAGAATGAAGAAAAGATCCTCAAGTCCAGATGGCATATCTTTGCTTGTGGAGGCATCGAAAGAGATCTAAGGCAGTTAGGTTCATTTAAGACATTTTGTTAAAGAATTTGCTATTTTTAGCAAAGATGTAATTTTGTAAAAATGTAATTGTTACCTTACCTAGTCTAGTCATTCGATGGAGAATTAGTAGGAAATACCCTAACTGTTTTTGAGAAGAAAAACTATTTAGAGAGGGAGGAAAGACATTGTAAGGGTTCGAATTTTTGGAGAGCTTTAGGAGGTCTGCAAGCTGTTGATTCTTCCAGACTTGTTCACTGCTAAGTATTGCAAACTCTCATATGCATTTTTGATGAAACTATGAATATATGACTCCTTATCTCACTTCTGATATGTATTGGCTTCATTTTGAACTTATATAGTTTCTTGATTGACAAATTCATTTCTGGTTTTATGTGTAATTTCCAGTGATGCTTGTCTTTTATTGTATGAACTTCATTGCAATCTTTTGTTGGATTTCTGAGATATATATGCATCTTCATGGATATATGTGTATGAATTAGTTTTTACTTATCTGCTGAATGTATTCCCTTATGCTCTTGAAGTTTCTAACCAAAACCTACAAAACAAAACCCTAAAAACCTAGTTTGGATTGATTTTATTTTTGAGATTGTGTTGGCTTGTTACCCTAGCCTTAGTAACAATTTCTGACACAAACACATAGCATGAGAATAAGATTGATTATTGTATAACTGTTTCATCATTCTGCCTAGAGGAAATATGTTAATGCATTCCAGTCCGTGTGTGTGTCAATATGGTTATTTCGCTGTGTTTATTAATTGAGTTGTGCTTATTCCTTATTCTGTAATGTCTTAATTAATGTTAGTGGTTTACATGTTGATTGCATGATGAAACTATGTGCATACATAGTGTTTAATTCCGTTGTGCTTGTTGAGTATGAATAGGTATGCACAAGTTTTATTTATCTATGCATTTCTTAAAAATTGAACGGGGCTGAGATTGTCAATAAGCCCGGTATGTTGGTCACATTTCCTCCCTTGCACCGGATTGATGGAAGGGGACGTCACAATGTTGGGCACGGGCATCATAGAACTGGTAGAAGAATCTGAATGGATCAATCTGATGGTGGTCCAAGATAAGAAAACCAACGAAGTCAGGATTTGTGTCGATCTTAGGAAACTAAATGACACATGTTTGCACGATCCATTCCCGACACCATTCATGGACAAAGTGTTAGAAGGCATTGGAGGTCAGAAAATATACTCGTTCATAGATGGATTCTCCGAGCATCATCAAATAAGGATTGCGAAAGAAGACCGACACAAGACAACCTTTGTAACAAAATGGGGTTTCTTTCAATATACAGTAATGCCATTCAATCTTAAAAACACCCTGACAATATTTTCACGATTGGTCATCTCCGCATTCAAGGACTTCATTCACAAGTTCCTTGCAATATGCATGGATGATTGGACAATGTATGGACTAGTAAAGGATCATGTCGCAAACCTAATATTGATGCTGGAGAGATGTAGGCAGCATCAGATTTCATTGAACTTGAAAAAGTGTATCTTTTGTGCCCCATTCAGCATCTTGTTAGGACACATCATATGTAAGGAGGGGATGTTGGTGGACCCAAAAAGGATCACAATTATTGTCAACTTACCACCTCCGTTGACAGTAAAGTAGTTAAGAGAGACATTAGGGCATACAGGGTACTACAGGAAGTTTATCAGAGGGTATGTAGTGATCACAACACCCATGGAAAAATTGTTGAAGAAGGATGCGAAGTTTGAATGGAATGAAGAATGCTAGAAAATCCTAGATATACTAAAAGCAAAGATGGTCGCAACACCGATACTAGCCTTACCTAATTGGACAAAGGAATTTCATGTTCATGTGGATGTGTCATCAGTTGCACTAGGGGTAGTATTGGCTCAGCTTGGAGAAGGGGCGATTGATCATCCAATTACATTCGTCAGCAGGAAGCTATCCACCGTGGAGAGGAACTACATGACAGCAGAAAGGGAAGGGCTAGAAATGATTTATGGATTACAGAAATTCTACCACTACCTACTTGGAGGCCATTTTAAGATGTTCACTAACCCCTTAGCACTGAAATACCTAGTTAACAAGTTTGTGTTGGGGGAGGAATTTGTCGATGGCTGCTATTATTTCAAGAATTTGACTTTGATATTATTGTGAAACCAGGATGATTGAATTCAGGGCCTGATCACTTGTCCTGAATCGAGTCAGGAGAGGAACCTAGAAGCATTGACGAGGGCTTACCAGATGCACAGTTATTTCAAATTGGGATGGTTGATGACCACTACGAGTAGATCATCCAATTCTTGAATACGGGAAGCACGCCAGAAGGATTCACTACGAACCAGAAAAAAGAGTTAGTGGTGCAGGATGCTGAATTTCACCTAATCGCGAGACAATTGTACAAAATGGGGCCAGACAAGATCCTTCATTGATACATTCTTCCACATGAGCAGGAGAGGATAATAGCGGAATCCCACGATGGGATCGCGGGAGGACACTATGGAGGACGTGCCACTGCGAGGAAGATACTCAGAGCTAGACTATGGTGGCCGACAATGCATAGAGATGCTACAGATTATGATAGGAGCTGCGATGTGTGCCAAAGAATAGGAAAACCATCGTGAAGGGATGAAATGCCACTAGTACCCCAAGTGACTGCCACAAGCTTTTGACAAATGAGTGGTTGACTTTGTAGGAACGATGAACCCACCAGGAAAAAGGATGGGGTCACGATACATAATCACTGCGACTGATTACTTGACACGATGGGATGAGGCTGCATCAGTAAAAGACTGCACAGCGGTGACAACAGGGAGATTCCCTTTTGAAAATGTGGTTACAAGGTTTGGGTTTCCAAAGATACTGATAAGCAACTAGGGTACTCACTTCGTCAACCAAACGATCAAGGAAATGACGGAAGAATTCCAAATTCAGCATCGCAAGAGTACCCCATATCACCCACAGGCGAATGGTGCAGTGGAAGCATTCAACAAGGTATTGGAGCATGAACTAACGAAAGTATGCAACACGAACTGTGACGACTGGAACTTGAAGATTCCAGAAATACTGTGGGAATACAAGACAACTTGTAAACGTTTGACAGACCAAACACCATTCAAGTTAGTCTACGGAAAAGAGGCGGTGATGCCAATGGAATACATTGTCCCCAGTCTTCGCATCGCAACAACGACATAAATGAGCGACGATGAAGCAAATGAGGAACAGTTGGCGCAATTAGTACAGCTTGATGAAGACAAGTTCCTCACAGGATTTCAACAACAGGTAGAAAAGGATCGCCAAAAGGCTTAGCACGATTGACATGTCAAGGAAAAGGACTTTCAACGTGGAGATATGGTACTGCTATATGACAGTAAGTTTACGAAGCATCCAGGTAAGTTGTAGATGCATTGGTTGGGTCCTTATATCATAAATTTTATTATTAATAGAGGTGCAGTATAGTTACAAAAGTTAGATGGCACACTCTTGACAAATCTAGTGAATGGAAGTCGGCTGAAGCCCTATCGCCATAGTCAGGTGCATGGTGACTGAAACAAGGGTTGCTTAGGGTGAAAATAAAAAAAATAAAAATAAAAATTGGCGACAAGAAGAAGTGAGCGATGGAAGTTGAGTAAAAATAAGCGACAACGGTTAGCACGTGGTAGTCAAATCAAACCATAATGATAGTATGTAAGCATCGACGGACGGCGATGGAGAAGGATGATGACACGCTTAATGGCGGAATGTGGCAAATCCAGAAACGATTCGACAAATGACTCGGTAATTATTCCTCAAAGATGCCATGATGAACAAAACTAAGCGAGTTAAGTTATAAATATGCAAGCAGATGAAGAGATAGCATAATGAAGAGTTTTTGAGTTAGATGTGCGCCTCTAAGAATGTTGCAGAGTCAAGCAGTGAAGATAGGAGGGCAAGGCAGTTGTAGAGTAAAGAAGTGAGGTTGTGATGGTGCATTTCATTTCGAGCGGAAGCACTCAAGGTGCGCTAAGGGCAAGGGTGACGAGTGTTCACGAACAACCAACAAAAGAAGTTGTGTAGACAATTGGGAGGAACAGAGATGAAGTCTCACCCGAGATGTCTAAGCAAATTGTAGTAGTTAGAAGAACTATGGTCCCTGCGACCATAAGAACACCAAGGGCAAAGGCATGCCGGTTCCAGCAAAGGATGATAAAATGTGTGAAACAGATGTGCCAAAGCATTTGGCCTGTTTCACAATTTGGTGACGTCGATGAACTTTTCTCCAGACAGAAGCAAGCATGAAATGCAACAATAGGCACAAAAGGGATATATGAAGAAGGTTTCAAGAGACTGGAGGATGAGTTCGAGAAGTACACAACAGTGAACCGGAGCAGTACCAATGGTGTCCGGCTGAGGTGGCTGGAGGGCGAGCCGCAAGTTTGTGTTGGGGGCCTATTGGCACGGGATTAGAGCGCATGAAGTGAGGAAGCCGACAGCGACAGAAGGGTCATCAGTGGAAGAAAGGACCATTTGCGAAGGAATAAAAGCCGATGAAAGCACAAGTTTTGGTCAAAGTTAGTTAGATTTGGTCAGGTGGACCATTTTGTAACTGCATTAATTGCCTATAAATAGAGTCACAATTGTAAGCCTAAGGGCAGAATCGATCTTCCGACATTGATTGATAGTATTGAAGGACATAGCAATTTTGTATTTTCCACTTTCGACAAGTTTTGCCCTGTATGTGAATTCGCGTTAAGTTGTAGCTTTTGAGATGAGTTAATGCATGAAGATGTTTGGTTATGTTTATATTTTTGTTGTTGTGTTGTGGATGATGGACACTATCTAAATGATGCGATATGTTTTAGATTTTGTTGTTTTGTTGCTTACATATAATATGCGAATGTTGCTTATATGATGTTGATGCGGATGTTAAGTTTATGTGCGAAATGTTAGTATCATGTTAATTTAGATCTCTGGTTTCTGGTGCAATAGAGTAAGGGTTAAAGCATGTTCTCTCCATACTATGGAAATTTGGTTCCTGCACCCCCCTTGATCATCTCGGGTGAGACCTCACTCGCTTCGCGGGTGTTGCTGGAAGGGATAATAACTTTCCAGGCCGGTGCTCAAGAGAGTTTGGTTTTGTGTTTGTTGACAGCAGTGCGAAGTGAACCCCTATCGAAATTTGTTGTGTCAACAGGTTCAAATACTTCTTGTGACATGTTTACCTCTCATGAGTCAATATGGGTTGACAAGATACCAAAAAATTCAATTTCACTTATATAATTGAAACTTACATACTTGAAGATGAAATGAGATGAGTTGTTTCCAAACATTTAAACCTATCAAGTTAACTCAATTGATTTGAATTGACCAATTTCAAATAAAAAATCATATATTGAAGTTTGATAAAATCCCTAGAAAGTGCATGCTATACTCTTACAACATTTACATGATAAATGTGAAAAAATACATGTGAAAAAAAATCATAATCTAAATTTTCATTATATATAAAATTAAGAGGAAGTGTATCATGATTCAATAACATATGGATAGATAATCATTGGTGTAACACGCGTTCATAAGAGAATTAAAGTCACTCACATTCGGTGATTGGAAATGTCGGTGGTTTGTCATATTTAGTTGATAACATAGCATTATTAATCTAACCGGCCATTAAAATATAAAGGTAAAAGCAATCATGTCAATGATCAACTTCTAAGTACAATGAACACAAACCCATTCTCTTTCTCTGAATTTTCCTTCCTAGAAATTTGCTGCGAGTAAACCCAAAAGTTGTTATCCATTTTAACAACAAAATCCTATCATGTTCACTATGCTCTCCTTTTGACAAAGCCATGGCATTGTCGTTTGGTCCCTCCATTGAACATATTTATTGGATTTTTTTAATTCCTTAAGGTATAATTGTTAAAATTAACGGTTTACTCAGGTATATTTATTAAAATTAATGGTTTTATATATGGTCTGCTTTTCTCAATGTTGGGTTTTCCACCATCAAAGTCTTCAAACTTGTGTTTGGTGGGTCTCCTGCTCACTTTTATTCTATATTTCTTACCCAATATCATTCTCACACCAACAAAATAATTACATGCACAATATAATAAATTTTACTTAGATATATTTTTTTAATGTTTTTTTATTCTTATTATCCCCTTTATTAAATGTTGTCCTTACATTACAATGGTTTTTAAATTCAAGCTTTTATGTTTTTTTATTCATATTATCCCCTTCTTTATTAAATGGTGTCCTTACATTAACATGGTTTTTTTAAATTCAAGTCAATCATTACACAAAAAGATTCACACAACCTTGAAGTAGGGTAGCAGCTCGCCTATTGGTTTTTAGGGTTTGTGTTATCATCTACCCTATTGGTTAATCATATAATTTTCATGATTTCACACCATCCAAACTTGCACCTATGTTGTCACTTCAAGGTTTAAGTAGGTTAGAGTCATAAAATTTTCTTGATTTCAACATGTACATGCTTTTATAATTTCATACATTAATTTACTTCACTATTAGCCCTTGCGAATTGTAGCATTAGGTTTGTCATATTTTCTTCTAAACTTCACATTATTTTGGACCATGTCAACCAATCAAAAAGTTTTAATTATTTATTTGTGTTGTATGTTTAAATTTGTAAGTTTATTCGAGTGATTTAGGTACACCAATTAAAAAAAAGTGTTATTTTGTATTATATGGAGGCAAGTTGAATATTTCATCAATTTTTTTTTTATTTTTTTTATTTCAGGGTAGACATATTTAAATTAATTTTTTGGTCCACTAATGTTATTAACATTAATCAATCATCGCATTTATATAATATATGATAAAATGAAAAATTAAATATGTAATATAAACCAATCAAATGCTATCCATAGTTTTATATTAATTTAATATTTCATTGCTACAACCTTATGCATCGGCTTTGTTGTACCTACCACAACTTTCTTTACCTGGGAGGACTTCTTTTGCATAGCCTTCATTGGATTTTCCACATACTACACTACCTTTGGGTCTTCCAATAGATACACCATGTTTAGGTCTTACCATAAAAGCATGAAATTTTGGCGGGAAAGACTATTGATGGTACTATAACTGCAAATGTTAAATCCATTGATTGTTTTCCTTGCGTGTATATGAGGTATTTCTCTTTTCTGCTTATTCTCCAAAAAAGTAAAAATTCATTAGCATTAGTTTGAAATGAAAAAGAAATCAATATTCTTTTACAAATGTTATCATGTTTAATTCAAGAATCATCTTCATTTATCATCTTTAAGGACATAATGAATCTTATATTATATATCTCCTTTTCATTTATAGATTTAAGATGGCCTCAAGGTGAAAAGGTTTTCCCTTGAACTCTCACTATTTCCAATACATGAACTTACAAGCATTTTACTATCAACAATAATTTATAAGTAAATTCTATAAATCTCTAAATGATTTTCAAATTGTTTCCATAAATTTTATCTTAAGAAATAAGAAGAAGAGTTTAACATCCATAGCTAAAGGCATTCAAATTTCATATAGAAAAATTATCTCTTCCTACTTTGTTGTGTTGTGGACCTCGGTACTGCATTTTAAACATTCAATGTGATCTTTACATCCCTGTTACATCATTTAATTGTAAAATATTTACCATCATGTCACTTTCATCGACAATTATGTTTAATCTAATCCTTGAATGCTTTAATACCTATAGAGTTTGACATGCAAATTCAATTGGGTTTAAGACATGAATACTCAATTCTAATTATTACACTAATTGTTAAACTTTGTCTTCAAAATGTCAATAAAGAATATTTAATGCTGATAAGTGGATCATTTCTTCAAACAAGCATCCAATTTTATTAATTTTATATGGCACGATCTATATAGTTTTAACAATATTGATGTATTTAAAAGTGCAAGCAAGTTTTCTAAAAGGCAAATTCTATGAATATGGTCATTCTATTGCAACTTTTAGTATGGTCTAAAAATAATATCTATATTTCTGCATGAAAATCATTAAAACTATGGTAGTATAGATTATGCAATAGTAAGAAGGCACACCAAAAGCATGTGAGGTAACTTTGGTTTTGTTACAAAAATGAGCATGCCTTTAATTTTTCATTAAGCATTAAAGATGAAATGAGATGAGTTGTTTCCAAACATTTAAACCTATCAGATTAGCTCAATTGATTTGAATGGACCAATTTCAAATCAAAAATCATTTATTGAAGTTTGATAAAATCCCTAAAAAGTGCATGCTATACTCTTACAACATTTACATGATAAATGTGAAAAAAATTCATAATCTAAATTTTCATTATATATAAAATTAAGAGGAAGTGTATCATGATTCAATAACACATGGATAGATAACCATTGGTGTAACACAAGTTCGTAAGAGAATTAAAGTCAGTCACATTCGGTGATTGGAAATGTCGGTGGTTTGTCATGTTTAGTTGATAACATAGCATTATTAATCTAACCGGCCATTAAAATATAAAGGTAAAAGCAATCATGTCAATGATCAACTTCTAAGTACAATGAACACAAACCCATTCTCTTTGTCTGTATTTTCCTTTCTAGAAATTTGCTGCGAGTAAACCTAAAAGTTGTTACCCATTTTAACAACAAAATCCTATCAGGTTCACCATGCTCTCCTTTTGACAAAGCCATGGCATTGTCGTTTGGTCCCTCCATTGAACATATTTATTGGATTTTTTTAATGCCTTAAGGTATAATTGTTAAAATTAATGGTTTAGTCTTGCCTATAAGGTATAATTATTAAAATTAATGGTTTCATATATGGTCTGCTTTTCTCAATGTTGGTTTTCCACCATCAAAGTCTTCAAACGTGTATTTGGTGGGTCTCCTACTCATTTTTATTCTATATTTCTTACCCAATATCATTCTCACACCAACAAAATAATTACATGCACAATATAATGAACTTTACTTTTATATATATTTTTAATGTTTTTTTATTCTTATTACCCCCTTCTTTATTAAATGTTGTCCTTACATTACCATGGTTTTTAAATTCAAGTTTTTATGTTTTTTTATTCTTATTATCCCCTTCTTTATTAAATGTTGTCCTACATTAACATGGTTCTTACATTCAAGTTTTATTCTTATTATCCCCTTCTTTATTAAATGGTGTCCTTACATTAATATGGTTTTTAAATTCAAGTAAATCATTACAAAAAAGATTCCCACAACCTTGAAGTAGGGTAGCAGCTCGCCTATTGGTTTTTAGGGTTTATGTTATCATCTGGCCTATTGGTTAGTATCATAGAATTTTCACGATTTCACACCATCCAAGCTTGCACCTATGATGTCACTTCAAGGTTTAAGTAGGTTAGCGTCATAAAAATTTTGTGATTTCAACATCTACATGCTTTCATTTTAAAGTGGATATTGTTTATAATTTCATACATTAAATTACTTCGTTATTAGCCTTGTATCATTAGGTTTTTCATATTTTCTTTTGAACTTCACATTATTTTGGACCATGTCAACCAATCAAAAAGTTTTATTTATTTATTTGTGTTGTATGTTTAAATTTGTAAGTTTATTTGAGTGATTTATGTACACCAATTAAAAAGTGTTATTTGGTATTATATGGAGGCAAGTTGAATATTTCATCAATTTTATTTTATTTTATTTCAGGTTAGACATATCTAAATTAATATTTTAGTCAAATAATGTTATTAACATTAGTCAATTATCGCATTTATATAATTATATGATAAGACGGAAAATAAATATGTAATATAAACAAATCAAATGCTATCCATAGTTTTACATTAATTTAATATTTCATTGCTACATCCTTATGCATCGGTTTTGTTGTACCTACCACAACTTTCTTTACCTGGGAGGACTTCTTTTACATAGCCTTTATTGGATTTGCCACATACTACACTACCTTTGTGTCTTCCAATAGATACACAATGTTTAGGCCTTCCTATAGAATCATGTAATTTTGGTGGGCAAGACTGTTGATGGTATTATAACTGCAAATGTTAAATGCATTGATTGTTTTCTTTGTGTGTATATGAGGTACTGCTCTTTTCTGCTTATTCTCCAAAAAAGTAAAAATTCATTAGCATTAGTTTGAAATGAAAAAGAAATTAATATTCTTTTACAAATGTTACCGTGTTTAATTCAAGAATCATCTTCATTTCTTGTCTTTAAGCACATAATGAATCTTATATTATATATCTCCTTTCCATTTATAGATTCAAGATGGCCTCAAGGTGAAAAGGTTGTCCCTTGAACTCCCTCTATTTCCAATACATGAACTTACAAGCATTTTACTATCAACAATCATTTATAAGTAAATTCCATAAATCTCTAAATGATTTTCAAATTGTTTCCATAAAGTTTATCTTAAGGAATAAGAAGAAGAGCTTAACATCCATACCTAAAGGCATTCAAACTTCATATAGAAAATTTATCTCTTCCTACTTTGTCGTGGACCTCAGTACTGCATTTTAAAAATTCAATGTGATCTTTACATCCCTATTACATATTAGTTATGAAATATTTACCACCATGTCACCTTCATCCACAATTATATTTAACCTAATCCTTGAATGCTTGATAAATGTATTTAATACTTGTTGGGCACAACCTAAGTACAAGAAGTTTTAATGGCAAAAGTACAAGTTAGGCGAGGCCTAACGTTGACCAGTTTTGGGAGAAGCACTCCGCAATTTCCAGGAGAAGGGTATGGAGCGAAGCGAAGTTGATAGGAAAGGACCTGTCCCCTTAGTAAAGACAAAGTACTAAGGACAACTAGAGGTAGTTGGAGCAGTTAAGGAGTCAAGCGGCGAACTGACAGCTACATGAGCATAAGTAAAGAAGCGGAATGGTGCAAAGGACGTGCCACTATAGAGTCAGAGATGCGCAGTCAGAACTTCACTGTCAGAAGAGCGTCAGAGTCAGAAGAAGCGATGCAAGAGGACAACAGACTTACAACTGAGTTAAGGCAAAGAGTGGATGACAAGATAACCACACCATTTTGGGTTTAAGGTACTATGGGGGTTGGCCCATAGTTATTGTAATATGTGACCTTTGGGCACATCTATATAAAGGGAAAATTTGTATTAAGGAAGGGTTAGATTGTATTAGGTTTTGTTATACTTTGTGTTAAATTTTCAGAATTTACTTCAATCTGATCTAGGATCTTAACTGAGAGAACAACATGTACATCAAATCTATAGCATATCAATCATGGACACAATAATGCAAGCACACAAGAGACATAGAGTTTACTTGGGGAAAACCATAAAGGTGAAAAACCCCAATAACTTCCTCAGAGATAGATAGAGAAATGATACAACTAGAATACAAGAGATAGTCTTCTCCTGGCAGCAGAGCCTCCTCCTCCACAAGTGCACCACTCTCCCAAGTGTGAGTGAGAGAATAGAATGTGTAAAATGAGAGAGACACACTCTCTATTTATACACTAACTTGACTTGACCTTTACTCAACTAGGTTGGCCTCAACTTAACCACTTAACATAATGCTGACTGGGCCGACCTCCACTAGGGTGGTCTAATAACCCTTTGACCCACATGACTTATACAGGGATGACCCCAACAAGGTGGTATAATAACCCATCAAGTCTAAGTTACGACACTTATAATATAAATGACGACACTTCCGTATAGAGGAATAATAACATCTCTATAAGAATACAACCACTTCCATATAGAGGAATAATAACATCTCTATAGGAATACAATATACATATATGTGAAATACATTCTGAAGTTACATATACATCAACACTCCCTCTTAACTAGGAAGGTATTTCTCGACACAGGTCTTCTAGCACAAGTCATCTTCTCTGGATCATCGTCACTGGATAATCGTCATCGAGTCATCATCATCGTCACTGCTGCTGCTATCTCAATCAATCTCTGAATCTACTCGTCATAGGAAGTTCTACAAAGCCAGTCCTTTTTCATACTAGATGTAGGCCCACCACCTGCAGGTCTTCATCATCTGTGCGAATGGTCTGATAGAGGTGGCCTCTTAGAACTAATTTTATGTGCGGATGCAATACCGAAAAGAGTATCCCAGGAACATTTATGTGCCTAAGCACGACCGGGAAGATCTCCTAGGACTGATTACATGCATCTCCTCCACAATACCTTTAAAGAGCATCCTAGGAACATTTATGTGCTGCAACACGACTAGCAAGATCTAGAAATGGAATGTTGTACCGTGCCATAGGCCACTTACCCATGTATATTAGTAGTATACTGTTCATCAATGCAACTATTCTAATATGCATAATACACATCCTAAATCTAGGAACATAAGCATATACATCATTGAACAATATTATTTAAACAAACAAGTATGTAAGGAATGGTAATTAAAATACGTATCTTTGTTTGTTTGTTGGGTGGACTCCCTCTGAGTCTTTGCTTCCTTGTAGGAGTTGTTGAAGTAGCTTCTTCTACACCTTTCTATTGTGGAATGCAGAAGGATGGTCAACTCCCTCTGGATATCTGCATCCTTGCAGAAACTACTGGAGTATGCTCCTTTGCTTTCTTGTAGGAACAACTAGAGTGTGCTCCCTCTTGATCTTTGCTTCCTGGATTACCTTTCCTTGAACTTACATCCATCCCTAATCACTATGCATGCTTATTAGTATCATCATTGTGTTATCCTTGAGGTCTCATACATAATCACACATTTATTAGTATAATCTTAATACTATCAAAACACAATAATCTTAAACATGTATATTCATGATCATTCACAGATAATAAACATTAGTATTCAAGGTTTCAGGGAAGTCTTATTTTACTCATGCATATTCTTATTTGATCCTAGGACTCTTCTGATTAGTTAAATCATCAATGCATAAACCCGTGATTACTCAAAAGTCAAACCTATACCTTCATGATTCTTTTGGTTAGTCATATCATCAATTATGGTAAGAAACATAATATGCATACAACCATGACTATTCAAACCTATGACTTCATGAATAATCATTATCAACAACACAACAGTATAAGATCCTAACAAAAGGGGGGATTCTAGGTTGATATAGAAAAAAAACATACCCGGATTAGCATGCTAGCTAGTTATGTCTAACATACCTGCATAATGTCTTCTGGTTCTCTTTAGTGACTTGTGCTAGTAACTTGCATGTCTCATAGGTTAACCATTGTAGGACCAAGTTATACATACCTCGAAATTAGATCTTCTATGAGATCCATGACAATGGATGAATCTTTGTCTTCATGTCACCATGATCATATGTTCTTGAAGTAGAACATGATTTGTCTTTCTTGGTGTACCTTTTATGTTAGAAGACAACATAAAACTCATACAACACCATAATTCATTAGTACAATCATAAGTGTCAACACCCTAACCAATGAATATCTTCTATCATGCATTCATAATTTTGTTAAGGTGATACGAAAAATCTAAAATCAAGATTGTACTAACCGTAATAACATGAAGAAAAACATACCATAAACTTAATCATGAACAAATATCGAAACATACCTCGATGAGTCATACCTGTCGAGATCACTTGTAATCTTCTTATGTAAGGCCTTAGCCTCATCTCCCTCTGAAACATGAACTTCTTCACTTATGCAAGTGACCAATCCATCCTCTTCTAGGATTAACCCAATCCACTTGATTTGCAGGAACTGGATCTGGAGCTGTAATAGGGTTTGTCAGAGAAACCCCAAAAATTAAAACTTTGAATTTTAAACTTCCGAAAGGATAGAAATATGCACCTTGATGAGCTAATCAAGCTGGTATATTCAGAATTTGAAAACTGCAAAGTTTCACCCCTCGAAATTGGCTTTTTAGATTTTCGGATTCACTAGGGAGGACCCTAAATTAGGGTTTGAGTTGCCTGAAGCTTCACCCAACCAAAATATTTGATTCAAAACTCTAAGTTTTGAATTTTCTGAGGAGCTTGCAGCCATGGTCAAAGATTTCCAAAATTCCAATTTTTGTAGAAGCCCTAATTTTCCATCTTTCCGATCAAAGTCCCGAACTGGGGTTTGATCAAGCCCGGCCTTCTGCCCAACCAAAAAATATGATCTTGGTCTTTAAATTTCGATTTTGACGAGTAGCATCCAGCCATGGTCTCCGATTACAAAAATTCCAACTTTCTCTGAAGCCCTAAATTCTGGAAGCCATGAATGAAGGTACTAAAAAATAATTCTGTTTTGACAGAAATATGCACCTGATTGTTTCTGGTGTAACTCTGAACTTTTCGATCCACAGGATATGAAAATTTTTCTTGAGATAGCCAGACCTGTTATATTTCCATCCCAATAGGTCTGAACTCAATTGGATTCTCTGAGAGAGAGTTATTCCAAGTGTCGCAATGTGACTTGTTTATGGGATAATACATGAGAGTGCACTTGTACGGCATGCCACGTGTCACTGGTTCAACTTTGGCCTCTAAAAACTTTTTCTGAGATAGTACAATCTGTGTACTACCTATCACGTTTTACTAAATTTCATTTGGAGCTTCCTAGCCCAAGTTATGACCTTTTTTCCAAGGTCACCTGTTTTTGACTCAGATCTGGAAGAGGCAAAAACCCTATATTGTACATATCATAAATCACAAAGTGAAATGAATTAGAGGTTTTCCTTTGGACACAAGGTACGTGGGGATCGGATCTTTGACGTGTAAAAGTTTCACATCCGAAAACGTCTCCAAAATGGATTTATAGCGAAAGTTCTACAATGACTGGTTTTTGCTATATCAAGCCCTAGCATCGTAAGTGCAACAAGTGTCATACATGCCATATCATGCCTTCTTTTAGGCTAGCTCTGATACCATGTTAAATTTTCAGAATTTACTTCAATCTGATCTAGGATCTTAACTGAGAGAACAACATGTACAGTAAATCTACAGCATATCAATCATGGACACAATAATGCAAGCACACAAGAGACATAGAGTTTACTTGGGGAAAACCATAAAGGTGAAAAACCCCAATAACTTCCTTAGAGATAGATAGAGCAATGATACAACCAGAATACAAGAAATAGTCTTCTCCTAGCAGCAGAGCCTCCTCCTCCACAAGTGCACCACTCTCCCAAGTGTGAGTGAGAGAATAGAATGTGTAAAATGAGAGATACACACTCTCTATTTATACACTAACTTGACTTGATCTTTATTCAACTAGGTCGGCCTCAACTTAACCACTTAACATAATGCTGACTGGGCCGACCCCCACTAGGGTGGTCTAATAACCCTTTGAACCACATGGCCAACCCCCAATAGGGTGGTCTAATAACCCTTTGACCCACATGACTTATACAACGTTGACCCCAACAAGGTGGTCTAATAACCCATCAAGTATAAGTTACGACACTTACAATATAAATGACAACACTTCTGTATAGAGGAATAATAACATCTCTATAGCAATACAATATACATATATGTGAAATACATTCCGAAGTTACATATACATCAACACTTTGTTAGATCTAGACTGAGAGTGGAGATATCTAAGAGAGAAAAGACTCTGCAGCGGAGTGAGCAAAATGGAACTGTTACCCCTTCCAAGTAATATAAGAACAGTTCCCGTGGACGTAGCTCCCATCTAGGGGGTGAACCACATAAATACTTGTGTTATTTGTATGAATCTATGATGTGTTTTATGTTCATATTATGATATGTTTATGTATTTTCTTTCATATGTATGTGAATGGAAATCATATGTTAAGTAAGCAGAACACATGTGTATGACTGTCGCGAAGTAACACTAAGTATGATGAATACATAGTTATAAAGTAAGGACAACATCAATTCAACGAAGTCTGCGGTTTGTTAATAACTGCAAAGTGTGAAGTCACACATTGATATTGTTATGTTAAGTATATGCTAAGCGAGAAATGCAGTGTGAGGTCAATTTCCACATCTACGTATCACCACAGTTACAGAAACCTGATTTTGTAACCCCCCATCTTTGCTTCGGGTGAGACGTCAGCTTGTTCACGGGTTGATACCGAAAGGGCTAGTCAAAGGGGTTTTTGTTGGATCTACAAAGAAATTTGAGGAACCTGGGTCATCCCACAAGTATATCCCAACAATGGTTCTGTTGTCGTGCTATATATATGCAGTTGAGCATCGCAAATGATTCTGGTGTCATTCTTGAACTGATACCTTGGTGATGTGTAATGTTGACGCGGAGTCCAGAGAAGATAGAAATACAAAACTTGGTGAATCAGACAGAACGTGAGTTTGTGAAGAAATAAAATAAACATTTGTGCCTTACCACAGAATAATGGTTGCAGAGGTATATATTCACTAACTTGCACAAATTTTTCTTCGCATCTTTCGCTAAAGAAATACATGAGTGGATATCGAGGCTAGAAGAACGAAAAACCTATTTTCAGGGTGAAGAACCTATAGTATGGAATCCAGAGTTGATTCAGAGGCTTAAAGGGATTGAAAACCAGATTTCAAGAGCAGTAGATTTTTGGTTGGATAGCTTATTGGAAGGCTATATTACAGAGTTTGTTGTGGACACTTTGAATTCTTACAGCGCTGTTAACACCTAAAAAGTGCTCACTAGCTCATTTCCCTATTCACATGACCCATTTGTCCACTTTTTCACCATCTGAGCCTCTAAAACCAACAAAAGGTCACCAAAAGACCAGAGTACACCCCTTTTTTCCATTAAAAAAGATTATTTTTCCTGAAAAGCATAAAAAACCCTCAAAAAGGGTCCAAATTCCCAAAAATATTAAAAAGGGAATTCAAATATTATTTTTATTCAAAAAAGGAAAAAGGAGGGAAAAGTACCTAAACCATGTTGGTCAATACCATTTGGTTTCCACAAAACCACAAATGGTATTCCCCACCACCAAAACCTATAAAAAGGTGGTAGGGGCTCCTCATTTCACATCCATCCATTATCTCATCCTCATGCTGCCGAAATCTTCCTTGAACATTTTGTCCATTATAAGAAACCTTGGAGAAGGAGACCTCTTGGAGCTTGGAGCTACTCATCTTGGGAGTTGCTCAACATAAACCTTAACCATTGAAGGTATTATCGCAAGCACTTGCTTGCCCCCCATTTTTTAATACAAATTCATTCTTTAATATTTTCTTGTTCTTGTTTTTTAAATGTTTACATTATTTGCTTATATTCTTGTATAGATCCATGATTAGTTTTGTTTAGATTAGCTTCTTGTTTAATTCTATTGAAACTGCTGCTACTAGTTAGCAGGTGCCCATAGCAATAAGCGTGGTTGCAAAACTGGGCCAACAGTTTTTGGCGACTCCGCTGGGTTTGAACAATAGATCTCTAGTTTTGCTTTTGAATCTTAGTTTTTTATTAGTTTTTGACCTTTTGATCCATATATTTGCCATCTTAGACAGCAGATCCATTACTGCTCTAAGATTTGGCCCCATTAACAGCCCAGAATTCTCAATTTTCGGGTTCATTTTTCGGCTTCCGCGCACGGCTTTCGCCTCGCGGTTTTTAGCCAGACAGTCGCGTGGTCCATCGCGAATTTTTGTCTTTTTTCCACGCGATTCACCGCGACTTTTCGGATTTTTTCCGCGCGGTTCACCGCGGCTTCACATCCTGTTTCCGCGCTGCACATCGCGGCTTCGCGGTCATTTACCGCGCTGCACATCGCGACTGCGCGCCCCTTTTCCGCGTGGTTCCCCGCGGCTTCGCGGACATTTTCCGCGCTGCACATCGCGACAGTGCGCCTAAATCCCGCGCGGTCCATCGCGACTGTGCGACAGAAACCCACGCGGTCCATCGCGGCTTTTCTTTCAAAAGCCGCGCTGCTAATTTTTTTTCATTTGGCCATTCCGATTCAAAAAATTAATTTCTTACTGTACTTTTTGCCCATATAGCACATTTTTACAGTATTAAATTCTGCATATTTTACAGCTATAGAAAAAATTTCACTATTTAAATTCACATCTAGAAGTCTTTTTAAAAAATTTCAAGAAAGTGATAGAAAGACTTATTTTGCAGTTTATCTAGGTTAAAATCTTTTCCTGTTTACTTCTTTAAAAAATCTTGCCCTTAGCAATTTCCTTGAAAAGAAAACCATTTATTTCTTTTAAAGAAGTCTATTATTTGCTTTCATGATTCAAAAGATCCTTTCTTTTTTTAGTTGATTGTGAAAAGCATTTAATTTCCATTTATTGAAAAAAGTCAAAAATTTGCTTTGTTATTTTCGAAAGATCCTTTATTTTTTGGAAATTTTCAGTAAAACATTTACTTCTTTCAAGTTCAGTTTACAATACCACATGTGCACCCACTCGATCACTTAATTGAACTGAGCCTTAAAACTTACCCTAATTTCAACACACTTTTAACCTCACTTGAGGAACACTAAAAGAACTTTGTAGCTAGGTAGTATTGGGGGGATAGGTGTTCCAATAAAACCCCTCAGTTATTACATCTGAGACATAGTTGTTGTCCTTTAGGGAGCTAAAACCTCTTAGTATTTATTGGCACGGTCACAACCGGTTTGTGGGAAGGCCTCTCCCCTAGGAGGGTTGAAGTCGCGAGGATGGTTCCGGAAGCCTGAGTGGAATACCGAAATCCATTCAGTAACCGAAGGGCTACCATTCGCAGTTCTCGGGATATCCCTGTATTGGGATATTGCGATCAAAGGACCAAACAGCAGATTTACCTTTTCTCGACGCGTCATGAACGGAGTATCCTAGTAGCCTTTCTTTAGGATTGATTACCTGGTGTCCCTCCCGGTAGGGGGATATCTAGCCGTGGTCTCATCACTCATATTGTCTGCTTGGATTTCATCACCTTGCAGAGGATATCGTTTGTATGAGTCACAATACTTTTAATTAGGTGTTTGCATGATTCAACCTACCTTTGGTCTAGTTACACCTATTTTTTCTAGAAGCCGTTTGCATGTTGGTACTCTGACCATTTGTTGCATTCCTCCACTTATTGTAGCACAACTGCTAGAATAAGTGCCCTTTTTTGAGGTTGAGTTTTTGGCCTGAGAGCCTTCTTTTTCACTCCCCTTCTTGCACCCTTGGTTGCATTAGGGTTTTGAGCTTTTTTATATATATCACCACCTGATACTTAAACAGATTTTTCACACAAAAACTTATTTTCTCACCATTGAGAATTTTAGACGCTCTCGTCGTCTACAGGGCGAACTCCCAGAGTTTAGTCTACTTGGCTCGCCACGTCACCGACGCCGAGCCTTATCTCTTGACTCGACACATCGTCGGTCAACTAGACAGTCATCCGATTCTGAAACGCCTCACTTCACTTCTAATTCTGAGGCAGAATCCAAAAATCCCACTGCGTTATTCCCAACCAACATTATGTCTGGAACACCATTTAATCCACTCTTTACCAGCACCATAGGAGAGACGTCTACAGACCCTTCTACTACACTGTCGTCCATGGCAACAACCACCCCCCTGGGTATGCCCAATATGGGCAACACTCCACATTTAGGAATTCCCAACACAGGGCCACCTCCTGTTATAGGAATTCCCAACACAGGGCCACCACCTGTTATGGGCATGCCCAACATAGGGGTCACACCCCATCTGGTTTCCACAAACCATATCCCAGGAATCACCAATACTATTCCTAACCCTAGTGTAACCCATGTTGCACTAGGAAGCGCTGGCCCTTACCAGACCACACCTATTGGAGGACATATACCTTCAATACCTAGCATACCTTTAGGTGCTGCTGGACCACATACCACCATGACTAGACATGTCCCAGTCCCTACATCTGCTAGCTTACCATATATGGCAAGTCTGAACTTGCCATATTTAGCCAGGCTCACCAATGACCCTATCAGACATGATCCTGTGTGGCCTCACATGACCACCAAACTCCCCTCCGACATCCCTAAGTTTGAGGGTAAGGCAGGTGAGGACCCCCAGAACCATATCATGTCCTTCCATCTATGGTGTTCCTCCAACTCCATAGTGGACGACTCTGTCCGCCTCCGTCTATTACAACGCACTTTCACTGGCTCTGCAGCCAAGTGGTATATCAAGCAGCCCCATGGGATGCATGCCACCTTTACCTCCCTTGCCTCCACCTTCCTGCAGTTCTTTCAGTTACTTGTCCACTATGATGCGGGCGTCGAGATCCTACTGTCTTGCAGACCGAACACGGCCACCCACATCACTAACCACATTCATGAGTGGTGTCGACGACGAAGCCTCTGCAAAATCAAATTAGACGACTGTATCTTCCTAGATTGGTTTCTAAAATCCCTTCTCCCTCTCATTGCGAAGGACGTGGCATCTGAAAGACCCCAGTCTGAAGAAGAGGCCATCCTCAAAGCCCAACAGTTTGATCTCATTTACGCCCAGTCGGGTTATCTATACACAATCATACCTGACGCCTCACGATGCGACTCTTCACGCAGTGACGCGCTGGGGGCATCTCATGTCGCCGATGGCATTATTGGCCAAATCACACCCCAAGCTAAACCTTTCAGCATGGTAAGTACCATGCCTTCCCCAGACCTCTCTAGGGCTACATCCAGTTCCGGAGCAACAACTTCTTACGCTCCAACAAACTAGACACATCATATTCATGGACCCTCTTGTCCACAACATTGCTATGGACAAGCGCCATTAGCATATGTACCTCCTACATATTATAACCAACCTGCTACATAGAACCCCATTCAGTTCTTGCCACAACAAATGCAGTACCCACAGCAAGCTGCACCAGCTAATCCAACACATCCAATAGCTCAGGGGTACCAACAACCCCAACAGGCAACTGGACCACCGCCAGCTCCACCTGCATATTACCCGCCGCAACCCGCTCCCGCACCTGCGGCTCCCCACAATCCCCCCAATGCTCAAGGGCACGTGTACGCACAACAAAATCAGCCCCAATACCAAAATAACCAACGCAACCAGGGTGGGAAACCAAACCGTGGAAGAGGACATAACCGTGGAAACAACCAAAACCATAACCAAGCTCCACACCCTCCCCATCCTCCGCAAAATAATAACGCGGCGCCTGCTCATCAGAATCCTGATCGGCCACCTAAGCAAGCCAAAAATGCTAATTTACGAACAAACCATCCTTGTTCTATTTGCGGGGTCTATGGCCACTATACCCACACTTGCCCACATCTGGAGCGGGCTCGGCAGCTATGGACAGATGACGCCCATCGTCAAGGGCAGGCGGCTCCTCAACCGCCACCCAACCCCCCACCACCTCAACAACAACCTTTGGTGCTACAAAACCCTTTTCCAACGCAAGGAGTGGTGAACACTCAGTCGTTATCTCCCCCACAGGGCAACGTGCCACCACAACAAATCACTTACGCCGCTCCTGATCAACCCATGTTTGATTCAGGCACTCACCACTTATTGATGATGTCCACTGCCGATGTCAACATTCAGACACGTCGGAACCAGTATGGCCCTACCTCCGAAGCCCCCCCCCGCCGATAAGGATACTAACGTTCATCCCACTGATCAGATGTTACGTATACCACTGCTTCCACTCGATGGCGCCTCTAAAGCACCTCGTTTCCCACTCCGCCGTATCAACAACAACCCCAATGCACGGGCTGCGTCAAATTACAACATCGTAGATGACTTAGCTCAATCTCCCGCAGCCATGTCTGCGTTAGAAGTCTTGAAAAACTGTCCTATGCAGCGCAAGACTTTACTTTCCGCCATTGGGGTGATTGACCCAAATGATTCGAAATTGATGACCTTTGATTTGGACTAGTCCGAACCACGTCTACCTTCCACCATAGCAGTCCAAGTTTCTATTTCTATTCGGAATCTTGTCATCCATCGGTGCATCATTGACGAGGGTGCCTCTACATGTGTCATGTCCACATTCGTTTGGCAGAAGTTGGGATCCCCTACTCTCCAACAATCCACCACTGCATTGCGGGCCTACGACGGCCGGTCAGCTCAACCTCAAGGTTTACTACCTAAGGTCCCCGTCCAATTAGGTGGGAAAACTGTGCTCATCGACATAGAGGTCATTAATGCCCAGCTCGATTATAACCTTTTACTTGGCCACAGTTACATGTATGCCATGAAAGCGGTCGCCTCATCCGTTTTTCGCACCATGATGTTCCCCCACGAGGGATGCGTGGTCAAAATTGACCAACTCACCTACTATGATCCCAATGCCCCTGCAGCACCCGAAAATGTTCTCCCCATGGTTGAACAACCCACTTCTAGTGAAACTACCTCCTTTGTTTCTTCTCTGGGGCCCGGACTTTACTCAGATACACCAATGACCTCTACATTCCAGGCCATTCCACCACCGTCACCGGAGACCCACGTCGCAAACCTCTGTACTCTTTCACAGAATACACAAGCACCCGGTAGTCAACCACCATTGGTCCCTAGTCACATCAGTGTTACACCCATCCACACCATCCCCTTTCTATTTCCTCCTTCGGGTGTAGTAAGCGCCCCGGTTATGGCTACCCTTAGTCTACCCGGGTTAACATTGGGATTACCTGTGTGGTATATTTCGCCTCCCATTCCACCGCTGACACCAAATGTCATCCTCCAACTGGTACAACCTATTGTTACCACTACTCAACCTCCTCCTGGTGTCACAATCCCTTTGTCGTCGACGAAACCATCTCCTGGTCTCATGATCCCTTTGTCGTCAATGAATCCTCCTCCTCTTGTCAAGCCAACTGGGGGTAGAGGTCCACAACCATACACTGCTATACCACCTCCTAAGGCAGTCAAACCCCCACCAGTATTTCGAGCTCCTCCTAAATGCTCTTTGTGCGATGAGATAGGCCATCCAACTCATCAATGCCCACAGTTACCAGCACTCCAAGAGCATATGAATATGTTGGACGACGACACCGGCATCGTAGTCGTTAGACTTGAGCCACCTCCTCAGCCTCGCGAAAGATCACTGCGCACCAACCATCCTTGTGCCATATGCAGTGTTTACGGCCACTACTCTCACCATTGTCCTGATCTCCCTGACGATAGAGCAGCATTGTATGAGTTAAACAACATTGATTTGGAGATATCTCCTCCCCTCATTGAGGAGATCTACCCCCCGCCATCATCCTCGTCGGAAGAAGTCAATACAATATATATGATTTCAACAACTTTCAAACCAGAACCCCTTGATTTATGGTCTGACTACTTCAATACTGATGAGCAAATTTTGGAGACACTCACTGCACCCGAATACCCTTGGAATGATATGCATCATCGCTCGTATTTCCTCCAGGAAACATCTACATCCACCTCATCCAACCAGCTATCAGTCGAATCAAAAGATTTCATACCCACCAAGGTCGATTGGTTAAAGGACCCCATCCCAGCACCGGATTCCTTTGAAGAAGGGAACATGTCCAACATTTCCCCCACTATACAGATAGATATTTCCACAACACCTGGGAAACCTGAGCTCATCTCGCTGGGCGCATCTTGCACTCAAGCAGAAACTCAGGCGTACAAAAAGCTCTTTCAAGAGTTCCGTGATGTCTTTGCCTGGTCCTATACCGAGATGCCTGGTCTCGACCCTGCCATCATAGAACACCACATTGATACATGGCCGGAGGTACCCCCTATTCGTCAGAAACAACGACCCATTCATCCTTCCAAACTCCCCGCTGTTAAAGCTGAGGTCGAGAAACTTCGCAAAGCAGGATTCATTTATCCTATCCCGTACACCACCTAGGTGTCGAACCCCATTCCCGTCAACAAAAAGCAAGGCACCCTTAGAGTATGCACTGATTTCCATGATTTAAACCACGCTTGTCCAAAAGACAATTTCCCCACGCCATTCATTGACCAACTCATTGATGAGTGCGCGGGCCATGAAGTCTTATCTTTCATGGACGGGTTTTCCGGATACAACCAGATTCACATCCGCAAGGAGGATCAGTACAAGACTGCCTTCACCACCCCATGGGGCACCTTTGCCTATCGCGTCATGCCATTCGGCCTTAAAAATGCTGGTGCCACTTTCCAGCGAGCCATGACCTATTGCTTTCACGACTTGGTCCATATCCTGCGAGTCTATCTTGATGACCTTGCAGCTCGTTCCCAGAAACGATCAGACCACCTTAACGACCTCCGGCGAGTTTTTCTGCGTTGTCGCAAATATAAAATGCGCTTGAACCCACACAAGTGTGTCTTTTGCGTTCCGGCAGGCCGGTTGTTGGGTTTCATTGTTTCCCAAGACGGAATCACTGTTGATCCCTTGAAAGTCAAAGCCATTTTAGAACTCCCCCCTCCTCGCACACTTCGGCAGCTCCAGAGTCTGCAAGGGTGGTCCAATTTCCTTAGGCGCTTCATTCCTGATTACGCCACCAAAGTCCACGGATTCTTACGCTTACTTCGTACCCACATACCCTTTGTTTGGGATGAGCAAGCAGACATGGCATTCGACGCCCTCAAGAAAGTTCTCACACAAGCCCCCTTGATATCCCCACCGGATTTCTCTCAAGACTTCACCCTTTATGTCTCAGCATCTGAACATGCCGTATCCGGAGTCTTGGTCCAAGAAGATGCCTCTCACCAAGAGCATGTGATTTATTACGTCAGCCAGACCTTTGCGTTACCCATACGAGGAAATATTAGCCCTAGCTGTAGTCTTTTCCGTACAAAAATTGCGACACTACATTCTACTCAGTCATACCACGGTTGTGGCCGACTCCAACCCTATGGTCTATCTCCTAACCCGACGGCTCCTGCAAGGTCGTGTTGCTAAATGGGTCATTATCCTCCAGGAATATGACCTCACTTTCATAACTCCCAAAAGCACTAAAACCCTCGCGCTTTCTCACCTCATCACTGACCTCCCATCCTCTTCGTCATCACCCATTATCCAAACGGACCTGATTGATGAACAAATCTTCATCATTTCATCTGACGACCCTTGGTACGGAGACATTTTGACTTACCTTCGTACGCAAAAATTTTGACCACACATCGATCGTGATGGACGCCGTCGCATACGACACCACGCCCCCCGATACCTCTTGTTAGGGGATGTACTTTACCGACGCGGCGTCGATACCATCCTACGCCGCTGCCTATCCCATAATGAGGCAGAACAAGTCCTCAATGATTGTCACAGCGGTGCTTGCGGAGGCCATTTCTCCGGCATGGCCACCGCCCAGAAGATCATTCGGGCAGGTTATTTTTGGCCATCATTGTTTACTGATTGCATCACCGCAGTCAAGCACTGCCAGAACTGCCAACTTTTTGCCCCCAAAGCAAGAGCCCCTCCCGCCCCCCTTCATCCAGTCATCACTATCGGACCATTCTGCAAATGGGCCATTGACTTCCTCGATTGCAACCCCACGTCAGCCGGCGGGCATAAGCACATCATTGTGGCCGTAGATTATTTCACCAAGTGGGCGGAAGCCATGCCGACTTATAATTGCAAAGCTGACACTGCAGCATGATTTTTCTTCAACCATGTTATTGCTCGTTTCGGAGTGCCGAAGCAACTAGTCTCCGACCATGGCTCTCACTTCGAAGATGCCGTCTGGAAAGAATTATCAACCATGTTGAAATTTGAACACCATTTCTCTTCCGCCTACTATCCCCAAGGAAACGGCCAAGTCGAAGCGATCAATAAAATTTTGAAGACCATTCTCCAACGTACTGTAGACAAGCACAAATCCAATTGGCACCACATGCTTTTCCCGGCACTATGGGCCTACCGCACCTCAACCAAAACCGCCATTGGTTTTACCCCTTTCCATTTAGTTCACGGTGTCGAATATGTCCTCCCTATTGAGTGCAAGATCCCAGCCTTACATATCGCCGTTGAACTCCTACCGGACACTTCCCCGATCGAGCAACGTTTAATACTCCTAGAGCAGGCCGATGAAGATCGGCGCACAGCCATTCAAAACATGGAAGCAGCTAAACAACGATCAGAACTAAGTTACGACAAACACGTCCACCCAAGAACCTTTTCTGAGGGAGATCTTGTACTCGCTTATGATCAAGCTCATGATAAAACAGGAAAAGGAAAGTTCGTGTATATGTGGCAAGGCCCCTACATCATACACACCTGCCTCGGGCAGGGGGCATACATTTTGACCGATTCAGAAGGAAATCCCCTACGCAACCCACGCAACGGGTTGTACCTTAAACGATTTTACCCATAGAAAATCTGATGGACACCACCGTCCATTTTAGTATAGGCATACTTTCTTTGTTCACAAAAAATTCAAAAAACCTAAATATTTTTTTTTCTCTGCATGACCACAGATGGATCCTCTTCCACTCTGCTATGTCGGTTTCGCTGATGGTGCAAGCCGTTGGTCTCCCAATCTCGCCTCCGCAGCTTGGGTAATATACTCCCCTTCACATGAGTTAATTCACATTGACGGAGTATATTTAGGTGCCGCCACCAATAACCAAGCTGAATACGATGCCATGACCGGTCTCTTGGCCGCAGCTCTCCAAATGAGCATCCGTCACCTCAACGTTTTCTTGGACTCACAGCTCCTAGTTTCCCAACTCAACAATGATTACCAGGTACGCGATCCCTGTCTTTTCAGAAAATTCCTGCGCACTAAACAAATGTTTAGATAGTTTGAATACATTTCATTCACACATGTCCCAAGACACCTCAATAGCGTAGCAGACCATATGGCCAACAATGTCCTCGACTGGCACACCAATCACATCATGTCATAACCAAAATGTGCATCCATGTGCATAAAATGTGCCTCCACGGGCATAAACAAATAACAAAATACTGCATCCACGTGCATAACATGTGCCTCCACGGGCATATACCAAAACAAAATAATGCATCCACGTGCATAACATGTGCCTCCACAGGCATAAACAAATAACAAAATACTGCATCCACGTGCATACACGACCATATATCCAAATATATATACACATATATATATAAACCATGATAGTCAATATGTCATATGTGCCCTCAGCACCTGATATACAAAAAATACATCAATCGTACAAAAAATGCTTCCCCATATGCTCATCAGCATTGTGGGGCAGATACAATATCATCTACTCATCAGGAGCCCTAGGCTCCTCCGGCTCCTCCTCCACTGGCCCCGCCGGGTCATGGCGAGCCCGAACTCTGCGCTCCTCTGGCGCCTCCTCCGCTGGCCCCCGCTGGGTCACCCCGTAGACGGATCCTCATCTGAGCTGGCTCTGGCGGGACATCCAGAGCACCACCCCTGTGCCCTGCCACAAACACTGCTGTCCTCAACAAGAGCAACCGCCACTCAGGAGGCGCACCAAAGCAACCCTCCAAAATATCCCGATCCAGGTCTCTCCAACCATTCTCGGGGAGTCCAGCTAGGATCCGGTCAAAGGTCTGTCTGACACCCTCTATGGCGTCATCTCGAGGGCCAACCCCTCTCCCACGAGCCACAAATCCTCCACCACGTGGAGGTGGTACCGCTGCAGGTGGATGGGCGACCACCATCGCTCGCCCCTGACGAGCCACGTAGTCGGCTGGTGGCACTGGACCCACATCTGCACAATGCAAATAAACCATCATATGCAACTATAATCATAGACTGATAAATGAAACAACACATGATATAATATAAAATAAAACACAAAACATACCGTCTAAAATCCAGGCCTGTCCTGGGGCACGAGGCATCTCGGGGTCGCCTCGGTAGTCCATGTCGGCATAAGGGTAGTCCTCAATCAGCAGGGGCATCTGCTCCCACTGCTCATAAAAATCCACAGTGAAGAAACCATGCACACCACCGCTGCCACGAGGCATCATCTGCCCCCACCTCATCATGCGAGGCTCACTCACCAGACCTGTAAGAATGGGTACCCGTGGCCGCAAGTTCGGCAAGCGCTCAAAGAAAAAACAGCATAGGAAGGAGGCATAACAGAACTCACCTCCCTCTTGAATGGCCTTGTCCAGATCCCTCCGGACACCAGCCAGAAACATCTGCCCCTAAGCATAATAAGTCCCCCGGAGAACAGAGTCCACCATCATCGTTTGTCCCCCAGACATACGATGTGGCGCAACAGCACCCAATATCCTCAGAACACATGCCCCAACAGCCCACATATCCCACTCACGTAGGGATCGCAGACTGATAGAGTTGTTCTGCAAAACAGCATCATCAACACAGAAGGTCTGTAACAAGTCCTCCATATCCACACCCGGCGGGATCCTTGGTAGGAGATCTCCCACCTCACCCAAACGAGGCAACCCAGTCAAAAAATAGACATCCGTGAGAGTGATCTCCAACCTCTCATCCCCAATAATAAATGCACCCTCCACCGGCACCCACCAACTCACTAGCTTGTTCAGGAGCCGTCGCACTGAACGAATAGGTGGGATCTGAGTGAACTTCAAAAGTCCGCTCATAGCCAGAGTCTGTCGCACCCCCGGATCAGTCTGAATCCTCTCCATAAGATCATCATCGATCTCCCGCTCTCGCCACGACGACAATGGTCTCCTCAACATCCTGCCAGAAAACAAAAGAAATTTTTAGCCCCAGCACGAAATTTTTTGAAAAAATCCCATCGCGGCTTTTCCACCAAAAGCCGCGATGACCATCGCGGCATTTCCACCAAAAGCCGTGATGACCATCGCGGCATTTCCACCAAAAGCCGCGATGACCATCGCGGCCTCCATGCAAAAACCCGCGATGAACATTGCGGATTTTGGCCAGACAGTCGCGATGTTCCATGAACTCGCGATGAACATTGCGGGTTCCAACTTCACAGTCGTGATGAACATCGCGACTGTCAGCCTGAAACCCGCGCGGTTCATTGCGGGAACAGACCCGAAACCCGCGATATTCCACGTTGGAGGTTAAACATGGAATTTCGCGGCCTTCGGGGGCCCGCCGCCAAACAAAAAAGACATAATTGAAAAGGCTAAGGCAAATAGAGTTACCTGAAACTCGCAGAATCGAAAACCAACGGTGAAATCTCCCGGAAATCAAGAAATAGCTCTGATAGCTCTATCAAACTCACACGTAACAATGACAAGTCATTTGGGCCCCACGCCCTATTTATAGAAATTCCACCAATTTTCAACCAACCATTGCAGGATCATACGAAGTCCATTTCTCAAACCGTTGGAATCAGCACAGCGAGAACTTCATGCAGGTTCCTTCCTTTTCCCGCTTTGACGGGGTCCATTTTTTGACCATTTATTGGCCCCCCTCGTCACCTCGGTTTGCGTGCCACATCGGCCGTTCTCCGTTTCCGACATGCATTATATCACCGGATTCAGTTTTCCGCGCTCGTGATGATGCTTGAGATCATTTCTCGCTCTCACCTTTAGATTTTTCGGGCATTTTTTCCATGCTTCCCTCATCACGTCGGTTTGCGTGCCACATCGGCCGTTCTCCGTTTTCGACGTGCCTTATATCGTCGGATTTAGTTTTCCGTGCTCGTGATGATGCTTGAGAACATATCTCGCTGTCACGTCCTGATTTTCAGACCATTTTTTATGCCCCCCACATAGCCTCAGTTTGCGTGCCACATCGGCCGTTCTCCGTTTTCGACAATCCTTATGTCACCGGATCCAGTTTTCCGCATTGATGACGATGCTTGAGACCTTTTCTCTCCCTCATCAATCCATTTTTGTTCGGTATAATTTTACCCCTTTTTCGGGCCGAGCAACCCCTTTTACGAAAAAGGCACTTAGGGAGTTTCTGTTAAGCTTTTTTCTGACTCCTACAAACAATGAAAAGATTGCCGAGCAACCTTGTTTCCTTTCATGCTCGTTAAACGTATCTAAAAGGGCGTCTACCTGGTATAAGTTTACCCCTTTTCCAGACCTTGTAGACTAATTACGAAAAAGGTATACTCTAGTCACATCGGCTAGAAGAGTTCTCCATCCGCATCATTTTATGCTTTTTCGGGCCTTGGAGACTAAACTTACGAAAAAGAAACACCATTAGAGTCCACTTACCGTTTTCGGACTCTCTAAACATGAAAGCAACCATGAGCATGAGCCGTCCTGGGCTCACAAAATCCACAGGACCGTACCATTTCAGAGCACACTTTTATCCCTTCTTAGAGCTCATTAAAACTACGAAGAAGGAATCAATGGTGCCTCTTGGCGCCACGACAGATCACATCTACTCATTAGGTAGCTTCCCCATTTTGGTCGCCTTTGTTCAGAGTATTCTGCAGTATGTCACCTTGATAATTCCTCGACGGCACCTATCAGCTTGTCCTCCCCCCCCAGAGTCAATATATACCATTCAGTCAAAGCAATGATCCCCACACCTACAAGTCAGTTCCCTACGCTGCCAGGTCAACCATGTCATCATGCTCTGAACAAAGGAAGTTTGAATATACCCATTTTTTGACCCAGTTATTTCCCCTTCCCACAAGTATGTCAGTCCTACCATCAGTACTACAACACTTTATTTTTACACCTCGCTCTCCTATCAAGGAAACATCATTGCCTTGTTAGTTGCTGGTCTCCCTCTGTCGACGACAACCACATTGATTCCAGAGGATAGACCTAGAGGTCCTTGTGTCTTGGACTCATCACCACTTATGATGAGTTCCTACGAATCATTTCGAGAGGAATCTTGAGTGCCTAAAAAGTGCTCACTAGCTCATTTCCCTATTCACATGACCCATTTGTCCACTTTTTCACCATCTGAGCCTCTGAAACCAACAAAAGGTCACCAAAAGACCTGAGTACACCCCTTTTTTCCATTAAAAAAGATTATTTTTCCTGAAAAGCATAAAAAACCCTCAAAAAGGGTCCAAATTCCCAAAAATATTAAAAAGGGAATTAAAATATTATTTTTATTCAAAAAAGGAAAAAGGAGGGAAAAGTACCTAAACCATGTTGGTCAATACCATTTGGTTTCCACAAAACCACAAATGGTATTCCCCACCACCAAAACCTATAAAAAGGTGGTAGGGGCTCCTCATTTCACATCCATCCATTATCTCATCCTCATGCTGCTGAAATCTTCCTTGAACATTTTGGCCATTATAAGCAACCTTGGAGAAGGAGACCTCTTGGAGCTTGGAGCTACTCATATTGGGAGTTGCTCAACATCAACCTTCACCATTGAAGGTATTATCTCAAGCACTTGCTTGCCCCCCATTTTTTAATACAAATTCATTCTTTAATATTTTCTTGTTCTTGTTTTTTAAATGTTTACATTATTTGCTTATATTCTTGTATAGATCCATGATTAGTTTTGTTTAGATTAGCTTCTTGTTTAATTCTATTGAAACTGCTGCTACTAGTTAGCAGGTGCCCATAGCACTAAGCCTGGTTGCAAAACCGGGCCAACAAGCGCAACATAAGGATATTTTTTCCAAGGATTTAGAGGTAAGTACTTGAAAATTTTGATTTTGTGCATTAAAATGCTATTAGCTGAAAAATGTATCTTAAAAATGCAATCAGATTCCTAGGGTTTGAGGCTGTAATGTTTAGAAACACAGATAGTGATAAAGATGAAGAAATTGGTATTTTGCGTAGTGGAAAAGGATATAAATTTATCACTAGAAAGAGGTCTCGTGAAGCCGAACCTTGCACACTTCCAGAAATTAATTTAGGAGCTCCTAGAAATTCATTTCAAGTTGAGTTTGATAGTGAAACAGAACCTAGATACATTGGCTATCAGCCTATCACTCCGCAGAAACTTATAGTTGAGGAAAGAAATATTGCTAGTTCGCAGAACACTAGTAGTAGTAATACTGCAAGAGAAAACACTCAGAATCCGCCAAGTAGTGGTGTACCTCCATCATCTCAGAACACTACACCTCCTAGAAGAAGGATGGCATACGATATCAAACTACCTGTTTTTAAAGAAACTGGTCTAGAAGATCTAGAGAAACATTGGTTTCTCTATGATGTTGTCTGGAACGTTAAGTAAGTACAAGATGATGCTATAAAACAAGCACAGTTAGTCACCACATTCAGAGACAAATATTTAACAAGGTTCATGAAATATTCTGTTGGACAGAACAAAACATTAGCGGAGATTAGAACTACACTAACTAGAGAATTTAAGAAGCCTAAGTCAGAATCTCAGTGCATTACATAGCTCAAAGAAATAAAAAAGAAACCTAATGAGACTGTGTGGGAATTTGATCAGAAATTCAAAGCCTTGTTAGATCAAGTTAGCTTTGATATAGCACCACAATAGCATCAAGAATGGTTTATCGCTGTGTTGTTGCCCCACATTAGATTACCATTGACACAACATAAGGTTTCCTCGCAAACATGAGCATTGGAAATTGCGATGAAACTAGAAGCTTCGCCCATAGGAGAAACTAACATAGGCATCGTACACATATAGACACAACTAGCAAACCCGACATTACAGTTCAAGATATAAATAAAGGGAAAGAAGTAAGGGAAGAAGTTTGGTGTACTAAATGTAAAGGAGAAGGACATTCCAAGGAACATTGTCCTGTATTCATAGATTACATCGCTATTGGAGCGTTGCATCCATTAAATCAACCTCAAGGACCATGGTGCAATATTTGCTGATGTATAAAAAATTGCCCATAGGACTTTTATCTACTACATAAGTATGTACAGACACCAAAGAACCTGTACTGCACATTTTGTAAGTTAGTTGGCCATGATGATACCAAATGTAGAGAGCATATTACCTTATGATAGAAAGAAAACATGATGTCTACAGAATCCAAGGAGAAACACAGAATAATAATGAAAATGTGCAGTATGATCAAGGCACATACAAAGGACGCGGAGGATTCAGAGGAAGAGGACATAAAACTGGCCAAGAATGAGGAAGAGGTCATATTGTTTGCTATAATTGTGTTCAACCTGGACATTTAGCAAGAGACTGTCAGAACCCTTGCACTACTTGTAAGTATTGTAAATCATTTGACCATATCATTGAAGCATGTCCCATTTTGCTAGGAAAAATGAAAGAAAAAAAACCAGAAGGGCAGAACCAGAAATTATATTCAGATGATTGCAACTAAGAAAAGAAATGAAGATCGCAACATCAATGTTGTGATGCAAAGTGGAGCTTTGACAAGAAATGACAGGACAAACGAAGCTTCGACTTCTGATGATCGCATGAATAGACCAAAGCCTACTGAGGGGCCTTGGGTAAGAAAAGAAGTTGGGAAAATACCTATATTCAACCCTAACAAAGACAAATAAGTATTCACAAAAGCAATAAAAGGATTTCGGGACTCATAACCTTCAACCACAAGAATCCAATGGCAAAGTGATCAGACACCCATATTAGACATGCCGAACTCGTATGATGGATTGCAAACTTCGCCAAAAAAGACAAGTCCTATTACACAATTTCTACATATTTGCATAAAGCTGCTAAGACATGAAAACGCCTTAGGAGAACTATAGAACATGTTGGGACACTATGAACAATGTAGTACAATAAATGATGCACATAGAGCCGTCCATCACATTAAGAACCATAGAAGGACAAGAAGAGAAATGAGGCTAAGCGTGCAGATTGGAGATTTTGAAATGAACCAGGTCATTCTTGATTTGGGATCAGAGGTCAATGTGCTGACAAAACAAACATGGGAACAAATGGGGAATCCAAATTTATCTTGGTCTCCTATACAGTTGAGATTCGCTAACCAGCAGAAGGTTATACCTTTTGGGAGACTATCAAGCATTCCTATTGATATTGATGGAGTGCGAAGTAAAGCAGAATTCAAGGTTATTGAGATCATATATGGCAGTAATCCTTATCCTGCATTATTGGGGATAGATTAGGCAATTGATAACCTTGCAATTATCAACTTGAAGAAGAAACAAATGATATTTGAAGGAATGGATATCAGGGTTATCGCACCCCTGGATCCTTCATAAGGAACAAGGTATGTTGAGCCAGTACGAGAAGAATGTAGAGCTAAAGAAATTGATAACATCTATAAGATGACAATAAATCAAGCAGATTACATTAACCCTATAGAGGATGGAACACTCAGCTGAAGATGTGACAATTCTTGCATATCAGAATCAGACGTAGGATTGGAGAACCAGTAGAGCTGAATGCATGAAGTATCAGCTAGACGATGTGTGAAGACAACAAAGTCAATTCGTTAGATTGGAACATAGGTAAGTCCAATTCCTACTTATGATGGTTTGGGTAATATACATGCATTCCTTCATGAATATTTAGCATCAGTTTCAAATGAACATAAGCTAGCAGCTTTATACATAGTGTTACGAGCTACACCTGCTAGGTGGTGGGATGCACACAAAGATAACCTGAACACATGGGAAGAATGTAAGCACTTAATGGAAATCATATTTGTTGAACAAACTGAGTTCTACAATAAAAATACAATGGACAGACTGATCCTAGAGATCATATAGAGTCTTTCTTGAAAGCATGGATGGATATACCAAATATAGAATGGGTTCACATGTTTTTGCACACATTGGAACTAATACCAAAGAACTGGTATATAGAAGCAGAACTTCGTAAATGCATGACATATTGGAACATCATGGTAAAGAACTTTTAATTAACTTTCAGTTTTGAGGATGACTGTCCGAGTGTTAATAAGGCTTTACAAATCATTAAAAAGAAAGTATTTTATGATATCCCATTACTTGTGTATAAGCAACTAGATTGGGCAATATAGTTGGAACATGCCTTGGAATGTTATAACTTCGCATTAGATGAAGGTGAATATGAAGACCCTCACGATGTGAATATACCTAAATCTGAAGGAAATCGCGATGTACAAGGACCCGATTTAGAAATTCTAGATCCGAGTAACCCTGTGAAGACCAGAAAGATCAATATTAGTACCAATGATGAACCAAAGTTTGCTTCTATTGGGGATTACTGGGATGAAGAAATAGTGGAGCAGATCGTATACCTATTGCGCGAGTATCAGGATTTGTTTCCAACCAAATTTTCTGAAATGAAAGTCATTTTAGGTGACTTGGGAGTTATGAAAATACCTCTCTAGCCTGATGCGAAGCCCATTAAGCAAAGACCTTACAGATTGAATCCCAGATATAAAGAAAGTGTGAAAGCAAAAATTGACAAAATTCTAGAAGCAAGAATTATTGAACCAGTAGAAGAATCATAATGGATAAGTCCCATGGTAATTCAATACGAGAAAGCTAAAGGTGAAATCAGGATTTGTGTGGATCTCAAAAAATTGAATACTGCATCTTTGCATGACCCATTTCCTACTCCATTCACAGATGAAGTGCTAGATAAGGTAGGTGTAAATGAAGCATACTCTTTCACTGATGGATTTTCTGGTTACCATCAGATCAGAATTGCTGCAGAAGACAGACACAAGTCTACATTTGCTACTGAATGGGGATCATTTCAGTACACTGTTATGTCTTTTGGATTGAAGAATGCGTCTGCTATCTTTTCAAGAGTGGTTGTAGATGCATTTAAAGATTATATCGATAAATTCCTAGAATTCTATTTTGATGACTGTGGTGGACTCCAGGAATGGTTACCTAATTAGGGTAATTATACCAGAAGTATACTTTAATTATCGACCAGGGAGCATACAAATTTAAGAGATGCTAGGCATGGTATGTGAACTATAGGGTGGTATTTGTCATTCTAAGTGATTCAATGTATCCTAAAGACTGCTCTAAGGAAAAGAGGAAGTATTGTTCTACAAACTAAGAAGCAGGAAATATGAAAGTATGTAAATCCATGAATTGAAACATGTTGAAAAATGATAGATTTAATCTAGGAATTGAATACTGGAAAAGTCTAGGAATTAAATGTTGAAAACTGGTAAATCTAATCTAGGAATTTCAATGTTGGAAAACAATCAAATTATGTCTACCAAATCAAATACTGAAAGCGATTAAACCTATTCTATTCAAATCAGATGCAAATCAAATACTGAAATATCTAATACTCTATGTGATCAAACTGAAATAAAAACAATATGCATGAACTCATAGATCTAACTCGTTATCTGGAAATAGTATAAATTTTTTGAAACTTAGGTGTAAAATATGCATGCGCGGATGGCACATATAGAACTACGGACTGTGCATTACAGAACTACGGAAATAGTGCTACCGAACTACAGAAGAAAATTGTTTTTACTGAAATCAGAATCTAATGTTTAAGCAAATACCAAAGTACTTTCACACATCATGATGATTGAAACAGTTAATAAAATACATGAGAAATACCTGCAATGATACACGAGACTCCTGATCTACGTATTGAGGGGGCCCTCCCCAACACGTATTTAAGGAGGAAAATAGACTTATAAAATCAATAAATTGGTATAATGCTGGCCTTCCATTATCAAATCATAACTTCATGTTTTTTTATAGAAAAACTTAAAACAAAACTGTCTCAAATACAAAATACGCTTAAGATTGTTTCTAAAAAATGTCAATAGACCTCCTACTATTCAAGAGGTCCCTATTTATTCCTAATTCTAACCTAGCTCTACATTGTAAAACAATGATCATGGTTAATAGGAGTTCTTTCTATAAATCAGGAAAATGTGAGCGTTGAGTCACTCGTGATCTTTAGTCTTGAGCTTGATTTACTTCTTGTTTTCCATATCACCTGCTCATGCATGACTATTTTCTTATAATTAGCACATTAAATTCTTTTAAGCATAATAAAAATAATCTCTAAACTACTTCATTAAATAATCAAAACAAATGCATTATCCCCTACAAACAGAGGTATTCTCTTATCCTTTCTTGCTCTTGTGTGGCATAAAGGGGGCTATAGAGTACCTATATCTTGGGCTCATCATTTCCCTCGGACTTGAAGAAGTCACCCATCCTTGGGTGACACATCATATTCTATGAAAGCCTCCCTGATATCCCAGGAAACCACTCGAGGAGTTTTTACCTATCTATAACAACCTTGAGTCTGATATTCTTTAGCCCATGCTCTTCTTTCCTCCTATTCATCGATATGCCCCTTAATAGTCAGAGGGAGAAAGAAAGGAGGGCTCAAATTCATACCTATGCACTTGAGCTGGTTCTTTATCACAAACTCTCTATAAAACTTTTCTCTAGTGAGTGCAATTTCCAGCCTAAGGGGTGAGTGAGGTTCCCTCTTTTTCAAATCCCGTGAGATTCCCATCCACCTCTCACTGATGGCTTATTGAGCTTCTCTATAGGTGCATTGCGTCGTGATGTCAAAATGTGAAATTGCTTCCTACTGCTTTTCGAGAAGTATGGGAATTAGGTCTTCATCTGAGGTGATGGAAAGGTGATCCTGGATTACGTTATCGGGGTGAGTTGCTCCAGCTTTGATCCATAGTGGGTTATTCCATTCTTCTGCGAGGTAGATATGAGCATTTTGGGCTCTCTCTATCTCATGGTTCATCCAAGACCATAGTGCTCTTAATTGGAAGTCACCCATGTAAGGATTCGGCGACCAATTGGGTGAGTTTGGTACCACAAAATTATGCAGGAAAAATTTGCATAATTGATCTTTCTCTAATTCGGTACAAATAAGAGAAGCGTCTACGAACTTCTTTGGAGTGGTTAATTCCATAGGTAGGCCTTGCTTCATCCTTTGTAACTAGAACTTGCCCCATTTCTCTTTTAGGTAAATAGTGTAGACCCTGGATGGTGGTCTAAGCCCCAATATACCTTCATAAATTTTGGCAATGGTGGTTAAGGTATCTTCCAACTGTAGGATCTTTTGATCTCTATGTTCCAACTCCTCTTGGGCTTGGCCCAATTTTTCTTTCAGCACTGAATTTTGTTGTTCCACCAGCTTCAGTCCCCCTACATGCTGCATTTTTAATATTTGGGTTTTCTCATGTATAAACTGTGGGGATGCTAGTGGAACTGGATGGATCCTATGGATTCTTGTTTCAATTTTTAAGGCAGTCGGTTCTTCTCTGACTTTTTCCAACTCGGCCAATGCCTCAGTCAGCTGTTCATTGATTCTAGTGTTTACATTTTCACTTGCAGGGTTTCACTGGAAGGCATCTTCTTCTACAGGTGTAGAAAGGTCATCCTTCTCTGCCCCGAAGTCTTCATCGTCAGATAGGTTTTGTATTACCAGGATGGCCTCTTTTTCTTCCTTCTTTGTATGCTTGGCTTTGTTCTGCTGTGCCAACCTTCTACTCTATCATTTTGACCCTCATTTGCTGGCAGAAACCTCTGAGGTTTTCGAGCAAGAGGCATCCTTGGAATGCTTTATCCTGATCAGAGTGTCAACCATGACCTCATTATCATTATCCAGGTCAATTTTCCTTTTGGATCTCGATGCCGAGGTGGATTTTTCTTTTGATCCAGAGGTCAGGGGTATGACTGCATTAGGCGTACCTTTCATCCTTTGCATGTCTTCGGCTGAGACAAGAACAAATTCCTCCCACGAGAGCTCTGTAATTTGCACCTTCAATTCTTCACAAATAATTAACTTAATTAGTCCATGGTGAGCCAGTGCATCTTCCTTCCCTTGCACTACCTTATTGCTCATTTCCCAGAGAGATTGCAGAAGGTAGAAGGGAATGTTGATATTATTGTTTGATCTAATGTGGCCCCTATGCCTTAAGAGATCCAAAATTATGAAATGGAAGGTTGGGATGTAACTGAGCTTCCCTGTGCATGTTACATACCTTAGGACAATGGAAGCTACCTCATCCCATGGTGCAGAAATGGTGTTTCTTTTAACCCCATTCTTGTCTTCCTCATAGCTTACCCCCTATCTAGAGAAAGTTGCTTTCGCCCTCTAGTTAGCTTCTCTATCATCTCTGCCCCAATGTAGACCCATGGGAAATCCTATATACTTTGCAATCGCTTCTTCATCGAGCCTGATGCGTAGTCCTCTCACCCGAGTGACATATTGTTCTTCTTTTATGTGTTTCAAATTCTGGGTAAATTCCAAGGCTACTACAGTGTCATATCCTCTCAAGCCTATAATAAATGGCATCCATCCCACTATGCAGAGGATGGACAACACCTGTGGATTTTCATAGATAGGCATGTGGTCTTTTGGCTTGCTCTTCTTGAATCCCTTTGTCATTTCTGAGTTTTCTAAACAATTACCAAACCACAAAGCTTGAGAGTGGATGACTTACCTGTCTGCTTGGAATCGATCGCCGACTTGTGGGCAGCTTGCTGACTGAGTGGTGAGTCCAACTTTCAGTATTCTTTCTTTCTGGGAAACTTGTATTACTGAATTGGATCTTCTTGCATATCCCACTGTCTTATTTTTCTATTATTATGCACTCATCCTCATTATTGTGCATCATTCTTTCCCTCTTATGCATTCCTTTTCATTATTGCACACGGCATTCCTTTGCATCATTGCATTTCGTTGATGCTTTGATCATTAGAGGATATGGAGGCTATGGAGGTCGTTATTCTCCTGACATGGCTAAATTAGGTCATCATGACCCAGAAAAAACCCTGAACCGTACCGCCAAACTGACTGAAAAGTTGTCCTCAGCTTGAAAAATAGTCGTTTTTGTGGGGGGGAATGATTTGATTTGAATATAAAACAAAGACTTCAGTGATTACCTGTTGTGCTAGAGTGCCTTAGTGGATGATGCGGGCTTGCTTGCATGGGCGCAAGATTCCATAGTATATTTTTCCTGTGTCTGTAGTAATTTTTTTCATGTCAGTAGTTATGCTTTTTATGATTTCCTTTTGTTGGCTCGCTTGATTTTATTTCTAATTTTTTGAATATTGCTTGTTATTTCTTCTGTTGGCTCGCTTGATTTTTTGTGTTGGTTTTTTGAATATTGCTTTTGTATTCCTTGCACAGTCTTGTTTGTAATTTTTCTGATTTTTTTTCTTTTGCTTGGCTGATTTCTTTGCTGGCTCGCTTGATTCGTTATTTTGCTGAACTGCTTGCTAGCTCGCTTGATTCGTTTGTCAACCGTTGATCGGAATCCAATCCCCATCTTGACCGTGCAGAAATGCGGTCCATACCAAACTTCACGAATTAGAAACTTTGTTTTTTCCCGTGCTTTTTGTATCCGCGAAGTGAACAACCACTGTAGATTCACTTTGTTCATCAGATCTTCACCATTGACGTATGTGGAGTGTGCCAATACTTCGTTGATTTGAGAAGTATATTTATTTGTGCATGTTTAATCTGAGCAATAGTTATTGACTTTAGATTGGTTTTTATGAATTGATTTGACGGTTGGCTTGTATGTAGTGTTTAACAATATTGATCATTTTTTCTGTTTTTTTCTTTTTTCATGATCATTTTTTTCTTTCTCTCTTTTCCCTTTTCTTCATTTTATTTTTCTCTCTTTCTTCTTTTTTTTCATTTTTTTATTTTTCATTTTTATTTTTATTTTTCTTTTATTATTATTTTTTTCTAGCAGTAATCAGTGATTATCTATGTCCTCTATCAGCATTAGATTTTTCTGATAGAGTGTTTTTGTGAACTCCTCCCTAGACTGTGGTTTCTTGTATAACTTGATTCGATGTCCATTCACCAACATGGGGAATTTTGTTTCATCAATTGTTGTAATTCTGACTGCTCCATTGTCATAGATTGTGTCAATGATATAGGGTTCGAGCCATCTGGTGGTGAGTTTTACTTGAAAATTTTGAAACCGAGAGTCATATAGTAGTGCCCAGTCACCTTCTTTGAATTTCTTTTGCTTGATGTTTTTGTCATGTCATTTCTTCCTCTATTGCTGGATGATTTCAGTGTGGCTAAGGGCTTGTTGCTGGTGCTCATCCAACTGATTTAGTTGTAGCATGCGTTCTTCTTGAATTTCTGAAAGTTCCATGTTTAAATTGGATGCAATTCTCAATGTTTTGATTTCAAACTCAATGGGAAGCATTATTTTATTTCCATATACCAACTCATATGGGGTAAAGCCTGTTGTTGTCTTCCATGTTGTGTTATAATCCCAAAATGCTTCACTCAATCTGTCTGCCCAATCTCTTTTGTGTAGTTGTACTGTCTTTGTCAAAATTATCTCAAGTTCTCTATTTATCACTTAAGCTTGACCATTATCTTGAGGGTGGTAGGAGGAGGACCTTCGATGTTTAACATTGTTTATTCGAAGCAGGTCCTCGATGATGTTGGATGTAAACTGTGTTACTTGGTTAGAAACTAACTCTCTTGGAACACTGATTTGTTCTGTAAAAAAAATTTCCACATTTGTTTCATTTGTTGTTGCAAGTGCTGCCACTTCTGCCCACTTTGTAAGGTAGTCAGTGCATACTAAAATAAAGCTTTTATGATTTGATGGGGGTCTAAATGCACCAACAAAATCAAATCCCCATTTCTCAAATGCTTCCAAAGATATTTAGGGATGTAGAGGCATTTCTTCTCTTTGTGTAGGCTTCCCCATCCGTTGACAATCATTACAATGTGATACATAATCATAGGAGTCCTTGTGAAGTGTTGGCCAATAATATCCAGTTTGCAATACTTTATAGGTTGTTCCTTTTGCAGCATAATGTCCTCCACATGGCTCATTGTGGGTGGCATGTAGTATATCATGGACTTCATCTTCTCTGATGCATCTTCTCAATATTTGGTCTGGCCCTTTTTTTAAAAGCATCCCTTCTATCCATGTGTAAGTTGCACTTTGTCTTATGATTCTGCACTTCTCTTGGTAGTTGTAATGCTGTGGAAATTTACCAGATACTAAGTATTTTTCTATGTCATCAAACCATGGGACTTTTGTTGAGATTCAAAAGAGGTGCTCATTAGGGAAGTTATCATTTACCAACTCATTGTCCTATCCATGGTTTAGTCTAGACTGAAAATCTGCTACCACATTATGTTTGTCTGGCTTATCTAGGATTGTTATGTCAAATTCTTGCAAGAGGAGAATCCATCTAATAATTCTAGCACTTGTATTAGGTTTATTCATAAGGCACCTGATTTCTGAGTGGTCAGTGTGGAGAAAGACTTGGTATCCAGTGATGTAGTGCTTGAATTTGTTTATTGCATGTATGATAGCCAAAAACTCCTTTTCTATGACTGTATAATTAAGTTCAGCTCCTGCCAAATTTTTACTAATGTAATATATGGCATATGGTTTCTTTTCTTCTTCTTTCCGAAGGACTGATCCAATGGCATTATCTAAAGCATCAGAATGTATGTGGAATGGTAGTATCCAATTGGGTCCTTGGAGTACTAGGGTTGTGATTGTCTTCTCTTTGAGGTTGTCAAATGCTGACATACAATCCAAATGAATTATGTATCTTTTGTTAGAAGAGCAAACATAGGTCCAACAATTTTTCTATAACTTTCTATGAATATTCTGTAGTATCATGTTTTCCCAAGGAGACTTCGTAAATCTCTTTGTTTGACAGGCGGTGGAAGTGTCCTAATGACCATGACTTTTGCTTCATCAACTTCAATGCCTCTTTGTGAGATATGGTGCCCCAACACTATGCCCTCTTGCATCAACATCCTGCATTTGTCATTGCTTATACATAAGCTCGTTTCAATGCATTTTTCCAATACTAATTCAAGATGCTGTAATGCCTGGTACAAATTTTGGCCATAAGGTGTGAAGTCATCCATGTAGAATTCCATCCGATCATTGATAAAATCAGAGAATATGCTCAAAATGGTCCTTTGAAATGTTGTTGGGGCATTACAGAGTCCAAAGGGTAGCATTATGTATGCATAAGTGCCCCATGGGCATGTAAATGTGGTTTTGTCATGATCAGCTGGGTGTATTAAGATCTGATTGTATCCACTAAATCCATCCAAAAATGAGAAGAATTTATTTCCAGCCAGTGTGTCCAATACTTGGTCAATGAATGGTAGAGGGAAGTGGTCTCTCTTAGTCGCCTTATTGAGTTCTCTGTAATCCACACAGATCCTCCACTTCCCTCCTTTCCTAGGGACTATTACCAATGGTGAGACCCACTCACTATCTGAGATTGGGTAGATGAATCATGCATCCAATAACTTATGTAATTCCAATTTGACTATATCCTTTAATGTTGGGTTCATCCTTCTCTAAGGTTCTCTGATGGGTACAATGCCTTCTTTGATATATATGTAATGCTTACAAATGTTTGGGTGGATACCCTTCATGTCGGTGTATGTCCATGCAAAAGCCTTGTTGTTTTCTGATAGTACCTTCATTAATTATTGCTCTTGTTCGACCGGATCCAAATTGGAGTTAATATTAACTGCCTTTCTAGGCATGATCTTGACTCTTTTGATCTGTGGTGACTTTTGTTCAAGTGAGAGCACTTCTACCCACATTCTATCAGAGTTGTGGGGTGAATTTTTATCTTCCTGTTGTTGATCTATTTCAAAAAAATCTATAAGAATATCATGATTAGAAGATGCATTTTGAATAAATTTATCTAAATGACTTTCTTCATCAATAGCCTTTAGATATAGGCCAGCTTCGATGGTAAGAATAGGCTATATGTTTTGGTCATAAATATCAATATAGTCATCTGTCCAATTCTGATACTCTATGTCTGTAGATTTTCTTGCTAGAGGATAAATCATGACCTTTTCTAGCCTGCCCACTTGTGATTGTCATGTTGCCAAATCTACATCCTATATAGGCATCTGTTGTTGCTATCCATGGCTTCCCTAGGATTATGGGGTATCCACTGAGTTTACTCTTCACCTCTATAACTATGAAATTGGTTGGATACTCCCAGGATTCTATGTTGATAATGATATCCTCAAGAATTCCTTCAGTTTTTACAGTTGATGTGTCAGCAAGCTGAAGCATGGTACTGGTTGGTCTGATAATTGATTGGAGTCCTAGGGCTATCATTGTGTCCTTTGTCATCACATTGATTGCAGCCCCTAAATCAATTAGGTTGCTTGCAATATGTCTGTTGTTAATGGTTACGTTGACGACTGGACTACCTGGGTCAAGGTATTTGGGGTTGATAATGACACCCAACATTAAATCTGCTAATTGACCCACTACGTTTATAGTTGGTGGGTCACGTTTTCTTCGGCCAGGTCATTTTAAGAAATTTTCCTTAATAAATTTATTACAGATTGGTACGTCTCTTATGGCTTGTAATATGGGGATTTGGATGTTTAAATGCTTTAATTCGTTAAGGATAGCCTTTTCCTCCTCCTCTCTGGTGTTTTGTATGAGTTTCTCAGGAAATGGGGGTGTTCTATTTGGTATTTGTGGCTGATTTTCTTCTTCTTAAGAGTGTGTCTCAGCTGGCTATTGTGGTTCAGTTTGTGTTATCTATTCGTGATTGATCTGTTCTTGATTATTTTGTGGATAGGTGTTATGCAGTGTTTTACCAGATCTGATATTGATTTCATTTATTTCAAGTGTATCCACGACATATGTAGGGAATTGTACCACTTCATTGTTATAAGGTTGTTGCTGCCCTGCTCTGTTGTTGTTTGGTTTTGGAATCGGTTGGGAAGGAATTGGGGGTGGTCTGGGAGGTGGTTGGTTCTGTGGGGGCAACATGATGAGTGGATGCTATAATGGAGCCCTCCAATTTGCTGAATAAGGATATGGATTTCCATAATTCATTGGTGGCTGAGAAAAAGGTGGGGGGTAGGGAGAATAAGGTTGTGTGTAATATGGTTGTTGATACAGTGTTTGGCTTTGCTACCATTGGTTTGGATCTGCTTGAGTTGGCCATGTGGTTGGGGCTGAGGGGTTCCAATTTTGTTGATTACTTCCTTGGTTAAAATATGCTTGGTTGTTGGGTTGGAAGGGTCTAACAAAATTGTTTCTTCTTTGATTTTCAAAACATAGTTGTTCTATAGTACCTTTAGATGTGGGATCCTGAATGGCAGCAGAGGGAATTTATCAGTAGATCGATCATCCATGCAAATGCCACCTATTTCTATTGTGTTTAATGTGCACTGTCCCTTGTCATGTTTCTTTCTGCAGCGTGGGAAAAACACTATCGGTGCTTGGTTTATATCATCTTGTTTCTTCTTAATTTGGAGTGCATCTAGTTGTATTGCTAGGGACTAAAGGATATCAGTTTTCATATCATCAAGAAGATTTCCTAAATCAGACTTTGTGAGGTTTGGTCCTGAAGATGATGATCCTCTTGTAAAAGGATGTGTATCCCATGTCCCAGTTTTACCTTTTCTGGATCTAGAATAATTTTTGAATATTTGTAGGATTTGATCATAGGTTTTCTGGAATATATCCCCATCTCCTAATAGGTTTAGGACTTCTAGATTTTATTCTTTTATTCCTCTAAGAAGGACAAGTTTCAATGATTTTTGATCTAGGGTGCAGTGACTAGCTCTTTTGTAGATGAGTTGAAAGTGTTGTGCATAGTCTTCTAGGGATTCTCTTTCTCCTTGTTGCATCCTGGAGATTTCATCTCTTGTGCATTTTGCCTTATAGTAGTCTCTGTATTTTTCTAGGAAGGATTGTTTCATTTGGGTCCAGATGAAGATACTGTTCCCTTCTAGGCTCATGAACCACCTAGTGATAGATATTTTAATGTAGAAGGAAAGAGCCTTAGTTTTTGTGCATCAGTAGTATACCCAAAAGACCTACAAACTACCTCAAATTCAAATAGAAATGTGTTACAGTCTTCTGAAGTTAATCCATGGAATTTTGATAGATTAGTAGGGTTGATATTCTTCATTCTGGCATCCCCAAGAGGTACACTAATGGGAAAAGTAAACAATTCTCTATGTTCATCCTCTTCATTTGCCATAGTATCATTTGAGCTAGAGGTAGCAAAGTAGTTATCACGATGTGGATCGTAGTTGGAATCAACTTCTTTGTTAGAGTTGAAGAATTCAAATTGAGAATGCTCAGAGCTGGTGTTGCTCATAGGGTGGTTAGGAAAGAACCATCCAAATTCATCCCTCTTTTTTCGAGGCATTCATAGTAAAAATTTTAGGTTTTTTTTTTTTTTTTTTTTAAGATGTCTCCTATAGGTTAAACACCTCCCCGGCAACGGTGCCAAAAAATGGTGGACTCTAGGAATGGTTACCTAATTAGGGTAGCTATACTAGAAGTATACTTTAATTATCAACCAGGGAGCGTACAAACTTAAGAGATGCTAGGCAATGTATGTGCACTATAGGGTAGTATTTTTCATTCTAAGTGATTCAATGTATCCTAAAGACTACTCTAATGAAAAGAGGAAGTATTGTTCTAAAAACTAAGAAGCACGAAATATGAAAGTATGTAAATCCATGAATTGAAAAATGTTGAAAACTGATAGATTTAATCTAGGACTTGAATACTGGAAAAGTCTAGGAATTAAATGCTGAAAACTGGTAAATCTAATCTAGGAATTTAAATGTTGGAAAACAATCAAATTCTGTCTACGAAATCAAATACTGAATGCGATTAAACCTATTCTATTCAAATCAGATGCAAATCAAATACTGAAATATCTGATACTCTATGTGATCAAATTGAAATAAAGACAATATGAATGAACTCATAGATCTAACTCGCTATCTGGAAATAGTATAAAAATGTTGAAACTCAGGTGTAAAATCTACATGCGCGGATGGCACACACAGAACTACGGACTATGCGTTACAGAACTACGAAAACAATGCTACCAAACTACAGAAGAAAATTGTTTTTACTGAAATTGGAATCTAATGTTTAAGCAAATACCAAAGTACTTTCACACATCATGATGATTGAAACAGTTAATAAAATGCATGAGAAATACCTGCAATGATACACGAGACTCCTGATCTACGTATTGAGGGGGCCCTCCCCAACACGTATTTCAGGAGAAAAAGAGACTTATAAAATCAAGGAATTGGTATTACGCTGGCCTTCCATTATCAAATCATAACTTTATGTCTTTTTTAGAAAAAATTACAACAAAACTATCTCAAATACAAAATACGTTGAAGATTGTTTCTCAAAAATGTCAACAGACCTCCTACTATTCAAGAGGTCCCTATTTATTCCTAACTCTAACCTAGCTCTACATTGTAAAACAACGATCCTGGTTAACAGGAGTTCTTTCTATAAATCAGGAAAATGTGAGCGTTGAGTCACTCGTGATCTTCAGTCATGAGCTTGATTTACTTTTTGTTTTCCAGATCACCTGCGCCCTACTCACACATGCCTATTTTCATATAATTAGCACATAAAACTATTTTAAGCATAAGAAAATTAATCTCTAGACTACTTCATTAAATAATCAAAACAAGTGCATTCCCCCTACAAACAGAGGTATTCTCTTATTTTTTCTTGCTTTTGTGTAGCATAAAGGGGGCTATAGAGTACCTATATCCTGGGCTCATCATACTGGACAATATTTGGCCTTTTAAGGGACCATCATGCGAACTTAAGGATGATGTTAGTGAAGTGTAGATAGTATCAGATTCCATTGAACCTGAAAAATGTGTTTTCTGTGTTCCCTATGATATTTTGTTGGGACACATAATATGTAAGCAAGGATTGATGGTTGACCCAGCAAACATAGCAATCATAGTAAATCTCCTAGCACCTAATTCAGTCAAGCAGTTACGCACTACATTGGGTCACACAAAATACTATAGACAATTCATTAAAGGATATGCAGAGATAACAATGCCTATGGAGAAACTACTGAAGAAAGAAGCAAAGTACAATTGGACTGAAGACTTCCAAAAAGGATTGGACTCACTAAAAGAGAAAATGGTTACAACGCCTATTCTTGTCTTTCCTTATTGGAATAAGCCATTTCATGTACATGTAGATGCTTCATCTATAGCACTTGGCATTGTATCATCACAACCAGGTGAGGGAGGCATCGATCATCCTATCGCACTTTCAAGAAGAAATCTATCTTTAGCAGAAAAGAAATATACCACAACTGAGAGGGAAGGATTAGCTATGGTGTACGCATTGCAGATATTTAGACACTATTTTCTAGGTTCGCATTTTTGTATGTTCATTGACCATTCAACTTTGAAGTACTTGGTTAATAATCCAGTGTTAGGGGGGATAATATTCATATGGTTGTTAATGTTTCAGGAATATGATTTTGAAATCATTGTGCATCTAGGAAGATTGAACGCAGGACCTGTGCATCTTTCAAGAATCAAGTCAAGAGAAGAACCTAATAATTTAAAGGATAATCTTCCAGATGCGAAGCTATTTGACATCCATATAGCAAATGAATACTTCAGAGATATTGTAGAATTCCTAACTACAGGGTTAGCACCTGCAGAACTTACTACGCAGTAGAAGAAACAATTAGTAGTTAGATCAACTGATTTTACCCTCATTGCAAGACAATTATATAAACAAGGACCAGATGAAGTATTGCGTAGATGCATACTAGAACATGAGAGACCTATCATACTTGTTGAAGCACATTCAGGAGCATCTAGAGTACATCATGAAGGAAGAGCTACTGCGTAGAAAATTTTGAGGGCAGGACTATGGTGGCCTACGATACACAAAGATTCAAAAGAACATTGCCAGAATTGCGATGTATGCCAGAGAACATGGAAGCCATCTCGTAAATATGAGATGCCATTGATGCCACAATTGAATTTGAAAGCCTTTTATAAATGGGCTATTGCGTTTGTGGGACCTATTAACCCACCAGGGAAGAGAACTGGTTCGAGATATATCATTACGTCTACAAATTATCTAACCAGATGGGAAAAGGAAAAACCAGTGAAGGACTGTAGCGTAGTCACAGCCATGCAATTCATTTTTTAGCACATCTTGAAAAGATTTGGATGTCCAAAAATTCTGATGAACGATCAGGGAACCCATTTCCTTAACAGAACTATTGAAGCATTGACAGAAGAATTTCAGATCTACCATAAGAAGAGCACACCATATCATCCACAAGCTAATGGCACTGTAGAAGCCTTTAATAAATTATTGGAGAATGCATTAAAAAAGGTATGCAATACAAACAGGGATGATTGGGACCTTAGAATTCCAACAGTATTATGGGCATATAGAAAAACTTGTAAACCTTTGACAGGACATACACCTTTTAGATAAGCATATGGAAAAGAAGCTGTCATGCCCATGGAATACATAGTACCAAGCTTGAGAATTGCAGCATTACAGATATGGATGATAATGAGACATTGGTTGAAAGGTTATCATAGTTGGTTGAATTTGAGGAAGATCGCTTCATTGCAGGTTTTCATCAACAAGTCCATAAAGATAGAGAAAAGGTTTGGAATGATATACACATCAAACATAAATTCTTCTAGGTAGGATACCTTGTCCTCCTGTATGATAGAAAATTTATGAAGTTTCCCGAAAAATTTAAAATGCATTGGTTAGGGCCATACATTGTCAAACATGTCACTAATGGAGGAGCAGTTCAGTTAGCAACATTACTTGGAGAAAATTTGCAAGGTCTTGTCAATGGGACTAGACTAAATCCCTACAAGGATGTCCCTACACCTATAAGAAGAATTTAAACAATGCAAGAATGTTTTAAGTGTCAAGTGCAGTTGAAATTGGACACTAAAATAGAGGGAAGAGTCTGCACACAACATTTTTGTTAAAATGCACAGTTTTGCAATATTATGAAGAGGTGCTGCGAAGCACACATAGCAAGCTAAGTTGCAAAGAAAAAGAAGGGAGTAGCGCTGTGAATTTCAATCAGAAAGAAGAGAAATGCAAAGTGAACCTCGCCACTGACTTAACCTTTAGTGAATCTAGAGAAAACTAGTCGTTACAGTTTTGTTCGGAAAGTAGCCGCTGTACAGTACTTTCAGGAACTAGCGTTTTTATGCTTTTAAGGCATATTCGTCTGTTGAAGACACATTCAATGAAGGGAAAGGACCAAGATCTAAGTAGTATTTGACCAACAGACATAGCATTTAATTATAATTTATCCATTTTTTGGAGCTCCTTAGTGTCGCCGTGCCTATAAATAGTAAGACTGCATAGTGACCGGTTTTACTGTGAATTTTAATTTTTACCGTGCGTAATTTTAGATATTTTAATCAATCAAGAGAAAGAAAAAACCTAACAGTGTATGTCTGAACAAGAGATATTAGAGGATATATTAAGAGAATTTCAACAATCTGGTTTGGAAGGAGTCATGAAGATGCCAGTAAAGAAAGCAATCCCAGAGAAAGGTGGAACATCTAGAGCTTCACCGCGAAATATACTAGAGAAGATGTAGAAAGATATGCAGAAGTATATTGAGCAAGAAAAGCCAAAGGCCGCATAAATTCCAAAGGAATACCCACCATAGAGACCTCACGACAGACCAATTTTGTTTATTCCTTAGTACATTCCTCTGAGAAAAGAGGGTGCTCTAGTTGTGGTACTCAAGAAGAATGCACAATACAAGATCCCACTACCACCCATGTCGAGTCATGTGCGCGAGAAAGAGAATTTTCTTGGAAAGATCCAAGAATTAAAATTCGCAGATCATGACTTACTACACGAGACGAAGCACCCAATTTTTTAGCTAGACCACTATATGTGTAGGCGATATGATGAAGCCATCAATCAAACAAAAATTAGAGCGCAAGACTGGATTGTGCCATTGGATCCATTCGGATTGTTGAACTTGATGCATATTCTGCACTTTGACAGAAGTCTAGAGCTCATAGAGGTTGTGCGAACATTACTCTCATGTATGCACCAAGGCTACTTATGGTTGGACCAAAATATTGACATCAATATAGACTTGGTCTATAGGATCACGCACTTGAGAAATAGAGGCGTTGATTGTTAAATTTTGAGCATTAATTCACAATACTCTTGGATCTTTACTGAGAGAATAACATATACAGTATATCAATGCATAACAATCATAATAAGCATGACAAGCATCACAAGAATCAAAAGCATGAGAGACAAGAGACACAGAGTTTCCGTGGGGAAAACCCTAAGGTGAAAAACCCCACAACTTCCTCAAAGATAGAGAGAGCAATGGCTCAACCAAAGTACAACCAAAATACACTTGAGATTGTCTCCTAGTAGCAGATGATCCTCCTCCTCACAAGTGAGCCACTTTCTGATTCAGAGAAGTGTGACTTTCCGAATGATCAAAATAGAGATCTCCCGATTTCTATTTATACTAACATGTTTGCCTAGTCACCTTATGGGGCCGACTTGTCTAGCTAGGTACATCCACAATATAATATGTATTTTAGGGCTGACCCCACACATGGTGGTCTAATAACCCATCAGCAAGTACACACACTTGCGACACTTGTCAATCCACATGACTACACTTCCTTATAGAGGAATAACACATTTCTTATAAGGGTACAATAAATATATATACAATACATAGATGAAATACATTCCGAAGTTACATATACATCAACATTGATCCTGTGGAAGAGTTCGTCGGAAAGGACAAAGATAAAGATCTTGCAAGAAGAATGAAAAATTATTTTTGCTCGGTGAAAGGAACCCGTGGATATCAAGAAAATCATATCAAGGATGTCACCACTAAGTTCACAGTTCAACGCCTTGCAGAAAAATTCCTAAGGAAATGTAGACCGACCGAGGTGCCAGCCACTACAATTTCCTTAGCTGCAAAGGCCAAGGATGGAATCGAGTATAATTGGGAAAGTTACGTTCTGAAAGAGTTCCTAGATGATGTTGTGGACTCATGAGATAATGGATACCAATTCCATTACAATTGGTTGTTAGGTTTGATTGCATTTGTAAGATGGAAAGAGCCTAAGTATCAACAGAGTGTGTTGGTATTCACTGGAGATTTCCAAGGACCAAAATTTGTGAACATGTGGGAAAATTTGAAGCCAGATAAGCAAAAGGTAAATAAAATACAGTTTTTTACATATTATGAGCAGTTATGCGAAGTCATCAAGCGAACCTCACGTATTCTGAGGGAGATAACAACAACGTATATCTGCAAGATGAGGTTCAAGGAAGGCTTGCATCTATTTTTATTCAGGCAAGGGACCATCAAACCCAGAATGGTTTGAGGGAAAATACCAACTCGATGCACAGAAAATAGAGCTTATCATTGAAGATTGACTGCCCGTGTGGAAGGTCGATGTGCCAGAGACATTGATCACTACATCAGAGGAAAGCACAACTGAAAGTGACACAAAGAACCAAGAAGAAGAGCCAAGAAATGGTCAAGAACAAGAGCAGACTGTTGATTTTCCAGCAGGTGAGAAAAGGAAGAATCCTGACACAGTTGTTCCGGAGAGTTCGCAGAGAAAGAAGCAAAAAGAGAGTAAAATTCCTCTAGATACGAAGTTGCATGATGACGAATATGACTTCATCGCAACTCGATTCTATTCATACCTTGAAGAGATGATCACCATTAAAGATAGAAAGAAAGAGGAACTCCAAGCGAGCATGAGCGCGGGCATCGCAGAATTGAAGAGCATGGTAGAAAGAATAGAACAAGTCCAGAGAGACTTGGAAAAAGAATCAGAATCCGATGACAGGCCAAAGGAATCCAACAGAGGAAAAAGAAAAGCGTCTGCATTGACAATGAGACTCCAGTTAGTTCGCATCGAGCCAATGAATGTGATATTCCCATCAGACAAACTAACTAAAGGTGCAAAGAAGCTCGCACATCTGGATATCAACGTGGGAATGTTTCCCATCGAAGGATTGCATAATATTCATTTGCAGGTTGTGGAGGAAATCAAAGACATAGATATAATCTCCTATAACCAGCATCTGAAGCTGGAAGATAGTTATAGCCAAGTGAAGAACAAATTCACGTAGAAAACCAAGGAGCTCGCAAGTGCTCAAGAGAAACAGAGAAAGTTGAATAAAATCGTCATAGAGGTCTGCACCAAGATCCCAGAATGAAAAGAAGAGGCTGAAGTGGAAACCACCATCCTTAAGATTGGTGCTATTGTGGATAATCTTAAAGCGGAAATGGTAGATATGGACATCAGGTATAAGGAAAGGATTGTTGACTTTGAGTCTCGACAACAACTTGGAACTTCGCAAGAGGAAAAGGAAGCAAGAGCCGAAGAGCTGAAGACATCAACTGAAAACATCTCCGTAGAAGTTGCGAGGTGTCAAGACTTGCTTGAAGCAGTTACTAAAGTTTGGTCCATATTGCAAGAGGATACCGAACTACAGAAAATACAGGATGCAATTCAGAAGGCGCATAAGGACCCTGATTCCATGACCATGGCTATGAAATATTTTCGGCCAAGGAAAAGGATCTAGAAGTTCAAAAAGACGAAAGAGCTTCAGAAAGATATGAAGGAACTAAGGGTGAAGGAAGCTGAAACTTCGTCAAAGTTACAGCCTATGCAAGAAGAAGAATTGGTACTCTCTGAAGAAATCGAGGAGAAATTGCAAGAAATCTGCACCACAAAGAGTACAGTGAAATATCAAATGCAAGAAACTATATCGACAATGATGCTCGAAAAATTAAAGAATATGATCAATAGACCAAGGAAGCAGTTGTGAAGCTGAGCACAACTTTTAAGGAATTCGCTGCGAAGACAAACATCCAAGCGATGCATAGTCGATGAATCCCAGTAACATCCCTCTTCTACACTTTATTATTTTGTAACTACAACTGTGTATGTGGCCCTAGTGAGGAGCTCAAGGCCAAAGCCCCACCAGAGAACCTTGTGAGTATTGTCATTTTATCTTCTTAGATTATGATTGTACTATAAACTTAGGAGACTTTGGGATGACACAACTCAACGACAGGACAACTACATCCATTAGGGAGAGGTTAAAGTTGAGAGATGTCTTGTGTAGCTAGGAATAATGGTCAGATGTCATCATTACCAAGAGTATATATATATATATAGATGTATATATATATATATATATATGTATATATATATAAGAAATAAGGCTAAGCCTTAAGCGATTCAATCTAACTGATTTCTTTACTAAACATTTAAAGAAGAGTAGTTCTTTATGAAGATATATATATAATTTATATAAATATATATATATAATATCTACTGAACCTTAAGTGATTCAAGTGATTTGAATCTAATCGGGTTCCTTATTAGAACATTAAAAGGAAGAGTAAATATTCTTAAGAATATTTATTTATGACAAGATACTGCATCTGAAGTTAGGAACCAATTGAAGGTTTATTACCATGAACAGTTGAGATATTTTCTAGGGAAGTTGTCTCCGTAGTGGAACAACCAGATCTATTGTCGATAGATGTTCCCTCGTAGAGCACTTAGAGAGACCTCACCATTGCCATCTGTCATCTAGATGGTACCCTAAATCGCCCTACCACTGCCGAGATTCAGGATTAATGCCTTCTTAAGGAGGTGTGGTAGGAAGGCAATGGGAAAAGAGTGAACTCGTGACTGGTGGACAAATCCAGTAAGCAGTTTTTTTATTGATCCTTGCATTCGACTCTTTCGGTTGAATAATCTCTGCAAGAAGAGTGTGTTTCTCTCTGTAAGAAGAAGAGAGGTATCCTTTCCACCTGAATTGATCTCTGTAGGTACCATCTCTGCTTGGTCTTGTTGAAATCGAAGTCTAAAAACTCTACCTGGTATGTTTCTACTTGCTGCGTTCCAATATACTGTAGAGGCCAAGTCTCTTTTCTATGTTTGGGTAAATGCATATGGAAAAAATCGGCCTGATAGGTTATCTTTATTTTGTTACTTTTCAATATTCTGTATAGTACAATTTTCCTCTCTCAATTGGGTTGATGCGTGAAAGTTCTACCTGGGTATTAATTATTCCGATTGATTTTGTTTTGGTGGTCGTTCGCTACAGCGTCGTATATATTTTATATATGTGTTGTGTTCATGATTAGATCTGCATTTTATTAATTTTAGATATGTGGGCATCTTTATGGTAGATCAGGTGGAACACCATAGGGAAGGGACAACTCTTATCCCTGTTGAATCTGGTAGATTTATCATGGAGTTTATATTGTTTTTGTTTTATCTCTGCATTGTACATTATGTTGTCCAAAGGCCGTGGGGTTTCTTTTCCGATTGCTTGCTTTAACCTCTTAATTATGCTAGCGTTCTCAATTTAATGTTGATCAGTAAACCCTTGTGATTATCTTTTCTTTTTGTTTACTCAAGACCACATCTCTGAGAGAGAGATAGATCATTCCTCTTGAGCATAATGGAATCCTTCTACCATTGTACCCTTGCAATATTTTTATACCTTCACTTGATGAAGCTCTATGATCCCCATTTACCTAGCAGGATGAATTTCGGTGATCATCGCATCTCTGCGATCCCTCTTATCTTCTGAGTAGATTATAATATCACTTTTACTTAACTGAATGGGATTCTAATCCTTAGCACATCACAAATGAAATATTTCTTCTATTTATTTGAGTTCGTATACCTACTGCCTTGAGAAATGGACAATTGACTAATTGCCAATGCCAGACATGTAAGTACTATGGGGAATAGAATGTGATAAGCTGGGTAATCCAACCCAGTATTGATTCATTTAGTGACTAAGACTATTTCTGGGATATTTTAATGAATGATCAAAATAAAAGGGGAAATGACCCTCTCTCGTATTTCCGAACCTGGTAATCATTTTCGAAGAGAAGAGCTTAAACCTTCTTTTTGCAAGGATGGTATCCTTGTGCTTTTCTTGTTCTCCTTTCTTTGATTAAGAGTGGAGGATTCTTCTTCCTAACTAGGAGAAGGGTGTAAGCCTTATTATTAGGTTGTTGGTGATTATTTCCTCTTGTAATAGAGTGATCCTTATCTCGATAGAGATCTAGGTGGTTCCTAAGAGTTAGAAAATCAATCTTTGCATTATTATTATAATTCTATTATACCGACAAGAGGTATTTGAATGATCTCTTATTGACAATTATTAGTTAATGAATATCTCCTCTTAGTTTCATTGAATGACAAGAAATTACTTCCTAAAAGAAAGACTTTTTAGAGTTTAAGTCTTTATGAAATAAATCCTTATAATAAAGGGGTATACTGGAAGTAGTCTTGATTGTAAAAGTTTAGAGGTGAAGTTATATGCTAAAATGAGGATCCCTCCTAAGTCTATTGATTTATTAGTTTAAAAAAATGAGTGTTGCATTGAGAGTTGAAACCTTTCAGTTTTAACAACCATTGTATTTGAATGAGAACGGTTGACACATCTCGTTGATTTTACATAACTAATTAAAATTGTTTTCCAAATATGAGATACAAATGGATAAACTAGATCTATTAAAAGATCTATTAATTATTGATTATTTGGGGGAATCTAGAATTTCGACTAAGTTAGGAATGGTCAAGTTCCTTTCTATATATAAAGTTACTTTAAATGAGAAAGTTTTATAAATTTACAATGTTGTTGACATGAATAGTAAATTCTCTAAAGTTCTTGTTGGTTATGATTAAGTATCTAACTGATTCCGTTAGTAGGGAAGAAAGCATAGTTATGTAGATTTTGTTCTTTAAAAACAAATTCTAGGAATCATGAGTTATTTCTTATGCGGGACTAATATGAGAAGTATAGCCTTGTTAGACTATGGTATCTAGATTCTTTCAAGGGAATTAATTCTAATTGCTTACTTGGACATCTTAATGATATGAAGTTCTTTATGACTAGGAAATTGTCAGGTTATAAAAGAGGATAATGTGTAAGAGTCTCCGTGATTGTATGTGATTGTATAGGATAAGTGAATATAATTAATGTGTGACATGCGGGCATGCTTGTACCCGTGCTTGTAAGTTCAACAAAAAGATAAATGGTTATAACTACTTAGTATACATGTGTATTCTAAATAGGATGCCTATGATTAAATGTATGGCTTCGTATTTTTTTTTTTTTTTTAATTCAGAAATCTTTACTATGGATGTTGGGATACTATGAGTAGGGTTATAAAAGTTATATTTTTGTGAACAAGATTTATATGATAGATACCTTGATAATTTAGTTTCATTTTGGTATATTGATTTATGTGTTATTGAGAGTAATACCAAAATGTGGTAACACAAGCAAACGTGTACCTTGGCATATGAGCGTCATATAATAAAGAGATATGCAGTCACCCTTATAAAGGTAGGTAGTTATCTTTATAAAGGTATGCAAGTAGATATATAGATGATTGGTTGTTACTTACATGATGTTAGTGTGTATAAAGAAAAGTTGTGTAAATTGTATTTGAAGGGATGATAGCTAAAAGTTGGGGTTAAGTGATCATATTGTCCCATGGGTCATCAAAGAAAGAATGCTATTTCGAGTTCAATGCATTATGTAAGCCTATTAAGCTAGTTGTGCATAGTAAGAAAGGAGGTTATCCTAAGGTCTTAGGAAGTTAAGGAATCTATTATAAGTTTTAATGTATGCACATGCTTTGCTAGTAAATATTATGCCAAGAAAAATTCAATTAGCATCTTACTTTTGGTGAACCATGTTGTAATGATGAAAATAAGGAACCAAAAGAGGATGTTCATTTTAGATGATTATGTATGGATAATATCATATGAAGGGTGAATTTATTATTATTATGCTTAGGGAAAAGACTTTCTCACGAAATTTGATTTTTGTTAAATAAAGAAGTACTAACAAGTGAATTGGGCAGATGGTCACATTCTGTGGAACTTGTGCGAAGACATGGACGTGATATAGAATACATGGTAAGCATATGGTAAGATCAAGGACTCATGAAAGGATATGATCAAAGCATGAGTTCGAACTGATGAGTAAATAGATGAACCTATTTGATTTTAATATTATGTTGCATGTTGTGGTTAACCAAAACTACAAGAAAAAATAAATGATTCTTGTTTCCTAGACTCAAACGAGAAGGTTTGAGGGGAAAAGAATATTCCGGGACTCAAGCGAGAAGGCTTGAGGTGGAAAAAATTGACCCAACTTTGCTTTGCTAAAGCAACTTTCCCTGGACTCAAGCAGGAGGTTGGGTGGAAAAGAAATTCTTGGACTCAAGCAAGAAGGCTTGAGGGGAATTGCGAAAGAGTTTTGTGGTATCAATGGCAAAGACCTAGGCGCAAAGATTGACATCTAGATACAGGATGTTGTTTGATGCCTTGAGGAGGAATTTTTTTTTACTAGCAATCAAAAAGGAGAGTAACCTCAAAAGTGTAGCCCGTAAGTCCATAGGAATTGATGACAGAATTCAAGGAAGAATTCTGTGTTCAGCAGAGGGTTGTTGAAGTTTCAAACTCATAGGAGAGTTTGATGATCAACAAAGTATTGTTGAAGGATTTGTTTTATGATATAATAGTAAAATCACATATCAAACGATTTTTCTTGTAACTGGACTATTGGATGCACTTATGTGTGAATATAATGAATGCTTGAGTAAGCAAGAATTTTCCTCAAGGGTGAGGATGAATGATAAATGTTAAACATTTACTAATTGAAATTTTGCGAAATATATGATGTTAACCCATGAATGAAAGAAATGTCTACCTCAAGTTGAGGATTGATTTCCATGTATTGGAGGTAAAAGAATTCCTACAAAAGGATAATAAAAATTACATCTATTATAAGTCCTTTGAATATTTAAAAATAAGCCTATATCATATGTGCTTGCGATGTTCCACGATTTGTAAATGTTATGTTGTGAAAAAGAGCTCATGGTTTATGTTTCTAAGTTTGATTATGAATTAATGATGGGTTATACTGAACAATTTTGGGAGTCCTGGTTTTACTGCATAAAATACAAGTTATCATTGATAGCAACTTGTGGAAATCAGGTTGTCGAAGAAGGTTAAACCCAAACCAGGAAGCAAGCAAAAGACAACGCAAGAGGAGAAGATGAACTGCAAAAGTATGAACACCGAGGACGGTGTTAATTTTAGGGGAGGATGATGTAACATCACTCTTCTACACTTTATTATTTTGTAACTATAACTGTGTATGTGGACCTGGAGAGGAGCTCAAGCCCAAAGCCCCACCAGAGGACCTTGAGAGTATTGTCATTTTATCTTCTTAGATTGTGATTGCACTATAAACTTAGGAGACTTTGGGATGACACAACTCAACGACAGGACAAATACATCCATTAGGGAGAGGTTAAAGTTGAGAGATGTCTTGTGTAGCTAGGAATAATGGTCATATGTCATCATTAGTCTACGGGATACCAAGAGTATATCTATATATCTATATCTATATATATAATATATATAAGAATTAAGGCTGAGCCTTGAGCGATTAAATCTAACTAATTTCTTTATTAAACATGTAAAGAAGAGTAGTTCTTTATGAAGATATATATATATATATATATATATATAGATATAGATATAGAATATCTATTGAACCTTAAGTGATTCAAGTGATTTCAATCTAATCGAGTTCCTTATTAGAACATTAAAAGGAACAGTAAATATTCTTAAGAATATTTATTTATGACAAGCTACTGCATTTGAAGTTAGGAACCAATTGAAGGTTTATTACCATGAACAGTTGAGATATTTTCTAGGGAAGTTGTCTCCGTAGTGGAACAACCAGATCTACTGTCAACAGATGTTCCCTCGTAGAGAACTTAGAGAGCCTCACCATTGCCATATGTCATCTAGATGGTACACTAAATCGCCCTACCACCACCCAGCTTTAGGATTAATGCCTTCTTAAGGAGGTGCGGTAGGCAAGAAAAGGGAAAAAAGTGAACTCGCGGCTGGTGGAAGAATCCAGTAGGAAGTTGTTTTCTTGATCCTTGCATTTGACTCTTTTGGTTGAATAATCTCTGCAAGAAGAGTGTGTTGTTCTCTATAAGAAGAAGAGAGGTATCCTTTCCTCCTTAATTGAACTCTGTAGGTACCATCTCTGCTTGGTCTCGTTGAAATCGAAGTCTAAAAACTCTACCTGGTATGTTTCTACTTGCTGTGTTCCAATATATTGAAGAGGCGAGGTCTCTTTTCTACATTTGGATAAATGCATATGGAAAAACTCTGCATGACAGGTTATCTTTCTTTTGTTACTTTTCGATATTATGTATAGTATAGTTTTCCTATCTGAATTGGGTTGATGCGTGAAAGTTCTACCCAGGTATTGATTATTCCGATTGATTTTGTTTCAATGGTCGTTCGCTACAGTGTCGTATATATTTTATATATGTGTTGTGTTCATGATTAGATCTACATTTTATTAATTTTAGATCTGCGGGCATCTTTATGGTAGATCAGGTGGAACACCATAGGGAAGGGATAGCTCATATCCCTGTTGAATATGGTAGATTCATCATGAAGTCTATGTTGTTTTTGTTTTATTTCTGTATTGTACACTATGTTGTCCAAAGGTCGTGGGGTTTCCTTTCCGGTTGCTTGCTTTAACCTCTGAATTATGCTAGCGTTCTCAGTTTAATGCTGATTAGTAAACCCTCGTGATTATCATTTCTTTTTGTTTACTCAAGGCCACATCTCTGAGAGAGAGATTGATCACTCCTCTTGAGTAGAACGGAATCCTGCTACCATTGTACCCTTGCAATATTTTTCTACTTTCACTTGATGAAGCTCTACGATCCCCATTTACCTAGTAGGATGAATTTTGGTGATCATCGCATCTCTGCGATCCCTCTTATCTTCTGAGCAGAAAATAATAGCACTTTTGCTTAACCGAATGGGATTCTAATCCTCAACATAGCACAAAGAAAATATTTCTTCTAGTTGTTTGAGGTCGTATACCTACTGTCTTGAGAACTAGACAATCGACTAATTGCCAATGCCAGGCATGTAAGTACTATGGGGAATAGAATGTGATAAGCTGGGTAATCCAAACCAGGATTGATTCATTTAGTGACTAAGACTATTTCTGGGATATTTTAATGAATGATAAAAATAAAAGGGGAAATGTACCTCTCTCGTATCTCCGAACCTGGTAATAATTTTCGAAGGGAAGAGCTTAAACCTTCTTTTTGCAAGGATGGTATCCTTGTGCTTTTCTTGTTTTCCTTTCTTTGATTAAGAGTGGAGGATTCTTCTTCCTAACTAGGAGAAGGTGTAAGCCTTATTATTAGGTTTTAGGTGATTATTTCCTCTTGTAATAGAGTGATCCTTATCTCGATAGAGATCTAGGTGGTTCCTAAGAGTTAGAAAATCAATCTTTGCATTATTATTATAAGTCTATTGTTGGGAGAGTTTAAAAGATTAAAATCTACATATAGGTGATTATTTTCTCTTATATTAGAGTGGTCCCGATCTCTATAGAGATCTAGGTGTTTTCGAAATGTTAGATAATCAACCTTTGTATTAATTGTTAGTATGAGATATCCTTACAAATTCGCTTGATGAATATGATATGACTACATACTTCGGTTCGATTTAAAAGTACTCTCTAGGAGAGAGGCATTGAGAAAGTGGTATTCTTTTAGTAACCATGTTGCAAGATGTGATCTTCTATTCGATTAATAGAATGATTTGTGACCCTTCTTTGTGTACATAGCCCTATTATTGGGTGAACCACGTATATCTCATCTCCCTCATATGTGAATTTTTGTGATGGCTTGTTGCTTATGATAATGTTTAAGTGTACATATTGTCAAGTGACTCCTTGGTAAAATAAATCATTATAGTTCATGTTGTACATATGATGGTTATACAAATGTTTTATTATTGGTTAAGTACACTTGAAGTTTATCACTAATGGGTAAAGGTTCATGGAAATGTTCAAGGAAAAGATGAAATTACTCGAATGTGAACTACATATATTGAATTAGATAGTTAGTGTTTATTGAAGCAATCTATCTATACATGGTGCAAGGTTATGATGTTCTCCTACACATTTTGTTCCAAGTATGATAAAGGAAGTGGTATATTTATTAATTAAAGAAATAAGTAAATCCTTTTTATATGGATGTTGGAAATATTGACGAAGACCCTTGCATAAATAAGTAGGGTTTGTAAGATTGTTGATTTGAAAGAAGGATACAATAAATGATTATGTATGGTGAATGTTTTCCTTTCCACTAAAAACGTTATTTATTAGTTGGACGATGGCAGGATTTTTTTGCCCTCAACACGTTTCAATTTCATTGTAAATATCTTAATGTTTATGAAATTGCTGAGATTTCCCTATAATACTAATAGAAAGACAAATGGGTATGTTACATAGTGTAAGTGGCTCGGGGATGAGCCACGAGTAAGTGTTAGGGGCCTGTTGGGTGCATCCCAAGTACAAGAATTTTTTATGGTGAAAGTACAAGTTAGGCGAGGCCTAACATTGACCAGTTTTGGGAGAAGCAACTCCCAATTCTCAGGAAGAGGGTATGGAGTGAAGCGAAGTTGACAGGAAAGGACCTGTCCCCTTAGTAAAGAAAAAGTACTAAGGACAGCCAGAGGTAGTTGGAACAGTTAAGGATTCAAGCAGTGAACTGACAGTGTAATGTCCCTTTTTAAGAATTTGTAAAAACTAGGAAAATTTCCAATTTTGGGCCAATTCGACCTTTAGACTAGTAATGACTCAACAGCTTCCAAATGGCTCCAAATTCTTCCGAATTGGGTCTGAATGAGTTTGGAAGGAATTCATACATATAAATTGTGACTAATGTATGCTTGGACACTCTCAAAAGACTTCTGTAACATTCAATTATAATCAGGGAAATATAGGTAAATTTACTAGTCAAATCAAGGTTCAAATCCCCCAAGGGTAGTGGTCAAAGATGGATCTTCAAATGCTATAAGACCTTCCCAAATTTCAAAACAGAGACATGGTAATGTTAAAGGACTTCAATGGGATCCAAAAATACATCATCAATCATTTCCTAAAGGCTTCTTCAACTTCCATAATCATATGTTTGTATACTAGCTTCAACATAGGGGGAAATGATAGTAAATCTTCACAAATGGTTATGAAACTTGAGAATATTTCTCCAAATGATTGTCTAATGAATATGAAAATTCTTCAACATATTAATGACTCTCCATACAACAATAATATATCATATTTTGACTGAACCATTTGAATTTTATACCACTTCAAGTGCTTATAACAAGGTATTGGGGAAATGGCACCATTTAATCATAGTTTAGCATTTATACATAAAATATCTTGGGGTTTCAATATGAAAGTATTATGAGCAGTAAATACAGACTATATATATCATATTATAAAAATATGGGGCCTCAATATATATCCCAAAAAGATCATCACCTCACCAAGTGTGCCCCTCCTCAAGGAGCAAGAATATGACAAGAAATGGAAGAATAGTTGTAGAAGCAAGCTGAAGGAGATGTGAGCACGAGATTCCCTATAGCTTAAACCTGCAACAAATGAATCCATTGTAGCTCCAAATGAAAGGTCTAAATGGCCTCTCCAATTTCCAATTAGTATGGGAATCTTTCACCCTCGAAATTGGTACTAAGGCAAGTAGAGTAAACACTCCACAAGCATGGACAAGCTATGCTCTCCAATATGAAAAATGAAAAATGATCAAAGTCCACTCTCCTTCTTTGTTCTTGTCTTTTATAAAATTATCAATTCCTCCATGGGTCGAATTCCTTCCAAACTCCTCATGCCAACTCAAGTTGGGAAGAGATTCCAATGTGTGCCACTTGTCCAACAATTCCTAGTCTCCATCTTCCCTCAATTTGAATGGGTGTCTCTTTGGCTTCCCTAAATCCCTTGTGTGCCTTCTTGGAGGCTATTTTTAGCCCTGACATGTCATATATGTCATATTTCAGCATTCAGTTCTAATTTGTGTCGTAAGTTTCATAGCATCTTCATCATTGTTGTCATAGAAGCTAGGGAATCTAGCCCAAGTGTCTCAATATCTCTCAAATGCATCTTCCTCTTCCATGGGAGTTACTCTTCCACTACAATTCAACCTTAATTGAGTCATTCCAATTATATTAACCTTCCAAATCCCCAATATCATTAGACTCCACCTTGGATTCGAATGGGTGAGAATAGAATGCCATGTGGCATGAGGAATGTAGCTTTGTGTGGGTCCCACACCACCAATGTGTGACCAAGTGCCACCTTATTTTCCTATCATAAATATTTATTTAACCCATTTTAATATATTTATGTCAATCTAATGTACATTTGGGGTTTTATAGTCTCCTTATTCCAAAACTAATGTTTCCACCCCAACCTAGGAAACTAGTAGATTGGTGGAATTTTCTCTTTTGAGATTTATTTGAATGGGGACATTACAGTCCTCCCCACCCAAGATTGCTTGTCCTCAAGCAATTTCAATTTAGGATGCTGCAAAATTGTTCCTCCTCTATCAGGTGGCCTTCCAGGAGGAAGGTGTCCCAAAACCTTTTCATTCTTGTGTTTCATACTGTGGGAGGACACTGCTTGATTCAGATAGGTGTGCATTCCCCTCAATACCCTTTGTTTTCCTTCCGAATATTTGAATCTCATTTCAGGGATTTGATAGTTCACTGTAAGTTCCCTTATAGAGTACAATCATTTTAATCCCAATACCACAATAGTATCAGCAACATCAACCACATAAAATCTATCAAAAAATGTGTAATTACCTATGGTGAGTTATAGCTTTGTAATCCATGTTTTGCACTCCATAGTATGGTGACCTGGAATGATGATTGTGAAGTCATTGAATGGTTCAGTAGGTAGCTTTCTCCTCTCCACCATGGCTGCGTCAATGAATTTATGTGTGTCTCATCCATCTACCAATACTGAAACCCTTTTTCCTTGTATAGCTTCCTGACATTGAATAGTGTGGAAACGAGGCACTCCTGAAAGCACTGGTAGTCTCCCTTTGTCAGGTAATGGATGATATTATTCTTGTTTCTCTCCTTATGTTGTGGCATACCCCTCTTCTTAGGCTGAAATATGTACTCCTTCCTCCATTCCCCTTTCATACTCATCATCAGAAAACACTTCAATGAATTGCGCCTTTCCCTTTGCACATTTATGCCCTAGTACCCATGGTTGGAAGCATGTGTAACACAGTTTATTTCTTCGAAGTTATTCCCTGCTTGGTCCCTCTTTCTTATCCTTTCCAAATGAATCTTCTTTCCATGGCTTATTTTCAAATTTGAATTGGGAAGGAAAGTTGGGCTTCGGAGGACACCTTGTCTTGGGTAGCACGTTTTGCAGATCTCTCACCAAGTCCATGGCATCTTTCAATGAAGTAGGTTTGTGGGCCTTAACCAAAACCTTCAAAGGTTCATCCAAACCTTCAGTAAATATAAATACTAATCTGACCATAGATATATCAGCCACCTTAACTGATAATTTTTTTAAGTTCTAACATGTATTCATCCGGTGTTCCATTTTGCTTCAACTGTGCTAGTTCTTTGAAAGGAATTTCTGGGTCTTTTTGCTCAAATATTTCCAATACCCTGTTAACAAATCCCTCATATGTTGTAACCTGATCATGTCCCAAGTTTTTAATTCCATGGAACCACCAACCATTGGCATCTCCCTCAAGATGCAAAATAGTCATTTTTAGAGCATCCCCTTCAACCATTGGATGCAGTTGAAAATACACATCTAGTTTTTGTATCCGAGTATTTGCAAAAAATTGAGATGAGCCATCAAAAGTAGGAAGTGACATTTTACTTATTGCATAATTCAAGTCTTTATTTTGAAAGGGGGTCCTATTACCTCCCCTCATTTTGAGCTTGTTTGCAACAGTAAAGTATTGATAAAATGGTAGGGTTCTTCTACACTCTTCAATCAACTGCTGCCATTTTGTTATAACTTCCTGCATATGATATTGGGTGTTAGGATATTATTTGGAATCAAGGAATTTATTTGTAGTAGGACTTATCGAACTCTTAAATAGATTATGTCAACTATGAGGCCCTTTCTTTGAGAAAATATTTTCACCCATTGGCTTCTTTTCCTCGAAAGGAGAACTATTGTTGCCTCCTATTTCCACTTTGCTTCCAATTTGACTAGCCGACAATTCAAACCCTTTCATGATCTGTTTTTTCATGTCATCAAAGAATGGCTTCCTGAATTTACTAAATTCATCCTTCTTCTCTGAGGTTCCCTTCTCATCCCTAGCCATAGTTTCAACATAATGCTCTTCTTCTCCTACTTCTTCCTCTTCAATAAAAGTGCTTTTAGTTTCAATTCCTAAGGATGGTCCCTGAATTCTTGTCCTCATTAATGGTCAGCCACATCAGGTTCAAGGACCATGCTTTGATACCACTTGTAATGTCCCTTTTTAAGAATTTGTAAAAACTAGGAAAAATTGCAATTTTTGGCCAATTCGACCCTTAGACTAGTAATGACTCAACTTCTTCCAAATGGCTCCAAATGATTCTGAATTGGGTCTAAATGAGTTTGGAAGGTATTCATACATATAAATTGTGACTAATGTATTCTTGGAAACTCTCAAAATACTTCTGCAACATTCAATTATAATCAGGGAAAGATAGGGAAATTTACTAGTCAAATCGAGGTTCAAATCCCCCAAGGGTAGTGGCCAAAGATGGATCTCCAAATGTTGTAATACCTTCCAAAATTTAAGAAAAGAGACATGGTAATGTTAAAATACTTCAATCAGCTCCCAAATACATCATCAATCAATTCCTAAAGGCTCTTGCAACTTCCATCAATCAGATGTTTGTATATTAGCTTCAACATAGGGGGAAATGATAGTAAATATTCACAAATGGTTATGAAACTTGAGAATATTTCTCCAAATGCTTGTCTAATGAATATGAAAATTCTTCACCATATTAATGGTGCTCCATACAACAATAATATATCATATTTTGACTAAACCATTCGAATTTGATACCACTTCAAGTGCTTATAACAAGGTATTGGGGAAATGCACCATTTAATCATAGTTTAACATTTATACATAAAATATCTTGTATTTTTGATATGAAAGTATTCTAAGAAGTAAATACATAGTATATATATCATATTAAAAAAATATGGGGCATGAAGAGATATCCCAAAGATATCATCACCTCACCAAGTGCGCCCCTCCTCAAGGAGCAAGAATATGACAAGAAATGGAAGAATAGTTGTAGAATCAAGATGAAGGAGATGTGATCACGAGCTGCCTTGTAGGTTCAACCTGGAAAAAATGAATCCATTGTAGCTCCAAATTAAATGTCTTAATGGACTCTCCAATTTCCAATTGGGATGGGAGTCTTTCACCCTCGAAATTGGTACTAAGGAAAGTAGAGTAAACACTCCACAAGCATGGACAAGCTATGCTCTCCAATATGAAAAATGATAAATGATCAAAAGACACTCTCATTCTTTGTTCTTGTCTTTTATAAACTTATCAAGTCCTCCATGGTTCGAATTTCTTCCAAAATCCTCATGCCAACTCAAGTTGGGAAGAGATTCTAATGTGTACCACTTCTCCTACAATTCCTAGTCTCCATCTTCTCTCAATTCGAATGGGTGTCTCTTTGGCTGCCCTGACTCCCTTGTGCTCCTTCTTGGAGGCTACTTTTATCCCTAACATGTCATATATGTCATATTTCAGCATTCAGGTCTGATTTGTGTCATAAGTTTCATAGCATATTCATCATTGTTGTCATAGAAGCTAGGGAATCTAGCCCAAGTGTCTCAATATCTCTCAAATGCCTCTTCCTCTTCCATGGGAGTTACTCTTCCACTTCAATTCGACCTTCATTGAGTCATGCAAATTATATTGACCTTCCAACTCCCCAAGATCATTATACTCCACCTTGGATTTGAATGGGTGAGAATAGAATTCCATGTGGCATGAGGAATCTAGCTTTGTGTGGGTCCCACACCACCAATGTGTCTCCATGACCAAGTGCCACCTTATTTTCCTATCATAAATATTTAGTTAACCCCTTTTAATATATTTATGTCAATATAATGTACATTTGGGGTTTTATATTCTCCTTATTCCAAATCTAATGTTTCCACCCCAACCTAGGAAACTAGTAGATTGGTGGAATTTTCTCTTTTGAGATTTATGTGAATGGGGACATTATAGACAACTACATGAGAAGAAGTAAAGAAGCGGAATGGTGCAAAGGATGTGCCACTATAGAGTCAGAGTCGTGCGGTCAGAACTGCACTGTCAGAAGAGTGTCATAGTCAGAAGAAGCGACACAAAAGGAAAGAAGACTTACAATGAAGTTAAGGCAAAGCGTGGACGACATGAGAACCACACCATTTTGGGTTTAAGGGTACTATGGGGGTTGGCCCAAAGTTATTGTAATATGTGACCTTAGGGAACATCTATATAAAGGGAAATTTTTTATAAGGAAGGGTTAGATTGTATCAGGTTTTGTTAGACTTTGATAGATCTAGAATGAGAGAGAGATCTAAGAGAGAAAAGACTCTGCAGCTGAGTGCGCAGAGATCTATTGTAGAGAAGAGTCTATAGCTGAGTGCACAGAATGGAACTGTTACCCATTCCAAGTAATATAAGAACAATTCCCGTGGACGTAGCTCCCATCTGGGGGTTGAACCACATAAATACCTATGTTATGTGTATGAATCTATGATGTGTTTTATGTTCATGTTATGATATGTTTATGTATTTTCTTCCACGTGTATGTGAATGGAAATCATATGTTAAGTAAGAGGAACACATGTGTATGACTGTCACGAAGTAACACTAAGTATGATGAATGCGTATTCATAGAGTAAGGACAACAACAATTCAACGAAGTCTATAGGTTGTCAATAACTGCAAAGTGAAAAGTCACACATTGATATTATTTGGTTAAGTATATGTTAAGCGAGAAACGCAGTGCGAGGTCAATTTCAACATCTACGCATCACCACGGTTACAGAAACCTGATTCTTTACCCCCCATCTTAGCTTCCGATGAGACGTCATCTTGTTCACAGGTTGATGCTGAAAGGGCCAGTGAAAGGGGTTTTTGTTGGATCTACAAAGAACTTTGACGAACCCAGGTCCGCCCACAAGTATATCCAAACAATACCTATAGAGTTTGGCATGCAAATTCAATTGGGTTTAAGACATGAATACTCAATTCTAATTATTACATCGATTGTTGAAATTCGTCTTCAAAATGTAAATAAAGAGTATTTAATACTCATAAGTGGATCATTTCTTTGAACAAGCATCCAATTTTCTTGATTTTATATGGCATGATCTATATAGTTTTAACAATATTGATGTATTTAAAAGTGGAAGCAAGTTTTCTAAAAGGAAAATTCTCTGAATATGGTCATTTTATTGCAACTTTTAGTATGGTCCAAAAGTAATATCTATATTTATGCATGAAAATCATTAAAACTATGGTAGTATAGATTATGCAATAGTAAGAAGGCACACCAAAGGCATGTGAGGTAACTTTGGTTTTGTTAAAAAAATAAGCATGCTTTTAATTATTCATGAAGCATTTATAATATTGTGCAAAGATCTTGGATGTACATGGGGCTAAGCACATACAACCAAAATGGTCGGTGGTGTGAGCCGGTGAACCTATTATAATACCATCCATAGCATGAGATTCCCCCAACCTAGGAAATTGTTGGAGAATGTGTCGAGGAGAGTCAGGAATAGTGGTAAATAAATTATAACGCAACTAGGAGTAAATTAGGTGAAATTGTTGCGCTTTAAAGATGCTTCCAATATATGTCCAGAAGGTCTTTGTCTTAGATTATATTACTTGCAGTTCTTAAATTGTCATGAAAGGAAAAATATTGAACCTACAATACAAGTTTAAAAGGAATTTTCCATTGAACAAAAACTTGATTCAAACAAAAATCACTAATGTAAAGGTCGTGAGCTCTTTCAGTTATAAGGCATTTAAGAAAAATGATAAAAGGAAATAACCTCTATAGGGAGGATCCGAGGATTTAGAATAAATCAAATACCTAAATATCTGAAGTTACCACTTTGGTTATGCTCATTATACAACTAATAATTGCAACATCTAGCTCTAATTTGGAACTACCCATGTTCTAGTGGCCAAGTTTTATATTTTTAATAGATTTGATGTTATACATATGACTAGAATGGACAATAACCATTGACCTATATAGAAAAAATGATAGTTATAAATCACCCATAATGCAAGCCATTCATCTAGTCCAACAAGAATACCCAACAATTGAAACCAATAGATCAATAAACATATGAACTAGTTCTAAAACAAGCCTCACAATTGTATTTTTATTCTTCTAGAATGTTGTATTTCTTTTCACAAAAATAATGGAAATAAGTGAGACATACCTAATCATCTTGATTTGAGGTCCTCCTTAGTGATCAAATATGAGGGAATCCATCACTACTTTGGTTGATTGGTCCTACTTCTTTGCATATCATCTCAATGTGCCTTTTGTTGGAATATTTTATATTCCTTGGAAGGTAATAATGTCTTTGTATTATGTCGGAAGCTATCCACAATCTTATGTAAAAGAGTAATACATTTATCCCATATTCATTATGGTAACATATACTCTTGATATTCATTATTATATAAAGAGATGTTATTATGGAGAATTATATTATCCCACATGTAATATGTGAGAGTAATTCCTCCCCATCTCTCGGTATATAATAGATTCAAGGGAGTCTCTCACATCATTCCTTTTTGAATCATTCATTCATTAGTGAATCATCAATTCATCCCGTGGTGGATCACTCATCATGATCTATAGTTTCACAAGTATTGCTATATTATATTTGGGGTTATTGGAATTGCTCTCTGTAAGCTTGGAGGAGATATTCTGGAGATAATAGAAGACTATCTTACCATAGACATAGCCCAATTAGGTGAACCACGTATATCTGGTGTACTCTTTCTCTTGTTCTCTTTCTGTTCTTATTTACTGTGATATGTTATTGTTGAATAGATAGACAAGCTAGTTTAGTTAGATCCATATCTCTGACATGGTATCAGAGCTGGTTGCTATGATCTAGCACCTTCTATTTCTTTCAAACAATATTTTATCATTTGGGCATTGATTATTTCTTGTAGATTTGCTTTCTATCTGGTAGCCATTAGGCTTCTCTTCAGATCTGGGCATATTTTTGCAGTTTTTTATTTCTAACCCTAACCTTATTGTGTATATTTTTGCAGAAATTTTTCAAGGGTTTCTTGATGTTGTTTTTGTAGATCTATATGATTTTCTGATTCTCCTCAAGGAGATCTATCTTTCGGTTGTCAAAACGGCAATTTTTGTCCAAGTTTGGTAGACTTTGTGCAGGTTTCCGTCTTCAGTAGATTCAACATTTTTTTTGGCCTCATAACTCGGTCAATTTTTATTTGAATTTTTATTATAACCAGTTTTTGGAACTGGAAAAGCTGTTCTAGAACCACTGACAAAGACAAAACAGAATTCTAGGCCTTTTGGTTTCCAAAATGACAACTTTCGTCCAAGTTTGTTAGACTTTGTGCAGGTTTCCGTCTTCGACAGTTTCGACACTGTTTTCAGCCTCATAACTCGATCAATTTTTATCAGAATTTTTATATAGCCTGTTTTTGGAATAGAAAATTTGTTCTGGATCCACCAATGCGGACAAAACAGAATTCTGGGCAAGTATGGGCACTCAATCAAAAAGAGTTGTAAGTAAAAGTTTCTCTTTCCTTTACTGTTTTTCTAACTGTGTTTTTTGCAGATTCAGATCAGTACGGTAAAGTATTTAAGTTTTATGTTATTCATCTTTTGCATTTAGGTTTTGTTTCTGTTATGTTTATTAAGAGATTATTTCCTGTTCTTGGTATATATTTTGTCTCACATTTCTATATGGAAACATTGGCATCTTTTAAGAGCATGGATCTCTAGTATTTTGTCATGATGATAGCTATAAACCATCTAATGCTTAATATGTTAACAAGACACTTAATAACTAATTTGTTCTTTTTTGTTTAATCATGTTGATTTCTATATCATGTCATGTTTATAAAAGCAATTTTATAAGAAAAATCTCATATGTGTTATCTTTTGATCATTATTTGCTTTATTTATATGTTATTGCTTACCTTTATGTAAAAGCAATTTTATTGTTTTATAAGTAATATATTTATGATCATTCTATGCTCTTTCTAATTAAATTCTTGAGTAAAATCAATTTTTTGAATCTATGTGATATCATAATTTTTTGGGTTGTCACAAGTTATTTAATTTGGATATAGTTTCTTTCTCATGTATTGCAGAGATTGTATCTAGTTCCTGTGCTATTTGTCTCTAACATTCCTATACGGAAGCATTGACATGTGTTGTTTGTCTCTACCATTCTTATATGGAAGCATTGACATTTACAGGGCATCTCATCTCTTGCATATTTACATAGTATTAACAAGAAATGAACCCATGATTAAGACCTTTAGTGACTTGTCATTTCATAATTTTTTAAGTGATATCATGAGTTGATCATAATTTGCTATATGTTGATCATATTAAACATTTTGATTTATATATCTCATGTCATGTTTATTTCCATCATCTTTTACTCAATATTTATATGGCTTTGAGCAATCTTATAATCTTAAAATATTTATCATGAGCACCTTGTTCTTGTTGCAATGAGATTTCTATTCTTTTGATTGCAGAGGTTATCTTGTTCCTACTTGTCTGTAACGTTCCTATATGGAAGCATTGACATTTTCAGGGCATTCATCTCTTGCATATTAACATCATACTAATAATAAATGCACCTATGCTTAAGATTAGTTGCTTGATGACTAAGTTTTCATATATTTAAGTGAAATCTTGGGCTCACTATTTATATGTTGTGGCTGACACTTAATGTGTAAAAGTAACTTCATTTTCCTTAATGAGCAAGTTAATCTTTTATTTGATCATACTATGTTGTCATTATTTTTATATGATGTTTGCTTACCTTTGGTGTATAAGCATTTTCATTTATGTATGAGCACCTTTATTTTATGATCTTTATATGCTTTAATATTGAAAGTTCTTGTGCAGATAAGTTCTCTGTTTAGTCTTTCATCTCATTCCAAAAATAATTAAGCACCATCTTCTATTGTTAAAGTCATGATGTTCATCTGTATGATATCATTTTCGATGTGTAGACCATTGGGGTCTTATTCCTTCGATGTTTGAGGTCTTCTACAGATATTTCTATTGCACCTTGATTGGAAGAATGTCTATTATCCGCATGTGTATTGGTCATCTGGGTATTTTTGTACACTATTGTGGTGTTCTTAGCCACATGTTTTGTTGTATAAGCCGTCAGAAGGTATCTGTACACTGGTGTGGATGTTCTATCAGAGTTCTTCAACTATCATTTATGGTTGTGATGATTCTTTTGGTGATCTAGGCATCTTGTGGATCTAGTAGCCATGTTGGCTTCTCTTTAGATCTAGGCACCTTGCTGTTGGATTGTGTCACATGTTCTTGACATCTTGTGGATCTAGTAGCCATGTTGGATTCTCTTTAGATCTGGGCATCTTGTTGTTGGTATTTCATCGTACAACCTGGTTCAAGTGCACTTTCATGATTAAGTGAGAAGCGGTTGTTCTTCATCAAATTCCATCAGCCGAAGTGTTCTTCCATTTTGCAGCCTTAGTTCTTCTGGAAGTTGTCATCAAGGGGGATCAATGATGACTCCTTCCTTCCTTGTTAGTAGGATTTTCTCCTAGCCATTATTAAGGGGGAGTGTTGCAATATTTTATATTCCTTGGAAGGTAATAATGTCTTTGTATTATGTCAGAAGATATCCACAATTTTATGTAAAAGAGTAATACATTTATCCCATATTCATTGTGGTAAAATATACTCTTGATATTCATTATTATATAAAGAAATGTTATTATGGAGAATTAATATATTATCCCACATGTAATATGTGAGAGTACTTCTTCCTCATCTCTTGGTATATAATAGATTCAAGGGAGTCTCTCACATTCATTCCTTTGTGAATCATTCATTTACTAGTGAATCATCCATTCATCCCGTGGTGGATCACTCATCATGATCTATACTTTCACAAGTATTGCTATATTATATTTGGGGTTATTTGAATTGCTCTCTGTAAGCTTGGAGGAGATATTCTGGAGATAATAGAAGACTACCTTCCTGTGGACATAGCCCAATTGGGTGAACCACGTATATCTGGTGTACTCTTTTCTCTTGTTCTCTTTTTGTTCTTATTTACTGTGATATGTTATTGTTGCATAGATAGGAAAGCTAGTTTAGTTGGATCCATATCTCTGACACTATGTCCCACCATAAATCATCAATATGAAGTGAAACTAATTTGTCTAGCTAGAAATTGGTAACTAAAACCCATGTTGGATTACAATCATTTGCAATTTCACATATGTACAAATTAAATATAGTAAAAGATATTATTTACATATCCAAACCTATGGAAAAATATAATTGAAACATTGATCTGGATTTATGTGAGAACGAAATGAAAGAGCATGTATATATTCGCATAGATTGATACATTGTAAGGAACATAGTCATACAACAAACTCAAATTCTACTAAAATGAATGAAATAGAACATAGTATAAAATAAAAGCAACTAAAATGGTGGTATCTATATCTATGAGAAGAGATGTGGCGGTTAAGCTCATTCATGACAAGATGAATACAAAAAGAGGCCCGAGGGGCCTATTTATCATAACCACTAGGGAAGGAACCTGAAACATCCAAAAACCTAACCCTAGAAGATGAACCGTCATAAAGTTTGCGGCCCCAAGCTAGTTAGTTGAACAATCAACTTCTTGGGGTCATAAATTTTGCATACGATCTCCGTTTTGGGTGCTCGATGGACCATTGGAAAGGTATATCCAAGATATACAACTTTCAATTAGGTCCAATGTATGCCATTGGAAAACATTGACCCCCCTTATTAACAAAAAACATCGTTTAGGGCCTCAAAATGGCCCCAGAAGTTCAAAACCTGAAAAACCGTAGAAAAATTACTAGAAAATTTCCAAAATGAAAAACTGTTTTGAGCCAGTGGAATAGGTGGGTGGACACCTATATGCACCTAGATCATTCATCCCCCCTTAGAAAGCAATGGTATACATTGTGTTGAGTCGTGAGAATTCCAACCAAGTGTGGTTGATGATCGATGACAAGGAACAAGGAATGAGGTCGAAGATGATACTGACCAAGTGAGGGGGGGAAGTCATGGAACAATCGACGACTAGTTGCACAAAATGAATGGATAGCAAAGGATGTTAAGGACGTGCCGACCAGAGGGTTGAAGGGATTTGTTAATCATTCAACAATGATAGAAAAGGTGACTGACGAAGAAACCCGAATCTCAAGCAACAAATCCATTCAAGTAGTTGGAACATTTGCAGAGAAGTTATGGTGGTTTTTGAAGAAGGACAGGTGGTGAAAGGAGTTAGGAAAGGTCATGTGAAGGATTTTAATGTAGATGACAGTGCCTATAAACAAGTGAAGCTTCTAAGGGAATATTTGAGTGGGACTCTGGATGCAAAATCACATATAAATACTAGTTGTGAATTAGAGTGGGGACATTTTGGTGATGGTTGTTTGTGCACAAAGGTCTGCATTCCTGCGAAGTGTTAAGCATTGAAGTGGTCAATGATCATTATGAATGAACAAATCTAAGATCTAGATTGTAATTTCCTCTTTTAAAAGAGATTGTTTATTTAATTTAAAATCCATAATTCTTGGCATACTATTATTATGTTGGTTGTCTGTGTGTGTGTTTTCGTTTCCGTTGTGTACACCAATCCACAACTGATTCAGGTTGCATCTGCATCAAAAGGATTGTCACTGATAGAGCTATGAAGGGATATGTTATAGCTATGCTGAACATATGGAAGGCTCTCATCCCATGTGCGGGGATGTTTAAAATTGTACATTATCAGAATATGCCCAATCATCTGGTTGACTACCTTGGTTTTTCCATCGGTCTATGGGTGGAAGGCATTCAATTTAGTGAGCTTGGTATCCATCAATGCCCATAGGATGGACTAGAAGGTGCTTAGGAACTTGTTGTCCTGATAAAAAATGATAGTCTATGGCATCCCAAAATGAACCCATACACACTCGAAAAAGAGCTTAGTAGTGGCTTTGACGGAGATGCTTTTATTTCAATCTATCAGAATGGCCATCTGAGAAGCGATCCATGACCACAAAGAAACAATCATTACCAATCTTGGTTGAAGGTATTCCTTACATGTAATCCATGGAGATGGATTCCCATGGCCCATTAGGAGTAGGAAGACGAGTGTACAACCCCTGCTTCTTGATGACATGTTTCACGATGGCGCAAGAAGCACATGATCTAATATATCAGTCAACATCTTGTCGGAGCTTGGGCCAATAAAAAATAATTATGAAATACTGCCACTATCTTTTTGGTTCCAAATTTCCCTACCACCCGACTGTAATGTGATTCCCAAATCATATTAGCACGCTCACTTGAAGGAACATAGAGATGGTCCAGGTGGCATAGAAATCCTTTCTGGAAATGAAATTATGCCACTGGTGTGCCTACACATAAGGTTTGATGGATGGAAGCGAATTCAGGATCACTGTCATATAGTTGAGGCCACCTGGAAGTCTTGTGGCCACAAGAGTTGAGCACTGTGGTCAATGCTTCTACTAGAGGTCAATATAGGAAATCAGCGACTCAATTTGTGATTCCCCTATTATATTCAATGTTCAGGTGGAATTGTTGCAAGTAGGTGGACCACTTTTGGTGGTAGTCATTCTGTAACTTTCCTTGGGTTTGCATGAACTGCAAGGGCTTGTGATCAATGTGGATGACCATCTCTTTTCCTAGGATGTAATGATTCTATTGGCAACAGGATTGGATAATGGAATGCATTTCCTTGTCATACATTAGGTACTTGCGAAATGTATATAAAAGCGTCTCACTATGATACACCACTAGATGCCCATGTTGAGTGAGGATTGCACCAACATCATAGTCTGAAGCATCTATCTTAATCTCAAAGGGTTGTTGCAGATCTGGTAAGGTAAGCATGGGAGCTGAACATAAGCATTGATTCAGGTCTTCAAATGCATGTTGTTGTTGCTTGGTTCGGACAAACTTGTACTTAGACTCCCCTTTGTTCACCTAGATAAGGGACCAAGCAATATTAGAGAATCCCATCACAAATATGCGATAGAAGTTGGCAAGGCCTAGGAAGCTGCGAAACTCTGTGAGGGTTTTCGGGGTTGTCCAATCACGAATGGCTTGGATTTTGGCCGGACCCACATGCACACCATTTTCTTCCATGATGTATCCCAGATACTAGACCCTCTCCATGCCAAATGAGTACTTCTCTAGATTGACATATAACTTGTGTTGTTGCAGGGTGGTGAGGACCTAGTGGATATGCTGCAAATGTTCTGCCCATGTTCTGTTGTAGATGAGGATATCATATAGATATTTCACCACAAAATAATTGGTGAATGGATGGAGAATATCATCCATCATCCTCATGAAGGTTTTTGGATCATTATTCAAGCCGAAAGGAATGACCAACCACTCAAAAAGGCCTTCCCTATATTTGAAGGAAGTCTTCTAGACATCGGTGTGCTCAATTGGCATTTGATGATAGCTAGACTTCAAATCAATCTTACTGAAATATTTGGCACCCTTGAGATGGTCAACAAGTTCATTGATATGAGGAATGAGATACCGATTCCAGACTGTGATCTTGTTTAGAGCTAAGTAGTCAATATAGAGTTTCCATGTCCCATATTTCTTTTGTACCAACACAATTGGGATCCCACAAGGTGAGGAGTTGGGTCGAATGTGCCATTTTTGGATTAATTATTGAATCTGGAATTTGATTTCTTCATTTTCAATGAGGGAAATCCTTTCTATTGGTGCATTCGGTAAAGGCACCCTGGGGATAAAAAATTGAATGCTTGACCCGGTAATGTAATGACACCTCGGTAGGTGTAGTGAAGATGTATCGATATGCTTCCACTATCTTTTCCACCTGCTTCTGCTATGTAGAGAGACCCCTGTAGAGGTGGTGGTCATTGTCATGATATTTCTTTCACCTTCATAATGAATCATAAAGATGATGAATTTCCCTTTCTAGGATATTACCTTCCTGCACTGCTTAGCTGTGATGAGAGACGCCGCAGTAGTGGGAATTGTTTTCGGTATCCTATAGAGTTGATTTCCCAAAGTAATGATGACAGTACGAGGTTTAGACTCATATAAAACATGGCATTTCCACATATATGGTTGTCCTAAAATAAAATCACAAACTTCAAGTGGGGCAACATCACACATTACCTCATCTTTGAAGGGCTTGATGTCGTAGGATAGGAAACACTATTGACTGACACGGATGTCTTGTACCTGGTTCAGCCAACTGATGGTGTATGGTTTGGGGTGGGGAACCATCGACAGCTTCAATATTTTGATGACCTCGAACGAGATGATTTTCTTTTGGATATCACTGTCAATAATGAAATGTAGCGGATTCCCATGCACCCAAAGTTGTGAATGGAAGAGGCACTCCCCTCCCTCGGGATCCTCCTACTCTTTTGGTTGGATCTTTGCAGTTTCAATGGTGGCACTAGGTTCTTCACCAGTGATCTGCTTTCCCTTTTATTGTTCTGAATTAGAGTCCGAGGCAGAGTTCGGCTTTAGGGATTTCATCTCAGCCAACAACGATTGTTTTGAGCAGCATTCATCAATGATGTGTTAGGGAGTTTTGTGAAACTCACACGATTCGCTGGTGTCCTTCTTTCATTTACCATTACCCTTCTTTTCCTGCAATTTGGGATGGTTGTCAAGATTTTGGTTGTCCTTGCTATATCCTATGCTTTGTGAGTTAGGGTCTCCTTTGTCAGGCTTATGCTGCTGTTGATTTGCAAACCCAAACTCCTACTTATTATTTTGCTTAAATTTTTGTTCGATCTTGACAATGTGTCGATAAGAAGCTCCCATTGAGGATATATCCAGGAAATCCATATCTGTCTGAATGTACCTGTGTAGGCCACTACGATACTTTAGGACCAAGTTCCGTTTGAAGTCTCGGATACCCATTTTTGAGCGTAGGGTATGGAGTATGTTGGTAAAATATGACACTGTCTGGTCTCTTTCCTGGTGCGAAGTCGTCCACCTAGTGTACTTGTCATCATAGTTTATGATAGGGTAGAATTATTCCTTGACGGCATCAACAAAATCCTCCCAAGTGGGTTTTGTCCTGAATATTTCATACTCATCCCTTGCATACCTCTCATAGTACCCGTCCCACCAATATTTAATATGGGGTATGGATTTAAGGAGCGTGAAGGTGATATTTTTGTTTTCAGAAAAAATTTGAACATAGAAGTAACCCTCTGACAGAATTAGCCATTTCTCCAAAGAATATGCATCTATATTTCCTTCAAATAAGGGGATGTCAAAGTTAACTTGTACCTTGACGGAACTCGCACCTCCAAAACGACTGCTTATTAAAGGTGCATCCTCCACGGTTGGCATTCATTGAAGCATCTGGGAGAAATTGTCCACCATCTCGTTCCTCTGTCGCACGAGGGCTTCCTCAAGAAACAACTTAATAGGTTATCCTACTCCATCATCTCTCTTTCTTATCCGATGATGTGAGGATGCTTAGGCCGATGAGATTGGTTTTCCCCAAGCTCAACCAGTTTGAGACCCAACTCTCGATATTCAAATCTTGTTAGGGACATGCACTAATAAAACACAAGATCATATTGCTCTAATACGACTAATCCATATTTATGTGAGAACGAAATGAAAGAGAAAGTATATATTCACATACACAGATATATTGCAAGGAACACAATGATACAATAAAGTCAAATTCTATTAAAATGAATGAAACAAAACATATTGTAAAATAAAAGCAACTAGAATGGTGATAGTTATATCTCGGAGAAGATATGTGGTGGTTACCCTCATTCATGACAAGTTGAATACAAAAAGAGGCCAAAAGGGAATATTTATCATAAGCACTAGGGAAGGAACCCTAAACATCTAAAAACATAACCCTAGAAGATGAAATATCATAAAGTTTGTGGCCCCAAGGTGGTTAGTTGAATAGTCAACTTCCTGAGTGCTTCCTGAGGTCATAACTTTTGCATACGATCTCTGTTTGGGGCGCTTGATAGCTTGTTGGAAAGGTCTATCTAAGATATACAACTTTCAACTAGGGCCAATGCATGTCGTTGGCAACCATTGACCCCCCAAATCGCCAAAAAACATAGTTTAGAGGCTCAAAACGGTCTTGAAATTTTAGGACCCAAAAAACCATAGAAAAATTAAAATAAAATTGCCAAAATGGAAAACTGTTTTGAGCCAGTGGAATAGGTGGGTGGCCACCTATATCCATCTAGATCAAACATAAACTAATACAAAATCCGCACATTTTCCTAAACCTAGTTTCACACATAAATAACAATTACAAAATTTGTTGAAAAAAGAGGATGTGGTAAAATGCATTATATAAAGAGAAGGGATTGAAGGGTGTATACCAGAAAAGCCTCGAGAGTGGCCATTGATTCTTGGTGTGATGACCACCACTAATGTTACCAGAAAATATCCTTGTAGAACAATGAAGATGTTTATTATATAAAAAAATGTCTCATAAATAAAATCAATGCATAAAAGACTTGGGGGTAATTGTTCTCTTGCTAGGATTTCCAGGCATAGGTCAAATCCATCATGCATTAATGACAACCATTAATTGAAATGTTCATCAACATTTGTCAAATTGTTTCTTTAACATTGTACATGGTTTTCCATATTCTAATAAATCAATAACTAACTTTCCATATTTTCATTTTACATGGATTTTAATATCTTAGCTATTTTTTATTATTGATTCCATCCAAATTTCATTGATCTCTTCCTCTTGATGGGCCAAATAGTTTCCAAGGTGCAACAAGGTAGCCATGTGTGATTTATGTGGGTCGGATCATTCCATCCAAATTTCATTGATCTCTTCCTCTTGATGGGCCAAATAGTTTCCAAGGCCAAATAGTTTCCAAGGTGCAACAAGGTAGCCATGTGTGATTTATCTTGGTCGGATCCCAAAATCGCTTCAACAATCGGTGTATCTTATGATAGATGTATTTCTAGTGTAGATATTAAAGGCAATAAGAAGGGTAGGCTTGGATTATGCGATATTTGTTTGTTATCAAATCCCAACCATATTTTCTCAAATTGTAGTGGAAGTCAATCCTATAAAAAAAATTAATGATTCATGTTATCAAAAGTCCTTTAACCCACCAAACATAGGAATTTAGAACTACCCACGTTACCATTCAAAATTAGATGCACTGGTTTGTGTGTGCATACAGGTAAATAAAAGTTGAACACGATATTTTTACCCATAATGCATCTAAAATATGGATGTGACATTAGTGCTTGACAAATAAATGGACAAATTATATAACCAATTCAAATTATTCTTTGCATAATACATCTAAAATTATTTCAAATTGCTATATCTACTTACAAAGTAAAAACTTAAAAACTTGGCTTCTATCATCATTGTTGGAGAACATATCCTAATTTTTATTTTAAACAAAAATGTAAAATATTTACCACTTTTTCTTTATTATTAGAAAAAATATTATCATTTTCATATTAATTATGTTTAAATGATTGTACTCATCTTAATCTATCTATAATATAGATTTTTTATTTTTGATATAAATGATATATGCAAAAATATATATATATATATAATTTGTATTTTACAATTTCCTCACAACTATATAAACATTAAAAATATCTTATTTTTCAATAAAAACACATCCCATTGGTCTTTACCTTGACGACCTTTCCAACATATGTACTAATTTTATTTTATTTTAAATGATATGCGAACGTTTGCATGGGATATCTTTATGCTGGTAGGGCACAACATATGTACTAATTTTATTTTATTTTAAATGATATGCGAACGTTTGCATGGGATATCTTTATGCTCGTAGGGCATATGCATACATATCAATCAAGGGTTTACGACACATTAAATATAAATAAAAAGATATTAAAAATTAATTTTAATATATTTAAATGTTATTAGAAGTGAGTTGTGATTAAGTGGTAAATTGAGTTGGATTGGTGAAGATGGATGGATTTCATTCTATTCACAATTCCATTGAGACATTTTTTGATTTAAATGACCCACTAACAATTATATTCTTTTGTAATATTTTATTAATTTTCATTACTTCATTATATTATTTTTTAATATCTTTAAATTGATATGTTTTGCTTAAGTTGAAATGAGAGGTCATAAAAAATAGTTGTGATATTCTAACTTTAATATTGATTGGTTTACCTCTGCTAGTAATTTAATTTATAATTCTATTCTATGAAAACAAAGTTAAGGTAACGAAACAAAATTGAAAAGGTAAGTGGTCACATATTAAATTGGCTCATGCTTACATTTACACAATATATTTTTACCCTAAAGAAATTGAGAATTTTCATTTTATACACTTATTTTTTTAATATTTTTTTAAATGAATAAAATAATTGTATTATAAACAAGCAAAATCACTAAATTTAGAATTATAATTTTAAAAAATTATTTGACAATAATAAATTTATAAAATGTATTAAATTTCAATCAAATTTATAAAAAAATTATTTAACAATAATAAATTTATAATTATTTGATAATAATAAATTTATAAAATGTATTAAATAGAATATTAAATTTCAATCAATTTTATAAAAACATTATTTCACAATAATAGAGTTATAAATATATTAAATAAAATATTAAATTTCAATCAAATTTATATCATTAAAGAAAAACATAATTCATAAGTACAAAAGACATGGTTTAAATACAAATTTTTTAAATTGTATTAATTTTGAAACATATAAAAAAATATATTAAATTTCAATCAAATTTATGTTATTAAAGAAATACATAATTTATATTTACAATAAATATTGTTTAAATAAAAAAATTAAATTATATTAATTTTTTTCGAAATGAAATATAAACTTTTAAATTGTATTAATTATTTTCGTAAAAGAGTAAAAACATCCTTAATTACTCGCATCTAATCCCTATGAAGCCACTTATGACAGTGGTGGTACATAAATAAATATTGTGGATAAAGCTCACACTTAGAATTAATGTTTGGTGTACACTTTGTTGGATCGCTTTTCTAATGAAATTTTAATTTTAATTGAAATTGAACACTTTAAAAATTAAATTGAAACATGTTAATGTTTTATTGAATTTGTTTTTCTAAAATTCAAAAAAGAGAGAGAAATATATAAATTTTAAAATTAGAGAACTATATATAGAAAGTCAAATCACCACTTCTTTTTTATAATTAATTTTTTTACAATTAAGAAATAAAATTTATATATATTTATAATAAAAAGATAATTATATATTGTTTTCATATAAATAAAAGTATATAAAAATAAATTGATGAGCATTTTTTTTCACATATACAGATTCTTTATATGTTTGGAAGAAGAGTTTTTCCAAAATCAATATTTTTTAAAATAAATTTTAATCAAGTTAATAAAATAATCAGAGTTTTTAATGGAATATGTGTTAATTTATTTTTCCACAATGAATGAGATATGTGAAGCGAACCTTGCCCAATCATATTATGAGAAATATTGATTTAATATTTTATTATAATAATATAATTTAATATAATTATATTAAATTCAAAATATGATGATTGTTAAAACTTATAGAATTTATGAAGGACAGGACCTCGAAACGTTTTCCAAAATCAATATTTAATAGTTTCATGAGGCAGGGCAGGACCGGACCGAAGAAGCAAGACTGCATTGACAGGATGGAAGAAGGGCAAGATGGGACGGGCATTGAATTTGATGGGACAAAGGGTACATATGGCAAATATATATGTTTTATTGTTTTTTTTTCATTTTTAATTATTTATATAACTAACAAATAGAATTAAAACCACGTAAAAATTGTCATATGGAGCTTTTAATCAAAGTTAAAAATAGAAATTTAGATTTCAAAAAATATAAAATTGTTTTTAATTTTTTAGAAGCAATATCATTAAGACATTATATTACATGTACCAAGTGGCAATGCTAAGAAATTTAGCTAATTTTTTTTTTTAAATAATTTTTTTTCTAACAATTACCCCTCAAACCAGGGGTATTTAGTCACTTCATGGTACTTCACCAATTAAAAAATATAAATTACTAATTTAAAATTTTCAAAAAATATTTATATATTTTTAAAATATTAAAATTAATAAACAAAATTGTGAGAAATTTAGAAAACATTGATAAAATTAATTAAAAAATTTATAGTGTCAAAGCATTTTGACTTTCGATCGAAAGCTATAATCCCTAGACATGTAAAAATGGATACATCTTTCAAAAAAAAGTTGTGGCATGTGCCACTAGTTCAAGTACAACCTTATAATGATAACTCTTTCTCTTTTGGAATTCTAAAGATTATAGTAACAACAAAGTTGCTATTAGTGGTAGATATCCTCCAGCTTCAAAGAAATGAGTTCCTTGGCTTCTAAATAAGACAAACCAATATAATGAGAAACCTCCTTCACATTTCCCGATGCTAGGACCTTATAATGTATTTTAATATCTAACAAAAGACCTAACTCATATGTCATTATTAGATTCCCTAAGGATGCCTACTCAATTTGAAAAAATTCCCATGTCCTGCAAGCTCCTCCTCCTCTATCCTTAGAACATAAAGGTTTTTCTTCTAAAGAGGCCTCCTATGAGCCAAAGTAGGTAGATGATGTCATCCATCTAGAGCTAAGAGTTCCTTATTTCTATGTCTCAATGAAGACCTTTTATTATGTTCTCTAGTATAATTGTGCCATTGACATAGGAGAAAGGTATAATGTCATTCCTCTTCGAGTTATGAGAAAGTTGGGCCATGAGTTTACTGATCATATTGGATCACTTATGGGTAGACCTAGTTTCACTATGACACAGACCAACAAATCCCAAGATACTGGCCTTTTTGGCATCACATGCGAACATGCGAAGTCTCACCCGAAGTACCTATGGGTATTGAAGAAACCACATTTCTACAACAACGAAGGGGAGGGAACTCTGTTCTACAATCACACCCATTAACAAAACCTCGACAGAATTCAATTTAAACCATAGAACTAATATATTATGTACATCTACTACGCAGCATAGCGTAACTGGAAACATTTACGTATTAGTGTCATGTGATTGTATATTTATCATTTTAACAACACGTGTAAACAAAACGACAAACATACACATGAACATTCACATAAACAAGACACCAACGATTTTTACGTGGAAACCCAATTGGGAGAAAACTACGAAAATGCTTTGTTTATTCCTTGATCCCATTACATAAAGCATTTCATCTTCATCTTCTTACATATCTGCACACACAACCTACAGACTGCCACTCTTACAAAAACCCTTCAATTACACAAAATCATACATGGGATCACTTAGCTCTTTGTCGCACTCTCTCTTCAACTGCATTACATCCAAAATTATCAACAACCTACTCTACCCGACCTGTTAAATATTTATAGGTTAATGGCATAGCCCTCACATACCACTAAGTGGACTGAAACTCCTAACTTATTGTAACCACTTTCTTGGTTGACATGATCAACCATTACTCTTTCCCTCTTTTATGACACTACGTCTGAGTCTTCCATTATTTTGTGGGCATTCTTCCTTTTGACCACTTTGTTTTGCAAACCCCTTTCACATCAACAAAAACTAGTTCAAAAATATCCTAGGGCCAACAGGCCCCCAACACTCACATGTTTATTTTCTTGTGCAACTCAAGCTTTCTCCTATGGAATCTTCCAAGATGCCAAAAACTCAACATATATCTCCCTTGACGCTTTGACCATCCCTTCTACCTTATATGCCTGCTCCTGCAACTCATCTACTAACTGTGTATTTATTTCCACCTTTAAGCATGCCTCAACTATCTGCATAGCTTTCTGTATTTATGCATAACCTCCTCCAATGATTTAGGAGATTCTTGCAGCTTCATTCTACAATGTTTCGATCCTTTGTATCAGTCATTGTTTCTCCTCCCTTAGGTGATTTAAATCTGCTTGTAGTCTCTTGTTTTCTACAACCTTGGTCATTCTTTCAATGGTGGTAAAGTATCAATAAGATCCTTCAGCTTTGCATCCCTAGACTGTGCATCTTCCATCCTTGTTGTCACTCCCTGTATCTCTTCATCATCTATCAACACTGCCCAAGCTTGTAAACTTTCATCAAATATCTTCGCACATTACCCCTCTAAGGCCTTGATACAATCAATTGATGCTTTCACTGCAACTTCCCTCTATTATTGAACGTCTAGATGTATGATGGGAACCAACTGCACCTCCAAATCACATATTCTGACCGAGAATCCTTTAATAGCTTCATTGAGGCTCAACATTTGTCTTCTATGGGTGCTTACTCTTCCATTTCAATTTCTGGAACTACGCTGCAAGTCACCTACGTAACTTTCTATAATTTTTCCTTCTTCTCCACGACCTCACCTTTCTCCTTCTGAAGCTCTCTATATTTTTCTCGGAGCTCATCCCTTTCCATGCCACACTTTTTCATTTCAGCAAATCTTTGTTCTTCATGACCCTTTATCTCTTCTGTAATTCCTTGGTGTAGGTGATGCAACATATAAATGGGAAACTCTGCTAGCTTCAACTCGACATGATTTGAGGCATGGACTCTCACCTATACCTCTTCTACTGGGAAACTTAATTCTTTTGGGGTCAACGTTACCACTCTTTGCTACACATTCGAGGATGGGTGCGGCATTGCTTTGCTTCCCTGTCCAACTGACTCTGTGGCTCAGCTACTAAGTGAACTAGTGTTATTCTTATATCTACGAGTGCTTCGCACAACTCAGTCAACTTCCCTTTTATCCCTCTGAAAATATCTAAGTGCTTATCTTCCATCTTTTTCCATATGTTTATTGTGGTATTTTTTAACCCATCATCCAACATTTTGATGTCATCTTCGGTCAAGGACAGATATACGCTACCCTTTTACGTTTTTCTCTTGGTCCTCTTTCCTTTAGCAATTTATGTTGCCTTCCTTTCTTCTCTGATCATAAGGTCAGTTAGTGTCACACTAGATTCTTTCTTAGTTTCTAGTGACGAGTCATGTTCTTCACTTACTCCATCTTGTGCTCTAGATAGATATTCTCCTTTTTGGTCTTGCCCATGCTCTATTGTACCATTTTGTTGTTATGTTGTCTACAACACATCTTACAAAATTTCCTCTACGGGAATAGGTGCATTCCATTCTTGCGGACATTCCTATATAATCCTAGTCACATCTTCTTCCTATAACTTATAATGCATAGGTAACCATTCATTATTTCGATCCCTCCTCGATTGCATGAACATGACGGCGGCCTGGCTTTAAACCAGACAATATTCCTAAATAAGTCCACAACACGAGGCTCCATACGAGGGGTTTGATGTATGATGTATTGAATACCCTCCTTATAAATATAAAATGTGACGTTACTGTACTTTTGTCGGTATGCGTTGTCACTGTACCATAAAGATGCATATCACGTAGCTAAACAATATCCCACCTGGTCCACAAACTGTGAGCCCTCCGGCTCGTTCCAAGCAACTAATGCAATCAAAATTATTAGCCAAAAATAGTGAAATGGACTACCCTTTTCTTGTGTGTTGAGGAAATCACTCAGAAACTCATTGAGCAGGAATGTCTCCCAGTTCAAATAGACACCTTCGACATATTGCTCGGTGAATGCTATTACTATCGTAAAGACCTGATTGGGGTGACACTTCCTCTACAATTTATTATCCAATTCCCATGTTGCAGATCTCACTGACGGATCATCAATAGAAGCTACGTCATAGCCTTGATTTCTCTTCTCCAACCCATACTTATCCTTCATTTTTTCAGCAAGCTCCTTTTCATTTTCTTTTCCCACAAAATATGTCATTGGGTCCGGTCCCACAAGTGGAAACCCCATAATTCTAGACACTAAGTCTATATCTATTGAATTTTTCCATTCTAACCATAGAAATATGTCATGCACACATACACAAACTTGTTTGACACATGTATTAACTTCTGCACTACAACCAAAGTGTGGTATTTCCAAAAGGACCAGTATGCCATATTTCTCCAATCCTCTAGCCCATGGTTGCGGTTCGACAATCCAAGCAATCGTGTCTTCATGAAACAATTCCACTAAGTATTTATCTGGAGAAATATCTGTGAACTTATTCCTATCATCCAAGTCTTGATCTGTATACTTCAGGTTTGGCACTTTTCCTAGCATATCACCTTTCTTCTTCAATCCTTTTGGGATTGCCGGTGTTTTTAAAGTATACTTCACATCCTTGATCAAACTTATAGGTTTGACATTATTCCTCCTAGGAGGCACATATGGTGGCAAAACATAAGATAGGCTAGAGGATGAAGCCTCTACATCATGTATTTTTTAGTGTGGGCTTCCATGTTCTTTGTGCTTGCTGACTTTCTTGCTGGTGTAGGCGAACTTCTTGTCATTGTTGGTGTTACTAACGGTATTGTTGTTGCTACAACATATATTTCTATATTCCTGACTCCATGAATTATCCGATAATGTCCTCAAGTGATTTCTCATGCAAAATCAGGCACACTCTTCTACAACACACTGGTTTCTCGACTTCATTCATAGCTCAACTCTTAACAATAATTGAAAAACAATAACTTTAATCCTCATTCCTTTACAATTTTAAATCCCATCCATCTTGCCTTGTTGCTACATTAACTCCATATTTAACGTATCTGACCAAATATTCCCTCGAGATTTAACCAATCCAACATCTATTTTCCTTAATCACCATGAAATCCTTTCACACACTCCCGCCATGTCTTGCATCAAATGCAATTGTTTCATAATCGGTTGACACTTTTTGTAAATAATGCACCACTTCATTACTTTTGACTATTTTTTTTAACTCATCTACGACATAACTATGTTTCTACATGCAGTCCAAATCAACTACAAGATTTTCCTACTCCTATGTGCAGAACCCTTTAGCGTCCAGCTCCCATTTCAGTTGCACTCGGCACCTAGACATCACAATTCTATTCATATCTAATGAGGTAAAGTTCAATTTTCCCTGTATAGTTTCAACCGACTCCCACTAACTAATCCATCCATGAATTCCCCATTTAAATTTTGTAGTTGTACAACACCCCCTTCCGTTACATACTTAATCACATAAGGTTCTAATCAGTGCATTTCGAACTTACCAGGGTGTTTGAAGAATTTACTGTCGTAGAGGAGAACTAGGTCTCCCACCTAAAACTTATTTTTCTTTATATGTCGATCATGCCATGCCTTCTCCCTTGATTTATGTACTTGTGGATGAAAATCTGCAATAAATATGTTTTATTCTATCTACAATAGTTGTGACAACCTTTATTATAATGCTCAAGTATCTATCAGTTCTGTAAACACAACAATCCTTAAACTTGGCACGATGTACTCCATAGGCATTACAACATCCTAACCATATACCAGTCTAAAAGGTGTCTGGCATGTTAATTTTTCACAAGTTGATTAATATGACCATAATACTAATGGTATCCTTAAGTCCCAATAGTCACAGTTTACATTGCATACTTTGGTCAAGGTATTCTCAAAATTTTTATTAAAAGCTTCTACAGTTCCATTAACATGAGGATGATATGGCATACTCTTCTAATAATAGATATGAAATTCCTCTATCAATGCTTCAATAGTCATGTTTAAGAAGTGAGTTCCTTAATCACTCATTAAGATCCTAGGACAACCAAACCTAGTAACCACATTATCAAATAAGAACCTTGCAGTAGTCGTAGAGATGCAATCCTGAACTAGTTCATCCTGAACCCACCTAGTCAAGTAGTTTATCACAGTTATTATGTACCTAGATCCCGTTCTCTTCGCAGGTGGGTTAATTGGTCCAATAAAATCAATATCCCATTTATAAAATGCTTGTAAGGTTACCTTAGGTAACAATGACATTTCATCTCTTCTTGAAGGCTTTCCAACCCTTTGACATATATCACAATACCTGCAGTATTCTTTTTCATCCTTGTGTAATGTAGGTGACCAAATTTGTTCCCTTAATACTTTCTACATTGTAGCCTTACCTGCATAGTATCCCCCTGCAACACCATCATGAGATTCTCCTAAGATCATATGTATTTCATTCTCTAACACACATCTTCTCAAGATTTCATCTGGACCCAATATATACATTTGTCCTGTTATAAGTTGATAATCTATTGTTTTTACAACCAATTATTTCTTCTATGCCATAGTCTAATCCTTAGGGGCCATACCTGTACTCAAGAACTGAAAAATCAATTCAAAGTAATTATCCACCATCCTTACTAAAAATAACTACGCATCAGGCAAATTATCATCTAAGTTTGTTGGTTCTTCTCCTGTCTCCAACCTCGAAAAATGATCAGGACCTCCATTTAAATTTCCTGTTTGAATACAATTTCAAAATCATATTCTTGAAATAATAACAACCACCTAGAGATTCCCCCCCCCCCAACATTTGTTTATTGACCATGTATCTTAAAGTAGAATGGTCAATATACATTTTAAAATGAGACCCCAAAAAATAATGTCTAAATTTATGCATTGCATTTACCATTGCCAAACCCTCTCTTTTTGTCATAGTACCTATGGGTACTGCAGGAACCACGTTTCTATAGCAGCAAAGGCAAGGGAACTCCATTCTACAATCACACCCATTAACATAACCTCTACAGAATTCAATTTAAACCACATAACTAATATATTGTGTACATCAATTGCACAACATATCGTAAACGGAAACATTTACGTCTTATTGTCATGTCATTGCATATTTATGATTCTAATAGCACATGTAAACAAAACGACAAGCATACACATGAACATTAACATAAACAAGAAACTAGAGATTTTTACATGGAAACCCAACTAGGATAAAACCAAATTCTGTGTTTATTCCTTGATCCCATTACATAAATCATTTCATCTTCATCTTATTATAGACCTGCGCACACATCTTGTAGACTGCAACTCTTACAAAAACCCTTCAATTACAAGAAATCATACATGAGATCACGTATCTCTTCGTTGTACTCTCTCTTCAACCGCATTACATCCAAAATTATCAACATCCTACTCTACTTGACCCCTTACATATTTATAGTTAATGGAATAGCCCCCTTGGACCACTGAGTGGACCAAAAATCCTAACTTACTCTAACCACTTTCTTGGTTGACATGAATAACCATTACTCTTTCCCTCTTTTGTGGCACTATATCAGAGTCCTCCCTTCTTTTGTGGGTGCATTTCCTTTTGACCACTTCGTTGCGCAACCCCCTTTCACATCAACAAAAACTAGTTCAAAAATATCCTAGGTCCAACAGATCCTTGTAAGGATCTATTATCATTGGATTTAATAATTGTATAAACAACTGAATATAACAAAGACTCATCCATTTCCTTTAACCAATATCTCGATGGCATCATGCTCATACATGCAGTTGTAGTATATATACATGAAACATATGGTAAGTTTTTAGGGAGAGAGTGGTCCACCAAAGTCAAACAATTTTGTTACTTCATGGAAGGAATCCACTTTTCCTTTCCTCCTAAAGGTGTGAAACTTACCATTAGAAGAGAGCCTAAACATTGAGAGAAGGTTATCCCTAATTCCTACAACACCAAGCATGTGTGTTTTAAAGATATAGGGATGGGCACTTATATTGTATTATTTGAAGAAGATATTTGTATCCCTTCACTTGAATAGGATGAAATGATTTGGAGAATGGATGTTGATGATGAAAATTTCAAACACAGATATAGTGTCGGGGTCCTTCTATGTGACTCCAAGGGAGAGTACATTCATTTCTCTTTCTGATATACCTAACACCAATAATATATTTGAGTATAATAATATGGTTGAGTATGTAGCATTAATTCATGGCCTCCAAAAGGCCCTAGACTTAGGAAATCATCACTTGTTGATAAGTGGGGACTCAAAGTTAGTTGTGAACCAACTTAGGTAAAAATATTTTCTTCACAATCCTAATCTCAAACATTATTACCAAAAGGATAAGGAACTTATTGATAATTTCTTATCTTTCAACATGAAATCCATCCCTATGATCACAGAATAGATAGTTGATACGTTGGCCTTAGTTAGCTCAATATTTACATCAAGTTTTGTAAGGTACATTAAGGACATAAATGTTCAAATATTTCATAGACCTATATTACCTAATAGTGTTGATGCTTGGAAACTCTTTGAATCTAATAAACAAATATGTCGATTCCAACAAAAACAGGGAGGATTTGAAAACTTGCATATTTTTCACGAGATAGAATAAGAAACTAGGGATATAATCCAATTGAAAAAGAATAAAATACCCCATGTATTGTCCATGTTGGAATCCATGTTCAATTCCAATTATGATTCTACTTCTAAACCTAGTATCAGCAATGAATTTGTTAGGATGGTGCAATAAAATACCCCTCTAAACCTAGGAACATAAAAAGCTCCAAAGATAGTTTATATAGGGTCATAGTGTTCCCCATAGGATTCATCTAGTTCACTAAACTCTTGTTAAATTTTAGAGATGATTTTTCTTGGTCTTATGAGGACCTCATGTTACACATAATTTTCGTCAGTAGTACAAAACCTTGTGACCTTGTGTTGCCATAATCCCTGAAGTCATTTACATGATGGATGATCCTTGATTGCCTTGCCCTACAACTTAATTTTTTTTGTGACTTCAACGTGATTTTCTCTACTAGCAACGTGTGTCGAATCCCCCATGGCGTAGTTTGTTTCGCTAGCAACCTGCATCGATGACGCATCTTGCCTTCAAATCAACCCACATTGATCCACTCTAGTGCATGTTTCTGAACCACAAACCACGTCGAGCTCTGTATAGGAAAAAAGTTAGGTTTTCGAGAAGCTTCTAGAGAGAAATCTCAAATGATAGCCTTTCCCTCCTATTGTTGTGGATTTGGCTCGACTTTCACCATTATGTGTGGGATCATATCTCATCCACTCCCAACATTATTCTCAACTTCCCCTTATCCACATTTTCCTATAAATTGATGCCTTGGGCCATGGGTGAGGAGAGGAAGATTGGAAGTAGGTAAATGCTGGACAAATCTCCCTATACTTTCAGACTCTTGAGGTGTTTTGTATTCAAGGTGAAGGTGACTTGTTGGAGTAATAAGAACCCATTGGGAAGAAGCTACAACACCAAGGCCTAAATGGTTGTACTTTCTTTCTGCCACTTTTAATACAATTGTATTTTCCTTCCCATACATCTAACGTTCATGATCATGTATTGTAAGATTCCTTGGTCACTTGCATAGTCCAATTATACTATTTCTATTTCATTTTTTGTTGCCTTGTCTTGATCTATAGAAGGTCCTCTTGTATGTAAGGATGGATCATGGCCGCTACTAGATCGTAAGGACAACTGATGTATCAGAGGTAAGTTCCATCCATACTCATCCATTGTTACTATTTCATTGACCTAGGTGAAGGTTTATACAATTTGTCTCCTTTTGTTCTATATCTGAACCATTTAGACTAGGGAATTTGATCTTTGTTCGCATCGATCAAAAACTCCTAAAACACCTCAAAATATTCAATATTAAGGAAATAGATCATGCTATATCTATGCGTTATACTCCAAAATGCCACACTTGGTATCACCCTTGGTGTCATGATTTATCATCATGAACGTGTGGTTATTATGCTTCCTAGGGACATAAAAAAGGATAATTCAACTCTTGGTCCACTCCTTAACTAAGTTTGGGAGTCAATATCATGAGTTCGGGGTAGAAACCCAACTTTTACCCATGATTCAGGCCTCTCTTTGAGGATAATCACCCCCCTTTCCTTATGTACGAAGAGATGACCTCGGGTTCCCATTTCTGGGGGAGAGATAATATCCCAAGTCATCACTCTATGGACTGCTTTAAGGGAGCGATGACATTGGTTCCACCACTTTGTCTTGGATTTCAGATCAATATTTGAGTGGGTTTTTGGGTGGTTGGGTCCATCTTTTGAATCCATTCCTCCTTACCATTCTAAGCATGTCAATCCTCTCAGGTCCATAATTTACTATTGTGATCCAAACCTTTCTCCATGGTGGTTGAGCCCTCACATACTATATATTGAAGTCATTCTTTGGGTGAAGGGAGAGAAGAAAAGATTTGAGTATCAAACTTATGGTTCTATAATCCTAAAGGTGCCAAAAATGAAGGCTTGGATGATCTATAAACAGATCAAGATTTTGGATGTGAGTGCTTCCTTGTTTTCCAATTAATATTTAACTTGGCCTATTTCTCCCATGTATGCTTCTTTCATGGAATGCATGTTTACATTGTTGCATTCAATGTAGCTAGATATTTTCTTATGCTTAACAATACATTGTAGTAGGAAGGAAGGTCTTTGCCTCTATCATTACAGGTCTTCTCTAGCATTTGGATATTGGAAATCAATTAGCTCAAGGGATGGAGTAGTTAGGACAACCATTTGGAAGGAGGTAGGTTATCTATCCCTTTCTACTCTTTCCCGTTCTTGCTTGATTGTGTGCATGTAGGATAGATCTAGGATAGAGTTAGTCACAATTTGTTTGCTTTATTTCTTAAGCCATATAAATATTGGTTTAGGAGAAGTTTCACCTGACTACAGGGGGGATTTCTAGAAAAGCAATTGGTGAATCCACTAGGGATCATCCCTACTATTTTTCATCCTTTTCCCTCTTGTTTGGTACTTGATTTCTTTGAGTTTGATTGATTTATTTTCCATATTACATTCTTCTTATCATCATCAAGAAGAATGCTCAGCCAAAAACCTAATCCCAATTCAAATATGATATTTTTGGTCTTTATAACCTCTTCTTTAGTACCCATCTCTCCCCTATAAAGGGATACACAACAATGATCTAGAGGTCATATTTACATACCTAGTGATTAAAGGGAGACGAAATCAATCTCATCTCTCTATGTGTGCAACAATATGAGGAATGACCCTTGTTTTGGGTGGATTTTGACCCCCTCCTGCTTGGTTTTTGGCATGGTTTTTGTCCCATTTAATCTCAGAAGTGTTTTCCTGAGCCTTTGATGCTGATTGAAAGATTTGTATGCCTTTGTATTGAGTGTTTGATTGATTTTTAATTCTTATATTGCAATTTTCTTTCCTTTTCAACCATTTGATGTGTGACATCAACCTAGGCTAACTTGATCTTTTCGTTGAATCTCACAACCTTCATGGTTTGATTCCTCTAATCCAGTGGCATTCAAAACTCTCTAACCTTGGTTCTAAGCCCCTCAAAAATATTTTGATTATGTTTGGGACCTACTTGGTTGAGTTTGGAACCTATTTGATTGGTTTGGGAATCAAAGTCTGTTGTTCGAGCCTCTTGCATTTTGATTCTTATCCCTCTTTGGTTGGGTGAAATGTTGATCCCATTTGAGTCCAAGAACACTGTAGGCCTATAAAAAATCATCATTTCCATCTGATTTTGCTTGGATTGGACATTAAAGGTCTCAAAAAGATCTCCTTTCCATTGTTTGGTTTGTAAGTTGGATAGTTTGGGTTTTTTTTCATATAGAAATCTTTGAAGGTCTTTGTGTGATCCAAATTCCTTTAAACCTTGTTAGTGTGTGTGAATTGTTTGTATTCTTTGGATTTATTTGTCTTCTTTGGATTCTTTAGTGTTGGTTCATTTCAAAAGTTATCAAAATCCTTTGATTTTAAAATTGAGACAAAAATCTTGTTTTTGAAGTCTTTTGTGCAATTCGAAAGCTCTTGAAAACATAAAATTTTATTTGTATTCTTTGCTCGTAGATCCATTGCAATTGACATTAAATATTATTAAAATGAACAAAGGAGGTCATATTCTGAGCCTTTTAATTCAATTTGAATTTTTTTTTAAATTAGAATTTTTTCCTCATCTTCTTTGGTTTTAGTATCTTTACAAGTAAAACTAAATATTGTTAATTGAAACAAATAGGCTTCATTTTGAGTCTTTTAGTGCAACTTAAGAGTCTTAAAAAGATAAATTTTTTGTCTTATTTCATTTAGTTCTTTTGCAAATAGTATTGGATCCTTTAGTTTGAAACGAAGAAGTGCATACTTCGATTCTTTGTAGAAGTTTTTGAAAAAGAAGAAAACTAGAAAAAGTCTTGTATTTTTAGTGTTTGTTAAAAAGGATTGTAACTCATTTGATTTTGGATTAAAGGAGTGTTTGTTTTAGTTTGGTATTTCTTTCGTCATTCGTTGAAAAGATAAGTGAAAAATATTGCATTTCATTGGGTATTCATTACAATGAGAAGAAAAAGAACTCCTCTCCCTTCCTTAGATAGAGTTCATTGAAACAAAATATTTACATTTGCATTTAGATTGCATGGTTTGGAGTCGGGTCATCACACCATAAGTTTAATCTCCATGTACCCTTTGAATAAAAAACAAACTTAAAACAAACCAATGCACTAATAAAATCAATTACATTTTTTCATTTATAACACATCAATAGTAGTATAGGGATTAAAGCTTTTGGACTAGGAAAAGTGAGTAAATTGTCTGAAAGTTACTAAAACAAGACTAGGAACACTAATGAGAAAAAATACTTTTGTAGCGTGAAGTGCTTGTTGGGAAATCTCCTCTGACACAAGAGTCAAGTTGTAGGAGAAGTCGAGAAGAGTGATTGGACCGGTCCCTAGCCCTCTCTCTTGGTCGGGCTATGCGAGTTAGTGGGTAATCTTAGTAATGGAAATTCCTTGGGGTGACACCACTAGCTGAGTTGCTTTGGGTCTAATAAACTTGTATGACATTCCCTACCCATTCACAGAAGCCCTCTCCCATGACTGTTCCACCCAACCACCAAGCATGAAGTGGTATCCCTAGTTTCTTTTCCTAGGTTATCTTACCAAGTGATTGCTATGGTGGTGTTGTCGATACCTGAGATAGATGTCCAATACATGATTTTGAATGCTTAGGAGGGTACGTGGTTGCGTCATGTACTTTCACCTCTGGAATTCCATTATGGAGTAGTTGTGAGTAATTGTCTCTTATTTCTTCATTAATGGCTTGATGTCCTATATTCGGAAGATCCCTTACTTACTGATTGATTGATTGATTTCCTTTATTTCTTTTTTTAGGGTTGTGTTCTTCCCATTGTTTGAAGACACTTCAGCTATGCGGACAAGGACGAATCTCTCTAGTCTAAATGATGTATATCTAGAACAAAACACAATAGAACATATAAACTTTCATAAATAAATCAAATTACAAAGAGTATAGAGGAATTACTTACCTCACAACGAAGGTAGTTTCTGCTCGTTTGGTGTAGTCTTCGATCTTCAGCTACAAAACAACATACAAAAAACAAGTAAGAGCACAATGATAATAATATGCAATATTCATTAATCTAAACATGTGGTCAAGGAAACAAGTTCTAAAGATTCAACATATACAATATTTATGGAAAGAATATGTATTAATGTATCAAAGCAAGTACAAAGGGAGACATTACAACCGTTCCTTGACGTCACAACTTCTTCCAACAAGCCTTTTTCCTCAAAGATCCAACCTTGTTTCTAATAGAGAAAGGACATTTAGTTCTAAGATAATTTCAATAGCACTTGGATACTTTCACTTCTCCTCTCCATTCCATGAAGGTGGGATTGCATTTATAAGCCAAAGAGGATAGAAAGAGTTGAGGATTTTATGGAGAAGGCTATGGGATCATCCCATAGGGATAGGGGTTCGATTTCCACGCATGAAGATTTGTAGGGATAAGCCTCCACGAGAGGTTTTTCTAGAAGACTCTAAAAAATTCTCTTTTTTTCCTTTTAATCAATAGTGATGCACCATATCAACGGGAAACCTACGTCACTAAGGGGTGACGCATGTTGTATGAAGGCAACAAGAGCCAATGATGCACCCTGTCAATGTGTAGAGTGTGTCATCATGACTCTGACGCATGTTGTGAACAAGAAGAGTGCATTAGTGATTCAAAGAAAGGAAGTAGAAATAAAAAACCTCTTCTCAAATCATTTGGCACTTGACACTTTAGGGATCATGGTTAATCCAAAGATACACCTCATTACCAGAGTGATGACAAGATTTTGGTGTAACAGATTGCCCCCCAAAGTATGAAGCTAGGGGAATAGGATAGATGGAATACTTTGATAGATGGAAATTGAGGCAAAAAACCATCGGTTGAAATGTTTAAAAAGGACTATAAAGTACAATAGACTTTGACATATATATGTCCCAAATGACACATCACACGATTGCCGACCAATACATTGCAGATCCACGTTAGTCTTGACTAACTGAAAACAATCATGATTACTAAGATATAAGCGTAGATCCATGATGAGATAATTACATAGCCACGACCAATACAAGAGTGGATCTGTGTGATATGACTGAACAATCTCCATCACAACCTATGTAAGATGCATAACAAAAGTATCCTACGGTCTTGATCCCAAGCCCGAAATGATACTAATCTAGCCATGTGATTACAATGTGTTGAAGTCGAGCATGGTAGAAACCACTTGATTACCGTTCAATGATGTAAATTGTTAACAAGTGCGAGGGAAATCATCATTGGTGTCAATGATTCCAAAGGTACCATAGTACATCCCACTAAATGTGAATCAATGAGTTGAGGTCGAACATTCGATGAAATATTTCAATCAGGGGTCAATGATGTAAGCCTACTGTTGGAAGCGAGGTAATATTCTATTAAGGCATGCAGGCCCAAGGTATTTAATTAGTTTCTAGGTTGAATCCTTAGATGATGTGTTGAAGTCAACAAGGATAGACCTGTCGAAGGAGGGCCATTATGTTTCCCTCATCATCGACATGAAATAGGACCAAATATTTTTCTGGAGCAGATCATACTAAGAAGTGACTTCAGGACTAACTTAGAGGTAATAGATCCAAAAGAGGATGACATGACTATAAAAGTTTGACTCAAAGGATAGAACTCCCTGATAATAGATTTTAAGGCAGGGATGAGTCTACACTTAAATGACTATCTTGCTAGATAATTTGTTTAAGATCTTAGGAAATGTTAGATAATTGTAATAGATTTTAAGGTAGGGATGTGTCTACACTTAAAAGATTATCTTACTATGAAGTAGTGAGGTTCAATGATAGAAATGAACAATTATCTAACATTTCCTAAGATCTTAAACCAATTATCTAGCATTTCCTAAGATCTTTAACCATTTAGAATTCAAACTAAACTTGAGAAGCAAAACTTAAAATCATGAATGGAAGGAAAATTGAATTGTTTCATTAATAGCAATGAAGAAAAGATATTTACAATCTTGCTTGAGATGCATCCATCCTCCTTTTCCTAGAGCTATCCTTCTCCATCATTGCTTTTGAGGAAGATAAGCGTTCCAATCCTCCAAATATCCCCAACATGCCTTTGCTCTTCCTTTTTCCTCCTCTACCATGCCCCCAATGCCTTTGTTTTATAGTATTGATAAATGAGATTCCAAATTTCAAGTTTCAATGTGGGATAATCCCTTTTCTTGATTTTTTATTATTTTCTCTCAAAAACCCACTTTCCATAGTATTTTCAAGCTTTTGTCACAAATTCAGGATTCTCAAGCACAATTAATGCAATCTTGTGCATTTCTTCTCACTGTTGAATGATGGAGACTAGATTTGAGCCTTCAATTGAGCAGTTCAATCACTGAACCTTGTCTCTTGAGGCTCCTTATGTCTTCACTCAATCCTTCCAGTTATGGAAGTAGTGGTTAGATCAGAGATAATTGTTATCCTCTGTACTTGTCTTTCGTATTCATGTTTGCGGGGGCACAGTAAAAATATGCTTCTACCTTCACTTTGTTAACTGTGTTAATTTGATTGTTAACACTCCCTTGAACACTTAATGACACGACAAACGACTTGGAAACATTGATTCAAGAAGGCGGAAACCAAGACATAACACATGACTGCGGAATTATTTGGATGACTCGAAGGAGTAACACAACTCATGGAATTGACCTGACTCGAAGACAAGTTGATTAACCAACCATTTGAATAATAAGCGGATAGGTGTCATGCTCAAGGGTGACTATAAGCTTCCATTAATACAAGTGTAAATACATACTCTTTCCTGAAATTTCCCCACCATGATTGATGAGTACCTCTTTGCTTTTCTATGAGCTGGAAGAGGGTACCAATGCTCGTTATAGCTAATCTTTCATATGATTCCAATACCTTATGTTTCACGAACCTAAGATATGAGGGGTTCGTCCCTAGAAGGGTCCTTCAATGTTAAATTTTAACAAGTCCAAAGAAGGTAAACTCAACGTCATTTCATGTTTAGAGAGTCTAAAATAATCTAAAGAAGACTCCAAGATAGAATTTTTTCGTAGAAGTTAGTCCCCAGGCTTGAAAAAGTATAAAATAACACCTAAAGGAACTCTTCTAGTCATGATTGACTAGAGTATACCTTTTTCGTAATTAGTCTAAACGGTCCGAAAAAATGGTAAACTATCAACGTAAAGACAACCTTTCTAATACTTTTACAAGCATGAAAGAATCAAGTCGCTTGGAAATATTTCCCTATTTAGAGATTCTGAAAAGAGATTAAAGACAACTACAAGAGTATTTCCTTTTCGTAAGTGTTTTTTTTTACAATCCCGAAAAAGTGATAAATTATAACACCGTTTTACTAGATTTTTAACAAGCACTATTATGGTATCAAAAGCGCTCAGAAGGTTTTTCATATTTAATAAGGAGCATGAAAAAGTCCAAAACAAACTCCGCCATAGTCAATTGTTATTAAATTTAACTTGCAGTCTCCACAATAAGAATTAGAACCATATTTGACTTGAAATAATGATGAAAATGACTAAATTGGTAAAATAACTTAAAATAATGAAATAAAATATAAAAATATTCTATTCCAAATATATAAAAGCAGTAAAAGGTAAAACATTTTTACCATTGTGTTTTTTACCAATTAGGTGTGAGTGAAAGAACAATTTACAGTGCAAAAATTCTATGGAGATTGCGGGAGCATAGGGCATCCATTCTCTATTCCGTTAGATCCAGGTAACCACTCTCCTTATGCCCTTCATTTCCATGTTTGATTTTTTAGTTTTCATTCCAATTAGGTCATTTTGGAGGGGTGAATGCATTCCATGGTTGACACTCTTTTCCCTTTTGGGAAGTGCATCAACCGAGGAGTGACCCGCATCTTGAAAGGGGAAAGCGCATTGCTGACAACCTGTGAACAAATTCGGGGTGCGTCGGTGCAGGAACAAAAAAAAAAATTGGAGCAAATTGTTGGAATATTTTGCTTGGAACTTCTTCTAATACCCTCCTAATTGTTGTTCATGCAGGTTTGATCAAGCAAAATGGTGCAATGGAAAGAAAGAGAGCATGAATTAGAATATGCCCAAGCAGCTAATGACCCAAATGAAGAATTGGATTTGAGAGATTATGGGCTCTTAAAGTTCTTCCAAGTTCCCAAAATGAGAGCCCAAGTTATCTTATTGGACCATTTAATACAGATGTGGGACCCTGGTCAACAATATTTTCATGTTGGGACTCATATACTCACTTTGGAGGTGGAAGACATATACTTCCTCACAAGGATTTCAAGACGACCTGTTTTGCTATCTAGACCTAGAGATGGTGAGACAACCTTTGGGGATATCATTGATCAGTATTGAACTCCCAAGATCCAAATGTTAGGTGGAAATATCCCCATTAAGAATGTACGAGATAGTCCTTTGAGGACCATTTTATTCAATATTGAGAGGGTAACAGGAAGTAGAGCCATTCATCAGGCCACGAGGCCTCATGTGCACTATGTTATAGAGTGCATGGCTTCCATAGTTTTTAACTAGTGCGAGGGTGTCTTGGTAAATGTGAAATAACAACCGATGAAGTGTAGGAGAGGGGAACTAAAATAGTTTGTCTATGGATCGATCGTAGTATCCTTCTTCTTAGAGCGGGTTCCTCTCATTCTCCCGCAGAAAGAGATCACCGACCTAGAGCCACGAGATCCACGTATGCTGAGGTGGGTGGAGGTGATGGCTCATCATGGTAGAAATAGACCTATTATCACTTATGGACCTGCATTCTTCATATGGTTGCATAGTCAACTACTTTATGGTAGAATATTATGCATATGTTGGCACAAATTTTCGGGGAGATCCAGATCTAGCGCTCCCAGAAGGAGAGAAATGAGGTGATCTAGGTAAGAAGGAGTTTCTTTTCATATTTTTAAATTTTTATGCATTTTATCATATTTCATTTTTTTGTTGTATTGAGGCCTCATATATATTTTATACATGTGTTGGGCTTTTGACACTAGCTGGATCTTTTCCTATCGAAAGGCGAGGAGTAGTCAGAGAGATAGCAACCATTAACCGAGATGCAGTAGAAAATATTGATGAAATTGAGGAGAACCTCCAGCAGTTGACTGTGGGCATTCCTAAAGTATCTATAAATGACTTTCCACGACGTTATCAACACCATACAATTGGATTTTTTGTTCATTTTGGTCGATTTCTACATCTGATGGCGAGGGATGTCATGTGTTATCATGATCATTACTAGTAGAAGTATTGGATGTAGTGATGTACTGAAATCCATGAGCTTCATATTTTGTTATCATGATACACTAAAAGCTATGAGATTCATATTTTTATCTCAATAATTTTTGTGAAGCTTTTATCACACTCAATATAAAATCTATTTCTAGCGGTTTTATATACAATGTGTCTTATGGTGAATTTGGATCTCCTGTGGACTGCTTGCTTATATGCGAATTATTTACATGTTATGCTTATTTACACATTTTAATGATGAGATGTAACAATCTAAAATGAAATTGGCCAATGAATCAGCAACCGTGTTCACGTGTCTTGGGATATGTTGATATTGAATAAACTCAAAAGATATCTCCAGGAGATGTACTCGTCGAAAAATACGGAGTAGTGTAGGGTCATGAACAACATAGACTCGATTTAAATGAGAGACCAAAAGTTGAGAATCCAAATGGACGACATTGGGGTCCACACCATCGGAAGAGGCATCAGTTAGCAATAGAATCACTGCGTGATACTCTACGATATTATTAGTGACAGGACCTAGGAAAAATCCTCCCGAACTTATAAGTTCATCGGCAGGGGAATATAGTACCCAAACAACTGAAGCAAGGTTTCGAGTGTTCCATCTAGCATCATCTATGAATCCAGGACAAGTTTTCATCTGTGCATTCAAGAAGAACATGGTATAAGCAGTCGTAGTGGAGATGATAGCCTAACCTGTGAGAGGAAAGAAAAATACACACCATATCAAACACACATTATATACAAAATGTACAAGGTACTTATGTAGGATTGTTCTAAGCATAGTAACTTTTAAGGTAGAGCACATTTCTAGGCTCCCCCAAAGGTATCCTCTCATAATCGATCAACTCGTAGGCCCCATTTTATAAGACACACTTCACGATGTAGGGCCCATGCCATATGGACTCGAGCTTACATTCCCCCATTTTATCGTGCATTTGATCATATGCTAAGACCAAATAACCCTCATTAAAAATGTGGGGTTCGACTAACTTGTCATACTAGGCATTGATGCGCCTCTTGTGTGCTTCGTTAGTAAGAGAAGCATCACAATGAGTTTCGTCAAGTTTGGATAAGTATAGAAATCGTTCTTCCTCAACCATGGTGTTTGGAAGAAGTTTGGAATCTATTTTTAGGGATGGGATCTCACACTCTATAGGTAGTACTACTTCCATAGCATACACTGATTGAAAGGGTGTGAATCCAGTAGCATTTTTTATGGAGGTTCTATATGCCCAAAGGGATTAAAAGAGAATCAAGCTCCAATTTAACCTATGGGTCCCTACCATGCATTGTATCATGGTTTTCAAGACCTTATTGATGGCCTCTACTTTTCCATTCGCTTGAGGGTATTAGGGGGTTGATTTTTCATGGAAAAAAACCAACTTGGCGCTCAATTCAGTTAACATTTGAGTTTGGAAATGTGATCCATGGTCATTGAAGATGGATTTTGGAACCCCGAATCTAGCAATAACATGATTAAACATGAATATTGTGGTGGTTTTGTCGTCTTCTTTGTATGTAGGCATAGCTTAGACCCATTTTGTGAAGTAATCTACAGCTACAATAGCATAGCCCTGCCCCCAAGCCAAGGTAGGCTTACAGTGAATGAAATCGATGCCCCATTTTGAAAAGGGGCCGATGGAAATAACTGGGTGTAATGGGGAAAGATGGGCGTGTTGTTTAGACTGAAAAAACTGGCAGGGATAACACTTCTTAATGGCCTCCATATAATCTTGAAAAATTGATGGCTAGAAGTATCCAACACATAAATGTTTCTAGGTTGTAGACATCCGAGATAGGTGACCACCACATGCCCTGGAGTGGAAGTCATTCAAGACATGCTCAGCCTCATCATGGGTTAAACAAAGTCGTAAAATGGAGTCAATACCATGGTGATATAGGGTGTCACCGATGATTATATAGTATTTCGCATAATGGCGAATACGACGACGTTCATCACGTGACAACTGAGGCCTAAAACGTTGGGTTTGTAGATATAAGGTAATATATCCATACCATAGGTCAGATGTGCTAATTAGGAACAATGACTCATCAGGAAGAGAGTCGATGGGTGTAGCTCCTTGAGCAATAGGAATTTCACAAATAAGCTTTCCAAATACTAATGATTTTTTCGCTTTTGCTTTCTCAAATAGTAGGTCGAATTCTTGAAGAATTATGATCCAACACGATTATTTCCCTTCGGTACTTGATGGGTTAGGACATGGCACATGGGGTTTGAATCAACGATAATAGTAGTTGTGTGGAGCAAAATGTAGTGACAAAATCTTTGGACGGCTAAAACAACCGCCAGAGCCAACTTCTCAACATGTGAATAACATTGTTCAAAGTTAGTGAGACTCTTACTTGGGAAATAAATTACATGTTCTTTCTTGTTACTATATTTTTGTACGAGTACCATACCAATTGTGAATGTGGAAGCAATAAGATAAAGGAGATAATCATTGGTGTAATCAAGTGGTTGAAAGACAGGTGCATTCGTAATGGCATCTTTGATATTATCGAATGTGCTTTGTGCATAGTCATCCCAAACAAAAGAAACTCCCCTTTTTAACAGCCGCATATAACCCTGTGTCTTCTCTGCATAATTACACACTTTGAAGTTCAGTGATATTTGTTGGTGGGCGTAGGGATAGAATGGCCTCTACCTTCATGGGATCGATACGAATCCCATATTTTGAGACAATGAATCCAATAAGGTGCCCGAAGTCAATGCAGAATATGCACTTATGAGGATTTAGGTGGATATTATAGTGTTGAAATTTGAGGAAAACCACTGTCAGATGGTCGATGTGAAACTCGCGATGATTTGAATAGGTTGTCAAATCACCAAGGTAAGGATCCACGAAATCTTTAATGTCATGAAATGTGTACAACATAGCCCACTGGAATGTGGCACCAACATTTGTTAGGCCAAAGGGTAATTTGCGATAGGAAAATGTGCCCCATGGGTAGATAAAAGCAGTCTTGTGTTGGTCATCTGGGTGGATCTCGATCTGATTATAGCTGGAGAAGCCATCCATGAATGAAAAGATGACACTACCAGAAAATTTGTCGATAATATGGTCGATGAACAGGGTAGGGTAATTGTCCTTGGGACAAGCCTTATTTAAATCCCTATAATCAACACATACTCTAATATTTCCTTGTGTTTTTGTAACAAGAATGATGTTAGAGACCCATTCTATCAAGGGGACGGGATAAATGAAGCCAGATTTCAATAGATTTTCAATTTCTCCTTTAATAGTTGTAGTCTTTCGAGGGTGTACTAGACGGAGTTTTTTCCAGACAAGTTTTGCGTCGAGATAAGTTTTGATCTCATGGACAATGATAGCAAGATCAATCCTGGGCATTTATTCATAGCTCCATGCGAATACGTTGCGGAATTGTTTAAACAAGGCCATATAAGTTTTGATTTCTTCAGAAGAACAAGTTTGTCCAATATGAATATGCTCCACGACACCAGGTTTCACCCAGATGTCAATAGCAGTGGTAGGCATAATGTTTTCCAAATTCCCCTCGGTTACCATATCATGTGTGAGAATAGGAGATTGAGGGTTGGGAATGAAATATGCTGAAATAATAGTTTGAATATTGTTGGGCCTGGCCCAAGGAGGTCAAATTTTGAACGTCTTAAGTTTTATGAATTGCGAAGCCGAGCGCAGCATGGATGGAGACATTTTGTGGAAAAAAGTTTTGGAAGCTGTGAGGAGAAGCACAGCATAGTTTTGGTATACTGCGACGATGTGTGCAGCGCAGTTGCGAAAGAACTACGAGGTCGGTGCCATGAGGACTACAATGCCGCGAGGTCCCACGTCGATGGACATCCAACTAAGCAGAGCATGGATGGAGGATGGCAGTTAATGTGGTTAGGTCACAGAAGACCTATTTTTGGCTAAGATCACCAATAACTACCAAGTGGTGGGTAGGTACAGATCGAGATAGACAATTGGTTACACCACCAGATAACTACCAGTTGAACCAATTGTCTAGGCCATGATTGGAGCAACAGCATGGCAGAAGCAAGCTGTTGGCATGCATGACAGAGGAGAGGATGACAACGTGTCTACACCGAGGTTGGCGTGCATATGACTGCAGAGCCGCCACCAGATATCAGTAAGTCTGGTTTTGGGAAAACCGTGACAGTTTTGTAAAAAGCTAAGGGTTTCGCCTTTGTAATGTAAAGACATGACCTAAGGGCATGATCTATGGAAATTTTGTATAGGAAAGGGTTACTCTTCATTTTGTTATTTTTCTCATTGTTGATTGAACAGATCTCTGTTAAGAGACATTTTGTAAAGGCTCTGCAAGCTGAGTGCGCAGAGACCTAATCTTAAGAGAGAGAGAGAGAAGAGCGTCTATAGCTGAGTGCACAGGCGAAGAACTATTGTACCCCCTTTCCAAGATAAATAAAAAACAGTTCTTGTGGACGTAGCTTCCCATCCGGGGGAGTGAACCACGTTAAATCATTGTGTTATGTGTTTGTTGTGTGTGATTGTCATTAATTGGTGATTTAAATTACTTACAGTACATGCATGAGATTATTAGTGCTTTTTATATGTTGACTGTGATCTGTATTCATCAAGGAAAGGATGGAATAAGATGCTAAGTAGTTAATGTATGAAGAAGTATTAAACAGTAAGAACCTATAAGTCTCGAATGAATGGATCGATGGGATAACCACATAGTTACTTGTTAAGGGTTGAATCGCAGTAACAAAGCTCACAACAATGTGCGTTTCATTCAAATTGCATAAGTTATGGTATTTACCAATCTAAGTAATGATGAATGATTAAAGGATATCCCATAAATCCAAGTAAAAGGAATTAGGCCTCACAGACTGGCCTCTTCGTCTAGTGGGTGTGTCGTTCCATAAAGAAGTACTGCATTGTCTTGCCGCGGTAGCCTAATAGTGTTGCGCAGTCCCATTGACATAAGATATCAGAGTTCGTATAGTCCCTTGTCCACCGCGTGGAAGCATATTACCAAGTTGCGCAACTGATAGTTAAGCACTTGCATCACCAGGTTGTGGAAACCTGATTCTGCAACCACCCCATCTATTTTTGCCTCAGGTGAGACTTCAGACTGCTTGCGGTCTGTTGCTGAAAGGGCCAGTGAATAGGGGTTTTGTTGGTATCTCATAACGCGAAGTACCTGGGTCTACATAGGAAAACCTCTTGAACAGGAAGGAAAACCAACAAATGGTTTCGTTGCTGGGACAAGACTAGTGATGCGATAGTGGATTCAGAAAAGTAATGTTCGACAGTTGGCATCCAGAAAAGAAAGAGATCATAGCTTGGTGCAATAAGATCGAAAGGGACTTTGCAAAGCAAGAAAATAGGCACCCACGTCCATATAACATAGAGTGGTTAAACAGATACTTGTGGAGAGATATCCATGAAATGTTTTGGGCATCGTTTCCAACCGAGCTCCATGAGTGGATATCGCACCTCGCAGAAAGAAAGAATTGCTCCCAAGGCGGAGTACCTACAGAGTGGAGTCCAAAGCTTACTGAACAACTCAAAGCAATCGATAGCCCACTTTCGCGAGCAGTTGACTTTTGGGTTGATAGCATACTTGAAGGATTTGTGACTGAGTTTGCTGTAGACATGCTGAAATCCTACAGTCAAGCAGAAGCATATTTCTTTGAAGGACTTAGAGGTAAGTTCTTGAAAAACCTCAGTCTATACATTAAAATTCTTTTAGCCGAGAAAAGAGTTTTAAGAATGCAATAATAATCCTAGATCTGTCATGGTAGAGAATACATACATTGATTCCGACGAAGAAAACCATACTTTAAGAAGTGGAAAGAGATACAAGCTTACTAACGAGAAGAAACCTGCACCGTCTAGAAGCCATACCAAAATTCCATGTGATATCAATAATCAGTTATCAACCACAATCCACCGTATTATACCTCAGAATCAATCAGTACAGAACCCATCCACTGCGAGTATCGCCCATCCCATCCCACAGATCAGTAATACTAGTAACACCGTAGGAGCGAGTGCTCATAACACTACGACTCAGACTATTTTGCAGAATACTGTCCCTAGTACAATCCAACAGCCTCTATCTAATTTTACCATAGGGAATCAGTTCCAGAATGGTACACAATCCGGAAGAAGAATGACAGATAACGATATAAAAATGCCAACATTCAAAGGAACGGGTCAGGAAGACCCTAATCAGCACTGGTTTCTATGCAAAGCTGTGTGGAGTGTTAAGCAAGTGAAAGATGATGCTATCAAGAGAGCACAACTCATAACTACTTTTAGAGACAGAGTGCTACATTGGTTTATGAAGTATTCTCAAGCACAACTGAAAACCCTAGCAGATATCAAGACCGCGATTGCAGCAGAGTTTAAGAAACTCAAATGAAAATCACAATGCATAATAGAGTTGAAAGAAATCAAGCAGAAACCTACTGAATCGGTCTGGGAATTTGACCAAAAATTTAAAACATTGTTGGACCAAGTAAGCTTTATTATAGCTCTGCAACAACATCAAGAATGGTTCATTGCTGCGTTGTTGCCCCACATCAAACAACCACTAATGCAACAAAAGGTTGTATCTCAAGCTGAGGCCTTGGAGATCTCAATGAAGTTGGAAGCTTCACCAATTGGAGAAAGTAGTTATGGGATGATACAGATCCAGAACCAATTGGCTACCTTGACATTAGAATTACAAGGTATGAAGAATGGAAAGGGACAAAGACATGAACAACGACATGAAGTTTGGTGCACAGGATGCAAAGGAGAGGGACACACAAGAGAACATTGCCCCTTATTTCAAGAGTACCTTAACAGTGGCGCACCAAACCCAATAAATATGAATCAGAAACACACACCGTGGTGTGAAATTTGTAGAAGCAGAGGACACAGACTTGAAGACTGCTACCTGATACAAAAATATGTAAAGACACCTAAAAAATTATACTGCAATTTCTGTAAGTCAGTTGGACATGATGAGTCCAACTGTCGTGCTTATGAACTGATGAATGAAATAAAGCGAGATATGGAAGCAATGCGAGGTGCTGGAATGTACCGCGTTCAAGAGGAAAATCATCCAAAGCAAGAAAACACCCATTATGATCAAGGAGGATATAGAGGCCGCTATGGTGGATATCGCGGAAGAGGAAGAAATACTGGTCAAAATCAAGGAAGAGGATGAGGCCAGGTAATATGCTATAACTATGGCCAGCCAGGTCACATATCAAGAGATTGTACTAATCCATGCACCACATGCAATTACTGTAAATCATTTGAGCATGTGATTGAAGATTGTCCAGTGCTTGAGGTAGAAATGCAGAAGAGGAGAAGAACAGAATCACCGAACCCTAACATCCAGTTGATCGCATCAGAGAACATACCTACAGGTTAGAGTGTCAACGCAGTAATGCGAAGTGGCGTTGATACAGGAAAAGACAAAAGCACAAAAGCCTCAACTTCTGGAACAACTGGTCCTAAAAACAAGCCTGAAGAAACAATAGGAATAAGAAAAGCTCTTGGGAAAGCACCTCCATTAAACTTACAGAAAAACAAAGAAGTATTTAAAGAAGCGTGGGACATGTTTTCTCCAAGGATCCCGCTGCGAAATCAAGAACCACAAATAGAAGACATGCCACTGGCTTATGATCAGACACGCACTGCACTGGATGCATCTAATTCTATTACACAGTTTCTGCATAGATGCATCAAGTTATTAAAATAGAAGGATACTCTTATGGAATTTGAAAAGCTAATAAATCAGTATGAATCATACAGTAAGAAAGGATCAACACATGGCGCAGTACATAACATTAGGAGTCCAAAAAGAACTGGCAGGGAAATGCGGTTCACTGCACAGATAGGAAAATATGAGATGGACGAGATCATTCTTGATCTTGGATCCGAAGTGAACGTCCTAACAAAGTAGACATGGCAGGCGATGGGAAAACCAAAGTTATAATGGTCACCAATTCAGTTAAGAATGGCTAACCAGGGCATAGTTATACCACTGGGAAGGTTAACCAACACCATTGTCGATATTGATGGAGTGCGAAGTTATGCAAAATTCGAAGTAATTGAAAATGTGGATGATAGAAATCCGTATCCAACATTGCTGGGCATCGACTAGGCCATGACGAACTCTACCATCATCAATATAAAGACAATGAAAATGATATTTGAAGGCCATGACATAAGGGTTGTCGCACCATTGGACCCTTCGCAAGGCGAACTATATGTTGAACCTATTCAAGAAGAGTACCGCGCTGAAGACCTTGATCGTATCTATCAAATGACAACAAATGATGCGGATTATATTGACCCTACTGGGATGGAACGCTCAACTAGTGCTGCGATAGTTCTTGCATATTTGACACTGAAGCAGGATTAGAAAAATGGCAACAAAGAATGCTTGAGGTATCTGCCAGGAGATGCGCGACAATTAGAAAATCACTCCGTTGGATTGGGAAGCAGGTAAGTCCAATCCCCACTTATGATGGTACAACTAACGTATATTCATTTATCAAAGAATATACTGTAGAAATTGTGGATGAACATCGCATCTCAACATTAGATATGGAACTTCGCGAGACACCTGCCATATGGTGGGCTACACATCAGAAAACATTGACAACTTGGGATCATTGCAGAATAAGACTACAAATCAGGTTTGCAGATAAGGTCACGTTACCATTTAAGAAATATAGTGGTCAGATGGATCCAGCAGATCATATCACAGCTTGTGTCAAAGTTTGTAAGGAAATACCGCAAACATAATGGGTACATCTCTTTGCGCATACATTTGAGGAGCCTATTCCAAAGAAATGGTACCTGGACGAAGAGCTGCGTCGAGAAACCGCGGATTGGTCTATACTCACTGTGAGCTTCCAGAAGGATTTTACCTTTACAGATGACCATCCTACTATCAATGATGTGCTACAACTTATTAAAGAAATCATATTCAGACAAGATTGCCTGGAGGAAAACATAACAGCCGAAGAGTTTTTTGAAGCAGACAATGTACTTGCAAATATACAACCAGATTGGTTAGAACAGATAGAGCAGGCTTTAGACTGCTATAACATAGCTGAAGAAGTTGAAGATAGTGATGAGGAGAACCCGCGCAAAATAAATATTCAAGAATCAGAAGGATTACGTGAGGTAGAGGGACCTCCACTAGAAATCCCAGATATGAGTGGACCGGTTAAAACAAAAAAAGTGAACATTGGCACCCCTGAAGAGCCGAAGTTCGCAGCAATAGGAGACTACTGGGATGATAACACAGTTGTAGAGATCGCAGCTATATTACAGGAATATCAGGAAATATTCCCAACGAAGTTCACCGAGATGAAAGGCATTTTGGGAGACTTAGGAGTGATGAAAATTCCTCTTAAGCCTGGTGCAAAACCTATAAAACAAAGACCATATAGCTTAAATCCGTGCTACAAGGAATGAGTTAAGGTAGAATTCGACAAGATGCTCAATGCAGGAATCATTGAGCCAGTTGAAGAATCCGAATGGATAAGCCCGATGGTCATCCAAGACAAGAAAACAAAGGGTGAGATCAGGATCTGCATTGATCTCAGAAAGTTGAATGATGCCTCTATACATGATCCATTTCCTACACCTTTTACTGATGAAGTACTTGATAACGTTGGAGGGAATCATACTCTTTTACTGATGGATTTTCAGGATACCATCAGATAAGAATTGATCCAACAGACAGGCATAAGACCACTTTTTTCACAGAATGGGGTTTGTTCCAGTATACCGTAATGCCTTTTGGCCTGAAGAACGCACTAGCCATATTTTCTAGGGTGGTGATTGCAGCATTTAAAGAATTCATCCACAAGTTTTTAGAATTTTACTTTGATGATTGGACCATTTTTGGGTTACTGAAGAACCATGCCGTGAACCTTGGGATGATGCTAGAAAAATGCAGACAGCATCAGATTTCATTAAATTTAAAGAAATGTATTTTCTGTGTTCCGTATGGGATTCTGCTAGGACATATTGTGTGTAAGCAAGGGTTGATGGTTGATCCAAAAAATATATAAGTTATTGTAAACTTGCCTACACCAAATTCAGTTAAACAACTACGCACTACACTGGGCCATACCGGATACTACAAAAAATTCATTAAGGGTTATGCACAGGTAACCGCAGCAATGGAGAAGCTTTTAAGAAAGGATGCACCATTCATTTGGAATGAGGACTATGAGAAAGGATTTGACACATTGAAAGAGAAAATGGTCACTGCGCCGATCTTAGTATTCCCAGACTGGGAGAAGTCATTTCATGTACACGTGGATGCTTCCTACATCGCATTGGGCATTGTCCTTGCAAAACTGAGAGAAGGAGGCATTGATCATCCCATTGCATTTTCGAGCAGAAAGCTATCATAGGCAGAAAATAATGACATAAGTACTGAAAGAGAAGGACTCGCAATGGTATATGCATTACAGAAATTCAGGCACTATTTGCTTGGTGCACACTTTTCAATGTTTACAAACCATTCTGCATTAAAATACCTAGTCAATAAGCTAGTGTTAGGGGGGAGGATATGCAAATGGATATTACTATTCCAAGAGTATGATTTTGAAATAGTAGTTAAGCCAGGAAGATTAAACTTAGGACCTGATCATCTATCAAGGATTGAGTCAGGAGAGGAACCTATGAATCTAGAAGACAATCTGCCTGACACAATTGTTCGCTATACAGGTAGCCGATGAATATTATCAAGACATAATCAATTTATTAACTATTGGGTTCGCACCTACAAAATTCACTACACAGCAGAAGAAGCAGCTGGTAGTGTGAGCCGCATACTTCACCATTATCGCAGGACAGCTCTACAAGTTAGGACATGATGAAGTGCTACGAAGATGTGTATTAGAACATGAGAAGCCATTTATATTAGTTGATGCACATTCATGATTCGCAGGTGGTCATTATGCAGGAAGGGCCACTGCGCAGAAGATATTGCACGCAGGACTATGGTGGCCTACGATCCATAAGGACTCCAAAGAACATTGCCAAAACTGTGATATCTGTCAAAGGACAGGGAATCCATCATGGAGAGATGAGATGCCATTGAATCCTCAGCTAACCTTGCAGGCATTTGAAAAATAAGAAATTGATTTTGTAGGACCTATTAACCCACCAGGGAAGAGAACTGGTGTGAGGTACATTATTATTGCAACTGACTACCTCACTAGATGGGCAGAAGCTAAACCTATGAAAAATTGCAGCTCAGCCACAGCGGCCGAATTTATCTTTGAAAATATCATCACAAGGTTTGAATGCCCCAAAATTCTAATGAGTGATCAGGGTACTCACTTTCTGAACAAAACTATTGAAGCCTTAACTGAAGAATTCTACATCCATCATCAGTGTAGTACACCTTATCACCCACAAGCAAATGGAACTGTTGAAACATTCAACAAAGTACTTGAGAATGCGCTGACTAATATATGTAAAGTAAAACGCAATGACTGGGACCTGCGCATCCCATCAGTATTATGGGCATACAGAACGACATGCAAGAAATTAACTGGACATACACCCTTCAGATTGGCTTATGGGAAAGAAGCAATAATGCCAATGGAATATATTCTTCCCAGCTTGAGGATAGCTGCATTTACAGGAATGGAAGATCACGCAGCACTGGAAGAGAGATTAATACACTTGGTTGGGTTGGAAGAAGATCGCTTCATTGTGGGATTCCACCAGCAAGTGCAGAAAGAACGAGAAAAAGCATGACATGATCGCCACATCAAGAATAAGTCTTTTAAGGTAGGTGATCTAGTCCTCCTGTATGATAGTAAATTCATGAAATTTCCAGGCAAGTTCAAAATGCATTGGCTTGGACCATATACTGTCATACATGTTACTCATGGTGGCACAGTCCAATTAGCTACCTTAGCTGGTGATACATTACCTAATCTGATAAATGGAAGCAAACTAAAGATTTACCGCGATAGTCCTACTTCGCAGAATCCTGTATGATTAGAAGAAAGGGAAAATTATGAGTGCCAAAAATGGTTGAAATTAGGCACCAGAAATTACTGAGTCTGTACATGTAAATTACCAAGAAAGGTCTCTAAACCACGCAGCACTACTGAAGCTGCGCAGCAAAAAAAATAAAAAATGCAAAGTTGCGTAATTTTAAAAGGCAACCCTCCAGAGAAAAGAAATCACATACTGCGAAGTAACTGCGCAGGACCTATTTTTCACCTACTGCACAGCTTGACGCAACACTCCAGAGAAATAGTCGTTACAGTGTTGGTCGGAAAAATAGCCGTTAAATTGAGCTTTTTCAGCAACCGCTAAGGCATTTAAAGAAAAAACAACCATTCTGAACGGATTAATGATGGACACGACCGATATCTTGCATAGATTTAGCTAACGACTACAACATTTGATGCTTATCTAACCATTAGAAGGAGAAGAGGAAGGATACCTGCGCCTACAAATAACACCATATTCTATCTCGTGGGCATTACCAAACATTCAAAATTTCTTGCAGACACTATTCTCTGAGTTGTTCTACAAGCTAGAAGGTATCCCATTGAGAAAGGCCGAGGTGAATGTCTGAAAATTCCTCAGAAGAACTCAAATTAATGCTACCAGAAGCTATAAAGATATTTCAATATGGAGGTATTGAAGGGTTAATGAGAACCCCTGTAAAGAAAATTGTCAAAAATAAGCCTGAACCATCCCGAAGGTCACCAAGGCACACTGTACCCATGGAACCCAAAGGAAAAGAACCACAGCAGAAAGTCAAATTAACATAGATGAGATAGGTATTGTAGAAGGGTCCGCAGATAACACAAGAAGTTCCTCTCACATTCACACTTGAATATATCTCACCAAGGGCAGTAGACATGCCAACACTGAAGCTACCAAGGAACACAAGATATGATATTCCATTATCACAAATATCAAAGCATGTGAAGTTGGCCGATAATCTCCTCGGTAAAATACAAGAATGCAAATGGGAAGACCATGACCTACTACAAATATAGAGGGACGACAATGAACCAAGATTCCCACAGTTCCAGTCGGACAGGTATATGTGCTGGAAGAAAGATGTAAAAGGCAACCAAAACTTAGTCGCCGAAATCTGGTTATCTGGAGTTGCGGAGTCAGGGCTGTTAAATCTATTACGACCCCCTCATTTTGACAGGTTGCCAGAAGTTAATGCAGTAGTCCGAACCTTAATGGCGTGTATGCACCAAGGATATCTGTTTCTCGACCATAACGTCAACCTCAACATTGATTTGATCCATCGCATAACAGGTTTGAGCAAGAGGGGCGCAGACCCAAAGAAATTCTTCCAAGGAAAAAGTAAGGATAAAGAAGTCACAGCATTAATGAAACAAACTACTCCTGCTGTGAAGGGAAAGAGAGGATATCAATTTGAATATATAAATGACAATGCAACAAAGTTTGTAACACAACTGTTAGCGGGTAAAATTTTAAGAAAATGTAGACCACTGGAAGTAACTGCGGGCGCTGTCTTGCTAGGAGCAAGTACCGTAGAAGGAGAAAAGTATAACTGGTGTCAATACCTCCTGAATGAATTCCTGGATGAACTGCTAGAAGTACAGGAGAGTGGAACATATTTCCACTTCACATGGTTGATAATCCTAATGGCGTTCATCGGTTGGAAGGAACCAAAGGACTATGTTGGCGTTATCATTGATAGACATGACTGCAGAGGACCGCGCTATCAAAACCTATGGGCGAACCTAGATAGGAGGAAGCAGCATGTAACAAATGAGGTGTTCCACACCTACTATCATCAAATCCGCGATGTTATCATCAACACGCCACGAATATCAAAAGAGGTAACAAGCAAATACATTCAAACAATAGATTTTTATGCTAACATGCGTTGTATTGAAATTTCAGAAAAGGCACAAAAGAAGAACATAGAATGGCTTGAGGGATGATATCACATGACAGAGGAAGATATTGATCTTCTCATGAAAGAATGGCCTACGCAGTATCGGGTCAAGATATTTGACGTCCAAAGCAATGATGGGGAGGACAACCCAATACCGTGTCCCATTATAGAAGAAAGCTTAAAGAGGAAGGACCCCGAAATCCCACTGCAACAAAAGGGACCACGGAAAAAGGCCAAAGCAAAGAAGGAAAAAGTAGACACAGTACTAAAAGAGGACAATTATGAAATTATCGCTCAGGCTGTCAATGAAAAGATGGAAGACATGCTAATCGAGAAGGAAAATAAGGAGAAGCTAATTCATGAAACCTTAAAGGAAAACATTAATAAGTTGGACGTGATCACCGAAAATTTTGAACAGGTACAGCAGAGATTACCACTACAAAAAGGCTCAGGATCAGAGGCAAAGTCGAGATGCACTCCGCAGATACAAGCACCGCAGTGGACTCTGACGGCACCAACAAGGTCCCGTATCATTAATCTGCAACCATTAGCAATAAGGCTGCCACTACCTAACCAAATACTCCTGGATACAAAGGATGTAGACCACGTAGAACTTGATCTTGCGAAGATCACATTACCGGCTCTACATTACTTGCAGTTGCAAGTTTCTGAATAAATGCACAAGAGAACCACGGATGCAATGAAAAGGCAAGCAGAATTGCAGATAAGCTACAAAGAGTTGGAAGAAGCTAGCTCGCGGAGAGCTATGGAGCTTCAAGATGAACATGATCATCGGAAAAGGCTAGAATCCACGATCACCGTGGTTGCAGATGAGATACCGGAATTTGAAATACAAGCGGAGGCCGCGGATACTGTCATCAAGATAGGCCAAATGGTGAATAAACTTAAGGAAGAAAAAGATGATATGGAAGTCACCTACGAAGCTGAGATATCTTCATTAAAATGCCAACTTCAGAATATGACAATACCAACTGAAATAGAAATAAGAGCAAAGGAAGTAAAAGCAGTGGCAGAAAGCATAGCCAGAGAAGTAGCCAAATGCGAAAGTTTATTAGAAGCAGCATCTAAAGCATTCACTACCCTTCAGGAGGACCCAGAATGGCTAGAAGCAAAGGATGCACTAAAAGCAAAGCAGACAGAATTCGAAAAATTGGATGAAGAAGTTAAAGCATTACTAGCATGGGAACGACTCCACAGATACAAGGAGGTCAATGCGCTAAAGAAGGAAGTGCAGAATTTAAGAGAGAAAGAGGCTGCAATCGGGGATAAAACACAGCCCTTCCTAGAAAAAGAAAGCTTCATGTCACAAGAGATCGAAGAGAAACTGAAGGAATCGCATGATGGTCAGCAACATGTAGAAGAACAAGAAGGACAAGAGATAACACCTGAGATGCTAGACGTAGTAATGCAAGTAAAAATGGACACCAAGGAAGCAGTTAAGAAATTAATTGTCGAATACAATGAATTCGTTGCATCAACCGGACCACAGGAGGAGGAACAAGTAGAAGATGCAGAAGTTGCGGGTGGCTTGTGGGCGATCCACAAGTAAGTGTTAGGGGCCTATTGGGCCTATCCCAAGGAGGTCAAATTTTGAATGTATTAAGTTTTGTGAACTGTGAATCCGAGCACAGCATGGATGGAGAATTTTTGTGGAAAACAGTTTTGGAAGCTGCAAGGAGAAGCACAGCACAATTTTGGTATACTGCAACGGTGCGCGCAGCGCAGTTGTGGAAGAACTGCGAGGTTGGTGCCGCGAGGAGTATAGCGCTGCGAGGTGCCACGTCAATGGACATCCATCTAAGCAGAGCATGGATGGAGGATGGAAGTTAATGTGGTTAGGTCACAGAAGACCTATTTTTGGCTAAGATCACCAATAACTACCAAGCGGTGGGTAGGTACAGATCGAGATAGACAATTGGTTACACCACCAGATAACTACCAATTGAACCAATTGTCTAGGCCGTGATTGGAACAACAGCTTGGCAGAAGCAAGCTGTTGGCGTGCATGACAGAGGAGCAAATGACAACGTGTCTACACCGAGGTTGGCGTGCATATGACTGAAGATCTTCCACCAGATATCAGTAAGTCCAATTTTGGGAAAATCGTGACAGTTTTGTAAAAACCTAAGGGTTTTGCCTTTGTAATGTAAAGACATGACCTAAGGGCATGACCTATATATATGGAAATTTTGTATAGGAAAGGGTTACTCTTCATTTTGTTATTTTTCTCATTGTTGATTTAACAGATCTCTGTTAAGAGACATTTTGTAAAGGCTCTGCAAGCTGAGTGCGCAAAGACCTAATCTTAAGAGAGAGAGAGAAGAGTGTCTGCAGCTGAGTGCGCAGGCGAAGAACTATTGTACCCCCTTTCCGAGATAAATACAACAGTTCTTGTGGACGTAGCTTCCCATCCGGGGGAGTGAACCACGTTAAATCATTGTGTTATGTGTTTGTTGTGTGTGATTGTCATTAATTGGTGATTTAAATTACTTAAAGTACATGCATGAGATTATTAGTGCATGAGATTATTAGTGCTTGCTATATGTTTACTGTGATCTGTATTCCTCGAGGAAAGGATGTTATAAGATGCTAAGTAGTTCATGTATGAAGAAGTATTAAATAGTAAGCACCTATAAGTATCGAATGAATAAATCGACGAGGTAACCACATAGTTACTTGTTAAGGGTTGAATCGTAGTAACAAAGCTCACAGTGCTATGCGTCTTATTCAAATTGCATAAGTTATGGTATTTACCAATCTAAGTAATGATGAATGATTAAAGGATATCCCATAAATCCAAGTAGAAGGAATTAGGCCTCGCAGACTAGCCTCCTCATCTAGTGGGTGTGTCATTCCATAAAGAAGTACTGCATTATCTCGCCGCGGTAGCCTAATAATGTTGCGCAGTCCCATTGACGTAAGATATCAGAGTCTGTATAGTCCCTTGTCTGCCGCGTGGAATCATATTACCAAGCTGCGCAACTGTCAATTAAGCACTCGCATCACCAGGCTGTGGAAACCTGATTCTACAACCACCCCATCTATTTTCTCCTCAGGTGAGACTTCAGACTGCTTTTGGTCTATTGCCAAAAAAGCCGATGAATAGGGGTTTTGTTGGTATCTCGTACCGTGAAGTACCTGGGTATACATAGGAACACCTCTTGAACAGGAAAGCAAACCAACAAATATAATTCTCTATCGTGTCTAAATGTGGGAGGAAGGACGATCGATGGTGATGGTCCTCCCATGGAAGCTCATCCAAGCTCATAATCTCCATAATAAATTCATCGGAGGAAAATGTCTGGAGGAGATAATCCAGTGATGGCAAGTATGAAGTTAACCAAGATGATAGAGAACATGGTTATGATGCCACCAGGTTATGGTCATCAGGTGAGTTTGATTCTGATTGGATGGAATTATAAGTAGCCTCAACTGGGCTTAGAGGCATTTGATCTCTAATCGAATCAACATGAATAGAATTGGGAATAATCCAAGGATTAGTTGAGTTGGAGGAATGTGGGGCCATGGACAAGATCATGTTCACCATGGCAATTTGTGATGGGGGATCAGGTGTTGGAAAGAATACCATCAAGGATGATTCTTTGAGGATTAATACCCCCACACTCTCAAATATTTGTGAATACTATCCTAAAAGAGGGACATTATCCATAGGATGAGTTGTGGTGTCAGGCGTACAAAACTCTAATTGGTCGATGGTGACAATTTTCCCTTGATGGGGAAACTATACAATGCAGAAGACGGATGATGCAACCACAATCATGGTGTAAAACCAGTTTCGACCCAGTAATACTTTGTACTCCAAGGGCACTGTTATCGTTCAAATCAACACTTCTCCGCTCGTGATCACATTGCCCTGTCGGTCACAAGGACACTCTGGATAGAAGAGATTACTTGACCTTAGATGACTTAGAGTTGAGCCTTGCAATATTTTCCTCAAAACATATTTTCCTGCCTATTTTAGAGCATAACCATGACTCTTATGCTTTCCCACACGCGGGTTAGCCATGGGTGTCTACATTGACAACCACGGGTATATTTTGAAAAGTTGCACCCGCTAGCTGCAAGTTAGGATAACCGCGAGTCACTCGCAGGTTGTCCCATGTCATAGTTGTGGGTATCTTAAGAAATCTTGAAAAAATATATAAAAACACTAACTATGGATTAGTTTTAGGAGTTATTCCAACTTCCTCAACTACCTATGCCAACCACCCTTCGAATGTATCCTCATACCCTTGCCATAAGTACAATGGGAGGGCCTTGCAGAAGGGGAGCCAAATTTTTGTAATGTAATGCTGGAAGAATTCTTACTCGAGAGAGAGGAGCAAGAACTCAGGGCTTGGTTACGGCGGTGCTAGTTGCAGACAGGTATAATTTATGTACTTGCTTCAAGCATTAATAAAGATAAGATATTCTTCCTTTCCCAAATATGATTTGTTCATGTATGCTTCAGATCTGATTACAATTTGATGTTTTATGTTATTATAAATATCAATCCTTTTGTTTGTGGTCAAATTGGTTTGAGGAAGGTTTAAATTTGTTTTGTAGGTTGTTGTATTGAAGAGCAAGGAAGAGAAAGGCTTGGATCAACCTTCTGAATAAGGTACACATATTTCCAACCCTAATCTCTCTGCTTAGTAATTGTATTCATAGAACATTGTATGTCTGTATTCTTACATCGGTACGTTGGTAGTCTCTCCCTTGCTATAAGATACTTTCCCTAACAACAAAACTGGAGACTCCGCTAGGGAATTCTTGTTTTCTGATTTGGGGATTATAGAGGGTCTCTTCTTTCAATTTTTATCAATGTGTTAGGTCTCTATGAAGGTTTTGGGACATTTTCTATCCTTTTTTCTTGACTCTTTTATGGTATGGTCTGTAGTCTGCTTTATTTTTTAACTCTTATCATAGCATACTCGTGAGTCTTTTATACTTACAGTCGCGGTTATTACTCTGCACCCGCAAGTTTCCCCAAAATGTACCCGCAGGTCACCCATGTGCTTCTGTTGTTACAGTCGCGATTTTTCCTGGGAAAACTTGTTTTTTCTTTAGGGTTTAGATTTTAGGGTTGTCTGCTTTTATCTAGAAAGTTTTTCTATTGATTTTAGGTTTTTGACTTCTTATGAGTGGTGGTCAGAGTTTTGTTAGCCCTTTACAAGTCCTCTTTTGGTTATTTTTGCTTGTTGAAGGTTCCTTAAGTCTTTCTAGCCTATAATTTATTTGGCAGATGCTTGGTTTTAGTCCTCTAAAGTCAGTAGTGTTCGGAGCAGCTTGTTATCTATTTTTTATTCATTTTCTTTCTGTATTTTATATCGGTTGATTCTTATAGGATCTTGGTTCCAAATTTTAGTTACTTCTAGGTTTTGTGAAGCAACGTTTTGGGTTGGTCATTTTCAGTACTTTGTGTTGGTGAAGTTTTTATTTTTATAGCCTTAGGTCCAGTTTTCTTCGCATGCATTACTGATTATTCTTGTTTGTTCATAGTTATTTGAATTTTATTTCATTTATAAAGAAAAAAAACAAATAAAAAAGAACATTTTCTTTATGACAAGAATTTTCTCTTTTTCAAAGTAGTTATAAGTTGTTTATGCTTTTCTTCTTTGGATAAAAAAAAAAAAAATAGTTGGCTTTTAGGTTTACTATTCATTTTATGTTTTGAAAGACAAGCAATAAAATTGTGAAGAGTTTACGTTTCCATATGTACATTTTTCTTTCAGTTGTAACCATCACACACACAAACGCACTACCCTTTTGAGTAATACAGCCTTAAAAAGAATCATTAATAAAATTTATTAGTAACTTTTTCTTTTTAGGTTACACAAACTAACAAGTTCATGATAGGGTTTTGGAATAGATCACTTTAAACTTTCCAAAACCATTCAAACCTCAAATTGTAGCAATATTATTGTTAGGTAAATCCACTTTTGTGGAGGTGTGCTGGGAATATCCACTCAAACCGGAGTTAAGCACAAGGTCATGTGAGATTGGACTGTTTGGGATACCCCCTTGCTATTCAATCGAGCATACACCAGAGCTGAAACGTGTATGGCATTCCATTAGTACCTTGTGTTCTTTTGGGTTTCGAGCCTCGTTACCCTTCCCATACATGTCAGTTGGACCTGCGACTGTCCCCTGAGACACTTTCTGCAGTTGTGGCAGCCTTAGTATCTTTGACCTATAGGGATTTACACAGGTGACGGTGGAAGGACATTTCCACTGTACGTAGGACAGACGTGGGAGGAAATCCCTTGTAGTTATTTGGGAGGGTGGTTGGTGATTCAAACTCTTGCACCCAGAGACTTTGTATTGTGGACCCCAGGTAACTATCCTTCACTACTCTACTAGTTATTTTTGGGCCCTAATCATCCCAAACTCTCCTTTGAGAGTATCATCTCTATTTTCCTGGTCTTGGTTACAATAGGAATTTTTTTTATAGTGGTGTGTTATTCATTTCCTGATGTTTCTAGTGGCCCCTAGGTTAATGACTTAGTATATATTTTTTCAGTTGTGGAGGACCAACCTGTTTATAGGTCACGAAGGTTGAGAAACCTTCCTCCATACACAGTGGATCCTCCACCGCCACCTCAACGGTGTCGAACAGACTCACGTGGTTCATTTGAACTCACCAGAACAACTGAACCCCCTAGAGAACCCCATCTTATCTCTCAAACTCGATCGGTTCAGGAAACTATAGAGGTTGAATATTTTCCTATATAAGAGTTCGCAAGACACTTCAACCCTCCACTAAATGGACCAAACAACCATTTGTTAGTAAGTGTTGTTTCTTTAGGGATCCCTGAGTTGCATGTATATAGGTTTACATCTGGTTTTTCTATGGATAACACAGGGGATGGATTGAGAGTGCCTCATACTCCCACTTTAGCTATTATTCCAGGAGGTCTATCTCCTCCTCGTCTAAACACATCCACATCGAGCTCGCTACTATTTACTTCTGCTCCGAGCACCTCCTTCAGTTTCAATGTTGGTTCTTTAGGTTTGTCTAGTGCTCAAGGTGTGCCAACATCTATTCCTTTTGGATCCTCCATTGGCCCATCGATTATTCATTTTTTAGGGATACCCTTGGTGTCTTTCACATCTTCCCCCTTTTTTCAACAATTCCAAGTTAACCCCACCTCTACTCCTTTTAATCAATGATTTCCTTGGCTTGGAGGAAACATTGCTCCTTCTGCACCATTTGTAGGCTCAATGCCTACCCCGTCTACTGCATCTATGCTATGTTATAACACCTTCACAAGTTTTAATGCACATTCTTCCAATGTAAAAACCTCTAATGTACCTGTAGGGAATACTTCCTTTTCACTATTTGGTGGAATGGGAAGCAACAATTATACCAACCCTCCATTTGGAGGTAATTATACTCAGCTGCATTGGACAGAACCACAAGGAAGTAATCTATTAGCCTATGGCTAGAGCAACTTTCAAAATGTTTCTTCTTCACAATTGATGGCTGGGGGAAACCCAAACCAACCTTATAGGATCCAGGTTTCAGGTGGTTCCCCTTACCAAAATCCTCCACATCACATGTCATCGGCATGACCTCGCTTGCCATTTCTGGAAACTTTAAATTTTCCAGACCTTTCAAAACTGATGAACGATTCGATGCATCACAACCCTACTTGGCCTTCGGTCCCAACCAAGATTCCTTTAGACATTCCAAAATTTGAAGGTAAGACTAGTGAATATCTTGGAGATCATGTTACAACTTTTCATCTCTGGTGCTCCTTGAACTCGTTAAACGACGACTCTATTCGATTGAGGCTCTTTCAGAGAACCTTAACGAGTGTAGCAGCTAAATGGTACATTGAATTTCCTACTGCAGCATAGGACATTTTTTGGGATTTAGCGACGGTATTTTTGAATCACTTCCATATTCCCGTCCGGTATGAGGTCGGCACTGATATTCTCTCTACATTTAGACAGAACAAATTCACCCATCTTTCTGATCACATTCAGAAGTGGCGAAGACGGAAGCGACTCATCAAAGTTGAGATTCACCCAGAGTTTCTTTTGGAGTGGTATTTAAAATCACTGCTCCCTTACGTCTCTAAAGATGTTTCAACTTCTGGGGTAACCTTTGAAGAGGAATCAATTTTAAGGACCCAACAGCTCGACCTAGTCTACGCTCAATATGGGATCCTGTATGAATTATACCTAATGAACCTAGGTCTAATATAGATCTCGGTAAGACCAAAACGGGACCTCATGCCGATGGCATTATTGGTTCAGCCAAATCATCCGCATTGGAGGCTTTAAAAAAGAAATTGCATGCACTTTCCATGAAGTAGTCTGCTGTGGAAGAATCTATGGTTGCATCCTCCCCTTTGCAAATAGAATATGTACAAACTGTGCAGACAAATCAACAGGGTTCTCAACAACCCAAGGAAAAGGGTAAGAAAGGGAAGGGGAACCAACAAAAACCCAAGAACACTGAAAATGTCAAGGATGAAAAAAGAGACAAAAAGAAGGTAAATTTTCCTTGAAAACTTTGTAAGGACAACCACCTCACTCACCAATTCCCTCTCATCGAAGAATCCCATAAGCTATTGCAAGAAAAGAAACCGGATGTCCTGAAGGAACCTTTTCCCACAGGATAAGGCCCAGCGTCTAGGAGCTCTAATACTGGGGAAAATCATTGTGCCACATCAGCTGATCAGTCTTATATCAACATGGTTAACTCACACGCTCTACTGCAGACGAGAGCCAGGAATTATAACTCGGATATGCAGCAGAAAGATAAGAGGTTCCTGAGTCATCTGTTGCTATCCACATCGAGAGACCAACAGATCCTTTGTTGAAGATACCAAAAGGTGTCTATAAACGGGCTATGCGCATGCTGCTACAAACTACTCTATTGTAGAGGACCTATCCAAAGCGCCATGTGCTATGTCTGCCCTAAAAGTATTGCAAATCTTCCCTTTGTAGCGAAATGCACTTCTAGCGGAAATAGGTAGCATGGGCTCATCAAGTATGCTTGCTAGATTTGATATGTCCAATATCAAACCCTGGTTTCCCTATCACGTAGCCTTCCAGATAGAAGTAGTCCATGTTTCAAATACTATTGGATGAACGGTGGTAGATGAAGGCACGTTGACATGCGTAATGTCTATATCCTTTTGGAAATCCTTGGGTTCTCCTAGTTAACTCACACACTCTACTGCAGACGAGAGCCAGGAATTATAACCCAGATATGCAACAAAAAGATAAAGAGGTTCCTGAGTCATCTGTTCCTCTCCACATCAAGAGACCAATAGATCCTTTGCCGAAGATACCAAAAGGTTTCTATAAATGGGCTATGCACAACCCTAATGAGAAGGCTGCTATAAACTACTCTATTGTAGAGGACCTATCCAAAATTCCATGTGCTATGTCTTCCCTAGAAGTCTTGCAAAGCTTCCCTTCACAGAGGAATGCACTTCTAGCGGAAATAAGTAGCATGGATGCGCCAAGTATGCTTGCTAGATTTGACATGTCCAATATTAAACCCTAGTTTCCCTATCACGTAGCCTTCCAGATCGAAGAAGTCCATGGTTCAAATACTATTCGATGAACGATGGTGGAGGAAGGCACATCGACGTGCGTCATGTCTATATCCTTTTGGAAAGCCTTGGTTTCTCCTAAGTTATCCCCTTCGATTACACTACTTACCACGTTTAACGAAAAATCTTTTCGTCTGCATGGATTCTTGCCATCATTCGAGATTCAATTCGCCAATAAAGTAGTTTCAGTGGAGGTATAAGTTGTGGATGCTTCTCTCGACTACAATATGTTGTTGGAAATAAGTTGGATGTACGCTATGCAAGCCATACCCTCGTCCGTTTTTCGAGTGCTCATGTTCCCTCACAGTCGATCAACTATCCTTCGCTCGAAGAAAAAAAAAAAAAAAAAAAAAAAAAACACAACTCCATCTGATTCGAACATCCCTTGGATTGATCAAGCTCATCCTCCCAGTGAGAGCTTAGGAGTAGGTATGTATTCATCTTTGATGGGAACATTTGACCTACCTTCTCCTGTACATTACATTGGTTCTATGAATACTTGCAATACATCATTTCGGGAAGTTTTTATGGTTATTCAAACGAATGATCCGTGGATCCTTTCGACTCAACAAGAACCAAACATGCCCTTATCCATTGTAGAAGTGGCGTACCAAGCATCACAAAATGATGCAATGGATTATATCTCAATTCCGTCAGTCTCAGCTGAGTCATATTTTGATTATGCACCTGCATGGTCAGTTTACTCCACCCATTCTTTTGACTGTTTGGATTTTGTTTTTCCTTCCGATGAACCCATCCTAGAAGCTATGATAGGTCTGGATAATCCATGGGAACACATGCATCACAAATCCTATTTTCTTCCAGATTTGAACAAGATTGAGAATGGAGAGTTTTCATTGAGACCCGGTGGGAATATTGATTTTTCCATCACTCCTTCCACGAAACAAAATATTTATGTTGAAGGTAATATGGAAAACATTTCGAAGACTATACCAATTGATGTTTTCACCAAACCTAATGTTGTGGAAAACATATTTATTGGAGCAAATGTTTCTTCATAGGAGATCACTTTGTACACCAATTTATTTAAGGAATTTCACAACATTTTTTTCTTGGTATTACCGAGAGATGCCAGGCATCGATCCCTCCATTGTGGAGCACGTTATCACGACTTATCCTAATGTGCATGCCATAAAATTTTCTCTTTCATGGACAGTTTTTTGGGATATAACCAAATACAAATTAAAACCAAAGACCAACACAAGATGGATTTTATTTATCCCTGGGGTACCTTTTCCTATAGGAAAATGTTGTTCAGATTGAAGAATGCTAGAGCTAATTTCCAGTGAGCCATGAACTTCGCTTTCCATGATATCAAACATGTAGTCAAACCGTATCTGGATGATCTCCTTGCGCGATCTCGTAAGAGACAATATCATCCTAACAATTTACGAATCATATTTGAATGATGCAGATATTAGAAGATTCGGTTAAATCCTAGTAAGTGTGTATTATGCATCGAGTCTGGGCGTCTACTAAGTTTCATTGTGTCCAGTCTTGGAATTATGGTCGACCCCTTGAAAGTCAAGGCTATTGTCAAATTTCCTCCTCCTCGCACCATTAGACAACTTCAAAGCCTGCAGGGCATGTCTAATTTTCTATGACTATTTATCATGAATTATGCCAAGATCACTAAAGGATTCATGTGATTGCTCAAGCAAGACACCCCTTTTTATGGGATGAGGTTGCACAAACTTCATTTGACGCTTTGAAAAAAGCATTATTATCATCCCCCTTGCTGAGCCCACCATATTATACTAAGGACTTCCTTCTAGATCTAGCGACATTTGTTTCCACGGTCAGTATAGTTCTAGTTCATGAGGATGAAAATATCCAAGAGCGTGTCATTTATTATCTCTCTTGCACTCTGGTAACTCCGGAACTTAAATATTCTCACGTCGAGAAGTTAAAATTATCTGTTGTCTATGACATTCAAATATTACATCATTACATTTTGTTACGGACCACCACAGTTATAGCGGATGTAAATCCTTTTCAATACGTATTAACCTGACGTAACATCGGAGGGAAGTTTAATAAGTGGATTGTCATTCTGCAAGATTTGACCTAACATTTCAATCTGTTAAGTCAAAGAAATATTTGGTGTTCGAAGAGATTATATCCAAGTTCCCTAGTGATGTAATTAGCAATGAGGAAGATTCGTCATTACCCAATGAACATATTTTTCTCATTGCGACCTCTAACCCATGGTATTGAGACATTTTAATATATCTCCAGACTTTGAAGTGTCCACCAATTTTCTCTAGAGATGAACGACGAAAGCTTAGATATCATGCCAGGAAATACCTCATTATTTCTAACATGCTCTCTAGACGTATGGTAGATTCCATATTATGTCGTTGTTTGAATCTGGATGAATATGAATCAGTATTAAATGATTCCCATAGTGTATCCTGTGGGGGTCATCTTTCTAGGTTGGCAACAACCCATGAAAATACTCGTCCTGGGTATTTTTGGCCCACCATCTTTAAAGATTGCGTGGAATCCATGAAACACTGTCAGCCATGTCAGTTTTTCACGAAGAAAATGTGAGCACACCCAGATCCTCTTCACCCTGTTATCACAGTAGGTCCTTCACCAAGTGGGGATTGATTATATGACTTCTAAACCAATCTTGGTTGGAGGACATCACCAATATATCATCATTTTTGTTGACTACTTTACGAAGTGGGCCGAGGCAATTCCTACTGTGAAAGCAGGTGGAGAAACGACATCTTACTTCGTATTCAATCATATCATTTCCAGGTTCGGTATACCTAGGGAGATTGTCACTAACCATGGTAGACATTTTCAAAACAACATGATGACTGAGTTATGTACTATGTTAGGTTTTCAACAAGAACACTCGTCTTCATTTTATCCGCAAGAGAATGGGAAAGTCGAAGCAGTCAACAAAACATTGAAAAATATTCTTCAACAGAACGTTAATGCCAGTAGATCCAACTAACACATCATGTTGTATCTAGCTCTTTGGGATTATCGATCCAATGTTAAGACTGTTATGGGTTTTTCACCTTTTCAACTCGTTCACAGGTTGGAGGCAGTTACACCGATCGAATGTGATATTCCATATCTGAAGTTGGCTATCCAGCTACTTCCTTAAACTTCTTCTTTGGAAGAGAGGTTTCTTCATTTAGAGTACTTAGATGAACAACGCCGAGATGCACTCACTACAAATGAAGCTCATAAGCGCCGAGTCAAACGTCAGTACAATAGGTATGTGAAACCAAGGGTTTTCTCGGAAGGAGACCTTGTCTTTCTCTATGACCAAGATAATGATCCCTTGGGGGCAGGTAAGTTCAAATCTATGTGGTTCAGACCTTATATTGTGTCTAAAATTTTGAAGAAGGGAGCTTATGAGTTGACAGATTATGATGGTTATAAGTTGCTTGATCCTAGAAATGGGCTTTACCTGAAAACGTATTACGCTTAGGAATATAAGCTTTTTCTTGTACTATAGCTGTACATTTTGTAGAGTTATTCATTTTTTGGATTTATTACCTTATGTGTCTTTTGGATTGTGTTTTCAGATGACAACTAAGTACTTCATAGGATTCACTGATGGCATTAGTCGCCACACTCATCACTTGGATTTAACAACTTGGGTTATTTACTCATCCTCTGGCCAACTTGTTTCTTCGGGAGGTGCTTGTTTGGGCCCTATGACGAAAAATGTAGCGGAGTATAATGCGGTGATCGAGTTACTTTGAGATGCTATTCATCATGGCATTTCACATTTGGAGGTACGACTTGATTCACAGTTAGTAGTACTTCAGTTGTCGGGTGAGTACAGGGTTCGAGATCCTTCTTTGCTATGTCATTTTTTGCGAGTTAGATTGCTTGAAAGACATTTTGATTTCGTTAAATATCAACATATTTCAATGAATTTAAATGCATTAGCTAATTCATTTGAAAATTATGTCCTTGATTGGAATTTGTATCACACACAATAACATTTCAAACACATAAACATGCATGTATATAATCGCTACAATATATATATATATATATATATATATATGGTCCAAAAAATACATATGAGTTGGAGCCATCCACTATCAAAATATACAAAAAGGGCATAAACAACCTCAAAAATAATAATATGCATCACTCTCCCTATGGAGAGGGAGGAGCCTCAACTAGCTTTGCTACAGCCTCCCTGTAACATATGACCATCCTAGATACTTTCCTAAGTAACCTAATCCAGGATGGGGGCACCCCTACAACATTCTCCTGCATATCAAGTGACATGCGCTCTATCCTATAGGTGGGGATATCATGAATCAACTGACTCATATTTCCCTCAATAGTCCTCAACATGTTGTCTGCACCACCTGGATCAATTGGTCATACATATGTCCTCGGATTTCCAACAGGCCTTGTTGGCCCCACATCTGCATACATTACATTTTTTCAGTACTCTTAGTCATCATAAAAATCATATATACAAAAATACATAATTTTTTTTTATATAATTTTTCAAAAAAAAAAAACATTGTGATAGCTATCTCACCCCAAGATGACCCTGGAGGAAGAATGAGCTTTGGATCTCCTCAGAAATCCATCCCTACATATGGAAACTACTTGAGTGTCAGTACTTGGCAGCTCCACCACCCTAGATAGTCGTCATCGGATTATGATAGGCTTGTTTCACCACCACCTTGATGCAAAAATATATCACCCCACCGAGTCATCAGTGGATCGAGGGGGTTCAACGCTAGTAGAGCCATCCCCAGACTCAAAGTGGGGACTCTCTCGAATAAGAAAGAGCATAATATACTTCCATATCCGAAGTTCTTCTTTTTCCCTATCTTGCATTCCATCAATTGATGCTTCATGTTGACTAGTAGCCCTGAGACCATTCAAAGATGGCATTATGTAGGCATTCAACACCTATTTTCATATAGTTCCTCGAGGCAAAGTGTTGATCTACACTTCCCTTGATCCTTTTTATGGTACTCAGGATTAACTTTAGTGGGAAGCTAGAAATCTGTCCAATCGGTACTTGGATCCCACTTGTAGTGCTCTGGTTTTTACAACAGAGCACTAAGTAAAATTTCTATGTTAATTTTTCTATGTATTAAACTTTATCAAGTGTATGGGAGTAAATTTCTAACAATTACTATGCTTCTAAATGATATTTAGTGTACTGTCTTTTTTTTATCAACCATACATTTGTATTTTAAAATAAACTAACATATCAATATTTTCTTTTCAACAATTTGTTCGAGCATAAGAATATGTTTCACAGTAGTAAATCAGTAGATAGCAAGTTATATGCATGTTTAGAGTATGTTTTTAGCATAATAATCAAATAACGTAAATAACAAGGAAATTACCTGATGCTGATGCTAGTAGACCGTAGGTTGTAGCAGGTTTTATATTCTCTTAGTCAGCCAAGATGATGTGTCCACCCTACCGAGCAGCTATTATCTTGCTGGCCCTTGGAAATCAAAGGATTTCCAAGCCCCCGTGCTCACAAACTAGTAATCCCGAGAGCGGTCTTTACTTAGGTTCTCCAAACTTTTATGTTCTCAAACCTTCTTTCTGTTTCCAAACCCTTCTCTCCACTTCAAGCTATCCCCCCCTTACCTTCAACTTTCTCCCCCTCTATATACATTTCTTTCCTCGAGAAGACCTTGGGCTTACTCCACCGCCCCAAACCCCCCCTCTCGAGCCCCTCAACCATTTACTCCTTTCACTAGTTCATTCATACACGTTTCCTTATAAAAATGTATTTTTCACACTCAATGTACCGAATAATTAATTACACTCATGGTAAATTTATTTGATTTTGATTGACGGTCGTAAGTTTTTATTGCGGTGGGAATCATTACCCAAAGGTTATCCATTCGGGACAAGGTTTATTAATTACAAGTCTATTCACCAACTTTTTATTTAATGTTATTAATGTAATTAATAAAATATTATATAAATAGTTGACTCTTTTCAACTTGGACATGGTGTGTCTTAATGGTCTACCTCATCCGTCGAGATCACCTATCTTGAGATTTAAATTCTAAGATTCGTATTGAATAATTAAATAGTAATAAACCATTTTCCATCACATCACATTCATTCCAAAATCATTATCCTATTATGTCTAACTTAGAAATGTAAAATAATCACACTCTAATCATTCATTAATCAATATTTAAATTTTACCTATTTTGCAATTGTTATGACATGGGTAGTAATATTATTAAAATAAAATTAACTAAGTAATAATATTAATTAAATCACCACAAAGTAATAATAAATGGTGAATTTAATAAAAATGTCTTTTAAATCATTTGTTTATCACGAGTAACCTAACATCTACATAGTATCGTCGTTCTTCTAAACAAAGCACCCTTAAGGGCTTAAACAATCTTACTAATTAATTAGACAGTACCATTACCTTATTTACAACAATTCTCAGATGACAATGTTCACTGATGACACTTGTCTCAATTGTCTATCACGATGTTTACCAATGAGTAATACATTGCTTAATTGACTTGTTTTACACATCTTAAATAACTTTATATTCATTATCTGAATTCGATCAATGCATGATTAACCTAATTACTTATGACAACTTATACATTTATTCAATATGTTAAGTGTTTGTGTATCGATACTAGTGTACATGACCAAGGTGTGCATGCATGGCCAGCGTATGCACAGATCAGAAATGTACTATAGACAAACCCCATCCCGCCTATGCATACCTGCTAACTAATAGTAGTATTTATCCCCAGGTAGAAGAACAAGCATAATACATATCGTACAATTACTTTAACATCCTCAATTATTTAACATTTAATTCTTTACGATTTCACATCATTATCTTTATGTTTACATTAGTTTAATCAATCATGTACAAGGAAGGGTGCCTACTACCAATAACTCAGAATCAAGGAATACCCAACCCTCAACAGTACTAACTAACACATCCTCCCATCATAAACTACGTCCTGCATCCTCCCTATCCTTCCTCTTCTAGTACAAAAGTGGATGTCGGACTCACCGACCTGACCATATAGAACTTGAGAGCGATAGCGTCGGCTGAACAGCAGACCTATCCTCCCCTAGCAAGAATCCAACCATCATCATCACAACAACATGGGGAGCGTGTCTCAGCACGGCCCTCCCACGACCTCAGGTCTCATGGAAACATAGGGTGGGAAACTCATCCATCCCTCTCAACATATTGGGCCTACGCCCTTATCGACTCATACTTTGCTGCTATCGGGATTATCAGTTTGTGTTATCGTATCATCATTTTTTTGGATGCTAAGGTTTACTGTACGAATGTGTTTTTTTTTCCAATATATCAGATCAAGTAACTGGCTATCTCATAGCCCTTGTGTCTTGTAGGTTAGTATTTCACAAAATACAAATTTATAGAAAGCATTTCCCATTGATCACCAATTGATCCATGTTATCAAAAATCATTTTATTTCATGTAACCTTTTTAGCTCATCATAGATGCGTATGACATATAACACTTCAATAATTCATATAAGAAGATGGTATCCACTACCGAATCATATATTTCACATTTTATTAATGAAAACATATAAACATATACTGAAATCGTAAAATAAAGAAATCATATGATAACCATGACATCGTAACCGCATAACATAGTAACATCATAATCATGGTGAAATCATAAAACAAAGTAACATCATATAATGAGGTACATCATATCGTAATATAGTTTACTCAGTCGAGCTAAGTTCAACAGAATATATAAGAAAATAAAGTATGGTGTGTCTAACTGATAAATATGCCTAATCAAAATATGGGCATTACATACACCCGCCCTTCGGGAAACTTCGTCCCGAATTTATGGTCAAAATAGTGAGGGAAAATCTCGACGCATGGTCTCTGCATCCTCCCAGGTAGCAGACCCTGGGCTATACTTGTCCCATTGGACCTTAACTTGGTCCACATGGCGACTACAGAGCTGTCGAACCCTACGATCAAGTATACGTAATGGTTCGACCCTGAAGGTTCCCTCGTCCGAGACCTGCAATTCCTTCCAATGAATTTTGTGAGTCTCATCAGCTATGTATTGTCGTAATACAGAAACATGAAATACATTATGATTTTTATGCAAGTGGGGGTGGCAGCGCAAGACGATAAGCAACTGGTCTGATTTTCTCAAGAATCTCAAATGGACCTATAAAGCGAGGTGACAACTTGGTACCCTTCCCAAAACGAATGGTACTTTTATTTGGTCTGATGCGAATAAATACATGATCCCCTACTCCATAACTTCTATCTGATCTGTGTGCATCAGCATAACTCTTTTGCCTATTCTGCGCTTCCTTCAACCGCTACCTAATCTGTAACACTTGTTCCTCCATTTCCTAAATCAATTCAGGCCCAATTAAAACTCGATCCTCTAACCTATCCCAACTGAGTGGTGTCTTGCACGGACTCCCATATAATGCTTGATATGGCGGCATACCAATGGAGCTGTGATGACTATTATTGTATGCAAACTCCACTAAAGGAAGATATTTCTCCCACTGTGTCTGTTGATCCATAACATACATCCTAAGCATGTCCTCCATTACTTGATTCACCCTTTCTGTCTGTCCATCTGTCTCGGGGTGATAAGCTGAGCTTAAGTTCAACTATGTCCCTAATGCTGACTGCATGCTTGTCCAAAATACGGAGGTGAACTTAGGGTTTCTGTCAGATATTATCTTTTTAGGAACTCCACGAAGACGTACAATCTCATTTATGAATACCCTTACCACATCTGTCACATCATAGGTGTCTCTTACTAGAATGAAGTGAGCACTTTTGGTCAGTTTGCCGACTACCACCAAAATAACATTATGTCTCATAGATGTGAGTGGTAATTCTACAACAAAGTCCATGGAAATGACTTCCCATTTAGTCATAGGAATATCATGCGGTTGTAGGAGACCGGTCGGGTGACGATGATCTTCCTTAACTTGTTGACACTCAAGGCACTTCGAAACAAAATCCACTACATCCATCTTCATACCTGGCCAGAAGAAGAGTTTCTTCATGTTAGTATACATCTTCTTCACCCCTGGGTGCGCACAGTAATGTGATCTATGGGCCTCTCTAAGGATTGTTTTCCTGATATCACCTTCCTTAGGAACATACATCCTTCCCTGATACCGCAACAATCCATCTTCCTCAAGATGGTACCCATCATACTTCAATTCCTGTTTCTTTCCATTCTGAATAGCTGAGGTTACTTTTAGATACCAACTATCTCCCAACAGTTGTCCTAGTACCCTTTCCCTCACGTCAACCTTCAAGGGAATTAAGGAGAAAAGTCTCGGCCTTCGGCTTAGAGCGTCTGCCACCACATTCTCCTTTCCTTTGATGTAAGAGATACCAAAGTCATACTCACTCATGAACTCACTCCATCGCCTTTGCCTAGCATTCAAATCCCTTTGGGTAAAGATGTACTGCAAGCTCTGATGGTCTGTTTTAAGGGTGAAGCTTCTACCAACTAGGTAGTGCCTCCATAATTTTAGTGTCAATATTACTGCTGCCAATTCTAGATCATGCGTGGCATACTGCTCCTCATGAGGTTTCAACTTTCGAGATGCATAAGCTATTACCCCACCTTCCTGCATCAACACCGCTCCCATTTCTTGCTTCGAGGCGTCGGTGCATACCATGAAATCTTTATCCATGTCTAGTACCCGCAAGATCGGTGCACTTGTCAACAATCTCTTTAACTCTATAAAAGCGGCATCGCATTCACCGGTCCATTCATACCGGATTCCCTTGCGTTGCAAGGTGGTAATAGGTTTTTCAATTTTAGAAAAGCCTTCCACAAACCTCCGGTAATAGCCTGCTAACCCCACGAAGCTGCGCACATCATGAGCATTCCTTGGAATTGGCCAATCTTCAATGGCCTTTACCTTTTCCGAGTCTACAGAGATCCCTTCACCTGAGATGATGTGCCCCAAGTAGTGAAAATCTTTTTGGAAGAAGGAACACTTTGATAATTTACCATAAATTTTATGTTCCCTTAAGCATGTCAAGACTAACCTCAAGTGTTCCTCATACTCCTTCTCATTCTTAGAATAGATAAGAATATCATCTAAGAAGACCTGAACAAAGCGGTCCAAGTATTTTCGGAAGACACCATTCATGAGGCTCATGAATACAGCTGGAGCATTGGTCAAACCAAATGGTACCACTACAAACTCGTAATGCCCGAATCGAGTTCGAAAGGCAGTTTTAGGAATGTCGCCTTCCTTGATCCTCAACTGGTGATACCCTGATCGTAAATCAATCTTTGAGAAGACTGACGCACCTTCCATTTGATCAAAGAGGTCATCAGATCTTGGTATGGGATACTTGTTCTTCACTGTGGCTTTGTTCAAATCTCTGTAATCTATTCACAGTCGCAAAGATCCATCCTTCTTCTTAACGAAGATCACTGGTGCTCCCCACGGTGAGATACTAGGTCTAATCAGTCCCAAATCTAGCAACTCTTTTAACTGGATCTGTAACTCACGAAGCTCTGGAGTTGTCATTCTATAAGTATTTTTTGAGATAGGCTCTGCACTAGGTTTTAGTTCGATTGTGAAATCGAGCTCTCTTTCTGGAGGTAGTCCTGGCAATTCCTTCGGAAAGACATCCTTGAACTCGGAAAGTACTGGGTAAGAATTCAAGGAAGGTCCTTTACTATCACTCACGGCCTCCACTACGAACAACTGGCATCCTTGTCTTAGGCACCGCTTAGCTTTCACCATAGAGATGAAACAGAGGGATACCTTCCTCTTCAAGCCTTGGATTTGAATTGTCCTTCCCTCATCATCGAGGCACAACACCTTCTTCGCATAGCAATCTAAGAAAGCTCTATGGCCTTCTAACCAATCCATGCCAATAATGAGGTCATAAGTCCCCAAATTGGTGACATAAGCATCCAACTTAGTGGTGCACACTCCTAAGTCAACCTCACAACTTCTCACTTTAAGACCTACTGTTTGCTTAGCTCCTGAAGCCATTTCAACCAGTTTAAAATCATCGTGCTCGTAGGATGCCAACCCACATTTATCTAATGCAAATGGTGAAATAAAACTATCAGTTTCTCCTGGATCAAACAAAATTTTAAGTTTGACGTTGTTTACTTTACCAGTGGATTCTACTACGGTAGACTGATGTTCTGCTTGGTGGTTATGAACCGCTGCATGAATCCGATGACTGTTACCCGAAATATCCATGGGTGCTTTTCCTTCCCTGTGCATGCTGCCTAACTGACCCTTGGGATAGTCTCACTAGAAATGAGGACCTCCGCATCCCCAACAAGAGAGATTGGGAGGGGCTTGCATGTTGCTCGGAGGAATCCTATGAGATGAGTTCCTTCCCCTGGGTCCTCTAAACCCCTTGATCCCCTATAGGAACTTCCTTCTGTACATCCCTAGCTTTGGTGGGTTGCAGACGATGCCTGCGAGATTGAGTTAACTGAAGTATTACCCCTCGGTGTGTACCTGTTACCGTAAGGAGGAGGTCTAGATTGTCCTCCCCTGAAGTAAGGATGTGATGCCTTCCCTGAAACATACTGATTGGTTCTTATCAACTTACTACCCCCTTTTCCATCTGACATATCAGCTGCATAACGAGCATACTCAACTGCCATGGAAACTGAAGTTGGCTTCCACATCCGCACAGCAGCCCTAATCTTGTAGTTAAGTCCATACACAAAACGTGCTACCTGACAATCATCTGCATCTAGGTAAGGAACATATTTTACTAGTTCCATAAACCGAGATTCATACTCCTCCACCGTCTTGTCTCCCCGTACTAAGGAATGGAGTGCACCTGCCTGTTCTTCCTTGTAATAATTTGGAAAATACTTCTTGTGGAACCTCTCCTCGAACAGTTCCCAAGAAGTCGTAAGAGGAGTAAGGTGCAACTGCTTCTCGAGATCTAACCACCAATTCAAAGCATCACCTTTAAGCTGAAAGACGGCCATCCTAGCCTTGGAACTAGATGTGTACTCATTCAATGCGAAGCATCTCTTCATGCCTTCCATCCATGCTTCGGCATGCTTACCGGGTCATCCTCCTGAAAACTCTGGAACCTTTATCCTTTGCAACTCCCTCGATATGTCCTGAAGCGGTTCCTGTCTTGGGACATGTGCCCTTTCAGAGTTCTCTCGACTCACTTGAGTGGTTTCCACCTCAACGGCCCTTTCCGACTGCCTGTTCATCGTGGTCATAATATCCTCCAAAGACCTCATTATGATTTGCATTTCAGGCGTTGAGGTTGATCGTGGCGGTGTTGGCGGCGATGATGGTGGCGGGGTGGCGGTGACGGTGGTCTACCTTGACCCCGACCTACCACCTTGACCCCGACCTCGACCTCTGCGTGTTGTTACCATGATTGGTCCTGATTCATGGAGTAAAACATCACATCGTTTAGTTTCTAAGGAGCGTGTTAGTTGATCTTCAAATAGATGCATTTCAGAAAATAAGCTATAGCTCACTGTGTTTTGATGAGGCCATCCGACACTAAATCTACTAAAGAATCCTACGTAAATTCCACGGGTTTATATTAAACTCTACGACCATTGATATTGGTCAATTAAATATTTTTAACATCAACCTCGATTTACAAATTTCAAATGGACATTTGGAATAACATTTTATTTCGCATCTACCCTAACATTTATTTAATTCTAAACGTTTAGGGTTTAATCTTTATTAATCTCATAATCATTAACCTTATTAATTTATATGTTTAATCATCAATCTCACTATAATTAACCTTATAATTTTAAAATCTATGATGAACTCTTTAATTAAAGTTTATGAGTAACCTTATAGTTTTAAATATTAAATTTTATTTCTTAACCAAACTATTAAATATTAAATTTTAATTTTAAATATTAAATATTAATTTTGTTTAAGAATTAAAATTCTCCTTTCTCCTTCCTCTGTGTTTTCTAATTCATATACTCTCTTATGTCAATACTTCTATAATTAATAAAAACCCACATATTTATGTTATATACACTTTGTACTTATTACTCTGTTAACGTCACCTATACCAAGTGTTAATTATTATCCTAAACATTTTTATCTTATACCTTATACTTATGTAACTTAATTAAAATTATTTAAATTTAAAAACACTCACTATGCACATTTAAATATATTACAATGTACACTACTCTTATAAACTTGTTGATGCCTTGGATATCGTAGCATCAATCAGAAAGGGATTCTCCCCGAGAGATGATCCCAATTAGACTATCTCCCGTTTGGTGTAGGGAATCCGTCCGGTTAGCGGTTCCGGCAACCGTGGTTTTGGAGTTTAATTCCGATTCTACCGGTTTTGGCCCGATCCACCTTTCTTTTGGATTTTATGTGTTTTAATGAGATGCAAGTGCCTAGTTTATACTTGATCTAGATGCAACTAAAACAGATCTAAGTCTAGAAACTGAAGTAAATCTACCTATCCTTGCAGAGAACACGTTTAAAGGATGAGCAATGAGCTATAACAGATAACATAAAGAAAGAATAGATAGTTGTCAATTCTTACAGGTAAAGCTACAGCCAGATAAAAAGGATCTTAGAAGATAGCTTCTAGTTTAATGTAAAACGCATCTATTGCTCATGAAACAGAGAAAGAAGCAAAATTATCTAATCTAAATGGAAAGAACGAATAAACAGATCTAAACGTAAACAAACTGAAATTAAATTTAAAGATCCCTGCAAGGAGCAAATTAAAGGCATGAACAATGAGCTATATGAGTTATCTTGAAGAAAGAATAGTTAGCCATTTAATCTAAAAGAGAACTCTACAACAATGGTAAAGATATCAGCAGCTAGCTCTTGATTTAATAGGAAACGCAGTCATTGTTCACCAAAATAGGGAAAATCGTATGCACAAGAAGGAGCAAAAATCATTAATACAAAGAAATAGTTCAGATAGTAAGAATGATCTCACATTGCAGTACAGAAGTCATTAGAATAGTCCAACATACATCCGTCCAACATTCCCATGCAAAACGTCCATCTCCCGTGGCTTTTATTAGAAAATTCGATTTTACAGAAACGATACAAGATAGCTCGTAAAGGTTTCCAAAATTTCATTCCCTGCCAAAAAGTCCTACCTAATCTTTCCTAACTTCTATTTATAGTTACAAATCTGCCCTTTGGGCTGCCACCTAGCATCTTCCACTTGTCATCTACATAATTTTCTCTCCTATAATAGACAAAATTGTGATTCTTTTCTTTTACAAAATATTTAACAAAAGAATGGACAACTGTCCCATAGCTCACGCTTTATACATTTGAAAGTTTAACAAAATACACATAGCAGAAATAATGTTCTAATATCATGCTGTCACTCTTGTGCGTGAGCTTCCACTGGGAGAGGATCGCACAAGTCAATTGATGTTGTTGCTGCTTCCTGGGAAGAAGGGACTGAGCTGGCTGGAATTTCTGCCACTGCTGGGGAAGAGGGAATTGAGCCCACTGTGGTTGCTGGAGTGGCTGCCGGGAGAGAAGATTCTAGATCTGCTGATGCTCCTGCTACTGCTACAGCTTTCTTCTCCTCCTCCGCTATGTAGTTATACCACACACCTGTGTCCCTTATGACTATGTTTGCTGCAGTAGGGAACAAGATTTTCTGAGAAGTCACATTCTTCCCTAGCTCTGCTCCAATATTTGGAACCTCTGCTACTGCAGCTTGATGTATTTCTTTCAGCAGATGGTTGCGGAGTGATGACAATCCAATATAATGTTGGAGGTCATCAATAGCCAAGACATCAATCCTCTTCACATACTCTGTTTGAATGCCCAGCTCTTCCTTTAATTGAGACAAACGTTGCTCCTTTTCCAGAAAATCCTCCAGGGTTTGAGGGAAGTCCAATTTTCATTTGTCATGCACCCCTTGGAGCCTTTGATACAGACTGCTGATCTTATCCCTTGTTCTTTGCACACTGGCTATCAGCTTACTGGCACAGTTCCTTCCAAACTCTAACAAGGCTATGTCCTCATTAAAATCGTCCACAGATTTAAATGGGAGATGCGTGGGGAAACCCCCTTTTCCTTCTCTCCATTCCATCTGACTTATGATATTTTCCTTGACACAGGTATTCTTAGCTTTGAGCCTATGGGCCTCCGCATTAATTTCTTTTAACCTGACTACCATGGCCTTGAGCTTGCAAACCTCATTAGTGATTAGCTCCTGAGTGTCATACACTTGCTTCAGGATGTTGCATGACAGCTCATGGAAGGGAGACATGTCCATTGTTATACCCTCGACTTGCTCTAACTGCTCAGCTAATGTCCGCTTGTCTACTTCTAGCTGGGATGCTTTATCTTCCGCTCTATTCTTTTCTGCCTCCACAATCATCATTTGGAGTGTCAGTTAATCATTTTCCTCTTCCAGCTGGTTATACTTACCTGTTAGCTCTTTATGCTCGGCATACAGGCAATTATACTTGTTCACTACCAGATCCCTTTGGGCCTGCTCATTAGCCATAGTTTGTTGTAGCGAACGAGCTCTCTTCTTTGTCAATACATTTTCTATAACTATAACCCCTACATTATCCAGTGAGGCTTTTGCTGTTTCTACAGCTATGGATGCCATCGCAAAGGGATCTTGATCTATATTCTTCATTATAGTGACCTCTCGGTGGGTAATGATGTCCTCGTGGAAGGGACTTTTGAGCCTCTCTTCTGATTTGAGGACCATTGCTTTCCTTTTCTTGTCATAGAAAAACTCATTCCAACTGGACACCGTATGTTTTCCCGATGGAGTGTACGGGACAATAGGGCGGTTCATGATGTCTATGTCTTCTTCAGCAGGTGGGGTCCGGACTTCCTGAGCTGGATCTACTCCCGCCTTTTGGGTACCAGAGACACCTGCTTGAGATGCGTCTATTTCCATGTCTTGGGCACCGGACCCACTTGCTTGGGCATCTTCCCCTGCTTTCCACTCTTCTTCTGCCTTCCTTTCTGCCTCGGCTTGCTCAGCTTCAGCCTCTTTCTGCTTATGGGCTTCCTCAGCCTCTTTCCGGAGGCTTTCATTTTTAGCTTCTTGTTGCATTCTTGCCACTTCAGCTTCCTGCTGCTTTCTTGCCATTTCAACTTCCTGCTGCCACCTGGCTTCCTCAGCTTCCTGCTGCAATCTGGCCATTAGAGAAATTTTGAGGTCAAAAAATGGCCTCAAAACAAAGAAAATGTACTATAATAAACAACCAATCACATTCTAGTAGATGACATCATCCCCCTTGGTGAGGTGGCATTGCATGAGTTAAGAATGCTTATTTGTCAAATTTTCTATGGTGGATGAAAACACATAGTTAACCAAGGTAGTGGTGTAAGTACTTTTAAGTCATAAAGTAAAGTACTCATAATGATAGTCTTTTCATAAAATAATATTATTGTCATTTTCAAGTAAAGTACTCATAATGAATGTCTTTTCACACTTTCTCATAAAATAATATTATTGTCATTTTCAAGTGTAGTACTCTTAATTCATAAAGAAAGTCATTTCACATTTTTTTATAAAATAATATATTATCTTTTTTATGTTTTTAATTTTAAATTATATATTCACTCCATTCTATTTAATAACATAATGTCAAACTAATAAAGAATAATAATAATAATGCAATGTGGATTATAATAATATTATTAACATTTTACATGTAAATAAATTCTTAATTAAATTACATTATATTAAATTCATGAGAAAAGTACTAAATATAAAAAGTCAACATAAAATTAAAAAAATAGCTCTTCAAAATATTTTATTATTATTTAATTTCATTTGTAAGTTCAAGACAAATAAATGCTAAAGGACAATAAATTTTTGGAGATTTACAATGAATCTTAGTCACATCAATGTAGACTTATTTTATTAATTTTATTTCTAGTGAATTTTGAAAAGCAACTCAACCATGGTTATTTATATTGTGCATAGAAAATAGTGTGGGAGGTGACTTGTCATATATACCTACCCCATAAAACCCCCAATTCATAATATTTTAATATATCTCATATTTTTGTAGTACATCTCTTAGGAGGCCCTTTTTTGACCTCAAAATCTCTCTAATGCTTCCTCAGCTTCCTGGAGTAACCTTGCTTCTTCTCTTAATCTGAGCTCTTCCTGAGCTCGGGCATCCTCAACTTCTTTCTCCTTCTGCTGGCTGGTCTTCTGGACCTTGGTTGAGCTAGAGCTTGCTCCAGTGCCTTGGCGACAAACCCGTAGACCAGCCATGTTGTTGATGCCTCTGAATGCCTCTTCCTCGGCATCAGGATAGTGAGAGTACTCGAAGTGAGCATAAATCTCCTTACAGTGCTCAACAACTCTTCCCTTTCTGTCATTCCCGTGGAATATTACCTCACCAAAGTGGAAGGCTTTCAGCTCTTGAACAAATTCATCGGCCGAGGCAACCCCCGAGAACTTGTAAGCACATATGCAGAAAGGTAGAGGGGGAAAGGAAGCCTTATGTTGTTTGTGGAGCATTGCTCCAATTCCATCCAGGAAGATTTTTCTTACTACCTCCTTGAGGACCACATAATCTGTGGCATACTGTGGCAAAATGTATGGGGGCTTAGTCCCTCCAAACATTCTGAGGTAGGTTCCTTGCTCTAAAAAGTAAAAATCCCCGTAATCCTCAAGGACTTCCACAGCGTTCTCTGACAGGTAGTTGGGCTCCTCCTTGAATAACTTCTCGTATAGGGGCATGATGAACCCCTCACAGATGAGTTTGTAGCTGGGCTTGTAATTCTGGGCCCACAACATCTTGAAATCAATATAGACCGGGGTGGTGGCCTTATCCCATGTGCATCCCAATTTGGGGAAATCCATCTTGGCCAAAATACAATCAATCAGATATGAGGACATAAAAAATTCTGCCTTCTTCAAGGCTAGTCCTTCCCTTGCAGCTACTGTCATTGAGGCCAGACTATCTGACAGGATAGTGGCCCAGTCAAACACAGTTCCCTTAAATGCTACGAAGTGGATAATAGGGACCCACTGAATCTTATACACGGTGCCATCGGGCATGCCGAAGATTCTGCACAGCATCAAGGCGATCAATCTGAAAGGAGGTCTCAGATTATGTACGTCATATTCATCATTTCCTTTATTTCTCAAATGTTTTCCTGCCATTAGTAGATTCTTGGCCATCTCGACGTTGTTCATCTGGCTCAGCCATTCATCAGTCAGAGATTGTTGGACACGGGGAAATTTGTAGGCTGCCGCAAGATATGCGGGTTGAAATGAGGCAATGGCCACTTTCCCGCTGTCATTTATCACTCTCCCTTCAGCATCGGTATGCTGGAGTATCCATCCGATCACTTCAGCACAGGGGAACAGCTCAGGGTGGGTAGTGGCTCTAGTTATGCCTGAGGCTCTGATATTGAGATAAATTGGCCCTTCTTCTAGCAACATATCCGGGATCTCTTGGTCCCGGATCATTCTGTAGATGTCACCCCATCTGATTTCAGGAGGGACACCAGTGGTGCACCTAGTATCCTGGAGTGAAGTTTCAGTTTTAAGTGGTGCAGGATTTTTCTCTATCATCTTAGCCTTCTTCTTACTGGCTTTCGGCATCTTGACTTATCCCTGATAGCACCCATATACAAGTCATCATGAACTTGAGCAACATACTGTGATATTTTAACAGAGAGCATCATTGTTTTAATATGTGAATGAGATAAAAAGCAATGTGAAGCTGTATGTTTAGGAAGCAAAATACACCATTTCAACATGAAATACAAATTAAAACATTTGAATCTTTTAAAGGGATGAATTTGGAATGCTCCCGAGAGGATAAGCGTATTGCGGAAGCAACCGGCTTTAGGTTTAGCTCTGGGGAAAAGGGTAACTTTCGTCCTAGCTGCGGTTCGAAAGGCTAATGGCGGGGAAGTTCGGGTTGGAAAGACTCTGTGACGAAATAAGGAGGCATTTTTTCATATTGACACACAGGCGAGGGCTTTCAACCCAATGGCTACTGTTATTCATAACATTTGACGGGGCGTCCTACGACTGGTCTAATCAGGGGCGATGGCACCTGTCCCAAGTTTAAACTGGGTAGTGGCTACGCCGGGACTGAGGTTTATAAAAGCCCAGGGCTACGTTTTTTAGCTTTCGGCGGGGACATGAAAAGTCCATGGGGCTTCGGCAGTTTTATGAAATAACGAGGTACGTGGCCCGGGGAGGAAATTGGAACAATTCTAACTGTCCAAACTAACTATCTCTACCCACTATGCAAATGTTTTATCCTGCCTCTGTTTTATATGACGAGAAGAACGCAATTCAAACTGTATCTGACGGGAAAAATAGCCTATGACGGGCATTTTTCCCGTCAAAATCCAACCAATGCTCATCATTTTCAAACAAAGGACAACCCAATAGCAATTTGAAGCGTAGAAGGGACAAATTCCAAGGTTGAAATCCTACCTGGCACCGTGAGGATAGCTGAACGAGGTGGCCGCGAACGTGGATAAGCGAGATGAGCTGGAGCAATTTGCGCGGCGTTCAACAGTTGTTTAATCGGCACAAGTTAGCAATGGGGTCGGTTCAAACCCCCCACCGTTTATTTAAATAAGTGGGGCACGTGTGGGGCTTCAATTCGGTGGGTAGTGCATTAAACTTGCGGTTTTAATATTAGCACATTGGCGTCATGTCAAGAGATTTCGATCTGCGTGCGACCGCCACTCGCGGGACCGACTCACGAACTTCACCCGCTACCGCGGCAGGTTAGGCTGTAATTCTCTGACGTTTCGGGAGAGAGTGGTGGAGCTTCCCACCATTTCGGGAGCAGAAGCTGAACGACTTCCGCAAAAGGACGAGAATGTTCAATTCTTTCGGCAGCCCCTTTTCGGGATGCTATCGCGAAAGCCTCCGAAATTGCGGAGAGTTTTCGCCAATGGCTTCCGTCGTTTCGGGGTGAGCTGTCGAATGGCGCCACCTTTTCGGAAGAGTAAGTTGATGGTTCTGCGGCTGCAAACGGCTCTCGCAATTGTGGAAAGACAGCTCGAACTGCTCCGCAAAGGTTCTAAGTGCCTCGGTGTTTCGGGATGAAAAGTTGAAGGCTTCCGCAACATTCTCTCGGTGAGCTTCAGGATGAAAACGCGAAGGTTTCCACAATTGTGGGAGGCTTATGCGAACGGCTTCCGCAAAATTCTGGTGGAGAAGCTCGAAGGATTCCGCAATCTCAAAGAAAAAATCCAAGTCTCTTGCCAAAGTTTCGGGGAGATTTGACGAATAGCACCCGTCGTTTCGGGAGATAAAACTCAAACACTTCCGCAATGTAATCGTATATGTGAAACTTTTGAAAAGGGCTCCCGCGGTAGCGGAGAGAAAACTTAAAAAGTTTCGGCGTTTTTGGAAGGTTTCGATGAACGCTTCCGCAGAAGGCTTTCAAAAAAGTTTCTAAGTATCGGCCGGGCCTCGAGAGAATTTTGGAAAGCCTTTTCCCTTAGCCTCCTCTGTTTCAAACGGGATTAGTGAATGCCTCCGCTGTTGCGGACGGCTTCTTCGAAAGGTTCCGCAAAGGATCCTGTGTCGTGGAAGGATAGTTTATGCGAACGGCTTCCGCAAGTGCGGGCGGCCTCATTTAATTCTTCCGCCGTTTCGGGAGGAATACATCAGGGGATTCCGCAATTGTTTAACGCAGACTTTCAAAACTTTTCGGGAGGACTAGACGAACGGTCTCCGCCGTTTCGGGAGAACAACCAGAATCTTTCTGCAAATTCTCTTTTATGAAAGTTTCTAAGACTTTTCGGGAGCTTAATGCGAATGATTCCCTCCGTTTCGGGAGAACAACCCGAATGCTTCCGCGGTTGCGGAAGGTTTGAATGAAGAACTCCGTCGTTTCGGGAAGGATTGCCCAACGGTTTCCGCGGTTTTCCAATCGAAATTTTCTAAGTCTTCTTTCGGGAGTTTAAACAAAGGCTTCCGCCACTGCGGGGCTTTATCAAATCATTCTGCGACTTTTCAGGAAGACTTCATAGAAAAGATTTATGTTGAGAAACAAGATTTTCTATTGAAAAACAAAGATAACAGCTGGGATGGCTTCTTAAGGCAAAATTTCTACAAAAAATGAAAGGAGGGTCCCCAATATGTACAAAATTTCGGGGGGGGTGTTGCTGCAACAACAAAACTGCATATGAATATATACGAAATTTGATTTAACTAAAACTAAATTTAAATAAAATAAATAAAAATAAATAAAGCAATTTCACTCAACCACTTAGGCCTTTTACTCGATCCTTGGCTATGCAAAAGGTGTGGACATGCGGCTCCCCTTGTGAGTCCACCGCCATGCAAGAGTGGGAAAACCCTAAATAGGGTCAATCCCCAAGGCGCGGCCCATTTCGCCCTCTCTCTTGGATTTTTAGCTCTGCAACTCTATGCAAGCTCGCTTAGGGTTTCAGACAGGAAGGAGCTTTTGATCCAGCTTCTATGGCAGAAGCACTGGCACAACCTGCGGAGGCTGTTATAGGTATTTTTTTTTTCTGCGATTTGATGCTGAATCTACTTTACCAAAAGTAGTGACGGATAACGTGTATCTGTGTTCTCCATTTTTCTACTGCAGAACACTATTGTCAGACCTGCTATTATAAAGAATGGATGAGATTTACCCTTTCATTTCTAGTGTTTATGGCTATTGTAGTGTGTTATCTGATTACTATTTCCTGTCATGTTTCCTTTCTGCGAGTATTTCATATTCTTAGTGCCTTATTCTATTTCTATTTCTGGCAGTCCAGGTAAATCGAACCTCGCTGGTGGATTGGGGGATTTTCAGTCTCTTACGCTTTCAATGAGCCCGGGTTCTCAGAACAGCCCGACTATTATTTCCCAGCCAGCCATCATTGATCAGTGCACTCCTGTTGAGACCAAAAGAGAGGCACAGAAAAGTCGAGCATCAGGGAGCCCGTTCCTCACAAGTCAATTGACACATTCGGACAACGGGCGTCTCAGTACTGCAGTGTGACTAGGCATCGCTGGACTAGACGTTATGAAGCACACTTGTGGGACAACCGTTGCAGGAAGGAAGGGAAAACTCGCAAAGGGAGACAAGTTTATTTGGGAAGTAACGAAATGAAGGTGATGTTGTTGGATAAACTCTACGCTTGGGTGCAATGTTGTGCGGTGGTCCTCGTGAACTTTGCATCTTGCAGTGTGATTGGCCCGCGGTGTTGAGTAGTAAGGGTGTAGGCCTGTTATAAAATTATATGGGACCGAGCCCGAGCTTAGCACAGGGATCTCTGCATGTAACCAAGTGCCAAAGCGAATGGGAGCCCACGCATACCACTACAGCCCAAGCGTCGAGAGGGAGGCTGTCGTCCATGGCTCTTGGAGTGTGGAGGTTATGTGGAGCCTCTTGTCTCGGCTCCTGGTCGCTATAATTTTATAAGGAACAATGAAGGCTATGTGAGCTTGATTCTTGGGTGTTGGACGACGTGCTTGGGCCCTTCCTGGATTTGGCAGGTGGTCGTGTGAAAGGCTCTCGGTTCTGAGCTCTGGCTGTGCCCGTATGCTTTTATAAGCAGCAAAGGAAGCTATGTTTTCAAGTGAGATAGAGTGATTAGGCTTTAATAATGCATGCTAAGGTGTCGATTGCCTCGGCCCAATGGCGATTGGCTGCTGGTAACGTTCTCGGTGCTGAGCGCCTGGGCTGGACCCAACATAACAAAGGAACGAAAAGAAGGGAATGCTCTTGGGCGTTCTCGGTGCTCTGATCTTTACACGAAGGAAGGATGTTGAGTTTGCCAAAGAAAATAGGTTAGTTTACTTCTGAATAATACGTTTTTATATAGCTCTCAGCCAGTTTGGTTGCATCTGAATGAATTCTTGTTTATATGTCTCTCGGCCTAGCTTGGTTACATTGACGATGGGTTTTTATGTGCATCCCTGCTAGTATCAGTAGCTGAGAGATGTGAACTCTGCGTTCTAACTTACCTCTTGCTTGGCTTAGGAGTTGAGTGAGGTTAACCATACACTATGAATAACAGGGCGAATTTCAGTTTATAATACTTAGATAGGGTCCTCATATAGGCTGTGTTTCCAGCATAAATGTTAGATATATGTGTACGCTACACTGCAATATACAGAGGCGAATTTCGGTTTGTCGAATTGAATCTGTTGAACTATGCTCAGGATCTCTAATTGTGTAAGAGTCGTATTCTGCTAGTGTTACGTTTCTCTGCAGTTAATTAGCTCGAAAGCTGGATTCCCTGTGTAGTTCAATAATATGTATGGGCATTAGATTTTGATGGGTCTCTATTGAGATCGCTGTACATTTATATACCTCTGAATTCATGGACAGAATGCTGGATGGGAGATGTGGAAGTATGGATCCACGCTTGGCATCTTGTTTGAATGTTTTTGGGTATATGTATAAATTCAATTGCCAGAATCCTGGCAGGTTCGGGACCTGGCATAAACTTAAGAATTAGATTTCAAAGCTGCGCTAGGGTTTCACCCTTTTCTATTATTGCACAAGTTTTTTTTTTTTTTTTTTTTCCCCTTTTTTTTTCTTCATTACAGCTTCAGGCTTTCTCCCCTACGAGAACGAATTCACCTTCTTAACCCTTAGCTTGTCGGTGGCTTCAGCACCAACCCTAAACTTTGAAGTCGAAAGCCAAGCAAGCCTGGCACATATGGCTGGCAAGCATGTTATGGCTGGAAAGCATGTCAAACATTCTACCTGAGTCCACTCAAGCTGATCATGCATCCATAGATTCCTTTCAAAATCCAACATGGGTCTATGCATATTGAATAGAGTCGACTTCATAAATTTTACTTTTCTTTTAATTTAATTAAACTAATTACTTGCAGAGAGTGAAATGCATAAATCCTGTAAATACATACTCTTTTTAATTCTACCTTTTTCCCTTTTACCGTGTAAAATTTAGTTACAGCAATCTTGTTTGTATACAAATAGGCCATTTCAATAATATGCCTATGTTGTAACACTATTTACAAAGCTCTCCCTTTTGTTTTGCAGAAAATATACTAAAATAATTTTCTTTTCTTTTTTTTCTTTGGGTTTTAACTAAATTTCTTTTGTTTCTAGGTCTTTCATAAAACCCACGAAAGTGTGTAAGTAATATATATATATATATATATATAGGTGAATGTCCATTTCTTTCATAATTGATTTTTTTGTTTGTTTTTTTTTCTTCCCAACTAAATTCTTATTTCTTGCAGGAAAAGTAGATGCTAAAATGATTTCAGAAAAGGTTTGGGGCTGTCCAACTTACATATTGTAATCTCTTTAAAGTTTTTTTTTTTGTTAATTTTGTTTCTTTTCTATATGGAAGAGGCCCGTAAGGTCTGAGTGTTCGAGCCATGTTCTGATACCATCTGTAGTGCTCTGGTTTTTACAATAGAGCACTAAGTAAAATTTCTGTGTTAATTTTTCTATGTATTAAACTTTATCAGGTGTATGGGAGTAAATTTCTAACAATTACTATGCTTCTAAATGATATTTAGTGTACTGTCTTGTTTTTATCAACCATACATTTGTATTTTAAAATAAACTAACATATCAATATTTTCTTTTCAACAATTTGTTCGAGCATAAGAATATGTTTCACAGTAGTAAATCAGTAAATAGCAAGTTATATGCATGTTTAGAGTACGCTTTTAGCATAATAATCAAATAACGTAAATAACAAGGAAATTACCTGATGTTGATGCTAGTAGACCATAGGTTGTAGCAGGTTTTATATTCTCTTAGTCATCCAAGATGATGTGTCCACCCTACCGACCAGCTATTATCTTGCTGGCCCTTGGAAATCAAAGGATTTCCAAGCCCCCGAGCTCACAAACTGATAATCCCAAGAGCGGTCTTTACTTAGTTTCTCCAAACTTTTATGTTCTCAAACCTTCTTTCTGTTTCCAAACCCTTCTCTCCACTTCAAGCTATCCCCCCCTTACCTTCAACTTTCTCCCCCTCTATATACATTTCCTTCCTCGAGAATACCTTGGGCTTACTCCACTGCCCCAAACCCCCCCTCTCGAGCCCCTCAACCATTTACTCTTTTCACTAGTTCATTCATACACATTTCCTTATAAAAATGTATTTTTCACACTCAATGTACCGAATAATTAATTACACTCATGGTAAATTTATTTGATTTTGATTGACGGTCGTAAGTTTTTATTACGGTGGGAATCATTACCCAAAAGTTATCCATTCGGGACAAGGTTTATTAATTACAAGTCCATTCACCAACTTTGTATTTAATGTTATTAATGTAATTAATAAAATATTATATAAATAGTTGACTCTTTTCAACTTGGACATGGTGTGTCTTAATGGTCTACCTCATCCGTCAAGATCACCTATCTTGAGATTTAAATTCTAAGATTCGTATTGAATAATTAAATAGTAATAAACCATTTTCCATCACATCACGTTCATTCCAAAATCGTTATCCTATTATGTCTAACTTAGAAATGTAAAATAATCACACTCTAATCATTCATTAATCAATATTTAAATTTTACCTATTTTGCAATTGTTATGACATGGGTAGTAATATTATTAAAATAAAATTAACTAAGTAATAATATTAATTAAATCACCACAAAGTAATAATAAATGGTGAATTTAATAAAAATGTCTTTTAAATCATTTGTTTATCACATGAGTACCCTAACATCTACATAGTATCGTCGTTTTTCTAAACAAAGCACCCTTAAGGGCTTAAACAATCTTACTAATTAATTAGACAGTACCATTACCTTATTTACAACAATTCTCAGATGACAATGTTCACTGATGACACTTGTCTCAATTGTCTATCACGATGTTTACCAACGAGTAATACATAGCTTAACTGACTTGTTTTACACATCTTAAATAACTTTATATTCATTATTTGAATTCAATCAATGCATGATTAACCTAATTACTTATGACAACTTATACGTTTATTCAATATGTTAAGTGTTTGTGTATCGATACTAGTGTACATGAGCAAGGTGTGCATGCGTGGCCAGCGTATGCACAGATCAGAAATGTACTATAGACAAACTCCATCCCGCCTATGCATACTTGCTAACTAATAGTAGTATTTACCCCCAGGTAGAAGAACAAGCATAATACATATCGTACAATTACTTTAACATCCTCAATTATTTAACATTTAATTCTTTACGATTTCACATCATTATCTTTATGTTTACATTAGTTTAATCAATCATGTACAAGGAAGGGTACCTACTACCACTAACTCAGAATCAAGGAATACCCAACCCTCAACAGTACTAACTAACACATCCTCCCATCATAACCTACGTCCTGCATCCTCCCTATCCTTCCTCTGCTAGTACAAAAGTGGATGTCAGACTCACCGACCTGACCACATAGAACTTGAGAGCGATAGTGTCGGCTGAACAGTGGACCTATCCTCCCCTAGCAGGCATCCAACCATCGTCATCACAACAACATGGGGAGCGTGTCTCAGAACGGCCCTTCCACGACCTCGGGTCTCATGGAAACATAGGGTGGGAAACTCATCCATCCCTCCCAACATACTGGGCCTACGCCCTTATCGACTCATACTTTGCTGCTATCGGGATTATCAATTTGTGTTATCGTATCATCATTTTTTTGGCTGCTAAGGTTTACTGTACGAACGTGTTTTTTTTTCCAATATATCAGATCAAGTAACTTCCTATCCCATAGCCCTTGTGTCCTGTAGGTTAGTATTTCGCAAAATACAAATTTATAGAAAGCATTTCCCATTGATCGCCAATTGATCCATGTTATCAAAAATCATTTTATTTCATGTAACCTTTTTAGCTCATCATAGATGCGTATGACATATAACACTTCAATAATTCATACAAGAAGATGGTATCCACGTACCGAATCATATATTTCACATTTTATTAATGAAAACATATAAACATATACTGAAATCATAAAATAAAGAAATCATATGATAATCATGACATCGTAACCGCATAACATAGTAACATCATAATCATGGTGAAATCATAAAACAAAGTAACATCATATAATGAAGTCCATCATATCGGAATATAGTTTACTCAGTCGAGCTGAGTTCAACAGAATATATAAGAAAATAAAGTATGGTGTGTCTAACTGATAAATATGCCTAATCAAAATATGGGCGTTACACCACTTTTCTCGGTGCCATCCACATAGTATGTGTGGATATAGTCTTGGATAGATAGAGCACTGACTCTTCTAAATGTGCCTTTGAGGTTTACTACCTCACCCCATAGAGACAAACGATTATGAATTAGATGTCCTTAATGGTGATTTCCAACATCTCGCCTTGAATATTGAACATTCTGTGATCGACATCCCAATAATTTACGAGCATTTGGAGTAGGTGCATTTGCACACGCATATTCGTTATACGGAAGAAATTGAGAAGTATAAAACTTTGTAATGCATTTAAAGTGAGTGGATCTCCCATGGCCTCATGCTCCCTCTCCCTCCAGGTTAAAACCATCTTGCATCAAATATTTTTCATTCATTTCATTAGTTTGAAGCGTTTTCATTTTTAAATAGCGCCACCCGCGGATTCACCTCTTAAACAGAGGTGAGTACTCGCAACTCTACCTGAAGTGAACCCGCACACATTTCTCATGCCCGCGAATTTCACTCAGGCAGACCCGCGAGTACAAGTTCCTAATTTTTAAACTCAACGGAGAACTTCAAAAAATCACTAAAAATTTAAATAATGAATGAAAATGTTTAAGGTTGAGATTATTTACCTGCAAGTGTCGGCGTTCGGATTCATTTCCCGGATTGCTTGGAATCAACAGTTGAAGTAAGAGGTCTTTTTTACCCTTTGCACCAATGGTAAAATGTTTTGGTGAGTTATGTTTTTATTTGTCTCTATATATAGAATTTCTTTTTAATCTTTACCCACTTTATATAGTTTCAAATTCCTTTTTAAACTTTATTTAATTATAAATGACCCTTTTTCAGTTATCTTGATTAGGTAAAGCTTTAAAAGGCGTTCTCTCACCATCAGTCACAAAAGGTAGTTATAAAGAGGTTTGTTTTCTTTTTTACATGCAAGTTTAGCTTAACACTTTAATCTTTTATGTCATGTTATGTCATTTTGAAACCCCTTTTTGCACTTTGAACTAACATTTTATGCTAGCCATTGACATTGTTTCTAGCTACAGTCCGTCTGTCATATGACAGATCAAGGAACTTATACCTTGTACATTATTTTTACCTAAGATTAATTTTCCATGGTCTGATAGAGTTTTTTTTCATGCTCTTGTTAGACTCTTTAAATCTAACAAGAGTGATGAGCATACTTATCTTATTCAGATTCGTTAAAGGACTTGAACAGACACCCACTTTGATATAAGTTTACCCCTTTTCCAGATCTTTGTGGATTATTTACAAAAAAGGTATACTCTAGTCATACTTGGCTAGAAGATTTCTCTCTCGCATTGTTTTACCATTTTTCGGGTGAGGAGACTAACTTTACGAAAAAGGACCCCTTTAGAGTCTTCTTTAGGATTTTCAAACTCTCGAAATATGAAAACACCAGTGAGCATTTACCAACTTGGGCTCAATGTGAAATCCACGAGAGGGTATATAGAGTTTTTGTTTAATTTTTTTAGACTCTTTAAATATGAAAACACTGGCGAGCATATACCAACTCAGGCTCGATATTAAAATCCACGAGTATGTGTATGGAGTTCTTGTTTAAGTTTTTCAGACTCCTTGAATATAAAAACACAAGTGAGCATAAACAGATCAGGGCTCGATATTAAAATCCATGAATCCGTAAAATATCGAGTACTAGTCTATCTCTTCTTCAAACTCGTTAAAACATGAAGAAAGTCCTAAGTTTCCCTACCATGGACTAGTTAAATTACACATGGTTGGACTTATACCAAGCATTCTTCTCTCCCCTGTTCGAGCTTGTTTCAAAAATGAAGAAGGACTATTGAGTTTGCTTTCTTGGACTCATTAAAACTAACAAGAAGGATATTATCGAGCTTTCTTTTTCACCTTTTCATGCTCGTTAAAATTAAGAAAAGACATTCTTTAACAAAAAGAGAAAAGGGAAAGGGAGAATGTTATTTATCTTTCAATGTAATGGTAGCCAGTCAACTATGTCCTTCAACAAAGCACTTTTTTTAGTCTATGAATTAAATTGGGTTCTATTTTTTAGCCTTAGGATAAGCCTGATCTTAGAGTTTTTACTCCTCTGATTGGTTACTCTTCCAATCATATGGAGAATCTGTTAATGTCTCCTACATTGCATATTTATCATGGTCCCTTTGTCTTCAAAAAGTTGCCTAAGTCACTGTTGTGTCGTGCTCATTGTTCAAGGATACAACCCGTTCCAGCCATTCTACAGTTTTCTTGACCTCATGTGTTGGCCATTGCTTGGTATCAGTATGTTTGATCATGTACTCAATCCTACTCCATATCAGATCAACCTTTTTATTATGTCTCGTGTTGGATGATAGAGGATGCCTTAAGGCCTCCCTTCCAACGAACTTCTTCCCATCGAATTCAACTCATCTTGCTCTGAGAATGAAGTTTATATTTTTTGGTAGTACCTTGGGGATTGCAGTCATCAGTGTCAATTTTCCTCGCTATTGAGTAGTGGGAATACATCAATGTCTCCTAATTGATGGATTCTTCAAGTGTTCGAATTCAAGACACCTTATTCACACTTGCTGGAATGTACTAGGTACCTTGGGCCCCATTTTCATTATTGGTGGGTTCCATCATGTTTTTTAACGGTCCACATCAATGGCTGGTAATCAAACAGTGTCCTCCATGTTCGACCTCAACTCCTTTATTCGCATGGTTAGGACTCGTACCTTGAAATGGTTTAGATTAATACCATGGGCCTATAATAGCATTATCATATTTTGTTATTTCCTAAGCTGCGCAAGACTGAGCCACACCAATTTTTGTCTCTTGATGAGACATAGATCCAATTTTTTGTTATGGCTATGATCTCCTGTTTTGACATGGATCCATGCTTGTATTCTAGTGGCCATGCTATATACATCTCTCTGTTATGTATTGGATATCATGTTCTACCATCCTGAACATCTCCTGATATCAAGATTGTAATTAATGGTTGAACTTATTTTTGTTTGAGGTATTGTTTTTTACCTCATCCTATGGTTTATTTGCTCCTCCTCTTCCTGTGTTGTAATGCATTTCATCCATTATTTCCATCTGACCTCATAAATTACGGGGCATATGTTATCAGTCAAATCATCACTTCTCCGTCTGTGATCATATTTCCCTGTCGATCACACAAAATGACACTATGGATAGAATATCTTACTTGACCTTAAATGACTTAGAGCTGATCCTTGCAGTCTTTTCCTCAAAACATATTTTTCCTGCCTATTTTAGAGCATAACCGCAACTCTTATGCTTGACAACACACGGGTTATCTGCGGGTGTCTACACTGACAACCCATGGGTATCTTTTGAAAAGTTGCACCCGCTAGCTGCAAGTTAGGATAATCGCGAGTCACTCGCAGGTTGTCCTATGTCATAGTCATGGGTATGTTAAGAAATCTCAAAAAAATATATAAAAACACTAACTATGGATTATTTTTGGGAGTTATTCCAACTTCCTCAACTACGTATGCCAACCACCCTTCGAACTTATCCTCCTACCCTTTCCATAAATACAAGGGGAAGGCCTTGGAGAAGAGGAGACAACATTTTCTAATGTAATGTTGGAGGAATTCTTACTCGAGAGAGAGGAGTATGAACCTAGGGTTTGGTTATGATGGTGCTAGTTACATACATGTATAATTTATGTACTTGCTTCATGCATTAATAAAAATCTAATTACAATTTGATGTTTTATGTTATTATAAATATCAATCCTTTTTTTGTAGTCAAATTGGTTTGAGGAAGGTCTAAAGTTGTCTTGCAAGTTGTTTCATTGAAGAGAAAGGAAGAGAAAGGCTTGGATCAACCTTCTAAATAAGGTACGCATATTTCTAACCCTAATATCTTTGTTTAGTAATTGTATTCCTAGAACATTGTATGTCTGTCTTTTTACATCAGTACATTGGTCGTCTCTCCCCTGTTATAGGATAATTTCCCTAACAACAAGCACTACAACCATTTCCACGTTAATGGAAACAATCTTACCTCCCAATTCAATGACTAAGGATTCTAAAATCCCATGTGGTTGGAATCTGCGTCTGTCAAATGCTTTCAAACTGGTAGGAGAATGGTTCAATTCAAGAGATCCAATGGCTCTCCAACAAGACAAAGACATGACAGAAGTAGAGTATCCTTCATCTAGAATAGTACGATGGATATTCCCAATGACATTGGTAATGATTTGGAACGCCAGTTGATGGGAAAGACTCGGCTTAAAGTATTTCAGTCTAAGCATGATGATGTTAGATGATTCTGGATTCACTGCTCCAATAGCAGATAGCAAAGTATTACGCTGATTAGGATAGTTTTGTAAGACTTAAAGGGTCGACATAGCACATGGTGCTTGGGCCAGATCTTCCACAATGTTGTAGTTCTGAGTGGCTTGAGCATTGGAGTTGAAAATTTCCTTTCGATTTATGATTTTAGGTGGACAAAATGTTGCATCTGATATCGGTTTTTCTACTTTCAATGGACCTTGTGTCAGAGGGGTAGTGGATGTGGATGTGGACGATTCTTCAGGATTACCTCTATTAGATTCTTTTTCTGGAACAGAATCGTACATACGTTCCCTAGTAGATAAGTTAATTGTTTCACTATGCATCATGAGAACATGAGTAGTCGTGGATGTTTCTCCTTGCGAGGGATTTTGTTGTTGTGTAACCATCTACTATTGTTGTGTTGGGAAGGGGTCTATTAAAACTGTAGGTTGAGGGTTTCTTGTTTGGAACTTTTGGAATTATTCATGATGGGGCATTCTTTCGTGAAGTGGTTATCCCTGTGCAGTAAACATGGATATTCAACCTTCCGTTTTGGTTTGGAAACAATGGTTTCTTGATTGGTTTTTAGTTCCTGTTGGTTAGAAGAATTTTTGGATTTACCTTTATTTTTATTCTTACCACCATATTTTTCCGATGAAGCAGATTTGATTGAATTCACCTATGTGGTGGGAGAAGGACTAGGTGAATAGTTGGTTTTATTACCAGCCTGTGACAACGTTGGATTTGAAACCGTATGGATTTGTGATCCGATCGATTGGGTGGCAGGCTGTGTTTTAACATAACCAATTATGCCATCGAAATGTGATCCAATAGTTGGTTTCGTTGGGTCATGGGTGGGGTGAGGGGAATTGGGAATTATATCATATAAAGTGCCACATTGATTGTAGACTAAGTCTAAGTACTGGGTACGTGCAATGGCTTGTTCCTCTGTAACCGCCACCCATAGCGTCATATTTGGATATGATAGGAAATAGTGATTTGGTGAACCAATCATCCAATAATTGATCTAGAATAGGATCCTTAATGAGCCGACGTCTTCTCCTCTATTCATGGATATGATCGAAAATATGAGTGGAGATAGATTTCCGAAGCGAGGTCAAAATATCCGTACTAGTTTCGTAGTGGATTGGTAGTTAGAAATGTGTAACAAAGGACATAGCCAAGGATCGAAAGTATGCGAAAGAATGTGGTGGTAATTCAATATACCATTTGGTAGCCATGCCGATGAGAGTTTTTTGGAACTGCCTCAAATGAATAGAATCATTGATTAGGGAGTTCGACAAACTCCACAAATGATACATCATTACGTGATTCTTAGGATTCTCACCAGTTTTATTGTAAAACTTGGGTATGTCCGATGGAAGCTTCAAAGGAATGGGTGGCTAATTTATGCCATGCTGAATGGGATCATTCATCAAATGAGACAGGTCTGGTAGATCTAATGTAGCCATAAATGGTAACTGTCAGTTTGGCTGTGGATATTGGTAATATTGATATGGAATTTGGGTACCAATAGGACCATAAATTGATTGATTATAAGGTGTATCCATATATGGTGGTGGTCCTCCCATAGGGGGTTTTCCATATGGTGGAGGTCCTCCCATGTTAGGAGGTTGGATCGATGGTGGATTTCCTCCAGAATGGGGGATTTGTCTGGATGGTGGGGGTGGAGGTGGGACAGGTGGTGGAAGTGGAGGTGGGACAGGTGGTGGGGGTGGGGATGGACTGTTGGATGGAGGTCCGGTCGATGTAAGGTTCTATTGTCCCCATGAGGTGTTCGTATTTCCAGGGTAAGGTACTCCAAGATAAAGGTTTCCAGGATCCGTTTGGTAGAGTTGACTCATTGTCATATTCTGATTACCTGGATATGTGTAACCCCATGCAGGTTGAACCCAAGTAGATGGGCCCCATGTAAGATATCCCCATGAAGGTTGTCCCATGGCTAGAGGCGGACTTCCAGTCATATTGTAAGCAGTAAATGAAGTTTTACCTACAGTTACATTATGTCCACTGACTAGAGGTTACCCTCGAGTTAAATTTTGTCCGCTAACTATAGGTTGGCCCCCAATTAGGTTTTGACTACCTACCAAATTTTGCCTCATGGTTATATTTTGAACACTGACCACAGGTTTCCCCATGGTAATATTTTGACCACTAACTAGAGGTTGGACCCTAATTATACTTTGCCTTGAAGGTTGTGTTCAAGTTACAAAGTTAACATTGGCTAAAGGCTCCCCCCCAATCATTGAGGTCAAAAGAGGTCTAGAACCAACCAATTGATTTTGATAAGATATAGGAGGAAAAAATAGTTGTCCTGGTTCGTAGGAGGTCAAGTTGGGCACATACATTCCTGGCGAAGAAAGAGTAAAAGAATAAATGGGAGAATGTTTCTTGGGATTCACTAATTCCAAAGTGGAAGGTAAAGGAAAACTACGACATCTCACATGTTCTCCAAGTATCTGTAAGAGAGATACAATATCTTGAAGTGGTCCAAAAAATTCTTCGTTCGAGACGAATTTGGTAAGATGTGGAGGTGGAGGTGTCTCCACGGTCGATGGTGAACTGAAATAAAAGATAACTTGCCTTAAGGAGGTTCCCCAAAATGAAGCAGTTGGACCAAAAGCAGTCACTATCGGGTCATCTGGAGGTTGAGTAAACATCCAATCGATGGCTCCAGGGTGTCCTTCAAGTGAATGGTGAAAATATGTGTCATGCGAAGAAGGTTATTCTACCACCAATGGTCCCATAGGATCGATTATAGGTGGATTTACGGGAGGAGAATAATTCCCTCTTTATTCAGTAACTGAAATTCCTTCTTCGTGTGAACTAGATGTAGTGGGTTTTTCCATATCTTTCCCTGTTCTTTCTTCTCCAATGAGGGGATATTCAGGTGGCATATTTTGTATTCTGTGAGACCTACTTAAAGGTTGTTAATCCATAGTATATAATGAAAATATCTCCCTAAAAATTCTTCTAATCAAAAGACATACTTCAAGTCCTACTCAAGCTAAAGGCTGCAAGAAAACTTATGTAATAGGTGGGATGAAAAAAGATGGATCCTCACAGGAGTTCAAGTCGTCACAACTCACGATATACCTGTTGGAATAATTAAAACCCACTCCTATGTCAATTAATACATTAGAGGCATTAATTAATCATTTTATGATTAATTACTATGTATTAGACTAAATAGTTGGCATATGAGTCATTGTGTGGACCACAAGGCATCTTTAGGGGGACCACAAGACTTCCATGTGTGGACCAAAATTTTCCTATGTCACTTTGGCGCATCAGATCATTTTGGATAATTTTCTGGTGAGAAAGGTGTACATGCTTCTTTTTACTGCTTTTTACTGCTTTTGGGTGAAAGGTGAAAAGATAGTTGACTAGAGAAAGTTTTTTTCTTGGACCACTTTCACTCCTTGATGTTTCTTCCTTCCATTTTTGGGATTTAGCATTTTTTTTCATCCCACATCACTATCTGATCACTAAATCAGAAATTTGTGATCCTTTGGTGTGACTTGGAGAACACACTTGCCACTTAGGGGGGTTTTGCATCAATTTAGTAAGTCTTCTTTTGTGAGGATTCGAATGGCATCCTAATGCATTCGAATATCTGATGTAAATGTTATATATTGACACCCATTTAACTTCCCAAGGTTGGCTGAGGTATTATTATTCATTTGAGTAATAGAATTTGTATCTTCGGTGAGTAATTTCAGTGTTCTTGACTAGTTGTGTGAGATATTTTGTGAGAGTGTGTAATTTCTTGATTAGATCTTGGTGTGAAATAAGTTTCACATGGTATCAAATCTAGAAAGCTATTTATTTCTCCTTCTACTGTCTTTCAGGATCCAACCAGTCTCAAGGAGGGTGCAGTAATTCATCCATAGGGCGCATTCTATCATCCACAGGGCGCAACTGAGCATCCATGGGCATATCCAAATCACTCCAAAAGTTATTTCAGAGCTTCCATGGATGAGTCACATCAGATCATCCTCACTCCATTCAATTATTTTGACAGGAAATCGCAGATGGAGATCATGTTGAGGAGCAAAGGCCTCTACAGGGTGACTATGGCAACTGAACCAAAGCCAAACTCCGCAATTGAGAAATCTAAATGGCATAATCGAAGAGATGAATCCTATGGATTACTGTGTCTCACTACATCCAGGGATATTCTATTTCATCTCTATGGTATTACCTCTCCCAATGAAGTTTTTCTAAAGCTTCAAGAATTGTTTGGAAAGACTGATGAATTAAGAGGCCACCATCTGGATAATGAACTAGTTTCATCGAGTCCACATAATTTCAATAACCTCTAGGATTCCTTCTCCAAATTAAAATCACTTGTTCTAAAGCTGAAGCAATGTGGTATTGATAAAAAAATATGAGAAACTAATCTTGGCCATTCTCTCCAAGCTTGGACCTGATTACTCAGTCTTTGTTTCGACCTTCTACTCAACCAAAAAAGCAGTTCGAAAATGGTAGAGTTCAACTCTCTCAGAATTCATGGAGTATATTACAAAAGAAAAAGACAAATTGGTCTTGATGGGAGCCTTAAAAAATCCATCAAAAGACCACTATCTGAATGTTGGAGATTCAAAGGGTTCGAAAGGGAAGAAGAAGGGCAAATTCAAGAAGCCCACTTATCAGAGAAAAGACAAGCAGAAAGTTCCTGAAGACTCCTATCACTCAAACAAGAATTCAAATAATAAGATTGAGAAGGAAAAGTGTACTTATTGCAGCAGGGGCTTTCATCCTGAAAGCTCCTTCATGAAGAAAACCATTGATCAAATGGCTCTACTTCTAGAGAAAGCCAACATTCCTCTTCCTGAGAGCACGAGGAGGAAGGATGGAGGACAAAATTCTGATGATAAGGAGAGAGTGCATGCATTGATGGCAAGTACATCCAAGCCTACCTCACTGATTATTGATTCTGGAGATTCAAGGAACATGGTGTCTACAAGTGAGTTTTTTACTTCACTTGACTCTTCCTCTAGTCCAAATATTGTGTTGGGTGATAATTCTGAAACTTCAAGCAAAGGTAAAGGAAACATAGATATCGATTTTGGCTCATTCAATAATGTATTGTATGTTCCTAAACTTGCTTCTAACCTCTTGTCAGTATACCAGATGACCCACACAGGTTCACCCAAAAAGGTGATCTTTACACCTAATGATGTTGAGATATGTGAAATGTCTACAGGACCAATTGTTGCATTAAGCATTGCTGGCCATAGCTCTAGAATCTACAAGTTTTCTCATTTTGTGCCATTCCCCTCACCTCTTGCTCTTTTAACCCATGCCAATGAGTCAATCAAATTATGGCATGAAATATTTGTCCATCTGAACTATAAATATCTTTCCCAACTCCATGAGAAATAAAAGGTCATAGGGCTGCCCAATATCAGATTTTCCAAAGGTGTCTGTCAAAGTTGCATCATAGGAAAACACCCTGAGCATAAGTATGGGAGATCCAAAACTGAGTGAACCTCTACACCCTTGGAGATTATTGATAGTAATATATCAGGTCCATTCCCCCATGAGTCCTTGAACCATGCCAAATACATCCTTACCTTCATAGATGAATTTTCCAAGTACTGTTGGATCTATTTCATCAAGTTAAAGTATGAAGTTTTTGGTATGTTCAAGATTTTCAAGGCTTCAGTTGAGAACCAGTTTGGTAGACATATCAAATTTATCAGATCTGATAATGGTGGGGAGTACATCAAATATGAGTTTCAACAATTTTTTGCCTCTTCAGGCATTCATATGCAACACTCTGTTCCGTATACACCTCAGTAGAATGGTGTTGCTAAGAGGAAGAACAGATCATTGAAGGAAATGGCCACATGTATGCTTGAGGAAAATTATTTATCTCCAAGGCTTTGGGATGAGGAAATAATTTGTGCCACATACATTCAAAATAGGGTTCCTCACAAATATCTCAAAGGAATCACTCCTTTTGAGGCTTGGACTGGGCACAAACCTGATATTTCTCATTTCATTATTTTTGGCTCTAAGGCTTGGGCGAGGATTCCACTTGAGAAGAGGAGGGCTATGCAGCCCCAAAGCCAACCTTATCTTTTTTTTTGGCTATTCAGAGGAATCCAAAGGCTATAATTTGTTGAACATGGCTACTCAAAAATACTTCATTGAAAGAATTGTTCAATTCGAAGAAGAGCCCTCTCATAATGTTGAAATTGGAGAACCATCTTCACCACCACCTGAAGAAGTAAGTGATGGTACTCTTGAATTTTTTTATTCTGATATTTCTAATGATGAGTACCATTTTATTATAGATCCTAATTCACCAACCATGCCTAAATGGGCTGCTAAGACTTTGCAAGTAGCGGGTGAACTAGTGGGAAATCCTCAGGACACAAGGAGGACTAGATCACAATTTGAGACTACTCTCAATGTGAATGACCCCTACCTATCTGAGAGATGTTATATGATGGTGGATTGTGATCCTCAAACATATGAGGAAGCCTCACATGACCCAAGATGGAAGGATTCCATGGATGAGGAGTTTCAGTCATTGCAAAAGAATGAAACATGGGAGCTAGTCAAGCTCCCCCCATGCATAAAATTGGTAAGGTGTAAGTGGATCTACAAAACCAAGTGTGCAGATCATGGTACAGAAGTGAAATATAAGTCTAGGCTGGTATCAAAGGGCTTCTCCCAAATCCAAGGCCTTGAATACAATGAGGGAAACATATTTCTCCCCCTTTGACATCAATGGCAAAGAGGAGTCATTACTTGCACAATTCATTCATTCTATATTTATTTTTCTTTGTATTGATATTCACCTATCTGCTTACAGGGATAAATCCCCTTGTCTTCATGATTCATTTATTTCACTAAATTTACAACACTAATGTCTTGCAATTTATATATTGCTTTCATAATTATCTTTGATTGATTTTCCTATATAGGTGCTATATCACTTATGTATCTTGACAACATGTTCTTGTCACAGCACTTCATCATGCAATCATCCTTTCGTCCCATCTATGTACTGTCGTAATCAATATTTTATAGGTTTTTCACTATCTTTTCCATTGACTCCCTTTCTGCGCCTGACTATTTCATCTAACGCATCTACTGCACTGCCTCCACGCCTTGTCACATTTAATATCATCGCATCCCTTTCCATGACAACCAAATATTTGGCACATTCCTCATCTATCATCCAGATTGGCATTAAAGCAGATATGACAATCAATTTGTGTGGCAACAATGATGTGTCGCATCCATACTCGAACCTTTTAGGGAAACATCATTCGTCGCATGGAGCAATGAATTAGATTTATGCTTTTTGTACTAATTCCTGTGATCATTAATTCCATCATTAAGTTTTCAAAACTACACCACCTTCTTTGAATCACGCAATATTGAATGCACATCTCTTCAACTTAACTCCACGTGTGCAAAAATCATCCATTCGATTCTATAAGAGCTCTACGAAATATTCTCGGTTCGTCACCTTTTTCACTCCTTCCCTTCTATGTCTCATTGGTTCTTGATTTCTCAATTTTCTTTCCCATGGCTTCCTTTTACAAAAGAATGAATAATTCCATTGAGAGTGTGCGACTTGTTGTTCAGTCACATCAGCATGAATTTACATGCCTATGAGTTGATATGGGATCCTGGCAATGCCAAGTGGAGGACATAGAGTTCCAACACCAATATGCTTAGTCGCAGGTGAATTATGGGCATGCTGAACAATTGAATCACTTGGAACTGTCGGGTTGAAAACTTGGAGCAACAACAATAAATAATTCTGGATGAAATGTCTACACTTCAGTCTTAGCATCTAAACCACTTTCATCTGCAACATTACAGCTTCTTTCTGTGCACCCATCCTTTGAATGTACTGCTGTAACACCCCAAAATTCACAAAAAATTGAAATTTTGCAACGTAGCATTTAATGCCTAAACTAACTATGCGGAATTATATTTAATGATTCTATGTTGTCATGTTGAAATGAATGTTTATGACAGTCATACATTGTAATGTTTGCGTCTTGGTATAAAATGAAATGTATAGTCTACATTAAGATGCTATTGGTTGTTTTAGCTATATTTTATATTTCCTATGTCGATACTCCATCAAATATTAATGTTTATAAGCGCTAACTATTGTTCTTCTTTTGATAATGAAAGGGATCCTAAGGGTACCCGAGGCTTACTTAGCATCCATGCTAAATCATTTGAACCGTTCCTTTCGCAGATTACAAGTAAGGGTGACACATCATGTCAAGTAGTACAAGTATAATTTGAAATACATTTTCAGTTAGCCTTCAAACGTTTTGTGTAAGGTTTCTAAGGTACTTATAATGACTCATATAAAGTTTATAGCTATAAGCTATTCCTCTCGTGCATTTCTTTGTTTATTATTCAAAAGATGCAATAACATATCGTAACAATGGTTTAATATAATAAGTCAATGTAATTATTTGTAAAAAAGGATGATGCACTTTTATAAATCCTAGGCTAAGTGCAAGGTTCTATATATTTATATAACATATGAACTACATACATAATACCATGAGATTTCCTATGATTGAAAAACTATATGCCTTTTTCTATAGTGTAACTCTATGCAAATTCAATGTAATTTCCTATAGCATATAAACTATATGCCAATTATTATGCAGTTTCTATAACATATACACTATATGCAATCTATATGTATGTGAAGTTTTTATTCCTTGGTTCAACTTTGGAACCATATGAATATGCGAATACCAAAGTGAGACCCTTTAAATATGTGATCGGTGCCTAGTTGCTCCGAACTATCAATATAAACCATGACTCACATTAATGTATACACATATATATTCACAGGTTTGCAACATAATCAAAGAGCCAACGCATGATAAGGACAAAGTAATTAATACTGTGATGATTACATGCTGGCAGGCATTCGAATTCAACCTTGGAATTTAACACTTCTATCTACTTCCCTAGTGGATATCCCGGTGGCTGCTATCGTGGATAGGGTCACGTGAAGGCTTTGGCAAGGAAGGAGCCAATGCTGTTGAGCTGTGCAATTCTTGACCTATCAGTAAATTGAGCTGGTCTCCATAGTAGCAAGGGTTGATAGTGTGGTCATAAATGCAGTTGGTGTTTTCGAATTACGATGTGTTGTGATGAATGATCCCCACCGTTGATCTTATATGATTCTTGGGATTTGGAACTTAACCCTAATCTCCACTAAGTTTTGAGGTTATTGTTTTCCTTTGGAATTCAATGTATGGGAGAGTGGCTCTGTGGAGAAGCCGACAGGCCAGAGAAAATTCAGGGTTTCGTTAGTAGTTTTTGAGTGCTCCTTCTGTGATTTGAAACCGTGACTAGTGCATGGTTACTATTACAATTGATGATCTTAAGAGTCGAGCGCTATGTGGAAGTTTACTGCATTGTTTGGTAATGGGATGTCCATGAAAACTCACGCCGGTTGTAATGGTATTCATATTTGAAGCTAGTTCATGAGGAACTCCTTCCTCAGGTTCGATACCCCGATTGCAGGGAAGGTTGATAGTCTTCAGGTTTAAGGATCCAAGTCCTTCTATAACTGGGTTAACTGTATTCATGAATTGCAAGTGTTCATGGATTCGGTCTAGATGCAGATTCTATCCTTTTCAACCTTTGGTTTTAATTGTCAAGGTAAAGTCTTACTTGTAATTTTGTATGGTTTCCTTCGTCGTTGTTTTTGTTTAGTTTTTTGGATAGAATTTAACCTTCTTCTGTGTTTGTGGAAGGACCTATCATCTACAGGGTTCTAAGCTTCAATTAAGTGGGAGCTACTGCATGTAAGTGGTAAGTCTCGGTGGTTTCCCTTGTGGGTTCTCCTGGAAACTGTTCGTTGTGTTTGAAATGGTTCAAGCTTTCAATTTTTGAAGATATGATCGTTATTTGCAATGCTTATGTTTTGTAAAGCAACGTAGGGAGGATGGAATCTTTGACCTACCCTTATCATGTGTTCTACAGTTGTTCTGTATGTTGGAATGTAATACTTATTTTCTAGGGTTTTTATCCCTCGAATTCTGGATAATGATGAAGGGTTCGGCCCTTGGTTTTACACTGTGTCTAGAAATAATGTTCTGTGTTAATGGTTGTTAACGTTCATCGAATTTGGTGATGGCCGAGAGCCAAAACTCAATGTTTTGTTTTACAACTATGAAACCCTAACCTATTTGGTTCAGGAAGCGACTTTGGAAATGGAAATCTAGCTTCGTTTATTTATATGGTTTGTTGCAGATAATGTTAATGAATGTATTCTATGATGTTGAACATGTGTATTTATTCTATATGGAACCTGGTAATAACTGAGTTAATATTTTGATTTTAAAGGTTCGGCCATAGAGTTGATATCTTACGATTTAAGTGTTTGGCCGTAAGCTGGCTATTTGACAACCTTAGGGTTTTTAATTCAAAACATGTAGGTGTCCACAAACTTTGTTTATGGTGGAAATCGGTCTTGTAATTTCTTTTGCAAAACGTTATTTGTTTCCTATAAAAGATAAGATAATAACTAGGGTTCTGGGTTTTAGTTATTCGTAACTATTTTGATATTATGAAAATTCTTGAAGTTATACAAAAGGATTCGATGGTAGATACTAATATGAAAGATAAATGTATTGCAAAGGTTGGAATACATAGAAAGATTAAATTTGATTAAATCTGATGCTGCGTAGTAAGATAGAGAACTATAGTATTGGAAATTATGAATATTTCTATGTTTTCTTTAAAGCTTTTTCAAAAGACTAAGTACAGTAAGGAGAGAAAAATGAAAATATTAAGATACTGTGATAATTGTATTTGCTATAAGCAATTAGATGACTTGAAAATAAAACCTAGAATATTATATTTCTGCAAAATTCGAGATATAGCAGATTGGTCTTAAAGATGGGAAAAATACTAAGTTTATTACGCAGCTGTTTATAATTCATGAAAAATGGATGAATTAAATGAAGTGAAATTATAACACTATACAGTTTTGAAAGGAATGATAACAAAAAAAATGCATAGCATGTGTATTTTGAGAGGAAGTAAATGACCTAAGTGTAAACCCTAGGTTTTTGTACAGCAATGAAACATTTATTTATGTCACTATGTAAAAGAATATATTAGAATACCTGTAATATGAAATGCTATTATTTATCCTGGGTCTAGACATATATTTTATATTACAGAAAATAACTGATAAGAAATATTAATGAAATACAACAACGTTAGTCTATTCATTCATTTGGAAATCTGCCTATCATTCATATATCTTAATTCTCCTTCTTTGCACTAGAGTACTATACAGAAAACAGTATGGGGAAAAATACAGAGAAGTTATTTGTTCAATCATTTCATTTTCTTAATCATCATTACACAAAATCATGACTAGATTAAGATTCAAAACAAATACTTTTGAATGATGATAACTTATGAATACTAAGTCAACAATTGCAGAAATAATTTAACTACTTAGAGACAAAAAAGACAAGTAGAACCTGTAACAGATGATAGGGTGGACAAACACCCAAGGAGGCCTATTCCTCCCAACCTTCTCCAGAAGAAGAATCCAAACTACTTTCCTCCTTTGGACCCCCGATCCTATTTATTAAACCACCAGGTAGATGAACTCTATGTAGAAGCAAGGCACTCAAAAATTGTACAGGAAGCAAACTATTAAGACTTGATCCTCAACGTTTAGGACTTTGCACTTAGTAGTATAATATGCATACTTACACCATGATAAAAAACTAGCATATCCCCTCATCGAATCTCTTGGGTGCAAGCAGCAAAACCCCAAGGTAAATTTCCTTGTCAAGAAAAGTGATGAACCTCAGTCCAAAATTCGATGGCTCTTTAAAAGATTTCCTAGGTCTTTAGTGGTCAGTTTTCAATAAATCAGCCTCCAGCTCCAGTTCCATCTTTCAGGGCACTAAGACCACAATTCAAGGGAGTTGTCCCATACCAACAACTAGTTACTTGCCTCATGAAGCTACCATTTGTCCAATGCCTTCTACCCCAGATTCCATTTCACTAAGTGGGCCAGTAAACACTCTTTTAACAGTCTCCTTAGGTGTTTCTCTCCTATTTAATTTATTTAATAATAAAATATTGTGCAAATTACAATCATCCTTGGACACTTGTCCAATATAAAACTTTACAATAAAAGTTAAGATAATGTTTCCAACATAAAATGTTTTTCAGCAAAAAGGGTATGTTACAAACACCCCCACTTAAGCTCAACATCGTCCTCGATGTTGTTTATTTTTCATCAGAGCCTCCCTGGAACAGAACTAGATATGTTGCCCACATGTTACTTTCCAGTTCCAAGGTAGCTTCATCAGGGCTAAGGTGATTCCATTGCACCTTTTCCTACCCTATGGTACGATTCCAGAGCATAATTTCCTTCCTGTCGAGAATACAGTCCGGTTCCACTTGAAAATCTCCTTCAGGTTCCACCTGTATGTCATTCCAATTGAGCACATGAGTAGAATTGTGCACATACTTCTTTAAAACAGAAATGTGAAAGACATTATGGATTCTTAAGTTAGATGGCAATGCCAACTGATATGCAACAGGTGCAATTATTGATAGGACTTCAAATGGTCCACAGTACCTTGGTGCTAGTTTAGCACAACTCCCAAGATTTAAAGAACTTTTCTTGGGTTTTACCTTTACAAAAACATGATCTCCAACCTGAAATTCTCTTTCAGTGCGTTTCATATCTGCATAACGTTTTTGTCGATCTTGTGCAACTTTTAAGTTTCCTTGAACCTGTTTCACGGTTAGCTCCATTTCTTTTAACAAATATAGTCCTAACATTAATCTATCCACAGGGTTATCCCAAGAAATAGGAGTACAATATTTTATTCCATATAAAATCTCAAATGGACTAAGTCTAGCAAATGCTTGATAATGATTATTGTATGCAAATTCAGCTAAATGCAAATAATCTTCCCACTTAGTTGGTTGATCTTTAACATACATTGGCAACATGTCTTCTAAAATCTAATTAATACTTTCAGTATGTCCGTCAGTTTGTGGATGGAAAGCAGTACTGAAATTTAATTTAGTATTTAAACCTTTAAACAATGTTGTCTAGAAATTTTCAGTAAACTTGGAGTCTCGATAATAAAAAAATTACCTTTGGAATTCCGTGCAAGCAAAAAATTTGCTTCATAAACACATCTGCAATGTTAGTAGCTTTGAATGTAGTCTTAACAAGAATAAAATGAGCAGATTTACTAAGTTTATCCACAACAACCATTATTGAATCATTCTAGTTTTATTCTTAGGTAAATCTGTAATAAAATCAATACTTATAATCTCCCACTTCCATTCCGGAATTGGAAATGGCTGCAATAGGCCAGCTGGATGTTGATGTTCAGCCTTAATGGTCTGACATTTAAAACACCTAGCTATGTATTCAGCCACTTCATTCTTCATGTTGGGAAAAGAATAATCCTTCCTTAACATAGTTATCATTTTCTGATAACCTGGATGTCCCGAATAAGGACTCTTGTGAACTTCATTCAAAATCAACAGCTTAACTTTTGACACATTAGGTACATAAATTCTGTTTTTATAAGTCATTAAGCCCTTTTCATTAACACTGTAATATGTTATTAAATTTGCAGCAACCTTATCATGCAATTTTTGATAATTTTCATCTTGATTAATTCCTTCTTCAATTTGATTTTCCAGATTTGTCTTAAACATGTTGATTGCTGCCACAAAACTTAATCTGGCATTTCTACTCAAGGCATCAGCAAATTTGTTTTCTTTACCCTTAAAGTGTTGAATTTCGAAATCATACTCACTAAGGAAAGCTAGCCATCTAGCTTTCCTTGCGTTAATATTCGTTTGATCTAACAAGTATTTTAGGCCCTTATTATATGTCATTAGTATAAACTTTCTTCCAATCAAGTGATATTGCCACATTTTCAGTGCATGTATCATGGCTACCAACTCAAGATCATAAGTTGCGTAGTTATTTTCATGGATTTTTAACTTTCTAGACTCAAAAGCGATAGCATGACCTTCTTGAGTTAAGACCCCTCCAAGTCTTTCATTACATGCATCAGTGCATACAACGAATTCCTTATTAGGATCAACAATTTTTAAAATGGTTGTGGTTGTTAATAATTCTTTTAAATTATTAAACCTTTCTCGGCATTTTTGATCCCATAAAAATTTCTTATCCTTCTACTACAAAGAAGTGATGGGATTTGCAATTCATGAGAATCCTTCAATAAACTTTCTGTAGTAACCTGTTATCCCCATAAATGATCGAATGTTAGTTACATCTTTAGGAATAGGCCACTCGTTAATTACTTTTATCTTACCAAGGTCGACAAAAATTCCGTCTTTAGAGATTATGTGACCTAGGTACTGTATTTTATCTTTATAAAAGTCACATTTGTTGAACTTAGCATAAACTTGATGTTCTCTTAACACTTGCAGAATTATTCTTAAATGTTCATGATGCTCTTCTTTAGTTTTTGAGTAAATTAGAATATCATCAATGAACACAACTACAAACTTATCCAAGTACTTATGCAGAATTTTGTTCATTAAACACATGAACACTGTCGGTGCGTTAGTTAGCCCAAAAGGCATAACTATGAACTCGTAGTGTCCATATTGCATTCTGAAAGCAGTTTTGAATATGTCTTCATCTTTTATTCTAACTTGATGATATTCGGACCTTAAATCAATTTTAGTGAATATCTCTGCTCCGCGCACTTGATCAAATAGATCGTCAACGCGGGGCAAGGGATATCAGTTTTTAATTGTTATTTTATTAAGTTGACGGTAATCTATGCACAGTCGCATGGTTTCGTCCTTCTTTTTAACAAAAATAACTGGCGCTCCCCAAGGAGACGCACTTGGCCTTATGTATTTTTTATCTATTAATTCCTTCAGCTGAGATTTTAGCTCATTTAGTTCTAGAATATTCATTCTGTAGGGAGCCTTTGAGTTTGGTACTGCACCCGATACTAACTCAATGGTGAAATCAAGTTCCCTTTTCGTAGGTAGTCTTGGAATCTCTTCCAAGAATACATCAGAAAAGTACCTAAGGATGGGTGTATCCTCCAGTTTTAACCTATATTCTTTAGATGAACATTCATCATTACTAACCTTAACAGCAAACATTTTACAGCCTTTTCTCACAGCTCTCTTTACTTGCAAAGCATAAATTTGTCTTATAGAAATCTTCCTATGAATTCCTTTTACTATTTCAGTTTTACCTTCATTATTTAAACAAGTAAAAGATTTCTCATAACAATTAAGTACTACTCTATGTTGTTCAAGCCAGTCCATTCCAATCAACAAGTCATATGACCCTAATGATAAAACATTCAGATTAACTTTCGTTTTCAGCTGACTTATAAATACATCACAATTTTTAACAAAGTCTGTAACCTTTCTTTTAATGCCTGTTGCTAGCTAAACTAACCATGAATTATCAAATTTCTCTACCTTTCACTTGCAACTTTTCACTAAATTAGGTGAAATATAACTCAAATTTGCACCTAGATCTATTAGATTGGAAATAGATTTGTTGTGTATCATACCTTCGATTTCGACAATAAACGTTTGATGATCTGCTTGACAATTTTCCAGTGCTACATTTATTCTGGGCAATTCTCTTGCTACATCTCCTACTGTAGGCTCCGCTTGTATGGTGTGAATGTTGTTGACTGCCCTTCTTTTGCGTGGACATTGCGCTCTCTTATGTGGTCCACTACAATCATAACACTTCAAAGGTGCTTTCTGTTCAGCATATCCGGTGTTGTTATTATTGTTGTTATTATTATTTGGCACATTCCTTGCAGCAATAAAGTTCTGTGGTGCATTACTCCTGTAATTATTATTACTTGGAAAATTTCTTTTATTACTCTTCCAGCCAGATATTCCTTCTCTTTTTCTGTTTTGGTCAAAATAGAAATTAGCTTTTCTCATAGCCTCCTCCAAAGTGGAAGGGTTATCATACTAGATCCTATCTTTTATGTTGAAAGGTAAACAACTTAGAAACCTTTGTACCTTAGGCTTCTCTTAGACCATGTAAGGTACATACCTCAGCAAGCTAAAGAACTTGCTGCACAACTCCTTCATACTCATAGTACCCAGTTTTAAATCATAAAATTCCTTGGATTTATCTTCATAGTACTGTTCTGACATAAAAACTTTCTTAAATAAATTTTTAAACATACTCCAGGTTATGTTTCTTTCTTTTATGTTCTTAATTCCTTTAAGATCCTGCCACCAAATATCTGCTTTTCCAGTCAGATTGTAAATAGCCATCTTGGCTTTTAATTGAGAAGAGTAATCTTAAATATGAAAGTATTTATTCATTCCAGACAGCCATGCTTTAGTTGTCTCACCCTTTTCAGTTTTGCCATTAAAGGTTGGTGGCTTAATCTTTTTAAACTCTCCTGTAATTTGTTCATGTTGCTTATGCTTCCTCCTTTTAGAACAACAATCACTGTCACTATTATCATGAACAGAATTATAATTACTTTGATCAGATTCTGATGAAGAGTAATTATTATTTTTACCATTCTTTACTTTCTTACTCTTATGTTTGTGAAACATTGTACCAGAATCAGAATTTACTTCTGATTTCCTTCCTCTTTCCTCATCATGGTATTTCTCCATTAAAATCTGATTTAACTCATCATGTGCCTTCATAATTCGTTCATTCTCTTCTTTAACAGTCCATATTTCAGATTTTAAATCTTTTACAGTACGTAACAGTTCAAAAGATTGATTATTTAACTCTACGTAAATTCCTTCATTACCATTATTATGTGCATTGTTATTATGTTCATTATGTTGAGGAGATTTGTCCTCTGTTGATTCCTCCGGTATATCCATAACTGCAATTTAAACGTCAAATTGTTCTGTACATAAACAAAATTTAAATAAAGTCAGTAACTAAGTTTTTTTGTTTTGCACGCGTGAGCCTATTTCAGGCTTAGAGTTTGAACTCGCGCTCTGATACCACATGTAACACCCCAAAATTCACAAAAATTTAAAATTTTGCAACGTAGCATTTAATGCCTAAACTAACTGTGCGGAATTATATTTAATGCTTCTATGTTTTCATGCTGAAATGAATGTTTATGACAGTCATACATTGTAATGTTTGCGTCTTGATATAAAATGAAATTTATAGTCTACATTAAGATGCTATTGGTTGTTTCGGCTATATTTTATATTTCCTATGTCGATACTCCATCAAATATTAATGTTTATAAGCGCTAATTGTTGTTCTTCTTTTGATGATGAAAGGGTTCCTAAGGGTACCCCAAGACTTACTTAGCATTCATGCTAAAGCATTTGAACCATTCCTTTCACAGATTACAGGTAACGGTGACACATCAGGTCAAGTACTACAAGTATAATTTGAAATGCATTTTCAGTTAGCCTTCAAAGGTTTTGTGTAAGGTTTCTAAGGTACTTATAATGACTCATATAAAGTTTACAACTGTAAGCTATTCCTCTCATTCATTTCTTTGTTTATTATTCAAAAGATGCAATAACGTATCATAACAATGGTTTAATATAATAAGTCAATGTAATTATTTGTTAAAAAGGATGATGCGCTTTTATAAATCCTAGGCTAAGTGCAAGGCTCTATATATTTATATAACATATGAACTACATACATAATACCATGCGATTTCCTATGATTGATAAACTATATGCCTTTTTCTATAGTGTAACTCTATGCAAATTCAATGTAATTTCCTATAGCATATAAACTATATGTCAATTATTATGCAGTTTCTATAACATATACACTATATGCAATCTATATGTATGTGAAGTTTTTATGCCTTGGTTCAACTTTGGAACCATATGAATATGCGAATACCAAAGTGAGACACTTTAAATATGTGATCAGTGCCTAGTTGCTCCGAACTATCAATATAAACCACAACTCACATTAATGTATACAAATATATATTGACATGTTTGCAACGTAATCAAAGAGCCAACGCATGATAAGGACAAAGTAATTAATACTGTGATGATTACATGCTGGCAGGCATTTGAATTCAGCCTTGGAATTTAACACTTCTATCTACTCCCCTAGTGGATATCTCAGTGGCTGCTATCATGGATAGGGTCACGTGAAGGATTTGGCAAGGAAGGATCCAACGCTGTTGAGTTGTGCAATGCTTGACCTATCAGTAAATTGAGCTGGTATCCACAGTGGCAAGGGTTGTATTGGGGTCATAAATGCAGTTGGTGTTTTCGAATTACGATTTGTTGTGATGAATGATCCCCACCATTGATCTTATGTGCTTCTTGGGATTTGGAAATTAAACATAATCTCCACTAAGTTTTGAGGTTATTGTTTTCCTTTGTCATTCAATGCATTGGAGAATGGCTCGATGGAGAGGCCGACAGGCCTAAGAAAATTCACGGTTTCATTAGCAGTTTTTGAGTGCTCCTTCTGTGATTCAAAACCATGACCAGTGCATGGTTACTGTTACAATTGATAATCTTAAGAGCCGATCTCTGTGTGGAAGTTTTCTGCATTGTTTGGTAACTGGATGTCCCAGAAAAACTCACGCCGGTTGTAATGGTATTCATATTTTAAACTACTTCATGAGGAACTCCTTCCTTAGGTTCGATACCCCGATTGCAGAGAAGGTTGATAGTCTTCAGGTTTAAGGAGCCGAGTCCTTCTGCAACTGGGTTAATTGTATTCATGAAGTGCGAGTGTTCCTAGATTCGGTCTAGTTGCGGATGCTATCCTTTTCAACCTTCGGTTTTAATTATCAAGGTAAAGTCTTACTTGTAATTTCGTATGGTTTCCTTCTTCGTTCTTTCTGTTTAGTTTTTTGGATAGAATCTAACCTTCCTCTGTGTTCATGGCAGGATCTGTCATCTACAGTGTTCTAAGCTTCGATTAAGTGGGAGCTACTGCATCTAAGTGGTAAGTCTCAGTGGTTTCCCTTGTGGGTTCTCCTGGCAACTGTTGGTTGTGTTTGAAATGGTCGAAGCTTTTGATTTCTGAAGATACAGTCGTTGTTGCAATGCTTACGTTTTGTAAAGAAACGTAGGGAGGATGGAATCCTCGACCTACCCTTATCATGTGTTCTACAGTTGTTCTGTATGTTGGAATGCAATACTTATTTTCTAGGGTTTTTATCCCTCGACTTCTGGATAACGATGAAGGGTTCAGCCTTTGGTTTTACACTATCTCTGGAAACAATGTTCTATGTTAATGATTGTTAACATTTGTCGATTTTGGTGATGGTCGAGAGCCAAAACTCAATGTTTTGTTTTACAACAATGAAACCCTAACCTATTGGGTTCAGGAAGTGACTTTGGAAATGGAAATATAGCTTCGTGTATTTATATGGTTTGTTGTAGATAATGTTTATGAATGTATTCTATGATGGTGAACATGTGTACTTAATCTATATGGAACCTGGTAATAACTAAGTTAATATTTTGATTGTAAAGGTTCGGCCATAGAGTTGATATCTTACGATTTAAGTGTCTAGCCGTAAGCTGTCTATTTGACAACCTTAGGGTTTTTAATTCGAAACATGTAGGTGTTTGCAAACTTTGTTTATGGTGGAAATCAGTCTTGTGATTTCTTTTGCAAAACGTTATTTGTTTCCTATAAAAGATAAGATAATAACTAGGGTTCTGGGTTTTGGTTATTCATAACTATCTTGATATTATGAAAATTCTTGAAGTTATACAAAAGGATTCGATGGTAGATACTAATATGAAAGATAAATGTATTGCAAAGGTTGGAATACATAGAAAGATTAAATTTAATTAAATCTCATGTTGCGTAGTAAGATAGAGAACTATAGTATTGGAAATTATGAATATTTCTATGTTTGCTTTAAAGCTTTTTCAAAAGACTAAGTACAGTAAGGAGAGAAAAATGAAAATATTAAGAGACTATGATAATTGTATTTGTTGTAAGCAATTAGATGACTTGAAAATAAAACCTATAATATTCTATTTCTGCAAAATTCGGGATATAGCAGATTGGTATAAAAAATGGGAAAAATACTAAGTTTATTTCGTAGTTGTTTATAATTCATGAAAAATGGATGAAGGAAATGAAGTGAAATTATAACGCTATACAGTTTTGAAAGGAATGATAACAAAAAAAATGCATAGCATGTGTATTCTGAGAGGAAGTAAATGACCTAAGTGTAAACCCTAGGTTTTTGTACAGCAATGCAACATTTATTTCTGTCACTATGTAAAAGAAGATATTAGAATACCTGTAATATGAAATGCTATTATTTATCCTAGGTATAGACATATATTTTATATTATAGAAAATAACTGATACGAAATATTAATGAAATACAACAGTGTTAGTTTATTCATTCATTTGGAAATCTGCCTATCATTCATCTATCTTAATTCTCCTTCTTTGCACTAGAGTACTATACAGAAAACAATATGGGGAAAAATATAGAGAAGTTATTTGTTCAATCATTTCATTTCCTTAATCATCATTACACAAAATCATGAGTAGATCAGGATTCAAAACAAATACTTTTGTATGATGATAACATACGAATACTAAGTCAACAATTGCAGAAATAATTTAACTACTTAGAAACAGAAAAGACAAGTAGAACCTGTAACAACAGATAGGATGGACAAACACCCAAGGAGGCCTGTTCCTCCCAACATTCTCCAAAAGAAGCAACCAAACTACTTCCCTCCTTTGGACCCCCGAGCCTGTTTACTGAACCACCAGGTAGATGAACTCTTTGTAGAAGCAAGGCACTCAGAAATTGTACAGGAAACAAACTATTAAGACTTGCTCCTCAGCTTTTAGGACTCTGCACTCAGCAATATAACTCTGCACTCAGCAGTATAATATGCAGACTTACACCATGATAAAAAACTAGCATATCCTCTCATTGAATCTCTTGGGTGAAAGAAGCAAAAACCTAAGGTAAATTTCCTCGTCGGGAAAAGTGATGAACCTCAGTCCAAAATTCGATGGCTCTTAAAAAGATTGCCTAGGTTTTTACTGGTCAGTTTTCAATAAATGAGCCTCAATTTCCAGTCCCATCTTTCAGGGAACTAAGACCACAATTCAAGGGAGTTGTCCCATACCAACATCTAGTTACTTGCCTCATGAAGCTACCATTTGTCTATTGCCTTCTACCCCATATTCCATTCCACCTAGTGGATCAGTAAACACTCTTTCGACAATCTCCTTAGGTGTTTCTCTCCTATTAATTTATTTAATAATAAAATATTGTGCAAATTACAATCATCCTTGGACACTTGTCCAATATAAAACTTTACAATAAAAGTTAAGATAATGTTTCCAACATAAAATGTTTTTCAGCAAAAAGGGTATGTTACAAACACCCCCACTTAAGCTCAACATCGTCCTCAATGTTGCTTATTCTTCATCAAAGCCTCCCTGGAACAAAACATGATATGATACCCACATGTTACTTTCCAGTTCCCAGGTATCTTCATCAGGGCTAAGGTGCTTCCATTGAAGCTTTACCTTCCCTATGGTACTATTCCGGAGCATAATTTCCCTCCTGTTGAGAATACAATCTGGTTCCACCTGAAAATATCCTTCGGGTTCCACCTGCATGTCATTGCAATTCAGTACATGAGTAGCATCGTGCACATACTTCTTTAAAACAGAAATTTGAAAGACATTATGGATTCTTAAGTTAGATGGCAATGCCAACTGATATGCAACAGGTCCTGTTTGTGCCAGAAATTGTTTCCAGGCCACAAAGAAACAAGCCAACACAATCTCAAAAAAAAAAATGCAATCAAGTAAAAGTAAGATTTAAGGTTTTCTTATAGGTTTTCTGGTTATAAAGTTTGGGAACAAACAGGTAATACACTCATGAGCAAAATAGGAACTGAATCATAAGCAAAAGAAGACAAAGATGCATAATATATTCACCAGAATCCAACAGAGCATAATATTGAAGTTCATTCATAAAAGATAAGCATTACCAGCATACAGACATAGACCAGCAATGAATTTATCAGTTAAGCAACTAAACAAGTTAAACAATGAAGACAACACACAAACTCAAGGGTGAAAAGGATCATATATTTCATAATTTTGTCAACAAATACATATAAGAGTTATGTACTTAGCACATCAATAAGTTAGCAGACCTCCTGAAGTCCTCCCAAAAATACAACCCTCTTTCTGTCTTTCCCCTCTATCTAAATACTATTTTTTACAAAATTAGTTAGGGTCTAAACCCTAACTGCCCTCAACCAACTCATCGATGGGATAAAGTGAAATTATATTTACAAAATAAAGTGTTTCTTTAAAAACATAACTAAAAACTAACTAACTAACGTATTTCTTAAAATATCTACAAGTAACTGACTAACTACCAACTCAAAGGTCTTTGGCAGCTTTATCTAGTAAGGCTATTCCATCCGAGGCTCGGGCCTTCTTCCTGGCTCTCTTCTGTTCAGCTTCTGTATCTGCTAACTTTCTTGTAATTTTTTCATTCTGCTGCTGCAAGTCTCTGACAGTCTGCTTCAACTATGCATAATGCACATCTGTGCTTCTCTTTTTCTTCAGGGCTTCCTTAGAAATTGTTATTAACTCTTGATAATTCTCATTCACTTCCTGTAAATCTTCCCTGAGCCTTTTATTTTCTAGGATCAGAGCATCATTAGTCTCCTGCATGCAATCCATTTGATGCCTGTATTGTTTAATGGTTCTTTGCAGGTTCTCCATGTCTGAGTCAAAAATATTCTCTGTTGTGGTATTTTGCATCTCAATGGGCGACCATGGGATATTTATCCTTCTGAAAATATCTTCATCTTCCTGTAACAACCCTGAAGACACACCATGAACAATAGGGTTTTCCTGACTCGTTGCTTCAATAGGTGTAGTTTCATCTATCAAGTGCTGATTTTCGGAATAAGAAACTTCAATTTCCTTTTTCTGTTGTTCTTCTATCATTTCATCTCTTAATTCCAGAAACACGGCTGATAGTTTAGTTTGGGTGAGGTTGGAGTCTTCTGCTGACCTCAATGGCTTTTTCCCCTTTGTATGATGAGAAAATGGACTGTTTAGAACTGCTTCTTTCTCAATCTTTGGTTTTTCATCTAAAGAATCATCATCAAGTACACTTACCTCTTTTGTATTCAATCTAGGGTTTAGCAGCCTTTTCATACTCAACCTTAACTTGTTTTTAGATCTGGTTTTTGGTCTCCATTCTGAAGCAAGTTCTTTCACCATCTTCAAATTTTTTCCTTGATGTATAACTGTGGCTAACTCTATAGCTTTGATTTTTGTTTTCTTTTTCTTTGATCTCTTTGTTTTATCCTCTTGACTACAACTTTCTATGTATGTGTCAACCCTAGCTTCAGTTTTGACAGTGAATTCATCTTCCTCTAACAGATATCCCTCATCCTCAGATAAGATAGTGATGGGGCTCCTTTGCTGGACCTGAATGTTTTCTTTCTCTATAGCAACCTTTTCTGTGGCAACAATTTTCTCCTCACTGAAAGTTTCTGTTGGTGCCATGTGTTGCTCAGACTGATCTTTCTTTTGTGAAAACAGTGAATATTTATCTTTGCTGTCAGCTGCAACCTTTTGAGGTTCATCATCATCCTTCAAGGACTCTGGTGCTTCTTCAAGTTTAACCTCTTTCTTGTATTCAGACTTGATCTTCTGATCTAGTTTCCTAACTAGAGTTTGCCCTTTGTCTACACATTTTTTGGTTTGCTGCTCTTCTTGCTTAATTTGAAAACCAAACCAAAACAAAAAATAATCCCATGTCTTCCCTTCTTGTTGTAGAACAGTACTGATAATGAGCTTGATCAAACCATGATGGAAGATGGATTGTGTAGTATGATCATGATGTCCCTTAACTCTACTTGGCATCTTTTGCAGACTTTTGAACAAGAAGAAAGGAAGGTTCATTTTGGATTCACCAACCAAATGCTGTAAAAATCTAAAATGGTATTTGAAGACATAGGCATATCTGCCTTCACAAGTGATATAGATTTGTAGGACTTTAATGGGCTCCACCCACTCATCTCTGACATCCTGGATTAATACCCCTTTGCGCCAGTCTGGAGTAATACCAGGTAAAAGGTACCTTTGGGCATTAAAAGTGAAAGGCATTTTTTTGAACCACATTTCACCTTCATTTCTGACTTCTGTAGCTTCAGCAACTAACTCCACAGTCAATTTAAAATTTAGAGTATCAAATACTATCATGTCCTGATTATAGCTTTGGGAAAATTTATAAGAGACCTCAGTGTTATAGCCATCGATTTTCTTGAAGAAATCCAACCAACCAGCATTCTGAAAAAGCTTTGCACAATCTGGAAATTGGTCAATCCATTTTAGCTCAGTGGGCTCAGTCCTATTTGTTTTGCCACTTTTACCCATCTGCTTTCAATAGCTGAATTCTGTGTACTTTAGGAGCTCTATCAATGACTTAACAGCTGCTTTCCGATTTTGAAAAAGTAGTGGTTCAATGTACTGCTAACTTTCAACTTTCCACTTGCCACAGCGTCTCCAAAACTCTTAAATTGATATCTTTTCGACAGGAGTTTTGTTTAAAGCCTACATTTATGTTTTCTTTACTGATTTTTAACAAAACAAGCTTTACTGGGAAAACCCCAATTTAGTAGCCACTATCAGTTTAATTCGGAATACCTTATTCCTATCTTGTTGTAGATGTTTAAAATCAATATTTGAGGTATCTGATTGTTCAATTTAACTGTACAAGTGTCTTCGGGTCTCCAATTTGATACCAGTTGGCAGGACGAGCAAGCCCTAATTTCTCTGTAACTGTGAAAACCCAAAACTTCTTCTGTAACTGCAACTTTCGGCTTTTAAGCACATGTCCTCGCTCCACTTAGTCACCAGTTTCATAATACATGTATGGAAAAACTTCCTTCACATCAAACTCGGTCTATGCCTTTATCTGTCATGATACGTTGTGTTCTAGCTAATGATTACCACGATCTCTTCCACGACACAGTCACACCTGCTTTCATGATGATTACTGGAGCAACACATATCAACACCCTTTAAACATGCGATTAGTCACTTAGAAATGAAACTCATGCGAAAATTCAGTTTACAAAACGGTGATTTTGGCTGGCGCGATATTCTTGTAGCACCACTGTGTTAATTTTTCATGGTTGCTCTACAAGAATAATTTGCATTCAATTTTGGTGCTATTTTAACCATTTTTTCAATTTTAAATTAAATTTAAATGATAAACTATGCTCTTCGAAGATATTTGTGACATCCTTAATCAATATAGGTCCTATGGATCCCTTCAAATCCTAAAGAAAAAATAATAAAATCTAAAGGAAAAAATTCAAAAGTTTCACTTTAAAACCAAAAATTTCCTAAAGGAAGCAAATGAGCAAACTTAAAATAAAAATTACAATCAAAATATATAAAATTGAAGGAAACAAGTTCATGACTTAACATCTGGCTCCAGCTGCGGGATGAAGTCCTCCCTGTGAGGCTTCAAGAACCTGTATACCAGTTCCTTATGTGTGCCACCTACTTGTCTGCAAAATTTCCATTGGGCTATGGAGTCTTTATTATGTTTCACTCACACTGGTATGTACAATGAAAAGTGAAAATCTCCTTACAGACTGTAAAAATTCTTGAGGAACCGTCCATTAACTGGAATGGACAACTCCTCACCTTCCAAAGACTGCAGGATAAAAGTATTATTCTCCAAAACTTTAGACACTAGGAAAGGGCCAAACCAGAGGTTATCAAACTTACCATGCTTACCCTTTTGCTCTTTCCTTGCATCCCACCTTAGAACCATATCACCAATTGAGAAAGTGTTTTCTTTGATATTCCTGTCAAATCTGCTTTTGATATTTAATTTGTACAACTGTGCCTTTTCATCCACCTTTTCCCTATTCTGCTGTAACTCTATCATCTCATAAATACTTCTCTGTATATCATTTGGCTCTTCCTGAGAATTCTGAAGAAACTTCATCACTGGGATTCCCAATTGAACAGGAAAAACTGCATCTGTACCATAAACTAGCTGGAAGGGAGAAGTTCCAATTGCTTGTTTAACTGTTATCCTATCTGCCCACAATGCATATTTCAGCATTGAATCCCATGATCTCTTATTATGCTTGAGCAACTTTTTGATACTCTGAATGATGTTTTTATTATAGGATTCATCCAAACCATTACCCTAAGGATAATAAGGAGTTGAATGCTTCAGTAGGATGCCATTCTTTTCACAAAATGCTTCCATTGCCTTAGACTTGAAAGCCTTTGCATCATCTGTTACTAATTTCTGAGGGCAACCAAATCTACTAAGAATATTATCTTCAATAAATTCCATGATAAATTTGTCTGTAGCATTCCTAGTAGGGATAGCTTCCACCCATTTAGTAAAGAATTTTGTTGTAGTCAGAATCCAATGGTGTTGCCCTGAAGAGGCTAGATTTATTTCTCCAATAAAATCTAGACCCCATTGCTGAAAAGGAGCACTTACTGCAATAGGTTTCAGGGGTAATGACATCAACTTTTGTTTGCCAGCAAACTTCTAACAAGGGATACAGGCTCTTACCTGCTGATAAACATCTGCAAACAAGGAGGGCCAGTAATATCCAGCTCTTAAAATTCTGTATGCTATTGTCTTCCAGTACTTGTGCCCTCCACAAGAACCCTCTTGAGATTCAGAAATCACTCCTTCAATTTCTGGTTTATCTAAAAATCTAAGTAGAATACCCCCTGTGTCCTTCCAGAACAACTGCTCTTCCACTAGACAATACTTAGTAGTTTTAAGTTTTAAAGATCTAGCAACCTTCCTATCTAGATGCTCAGGACATTGTAAAAACAACAGAAAATAGACTATGTCTGCATACCATGTAGATGCTGAATAATAATCCATAATCTTCTCTTTTTCCAGTAATCCTTGATCTTCATCCTGAGCTATTTCTTCAGCCATAACATGCAATCCCAAAGCCTGACAATTTGATTCAGCCAGCGGCTTGGCTAAACCTTGTCCCTTGACAAGTTTGGTAGGTATGATCTCTACATTATATTCCATGATTTTAGCAATCCACTTGCCTCTTTTCCCTTCACTATCATGCTGTGTTAACACATCTTTTACCGCAGCATTGGGTACAAATGAAATAACCTTAGAATGCAACACATAGATTCTAAAAAAATTTAAAGCCTTTACCAAAGCATAGGCCTGCTTTTCTAAAATACTGTATTTTAGTTCAGAATCTCTGAGAGTTTTGCTGAAGAATGCAATAGGCTGCTCCAATCCTTCCTTATTCTTCTGAAGTAAAACAGCTGCAATTGTATTCTCTGATGCAAATGAGAATGTAAGAAATTCTTTTGTAAAATCTGGACTTACCAATACAGGAGCTTCAATAAGAGCCACTTTAATTTTCTCAAATGCACTCTTTGCCTCAATGGTCCACTTAACTTCCTGATCTTTTTTCAGCATGACTGTAATCTGTTTGATAGTCTCAGCAAAGTTTGGTATAAACCAACGTAAAAAGTTGATTTTACCAATGAAAGATTGGACATCTTTTTTACTTCTTGGCAAACTTATTTTCAATATAGATTTTACCCTTTCAGGATCAATCCTTATACCATCAGCAGACACAAAATGACCAAGCAATTTACCTTCCTGTACAGCAAAGTGTGATTTCTTTGGATTCAAGGACAAGCCAAATTTTCTACACTTCGGGAAAATTTGTTTCAAATGTTTCAAATGTTCATCATTTGACTGTGAGAAAACAGTAATATCATCTAAGTATATTACTACAAACTTATCCTTTTCTCCAACAAAAGCAATATCCATGGCTCTCTGGAAGGTGGCTCCAACATTCATCAATCCAAAAGGCATCTTATCATACATGAAGGTTCCCCAAGGAGTTGTAAAGGTTATTTCCTCTTTATCATCAGGATGCATAGCAATCTGATTGTACCCTGAAAAACCATCCACCATAGAAATCCTCTGTGCCCCAACTACTTACTGCAATACTTGCTCAATTTTAGGCAAAGGATAATTGTCTTTTCGTGAAGATCTGTTCAGATTTCTGAAGTCAACACATAACCTGATTTCCCCATTCTTTTTCCTAACATGTACAAGATTAGAATCCCATGAAGAATACCTGAGGGGCACTATGATCTTGGCATCCAACAGCTTCTTTACTTCTTTTTCAATAACAGGAAACAAGGCTGGATTAATCCTCCTTAATTTCTGACGAAAAGGTTTGACATTTGGTTTTAAAGGGACTTCATGCTGTATAATTCCTGTGTCATAAGTCCTCAATTCCTGATAAGACCAAGCAAAAACATCCACATGCTCTTTTAACAGTTTAATATATCTATTTCTTTGTTCAGCTGTCAAGGATTTAGAAATTTTGACCATTCTAGGATGTTCTGCTAAACCAATATTGCAGTCCATCACATTTTCTTCTAAAGATTGAATAACAGGCTTTGGCAGTGTATCATCCTTTGTAAATATTCTTTCCAGAGGTACCAAGCCTTTAGGAATGAAATTGCTTTTTAACTCAATAATTTTATGTCCTGCTATCTCATCTTCAGCAATCTCATCCAATTGTTCATCCCCTTCATCTTCCTCTTGATCAATCAGGGAATTTGAAAACTCATGAGTAAGCTCAAGAAATCTCTTAATTTCAATGTCATCTTCGAAAACTTTCCATTGCTTTACATTATCAGGTACACATGGTATGTACCTCACCTCTATAGGATACCTTAACTGGGTGGTCTTGGGGATTTTGAAGTGTGTGGCAGCCAAGGCTAATGAATCTGCAGTCTGATTATGGTCTCTTGGAATATGAGAGATGTTAAATGCTACAAAATAATTCTCAAGCATATCCCATACCTCATTCCGATAGACTTTCAACAAAACGTGCTTCACTTGATATTTGTTCTTCACTTGCTGAACAACTAATTTGGAGTCGCCATATGCAGAAATCTGCTGAATGCCCAAATCTTTAGCAGCTTTTAATCCTAACAGCAAAGCTTCATATTCAGCGGTATTATTTGTAGTAATAAACTCAAGCTTATACATCAGCTTTATTGTTTCCCCTCCGGGAGATATTAGAAGAACTCCAGCTCCAGCACCTTCTTTACAAGAAGATCCATCAAAATATAATTGCCACAGTTCATCTTCTTCTTCTCTGTTGTGTTTTACCGGCTGCTCTTTTTCCACTTGTCACAAACCAGCAGTATTGTCTTCATCACTGAAATGTAACATGCAAGTTCCTAGGTCTTTGTCAACAGCATATAGTGGATGATTTGTGGGGTTCTTGTCATCTGTCACTATATAAGCAAACTGAAGCTCTTTGTACAACCTTCTGTTTTCTCCACCAAACACAAGAATGGTAGCATATGAGAGATCCATTTGTAAGGTCCCTCCAACCTTCTTTGCCCAAGACCTAGAAAAAAGTAAGCCAAACTTTGGTGTAATGTCAACTACCACAAAATCCATTATCACACTTTTCATGGGCAACTGAGCCAAGCTGACAACCATATCTTTTATTACTCCTAAACATTTCACAGCTCGGGAATCAAAGGCATACAGATCATGGTAGGGTTTGGTAATACTCAGCCTCAAATCCTCCATGACAGCCTTTGGCATCAAATTGTGGGATGCTCCTGAATCTAACAGACAATTGTGTATCATCTGTTCATGGAAAGTCAGAGTGATATAGAATGGTGGTGAAGCTCCTGCTTCATTCTTAGCCGTCTTAGCCAAGGTTGATCCAATGAAAATCTTAGGATTCTCCTCTTGTAAATTAACTATGTCGGAAACAGGTTGATTGCTTGTTGGATTAAGCATTTTAAGGACTGATTCTTTATATGAAGGATTTTTTATCAATTCAGTTAAAGGTACAGGAATCTTTAACTTTCCTAATTCATTCTCCAAACTGAAATTCTGGACAGTTTTATTTACCTCTTCAACCTCTGTGTTTTTCTTATGTTTTTCTGAACCTTGCTTCTTCTCTGTTACAGGATCAGATGACTGATTACCAGGAACAATCGCTTTCTTCTTTGGGGGTTGTACCACCTGTTTTGGACCTGATCTCAGATTTATAGTCTTCTTGAGTTCGTTTTGATGGACAACAGTAGTTACAGCAGTCTTTTCCAAACCTAAATCATCCTTGGTTTCAAACATGTCAGCATCATCGTATTCTGCATTTACAAATTCTTCCTCGGTGACAAAACCTTCAGAAAATCCCTCTCCAAAATGATTCATATCTTGATCATTCTCTTGAAATATCAGCTCATCATCAACTTCTTCTTCATCAACCATATTGTTTTGAAGAGGTGGTGGAACTCTTTGGTCCTCATTTTCTCTCCTTTCTCGCTAGTTATCATTATTCCTTCGTTCTCTAGGCATGAAGCGGGGAGCAAATTGCCTTCTGAACTGATTCTGATTATTTGGATTTAGTTCACCTTCTGGAGCAGGCTTGCTGGAATTTTTCTCAAGCTCTAATTTGTTCAATTTTGCAGTCAGATTCTTCACCAATTTATCCATTTCATCACTTTTTCCTTCTGCAGAATGAGAAGCAGAACTTCCCGGGGCTGCTTCCTTTTTTCCTTTTCTGTCATAAAGTTGTTGATCTGTTTCCTTCTTTAATCTATTAGAAGCCAAGATGTTGGATTCTACCTCCAATGCTGCATCCTGCATATTCAGTAAAGAGATAGGTCTTCTCTCTCTCAACAATAAAGAAAACTCGTGATCAAAGGCATTCGCATAGGTAAGTTTAGCCGATGTTTCTGTAGGCTTTATTTCTGCAGGAATTCTACTGTACATCTTGTTAAACCTCTTTGAAAAGTCTGCAACAGTTTCATCCTTTTTCCTCCTAAGAGCTCCAAATTCAGTTATGTAATACATATGGTCTTTAGTGTCACCCCATTGTCTCATGAAGAGATCACGAAGTTGTTCAATGATAGTGATGGAATTAGCAGGAAACTCCCTGAACCATTTCCTTACATCTCCATCGAGGCTCTGCACAAACATTCTCATCCATACATCTTTAGCCTCAATGTTTTGGTTATCAGCATAACTAAGGAAAGCTTCCCAATGTTCTTCTGCAGTGGTTTCCCCCTCTCCATTAAACCTAGGAAGATATTTATGATAGTCACCTCCAGGCAGTGCATTTAACGGCTGAGGAAAGACCAATGGTGCATATCTGGATGCAAGCATCTGGTCCATCATGTCTATGGGATGATTTTGGGCTGCCATTTTTGAACTGACCAACTTTAATGATGAAGAAGTTCGACTGGAACCTGGTTGAAAAGGTTGTTTACCTAGTTTCAGCTGAAAAATAGGTATCTTACCAGGAGAAACAGTTTTGGCTTTCTTGAAGGATTGAGGATTAGTAAAAACTTGGAAACTGCTATCAGGCATAATAGGCTTTAACCAAGGTAAGTTTTCTTCTTCTTTTCCTAACAAAGCTGAATGTGATAAAACACCCAACTGATCAGGGTCACACAGGGCTGGTAAAGATTGAGACCTTTTAACTTTTCTTGTTGTATTTAATATTTGTTCAGGGTCTGTCACACCCAACTGCAATGGTGAAGTAGGTTTGTTCCTGGTTCCAACTCCTCTAGTAGCCACTGTGTCAAACTTGGTGAAAAGTAGCCTTAAAGATGTGCTGTTTTAAGGTCACCTCCTAAAACCAGTGAAATGATAAGTATCCCAGGGAAAAATATGTTTTCAACTTCGTTCCCCGGCAACGGCGCCAAAGATGTTTGTGCCATAAATTGTTTCCAGGCCACAAAGAAACAAGCCAACACAATCTCAAAAAAAAAAATACAATCAAGTAAAAGTAAGATTTAAGGTTTTTTTGATAGGTTTTCTAGTTATAAAGTTTGGGAACAAACAGGGAATACACTCATGAGCAAAATAGGAACTGAATCATAAGAAAAAGAAGACAAAGATGCATAATATATTCACCAGAATCCAACAGAGCATAATATTGAAGTTCATTCATAAAAGACAAGCAATGAATTTATCAGACATAGACCAGCAATGAATTTATCAGCTAAGCAACTAAACAAGTTAAACAATGAAGCCAACACACAAACTGAAGGGTGAAAAGGATCATATATTTCATAATTATGTCAACAAATACATATAAGAGTTATGTACTTAGCTCATCAATAAGTCTAGCAGACCTCTTGAAGTCCTCCCAAAAATCCAACCCTCTTTCTGTCTTTCCCCTCTATCTAAATACTATTTTTTACAAAATTAGTTAGGGTCTAAACCCTAACTGCCCTCAACCAACTCATCGATGGGATAAAGTGAAATTATATTTACAAAATAAAGTGTTTCTTTAAAAACATAACTAAAAACTAACTAACTAAAGTATTTCTTAAAAGATCTACAAGTAACTGACTAACTACCAACTCAAAGGTCTTTGGCAGCTTCAGCTAGTAAGGCTATTCCATCCGAGGCTTGGGCCTTCTTCCTGGCTCTCTTCTGTTCAACTTCTGTATCTGCTAAGTTTCTTGTAATTTTTTCAGTCTGTTGCTGCAAGTCTCTGACAGTCTGCTTCAACTCTGCATAATGCACATCTGTGCTTCTCTTTCTCTTCAGGGCTTCCTTAGAAACTGTTATTAACTCTTGATAATTCTCATTCACTTCCTGTAAATCTTCCCTGAGCCTTCTATTTGCTAGGATCAGAACATTATTAGTCTCCTACATGCAATCCATTTGATGCCTGTATTGTTTAATGGTTCTTTGCAGGTTCTCCATGTCTGAGTAAAAAATATTCCCTGTTGTGGTATTTTGCATCTCATTAGGCGACCATGGGATATTTAGCCTTCTGAAAATATATTCATCTTCCTGTAACAGCCCTGAAGACACACCATGAACAATAGGGTTTTCATGACTAGTTGCTTCAACAGGTGTAGTTTCATCTATCAAGTGCTGATTTTCGGAAGAAGAAACTTCAATTTCCTTTTTCTGTTGGTCTTCTATCATTTCATCTCTTAATTCCGGAAACACGGCTAATAGTTTATTTTGGGTGAGGCTGGAGTCTTCTGCTGACCTCAATGACTTTTTCCCCTTTGTATGATGAGAAATTGGACTGTTTAGAACTGCTTCTTTCTCAATCTTTGGTTTTTCATCTGAAGAAACATCATCAAGTACACTTACCTCTTTTGTATTCAATCTAGGGTTTAGCAGATTTTTCATACTTAGCCTTAACTTGTTTTTAGATCTGGTTTTTGGTCTCCATTATGAAGCAAGTTCTTTCACCATCTTCAAAGTTTTTCCTTGATGTCTAACTGTGGCTAACTCTATAGCTTTGATTTTGGTTTTCTTTTTCTTTGATCTCTTTGTTTTATCCTCTTGACTACAACTTTTTGTGTATGTGTCAACCCTAGCTTCAGTTTTGACAGTGAATTCATCTTCCTCTAACAGATATCCCTAATCCTCAGATAAGATAGTGATGGGGCTCCTTTGCTGGACCTGAATGTTTTCTTTCTCTATAGCAACCTTTTCTGTGGCAACAATTTTCTCTTCACTGAAAGTTTTTGCTGGTGCCATGTGTTGCTCAGACTGATCTTCATTTTGTGAAAACAGTGAATATTTACCTTTGCTGTCAGCTGCAACCTTTTGAGGTTCATTGTCATCCTTCAAGGACTCTGGTGCTTCTTCAATTTTAACCTCTTTCTTGTCTTCAGACTTGATCTTCTGACCTAGTTTCCTAACTAGAGTTTTCCCTTTGTCTACACGTTTTTTGGTTTGCTGCTCTTCTTACTTAATTTGAAAACCAAACCAAAACAAAAAATAATCCCATGTCTTCCCTTCTCGTTGTAGAATAGTACTAATAATGAGCTTGATCAAACCATGATGGAAGATGGATTGTGTAGTATGATCATGATGTCCCTTAACTCTACTTGACATCTTTTGCAGACTTTTGAACAAGAAGAAAGGAAGGTTCATTTTGGATTCACCAACCAAATGCTGTAAAAATCTAAAATGGTATTTGAAGACATAGACATATCTGCCTTCACAGGTGATATAGCTTTGTAGGACTTTAATGGGCTCCACCCACTCATCTCTGACATCCTGGATTAATACCCCTTTGCGCCAGTTTGGAGTAATACCAGGTAAAAGGTACCTTTGGGCATTAAAAGTGAAAGGCAATTTTTTGAACCACATTTCACCTTCATTTCTGACTCCTGTAGCTTCAGCAACTAACTCCACAGTCAATTTAAACTTTAGAGTATCAAATACTATCATGTCCTGATTATAGCTTTGGACAAATTTATAAGAGACCTCAGTGTTATAGCCATCGATTTTCTTGAAGAAATCCAACCAACCAGCATTCTGAAAAAGCTTTGCACAATCTGGAAATTGGTCAATCCATTTTAGCTCAGTGGGCTCAGTCCTATTTGTTTTGCCACTTTTACCCATCTGCTTTCAATAGCTGAATTCTGTGTACTTTAAGAGCTTTGTCAATGACTTAACAGCTGCTTTCCGGTTTTGAAAAAGTAGTGGTTCAATGTACTGCTAACTTTCAACTTTCCACTTGCCACAGCGTCTCCAAAACTCTTAAATTGATATCTTTTCGACAGGATTTTTGTTTAAAGCCTACATTTATGTTTTCTTTACTTAATTTTAACAAAGCAAGATTTACTGGGAAAACCCCAATTTAGCAGCCACTATCAGTTTAACGCGAAATACCTTATTCCTGTCTTTCTATAGACGTTTAAAATCAATCTTTGAGGTATCTTATTGCTCAATTTAACTGTACAAGTGTCTTCAGGTCTCCAATTTGCTACCAGCTGGCAGGACGAGCAAGCCCTAATTTCTCTGTAACTGTGAAAACACAAAAATTCTTCTGTAACTGCAGCTTCCGGATTTTAAGCACATGTCCTCGCTCCACTTAGTCACCAGTTTCATAATACATGTATGCAAAAACTTCCTTCACATCAAACTCGGTCTATGCCTTTATCTTTCATGATACGTTGTGTTCTAGCTAATGATTACCACGATCTCTTCCACGACACAGTCACACCTGCTTTCATGATGATTACTGGAGAAACACGTATCAACACCCTTTAAACATGCGATTAGTCACTTAGAAATGAAACTCATGCGAAAATTCAGTTTACAAAACGGTGATTTCGGCTGGCGCGATATTCTTGTAGCGCCATTGTGTTAATTTTTCATGGTTGCGCTACAAGAATAATTTGCATTCAATTTTGGTGCTATTTTAACCATTTTTTCAATTTTAAATTAAATTTAAATGATAAACTATGCTCTTCGAATATATTTTTGACATCCTTAATCAATATAGGTCCTATGGATCCCTTCAAATCCTAAAGAAAAAATAATACAAATCTTAAGGCAAAAATTCAAAAGTTTCACTTTAAAACCAAAAAATTCCTAAAGGAAGCAAATGAGAAAAATTAAGCAAATGACCAAACTTAAAATAAAAATTACAATCAAAATATATAAAATTGAAGGAAACAAGTTCATGACTTAACAGGTCCAATTCTTGATAAGACTTCAAATGGTCCACAATACCTTGGTGCTAGTTTAGCACAACTCCCAAGCTTTAAAGAACTTTTCTTGGGTTTTACCTTTACAAAAACATGATCTCCAACCTGAAATTCTCTTTCAGTGCGTTTCAGATCTGCATAACTTTTTTGCCGATCTTGTGCAACTTTTAAGTTTCCTTGAACCTATTTCACAATTAGCTCCATTTCTTTTAACAAATCTGGTCCTAACATTAATCTATCCACAGGGTTACTTGCCTCATGAAGCTGCCATTTGTCCATTTTCATCTACCCCAGATTCCATTCCACCTAGTGGGCTAGTAAACACTCTTTCAACAGTCTCCTTAGCTGTTTCTCTCCTATTTAATTTATTTAATAATAAAATATTGTGCAAATTACAGTCATCCTTGGACACTTGTCCAATATAAAACTTTACAATAAAAGTTAAGATAATGTTTCCAACATAAAATGTTTTTCAGCAAAAAGGGTATGTTACAAACACCCCCACTTAAGCTCAACATCGTCCTCGATGTTGCTTCTTCTTCATCAAAGCCTCCCTGGAACAGAACTGGATATGTTTCCCGCATGTTACTTTCCAGTTCCCAGGTATCTTCATTAGGGCTAAGGTGCTTCCATTGCACCTTTACCTTCTCTATGGTACGATTCCGGAGCATAATTTCCCTCCTATCGAGAATACAGTCCGGTTCCACCTGAAAATATCCTTCGGGTTCCACCTGTATGTCATTCCAATTCATCACATGAGTAGCATCGTGCACATACTTCTTTAAAACAAAAATGTGAAAGACATTATGGATTCTTAAGTTAGATGGCAATGCCAACTGATATGCAACAGGTCCAATTTTTTATAGGACTTCAAATGGTCCACAATACCTTGGTGCTAGTTTAGAAAAATTCCCAAGCTTTAAAGAACTTTTCTTAGGTTTTACCTTTACAAAAACATGATCTCCAACCTGAAATTATCCACAGGGTTATCCTAAGAAATAGGAGTACAACATTTTCTTCCATATAAAATCTCAAATGGACTAAGTCTAGCAGATGCTTGATAATGATTATTGTATGCAAATTCAGCCAAATGTAAATAATATTCCCAATTAGTTGGTTGATCTTTAACATACATTCGTAACATGTCTTCTAAAATCTGATTAATCATTTCCGTCTGTCCGTCAGTTTGTGGATGGAAAGCAGTACTGAAATTTAATATAGTATCTAAACTTTTAAATAATGTTGTCCAGAAATTTCCAGTAAACTTGGAGTCTCGATCAAAAATAATTACCTTTGGAATTCCGTGCAAACGAAAAATTTGATTCATAAACACATCTGCAATGTTAGCAGCTTTGAATGTAGTCTTAACAGGAATCAAATGAGCAGATTTACGAAGTTTATCCACAACAACCATTATTGAATCATTCTGTTTTTTATTCTTAGGTAAACCTGTAATAAAATCAATACTTATAATCTCCCACTTCCATTCCGGAATTGGCAATGGCTGCAATAGGCCAACTAGATGTTGATGTTCAGTCTTAATGGTCTGATATTCAAAACATCTAGCGATGTATTCAGCTACTTCATTCTTCATGTTGGGCCAAAAATAATCCTTCCTTAACATAGTTATCATTTTCTGATAACCTGGATGTCCCGAATAAGGACTCTTATGAACTTGATTCAAAATCAGCAACTTAACTTTTGACACATTAGGTACATAAATTATATTTTTATAAGTCATTAAGCCCTTTTCATTAATGTTGTAATATGTTATTAAATTTTCAGATAAATTTGTAGCAACCTTATCATGCAATTTTTGATAATCTTCATTTTGCTTAATTCCTTCTTCAATTTGATTTTTCAGATCTGTCTTAAACATGTTGATTCCTGCCACAAAACTTAATCTGGCATTTCTGCTCAAGGCATCAACAACTTTGTTTTCTTTACCCTTAATGTGTTGAATTTCGAAATCATACTTGCTAAGGAAAGCTAGCCATCTAGCTTGCCTTGCATTAAGATTCGTTTGATCGAACAAGTATTTTAGGTCCTTATTATCTGTCATTAGTATAAACTTTCTTCCAGTCAAGTGATGGCACCACATTTTCAGTGCATGTATCACGGCTACCAACTCAAGATCGTAAGTTGCGTAGTTATTTTCGTGGATTTTAACTTTCTAGACTCAAAAGCGATAGCATGACCTTCTTGATTTAAGACCCCTCCAAGTCCTTTGTTACATGCATTAGTGCATACAACAAATTCCTTCTTAGGATCAACAATTTTTAAAATGGGTGTGGTTGTTAATAATTCTTTTAACTTATTAAAACGTTCTTGGCATTTTTGGTCCCATACGAATTTCTTACCCTTCTTTTGCAAAGAAGTGATGGGATTTGCAATTCGTGAGAACCCTTCAATAAACTTTTTGTAGTAACCTATTATCCCCATAAATGACTGAACGTCAGTTATGTCTTTAGGAACATGCCACTCGTTAATTGCTTGTATCTTATTAGGTTCGATGAAAATTCCATCTTTAGAGATTATGTGACCTAGGTATTATATTTTATCTTTATAAAAGTCACATTTGTTGAACTTAGCATAAAGCTGAGGTTCTCTTAACACTTGCAGAATTATTCTTAAATGTTCGTCATGCTCTTCTTTAGTTTTTGAGTAAATTAGAATATCATCAATGAACACAACTACAAACTTATCTAAGTACTTATGCAGAACGTTGTTCATTAAACACATGAACACTACCGGTGCGTTAGTTAGCCCGAAAGGCATAACTATGAACTCGTAGTGCCCATATCGCGTTCTAAAAGAAGTTTTGGATATGTCTTCTTCTTTTATTATAACTTGATGATATCCGAACCTTAAATCAATTTTAGTGAATATCTCTCCTCCGTGTACTTGATCAAATAGATCGTCAATGTGGGGCAAGGGATATCGGTTTTTAATTGTCATTTTATTAAGTTGACTGTAATCTATACACAGTCGCATGGTTCCGTCCTTCTTTTTAACAAAAATGACTGGCGCTCCCCAAGGAGACACACTTGGCCTTATTTATTTTTTATCAATTAATTCCTTCAGCTAAGATTTTAGTTCATTTAGTTCTAGAATATTCATTTTGTAGGGCGCCTTTGAGTTTGGTACTGCACCCGGTACTAACTCAATGGTGAAATCAAGTTCCCTTTTCGGAGGTAGTCCTGGAATCTCTTCTGGGAATACATCAAAAAAGTCCCTAAGGATGGATATATCCTCCAGTTTTAACTTATCTTCTTTAGATGAACATCCATCATTAATAACATTAACAACAAACATTTTATAGCCCTTTCTCCTAGCTCTCTTTACTTGCAAAGCAGAAATTTGTCTTACAGAAATCTTCCTATGAATTCCTTTTACTGTTTCAGTTTTACCTTCATTATTTAAACAAGTAAAAGATTTCTCATAACAATTAAGTACTACTCTATGTTGTTCAAGCCAGTCCATGCCAATCAACAAGTCATATGACCCTAATGGTAAAATATTCAGATTAACTTGCGTTTTCAGCTGACTCATAAATACATCACAATTTTCAACAAAGTCTATAACCTTTCTTTTAATGCCTATTGCTAGCTGAACTTGCCATGAATTATCAAATTTCTCTATCTTTAACTTGCAAATTTTCACTAAATTAGGTGAAATATAACTCAAACTTGCACCTATATCTATTAGAATGGAAATAGGTTTGTTGTGTATCATACCTTCGATTTCAACCATAGACGTTTGATGATCTACTTGACGATTTTCTAGCGCTGCATTATTCTGGACAATTCTCTTGCTACATCTCCAATTGTAGGCTCCGCTTGTATTGTGTGAATGTTGCTGACTGTCCTTCTTTTGTGTGGGCATTGCGCTCTCTTATGTGGTCCACCGCAATCATAACACTTCAAAGGTGCTTTATGTTCAGCATATCTGGTGTTGTTATTATTGTTGTTATTATTATTTGGCACATTCCTTGCAACAGTAAAATTCTGTGGTGCATTACTCTTGTAATTATTATTACTTATAAAATTTCTATTATTAAAATTTTTCTTAAAACTTCCAGAATTATGTTTGAAACTCTTTGTTTTATGATTAAAATGATTAGACTTATTACTCTTCCAGACAGATATTCCTTCTCTTTTTTTTGTTTTGGTCAAAACAGAAATTAGTTTTTCGCATAGCCTCCTCCAAAGTGGAAGAGTTATCATACTCGATCATGTCTTTTATGTTGAAAGGTAGACAACTTAGAAACCTTTGTACCTTAGGCTTCTCTTCGACCATGTAAGGTACATACCTCGACAAGTTAAGGAACTTGCTACACAACTCTTTCATACTCATAGTACCCAGTTTTAAATCATAAAATTCCTTGGATTTATCTTCATAGTACTATTCTGACATAAAAAATTTCTTAAATAAATTTTTAAACATACTCCAAGTTATGTTTCTTTCTTTTATGTTCTTAATTCTTTTAAGATCCTAGCACCAAATATTTGCTTTTCCGGTGAAATTGTAAATAGCCATATTGGCTTTTAACTGAGAAGAGTAATCGTAAATATGAAATTATTTCTTCATTCCAGACAGCCATGCTTCAGCTATCTCACCCTTTTCAGTTTCGCCATTAAAGGTTGGTGGCTTAATCTTTTTAAACTCTCCTGTAATTTGTTCATGCTGCTTATGCTTCTTCTTTTTAGAACAAAAACCACTGTCACTACTGTCATGAACAGAATTATAATTACTTTGATTAGAGTCAGATGAAGAGTAATTATTATTTTTACCATTCTTTAATTTCTTACTCTTATGTTTGTGAGACATTGTACCAGAATCAGAATTTACATATGATTTCCTTCCTCTTTCCTCGTTATGGTATTTCTCCATTAAAATCTGATTTAACTCATCCTATGCCTTCATAATTCGTTCATTCTCTTATTTAACAATCCTTATTTCAGATTTAAAATCTTTTACAGTATGTAACAGTTCAAAAGATTGATTATTTAACTCTACGTAAATTCATTCATTACCATTATTATGTGCGTTGTTATCATGTTCATTATGTTGAGGAGATCTGTCCTCTGTTGATTCCTCCGGTATATCCATACGTGCAATTTAAACGTCAAACTGTTCTGTACATAAATAAAATTTAAATAAAGTCAGTAACTACGTTTTCAGTTTTATTTTTATGTTTTGCGTGCGTGAGCCTATTTCAGGCCTAGAGTTTGAACTCACACTCTGATACCACATGTAACACTCCAAAATTCACAAAAATTTAAAATTTTGCAACGTAGCATTTAATGCCTAAACTAAATGTGCAAAATTATATTTAATGCTTCTATGTTGTCATGCTAAAATTAATGTTTATGACAGTCATACATTGTAATGTTTGCGTCTTGATATAAAATGAAATTTATAGTCTGCATTAAGATGCTATTGGTTGTTTCGGCTATATTTTATATTTCCTATGTCGATAATCCATCAAATATTAATGTTTATAAGCACTAACTTTTTTTCTTTTTTTGATGATGAAAGGGGTCCTAAGGGTACCCTGAGGCTTACTTATCATTCATGCTAAAGCATTTGAACCATTCCTTTCGCATATTAGAAGTAAGGGTGACACATCAAGTCAAGTAGTACAAGTATAATTTGAAATGCATTTTCAGTTAGCCTTCAAATGTTTTGTGTAAGGTTTCTAAGGTACTTATAACGACTCATATAAAGTTTACAGCTATAAGCTATTCCTCTTGTGCATTTCTTTGTTTATTATTCAAAAGATGCAATAACGTATCGTAACAATGGTTTAATATAGCAAGTCAATGTAATTATTTGTAAAAAGGGATGATGCGCTTTTATAAATCCTAGGCTAAGTGCAAGGTTCTATATATTTATATAACATATGAACTACATACATAATACCATGCAATTTCCTATGATTGATAAACTATATGCCTTTTTCTATAGTGTAACTCTATGCAAATTCAATGAAATTTCCTATAGCATATAAACTATATGTCAATTATTATGCAGTTTCTATAACATATACACTATATGCAATCTATATGTATGTGAAGTTTTTATGCCTTGGTTCAACTTTGGAACCATATGAATATGTGAATACCAAAGTGAGACCCTTTAAATATGCGATCGGTGCCTAGTTGCTCCGAACTATCAATATAAACCACGACTCACATTAATGTATACAAATATATATTGACAAGTTTGCAACGTAATCAAAGAGCCAACGCATGATAAGGACAAAGTAATTAATACTGTGATGATTATGTGCTGGAAGGCATTCGAATTCAGCCTTGGCATTTAACACTTCTATCTACTTCCCTAGTGGATATCCCGGTGGCTGCTATCGTGGATAGAGTCACGTGAAGGCTTTGGCAAGGAAGGATCCAACGCTGTTGAGCTGTGCAATGCTTGACCTATCAGTAAATTGAGTTGGTCTCCACGGTGGCAAGGGTTGATAGTGTGGTCATAAATGCAGTTGGTGTTTTCGAATTACCATGTGTTGTGATGAATGATCCCCACCGTTGATCTTATGTGCTCCTTCGGACTTGGAACTTAACCCTAATATCCACTATTTTTTGAGGTTATTGTTTTCCTTTGGAATTCAATGTATTGGAGAGTGGCTCTGCGGAGAGGGCGACAGGCCTGAGAAAATTCAGGGTTTCGTTAGCAGTTTTTGAGTGTTGCTTCTGTGATTTGAAACCGTGACCAGTGCATGGTTACTGTTACAATTGATAATCTTAAGAGCCGAACTTTGTGTGGAAGTTTTCTGCATTGTTTGGTAACTGGATGTCCCAGGAAAACTCACGTCGGTTGTAATGGTATTCATATTTGAAGCTAGTTCATGAGGAAATCCTTCATCAGGTTCGATACCCCGATTGCAGGGAAGGTTGATAGTATTCAGGTTTAAGGAGCCGAGTACTTATGTAACTGGGTTAACTGTATTTATGAAGTGTGAGTGTTCCTGGATTCGGTCTAGATGCAGATGCTATCCTTTTCAACTTTCGGTTTTAATTATCAAGGTAAAGTCTTACTTGTAATTTCATATGGTTGCCTTCGTCGTTGTTTTTTATTAGTTTTTGAGATAGAATTTAACGTTCTTCTGTGTTCATGGCAGGACCTGTCATCTACAGGGTTCTAAGCTTCGATTAAGTGGTAGATACTACGTGTAAGTGGTAAGTCTCGGTGGTTTCCCTTGTGGGTTCTCCTGGCAACTGTTGGTTGTGTTTGAAATGGTCGAAGCTTTCGATTTCTGAAGACACGGTCGTTGTTGCAATGCTTACGTTTTGTAAAGCAATGTAGGGAGGATGGAATCCTTGACCTACCCTTATCATGTGTTCTACAGTTGTTCTGTATGTTGCAATGTAATACTTATTTTCTAGGGTTTTTATCCCTTGAATTCTGGATAATGATGAAGGGTTTGGCCCTTTGTTTTACACTGTGTCTAGAAACAATGTTATGTGTTAATGATTGTTAACGTTCGTTGATTTTGGTGATTGCCGAGAGACAAAACTCAATGTTTTGTTTTACAACTATGAAACCCTAACCTATTCGGTTCAGGAAGTGACTTTGGAAATGGTAATCTAGCTTCGTGTATTTATATGGCTTGGTGCAGATAATGTTTATGAATGTATTCTATGATGTTGAACATGTGTATTTAATTTATATGGAACCTGGTAATAACTGAGTTAATATTTTGATTGTAAAGGTTCGGCCATAGAGTTGATATCTTACGATTTAAGTTTCTGGCGGTAAGATGGATATTTGACAACCTTAGGGTTTTTAATTTGAAACCTATAGGTGTCTGCAAACTTTGTTTATGGTGGAAATCGTTCTTGTAATTTCTTTTGCAAAACGTTATTTTTTTCCTATAAAAGATAAAATAATAACTAGGGTTCTGGGTTTTGGTTATTCGTAACTATTTTTATATTATGAAAAATCTTGAAGTTATACAAAAGGATTCGACGGTGGATACTAATATGAAAGATAAATGTATTGCAAAGGTTGGAATACATAGAAAGATTAAATTTGATTAAATCTCATGTTGCGTAGTAAGATAGAGAACTATGTTTGCTTTAAATATTTTCCAAAAGACTAAGTATAGTAAGGAGAGAAAAATGAAAATATTAAGAGACTGTGATAATTGTATTTTCTATAAGCAATTAGATGACTTGAAAATAAAACCTAGAATATTATATTTCTGCAAAATTCGGGATATAGCATATTGGTCTAAAAGATGGGAAAAATACTAAGTTTATTTCGCAGTTGTTTATAATTCATGAAAAATGGATGAAGGAAATGAAGTGAAATTATAACGCTATACAGTTTTGAAAGGAATGATAACAAACAAAAAATGCATAGCATGTGTATTCTAAGAGGAAGTAAATGACCTAAGTGTAAACCCTAGGTTTTTGTATAGCAATGAAACATTTATTTATGTCACTATGTAAAAGAAGATATTAGAATACCTGTAATATGAAATGCTATTATTTATCCTGGGTATAGACATATATTTTATATTACAGAAAATAACTGATAAGAAATATTAATGAAATACAACAGCGTTAGTCTATTCATTCATTTGGAAATCTTCCTATCATTCATCTATCTTAATTCTCTTTCTCTGCACTAGAGTACTATACAGAAAACAGTATGGGGAAAAATACAGAGAAGTTATTTGTTCAATCATTTCATTTCCTTAATCATCATTACACAAAATCATGAGTAGATCAGGATTCAAAACAAATACTTTTGTATGATGATAACTTATGAATACTAAGTCAACAATTGAAGAAATAATTTAACTACTTAGAAACAGAAAATACAAGTAGAACCTGTAACAGATGATAGGGTGGACAAAGACCCAAGGAGGCCTGTTCCTCCCAACATTCTCTAGAATAATTAACCAAACTACTTCCCTCCTTTGGACCCCCGAGCCTATTTACTGAACCACCAGGTAGATGAACTCTATGTAGAAGCAAGGCACTCAGAAATTGTACAGGCGGAAAACTATTAAGACTTGCTCCTCAGCTTTTAGGACTCTGCACTCAGCAGTATAACTATGCACTCAACAATATAATAAGCAGACTTACACCATGATCAAAAACTATCATATCCTCTCCTCGAATCTCTTGGGTGCAAGCAGCAAAAACCCAAGGTAAATTTCCTCGTCGGGAAAAGTGATGAACCTCAGTCCAAAATTCGATGGCTCTTAAAAAGATTGCCTAGGTTTTTAGTGGTCAGTTTTCAATAAATGAGCCTCAAGCTCCAGTCCCATCTTTCAGGGCACTAAGACCACAATTCAAGGTAGTTGTCCCATACCAACAGCTAGTTGCTTGCCTCATGAAGCTGTAAAATTAGTCACAGCAAATCTAATGAACAAGTAAATCAATCACAATAGATGAAACTCAGAAAATATGGTGTAAACTATGCAAAAGCATGCATTCATGCTCTATAATCCCAATAAGGGTGAAAATACAATACAGTACTGTCACAATGAGTGAGCAATTCGAATTAAACAAGGAGTTCATTTGAATTAACTGAATGGCATAGCTTGGGTCCAACTAGGAGTCCTCATCATTAATCAATGGTGGTCATCAATGCACAAGTCATTGTCAAACAAGTGTCAAACTGAGTCTAACTAAGTGCAATAAGTGTAAAAAGTGTAACTGATGGTAAGTGGCACTAACCTAGGGATGGAGGCTTAGTGGAGGGCGTATGAGGGCTTAACTGCACTCATAACTGTCATTCATGTCTCATCAGAGGTCAATCGGAGTGATAACATCAGTTATGGGACAATCAGAGGTAAATCAGAGTGATAACTTAAGTGTAACTGGACTGGTAGGTGAGAAAGGAGCCCTTCTGTAGTGGAAGGTGAGAAGTGAGCGCATGACAAGCTAGGAGGGATAAATATGAGTGGTAAGTAGCTCCCAAGTGCTGGGAGACTAGGGACTGGGTGCTGGAGGTACCATACTGATGACTGGGCAGCATGCGGATGCATGCAAATTACAAAAGTGAATGATGAGATATCCTAACACCCCCCCTCAAGATATACTATGATGTAAAAAATAAAATGTATGGCCCTGGTTACTGAGACCAAAGGTCACCCCAATACAATAATCCAAAAAATACTGAAAATAAGCTAAGTGAGGAAGAGGGAAAACCCAGTAGGAAGAAAGCCCCCCCTCAAGCTAAACATAAAAATGGATCTAATCTGTCTCCACCATGATGGAACTCACCCCCAATAGTGAAAGGAGGTAAGAGAACTTCTTCTCAGTGAACCTCTTGGTGAAGATGTCTGCAATTTGCTCATCGGTAGGGCAATATTGCAGAATGATGGTGCGATCATGCACCAACTCTCGAATGTAGTGCATATGAATCTCAATGTGTTTGGTCCTCTGCCACTGAACTGGATCGGTGGAGATATTAATAGCACTTTGATTGTCACAAAATAGTACAGTCGAAGTAGTGCTACCAAAATCAAACTTGGAAAGAATACCCTGCAACCAAACTACCTGAATACGGGCATTAACTGCCACTCAATACTCTGCCTCTGCTGAAGAAAGTGCAATGGATGCCTACTTTTTGCTTGACCAGCAAATAGGACCATGTCCAATCATGAAAACATATCCGAAAGTGGACTTTCGATCTATGCTATCACCTGTTCAATCTGAATCAGTAAAACCAATGAAATCTAGCTCAAAATCTGCAGCATAATGTATGCCAAAATGTTTCGTACCTTGCACATACTGCAAGATCCGCTTGGCTTCCCGCAAATGAAGCTCATGGGTCTGCTACATATACCTTGATACAACACTCATGGCATAAGATATATCAGGCCTTGAGTGTGTCAAGTAGAGAAGTGAACCAATCCACTGTCGATACACAGTGCAATCTGCAAGCGGTGTAGTATTTCCCTCTTCAAGACTGATTCCTGAGAGGAATGGAAACGGATCAGCTTTACATTCTGCCATATTAAAATTTAATAGCAAGTATTTATCATACTTTTTCTGAGATAATGTGATCCCATCAAAGTTTTGAGCTATCTCCAAGCCCAAATCGCTCATATCAAAAGCTAGATTTAAAGCAGTTTTCAACTTGTTAATTGTAAGGAGAGTGCTACCAGCAATGAGAAGATCATCAACATATAAAAAAACAATTAAAAAATTACCTTTAACTTGCTGTAGGTACACATTAGGATCAGATTTGCATGTTTTGAAATTCTGAGAAAGAAGGAAGGAGTCCATCTTTGCGTACCAAGCTCTTGAGACATGTTTCAATCCATACAAATGTTTCTTCAATCTGCAAACTAATGATGGATCTGATATGTATCCTTATGGTTGTCTGATATATACCTCTTCATCAAGGTATCCATGTAGAAAATCAATCTTCACATCCATGTGGTGCACTTCCCAGTGCTTGGATGCGTTAATGGCCAAAACTAGGTGGATGGAATCCATCTTTGAAACCGATGCAAAAGTCTCAGTGTAGTCCACACCTTGGACTTGGGAGAAACATTTTTCCACCAACCTAGATTTATATTTGTTGATAGATCCATCAGCAGCAACTTGCGTGCGGTAGATCCACTTGCATTGAACTAATTTTCTTCCAGGTGGAAGAGAAACTAGCTCCCATTTATTATTCTTTTGAAGAGAACTGTACTCTTCATCCATGGCAGTTTGCCATCGTGGATCTCGGTGGGCATGATAGTATTATTTGGGATCTGAACCAATCATCAAATAAAATTTCTCATATAATAATGGATCAGAAAAAGAAAGAGCCATACCTGCTCTTGTTCTCCTTGGATCAACAGGATTTCCAATGTTTAGGATAGTAGATTGTAGAGTGTTTTGGTCCCACTTTAGTAACTGAGGAGGATCATTATGGTCTGATTCCGAACCTGATATGTCATGGCCATAAAATTCTGATATAATATTAGAGATATCAGATCCAATTCTTTCTTCATACTCACTTGAATCTTCTTCTTGTGGAGGGTGTAGATCGGCAGTGTTTTCCTCAACTAGTTTCAGATCTGGCAGCGGTTCTTCAAACTTCACACTTTGCTCTATGAATACCTTTTTGGATCTGATATTCATAAGTTTATATGATTTTGATTCTTCCTCATATCATATCAGGATACATTCAATATTTTGTGGATCAAAACACTTTCTCTTATCAGAAGGAATTCTAGCCCATGCAAAGGAGCCAAAAACCCTCAAATTGGACACATCCGGTTTGCGACCAAAGAATGCTTCAAAAGGAGTTTTACCTTTCACGGATGAATGTGGAACTTGGTTTTGAATATATTCAGCAAAATTAATAGCCTCATCCCAAATATTTGCAGCCAAACCTTTTAACTCAAGCATGTAGGTAGCCATCTCTTTCAGTGACCGATTCTTCCTTTCTGCTACACCGTTCTGCTGGGGTGTGTAGGGAACTGTATGTTGGATCTGAATTCCTCTTTCGGAACAAAGTTGAAGAAACTCAGTCTTGATATATTCTCCTCCATTATCAGATCTAAGATATTTGATCTTGCTCTCAGTGGCGGTCTCAACAGAATCCTTAAAATCCTTGAATTTTCCAAGCACTTTTGACTTGTTTTTGAGAAAAAATACCTAAGTAAAGCAGGAAAAGTCATCGATGAATGTTAGGATGTACCTCGACCCATTCATGGACATGTTGGGCAGTGTACCACTGATATCAGAATGTATGATCCCCAAAATGGTAGAAGCTCTGCTAGTTTTTCCACAGTCGAACCTGTGCTCAGGGTGCTTCCCAACAATGCAACCGGGGCAAATTCCCTTCGAGGAACGAAGTTGCGGAAGACCTTCAACCATGGAATTATTTTGTAACAGCAGCAAATACTTGTAGTTAAGGTATCCAAACCTTTCATGCCAAAGCCTACTAACCTCGTTTCCATGAGTGAGGAGAGCAATGGGATTTTCAAGCGGCACAAAGTGATAAAACTCATAGTATTTTGCAGTGTGATTGGCCTTTCCGACTGCAATAAGTCTTCCACTTTTAATATCATAAATTTCAACTTTGTTAGAGCTGAATGTAACTTGCTTCGGTTCACCATTGTGTGTCATTTGATACACAAAAGTATATTTGAAGCCAAGGAAGGCACATAGAGAACATTCTAGAAGCTTCCATGCTCTACATGGATGGTACCTTTACCCTTTGATGAAATTTTTGAGTCATCTCCCAAATGGATGGGGATGGAGCTGCTTGGATCAAATAAAGAAAAGGAGTCAATGTTTGTAGCCATATGATTCAAGGAACTGGAATCTATCAGTAGAGTGGTGGGTTTCGAAATAGTTTCCATGAGTGCTTGACCTATTTCATGATCATCATTTCTATCCTTCTTCTGTGCACCGTTGGGGAAGACATATGTTATTCTTTTCCAAAAGGAGGGCCATTTGATCTATTTTTTTCTTCATGCATGAACTTTCAGGATGAAATCCATGGTTGCAATATGAACATTTATATTTTTCCTTGTCCTCTTTACCCTTCTGCTTGTTCCTCGAACCGGATGGTGCTTCCGGCTGCTTGCCTTTATCTCTTTGCTTGGTAGGCTCGAATTTGGGCTTCTCTTTCCTTTGATTTCCTTTACCATTCAAATTCTTGGATCCTTGAGCAAAGAGGGCTGAATCTTTGGATTTTATGGACCCCATTTTAATCAACTTATCATGCTCTTTTGTGACGGACTCAATGAAGGCATTCAAGGTAGGCATCTTCCAATTCGGGGTAGTTAGCCGACCAGAATTGAAAGTAGAGACAAATACCGAGTAATCTTTCCCAAGCTTTGTGAGAATGGAGAGGATCAATTGCTTATCCTCTTTCACAACACCACTGTTCTTCAATTGCAATGACAAGTTCTTGAATCTTGTGAAAAACGCATTGATGGTCTTGAAATTCTCAGGACTAAGGGCAATCAATTCATTTTCCAATTGAAAATCCCTAAGCTCGTCCTGCTTGCCAAAGAGATTGTCAAGTTGCTCCCATATTTCTTTTGGATTCTTCAATCCACTGAGATGGAAATGAAGATCCTTGGAAAGAGAGAGGCAGAGGAGACCATAAGCTTCATCAAGCTTATTATAGTGTTTGGTTCTTTCCGACAATGTGCTTGGCTCCAATTCGAGGCCAACAATGACTCTATAGAACCCTTTTGAGCGCAATATAATCTCCATATCATATTTCCATTCAAAATAATTGAAAGGAGTAAGAATTGCCTTGGAAGAAGAGTATTCCATCTCAAATAGTGAGTGCACTGGATGTAGAAGAACTTGTCAAACACAAGAGAGCAAATGCAATTGATGTAGATGATTAACCTGCAAATCATAATCAAAACAAGAACAGTAAGGCTGAACAATCCACCCTTTTAGAGTTGCATCACACCTGGGATTGGAGATCAAGCAAGTTGAATGGGTCCAATGTATCAAATCCAGTAATTATGTGGAAAACTCAAGCTTCTGGAGTGGATTGGAGTGTATTTTTCTACTTTGCATGCACATGATATCTTTCATGCCAAAAATTCAATAATTTTGAGCAAATTCACACAAATCTTCTTGTAGAACACCTGTAGAAAAGAGATCTTGTCCCTTCAATGGCTCTGATACCATGTAAAATTAGTCACAGTAGATCTAATGAACAAGTAAATCAATCACAATAGATGAAACTCAGAAAATATGGTGTAAACTATGCAAAAGCATGCATCCGTGCTCTATAATCCTAATAAGGGTGAAAATACAATACAATACTGTCACAATGAGTAAGCAATTCGAATTAATCAAGGAGGTCATTCGAATTAACTGAATGGCATAGCTTGGCTCTAATTAGGAGTCCTCATCATCAATCAGTGGTGGTCATCAATGCACAAGTCACTGTCAAACAGGTGTCAAACTGAGTCTAACTGAGTGTAATAAGTGTAACTGATGGTAAGTGGCACTAATATAGGGATGGAGGCTCAGTGGAGGGCGCATGAGGGCTTAACTACACTCAGAACTGTCAGTCATGTCTCATCGGAGGTCAATCGGAGTGATAACATCAGTTATGGGTCAATCGGAGGTAAATCAGAGTGATAACTGAAGTGTAACTGGATTGGTAGGTGAGAAAGGCGCCCTTCTGCAGTGGAAGGTGAGAAGTGAGTGCATGACAGGCTAGGAGGGCTAAATATGAGTGGTAAGTAGCTCCCAAGTGCTGGGAGACTAGGGAATAGGTGTTGGAGGTACCATACTGATGACTGGGAAGCATGCGGATGCATGCAAAGTACAAAAGTGAATGATGAGATATCCTAATAGAAGCTGCCATTTGTCCATTGCCTTCTACTCCAGATTCCATTCCACCTAGTGGGTCAGTAAACACTCTTTCAACAGTCTCCTTAGGTGTTTGTCTCCTATTTAATAATAAAATATTGTGCAAATTACAGTCATCCTTGGACACTTGTCCAATATAAAAATTTACAATAAAAGTTAAGATAATGTTTCCAACATAAAAAAAATTCCAGCAAAAAGGGTATGTTACAACTGCGTTGGTTCCAGTGGATTTGGAGCTTCGACTCTCACACCATCTAGACTTAGAACTTGACCTCGAACTGCAGCTGTAGATTACTCTGCAATTCTCAATTTTTTCATCTTCAATCGATTTCTTATAAATGTCATTTTGGCCTCAGCATGGAATCTCTTCTTCACTTTGCAGAAGACTCATGCATTTTGTAAAAACACTGATTTTGAATGTAATACAAATCACATCTTTTGTGTAGACTTATTTCTATATTTCAACAATGTTTGTACTTTTTCTTCATTCAGTTATATGCACGAGTTTTCTTTTTTTGTGCCATAAAAAATAACTTAGCAACTAATTGTTCTTCACTATATCACATGCAAGATATTTTTATGCAATAAACATAACTAAATGCGTGCATGTTTATGAAAAATCATTTTCTGCAACAATTATATATCAACACATAACTTTTTGCGACTTTGATAAACACTGCAACAAACATCTTCTAACCATAATCTTCACTAACATACTCCTTGAATTCCTAAGATGCATCATGTTTAATTCAAGGATCTCACCTGATCTTCTTGATATCAACAAGAGGAGAAGCAATTGCTTGCTACTTTAGATGTACCTAGATTATCTGCTTCTTCTGCGCAATTTTGGAGATATTTCCTTACCCATGTTTTCTTGTGTGCACTTCTATCTTGATTCTATGCCTGAATATTTTCACTATGATTCCTTGAAATGTGATTTATTTTGCACAAAAAGTCTTCATCAGAACATTTTACTACTCTTCGACAATACATAGCCTTATTTCCAAAACCCTAACATGTATAGCATCTCATAGTTTGACAATATTTTGAAACATGACCTAATTGATTTCATCTTGTGCACTTTGTCCTATTGATCCTTCTTTAGTCAATATTTTGAAGAGAGTTGTAGTTGTTGAAGTAACTATCATACCTGAACGAATTAACATGATTTGGGAAATGTTCAGCATCACAAACCTTCATTGATTCCTTTTCATAACCAAGACCTGATTTGTCTTCAGGTGATCTTTGATAATTCAGGATTCTGTTCAGGATTGATGTGTTGTCTCTGAACTTGTTTTTCATTTAATATTAACAACTATTCTTTTTTATTTCTGGATGTGCGCAATTTACGATGGGATCTTGAATTTTTTCTTTCCCTTCATCTCAACCAATTTATCTTCTAAGTAAGATATTTCTCGGTCCTTTGACTCAAGATGACAGGTCAACATCTTAATATTCTGCACTAATTCTCCAAAGTAGCCTTTAGGAAAAGTTTATCTTCTTCAAGCACTTTGACCTTGTCTTGTGCACAAATCAATTGTTTCTCATAGTTGATCACCTTTTCACAAACCTTTGTATCAAGAAACTCTTGAAATAGCTTGTCCTGTTCTTCATACTTCGACAGCTGCTCCTGCAAGAATTTATTCTTCTTTCTTGACTTATTTAATTCATCCAGAGCACTAATCAATTCACCTTCCCAATCAACTTCTACATCTTCTTCTTCTTCTTCAAATTGATTATTAGTCTTAACTTCTGCAACTAGATTTGGAGGTGTTTTGAAGGACCCACTAAAGAAGTATTTGTCAAGTGACCATGGTCTTCTTTTTGCAACTAGAGTATTCTTCGAACTCTTCTTCTTCTTTTCATCTATGATTTATTCTTCTACAAAGGCCATGAAAAATACATCTTTTGTATCTTTTTCAAAGTCACTGCCTTCATATACATTGATGTCTTCCTCAATATACATACTTTTGTTCTATTTCAGAATCCTCCTTTTATTTTCAGGTCTATTCTAAGTGTGTGCAGTTCTTTTTTTATGAGAACTAGGTTCTTCGTCGATGTCGATGTCTCTATCTTCTCTATAAGGACACTTAGAAGCGAAATGGCCTATTCATCCACATTTTAAACATTTTAAAGGAAAAAAAATTGTACTTACCTCGTCCTCTTTTTCATATTCCTTACAAAGTTTGACTCCTCATCATGTGATTCATTGCAAGAGTCTTTGTCATGATCGTGCTTATCCTTTCCAGTGGATTTAAAAGCAACTTCCTTTCTGATGGGAATTTATTTCTCATTTCTCATCTCATATGATGTTAGGATCCCCTAAAGCTCATCCATTTTCAGATCTTCAATATTTTCTCTGTCTTCCAATACAAACACCTTCACATCAAATCTTGAGGGCAGAGTTCTCAGTATCTTTTGAACTATATATTCTTATTCTAGAGTGACCCCAAGACTCTTGATAGCATTAACTATCTCATCAACTCTTAATAAGTAAAAGGTTATTTTCTCTTCATATTTCATTTTCAAGGTTTCAAACAACCCAGAATAGTTATGCAACTTTGTCTTCTTTACCTTTTCGTCACCTTCATAGACACCTCTAAGTTTGTCCCAAACTTCCTTGGTTGAGGCATAGTGCATAACCTTGGAGAATTCAGTATCTCTCAAACCACATAGCAGTGTGTTTCTGGCTCTTTCATTGCATTCATATATTATCCTCTCAGCTAAATTAACTAGCACAATTGCTGGGACATTGTAACCATCAATAATAGACTATCAAACATCTGCTCCTAGTGATTGTAGATATACTTCCATCCTAACCTTCCAAAAGGTGTATTTGGTGCCATTAAACCTTGGTGCTCTATTTGTGTAAATACCTTCCTACTTGTCCATATATTTGAAAGGATCTATCTTCCAAATGTTAATATGTTACTGAAGAAACCCACTCTGATACCAATATTTGGAATCTATTTAATATTGAGAGGGGGGTGAATCAGTATTAGCGCAGTTATGATCAGTTTTTAACTTCTTTAATAGATTAGTCTGAACTTGATCTTAATATTCAATTATGCATCCAATATAAATAAAACATTCATCCACATATGCACCAATACAAAGAACACAAAACACACAAAACTTTGACGTGGAAACCCAAATGGGAGAAAAACCACGGAATTCTCTTTTCTGATGAAAATATTACATTCGAGGAAGCACCAAATTCCTCTATTTACCAGCACCAACTAGTAGCAGGCATCGATCCCCTGGTTTTACAGGAACCAACCTTAAGGAAGCACCAACTCCCTGTGTTCTCCAGCACCGACTGGAAGAAGGCTACAACCCCCTATTCCTTGCCCTGTCCTATCGCCCAAATATACACAATAAGATATCATTTTCTTGAACTTCCAACACATGCACACTTTTGATCTTCTGATGTTCGTTCGGTTGTGCACACCTTTTGTATGTTGTTGTATTACTGTCACTTCCCTACATACATCACTTGAATTCTCATTCCACTCAATACTTCACTTCAACTGATGTTGCACTTGATATGTTGTGTGCTACTTCATCTGTTGTAGTCTATGCCACTAATTTACTGTGTCATACTGCTACTACACAACTACCCTCTCAACTAATACTGTGCGTCAACTGATGACTTGTTGTTTTGATGTCGCGCACCAATATCAGATGGACCTATGCACTTACTAAGATGTGTCAGTTATGTTTAAGTGACACAGTCTTTCAAACAATCTGTGACATGTTGCGCATCATATGTTTTGTCCTTTCGATTTAACGCGCTTGCCTCAGATCATCCTCATCATGATGCATATACTTGATTATGCTACTACTCAATATCTACACATCTAATTATCTTCGTATCACACTTCAAATCAATCTTCGTACATCAGTCAAAATTATTCACTTCGCGCATGTTCGGATATACGTCATGTCTGTCTCTACGCGGATCCACCTTGGAACATCTGTCACTATCTGTGTGATGTCTGCAATATGGTCATTCGATCCTCACACACTTGCGCATCTTCTGCATTCTACCTTTTCTATCTTAGTGCAATTGTCACCAATTTAGAGCATCATTCTGGGCACCATCAATTATATCATTCCTATGCTTATGCGCACTCAAATCTCTACTATATCATTGTTGTTCTAGTTCCATTATCCCTTGATGTCCCGAATATAAATCTGTATCTTCCACTTACAAGGTCTTCATCATTTCCATCAAGCTTACTTCAAATCTCCAACCTTCTTCCCTATTTATACATGTCCTACATGGATTGTATGTCCACAAGTTGGTTGTGGCTTTCCTTCTTTCTTGCTTCACGGATTGTGATTCTGCCACTTGGCATGTTCTCGCTGTTGATTTGTCCTTTCTTTGTGGGTTTTGCGCATGCATAGTGCTTGACTTGGTGGAACTTTCACCTTTGTTGTACCATCATTTGTGGGCCTTGCGCACTCGATGTATTATTGTCTTATGGAACCTGCACATACTTGATCTTCGACTTAGTGGGACTTTGACCCTTGCGGTACCATCACTTGTGGGTCTTGCACACTTTTTGTGTCATCAAATGTCGAATTGGAGCATATACTAAATTCAACTGCTACACCCTTCTTGGAACTTGTGCACGCTTCAAAAATTGAAATCTTCTTCTGATTGGTGAGACTTGCGTATTTTCAGGACTTGCAAAACTGTTCAACCATTTCTTGTTCCATGTTTCTTGCGCACTCCACTAGAATTTCTTGTGCACTTAGACTTTTTCCTATGTATTCTTTGGCTTCCTTGCACATTCCCTAAACCTTTTTCCAATCAACACTTTAGCTTGTACCTTCAAGTATTATGACTAGATGGACTTGTGACCTGATCAAGTACATGTTCTTTATGTACTTCTTCAAATTGGATATGCATAATGTACCCCTAGACACACTTCTTCAGACTAGATGCAACTTCTAGGTATACTTCTTCATACTGGAATCCATATACTTCACCATCTTGCTTGCACATACTTATTCAACATGGATTTTCTATATTTATTCAAGCTGGAATGGGAATACTAAATCCACTTGACATCAATTGACATCAATGACTCAAACTAAATCAGTTGGCATCCTCTTTGAAATTAGTTGACATCAATGACAACCAAATTTCAACAACATTTTCATCTCTAATAATTCTAGTGTACTCATTATGTAAGGTGTCTTAGACACTAGTGCAGCTCCTAGTACAAGCTCAATTGTAAAATCAATGTCCCTCTTTGGAGGAAGTCCTGGAACATCATCAAGAAACACATCCTTGAATTCTTGTAGCACATGATAGTCCTCCAATTCAGGAATTTCATTTTCTATTTTATCCAATGTATGGGTTGCATACAATTGAAAACCCTTCCTACAAAAATTCTTCAACTGCATGGCTGAAATGTACCTAACAGAAACTACCTTTGGAATTCCTTTTATATCCCTTGGGTTTCCTTTCTCATCAATTCATTCAAAATTTTTACTGTAGCATTCAAGTTTAAATCTATGTGCTTCCAACCAGTCCATTCCAATGATAATGTCATATGAACCAAGTGGAAAAATATTCATATTTTCACAAGTGAATAGTCCATCCATTTCTAATGGAAATTAAACTAACATTTATCTTGGTTCCTATGGCTAGTTGGACCAACCATGATTTACTATGCTTGGTTTTCTTAAAAGAACAAATCTCAACAATTTTAGGACTAAAATAACTATGAGTAGATCCAAGGTCAATTAAAATAGAAATAGATTGTTTATCAATATTACCTTCAACCTCAACCACAATTAATTGATGGTGTGCTTGGCAGTCCTCTAGTGCAGAATAGATTCTAGGGATGGTCCTTCCCACTTGACCCATAGTTTCAGCCTCTTGGATGTTGTGAACTTGCTTTTCCCTCCCATTCTGATGTGGAGAGTTTCTAAGCAAATGGTCCTCTCCACATCCCCAACATTGAAGTGTCTATCTTGGCTCTCTTGGCTTGTCTCCCATCATCCTAGTTGGATTTATCACACTTTGTGGTGGCTTCCTTGGTTGATTTATGAAATGAGGAGGCTTGAACCCCTTCTTTCTTTGATCAAACTTCTCATTTTTCTTGTCCTTACATACCTTATGGAAATATGGCTTACTTTTGGCTTAATCATAACAATACTTGTCCGTTCTTATGGTCTCATCTAGAGTTTGAGGTTTATCAAACTCAATTATGTCTTCGTAGGACTGAGGCAACCCACTTAGAAAATGCTAAATTTTCACTTTTTCATCCCTAATATACTTCACATATCTCAACATCTCGAATAATTTATTTGCATATTCCTCCATAGTCATTTGGTTCAATTTCAGCTCATGGAATTATTTAATTTTTCCATCATAGTACCTATCAAAGAGGTACTTTTTATTGAAGTACGTCTTGAATTTCTTCCACACAATATTCCTTTCATTGATCTTCTTCAATTTCCTAAGGTGATCTGACCATATAGACGATCTTCCTTTAGATTGAATATAGCCACTCTTGCTTTCATATTTCCTGAGTAGTATTGCACATAGAAATACTTCCTCATCCCAAGAATCAAAGTCTGAGCTTCTTGATCGGATTTTATTTCACCATCAAAAGTAGGAGGTTTGGCCTTCCTAAATTTTTCATCTAAGTTGTTCTTGGAAGACCTCTTCATCTTATTCCTATGAGATGAAGATCTTGATCCCTCGGTGGAATCCTTAGATTTAGATGACTCACTAGAAGAGATTTCTAGAGTATATGTCCTTTCTCTAGACACTCTTTTTGAACTATGGGACCTCTTGTGGGAATGCCTCCTTGATCTACTCAGACTCTTTTCTTGATTTTAAGAGTGATTTCCAGAGTTAATATTCCTTTGAATGTTTGTCAAACTTTGAAGAATAGCTGCATTTAGTTGATTTTGTTCTTCTTGAGCTCTAATCATCCTTTCATTATCTACTCTACAACTTTGCAGTTCCACCCTTAGGCTCCTCATTGTTTCTGCAATGTCTGAGGGAGTCACTTAGTTTCTCCTACCATTGGATTATGTCTCTACATTCTCAACCCGTATGTTTTCTCCCTTTACATTTTTTTTTCAGATTCATAGGGGTCATGTGAATCATCCATGATGATGATTCTATTGGCCCAATCAAGACCAAAGGTTTCCAAACTAAACTATACTGAATGGTAACCGTAATTGTCTCAGATATAATTCAAAATTTGCAAAATTTTTCATATAAAAACATTTATTAGATTTATTAAATTCTCATAATATCAAAAATCATTTTTTCTTGTATTCTGGAAAATATCCATATTGACAATTTCTGTCAAATTATGGCTACATGCATTTTCCTAATCTAATTACATAAACATATTAATAATCAATTCATAATTTGACTCTATAAAACTATTCCCCTTTGGATAAGATTTCCAATGACTATAAGTATTTTGAATCCTAAATTCTGAGCAAAAAGTTACAGCCTATCACATTTGCCAAATTTTCCCAATTTATACACTTTTCCTGTAGGTGCATTAAACTCCAGAGGCCAAATTCGGGCACTTGAAAAATATCATCTATGGAGAACCATAACAACTTCTCTATTTGGCCTATATAAGACATATTACCAGGATTACTCAGCAATTTTCAGTTTCCTCAGTGGATGTTCTAATCACTTTTTATAAAATTCTAGAATTTACTACTTCTATCTTTTTCCACTCTCTCCATACTTAGAAATTTATGCAATCCTGTAACACCCACTCATAATCCATAATCTAACCAATTTTCTGTTGCTCCAGTAGTCTAGGTTAAACTCCAAATCCAATTTTTTTTATTTAAAAAAAATGGGGGTCCAGGGGGATTTCCCCCTTGCATCCTTTCTGCGTTGTTGCAAGGCAAGTCAAGGGAAATGCCCTCATTTTTTTTGTAAATACTTCAATTTCATGCAATCTGGTGCATACAAATGATGTCATTTATGTCTAACATGAAAGGGTATTGATGTGTCCCGACGCGTTCCTATCTAGGTGTCAAACGGATCCTACCTGTCACACCATGGCGTGGCCAAGTCATCCCCCCCACCAGCTGCAAATTTTTCATACCACTTGACCTTGAGCGTTAGCATTTCTTCAGTGGAAAAAAGAAGCCTCGAGCGTTGGTGATTTTCCAGTGGCCAAAAGCAATAACGACTCTCCGTGAAAGTGGTTTTGGAAAATTGCTCGGGGATTCGTTATCAATAAAAAGGTGACATGTTCCCTAGGCAGTTTCGTCCCAATGGCTCACTCATCCCAAATTAACCAATGTGCACATTTCCAACATGCTATCAACCATAACCGTCGATATTCCCTATCATATGATGGTCAGATATTCGCCCTCATGTTGTTAACTATCATGCACATTACCAAGGAATTGTGAGCCATGACAATTGATATGCTCTACCATCCAACGTTCATATATCCATCTTCCCATTGTTAACCATCATGCAAGTTGTTGAGGTGTGATCAACTGCGACCATTGATATTCTATGATGCCAACGGTCAAATATTCGTCACCTCCGCACACCATCATGGGAAACCACATGTGCGCGGATCCAATGTGGTGGGTCCACATCATGCCTTCCACCCAAATGGCTCCTCCACATCACCCATCCACGTGGCATGGGTGGGGCCCACTTAAAATTACCAAAATTTTAAAATTTCAAGTTTATATAGAATTTTAATTTGGGAATAAGGGATTATTACCAAATTAAATTTGGCCCCTTATCCATCATAGTAGAACACGACTTCCATAGAACCATTTCACTGCAAATCTGCAAATTTCAAAGATTTCTATTAATCATTCTACTTCTCTTGCTGGTAGACCACAGATCCAACCCTCATCTTGGTTAGAGTTCCATCTAATGATTGAACTACGAGTTTTCACGGGGCATTTCATCTGCAAACTTTAACTTTTTCCTGTAAGTTTGCATTTCTAGCCCATATAGCTCTGGTATTGCAACCAAAATCTCTAATACCACTCTGTAACATCCCCTTCACCCAAACCAACCAACAGAGGGGACCAAATCAAGGGCCCTAAATTTTGCCCCATATCCATATTATGAATTCTCAATATTTAATTTACGTGTGCAAATGCATAACAAAAATACACAGCGAAAATAAAATACATCCACACAAATAACACATGCATTTACAAGTATATTCATTATAGGCATCAAATAAACATTGCATATTCAAATACAAAAGAATACTTATCTTTAACAAAGAAGATCTAAGCAATTGGATGTGTAAGAGTGATTCTCCACCCAACCGTAAGCACTCTGTCAAACATATACTCTTTCTGCTGAGAGGCCAGCCCAAAGCAAAGTATGAGGTTGTAATGTTCTCAAATTTCTCATTCTAATACTTTGATTAAAATCATCAAATTTGGCCTATACTAACATGCATAATTAATTTAAGTCATGAAAAGGTGATGTAGGACCACAATTTTAAATATTTGATTAATATCTAATCATTTTTTTATGAGTTGGAATTGGTATAGGTGACCCAAGAGGGTGCATAGAATGAGGGATAAGTGTAATATCCCCATTTTGAACCTTAGGATATATTGAATTTTAATGTAAATATTGTATACATGTGATGTTTGTTTCCCTAGTGTGGAGATCAAGGCCAAGGCCCCACTAGTGGGTGTTCATATTTTATTTAAAAATGCAAGTATTTGATATTGCGTTATCCATGTGTTATTAAGCCATGGAACATTGTAAAATGATGTAAATATTAATATTGCAATAAATAACCAAAAAACTGACTATGGAAGCAACTAATAAGAGGGGGCCATGTGTATCCACTAGGGAGTGGTGAGAGGGTTGTGGGGTTAAACCATATGCTACCAAATGTCATCTTGAGAACCCATTTGACTTTCCTTGCTGACATTTAATTTAGTTGTAAGGAAGTGGTTGAAGAAATAAGTCCATGGATTCAATGGAGTATTGGCATCCTAGAAATTCGTATGGCAGGGTATGGGTTATGTTTCCTTGACCCACAACTGTCATTGCACCCCATGGTAATTCCTTTCTCCTCATTCCCATTCCATTTTTGAACATCTAAGCATCAATTTCCATCCATTACACAGTTCCAGCATTGAGAAAAACCAGAAATCGCAACTCTAAATTAAGCCACATTTTGAAGTGCCAAAAACGCCCAGAAATTTGTGTGGACAGTGAAATCCAATGGGGGATCCATAGAACTGAACCTTGGGGAAATTTTGAGTGTGTTAGATTCCCAAAAACCCATAGGAAAACCCTGACTTGATAACCTGAAATCCAATTACGGGACGGAGTCATTTGGCCATAGAATTGACAAAATCCAAGCGTGATTGATAGAGAAGAAGACAGAATAGAGGTTGGGATTGCTTGATAAACCTAATGAAATCTAAAATCTCAAGGAATTAGTAGTTGGACCTTTCTATGCCTACCCTGAATAGCACTGGAGGGAAGGGGTTCCTGAGGGACTGTGTAGCAGAGAAGGGGACCTTCCTTGTGTTGGGTGTCGTAGGTATTGTGGGTGCCAAGGCTGTTTGGATTTAGTTGAGATGTCTGTAGCTCTGTGGTTGAGCTCACTGGCTTAGAATCCTCCTTCATTGTCTCTTGCATGCTTGATAAAACTAACTGTGTGTTGGCTTAGCATGACTATTTGTGTGAAACCATGGCTGTGAATGAGCCTGCTTAGTTCCTCCTTAGTGGATACACAGCCCAGCTCAGGGGTGGTCTCTCAGCTGAAAGAATATGGCTGGATAGAGACCTATGTTTGGGTGGAACATTGCTCTCACATAGCCAAGTGCTTGGAAAGATTCATCTTAAAGATAAGTATTCTCTGTGTTTTAAATTATGTCTATTATGTGTTATGCAATGTTTTAATTTGATGACTGTATTGATATGTTGAATGCATGATGCAATTGTGTGTGGATAATGTTTCTTTTCCGTTGTGTTTATTCGAGTATGATTCTGCATGCATGAGTTTTTATTTATTGTGAATTTTTTATTCATGATTGGGGCTTAGTTTTCCAAATAATCCCAGAATTTTAGTCATGTTCGCTTCCTTGCATCGGATCTACGGGAGGGGACGTGATAGAGTGGTATCAAATCCCATGTTGCAACATTGGGGTTGTTTGAGCCAAACTGTGAGTTTACAATCCAAGATATCAAAATGCTTAAAAGAGGTATTGATGAATTTGGGAAACATTTTGATTGAGATAATGACAAAATTAGAGTTCTCGGGAGTGGCAGAGGATTACGCAGTTGCATAGTGCTCGCCGAGAGATTTCCAACGGTACCAAGTTTTCCCGAAATGGACTTGGGATGAGAAAGTTACGGGCCTGAGAAGTTATGCAGTTGGGATTCCGCATTTCCGATTTCCGCATTGCGGATTGCGGATGGTGGAAGTGATATTTTCCAGAGTTGGAAAGTTGGTGTTTCTTATTTTTGATTTCCACATTGCGGATTACAGATTGCGGAAGTGATATTTTCCGGAGTTGGAAAACTAACGTTCTGCATTTTCGATTTCCGCATTGCGGATTGCGGATTGATATTTTCCAGAGTTGGAAAATTGGCATTCCACATTTCCGATTTCTGCATTACAGATTGCGGAAGTGGTATTTTCCGGATTTGGAAAATTGGCATTCCGCATTGCGAATTGTGGATTGTGGAAGTGGTATTTTCCAGATTTGAAAAATTGGTGTTCCGCATTTCCAAGTCCCACAGTACGTATTGCAGATTGTGGATTGCGGAAGGTGGCACGTCAAGTTCGAAAAAAAAGTATAGAGCTGAAACTCGATTTTTGGATAGCAGGAGCATGCAGACTCAGAATTGGATGAGTCATGTGGTGTTCTGAGGCCATTAATGAAGGCCATGAAAGAACCAATGAGGGTCTCGAGCCCATTCTGCTCCAATTTGGCATAAAATTGGAATTAATGACTTTTATAAATCAGTGTCCTAAAGATTGGAAGGTCTGTGAAAATGCTCACAGTAGATACAAAGAGATGATGTAAACCTCACAATGAAAAAATTTAGGAATAATAGAAGAAGAATAGAGCAGTAGAACATAGATCCAAAGGAGCTCAGATAGAGGAAGAATAATTACACATGTTACATTAATCTGAATAGTAAAACAGTAAATATACAATGCTCAGGATTTGAATACACTAGGTGTGATTCGAATTAGCCTGCATGGATAGATCCAAAATCAGTGGAGTGTCATCAAGCACAACTAGAAGTCTATCTCATCATCGGTGGAGCCATCAATGCATAAGTAACTATCAACCATTAGTCAAACGGAGTCTAACTAAGTGTGGTAGGTGTAACTGGAACAGGGAGGCACTAACTGAATGAAGGAGGCTCAGTGGAGGGTGCATGAGGAGCTATATGGAGTCAAAAGGGGCATTCAAGTCTCATCGGAGGTCGATCGGAGTGATACAGTCAACTGAGAGTCATTCTAGCCTTAAATCAAGGAAAGAACTGATGATAACTCACTAACTGAAGTACAACAGGTTTGGTAGGTGAGAAAAGGCACCCTTCTCAAGTGGTGGGTGAGAAGTGGGTGCATCACTGGCTAGGAGGGCTCAATATGAGTGGAAATAAGCTCCCGAGTGCTGGAAGACTAGGGACTAGGTGCTGGAGGTGTCAACCTGATGACTAGGCAACATGCAGATGCATGCAATGCATGCAAAATGCAGAAATGCATGCAAGACTGATAATGAAAATAATTGACAGGATGGTAGGACTAGGATGGAGTATAGGAATATCCTAACACCCCCCCTTAATCCATCCTGGGCCCTGGTAACTAAGACCAAAGGTCACCCATAGAATCAAATAAATGATAAAATAATAATTGTCCATAAACCGAGGAAATGGGGAAAACCTCATGGGAAAAATACCCCCCCTCAAAAGAACAGTAAATAACTCAAAGAACCATCATACTAAGCATAAAAGAAAGAAGCTTTCATCAGTGAAAGCTTTTGCAAAAAACTTGACAAGTTGATCCTCTGTAGGATTCCAAAGCAGGTGCGAAATCTGGATCTGGTCTTTTGATGTGCCTCCCACTGTGTAGAAGATGTACTGGATGAAGCAAGTCTTTCAAGAATACTTTCTGCAACTGGAACGAATGGATCATGATGAGTCTTCCCAAGGGATGGAAGAGAGAACCCCACCATCATGTTGCATCTATCATGGAGAAGTATATGGCATAATGCAAGGTTGGCATGATGTTGAAGTCTTGTATTTCTATGATCAAACGAATCCTCAACTGTGTTCTCAGTAGCTACAGGGAGTGTGTGAGCCCATAATGGCCTTGGCTCTAGATTGAGAACATGTGTTGGTTCTGGATTTGAATCTGAATGTTCTTGAAATTTGATCTCAACATCAAGATCTTCATCTTCATCTTCATTAGAAGAAGAGTCACTTGAATCTTCATTAGATTCCGAAGGAGTAGGAGGAGAGAAGGGAAAAAAATGCGATAACTCATATGCCTTGGAGGCATGATTTGCAAACCCTTTCACTATAGTCTTCCCAGTAGAGATCTCTGTAATCTCAACTATGTCAGAATCAAAAGTCACCTTCTTAGGTGATCCGGTGTGGGTCATTTGATATACATACAACAAATTTGTTGTCAAGGAGGGAACGAATAGAACATTCTTGAACTTGCCATGCTCCATATGTACTGTACCCAATCCTTTGGCAGAGATCTAAGAGTTGTCTCCCATGTGAATGGTAGGCCCATATTTGAGCTCTAAAGAGGAAAATGATTCTTCAGAGGAAACCATGTGGTTGGAGGCTCCAGAATCTATGAGGAGGGCCTTTGATTGTGAAAAACCAGCCATCAATGCATGGCAATCCTCATGACCATCAGATCCACTTCCAGAATCAGACATCTTTGCATCTTTTGGAATAGCAATTTTGTTATATTCAAGAAGCTTGGTTTATGAGTTCTATTTTCTTCTACATGCAAGATTTCTCAGGATGGTATACTCTCTTGCAGTATGGACATTCAGATCTCTTATGTTTGTCCTTCTTGGAGATGGATACTCCTTTTGATGGACTTGACTTATCATTCAGCTTGGATTTAGATGACTTCTTATCCTTGTCTTTTTGTCTCCCTTTCACATTCGTTTTACTGGCTTCTCCAGCTAGAAGAGCTAGATCTTTGGAGGTCTTGATGACACCCATTTGAATGAATTTGTCCTCTTCTTGAATCGGAGCTTCAATAAAGGCTGTTAAGGTGGGAAACTTCCATCCAGGGATTGACATTTGCCTAGAATGGAAGCTAGATACAAAGACAAAAAATTGAGATCCAAGTTTGCTCAGAATGGAGAGCACCAATTGCTCATCACTTTTAGTGATGCCACAATGCTTGCATTGTACAACCAATTTCTGAAATTTTGAGAAGAATTCTTGAATGCTTTCAAAATTGCTAGGTTGTAGGGAAACCAATTCATTTTCGAGAATGTGGCCTCTTACCCCATCTTTTTTTCCAAAGAGGCTCTCCAATTTTGTCCATAACTCATTTGGAGACTTCACTCCTTCAACATGAAACAATAGATCTTTAGACATATGAAAGCATATGAATCCAAAAGCTTCATCCATTTTATTTAGATGCTTGATTCTCTCTACAGTTGTATGTGGTATGGCATCTTTTTCAAATACCATTCTATTTAGCTGTCTAGTACACAAGTGTAATTTCATCTCTGTTGATGTATATGTAACTTCGGAATGTATTTCATCTATGTATTATTGTACTCCTATAGATATGTATTATTCCTCTATACAGAAGTGTCGTCATTTGTATTGACAAGTGTCGTAACTTGCTGATGGGTTATTAAACCACCTATTGGGGGGTCGGCCTGGATTAATGTAACCTGGGGTTATTAGGCTGAGTTAGACAAGTCGGCCCCAAAAGTTTATTAGACAGGACATGACAAGTATAAATAGAGATCGAGAGATCTCTATTTCATTCATCTCATTACTCACTCTTCTATCACTCAGAAAGTGGTGCACATGTGAGGAGGAAGATCAACTACTAGGAGAAGTCTATCTCTTGTACTTTGGTTATACTTTGGTTGTATCATTGCTGATTCTATCTCTGAGGAAGTTGTGGGGTTTTCACCTTTATGGTTTTCCCCAGTGAAACTCTTTGTGTCCATTGTCTTATGTGATTGTTTGATATGCTTGATACATGCTTGATATAATTGATATGATGTACATGATACTCTCTCAGTAAAGATCCTAGAGTATGTTGAATTAATGCTCAAAATCTAACATGGTATCAAAGCTTCCCTAAGAAGAAGACATTGTGTAGTGGTGAAAACTAGGGTTTCTTGTTTATTAGGTTTCTCTCCACCGATTTTGGAAAAGCAGTAAGGTAGATTGACGTTACTCATCAAGGAGAATATTTCTGTCCAATCAGAATTCAATTCTGAGCACTTTAAGTTTTGGCCCTAAAATGTAGGGTTTCCACAAAAATAGAAATTTCTGAAATCTGAAGACATAGCTGGAAGCTCCTTGGAAAAATCGAAGTTTAGAGATTTGGATCGATATTTTTGGTTGGGTAATACTCCGAGAAACTCAAACCCTAATTCAGGGTCCTCCCTAGTGAATCCGGGAGATTGAAAAGCATTTCTGAAGGGTGAAACTTTGCAATTCTAAAATTTTGAGTATACCATGCTGATCAACTCATCAAGGCGCATCTTTCTATCCTTTCAGAAGTTTGAAATTCACATTTTGAATTTTTAGGGTTTCTCTATCAAACCCTAGTCTGGGACCAGATCCAGTTTTCAGCAAGACAAGTGGTAAGACCTAAAACTTTTCTATTTCCATTTGAAGTACTCTTTAAAGATGTCTCACCACACCAAGCTTGAGGATAAGCTTGAAGGGGATGATAACTTTCGAGCATGGAAGTATAGGATTGGGTTAATCCTGGAAGAAAATGAGTTGGACACTTATATAAGTGAAGAGGTCCCTGTCCCGGAGGGAGAAGAGGCTAAAGCTCTTTACAAGAAGAACTTGGTCAAGGCAAAGAGGATCATTGCTGATTCTATTAAAGATCATCTCATACCCCATCTGTCTTCCCTAAAGACACCAAAGGAGATGTTTGATTCCCTGACCAAGCTATTTGAAAGGAAGAACATAAATCGAAAGATGACCCTGAGGAATCAATTGAAGAATGTCAAGATCCAGAATGTGGAGACTATGCAGTCCTATTTCTCAAGGGTCTCCCAGATATAAGAACAACTTGAAGCTATGGGAGAAGATATAGAAAATGGAGAAGTGGTAATGACCACTCTTAATGGCCTTCCTAGGTCATGGGATTCCTTCATCCAAGAGATTTGTGCTAGGAAGAAACTTATCACTTTCAGTAGATTGTGGGAAGAATGCACACAGGAAGAAGCTCGAATTGTAGCTCGAGAAGAGAAAATGGGGAATGAATACCAAGCTCTCATGGCACACGCCAAAAGTCATGGTGACAAGAAGGCTCACCATCATGGCAAGAAAGAAAGACATCACCATCAAAATCAGAGAGGTAGTCCCAAAGCTCAAAGGAACATGTCCTATTTCCATTGCTATACATGTGATGAGAAGGGACACTATTCCAGAGATTGTCCCAGAAATAAGAAAGATGGTTCTCACAAAAAGAAGAACTTCAAAAGAAGACATCATGCTCATGCTGCAGAGGATGATGAACTTCCCAGGAAGAGGGCTAGAGAAGATAGTGAAGATTCTTCTAGTGATGAAGAATATGTTTTTATTTCTGCTCTCACTGGAACCATTACTCATGGAAGTAATGATTGGCTTATAGATAGTGGGGCTTCTAAACACATGACAGGATTCAAGGAATCCTTTATGAACCTATATGAACATGAATCATCCCACAAGGTGAAGCTTGGGGATGACTACCAATATCTAATAAAAGGGAGTGGTGAAGCCTCCTATAAACTAGACTCTGGAAAGTCTATGAAGATGAAAGATGTACTATATGTTCCAGGTCTCAAGAAGAATCTACTATCCATATCTGCATTGGATGCAAAAGGCATGAGGGTTGCATTTGTAGATGGTCAAGTCCTAATGTAGCCAAAGGGTAAGACTATTGATGATGCAGTGGTGATTGGAGAGCAAGAGGGAGGATTATACAAACTGAAGGGCCAACCAGAACAAACCATGGTCCATGATTCAGTAGAGCCAAGTGAACTTTGGCATAGAAGGCTTGCACACATGCACTATAGAGCATTACCAATTGCAAGAAAAGTTGTAGAAGGTCTTCCTGAAATCCAGTCAAAGCATGAAGGCATTTGCAAAGGTTGTGCAAAGGGAAAGAACACAAATAAAACATTTTCAAGCAGTGAAAGAAAGGCAAAAAGAATCTTGGAAATCATCCACTCTGATGTATGCGGTCTGATGTCATCCAGTTCTATGAGTGGATATGTATACTATGTTTCCTTCATTGATGATTTCTCTAGGAAGACTTGGGTTTACTTCTTGAAGAACAAAGATGAAGTGTTTGACAAGTTCAAGGAATTCAAAGCCTTGATAGAAAACCAAACTGACATGAAGATCAAGATCTTCAAATCCAACAATGGCAGAGAATTCACTTCAGGTGACTTTAAGAAGCTATGTAGTGATTCAGGGATTAAGAGGGAGTTGACTACTCCTTATAATCCACAACAAAATGGGGTTGTCGAAAGAAAGAATAGAACACTCATGGAAGCATCTAGGGAAATGCTTCATGACCAAGATATACCTATGCACCTATGGGCTGAAGCAGCAAGGACAGTTGTATATGTGCAGAACAAAACACCCCATAAGATACTTGACAACAAAACACCAGAAGAAGTGTTCACTGGTAAGAAACCAGAAGTTAGCCATCTTAGAATATTTGGTTGTCCAGTATACACTCACATCCCAAAAGAAAAGAGGACAAAGTTAGATCCTTCAAGAAAGAAGGGAATATTCGTGGGTTATAGTGAAAGCTTGAAGGCTTACAGAATCTACTTCCCAGGATTCAAGAAGATTGATATCAGTAGGGATGTAACATTTGATGAAAGCTCAGCATACATCAAATCAAGGAAAACACCAGTTGAAGATAATGAAGAACCCATAATATCTAGAACTCAAGACACCACCATGAATGAAACAGTTCCTAAAGAAGATCATGAAATAGAAGATCCACAACAACCTGTAGATCGACCCCGTGAGAAGGAATCTCACAAGAGGAAACCAGCATGGGCTAGAGAGCTCATCCAAGATGTAGAAAGGTTTGGTATTCCAAAAGAAGAACACAGAGAAAGGAAAAGGACAATATCACATACCAACTATGTTGCGTTACTCTGTGACATAATGAACAAAGAACCTTCCAGTTATGAAGAAGCAGCAAAAAAGAAAGAATGGAAGGATTCCATGATCGAGGAATACCAGTCGATCATGAAGAATGACGTTTGGGTTGTGGTCCCAAGACCAGATGGGAAATCTGTGGTGACTTCCAAGTGGATCTATAAGATCAAGCATGCTGCAAATGGTAGCATAGAGATATATAAAGCAAGGTTTGTAGCTCGTGGCTTCTCCTAGAAAGAAGGAATTCACTATGAAGAGACCTTTGCTCCTGTGGCCACATACACTTCCATTAGATCAATACTTGCTCTGGCTGCAGTGACGAAATGGAAGGTACACCAGATAGATGTCAAGACAGCTTTCTTGAATGGTGTAATTGAAGAGGAAGTGTATGTGGAGCAGCCACTCGGGTTTGAGACACATGACCGAGAGACACATGTGTGCAAATTGAAGAAAGCCCTGTATGGTTTGAAACATGCACCCAGGACCTGGTATGGCAGGATAGATGGCTTCCTATCCATTTTGGTCTTTACCAAGAGTAAAAGCGGATTCCAACCTTTACTACAAGGTTGAGGAAGGCAATCCTATGATTCTACTATTGTATGTAGATGACCTGTTTCTGATAGGTGAGGATAGATTGATTGCCGATACAAAGAGGAAGCTTCCTGCCGAGTTCGAGATGAAGGACTTGGGTATGATGCACTACTTTCTTGGTATGGAGGTGTGGCAAAGTGAAGATGGAGTCTTCCTTGGACAAGGGAAGTATGTAGTAGAGATCCTGAAGAGGTTCGGGATGATGGACTGCAAGGCCATGGCCACACCTATGGAATCGAACCTGAAGCTTCTGTGTGATGCTTCATCTGAGCCGGTTGATGCTACGATGTATCATCAGATGATTGGTTCCTTGATGTATATGACAAATATGAGACCAGATATCTACTTTGCGGTGAACACCTTAATCCAGTACTTGACAGATCCGAGACATGTTCACCTGATAGCTGCAAAGCATATTCTGAGGTACCTGAAAAGTACAGTTGACTACGGGCTCAAATATGAGGCGAATCAAAAGTTTAACATGGAGGGTTATGTTGATTCAGATTGGGTAGGAAGTGCCATGGATTGGAAGAGCACTTTGAGGTGCTACTCCAGTATGGGATCCGGTATGATCTCTTGGTTTAGCAGGAAGCAGTCCTGTGTGGTACTGAGTATAGCTGAAGCAGAGTATGTCGCAGCTTGTGCAGCCAGTTGTGAGGCAATATGGCTTAGGAAGCTACAGTCTAATTTGTTTGATCTCCAACTAATTGCTACTTGTATATATTGCGACAACCAGAGTTGTGTGAAGTTGTCGGAGAACACAGTGTTCCATGACAATTCGAAGCACATTGAGATCAAGTATCACTATATCAAGGATATGGTGCAGAGAGGAGTAGTGAAGCTCCTGTATGTTGCGACTGACGAGCAGATAGCTGATGTGTTGACCAAGCCACTGACTAGAGTGAAGTTTGAATACTTCAGAGGGAGACTTGGTGTACTTGAGATCGAGATACCTTCCAAGGGAAAGTGATGAGTCCGGAGACACAGATGCACACAGGGCCATTCTCACATGGTTAGAGGAAATTCCTTCCATGGTGAGATGTAAGGGTTGGGCCATTTTCACATGGTTAGAGGAAAGTCCTTCCATGGTGAAATGTAAGGGTTGGGTGGAGCCATTCTCACATAGTTAGAGGAAAGTCCTTCTATGGTGAGATGTAAGGGCTGGGCCATTCTCGCATGGTCAGAGGAAAGTCCTTCCATGGCGAGATGTAAGTGTTGGGCGTGGATTTTCCAACATGGTCAGAGGAAAGTCCTTCCATGGTCGTGATGTAATTGCCGATATTTTTCGACATGGTCAGAGGAAAGTCCTTCCATGGTCATGATGTAATTGTTGTAGCCATTCTAACATGGTCAGAGGAAAGTCCTTCCATGGTTGTTGTTGTAAGTTTTGTGAGCCTTTCTCGGATGGTCAGAGGAAAGTCCTTCCATGCCAGTGAGTGTAAGTGCTGTGTGTGTGCATCTGGGTTGTGCTCCGTGGACGATGATGTGACAGTATGGTACACAGGTTTTGCAGAGGCATATGATCAGTCCTGAGATGCTCTTGCAGGTTTTGCTATGGAAGTATAATCAGTCCTGGGAGATCTTGCAGGTTTTGCAGAGGTAATATAATCAGTCCTGGGAGATCTTGCAGGTTTTGCAGAAGCAGTCTAATTAGTCCTGAGGTGTACATACTTGATGGCTTGCTCGCAGAGATGTTGATGATGTTCATCCAGCATGAAAAAGGGTTGGCTCTGAAGATGATGAAGACCTGCAGGTGGTAGGCCTACATCCAGTATGAAAAAGGACTGGCTCTATAGAAATTCCTATGACAAGTATATTGGAGATTGATTGAGATAGCAGCAGTGATGATGATTCGATGACAATGATCCAGTGATGATGATCCAGAGAAGAAGACTTGTGCCTGTATATTTGTGTCGAGAAATACCTTCCTGGTTAAGAGGGATTGTTGATGTATATGTAACTTCGGAATGTATTTCATCTATGTATTATTGTACTCCTATAGAGATGTATTATTCCTCTATACGGAAGTGTCGTCATTTGTATTGACAAGTGTCGCAAGTGTTGTAACTTGCTGATGGGTTATTAGACCACCTATTGAGGGGTCGGCCCTGATTAATGTAACCTGGGGTTATTAGGCTGAGTTAGACAAGTCGGCCCCATAAGTTTATTAGGCAAGACAGGACAAGTATAAATAGATATCGGGAGATCTCTATTTCATTCATCTCATTACTCACTCTTCTATCCCTCGGAAAGTGGCGCACATGTGAGGAGGAGGGTCAACTACTAGGAGAAGTCTATCTCTTGTACTTTGGTTATACTTTGGTTGTATCATTGCTCATTCTATCTCTGAGGAATTTGTGGGGTTTTTCACCTTTATGGTTTTCCCAATGAAACTCTTTGTGTCCATTGTCTTATGTGATTGCTTGATATGCTTGATACATGCTTGATATAATTGATATGTTGTACATGTTATTCTCTCAGTAAAGATCCTAGAGTATGTTGAATTAATGCTCAAAATTTAACAATCTCACCCTTCCATTCAAAATAATTGAAGGGAGTGAGTATTGTAGGAGAGGAAGGAGCATTTGAATTGCTTATCTTGATTGCTGGAACGAGTGCAAAAGTGAAACTATTGATACTGCTGCTGCAACTGCTGGAACTTTGAAATACCTGCAAAAAACTCTCAAGAATGGAGGTAGAATATACTCTCAAATGGCTATGATACCATGTGAAAATGCTCATAGTAGATCCAAAGAGATTATGTAAACCTCACAATGAAAGAATTTGGGAATAATAGAAGAAGAATAGATCAGTAGAACATAGATCCAAAGGAGCTCAGATAGAGGCAGAATAATTACACATGTTACATTAATCTGAATAGTAAAACAGTAAATATACAATGCTTAGGATTCGAATACACTAGGTGTGATTCGAATTAGCCTGCATGGATAGATCCAAAATCAGTGGAGTGTCATCAAGCACAACTAGAAGTCTATCTCATCATCGTTGGAGTCATCAATGCATAAGTAACTGTCAACCATCAATCAAACTAAGCCTAACTGATTGTGGTAGGTGTAACTGGGCACATGGAGGCACTAACTGAATGAAGGAGGCTCAGTGGAGGGTGCATGAGGAGATATCTGGAGTCAGAAGGGGTGGTCAAGTCTCATCGGAGGTCCATCAGAGTGATACAGTCAGTTGAGAGTCAGTCTAGCCTTAACTCAAGGAAAGAACTGATGATAACTCACTAATTGAAGTACAACAGGAGTGGTAGGCGAGAAAAGGCACCCTTCTCAAGTGGTGGGTGAGAAGTGGGTGCATCACTGGCTAGAAGGGGTCAATCTGAGTGGAAATAAGCTCTCGAGTGCTGGAAGACTAGGGACTAGGTGCTGGAGGTGTCAACCTGATGACTAGGCCGCATGCAGATGCATGCAATGCATGCTGCATGCAGAAATGAATGCAAGACTGATAATGAAAATAACTGACAGGATGGTAGGACTAGGATGGAGTATAGGAATATCCTAACAAGGTCGGATTGAGTTGAAATCGCAATGGAGAGGCAATGGAGTAGGAACAGTGTTAAGTATGGAATCTTGGAGCCAAAATCCAAAGGATGTTCATTTGAGGTGAGCGAGAATGCCAAAAAGCACTATTTCGGGCCACTTTTGAGGATTTTGAAATGCTTGCAGTTGATGAAAGTGATCCTAGATGTAGGATTCAAGAAATTTACTGAAATCCACATTTCATATTCTCATTAATATAGACATTTTATGTTAGACAAATATTTTTCAGAAATGCTCAGTTTGGAAGATAGCCATTTTTGGCCCAAAATTTTGAAATTTTGGAAAAAGTTAAAACTTAAAAATAGTCAAACCCATAATTTAATAGAAGTTGACTAGTGCATTAGAACGAGGATCTAAATGTTGGTAAGTGTTCCTTTTTATATGGACTAACTTCTCCCGGTAGAAATGTTTTCATGATTCTTTCTAGATTCGCTTCTACAAATGATTGAAGTTGGCTTTTCAGAATAAATTTGCAGTTGTGTAGAAGTGTAGAATTCTAGTAGAAAATGTCATTTTTGGAGTGAAGTAATTTCCACACCCAAAGTCGGAATGAAGAATGTAGATAGGCATTGGAAATCTTATATAGCAGGGAACAGTGGTGCATAACCAGAATTTGAATGAGTTTTCATATAGCATAGATGTTTAGAGCATAAAAGTGCCAGTTACTATTTTAACAAAAAATGTTGTCAATATTGGTAATTTCCATTATTGCATGATGGGGAAAAAGAGAAGGCATAATAGCTCTGTGAATTATTATATGAATTTAATTCTTTAAAATCTTGATGTTTTATGTTTCTATATGCATTCCTAAGATGGCTAATAAATATCCTTATAATGCACAGTGTTTGCAGCTGATAAAATTTGAATAGTTATAGCAAAGGCAGCATACAGGGAAAGGGGGTCTCCAAAGGAAAATGGTGACCATGAATGATGCTCGGGATCCTTATGAGCATAATGAAGATGTGCTAGGAGAAAATTTGTAAGAAAATGATGAGACTGAATCCAATGGGAGAAGGGAGCAAATAACTCCTCAGAATTTTGTTGAAACCATGGTAAGCTTTAATGAAAGATTGATGAAGGCTCGGGAGGAACATAACCAGCTCAATGCCGATATTTTGTAGAGCCTCACTGATATGCAACAGGGGATAAACCTCGGGTCCAACCCCAGCAATGTAGGAAAAGAGGAAAGAGATGTAGAGAGTCGCTCTAGAGGTCATTCTAGGAGGAGGACTCCAAGCCCAAGAAAGAGTTATGTGAGCAAAAAGCATAGAATACCCTCCTCAATATCTTCTTCCAAAAGTTCATGTAACTCCATAGGTTCTAGGAGAACTCCAAGAAATACATCCAACAGACTTGATAGAAGAAATAAATTCAAATGAATTCCACAAGGAGAATTCAGGAAGGCAAGGCCTCCCACATTTGATGGAGAAGATAAGACTAACCAAGAGGCGGAGGCATAGCTTCTTGGGATGAAGAAATATTTCAGGATTAATCACTCAAGGAATGAAAAGGCCAAAATTGCCATTTACAATCTAAATGGCAGAGCTTCAATTTGGTGGGAACACCTCTTGCAAGTAAAAGGGATTAATGAAAGGAGGATCAGCTGGGAGCGATTTAGGAAGTATTTCAAGGAAAAATATATTTTTGCTAGGTATTATCACAGTAAGAGGAAATAATCCAATGAAATCAAGTTGGGACAGAAATCTATGGAAGAACATGTCCATAAATTTTTGAAATTTTTGAAGTATGTGGACTATATCAAAGATGAGAGGGTAAAGATCCAATGCTTCATTGGGATTCTACCTCAAAGTTTCATAGATAGGATTGAGTTTGTTAATCCACCAAGTCTTGATGAAGCCATTAGGATGGCAATGCATTGCTATGAGCAAAGTAAAGGAAAATCATAGGTTCACACAGCATGGAAGGGAAATCCAAGAGGGAGGTTTGATCAAAGGAAAAATGGATTCAAGCCACCATTCAAAAATCAGCCAAGAAATTTTTCACAGGGCTAGCAAGCACAAAGTGAGAACAAGCCAGCAGTAGCAGCAGAAAAAACATCAAAAGGGCCACTTCAGTGTTGGGGATGTGGAGGAAAACACATGATTAAATATTTTCCACATCGGAGGGAGAATCCTAGGAGCTTGCACAACCTTGAAGAAGCAACTACAACATAAGATATGGCAAGAGAAACACCTAGAATCTATGCAGCGTTGGATAATCACTAGGCAGACCATCAATAAGCAGTGTTGGAAGTTGAAGGTAAGATTGTTAATCAATCTATTTATGTTTTGATTGATCCAGGAGATACTCATAGTTATGCGTCTCCTAATATATTTGAAGGTTTTTCTCTTAGAAAAGTGAAGCATAATAATTCTTGGATAGTTCAATTAGCCACGGGGACCAAGATAAAAGTGAGTGAAGTAGTGATGGAGTGCCCCATGGAGTTGAATGGATTCCTGTTAGGAACCCATATCTTTACTTTGTTAGTATGTTGTTGTTGGACGCATATGCTTTGTAACTCGTCCCGTAGTATTTGTGATCAATAGTTTGTGTTATTGTTGTTGGCGCATATGCTTTGTAAGTCGCCGTAGTATTGTTGATCCATAGTTTGTAACGGCCCATGGTTTTGACCCATAGTATTGGCGCCTAGAATTAGTATATAAGTGTGTGTTGAGACCTATGAAGGCACCGTGAAGTTATTTGTATTGAGCTTGCTCAAAGGAGGTTGCCCCCTCGAAGTGGCCCGTGATCAATACAAAAGTGATTCTGAGTTCTGTCATTTCTGCTATTTCGCGCATTCTTGTTAATTAATTGTTGCAGGTGCCTCTCATCTGGTATCAGAGCACTTTCTTGGGCTCGTTGGGTGAAGTTTCTGCCAAAAAAAATTTTCACATCTGTTGCAGGTTCGGATTTGGGAATAATCCCTATCCGCTTAACTGTGGGAAGTACTTGGGCATAATCCCTAAAACTCATTGTGAGGAGTACCACAGGAACCCCGAAGTAGCTGGCCCATTGAGAGGACCTGCCGGCGAAAAGGGAAACGACCCCTACCTGATTGACTAGTTCCCACCCGTGAGGTAAACCAAGAGCTGTCGTTTGTGGCAAAGCGGTTATCATTTTTACCTGAGCCGTGGAGTGAGGGGTACTGCCCCAATACGCAAGCCGTCAGACAGCATTGGTGGCCGAGTGAAAACCCTAAACTGTTAGGAAGCCGCACATACCTGGGCTCCATTGTCGATCACTGCTGCGCCGTTTCAGATTCATTTTGCAAACCGTTCCAGATCCAGTCGTTCGGCGTTGTTCCAGAATCCTTCGAACCGGAAATCCCATTCTGCAAGCAGAGCCGTAGCCGCTCCAGTCTGTAAAAAAAAAAAAAAAAAAAAAAAAAAAAAAAAAAAAAAAAACATTGAGCCGTAGCGCTCCAGTCCGGAAAAATAAAAATAAAAAAATTCCGTTTTTTCTCCATATCTCCCTTGTTTTACCTCATTTTTCCTTGAAAATTTCAGGGAACCCCTATCATTCCATTCTGCATATTTCATCCCTGAGGACCCTATCCTCAATTCCCTTTTCTACAGCCCGAAATCCCACATTTGTCTATTTTTAGGGTTTGCCATAACTTCCATAACTTCCTCCGATTTCACCCAATCACCTTCAATTTTTACCCCAGAGTTCCTTTCTGAATTCTGCTTCTTTGTTCCCTTCTACCAAATTTTCCCATCCTTTCACCCCGCTGCCGAAATCCTCATTTTTGCTTCCCTATCTATCCAACAGTGTCCAAAAAACGAGTCAAACCCCAATTACCCTTCTGATTTTTTCCCAAATCCAAATTTTCCTTTACTGAAGTAGTTCCTGTTTTTGTTTTCCTACCCAGTCAAAAAAAAAAAAAAAAAAAAAAAATCCCTGGTTATGGTTGTCACCCGTGCAGGAGCAAAAACCATGGAGGAAGCCCTTGCAGCCATCCAAGCCAAACTCCAGGATCTGGATGAAAAATTTCTTGGTCTCCATCTTGAACATTCAGCTATGAACAACAAACGGCAGTCCGAGTCTTCAGTAGACAATGGGTTCTCTTCTTCCAGCAATTTCCGTGGTCCGAAGCTTGATTTTCCTCGCTTCAATGGTACCGATCCAACTGGATGGATCTATCGTGCAGAACAATATTTCAGTCTGCATAATACGTTTGATGTCAACAAAGTTCCGTTGGCATCCTTTCATTTGGAACAGGAAGCTCTTCAATGGCACCGTTGGTACATCAAGGCTCATCCAGAGCCCAAATGGCCAAACTTTTGCCAGCTCCTTCTGCAACGATTTGGTCCTAGTGCTTTTGATGACTTCACAGGATCCCTCACTAAACTTCGCCAAACTGGCACTGTGAGAGAGTATCAAACCGAATTTGAGAATCTAGCCAACCACACCGAAGGATTGTCGGATGAATTTTACCGGAGTTGTTTTATCAGTGGTCTAAAGGATGCCATCCGCTCCGAGGTCAAAATGTTCTACCCCAACACAATGATGGAAGCACTCAGGTTGGCTAAATTGGCAGAAGACAATATTGCAGCCCAACAACGCTCCAAGCCCACTTTTGTTCCCTTCAAAAATATGGGGTCTTAGCGAACTCCTATACCGCAGGCTCCTCGACCGACTCCTATCAAGCGTTTGTCAGAAACAGAGATGCAAGCACGCAGAGAAAAGGGTCTTTGCTATAATTGTGATGAGAAATTCACTCGGGGGCATAGATGTGTTCAACAAAAGCTCTATCTCCTGGATGTGGAGTCTCCACCTGCCTCTGAAATGGGTGACGAAGATCCAGAAACACTGGATGCTCCGATCGACATTCAAGAACCGCCTATTGACCTTCCGTCTCAGGATGACCAGCCAGAGATATCTCTCCATGCTTTAGCTGGAGTCACCACCCCCCAAACAATGCGGGTCAGGGGTTACTTCAAGAAGCTTCCTCTTACAATCCTCATTGATTCTGGTAGCACTCATAATTTCATTGACCCTCGGATTGCCAAACAAGCTGATTGTTTTATCCATCCTTGCTCCAACTTTGAAGTCATGGTTGCCAATGGGGGTACCTTACCTTGCAAAGGGAAGTGTCGAAATGTGCGTATCTCTATGGGAGATTATACCTTGTGCTCTGACATGTTTGCCTTGCCCTTAGGCGGATGTGATGTGGTTTTGGGCGCTCAATGGCTACGCACACTCGGCCCTATCTTATGGGATTTTGCCGAACTTTGGATGCAGTTTTCCCTCAATGGACATAAACACACATTGACAGGATTACAACCAGGTTCTCTCAGCATCATCAGTTCACATCGCATGGAAAAACTCCTCAAGAAGAATTCACATGGTGTCATCGCTCAAATCCATTCCATCCAGATGCAACCATCAGCGGTCTCCACTACTCCTTGGGATCTACAACAAATTCTGGATCGATATACAGGTGTCTTTGCTGAACCAGTGGGATTACCACCTTCCAGACCAGAAGACCATCATATTCAGCTCCTTCCTGGAAGTGCCCTCCCAACATCCGGCCCTATCGCTACCCATTCCACCAAAAAACGGAGATTGAAATGCTCGTTCGGGACTTATTGAAGCAAGGTATTATTCGCCCAAGCACTAGTTCCTTTTCTTCTCCAGTTATTCTCGTCCGCAAAAAAGATGGGTCATGGCGCCTCTGCATTGACTTCCGAGCACTTAATCACCTCACCATCAAGGATAAGTTTCCAATTCCTGTTGTTGATGAACTTCTTGACGAGCTTCATGGGGCTCACTTTTTCTCCAAGTTGGATCTTCGTTCTGGGTATCATCAAATTCGGGTTCATGAGGATGATATTCCTAAAACAGCTTTCCGCACACATGATGGCCATTATGAGTTTTTGGTCATGCCCTTTGGCCTCACTAATGCTCCTTCCACATTCCAGGCCTTAATGAATAAAATATTTCGACCCTACTTGCGGAAATTCATTCTGGTATTCTTTGATGATATCCTCATCTATAGTAAAACATGGGATGAACATCTCCAGCATCTGGATCTTGTCATGCAACTTTTCTCTGACCATCATCTCCATGCCAAGCAGTCTAAATGTGTTTTTGGACAAAAGGAAGTTGAGTATCTCGGGCACATTATCTCAGCACAAGGGGTTCGCGTGGATCCTGCCAAAATCGACGCCATGAACAATTGGCCATGTCCTCAGACACTCAAGAGCCTTCGTGGTTTTTTGGGGTTGACTGGCTACTACCGCAAGTTTGTCAAGGATTATGGGAAGATTGCAGCTCCATTAACCGCTCTGTTGAAAAAGGATGCTTTTACATGGACACCTGCTGCTCAGTGTGCATTTGACAAACTCAAACAAGCTATGTGCACTACACCTGTGCTAGCTATGCCCGATTTTTCCAAGCCCTTCACTATTGAGAGTGATGCTTGCGGCAATGGACTTGGTGCTGTTCTCCTCCAAGATGAACACCCCATTGCGTTCACCAGCAAAGCCCTTTCAGGTAAGAATTTAGCGGCCTCTACCTATGAGAAGGAAATGATGGCTATTTTGCATGCAGTACAGAAGTGGCGTCCATACCTATTAGGGAATCATTTCTGCATCAAGACTGATCACCAGAGTCTGAAATACTTCTTGGACCAGCGTGTCTCCTCCCCGGCACAACAGAAATGGGTTAGCAAACTCATGGGTTATGACTATGAGATCACTTACAAGAAGGGTAAAGACAATATCGTGGCAGATGCTCTTTCTCGCACATTTGGTGCCCAAGGTTCTCTTTCAGCGATTTCTATGCCTGTTCCAAATTGGTTGCAATCTGTTCAACAGGGTTATGTCAACGACTCTTCCTTATCTCAGATCATCCAACGCTTGACCAACACCCCTTCTGCTGTACCGCATTACTCTTGGGATGGTGCTTCTCTGCGATACAAGGGTCGTCTGGTGCTTCCCCAGAGCACAGATCTTCAACAGGCTGTCTTCTATGAACTCCATGCTTCTCCATCAGCCGGGCACTCTGGGTTCCTCAAAACATATGAACGAGCACGACGTAACTTCTTTTGGCAGGGCATGAAAAGGACAATTCAACAGATGGTGGCCGAATGTGATACCTGCCAGCGCAATAAGGGGGAAACAACACTCGTTCCAGGATTGCTTGAACCCCTACCCATACCTACACGGATTTGGACAGATATTTCTATGGATTTCATTGAAGGGCTCCCTAAATCTGGCAGGAAGACAGTGATTCTCATTGTGGTTAATCGCCTCTCCAAATATAGTCATTTTTGTGCTCTCAGTCATCCCTATACCGCCTCCTCAGTTGCTCAAATTTTTATGGACCAGATCTTTCGTCTTCATGGCATCCCTTCTTCCATTGTCTCGGATCGTGATGCGACTTTCACTAGTCATTTTTGGACAGAACTATTTCGCCACACTGGCACCAAACTGAAGATGAGTTCAGGGTATTACCCACAAACAGATGGTCAGACTGAAATTGTGAATAAATGCTTGGAAACTTATCTTCGTTGCTTCACCTCAGAACAACAACATCAGTGGGCAAAATGGCTCCCTCTTGCTGAATGGTGGTACAATACCTCTTACCACACTGCCTCTAAAATGACCCCATATGAAGCAGTCTATGGTCAAGGACCTCCAGCTCTTCTTCCATACACCCCCACCAGTTCACCAGTTCAGGAAGTTGACACGGTCCTTCGCAACCACGATCAGATTCTTCGCATTTTGCGGGACAATCTTCACATGGCAAGAAATCGCATGAAGCAACAAGCGGATCAGCACCGTTCAGAGCGCACTTTTCAAGTTGGCGATATGGTTTTTCTTCGTCTCCAGCCGTACAAACAATCCTCCATGAAACTCAAAGGGCGTCATAAGCTTGCTCCAAAGTTCTATGGGCCATATCGGATTCTTCAGAAGATTGGGTCCGTTGCTTATAAATTGGAACTTCCTCCTTCTTCCCGCATTCATCCAGTCTTTCATGTCTCTTGTTTGAAGAAAGTTCTTGGCACCAACATCAGCGGCCAAACGATTTTACCCGAACTGGATAATGAAGGATCCATCCTTTTGGAGCCAGAGGCCATCCTCAATCGGCGCACACGTCAGCTTCGCTCTCGCTCTATCACAGAGGTCTTAATTCAGTGGCACGGCATGCAACCAGAGGATGCTACATGGGAACCACTCCTTCAGATTCAACAACAATTTCCACATCTGAATCTTTGAGGACAAAGCTTTTTTTAAGGGGGAGGGGATGTTAGGAACCCATATCTTTACTTTGTTAGTATGTTGTTGTTGGACGCATATGCTTTGTAAGTCGTCCCGTAGTATTTGTGATCAATAGTTTGTGTTATTGTTGTTGGCGCATATGCTTTGTAAGTCGCCCGTAGTATTGTTGATCCATAGTTTGTAACGGCCCATGGTTTCGACCCATAGTATTGGCGCCTAGAATTAGTATATAAGTGTGTGTTGAGACCTATGAAGGCACCGTGAAGTTATTTGTATTGAGCTTGCTCAAAGGAGATTGCCCCCTCAAAGTGGCCCGTGATCAATACAAAAGTGATTCTGAGTTCTGTCATTTCGCGCATTCTTGTTAATTAATTGTTGCAGGTGCCTCTCAATTCCTCACAAGAGTAGATTTGAATGTCCTACCATTAGGATCTTATGATGCTCAAATTGGTATGGATTGGTTGGAAATGCATAGAGCCAAGATAGACTGATATGAAAAGGTACTTGAATGCATTGATGAAGAGGGAAGGCTGAGACTAGTAAGAGGAATTCCCAAGCAAGTTTTAGTAAGACAAATTTCAGCCTTATAGTTGAAATTTTTTTATAAGAATGGTTGTCAATTATATGCAATTCATATATCATATTCATCAGAGAACAAAGGACCAAGGATAGAAGACTTCCATATATTGCAAGAGTTCAAAGATGTGTTTCCTGATGAAGTGTTGGGATTTCCACCAAAGAGAGATATTTATTTTTCCATCGATTTTGATCCAAGGGAAGCACCCATTTCGAAATCTCCTTATGAGCACGCCAGAATTGATCGAGATAAAGATGCAGCTACAAGAATTAATGGTTAAGGGGTATGTTAGACTGAGTGTATATCCTTGGGGAGAACATGTGCTATATGTCAAGAAGAAGGATGAAACCTTGAGGTTGTGTATTGATTACAGGCACCTTAATAAAGTGACAGTCAAGAACAAGTATCCATTTCTAAGGATTGATGACTTATTTGATCAAATGAATGAAGCTAAAGTGTTTTCCAAGATTGAATTGAGGTCTGGCTACCATCAAGTGAGGATAAAGGAAGAAGACATTCACAAGACAACTTTACAGACAAGATATGGCCATTATGAGTTCACAGTGGTGCCATTTGGTCTTACCAATGCACCTGCTACATTCATGTGTCTCATGAATAGCATCTTCAGCAAATATTTGGATAAGTTCATAATTGTGTTCTTGGATAACATTCTTGTCTATTCAAGGAATGAAGATCAGGATCATGAGGAGCATCTAAGGATGGTGTTGCAAGTCCTTAGAAAACACCAGCTGTATGCAAAGTTAAGCAAGTGTGAATTTTATCAAAAGAAGGTGCAATATTCGGGTCATGTTATTTCTGAAGAAGGTATTGCAGTGAATCCAGAAAAGATTGAAGCCAAAATGGATTGGCCTACTCCAAAAAATGTTTTATATGTTAGATTTTTTATGTGTCTTGTTGGTTACTACATAAGGTTTATTAAGGGCTTATCCAATATAGCCCATCCAATCACTTCCTTGCAAAGGAATAATATCAAATTTACATGGTCTGAAAAATGTGAGAAAAGCTTTCAGCAACTAAAGAAGTTACTTACCAGCGCTCATGTTATGAAGATTGTAGATCTAATAAAGGATTTTGTAGTGTGCAAAGATGCTTGCATTGAAGGGCTAGGTGGAGTTCTCATGCAAGAATGATTCGTGATTTTCTATGAGTCAAGGAAATTAAAAGAGCATGAAAATAATTATGCCACACATGATTTAGAATTAGCATCCATAGTACATGCTCTCAAGATGGGGAGACATTATTTGTTGGGAAGAAGATTCGAGCTTAGGACAGACCACATGAGCTTGAAATATTTGTCTGATCAGCCAAACTTGAATGCTAGGAAAGCCAAGTGGATGGAATTTCTCTATGAATTTGATTTTGAAATTAAGCATGCAAAAGGGAAAGAGAATAAGGTTGCAGATGCTCTTAGTAGAAAATTTCATGTTGCAGCATTAAGTATGTGCAAATCAGATTTGAAGACGAGTTCTTGAATCCCAAAACAGTGATGAAATTGTTGGTTGTGGAGCCTAATCTTCCAGTCTCATAGATGATGTTGTTTTAGTCGTATTGTACCCCGGGTTTGGTTATGATCCCAGCATGCGCCAACAGATTGTGGATCCATGGTTTTGGGTAACCCGTGGTATTTTCCCATTGTATTTCCCCTTTAAAATAAATACATTGTAATACGGCTAGGGTTGACGGATTAGGTATTATGCATTGTAAAGATCTTTGAGATCATGTAAGAGAGACTATGAGATAGTGAAGAGGAAGCTGTAGTGGTTGTGTTGCGGGTTGTATCCCTTCACTTTGTTGGATGGCATAATAATGAGGACTGGCAATTTCAGTGTGGACGTATCCCATCTTGGGTGAACCATGATATATTGGTGTCTCTCTTGTAATGTGTATGTGTAATTTATATTTGCATCTTGTTTATTGTTATTGCTCTGGGATCCTTTTTTGTAACAATTGGTATCAGAGCCAAAGGTCTATTTGGCAGATAAACCCGTAGGAAACTAGGTTTTTTGGTTCGAGTGGGAGCAATGGAAGAAGAAGGAAAGTTTAAGGTCGAGAAATTTAATGGCCAAAACTACCAGTTATGGAAAATGCAAATAGAAAACTATATGTACCAGAAGGATCTATTCCTACCGTTGGGAGGAAGAGCAAAGCAGCCGGCGACTATGAAGGACGAAGAATGGGAGGTTCTTGATAGAAAGGCACTGGGAAAAATATAGATGTCCCTGTCTTCATCGGTGACTTTCAATATATCGAAAGAAAAGACAACACAGGGTTTGATGAGCGCATTGGGTAAGCTGTATGAAAAACCCTCGGCCTCCAACAAGGTATTTATAATGAAGAGTTTATTTAATATGAAGCCGTCTTAAGGTGGATCTGTTGCTGATCATTTAAATGAATTTAATACAGTTACAAATCAACTAAGTTATGTAAGTGTGAAATTTGATGATGAGGTTAGGGTTCTTCTAATATTGTGTTCATTGCCAGAAAGATGGAATGGCTTGTTCATGGCTGTCAGTAAATCTGTCTCTGGTTCAAACACCTTGATATTTGATGCTATTGTTTGTGTTATTCTTAGCGAGTAAATGCGAAGAAAAAACATAGGTGAGACATCAGGTAATGTGTTGACCATGGAGAGCAGGGGAAGACAAAAGGAGAGAGGAAAGAGCCAAGGTAATCGCAGCAAGTCTAAAATGGGAAGATCCAAGTCCAGACTGGGAAAGATAGAGTGTTGGAACTATGGAAAGAAAGGACATCTGAAGAAAGACTATAGATCTCTAAAGAAGAAAGGATATGGACAGCAGGAGACTACTCAGGAAGCAAATGTAGTAGGTGATGTGTTACAAGATGCTTTGATTCTTACATTAGATAATACTAGTGATTACTGGGTATTAGATTCAGGGGCTTCATGTCATGCTACACCCCATAGGAAATATTTCCATGAATATGTTCAAAGCAATTTTGGACATGTTTTATTGGGTGATGATGAGCCATGTAAAATTGTTGGAATGGGTAAGGTATGGATAAAATTTAATAATGGAATTGAATGGATGCTGAAAGATGTAAGGCATATTCTTGCTATGAAAAGAAATCTGATCTCAACAGGGCAGTTGGGAGATGGAGGCTATTTATCTACGTTTGGAGAAACGTAGTGGAAAATCACTAAAGGATCAATGGTGAAATCAAAAGGACACAGTATAGGTACGTTGTATTTATGTCCTCATAATACTAACCATTCTATCTCTTTAGCTTCCACAGGAACAAATACAACATTGTGGCATTATAGGCTTGGCCACATGAGTGAGAAGGAGATGCAGATTCTCCACTCAAGAAAGTTGCTACCATATTTGAAGCATGTAAGTTTGGAATTTTGTGAGAACTGTGTTTATGGAAAATAGGAGTCATATTTTTTAGGGTTGGGAAACAGAAGAAGAATGAAAAGTTAGATCTTGTGCATATAGATGTATGGGGACCAGCTCAAGTACAATCTCTTAATGGCTCTCATTATTATGTTACATTTATTGATGATGCAACTAGGAAAACTTGGGTTTGTTGCATTAGACATAAATCTGATGTGTTTGCTACTTTTAAGAAGTGGAAAGATTTGGTTGAGAATGAGACAGGAAAAAGTTTGAAGTGTCTCAGATTTGATAATGGAGGTGAGTATTGCGGCAAGGAGTTTAATAGTTACTGTTCATGCCATGGGATTCGTAGAGAGAAGATAGTCCCAGGAACACCATAAGAAAATGGTGTGTCGGAAAGGATGAATAGAACGATCATGGAGCATGCAAGGTTGCCCTTACAGTTTTGGGTAGATGCTGTAAATATTGTTGTTTACTTAATAAACATAAGACCTTCAAGTTCTTTGGATGGTGATATTCCAGAGGGGGCATGGACAGATAAAAAGGTAAACTACTCATTTCTGAGAACTTTTGGTTGTGAAGCATTTTTCCATATTGATAAAGAAAATAGGACAAAGCTTGAAGCTAAATCCAAGAAATGTACCTTTATTGGATATGGGGTTGATGATTTTGGTTATCGCTTATGGAATTATGAAAATCACAAAATCATTAGGACTAGAGATGTGATATTCAATGAAAAGGTCATGTATAAAGATCAGTTGCAGGGAAAGAAACAGGAAAAAGAAAACACAGAGTACATAGTGCTTAATGAAATTAAAGCAAATGAAGTTCCAAAGGTGCCATAAAATCAAGAACAACAGCAAGTACCTGAAACTCCTGCAAGTGTAAGAAGATCTACCATGTTAAGTAGACTCCCTGAACATTACTCTCCTTCAATGTATTATTTATTGATGACTGATGTTGGTGAACCAGAATGTTATGAAGAAGCAATGCAGGTGGAAACTAGAAATAAGTGAGAGCAAGGCATGAATGAGGAGATGGACTCATTGGTAGGAAACCAGACTTGGGATTTGGTTCAGTTTTATGTTGGTAAAAGAGCATTGCAGAACAAATGGATTTACAGGTTGAAGGAATAAGAAGGAGGTAAGAAGCGGTACAAGGCCAGACTTGTTGTAAAGGGTTTTGCACAGAAGAAAGGTATAGAATTTGATGAAATATTTTCTCTATTTGTTAAGATGACTTCAATTAGGACTATTTTAAGTCTAGTGGTGGTATAATATTTGCATCTTGAACAGTTAGATGTAAAAACAACCTTTCTCCATGGGAATTTGGAGGAAGAGATATATATGCAACAACCACAAGGGTATGAGGTCAAAGGTAAGGAGAATTTAGTATGCAGGTTGAAGAAGAGCTTGTATGGATTGAAGCAAGCTCCAAGGCAGTGGTATTCAAAATTTGACAGTTTTATGACATAACAAGGTTATAGTAAATGTCATTCTGACCATTGTGTTTATTTAAAGAGGCTAGGTAATGGAAGATATATTATCTTGTTATTATATGTGGATGACATGCTTGTTGCAAGGTCTAACATGTGGGAAATAAATCTGCTCAAAAGGAAGTTAGCAAATTCATTTGCGATGAAGGATTTGGGTGCTGCAAAGCAAATCCTTGGTATGAGAATAACAAGAGACAAGAAAAATCACAAATTGACATTGTCTCAGGGTGAGTACATACAAAAGGTGTTGGAGAGGTTCAGAATGCAGAATGCAAAACCAGTTAGTACACCTTTGTCCAACCATTTCAAACTAAGCAAGGAAATGTGTCCCAAGACACAAGAAGAGATAGATTACATGTCCAAGATTCCCTATTCATCAGCAGTTGGAAACTTGATATATGCCATGGTGTGCACAAGACCAGATATTGCACATGCAGTGGGAGTTGTGAGCATATATATGAACAATTCAAGTAAAGAACATTGAAAGGAAGTACAGTGGAATCTTAGGTATATGAAAGGTACGACCATTCATGCATTATGTTTTGGAGGTTCAGACACTGTTCTACAGGGATATGTTGATGCGAATATGGAAGGTGATAAGGATAGCAAAAGGAGCACCACAGGGTATGTGTTTACTGTAGGTGGAACAATAGTAAGTTGGATTTTGAAACTGTAAAAAGTTGTTTCACTTTCAACAATGGAAGCAAAGTATGTTTCTATTACAGAGGCTAGTAAAGAGATGATTTGGTTGCAGAGGTTTATGGAGGAATTGGGTAAGAAGTAGAAGGATAGCAGGTTGTATAGTGACAGCTAGAGTGCAATTCATCTTGCAAAGAAATCGGCATTCCATTCCAGGACTAAACATATACATCCCAAGTACCATTTCATACGCTCTGTTCTGGAAGATGAACTATTGAAGCTAAAGAAGATGCATACTAGCCAAAATCATGCAGACATGTTTACAAAGGTAGTAACCATAGAGAAACTAAGTTCCTATTTGGTTTCAGTTGGCCTTCTAGCATGAAGGTGAAGATGAGAAATTTTCCAAGTCCAAGTCAAGCAAGTAAAATAGCAGTGGAGTTGTTGTGATCAGTCTCCATGTGGGATATTGTTGGTTGTGGAGCCTGATCTTCCAGTCTCATAGATGATGTTGATTTAGTCGTATTGTACCCCAGGTTTTGTTATGATCCCGGAACATGCCAATAGATTGCGGGCCCATGGTTTTGGGTAACCCGTGGTATTTTCCCATTGTATTTTCCCTTTAAAGGAAATACATTGTAATACGGCTAGGGTTGATGGATTAGGTATTATGCATTGTAAAGATCTTTGATATCATGTAAGAGAGACTGTGAGATAATGAAGAGGAATTTGCAGCGGTTGTGCTGCGGGCTGTATCCCTTCACTTTGTTGGATGGTATAATAATAAGGACTGGCAATTTCAGTGTGGACGTAGCCCATCTTGGGTGAACCACGATATATTGGTGTCTCTCTTGTAATGTTTCTGTGTAATTTATATTTGCATCTTGCTTATTGTTATTGCTCTGTGATCCTATTTTTCTAACAGAAACTTATCTTCAAATTAAAGAAAAGTTGCGGCACCTAAATATAGATGAAAATTGTGCAAGGTATCAACTTGGTGAAGATGATATGCTCATCTATAAATATAGACTATCTATTTCAAATTGTGCAAATTTAAAGAAGTTAGTGATGGATGAAATACATCAAATGCCATACTCTGGACATCCAGGATATCAAAAGACAATAACAACAGCAAGAAGGTAGTATTTTTGGCATGGTATGAAGAAAGACATAGCTAAGTATATTGCTAGGTGTTAAAAGTGCCAACAATTCAAGGCATAGCATCAACATCCAGTGGGATTGTTGCGGCCCTTACCCATTCCAAAGTGGAAGTGGGAAGTGATCTCTATGGATTTTATAACAGGTCTTCCCATGATAGTGAAGAATCATGATTCAATCATGGTAGTGGTGGACAAGCTATCAAAGGTAGATCATTTCGTTCTAGTCAAGTCTGCTCACAAAGCTAATGACATTGCAAATATCTTCATGAGAGAGATATTCAGATTGCATGGATTTCCCAAGGAAATAATTTATGATCGTGATACAAATTTCATTTCCAATTCTGGAAAGGATTATTTCAGAAATTGGGAACTAGATTAAATTTGAGTACAACATATCATCCTTAAACAGATGGCCAAACTAAGAGGGTGAATCAGGTTCTTGAAGATATGATGAGAATGTATGTGATGGATAAACCATCCAAGTGGTAGGATTACCTACACTTGGTAGAATTTGCATACAATAATGGGCATCACGCATCATTAGGAATGAGTCCATTTGAGGCATTGTGTGGCAAAGGATGCAAGACTCTGGTGAACAGGGTAGTGCTTGGGCCAGAGATGATCAAGGAAATGGAACAAGAAGTTGTTAAGATCAAGCAAAATTTAAAGGCAGCTCAGGACAGGCAAAAGAGTTATGCAGATTTGAAAAGAGTGCATAAGGAATTTAAGATTGGGGATCATGTTTATTTGAGGGTGAAACCAAGGAAAAGTTCCCTGAAGTTGGGGAGTTTTTCCAAGCTGGAACCAAGATATTATGGACCATTTGAAGTCCTTGATAGGATAGGACCAGTTGCATAAAGAATTGCATTACCTGCTAACATAAGAGCTCATAATGTTTTCCATGTTTCTTTGCTTAAGAAGTATGTACATGATCATAATCATATGATTGATTGGAATGTGATACAGGTGGAACCCAGGGGAGAGTTCCAAGTGGAGCCTATGAGTATCCTCGAAAAGAAGGGCACATTGCTCTGGAATCGATCCATCGGACAGGTAAAGGTGCAATGGGAGCACCTTAGTCCCGATGAGGCTACATGGGATCTTGAGGATGCCATGAGAGAGGCATTTCCATTTTTGTTTAGTTCTGAAAACACCGATGACGGTGTTGTTATAAGGGGGAGGAGAATGTAATACCCCCATTTTGAACCTTATGATATATTAGCTTTTAATGTAAATATTGTATACATGCAATGTATGTTTCCCTAGCGTGGAGCTCAAGGACAAGGCTCCTCTAGTGGATATTCATATTTTATTTAAAAAAGTAAGTATTTGATATTACGTTATTCATGTGCTATTAATCCACGGAACATTGTAAAATGATGTAAATATTAATATTGCAATAAAATACCAAAAACCAGGCTATGGAAGCAACTAATAAGAGGGGGCCATGTGTATCCACTAAGGAGAGGTGAGGGGGTTGTGGGGTTGAACCATATGCTTCCAAATTTCATCTTGAGAACCCATTTGACTTTCCTTGCTAACATTTAATTTAGTTGTAAGGAATTGGTTGAAGAAATCAGTCCATGGCTTCAATGGAGCATGGGCAACCCAAAAATTCGTATGGCAGGGTATGGGCTCTGTTTCCTTGACCCACAAGTCACTCTACCTCATGGGAATTCGTTTCTCCTCATTCCCATTCCATTGTTGAACATCTAAGCATAATTTTTCATCCATTACACAGTTCTAGCAGTGAGAAAAATTAGAAATCGCAACTCTGAATTAAGCCACGTTTTGAAGTGCCAAAAATGCCCAAAAATTTGTGTGGACAGTGAAATCCAATGGGGGATCCATAGAACTGAACCTTGGGGCGATTTTGAGAGTGTTATATGCCCAGAAACCCATAGGAAAACCCCGATTTGATAGCCCAAAAATCCAATTACGGGACAGAGTCATTTGGCCATAGAATTGAGAAAATCCAAGCGTGATTGACAGAGAAGAATATAGAACTATGTGTTGGCTTAGCATGACTATTTGTGTGAAACCATGGTTGTGAGTGAGCCTGCTTAGTTCCTCCTTAGTGGATACACAGAACAGCTCGGGGGTGGTCTCTTAGCTGATAAAATATAGGCTAGACAGAGACCTATGGTTGGGTGGAACGTTGCTCTCACATAGCCAGTTGATTGGAAAGATTCATCTTAAAGATAAGTATTCTATGTGATTTAAATTATGTTTATTTTGTGTTCTACAATGTTTTAATTTGATGACTGTATTGATATGTTGAATGCATGATGCAATTGTGTGTGGATAATGTTTTTATTCTGTTGTGTTTATTCGATTATGAGTCTACACGCATGAGTTTTTATTTATTATGAATTTGTTATTCATGAATGAGGTTGAGTTTGCCAAATAAGCCCAGAATGTTAGTCATGTTCCCTTACTTGCATCGGATCGACAGGAGGGGACGTGACAATAAGTAAATGTGATTTGTATCACTCAAGAAATTTGGAAACAACATCTAAAAACAAGCAAGACAACCTAAAAGCAGGAACTTAGAAAAAGCAGGAAAAGCAGCATAAAGCGGAAAGGTAGAAGTTTCCTTATTTTTTCACTCAAGAAAGAATAGCAACAGTAAAAAAGATACAAGATCCAAATTTATCCAGTGACGACACAAATGATGAGGCAACTGGGTCCAAATGCAGAAGAAAATTTCCAAAGAAAACTCCACTAATCACTAATTCAAAATTCAAGAAGGAAGGCTCTAGAGAAAGGAAGAAATCTCCCACGGGGTTATAAAAGAAGTATGAGAGTATCCTTAGGAATATTTTGGTATTTCTACTTTGTGATCTTCATAATCTAGAAAATCTCTGACACGTTCAGAGACTTGGGTGGTGTGCCCCTTGCTAGCATTGGGTGAGGTGCCCCTTTGCAATCATTGATCCAACTGAGAGATTGTCAGATCCTTCTGTTGAAGTTTGAGGAAGAGGACACCCACTCCTTTTCATTGACGATATTGCATCCATTAAAGTTATTTGCAGGTCTTATCTGAGATCCAAAATAATGGGGTTGAGTTACAGTTTGTTGCAGTAGAGTTTTAGAATCAATAGTGTTCTATTGCCAGTATTTTGTAGCAGTAGAGAGAGGGAGATTGATAAATTGTGCCCCCTATGATCTATAGTTGTTTTTCATGTGAAATAAAATGGATGCAATATAATGTACTTCTGCATATTTATCATATCCAGTAGTAGAATATCCATTCCTTGCTCTCAAACACGTTATTCATGCTTATATATTACAAATGATGGTGAATCTATGATATACTTCAAGTTCGGCTATCATTGATTATTAAATGTACCTCAAAATGTATGATTAAAGCTTCTTTTCTTTCAATGGCATGTTTTTGCCTCATCTATAATTTTTATTGTATAATTTGTGACCATTGAGTGTTATTTGAAAGTTGCTTGCTCTATTGAAGAAGAAATCTAACAATTTTTATGTTTGAAGATCTTAACTTTTTTTTGTGCTTATAAATTCTAATCTAAAGGTCCATTTAGATCAATCGAGAGTATTTGAGTCTATCCCCACTCACAGAACATAAATTATTAATCCCTTAATTCTATTCAAATTCATTTGGAAATTGTCTCTACCACTAGTCCAAGTTTCGAACCTTGCTCCTAGTTACTTTCTTTTCGGCCAAACTTTTGTATATCAAGTCTAATAGCTTCCATATCAAGTTGGGGATATTTAAATCAGTCTACCAGTGGTTTAGTTACTTCCATTACTGCACCAGAATTAGTGGAGTTACCACATAATTCCTGGGGCCATTTCCTTAAATCCTTTGGTTTAGTCAAAGGAGTCTTCCCAGGTGTGAGGCAGTTCTAAATGTGCAACTGTCGAAGTAAGAACCCTAGGTCCACCTTCCAATAAGTCTTGCAGGTGTGTCAAATCCATCCTCTGTGATTCCAAGTTTTCAGTTTAGAGTTAGTGTTCCTAGAATAGGGTTTGGGTACATTATAGTGGTATCAAATCATGCTCCTCTACACCTGTGAGAAACAAAGTTCTAAGTTCTAAGCTCTGAAGCAGAATTTTGAAGTTATGAGACTAGCACCAGCTAGTGATTTTTATGAATGGGATGATGAGGAATCATCCTTTTCTAATGATGATATTATTTATGTTGATGGTGTACTGCAGGTGGTGCATGAGGATGATGACTCCTTGTGTGACATTGTGTGCATAGAGAACAGAAGGTCTAATCCACCAAAGTCTAGTATTGTTGGTGGAAGAATGTGCTATGGTGGAAAGCCTCTAGAAATCAACCCTTCTGAGTACCTCATAGAATACCAAACAATAAGGAAATAGATTCAAGAGGTTTTTCCTTTCCAATACTTCTACACTTTCAAATTTGAAATGCTGTTTCCGAATGAGGATCCTTACTACAACACATATCAAGGAAGAGTAAGTCATATTGTCAACAGTGTGTGTAGAGAAGTGGAGCATATATTGCAACAGAGTTCAGCCTCTCACTCATCACCAGTGCATCACAGTGAAGCAGAGCACAATCCCTCACCAGTTGGTTGTGCACCACTAGAGTTGACGGAAGAGTATGCTACCAAAGATCCACCACCTGAGGAGGAAGACATGATACAAAGGTATGATCACGTTTCAGAATACCGTATTCCTTTGTGTCATCATGAGGTTGCATCCACTTCCACGAGAAGTTTTATCTTGGCATGGTTGAGTCTACTGGAATTGAGACTCAAGTTGTTGGTGTTGAGGATCATTGCAATGAGGGGGATGTATTGCTAGATGGGGTTCTACATGATTCTCATATGGTGGATGAGCTCACATGTGATAGCACACCTAGTGCTGTCAACCTGTCATGGAGTGACTTGAAGAGCTTACTCCTAGTCACCGAAGAGAGGATGTTGCAAGTGATGTCTATAACTGATGGTGAACATTGATTCATGGAGGATCTTATTGGGAGAGTCCAGTTGGAGGAGAGACAAGTTGGAGTTGTTGGAAAAGTCTCTAGCTCTGAATTGTGCATCATTAAAGTAGATATAGAAAAGATGAAGGAAGTCTACTTGTAGATGTTTATGGATAGAGATATGGCTCTCAAATTTGCTAAAAACAAAGCAGCAGTAGAAGGAGCATAAATTCATATGGATTTGGGAGATTCTATTTCCTCTCCCAAGACCACTAATGATGTGATTTGTGTGGTTGATTACACACATGTTGCAATGGAGGAGCCTCATGCGAATGGTGAGCATGAGGAGTGTTTAGTGATGCAAGTGCTTGATGGTAGCAGTGATAAGGGGATTGTTTTATGAGCACTTGTTTCACAATAGGAGGATCATGAGCTTTCTCGATGTGAAGAAGGCTCATTTGTGGAGGATGTACTTGATTTCATTCCACTTGTCCCCAGCAATAAAGAACCTGAGATCATTTCCTTAGGATCAAGTAGCGGAGAGAACTGTCCATCTATGGATAGATGCATTGCATATTTGATGACTCCAGGAGGTGAGAGTACCTCTTATGATTCCATTGACATCTCTCACAATGCCCCTTTAGATGAGCAGCAACCTATGAACATTTGGCTTTCATTTGATGGAATTCATCCACATATGGATGATTAGGTGGAAGATTACATGGCACACATGGATATACCTTGCAGAAATAATTATGCTCATGTCAGGTGGAGGACAGTTTTGCAATCAAGTTATCATAAGGAGATTGGCATACAACATGTTGAGGCATTTGCCTTGCGAAAGGAAGAACTCAACTTGCCTCTATGGAGTAAAATCACACCTTTGTATGAGGCACAATCAAAGGGCTTTAATATGATGTACTTCTGCATATTTATCAAATCTAGTAGTAAAATATCCATTCATTTCTCTCAAACACTCTATTCATGCTTCTATGTTAAAAATGCTAGTGAATCTATGATATACTTCAAGTTTTTCTATCATTGACTATTAAATGCGCCTCAAAATGTCTGATTAAATATTTATGTTGTTCAATGGCATGTTTTTCCTCATCTAAATTTTTTATTGCAGAATTCGTGACCACTGAGTGCTATTTGAAATTCAATGTTTCATTGCTTGCTCTATTGAAGAAGAAATCTAGCAATTTTTTTGTTTGAAGATCTTAACTATTTTCAGTGCTTCTAAATTATGATCTAAAGGTCCATTTAGATCAATTGAGAGTATTTGAGTCCATCCCCACTCACAAAACAAAAATTAGAGATCCCTTAATTCCATTCGAATACATTTGGAAATTGTCTCTACCACTAGTCCAAGTTTCGAACATTGCTCTAGTTACTTTCTTTTCATCCAAAATTTTGTATATCAAGTCTAATAGCTTCCATATCAGGTTTGGGATATTTAAATCAATCTACCGTTGGTTTAGTTACTTCCAATACTATACCAAAAGAAATGGAGTTACCACATAATTACTAGGGTCATTGCCTTGAATCCTTTGGTTTAGCCAAAGAAGTCTACCCAGGTGTGATGCACTCTCGAATGTGAAACTATCGAAGTAAGAACCTTGAGTCCACCTTACAATAATTCTTGCAAGTGTTTCAAATCCATCCTCTGTGATTCCAAGTTGTGAGTTTAGAGTTAGTGTGCCTAGACTGGGGTTTGGGTACATTTAAGTGGTATTAGAGCATGCTCCTATGCACCTGTGAGAAACAAAGTTAAAAGTTCTAAGCTCTGAAGAAGAATTTTGTAGCTATGAGACTAGAACCAGCTAGTGTTATTTACGAATAGGATGATGAGGAAGAATCATATTCTGATGATGATATTATTTATGTTGATGGTGGACTGCAGGTGGCGCATGAGGATGATGACTCCTTGTGTGACATTGTGTGCATAGAGAACAAAAGGCCTAATCCACCAAATTTTAGTATTGTTGATGGAAAAGTGTGCTATGGGGGAAACCCTCTGGGATTCAATCCTTCTGAGTACCTCAAAGAATACCAAAAAATAAGGAAAGAGATTTAGGAGGTATTTCCTTTCCGATACTTCTACACTTCCAAATTTGAAAGGTTGTTTCCAAATGAGGATCCTTACTGCAACACATATCAAGGAACAGTAAGTCATATTTTCAATAGTGTGTGCAGAGAAGTGGAGAATATATTGCAATAGATTTAGGCCTCTCAGTCATCACCAGTGCATCACAGTGAAGCAAAGCACAATCCCTCACCATTTGGATGCACACCCGTAGAGTTGATGGAAGAGTATGCTACCAAAGATCCACCACCTAGGGAGGAAGACATGATCCAAAGGCATTATCACATTTCAGATTACAGTATTCCTTTGTGTCATCATGAGGTTGCACCACTTTCGAGGAGAAGTTTGATCTTGAGATGGTTGAGTCTACTATAACTGAGACTCAAGTTTCTGGTGTCGAGGATCATTGCAGTGAGAGGGATGGAAATTTGTATGGGAGTCTACATGATTCTCATATGGTGGATGAGCTCACATGTGAGCACACCTGGTGTTTTCAAGAAGTCATGGAGTGAATTGGAGAGATTACTCCTAGTCACCGAAGAGAGGATGTTGCAAGTGTTGTCTAGAACTGATGATGCACATAAATTCATGGAGGATATTATTGGAAGAGTTCATATGGAGGAGAGATAAGGTGGATTTGTTGGGAGATTCTATAGCTCTGAACTGTTCATAATTAAAGGAGAGCTGGAAAATATGAAGGAAGACTACTTACAGATGTTTATGGATAGAGTCATGGCTCCCAAATTTTTTGAAGACAAAGCAGTAGCAGAAGGAGAGAAATTTCATATGGATTTGGGAGATTCTCTTTCCTCTCCCAAGACCGCTAGTGATGTGATGTGTGTGGATTGTTGTACACATGTTGCATTGGAGGAGCCTCATGCACAAGGTGAGCATGAGGAGTGTTTAGTGATGCAAGTTTTTTATGGTAGCAGTGATAAAGGGATTGTTTGTAGACCACTTGTTTCACACCAGGAGGATTATGAGCTTTCTTTGTGTGAGGAAGGCTCATTTGTGGAGGATGTACTTGGGTTCATTCCACTTGGCCCCAGTAACAGATATTTTGAGATCATTTCTCTTAGAATATTAAAAACTCATCTAGACTTAGGATATAAAGTATTATTCATTTTTTGATACTTTCCTAGGTGTTTGACTAGGTAGTTGGCCCATATGTCCTTTTTAGGCTCACAACTTGTCATCATTATCCACAATAGCACCCTCAGATAGATTTTGTTAGATTCTATCTTATTTTTATGATAGTCCAGAATGGTATGAACGCTTTCCTGCTCTTACATAGATTTGTCCTTCTTTTTTTGCTTTTCAGTGGATAAGGATAAAGTTAGGCACCAATATGGACTTAGCAAGATGTCTAGTTTTTTTCCAACACATCCTCCATATTTTTCTCTCCAAAATCCATCATCTTATTGCTTTTCCATCACCCATTAGCTTCCATACATGATTTAGCTAATTTTTGAGGTCCTTGATAGATTTGGAAAGTGATATTGCTACTATGGGGGGTTTTTTGCTTTTAATAAGACTGCCTTTGTGAGCCATTCGAATTGCCTTTAGTGCATTTGATTTTCTCTACTAAGATGTATTATATATTGTAATATTATTGATGAATAATATAGACTTAGTTTTTTTCTAGTTTCCTTCTATATTCTTCTTCTCATATTCTCTTGCTAAGTGAAGTTGTCTAATTGAATTTAGGTCTAGGAAATCTAAATTCTCATATGGTATTAGAGATAGTTTGATTCAAAGCAATTTCCAGAGTAGTGTTTTTTGAAATTCATTTCCATCACCAGGAGCGCACCAAAAAAGTATATATCAAAATCAAGTTGTGATTCTTACTCCCTTCAATTACTTCAACTAGAAGTCCCACATGATCATCCAGCTTCGAAGTAAGGGTCTTTATAGAACCACTATGGGGCTTGAAACTGAGCCAAATGTTGTTGCACAAAAATCTAAGTGGTTCAATAGGATTGATGAAGATTATGTTTTTCTTTTCCTCTCTATCTCTCAAGATCTTCTATTCCATGTTTATACTCTAACAACTCCAAATCAAGTGTGGACAAAGCTGGAGTCTATCTTTTGAAAGCAAGATGATATCAGAGGTCATTTATTGGAAATTGAGTTGATCTCACTGATTCCAAGAAATATCAATACAATGGAATATTTCTTCTCAAATTTCAAGAACCTAGTGCTTCAAATCAAACAATGTGGCATTGAGAAGAAAGAAGAGCAACTAATCCTTTCCATTTTTTTGAAACTGAGTCCTGAGTACTCAGTATTTGTGTCTACATTTCATGCTGCAAAGCTTACAGTTACCAATTGGAAGATGCCAACCTTGGATGCATTCATAGACTCACTCACTCAAGAGAAGGATAAGCTAGTTCAAATGGGGGCCTTGAGTCTCTCCAAGGACCATGCACTTGCTGCTCATGGAGCAAATAGTTCCAAAAATGTCAAATCCAAAGGAAAGCAAAAGATGATGTCCGATCAATAGGACTCCAATTCAACTGATGAAGATTCCAAAGCTAAGAAGATGAAGAACAAGAAAGAGATATCCAAGTTCCCTTATTGCATAAAAGTTTCCCATTCTTAGCAATCTTGTTTCAGGAATAAATTAGACATCATGACCAATATGATTGAAGAACATAATATTGATGTTCCCGATATTGCAAGAAAAGAAGAAGGAAAACTTTACGTTGAACAAGAACAATGTCTCTATGCTACTCGCAAAGGTAATCATCTGTATGCCCTGAGTGCTCGAGTAAAAACTCTGTTAAAATTTTCAGAATTTACTTCAATCTGATCTAGGATCTTAACTGAGAGAACAACATGTACAGCATATCTACAGCATATCAATCATGGAGACAATAATGCAAGCACACAAGAGACACAAAGATTTACTTGGGGAAAACCATAAAGGTGAAAAACCCCAATAACTTCCTCAGAGATAGATAGAGCAATGATACAACCAACCAAGAGAGATAGCCATAACCTAGCAGCAGATCCTCCTCCTCCATAAGTGCGCCACTCCTCCTTGAGTGCATGTGTAAGAAGTGAGTGTGTAAATAGAGTGCCTCCCGCACTCTATTTATACTTGACTTGACTTGCCTTTTTACCTAACTCATGTAGGCTCGAACTTAACCACATAATATAATGCTGACTGGGCCGACCCCCAATAGGGTGGTCTAATAACCCTTAGACCCACATGGCCGACCCCCAATAGGGTGGTCTAATAACCCTTCGACCCACATGACTTATACAGGGCCGACCCCAACAAGGTGGTCTAATAACCCATCAAGTATAAGTTACGACACTTACAATATAAATGACGACACTTCCTTATAGAGGAATAATACCATCTCTATAGGAATACAATATACATATTTGTGAAATACATTCCGAAGTTACATATACATCAACACTCCCTCTTAACTAGGAAGGTATTTCTCAGCACAGTTCTTCTAGCACAAGTCATCTTCTCTGGATCATCGTCATTGGATAATCGTCATCGAGTCATCATCATCGTCACTGCTGTTGATATCTCAATCAATCTCTGAATCTACTCGTCAAAGGAAGTTCTACAGAGCCAGTCCTTTTTCATACTGGATGTAGGCCCACCACCTGCAGGTCTTCGTCATCACTGGCCATACTGTGGAATCCTCAGGACTTTTACGTGTGTCACAAAACCTCGAAAGAGCATTTGCCAGATGTCTCAGGGCACAGATTACATGCCATAGGCAAAACCTCGAAAGACCATCTGCAAATCTCCCAGGGCACAAATTATATGTGACCTCACCACAAAACCTCGAAAGAGAATCCCAGGACTGATTACGAGCACACGGCTCAACCTATCGGATCTCCCAGGGCACAAATTACATGTGGTCACCACAAAACCTCGCAAGAGCATCCCAGGACTGATTACGAGCACACAGCTCAACCTATCGGATCTCCCAGGGCACAAATTACATGTGGTCATGGCAAAACCTCGAAAGAGCATTTTAGGATGTTACGAGTACACAACTCCGACCTGAAATCTCCCAGGGCACAAATTACATGCCATAGGACAAAACCTCGAAAGAGCATCTGCCAGATATCCCAGGGCAAAAATTACATGCCATAGGCAAAACCTCGAAAGACTATCTGCAGATCTCCCAGGGCACAAATTATATGTCCTCCCAAGCAAAACCTCGAAAGAGCATTTGCCAGATGTCCCAGGGCACAAATTACATGCCATAGGCAAAACCTCGAAAGACCATCTACAAATCTCCCAGGGCACAAATTACATGCTTATCTGCACAACCTGATCCACGGCCACAGAGTATCAAACTGATACTCACCATACATCATCCTGATGTATCCATGATCATCCTGATCATCATCACTGCAACATCCTGCTGCATGTCATCTGGAGCAACATCCTGAAGCTCGTCATCTATGATCATCCTGATCATCACTGCAACATCCTACTGCATACCAAGTATCTACCTGATACATATCATCATACATGATCCTCCTGATCATATAATGTATCCACCTGATACATGATACATATCATCATACATGATCCACCTGATCATACAATGTATCCACCTGATACATATACAGATACATGGTCCAATCATCCAACACGATGCATATACAAAATACATACACATGATCCAACTGATCATATCCAGCATCCAACATGATGCATACATACATAAATGATCCAACTGATCATATCCAGTATCCAACATGATGCATACATACATAAATGATCCAACTGATCATATCCAGCATCCAACATGATGCATACATACATAAATGATCCAACTGATCATATCCAAGCAGAAACCAGAACATCATCCTGATGCCCATTATCCAGCGCTTACATCCACAGCCATGTGAAGGATCCTCCTTCCAACATGCTTGGAATGGCTTCAGCAAATGTGTCCATCACTTCTTCCTCGAAGTGTATTCGATCTGAAGAATGCCAAGCCTCTCTCTGAAGTACTCGAACTTCACTCTGGCTAGTGGCTTCGTCAACACATCTGCAATCTGCTCGTCCATCGCAACATACAGAAGCTTCACAGCTCCTCTCTGCACCATATCCCTAATATAGTGATATTTGATCTCTATGTGTTTCGACCTGTCATGAAACACTGGGTTCTCGGACAAATTCACACAACTCTGGTTATCACAGAAGATACCAGTAGCCTCCAACGGGAGATCAAAATAGCTCAGACAGTAGCTTCCGTAGCCATACTGCCTCACAACTAGCTGAACAGGCTGCAACATACTCTGCCTCAGCTATACTCAGTGCTACGCAGGACTGCTTTCTGCTAAACCAAGAGATCACACCTGATCCCATACTGAAGCAACACCCAGATGTGCTCTTCCTGTCTGCAGCACTGCCATCCCAATCTGAATCAACATAACCCTGCAGTTTAAACTTTTGATTCGCCTCATACCTGAGCCCATAATCCACTGTACCCTTCAGGTACCTCAGAATATGCTTTACAGCAACCAGGTGAACACTCCTCGGATCCGTCAAGAACTGGCTCAATGTGTTCACAGCAAAGCAAATGTCTGGTCTCGTGTTCGTCAGGTACATCAAGGACCCAATCATCTGGCGATACATAGAGACATCAATCGGATCAGATGAAGCATCACATAGAAGCTTCAAATTTGATGCCATAGGTGTGGCCATGACCTTGCAATCCATCATCCCGAACCTCTTTGGGATCTCTACTGCATACTTCCCTTGTCCAAGGAATATTCTATCTGCACTCTGCCACACCTCCATGCCAAAAACAAATAGTGCATCATCCCCAAGTTCTTCATCTCGAACTCGGTAGTAAGCTTCCGCTGCGTGTCGGCAATCAATCTATCTTCACCATACCAAGTTCTGCACATATATGATTTCCTATCATGTGTCTCAGAACCAAGTGGCTGCTCTACGTACACTTCTTCTTCAACTACACCATTCAAGGAAGCTGTCTTGAATCCATCTGGCGTATCTTCTATTTCAACACTTTTATATTTCTCAATGCTGCCATCTGCAACATGCTTGATCTGATAGTTCCATTTGGAAGTCATAACAAAATTCCCTTCATGTCTTGGGATTACATCCCAAACATCATTCTTCATGATCGACGGATCATGGCATTTCATTTCTTCATCCCAGATCCTGGGAACTTCAATATCTTCAATATCTTCAATAGATATCTTTGTTGCTGGAACAAATGTTGTAGTTCTTCTTTTGTAGGAGATGGCATACGATCTTTCCTACACAACAAGTTAAATTACATGATTAGAAAACATCTCATAGTTTTCAGAACAAATTCTTACACATAAAGAAATATGCCATACAGTCATGCAATTATCTTAGCCAATGCTTCAATACAACATTTATCCATATTCCGTAACTTTCTAGATGCCTTCCAATCTCTACCAGAACATTGTTAAGAGTGTGCACAACTCCCAACATGTCAGCAAAGAGGTTTCATTCTAGATAAGTAGCAATGGAATGTTGTACAGTGCCATAGGCCACTTACCCATGTATATTAGTAGTATACTGTTCATCAATGCAACTATACATATCCTAAGTCTAGGAACATGAACATATACATCATTGAACAATTTTATTTAAACAAACACATATGCAAGAAATGATAATTAAAATACTTATCTTTGTTTGTTCGTTGGGTGGACTCCCTCTGAGTCTTTGCTTTCTTGTAGGAGCTGCTGGAGTCCTAATCTGCAGTAGCTTCTTCTACACCTTTCTGTTGTGGAATGTAGAAACATGGTCAACTCCCTCTGAATATCTGCATTCTTGCAGAAACTACTGAAGTGTACTCCCTCTTGATCTTTGCTCCCTGGATTACCTGTCCTTGAACTTATATACATTCTCGATCCCTATGCATGCTTGTTAGTATCATCATTGTGTTATCCTCTAGGTCTAATATAAAATCATACATTCATTAGTATACTATTAAAACACAATAATCTTAAGCATGTATAGTCATGATCATTTCAAACAAAAATAGTAAGCATTAGCATTCAAGGTTTATGTAGGAGTCTTATGGTTAGTCAAATCATAAGAAACATAACATAACATGTCTAAACCTATAATTACTCAGACCTATGACTATTCAGGTTAGTTGAATCATCAATCAAGATAAGAGATATAAAATCCATAAAACCTGTGATTATTCAAAACTATACCATCATGATTCTTCTGGTTAGTCATATCATCAATTATGGTAAGAAACATAAAATGCATACAATCATGATTATTCAAACCTATGACTTCATGAATAATCATTATCAACAATAGTATAAGATCCTAACACAAGATAGGATTCTATCTTGATATAGGAAAAACATACCTGGATTAGCATGCTAGCTATTTATGTCTAACATACTCACATGATGTCTTCTTGTTCTTCTTCAATGACTTGTGCTAGTAACCTGTATATCTCATAAGTTAACTATTACAAAACCAAGTTATACATACCTCGTAAATGGATCTTCTATGAGATCCATGAGAATGGATGAATCTTTGTCCTCATGTTATCATGATCATATGTTCTTGGAACAGAACATGATTTGTCTTTCTTGGTGTACCTTTCATGTTAGTAGACAACATAAACCTCATACAACACCATAATGCATTAGTTCAATCATAAGTGTCAACACCCTAACCAATGAATATCTTCTATCATGCATTCATAATTTTGTTAAGGTGATACGACAAATCTAAAATAAAAATTGTACTAACCGTAATAACATGAAGACAAACATACCAAAAACTTAATCATGGACAAATATCGAAACATACCTCGATGAGTCATACCTGTCAAGATCGCTTGTATTCTTCTTATGTAAGGCCTTATCCTCATCTCCCTCTGAGACAGGAACTTCTTCACTTATGCAGGTGACCAATCCATCTTCTTCTAGGATTAACCCAATCCACTTGATTTGCAAGAACTGGACCTGGAGCTGGATATGGGTTTGTCAGAGAAACCCCAAAAATTCAAACTTTGAATTTCAAACTTCCGAAAGGATAGAAATATGCGCCTTGATGAGCTGATCAAACTGGTATATTTAGAATTTGAAAACTGCAAAGTTTTACTCCTCAATTTTGCCTTTGAAACTTTCGGATTCACTGGACGTGACCCTGAAATGGGGTTTGATGAAGCCCACTCTTTTTCCCCATCAAAAGGTTTGATCCAAAGCTGTAAGCTTCTATTTTTCTGAGGAGCATCCAGCCGTGGTCACAGATTTCAAAAATTCCCATTTTTACAGAAGCCCTAATTTTCCACTTTCCTGATCAAAGTCCCGAACTAGGGTCTGATCAAGCCCGGCCTTCTGCCCAACCAAAAATTCTGATCTTGGTCTCTAAATTTCTATTTTGATGAGTAGCATCCATCCGTGGTCTCCGATTACAAAAATTCCAACTTTCTCCAAAGCCCTAAATTCCGGAAGCCATGAATGAAGGTACCAAAAAATAATTCTGTCTTGACAGAAATATGTACCTGATTGTTTCTGGTGTAACTCCGAAATTTTTTATCCACAGGGTCTGAAAAAGTTTCCTGAGATAGCCTGACCTGTTATCTTTCCATCCTGACAGGTCTGACCTCAATTGGATTCTCTGAGAGAGAGTTATACCAAATGTCGCAACGTGACCTGTTTTGGGATAAAACAGGAGAGCGAACTTGTACGGAGTGCCACGTGTCACTGTTTTAACTTCGGCCTCGAAAAAAGTATTCTTAGATAGCTCGGCCTGTTACCTTTCCATTCTGACAGGTCTGACCTCAATTGGACTCTCTGAGAGAGAGTTATGTCAAATGTCGCAACGTGACCTGTTTATGGGATAATACAGGAGAGCGAACTTGTACGGCGTGCCACGTGTCACTGGTTCAATTTCGGCCTCTGAAAACGTTTTCTGAGATAGTTCAGACTGTTTACTACCTGTCACTTTTTACAAAATTTCATTTGGAGCTTCCTATCCCAAGATATGACCTTTTTCCCAAGGTCACCTGATTTTGACTCAGATCTGGAAGAGGCAGAAACCCTATATTGTACAGATCATAAATCACAAAGTATAACGAATTAGAGGTTGTCCTTTGGACACAAGATACCTGGAGATCTTAGCTTCGGCCTGTAACAATTTCAGATCTGAAAAATTCGCCAAAACGGATTTATAGCGAAAGTTCTACGATGACTGGTTTTTGCTATATCAAGCCCTAGCATCGTAAGTGCAACAAGTGTCATACATGCCATATCATGCCTTCTTTCAGGCTAGCTCTGATACCATGTTAAAATTTTCAGAATTTACTTCAATCTGATCTAGGATCTTAACTGGGAGAAAAACATGTACAACATATCTACAGCATATCAATCATGGAGACAATAATGCAAGCACACAAGAGACACAAAGATTTACTTGGGGAAAACCATAAAGGTGAAAAACCCCAATAACTTCCTCAGAGATAGATAGAGCAATGATACAACCAACCAAGAGAGATAGCCATAACCTAGAAGCAGATCCTCCTCCTCCATAAGTGCGCCACTCCTCCTTGAGTGCATGTGTAAGAAGTGAGTGTGTAAATAGAGTGCCTCCCGCACTCTATTTATACTTGACTTGACTTGCCTTTTTACCTAACTCATGTAGGCTCGAACTTAACCACATAATATAATGCTGACTGGGCCGACCCCCAATAGGGTGGTCTAATAACCCTTAGACCCACATGGCCGACCCCCAATAGGGTGGTCTAATAACCCTTCGACCCACATGACTTATACAGGGCCGACCCCAACAAGGTGATCTAATAACCCATCAAGTATAAGTTACGACACTTACAATATAAATGACGACACTTCCTTATAGAGGAATAATACCATCTCTATAGGAATACAATATACATATTTGTGAAATACATTCCGAAGTTACATATACATCAACAAACTCTTTATCATGTATCTGATTTTGATTCACACTCTGATATATTTGAATCAGAAACCTTCATCCATTCCTTGGAATAATCTCCAAACAGTTCACCAAAGTCTCCTCCCAAACCTAGTTATTTTTCACTAGTTTCTGATATGTCTTTTGAAAAGTTCTTCCATCTTCATTCAAAACTTTCAAATTATGATTTGGAAGATGATATGCATACTAATATGCAGGTCATGAAACCTCCCACACCATTTCCTCAACCATTGGATGCAAAAAAGACTCTACAAACCCCCAAGCTTTCCAGTTGAGAAACCTCACAATTCCATGGTTTCCTACATTGTGTCAGTTGTCTCTATTGTTCTTATGTCTTTCGTATCTTATATTGGTTGGACAGCCATGTATTTGGCCATCATTATACTGTTGTTCCACATGTCTAGACCCGACCTCACCACCATGGTTCAAAATTCAAGTCCTCAGATCCTCCAAACTCACTCAATTGTCAGTGTGATCCATTTGCTCACTCTTTTCCTAATGTGACCCTATTTGATCATGGAGACACTATACCATTATTGTTTAATGATATATATGAATCATATTCTATTATTTTAGATTCTCGTGAGCCTCTTTACAGAATTAGGAAGGTGCTACATCAGTTTAAAAAGAAGGTACATGGTTTGATTCACCATATTGCAGCTGCACAAGAAATTGATCATGTTGAGTCCATTTATGCTCTTTGGGAAGGAGTTTGCACATATTTGTTTTCCATAATTGATTATGTATTCATATCAAATCATGTATGTTTTCATAGCATGAATAATTCATATGATGCTCCTACATCACCAGATGATGAGTTTCATGGGGATTCCACACATGTTTTTTGCCTACACTACATTGATACATTAGTGCATGATCATGGAATCCACAACATCTTCACCAAGTTTGTTACATAGAAGTAGTTCATTCAACTCATCCAAGTGAAGAACAATACATTTTAAATACATTATGTTTATTTTTGTGCCATGTCCATTCTTGAGGGGGGGTTTTCTTCCCAAGTGGTTTTCCCTCTTTCCTCGTTTTACATGGACAAATAAACTTTTGTAAAGGGTGACCATAATCCTTCGTTGCTTGGGCCATAATTTTGTTTTCATATCACTCTAATTTAGGCTTAAGGGGGGATGTTAGAATATTAAAAACCCATCTATACTTAGGATATAAAGTATTATTCATTTTTTGATACTTTCCTAGGTGTTGGACTAGGTAGTTGGCCCATATTTCCTTTTTAGGCTCACAACTTGTCATCATTATCCATAATAGCACCCTTAGATAGATTCTGGTAGATTTTTTTTGTCTTTTATGACATTCCAGAATGGTAAGAGCACTTTCCTGCTTTTACACAAATTTGTCCTACTTTTTCTGCTTTTTAGTGGATAAGGATAAAGCTAGGCGCCTTTATGGACTTGGCAAACTGTCTAGTTTTTTGCCAACACATCCTCCATCTTTTTCTCTCCAAAATCCATCATCTTATTGCTTTTCCATCACTCATTATCTTCCATACCTGATTTAGCTAATTTGCAAGGTCCTTGACTGATTTGGAAAGTGATTTTTCTACTATGGGGGGGCGTTTCTTTTAGTAAGACTGCCTTTGTGAGCCATTCGAATTTCCTTTAGTGCATTCAATTTTCTCTCCTGAGATGTATTATATATTTTAATATTATTGATGAATAATATAGAGTGATTTTTTCTCTAGTTTCCTTCTATATTCTTCTCTCATATTCTCTTGCTGACTGAAGTTGTATAATTGAATCTAGATCTAGGAAATCTAAATTCTCATAATTTCCTTGGGATCAAGCAGCAGAGGAAACTGTCCATTTATGGATAGATCATAGTGCAAATTTGATAACTCCATGAGGTGAGAATACATCTTATGATTCCATTGACATCTCTCACGGTGCCACATTAGGTGAGTATCAACCTATGCACATTTGGCTTCCATTTGATTCCATTCATCCACATATGGATTGGGTGGAAGATTACATGGTGCACATGGAGATACCTTGCAGAAATATTTCTACTCATGTTAGGTGGAAGACAATTGCACAAGCAAGTTTCCATGAGGATATTGGCATACAGTATGTTGAGGCATTTTCCTTGCGCAAGGAAGAACTCAGCTTGCCTCTGTGGAGGAAACGCGCATCTTTGGATGAGGCACACCAATACATTCTTGTTGGACTAGCCAACAAAGGAGACCATGCATCTACTATTTCAGTGGATGAAGTTTGTAGAGAGTTGTATCTGGCCTACTTTCCTTCACTCCTAGCACCTGAGGATTTTAAAAGGAAATGTTGATTTGATGGAGGGACCATTTCTATTTATGCTTCATGAGAAGCAAGAGACACATGTGTATGCTTCTCAAATTGATTTTGATCACTCAGACACACCCTTGGTCCTCCTTCAGTATGGTGAGTAGCAGTGGCATATACTTCCACCACTCCATACTTGTCCCATGCACAACAGTGCAGAGGAGATCCACTTGAGATTTTTGGGTAGAACATGTGATAGCAATGTGAGCCATGGGACTAGAGTCTTGTTTGCACATGAGGAGATTCATATTTGTTGGAGAGGCTCACAGATTTACTAATGTGCATTAGGGGTGACAAAATTCCAATATGGTCGATGGATCCCGGCATACCATGGAGTGACAGATTGTCACAAGAAGCAGTGATGATGGATGGTATGCAACAGATACCGTGGGATCTAGGAATTGATGGATTATTTCAAATGTCATTTATGTTTGATACTTTCCTAGGTGTTTGACTAGGTAGTTGGCCCATATTTCCTTTTTAGGCTCACAACTTGTCATCATTATCCATAATAGCACCCTTAGATAGATTTTGGTAGATTTTTTTTTCCTTTTATGACATTCCAGAATGGTAAGAGCGCTTTCCTGCTTTTACACAGATTTGTCCTGCTTTTTCTACTTTTCAGTGGATAAGGATAAAGCTAGGCGCCTTTATGGACTTGGAAAGATGTCTAGTTTTTTGCCAACACATCCTCCATCTTTTTCTCTCCAAAATCCATCATCTTATTGCTTTTCCATCACTCATTATCTTCCATACCTGATTTAGCTAATTTGCAAGGTCCTTGACTGATTTGGAAAGTGATTTTTCTACTATGGGGGGGGGCGTTTCTTTTAGTAAGACTGCCTTTGTGAGCCATTCGAATTTACTTTAGTGCATTCAATTTTCTCTCCTGAGATGTATTATATATTTTAATATTATTGATGAATAATATAGAGTGATTTTTTCTCCAGTTTCCTTCTATATTCTCTTGCTGACTGAAGTTGTCTAATTGAATCTAGATCTAGGAAATATAAACTCTCATAATTTCCTTGGGATCAAGTAGCAGAGGGAATTGTCCATCTATGGATAGATCATAGTGCAGATTTGATGACTCCATGAGGTGAGAATACATCTTATGATTCCATTGACATCTCTCACGGTGCCACATTAGATGAGTAGCAACCTATGCACATTTGGCTTCCATTTGATTCCATTCATCCACATATGGATTGGGTGGAAGATTACATGGCACACATGGAGATACCTTGTAGAAAGAGTTCTACTCATGTTAGGTGGAAGACAATTGCACAAGCAAGTTTCCATGAGGATATTGGCATACATTATGTTGAGGAATTTTCCTTTCACAAGGAAGAACTCGGCTTGCCTCTGTGGAGGAAAGGCACATCTTTGGATGAGGCACACCAGTACATTCTTGTTGGACCAGCCAAAAAAGGAGACCATACATCTACTATTTCAGTAGATAAAGTTTGTAGAGAGTTGTATCTGGACTACTTTCCTTCACTCCTAGCACCTGAGGATTTTAAAGGAAATGTTGATTTGATGGAGGGACCATTTCTATTGATGCTTCATGAGAAGCAAGAGACACATGTGTCTACTTCTCAACTTGATTTTGATCACTCGGACACACCCTTGGTCCTCCTTCAGTATGGTGAGTAGCAGTGGCATCTACTTGCACCACTCCATACCCTTCCCATGCACAACAGTACAGGGGAGATCCACTTGAGCTTTTTGGGTAGAACATGTGATAGCAATGTGAGCCATGGGACTAGAGTCTTTTTTGCACATGAGGAGATTCATATTTATTGCAGAGGCTCATAGATTTACTAATGTGCAGTAGGGGTGACAAAATTCCAATATGGTGGATGGATCCTGGCATACCATGGAGTGACAGATTGTCACAAGCAGCAGTGATGATGGATGGTATGCAACAGAAACCATGGGATCTAGGAATTGATGGATTATTTCTGATGTCATTTATGTTTGATACTTTTCTAGGTGTTTGACTAGGTAGTTGGCCCATATTTCCTTTTTAGGCTCACAACTTGTCATCATTATCCATAATAGCACCCTTAGATAGATTTTGGTAGATTTTTTTGCCTTTTATGACATTCCAGAATGGTAAGAGAAATTTCCTTCTTTTACACAGATTTGTCCTATTTTTTTCTGCTTTTCAGTGGATAAGGATAAATCTAGGCACCTTTATGGACTTGGAAAGATTTCTAGTTTTTGGCCAACACATCCTGTTGATGTATATGTAACTTCGGAATGTATTTCACATATATGTATATTGTATTCCTATAGAGATGGTATTATTCCTCTATAAGGAAGTGTCGTCATTTATATTATATGTGTCGTTACTTATACTTTATGGGTTATTAGACCACCTTGTTGGGGTCGGCCCTGTATAAGTCATGTGGGTCAAAGGGTTATTAGACCACCCTATTGGGGGTCGGCCATGTGGGTCGAAGGGTTATTAGACCACCCTATTGGGGGTCGTCCCAGTCAGCATTATGTTATGTGGTTAAGTTCGAGCCTACATGAGTTAGGTAAAAAGGCAAGTCAAGTCAAGTATAAATAGAGTGCGGGAGGCACTCTATTTGCTCACTCACTTCTCACACATGCACTCAAGGAGGAGTGGCGCACTTATGGAGGAGGAGGATCTGCTGCTAGGTTATGTCTATCTCTCATGGTTGTATCAATGCTCTATCTATCTCTGAGGAAGTTATTGGGGTTTTTCACCTTTATGGTTTTCCCCAAGTAAATCTTTGTGTCTATTGTGTGCTTGCATTATTGTCTCCATGATTGATATGATGTAGATATGTTGTACATGTTGTTCTCTCAGTTAAGATCCTAGATCAGATTGAAGTAAATTCTGAAAATTTAACACATCCTCCATCTTTTTCTCTCCAAAATCCATCATCTTATTTATTTTCCATCACTCATTATCTTCCATACCTGATTTAGCTAATTTGCAAGGTCCTTGACTGATTTGGAAAGTGATTTTTCTATTAGGGGGGGGGTTCTTTTAGTAAGACTTCCTTTGTGAGCCATTCGAATTTCCTTTAGTGCATTCAATTTTCTCTCCTGATATGTATTATATATTTTAATATTATTGATGAATAATATAGAGTGATTTTTTCTATAGTTTCCTTCTATATTCTTCTCTCATATTCTCTTGCTGACTGAAGTTGTCTAATTGAATCTAGATCTAGGAAATCTAAATTCTCATTATTTCCTTGGGATCAAGTAGCAGAGGGAACTATCCATATATGGATAGATCATAGTGTAGAATTGATGACTCCATGAGGTGAGAATACATCTTATGATTCCATTGACATCTCTCACGGTGCCACATTAGATGAGTAGCAACCTATGCACATTTGGCTTCCATTTGATTCCATTCATCCACATATGGATTGGGTGGAAGATTACATGGCACACATGGAGATACCTTGCAGAAAGAGTTCTACTCATGTTAGGTGGAAGACAATTGCACAAGAAAGTTTCCATGAGGATATTGGCATACAGTATGTTGAGGCATTTTCCTTGTGCAAGGAAGAACTTAGCTTGCCTCTGTGGAGGAAAGGTACATCTTTGGATGAGGCACACCAGTACATTCTTGTTGGACCAGCCAAAAAAGGAGACCATGCATCTACTATTTCAGTGGGTGAAGTTTGTAGAGAGTTGTATCTGGACTACTTTCCTTCACTCCTAGCACCTGAGGATTTTAAAGGAAATGTTGATTTGATGGAGGGACCATTCTGTTGATGCTTCATGAGAAGCAAGAGACACATGTGTCTGCTTCTCAAATTGATTTTGATCACTCAGACACACCCTTGGTCCTCCTTCAGTATGGTGAGTAGCAGTGGCATCTACTTGCACCACTCCATACTTGTCCCATGCACAACAGTGCAGGGGAGATCCACTTGAGATTTTTGGGTAGAACCTATGATAGCAATGTGAGCCATGGGACTAGAGTCTTTTTTTCACATGAGGAGATTCATATTTGTTGGAGAGGCTCACAGATTTACTAATGTGCATTAGGGGTGACAAAATTCCAATATGGTGGATGGATCCCGGCATACCATGGAGTGGTAGATTGTCACAAGCAGCAGTGATGATGGATGGTATGCAATAGATATAATGGGATCTAGGAATTGATGGATTATTTCAGATGTCATTTATGTTTGGAGGAGATCGGCACAAGAAATGGGATCCTGGCATTGCTTGGTTTGAGTTCAGTTGCTGGCATTGGAATAGCAGTTGGTTAGTTAGCATAGGAGAGTGAGCCAGTCCACATTTGCATGAGTCTATCTATGTAGAGCAGTGGTTCAGTTTCCTATATGGGAAACCATTTAAGAGATGGACTCAGTGTTCTCATGCTTTGTGGTCTTGGAGTATTCAGAAGCCTCCTTGTGATGATACTATGCAGTGCAAAGGTGGATGTAGCATACACCTAGCAGCTCTCAGGTTCATTTGGGACCCTAGGATCATTTTTGGATTTGGTTATTTCAGTTGGAATGATTAGATAGTAGCATGGGGAATAGTGCAATCTCTTGAAGGGATGGTCATACTAAAAGTTAGTGTAGCAATAGCATGGTGGAACTTTATTGAGTTCAGTTGGAATTTGGAATTCCAATGTTTAAGTTCAGCTGCATATCTTATGCTTGATAAAGATTCATCAATAAAGGAGGAGGTAAAGAAAAAAGGGTTGTGGATTAAGTTGGGGGAAAGAAAACGAGCATTCCACTTCCAGATATCAAATTGCTTGATGACAAGCAATCTTGGGCGAGGAGGAATGTAATGTCCCAAAATTTCTCATTCTAATACTTTGATTAAAATCATCAAAGTTGGCCTATAGTACCATGCGTAATTAATTTAAGTCATGAAAAGGTAATGTAGGACCACAATTTTAAATATGTGATTATCTAATAATCATTTTATGAGTTGTAATTGGTCTAGGTGGACCAAGGGGCCGCATAGAAGGAGGGATAAGGCCATGTGAAATGTCTCACTCAATAAATTTGGCAACAACATCTAAAGGTAGGCAAGGAAGCCTAAAAGCAGGAACTTGGAAAAAGCAACTAAAAGCAAGAAAACCATCACAAAGCAGAAAGGCAGAAGTTTCCTAATTTTTGCACTCAAGAAGGAATAACAACAGTGAAAAAAGATATAGGAGCCAAATTTAGCCAGTGCGGGTGAAATTGATGAGGCAAGTGGATAATGCAAAAGCGACTTACCAAAGAAGCCTCCACTCATCACTAATTCGAATTTCAAGAAGCAAGGCTCTAGAGAAAGGAAGAAAGCCACCAGAGGGTTATAAAAGGAGTATGATAGTCTCCTTAGGAATATTTTAGCATTTTTACTTTGTGATCTTCGTGGTCTTGAAGAGCTCTGAGATTTTCATAGGCTTGGTTCATGAGCCCCTTTCCAACATTATGTGATGTGCCCCTTTGCAATCATTGATCCAACTGAGAGATTGTGAGATCCTTCTTTTGGAGTTTGAGGAAGAGGACACCTAGTCCTTTTCATGGAGGATACTGCAGCCATTAAAGTTATTTGTAGGTCTGATCTGAGCTCCAAAATAATGGGGTCGAGTTACAATTTGGTGCAGTAGAGTTTCAGAATCAATAGTGTTCTATTTGCAATATTTTGTAGCAGTAGAGAAAGGGAGATTGATGAATTGCACCCCCCTATGATCTATAATTGTTGTTTTATGTGCAATCATATGACTGCAATCTGATGTACTTCTGCATATTTATTGTTAAAATTACATCATCATGAGTCATTATCCAATTCAATCTTGTGTGTCAATATTGAGCCTCATGTATCAAGCTAGTGCCTTATAGGAGCTTGAGTTGGACTTAGGAAACTTGGAGAAGAATCTTGAGTTGGAATCAAGAATGAATAAGCCTCATGTGTTGATGTAAGTACTTTGTATTTCAAAGTGGTGATGTTGTGTATCCTTGCTTGTCAAGGTTAAGGTCTTGTGTGTCAAGATAGATCCTCATGTGTTGATTTGGTGCCTCATGTGTTGAGGTAATGCTTTGCATGTTGAAGCATGAATGGTGTGTGATGTACTACTCACCATGGTTGAGCTATTAAGTCTACTCTAGAGACTGGTCACCTCTAGAGTGAATTACTTTAGCATATGACCACTTGGAACAATAGTAGAGCAAGATAATCACATCATTGGAAAAATATCCTTAGTATATTTGATATGATAATTAATTAAGATGGCACATGTGGACCATGCAGATAAGACAAGAGATAAAGATAAGATGTGATAAGATAAGATAGAATTCGATTTGCTCACTTTAGTGATGATGAAGACTTAAATTAAATAAGAGAGAATTTGAATTGATAAACTTCAGTGATATTAACAAAGAAGACTTCAGTCAATTAAAGGAGAACTCAAATTGTTCACTTAAGTGATGTTAACAGGAAAGACTTCAGTTAAAAGGGTTAACTAAGTGATAACAAAGAATATCTAGTTAACTGAGTGTTTGCATGACGACACTTGAGTTAAACTAAAAGTTGACACTTTAGTTGCAGCACTTGCACGACGACACTAAAGTTAGCCACCTAAATAAGTGGTATAGCATTCAGTTAAAGAGTGAGTTCATCCTGAATTCAGTACATAGAGTTAAAGCTATTGCATGAGAAGTATGTGCAGGATTGATGTATTCAATGTTGGAGTGAATTCTCTTAAAGAAAATTTTTGCATGTGAACAATATGAGAGAATTGGTTGAGTGGATAATTATTATTCTAAGTTTCTCTTGTTTGTCTATCTCTCCTGCTCTGTAATTGCACTAGAGGTGCTTGATGTAATATGCTCATTATGAAGCAAGTCATTCTCTGATATCTATTAATATACTTAGGAATATTTTGTTGGAGTTTTCTCCCTCAAGTTATAGATGGTTTCCCCAGGGTAAGTTGTATGTGAATGCTTATGCTTATGATTGTTAATTGATTTCAAGTACTATTGTAATTCTGAATTAAAGATAAAAATTAACATGGTATCAGAGCTCAAGGCATGAAAGAGCTAAGTTCAATAGTCAATCTTGAGCCTACGTAAACCCTGAGTGAACATAGTACTTGAAGAATAATGGCTTCAATATTAGTAAGACCAAAAGACCAACTTGAAGAAACTTTGAACTTCAATACTTGGAAGGCCAATATTTTGAAAATCCTGGAAGAGCATGATATGGATGGCTATGTATCCAGTGTTTTTGAAGAGCCTACTACTATTGCAGGCCACACTAATTTCAAGAAGAATCAAGCCAAAGCAAAGAGAATCATTTATGATTATGTGAAAGACAATTTGATGCAAGTAATTACTCCATTAAAGAGCGCAAAGAAATGCTTTGACACTTTGACAAATATGTATGAGAAGAAAGTGCCCAGACAGAATAGAGAATTGAAGAACAAACTTCGTAATCTAAAAATGAAGAACGAAGTTATTGCTTCCTTCTTCACAAATATCTCTCAAGTAAAAGAACTTAAGAGATTAAAATAAAATCATGATTCAAATTCGATAAAATCCATATAAATTAGGAGTACATGTACTTTAAAAACATTTACCCAAAATATCATTCACAAAACATTAAAAAAAAATATTTTAAAAAAAATTATCGTTTTCTATTTTATATAAAAATTAAGATAAGGTGTATCATGATTCAATAACATATGGAGAGATAATCATTGGTATAACACATGTTCATAAGAGAATTAAAGTTAGTCACATTCCGTGTTGGAAATGTCGGTGGTTTGTCTGATTTAGTTGATAACATATGTTTTGTGTAACATTATTAATATAATAATAATATAACATGCCATTTAAATACAAAGCTAAAAGCAATCATGCCAATGATAAACTTCAAGTACAATGAACACAAAACCCATTCTCTTTATTTGTATTTTCCTTCATATAAAAGTGTTGCGAATAAACCTAAAAAGTTGTTAACCATTTTGACAACAGAATCTTATCATCTTCACTATACTCCCCTTTTGACAAAGCCATGACATTGTCGTTTGGTCCCTCCTTTCCATTGAATTGCATTTATTCATTGGATTTTTTTAATGCTTATAAAGTATAACTCTAAAATTAATGCTTTTACTATTGCCTATAAAGTATAATTGCTAAAATTAATGGTATTATATAGGGCCTACTTTCCTCAATGTTGGGTTTGTCCAGCATCAAAATCTTCAAACGTGTATTTGGTGGGTCTCCTAGTCACCTTTATTCTATTATTCTTACCCACTATCATTCTCACACGCAACAAAATGATTACATGCACAATACAATAAACTTTAATTACATATGTTTTGTATTCTTATTATCCCATCTACATCATTCTTTATTAAATGTTGTCCCTTCTTTTACATCGTTCATAACTTCAAAACAATTATATCATGCCACGTATGCTTCTTATAATTGGAAGAAAAGGCATTACACAAAAAGAATTCCCACAACCTTGAAGTAGGGTAGCATCTAGCCTATTACTTTTTAAGGTTTAGGTAGGTTAGCATCATAGATTTTCATGATTTCAAATATGCACATGCTTTCACTTTAAAGTGATACAAATTACCCTTATAATTATATTCATTCATTTACTTCATTACTTACTTCATTGCTGGAGAACCAAACAAAAATAAATGAGTGTAATAGATTGGTATTTAACACTTTCACTCCATTATTCAAAACATCTCGTCATTTTTATCCTAAACATGTTAAAATTATTGTTTTACCACTATGAATAAATAAATAAATTTTTTTTAATGACAAAGAATAGTATAAAATCTACTCATTCCTCCAACTAACCATCTGCTAATGGCATGATAATATCCCATTTGGGGTCAAGAACTCTATTGGTTCTATAGGGATGGAATTTAATGAATTTCTAAATGTCCCTTGCCTTCACTATTGCTACCTTTGCTTCTGTTGTTGGTGGATTAACAACTGAATTAATCCGATCAACTGCTCCTGCCACTGGTGGATCAATAGGCTCTGTTGGTACTTTAATTGACTCGGAGCTTCATCACAAGTAGCTCAAGCTAAATAGGTAACACTACCTCCATGCCATATACTAGCTGAAAAGGAGCTTTCTCCGTGGCTCTCTGTGTGTTAATCATGTTTTTATTTTCCACTCTTTCACTTTTATTAGTCTTGCCTAGCAATGACTTTAGTAATCAACTTGTCGTCGTTTTAATTAGTCTACATGAAAACTAAAATAAATTTTAAACATTTCTACAAAATTATCCAAAGTTTTTGGTTTGACCATATACAATAGATGTATATCCACCAATGAAAATTTTGTTACTCTCATTCCTAATTAAAGTCGAGCATAGTTGTATTCACTAAAAATATGAGACTTTGAATGAGAATAACCATCATGATACTTATGACCCTTTTGAGTTAAAAGAGTGGTTCTAGCGACATGGGTATTATGCTAGTTTGTTGGATTCTAATTCTTGTACATTTCAAAAAAAAATGTGGGAATGTTGTACGATGTAATATGTAAATTTGGGGACACTTTTTAGGAAATAAATTAAAAGAACATGAATTGATAAGCAAAATTCAACAAAAAAATCAAGTGATGTTTCAGATATTAATAGTGTTAATTAAAATTGCAGACCAAGATCAATATGAAAATATAGCCTTCATACAAAATATCCAAAATCATTTTTGAGAAATATAACCTTCATACAAAATATCCAAAATCATTTTTGAGAAATATAACCTTCATAAAAAATATCCAAAATTGCTTTTGAGAAATATAACCTTCATAGACCCCGATGACACCCATTAGCTCTATGCCATGCATGACGTTAGGAAAGTCGACACAAGGATCAGGCCCACCTCCAAGTGGCAGTAGTCTAGCACAAGATTTTTATGTGACAAAGTGGTTGTGGTTGGGAACATTATGGTTATTTGTGGAAGTTCATCCCCCCCAGAGCGGGAATACAACTTGCAACAGCTCTCGCCTACAACTTAGTTGGCCGTGATGGAAACTACATCTCCTCTTTCTAATTGTGTACTGGGTTCTGTGTGGATGTCTGTCCATTAATCATGGTGAGAGGTGCAACCTGCTCTTCTCATCGTGGGAGAAATCAAAGGATGCTTCATTTCAAAGTGCGGTTAGAGGGGTCTCGTGACTCATTTTCCATACGCTCTCTTACTACTATGTATTGGTCTCCTTTTATTCTTTCTAATTTTCTCTTTGGGTTATCTATCTTCAGGGTCAAAAGTACCAATCACAAGTTCCCTGCTAGAGCTCAGTGCTCCCACATGCCCCATGTGCTCGACGAATAGGAAAAATCCAAGGCATGCTTCTCTTGTACGTTATCTCCCTCTATGTCGCATCGTGTACAAGATATGGAGGTTTAGATGCATCACAATTATGATCGTCCTAACCTGGAGCATTTGGTCATGGATTTAGGAAGGTTGTTGGATGACCCTGGCTCGACGCAATCAAGGGAGACTTGTAATGTCAAGACCCTCACATTGTTTTGGTATACCAATACTCTTCTTCATCATGCTTTGATGGAGAGTGTGGAGGGTAATATTTTGGAGGACAAGCAAGATGCAAGTTTAGTTGCATGAATGGAATGCATTGAAGGTTGGTTGAACCAAATGGCCAAAGCTCAATTGGACCTAGAATCCAACATGAATGTTTTCGCTCACGAATTGATGGATAAGGTTTTGGCTCACGAATTGACGGGCAAGGTTTTGGCTCGCGAATTGACAGGGAACGTTTTGGTCTTATCTTCTACATGCAACCGAGTTATGAGCAAAAGTGTGAGTCTGTAGGTTTGAAAGAAACCCCTCCTATCACTATCTCGTATGATGGTTGATTTTGTTGTTATTATTGCTTCGAGGTTAGGTCTAAGTCACAACTATGCTACATTTATGCTCATTAGGACTACCTATAGCGGTTCTGATTATGCTTTTCAGTTCAATTTTTTTACTATTTTGGCTACTAACCCCATAAAGTGGGGGTTTAAGTCTTTAAATTTCAGCTTTGAAAACTCTTTGGACAATTATTTTAGCATAGACATTAGCACTAGTTTTTATGCTTTATTTAGCAGTGACTCAGACTGAAAATTAGTGACTAAACTCTGGTTATGTGGTTGGTAGAGCTTCCTCAATGGTAGGCTAATGACAAAAACATTTGTATCTTTATTTTTTATTCTAATAAATTATGAGCTTTACCATAAAACTATAACCTTCATACAAAATATGGAAAATTAATAGACATAAAAAAAATACCATAAAACCCATATAAGAAGAAAATCCCTCTCGATGTGTAGATATTCACAACAACTTTTTTTTTCCCACGAAAAGCATACTACTGCTATTCAATTAAAACTGAATCAAGTAGTACAGATGTTCATCCAATGATGTTACAAAACTTATCAAAAAGACCATGAAAAAAGGTTCTTTCTATCACCAAAAGACACATAATTATATAAAATGGACAGATATCCATGGATTATCAACTTTCAAATATATCTCCATAAATAACTTAGCAAAGAAAATAAAGAAAACCCGAATCCACCACCACATCTTCATAGCGCCTTCTATCTATATTAATAACATCTATTTTCTTATGTTAATTTTTATAAATATTCATTTAGTATTTACATATCTCACTTTTATTCAACATCTTTTTCAAACTATATACAAACAAATAAATAATATTCTCTTTTCCAAAAAAAAATTTACATCATATGTACAACCCCCACCTTTCCTCAAAATGTACTCGACCTATGCACTAAGAAAGAATGATAAAAAAAAACAATGATATATACACGTTTACGTGTAATAAGCTTTATGGTGGTAGGGCGTATGCATACATCTTAATGAAGAGTTTAAAAAACATAAAGGGTAACACAAGGACATGTTAAAAAATATTTTTGATATATTTAAATATTATTGGAATTGAGATGTGGTTAAGTGGTAATTTTAATGGGTATTTTTTAACATTTAAATTTAATGATGTGTAATTATAATAATTTTGTTTAATTATTTTGTCATAATTTATTAATTTTCCATCAATTTATTTTAATATTTAATTAATTTTAAGTTAATTTATTAATTAATTTTGATTTAAAATTTCTCTCATTATGCAAGGCTATGCAAAGTTTTATTAGTCAACTATGGATATCAAAATTATTAAACCATTATACATCTTAATACATCTTAGTTAATTAATTTCATACACAAAAGGTAATCATTATCATTTATATGATTAAGAATTACTTTAAAGGAATCATTATTATAGAAGGTAATCATTATCATTTATATGGTTATGAATTACTTTAAAGGAATCATTATTATGTGTACATGTATTTCATTTAGATATAATTTGACTTAGAGAAAAAAGTTTTAGCACTTATATATATATATTAATTCTAAATTTTAAAATCCAATCATAACAAACAAATTTTTATAATAAAAATAAAAATAACAGAATATTCATATTAAAAAAAAGTTACACAATAGTTTTCCTTTGTTAACTCCAACACTAGAATTTGATGGAGTAAAACTTGATAATTAAGATTATATAGGATTTATCCAATTTTCCACAAATTCTAAGTTAACTCATACAAAAATGCAAAAAATAATAATTTAGATTTGTAAAAAATATATAATATTTTGGTTTTTTTTAAGAGTTATAAAATGATATCAATTAACTTAAAGTTTATATATATATATATATATATATATATATATAATCATGAATTTTTTAGAGTTAATTAATTATATATATTATTATAGTATCAATTTGGGATGATAATATAGAAAAGGTACAATTTTCTACCAGAAAGCCAAAATGCATGAAAGAAATGGAATAAATTAAAATAAATGAAATAAAATTCATGCAAGGGATCAGGGTTCTCAGTCCTTCCCTTGAGTGGTACCAACCCAAGGAAGCTCTCGGAACCCTGCGTAAGCAAATTAAAGTTGGAACAAAACTAGCTCTTCTTTATTAAAAATATGCCATGAACAATAGGGAAGCAAGTTGCCTCTTGATACCAATTTGCCTTGACCAGAAAGGGATGAATGAAAATGATAAAAGAGAAGAAGAAGAACCTACCAACTCCATATGCTCTCATCCTACTACTATTTATACTTGAATACTCAAAACTGTACATGCAATCAACTCCTTGATTTGTGGAAGTTGACTCCTAATGAACTAGGAATCTGCATGCAAGTTGGTGGGATTGATTTCCCCTTTAGGAATTCGACCTTGGATTTCAAGAAATCAAGTTATTATGGTATTTAATTCCTTCTACAAGTTGTGGCATCTAGTGAGAAATATTTTCACTTGAGTAAACTATCCCATGCAAATCAGCTCCTAGATTTGTGGAAGTCATCCCCCATATAACTAGAAATATGCATGGAAGTTGGTGGGATTGACTCCCCCTTTAGTAATTCAACCTTGGACTTCAATAAATCAACTTATCATAATCTCTAAGTCCTTCTCCATGTAGTGGAAACTCGTGAGAATAATTACGGGACATGATCCTTTGAATTTTTCAATCTTGTCTTAGTTTGTCTAGTTAACTCAATGAAGAAGATTGAGCTAGTTATTGTGACTTTATCTCTTCCACTCTGCTTTAGATAAATTCAACCTACAAATCCACAACAACTCAATAATTCTTTGACCAAGGTTAGTCCATTATCTCATCAAATAAATCAAAGGAATAAGCAAAATAAGTAAGCATTACTAATCAAATGTCAATCGGTTCACTGAATTGTTTTACGTGAATTATGCCTACACCAACAGGTTCGCTATCTGGAATGGAATCATTCTAGTCGACCAGTTCACTGAATTGTTGTACGCGAATTTCACCTACACCAACACATTCTCCCACTACTTCGATCGATCAACGGCCAAACTTCTCAACAAATTTCCTAAGATCTTGTTCACCACTTCAGTCCATCGAACAGTTTGTGGATGGTATGCAGAACTGAATTGCAACTTCATGTCGAGATTCTTCCAAAGGGTTCTCCAAAAATGACCCATAAACTTGGTGTCTCGATCCGAAGTGATACTCTTAGGAAACCCATGCAGCCTCACAACCTCCTTGAAAAATAGAATAACAATACCAATGGCATCACTCGTCTTCTGACATGGGATGAAGTATGCCATATTTGAAAACTTGTCGACTACCACAAAAATGAAGTCCCTACCTTGTTGTGTCTTCGGCAATCCTAGCACAAAATCCATGCCGATATCTTCCCATGGGATAGTCGATATCGGAAACGATGTATATATCCCCATGTTCTGACTAAGTTCTTCCCTTGGCATGCTGACATATCTGGCATTGTCGGATCCATATCTTTACATCTGTCACTAATCCTGGACAATGATACTTCTCTTCAACCAATGCCTTGGCCTTGTCAACGCCAAAGTGTCCTCCCGATTTGCCACTATGCAATTCGTTGATCAAATTCTCCCTTATTGATCCTCTAGGGATGCATCACTGATGTCCCTTGAACATGTATTCCTCTTGGATGAAGTAATCCAAGTGTGGGGGTTCTATCACCACTTCATGGTTCCTTTGATGCCTTCCAAGCATCGGAAAAATATTCCTCGGCTTCATAGTCGGTCTTTATTGACTCTAGTTATGTTGACATAACAATAGTCATTCCTCATAATGTGAATCTTCGACTCAACACGTCGACTACCCGATTAGTCTTTCCTGACTTGTGCTTTAACAAAAAATTATAAATCTGCAAAAACTCGACCCACTTCATGTGCCTCTGATTCAACTTCGTCTGAGTATTCAAATATATCAGAGCTTGGTGGTCAGTGAACAACACAAATTCCTTGGGAAGCAAGCAGTGTCTTCATTTTTTCAATGCCTAAATAATGGCATAAAAATTCTAGTCATAGACCGAATATTTCTGGTTGGCTTCGTCCAACTTCTCACTGAAGAATGCAATCGGTTGGCCCTCCTGGATCAACACGGCTCCAATTGCTAATCCACTTACATTGCAGTCAACTTGGAATATTTTGCCAAAGTCTGGGAGAGCTGATATTGGACTCTCCATCAGCTTCTCAAATGCTCGTCGGGAGGGTTCTGTCCACTTGAACTCGCGCTTCTTCATGCACATTGTCAATGGTGCGCATATTCAACTGAAATCCCCTATGAGCTTCCTATAAAAACTAGCAAGTCCATGACAACTTCTCACCTCTGTCGCACTCGTCGGCTCCGGCCTCTCAAAAATATCACGTACCTTATCTGGATCCATATTCAGTCCTTGTCGAGAAATCACAAATCCCAGATACACCAGCTCCTTCTGCATGAAGGAACACTTTTGCATATTCACCAACAACTTCTCCTAGCTCAACCTATGCAGGACTTGTTGAATATGCGACAAGTGCTCTTCCTTTGTCTTGCTAAAAATCAGGATCTCGTCGAGGTAGACTACGACGAATCTCCCCAGAAACGGTTTCAGCACCTCATTCATCAATCTCAAAAACATGCTTGGGGAATTAGTCGGCCCAAATGGCATGACCAACCATTCATACAACCATTCCTTCATCTTGAAGGTCGTCTTCCATTCATCACCATCCCTAATTCAGATTTGGTGGTATCCACTTTTTAGGTTCATCTTGGTGAAGTATGTCACTCCACTCAAGTAGTCGATCAAGTCATCCATCCATGGAAATGGAAATATGTACTTGATAGTAATTTTGTTGATGGCCCTTGAATCGGTGTACATCCTCCATTCTCCTCCTTTCTTGGGTGCCAATACAGTCGGTACTGCACACGGACTCAAACTGTCTCTGATCAATCCCCTGTCCAACAACTATTGGACTTGTCGGTTCAACTCAGCATTCTCTGCTTATGCCATCCTATGCGGTGCCTTATTCGGTAGACTCGACCCTGGAATCAAGTCGATCTGATGGGATATGCTCCTCATCGACGGCAATCCAATCGGCATCTCAGTGACCATTATGTCCTTGAATTCCGACAACACCTCTCTAAATTCCATCGGGATTTATTCCGTCAACATATTGACATTTAATCCCTTGGGAATGACAGCAAATCAATATTGTTGCTTCTCTTCCTCCTTCAAAAACTCCTTAGTTGAACACATCAACACTCTTTTCTCCCAATAGTCGTTCTCTTTTTTTCGACTATCTCAATCTTCGACTAATGGAGTCATCTGAAAACTCCTGTCATCCTTCTCGACCGTAATCACATTTTTGCATCCATCATAAATCATGTTCTGGTCGTATTGCCACATTCGTCCCAACAATAAATGGCATGCGTGTAACAACCCTCCTATACGAATATAGGGAATATTTGATATAATATGATATAATGTAATATAGTAGAAGGTAAATAATTAAAAGAAACATGAAAAAGAAGTAATGGAAAACAATTTTTGCATAAAGATAGAAATTAAATAAGAAATTAAGAAATGGGGAGAAGGAGGGGATAAAAGGAGGAGAAGAAGTGAAGAGAGGGGTCTTTTTCTTGTCTTTGGCCATCTTGGAAGAGGAGCTCTGGAGGAGAGGAAAGCAAGATAGCACTGGCATAGGGTTAATTGTTGGGGGCTCGAGGGCCTCAGCCTTTGGCTGGGGGTTGGTTGGGTGGAGAGTCGTCCCCCTACCTTCAGTGGCTCTATTGGAGCTGTCAAGGTAATGGTAGCTGCTAGGTCATCTATCCAGGTATGGATCCTTAATTTTCATAGTATATTTTCTGTTATTATTGATTAGATCGACTTTCCTTTGTCAGATCTTCTATGCATGTTGTTTTGGTTGTATCTTTCTTTTATATCATTTTACATGTTATCAGATTCTTGTGTTGGTTCATAAATTTGCATGCATATTAATATTATTTGTTATTTAGTCTCGTAATAGAGTCACAAAAGGATGCGGAGTATGACAAAAAAAAAAGAGAATTCATGTACCAAACCACCAAGATGCTAAGTATCTCACAAATTAGAAAATTATCATATGGTACCTTTGGTTTGTTTATGTTCCATGAAAATAAATCATGAGTCTAACAATTGTTGACACTCTAGAAAGCAAACCATCCCATATAGGAAATATTACCAATAAAATAGATTGATTTGGAAATTGGGAGGTAAGGAATATTTGAGAATCATGGTCAAGGGAATAAAATGCATTACTCTTGGCGAGTGGCCTATTATACTAGAGAAGACAACGGATGGATTGTAATCTCATGCTTAAGGAAACCCCTATTCACCGCTTATCTTCTATCATGTGACTCAATAATGAACTACGTTCCATTCTACATCCTAATTCTAGCTTTCGACAAGATGTCTACACTATGTAACTAGCACAACCACTTAACTTTTGATCGCGAGTTTCCCTACTTTTTTAAGTAGACTTGAGCTTATGACACTTGGATTGGTTCTATTAATTCATGTTGATATCTAATCAATATTTTACAAGATATAGGCTTAGGAGACATAGGATACATATTTCGTGTTGAAACTGAGATAGTATTTTATAGTTTCTTATGGTTTTTGAAGTTAGAGAAAATATGTTGCATATTTTGTGATGATACTCAGTTTTTTTATGTTGCTACTTAGTTTTCATGATGCATATTTCATGTTGATACTGAGTTTATTATGGTTTCTAGATGTATAGGACATGAGGTACATGATGCGTTGATTGTTGATACTCAATTGGTAATTTATAGTTTATTTTGGCATCTTGAAATGAAAGTTATGTGGTACATGATATGGTGTTTTTACATGTTGTTCTTAGAATGAGGCCTTCATGGTCATACATCATTCATGTGAAATTTGATGATTGTTAATTCTAGTCATGAAATTTATAGCCAGGGGTTGTGCATGTGATACTTCTTCTTGTTATTTCATGACGTGTAGACATAAAATGATATTATAGCTTTATCACTGTATCTATAGATAAATGACACTTGGCACATAAATGGTATAAAATCATGTTGTGATTTATTATGGTATTTTTACAGCTTTGTCATGTATCAATAGGGAATAAGAGATTATATCAGATAATTGGTGTGACATGTTATCGTTTCATGCTAACCCTTATTGCTCCCCGTAGAATGCATAATTGATATGGTGATGGATTATGTGAGTTGTTATTCCATGTTGATAGTACTAATGTTGAAATATGGTAGCTTATCATGACATATTAATGAGATGCTTTGTAAAACTATGAAAGTATCAAGACCAGTTATGTTATAATGGTAGCACAAAGCACCTAAATGCATTAGATGTTAAACTTGGCATGACTTATTGTGACAATGGCTTATGATGTAATGCAATGCAATATGAACTAGTGGCTAGACATTCTTGTTAGCGCATGATTCAAGGTTGATCCATGATATATTGATAAATGGTTACTAATGATTATTCATTATGGTAAATGTAAGTTGTTCCAGGTGACCCACTCAAATAGCCTGGTGAGGCTAATTATTCTATGATTTCATGGGAGCCCATAACCACGAATGAGAATGGCTACTACAAAAATATTATGGGCTGGGGGACAAGCCCAACAATTATCTCTATGCCAGTAGCGCTTGAATTTTGTACCAGAAGTTGGGAAGGTGGCAGTGCCATAGATACTTCCCGGAGAACTTCTGATGTGACCAGAGTCCACGGTTGGAGACATACTCACTGGGAGGGAGGTTTATGGAGAAGGACTTCTGATGCCTAGGGCTAGTGCCTTGAGGGTGCTGGGGAGGATGTTTAGGCTAGCCTTCCGAGATGCCTGGGGTATAATGATCCTGATATCAGGATAGGGGGTACCGAGAGTATCAGGATCGGGGTACCAGGAACTAGATGCCGGCTAGTACCGATGAGGCCCAGATTCCAATTAGAATCCGATGAGGCCGTATTATTACCAGAAGTTGGGAAGGTGGCAATGCCGCGGTAACTTCCCGGGGAACTTCTGATGCCTACTGTATGATCCGCAGACAGGTTACAGTAAAGGGCCCGTGCCATGGCAAGCGGGACCATCCGGATTTGGAGGGGAGGTGTAGGGAGGTTGATCGGATGGTATGATTCTCAGGGAGAGGGTGAGTAAGGAAGAGGAAGTAAAAAAACACACAGTCATTAATTATTAATTAATTATCTAATGCTTATGTATGTATGATGCATGATTGTTGATATGGTTGCATACTAGACTCATAGGGAATTACTTAAGAGCATGTTGTAACTTAGGGCGTTTGATTGTATTAGTGCGGTTTGGAGAATTCTATGTGGTGGCCATACACATAAACTTCACAATAGTACTAGCTACCTATATACTATAGTATTTACTTGATTGATTGATTGAATAAGTATTGTATTTATTGCTTGAAGATCATAACTTCGAGACGAAGTTTCTTGAAGGGGGGAAGTATGTAACAACCCTCCTATACGAATATAGGGAATATTTGATATAATATGATATAATGTAATATAGTAGAAGGTAAATAATTAAAAGAAACATGAAGAAGAAGTAATGGAAAACAAATTTTGCATAAAGATATAAATTAAATAAGAAATTAAGAAAGGGGGAGAAGGAGGGGATCAAAAGAGGAGAAGAAGTGAAGAGGGGTCTTTTTCTTGTCTTTGGCCATCTTGGAAGAGGAGCTCTAGAGGAGAGGAAAGCAAAATAGCACTGGCATAGGGTTAATTGTTGGGGGCTCGAGGGCCTCAGCCTTTGGCTGGGGGTTGGTTGGGTGGAGAGTCACCCCCCCACCTTCAGTTGCTCTATTGGAGCTGTCAAGGTAATGGTAGATGCTAGGTCATCTATCCAGGTATAGATCCTTAATTTTCATAGCATATTTTTCTGTTATTATTGATTAGATCGACTTTCTTTTGTCAGATATTCTATGCATGTTGTTCTAGTTGTATCTTTCTTTTATATCATTTTACATGTTATTAGATTCTTGTGTTGGTTCAGAAATCTGCATGCATATTAATACTATTTGTTATTTAGTGGGTTTTATGAGTTTTATGGTTGTTACAATGCGTCCATCGGGATTACGTCGCACAGCATGCTATCCTGCAACCCTCCAATCTTGAAATTGATCAGGCACTGTTGCATCACCATGACATGATGACCCTTTTCCAGCCATGACACCTTGTGCACATTCAGGTACGGTCGACACTTCATCCTGAGTTTGGAAATAACCTCTATCGAGACCAGATTCTCCATATTTCCTCCATCGACGATGGTCATACAACATTTGTCTCGAATATTAACCTTTGTCTAAAAAATGGACTTCCTCTGGGTCGATTCCACTTCCTCTCGCCATATTGACTGTAACAACATTCTTTGGGTCATCAAATTTCGACCTCCTTCTAATGCAGCTTCGTCTAGACTTCCCCTCCCAGTTGGACCAGCCTCGTCGTCCTTGCCTCAACCTCTTGTGTCTTGTCGACTGGTGGTATGCAAATTCTCTAGGAACTCATATGCCTTATGTCCCTGATATCGACACTTGTAGAAGACTATTTTGGGTTGGTCTGCACGTTTTTCTCCATAATATCCTCTTCGACCATAGGTACCTTGACCTCTAGGGTTATCTCCTCCCCATCGGTACTCAGGTGCGTCACCCACAGTCGTGCTTTCTTCTCGTCCTTCATTGCGACTTTATTCGTTCCTTACCTCTCTATCATGTCCTCTGGTGGTGGAAAAATTTTGACTTGGAGCAGTCAACTTCCCCCTACTCGTCGTGGTATTTCATGATAGTTTCTCCTCGGCCTTCAGAGATAGCTGATAGGATTCTCCAACTGTCTGGAACCTCAAAAGGATCAACTCGTCCTAGATGGTTGATTTCAGGCCATTCACATAGCTGGCGATTGCCTCATCTCCCTCATCGATCTGTCTCGACTGAACATATAGTCAATAGAATTCCTCTGTGAATTCTTTCACGGTCATCTCCTTCTGTCTCAGATTCTATAGCTTTCTGAACAGAGAAATCATGTAGTCGGTGGGAAAGAACTTATCCTTCAACTTAGCAATCATCCTATCCCAAGTTTTCACTTTATATTTTCCTTTCCTCACGCTATCATCTTGTACATTGTCCCACCACAAGGAGGCATGACCCTTCAACTTCAGACAAACAATCTTCACCCTTCTAGGGTCCTCTATCTGCTCCATGTCGAAGTATTTCTCCATTTCTCTTATCTAGTCAATCAACTCGTCAGGGTTTAGACTCCCTGAGTAGGTAGAGACTTCCATATTTGATCTACCTTTCATCTCAGACAACACTTTCAACAACTTGTCTCTTGGGTCTTCTTCATGTTCATCCTCAAGAACCTGCTCTTCATCTTCGACCACTTCGTCACTTTGATCAAGAGTATCAATACCCAGTCCCCTCTTCTGGGATTATTTTACTACAGCCAACTCACTCTTCAGACTCCTCATAGTCTGGAGACATTCCTCAAACATCTCACGGTCAATCGTGATACCTGCACCTTCGCGCATCCTTTGTCCTCTACCACATACGTTTACGCCTCTCTAAGCCATCACTCTGCTCAGGAAACCAAATCACCACTTCCACAACTCTACCCAACCGTATCTAGAGTTGTTCTTCCCTTCCCAATCGCAACTAGACCTTCTACACGCAGGATAACTTCCCGCTCTGATACCAACTGATGTAGACACGGTCAGATCGGTCTGCAGATTAGGGTTACACAACAGAAAACAACACAAACAGTTGCACGACTACAATAAGAGGATTGCTAATAATTATGGCTTTCAATTAAATGAGTAAATCTCTTTACAGAATTGTTTTACAACAAGATTTAATACTCAGATCAGTAGGGATGAACATCAACTGTTACCAACTGATGCAATCGTGAGGGAATTCTTCATCCTCAGCACCCTCTGCTACACTATGCGATGAGCATTCTTGAGCATCTCCTTTACCTTCTTTGGATCTCCAAAAAAATCTAATACCTCTCTCTTGGGATATGAATAGGTATTTATACTCATTCCAGCCTACTCGATCGTCCTTAATAAGCTTCGATTACTTCCAAGGATGGTCAAACTGCATTAAATATTGTATGTGTCCTTCTTCATCAAGTGGTTCCATCTGGCATTCTGCAACTAACGCCATAAATACTCCTACAAATTCCCAACTACTTATGCGGCTAGTTTCCTCGAGCCTCTAAATGTATCATATCGGTCGTCGTTGACTCCGACTACTTCCTTCCTCTGGTTAGTACCACCTTCGAATGCTCTGCATCACTATCTCATCGCCTTCCATCGACCGTTGTTGGTCGGAACCTCTACGACACATCCCTCTTGTGTCAACTATTGTCCATGTTCCTGGAGGTCGTCAACTGTCCTCCGGACCTTTCCATCGTCTATATTCGACTCTTTGTTCTAGGCGTCGATGCCCCTACATCATATCCCTAAACCATATATTTAGGTCATGGCTAAATATATAAATTGCATATTTGGGGATTAAGACAACTTCATTATATATTCAAGCATAAATTATATATGGATCGATATGTCAGCTAAATCCTTACATGTTCTAATTTCTAATAGATTTGTGATGAATTTATATTGGCAATAATGAGTAATAGTTTGCATAATTTGAAATTTGAAATTAGATTACTTAAAATAATCTTGAATGTTTTGAGATTGCATCACTGTCACGTCCCCTTCCATCTATCCAATGCAAGGGAGGGAACATGACTGTAACATTGGGTGTATAATTTTGTCCCAAAGCCATAATGGTAAGATTTTGCCATTTAAATGAAATGCACAATTAAATTACACAGTGGAAAGCCAATACATAATTGCACACACACAACAGACATACATCAGCATATTTATCGCAAGCAAATGATGCATCAACAGGCAAAGAATCCATCCCATTCTCAGGCTATGCACAGATTTCACATCAAATCCATTAACATGAATAATTACCATTCCGAATTAACACATTACAAAACACAAGATGCATATAATTTATAATACAGATAACACTTATCTTCAAGATGAAGTTGTCCAAACAACTGACTATATGAGAGCAACATTCCACCCAACCATAGATCTCTGTCCAACTTGTATTCTTTTAGCTGAGAGATCACCCCCGAGCTGGGTTGTGTATCCATTGAGGAGGAACTAGCTGGGCTCACTCACAGCCATGATTTCACTCAACAACTATGATAATCCAACACACAGTTGGGTTTATCAAGCATACAATAGACAAAGGAGGGAAATGCTATGCCAATGAGCTCAACCACAGAGCTACAGGCATCTCAAATGAATTCAACAGTCAGGGCACCCACATTACCTACCACACCCAACACAAGGAAGGTCCCCTTCTCTGCTGCACAATCCCTCAGGCGTCCCTTCCCTCCAGTGCTCTTCAGGGTGGGCATAGAAAGGTCCAGCTGCTAATCCTTGAGATTCTATCCTTCACTGGGTTTATCAAGCAAACCCAACCTCTGCTCAGTCATTCACAATTGGATTTCTCAAAAATCTGTTCATCAAATAACTCAATCCCGTCACTGGTTTTCTAGGCTATAAAAACTGGGTTTTCCAATGGATTTTAGGGTATCTAATACTCTCAAATTCGCCCCAAGGTTCATATCTACGGATCCCCCATTGGATTTCACTGTCAAATACCAAATCTGGGCGTTTTTGGCTCTTCAAAACGTGCGTTCTTTCACAGTTGCGATTTTTGGTTTTTCTCACTGCTGGTAATTGGTTTTTGGATGGAAAATGATGCTGGTCCTTCCACACTGGAATGGGAATGAGGAAGAAGCAACTTCCATGAGGTAGAGTGACTTGTGGCACAAAAAACAGAGCCCATACTCTGCCATACGAATTTCTGGGCTACCCATGCTCCATTGAAGCCATGGACTGAATTCCTCAACCACTTCCTTACAACAGAATTAAATGTCAGCAAGGAAAGTCAAATGGGTTCTCAAGGTGACATATGGCAGCCTATGGTTCAATCCCACAGCACCCTCACCACTCCCTAGTGGATACACACGGCCCCTTTTCATTCGTTGCCTCCATAGCCAGTTTTGGTATTTTATTGCATGATGTTTATTTACATCATTTTTACAATGTTCCATGGCTAAATAGCACATGGGTAACGTAATGTCTAATACTGCATTTAAATCAAATTCGAGCTTCCACTAGCGAGGCCTTGGCCTTGAGCTCCACGCTAGGAAAACATAATCACATGTATACAATATTTACATTAAAAGCTAATATATCCTAAGGGTCAAAATGGGGTATTACAATCCCCTCCCCCTTAGAATAACATCGTCCTCGGTGTTCCAAGACTTAGGAATACATATACAATTTACACATGTCCAAAATTTCAAAAACTTTGCGGGTCTGCCCTGCATTCTATCATTTACTTTGAACTTTCAGGACCAAGTCCTTTGACTTCCACAAGCTTCTCCTGCTGGTTCTAATCTTTCAACTCATCCACAAGTCTGAAAAAATTTATGGCTACTACCCTCTTGAGGTTCCCTTGTTGGGCAGTTACGGAGGCAATGATGTCCTCCACATTTCCAACATTTCACTGGATGCTTCATCTTTACCTGCTCAATCTCTTTTGAGTCTTCATGCCTGGAACGTTTCTTAATGGAACAATTTGACGAATGCCTCATCATTGATCCATTGTCCTTTCCTCGGTTGATTGTTTCCAGAATTATTTTTACTTGTCTTTGCAGACAAACAGAGTACTGCAAAACTTTGTGGTTTATCTCATTCTGTTGCTTTTGTAGCTTGAGTAGTTTTCCAAGATTTTCTTGGGTCTTGTAAATTGTTTGAAGAAGACTTCCAGCCAATTCCAATAGCCTATGGTCTGCGACCATGGTCACTGTGCACAGTTGGTTCTCACTTTGCTCACAAGCAACACTTGCTCGTAACAGCTGCAACCAATTGATTCAATTTTCACCTATAAAATTCATCATTACAAATCTTGTTAGGCCAAGCATAACCTAAATATTAAAAATCAGTCAATTGTTTTCCCTAATTGACATGGAGAGCCCATGCTCTATTCATGAGACCTCCACACTTTTCATGCTTTCCCAACATACACATGATTTCCTTCATGTTCATCCATTCACAGGAAATTCATTAATTAAGCATTCACAATTTATTTCAAGCAAATAAACACACTCTACTTTCAGCCATGCATGCATTCAACCATCTCCTGTTTTATAAATGCATCAATAAAAGAAAAGAGAGAGCAGTAAGAGTTTTCTCCTCTTAGCCTTGTTCCATTCTGGAACCCACACCACCATTATGGTTTTCATGCTCCTAGCCTCTTTCACTTCAACGTGAATGCTTAACCTGCCCTTCTTGGCTATGACACTTAGTGTCTATGGTCTATTTCAAACCTCTCAACCATGGATTCCCTCTATATGGTTTGTCTACAACTCTTGGCTACTAGGACCCACACAGTCCCACTAGCACCATCTTTCATTGCTGCTAAAGCTGAGCTTTTTAGGCAGTCACATGTCCACATGCATCCTTAAGATGCTTTCATAGTCCTTGCTTCTAACAATACCTACACTCAAACATTGAATCAATTTGCATGTTTAGTTTATTTTCATGGGATTTATCTCTAAATAAGAGTTTAGGAAGTCATAACCAAATCATATACACATGTATATTCATAAGCAAGAAATTACAAGATAACCAAATACTTATCTGCAATGGATGTCTTCACTTTATTCCATAGGGTCCTTCTTTGCTTTATAAGCCTTGGATTTCCTAAGGCTATAATAACAAATGTTGGGCTAGCGCGCAGGCTACTCCTCAACCATTCGCATAGGCAATGCTAAGTCAGTACACCGACTGGTTTTATCATACATCTCATTTAGCAATATGCTAATCCAGTACTCCGACTAGGAATTATCAAGTATTTGAGGAATGTTTGGTCAGCACACTGGCTGCTCCATAACATTCAAGTAGTTAATGCCCAACTAGTACACCTTCACGCCGACTGGGTTTACCAAGCATTTGTAGCACCCAACTAGTTACTCTTTGGATTTACCAAGCACTTTTAATTCTTTCAGGGTCCTTGCTTCCTGCATTGACCAAGATTTCCAACAAAGAAACAATAGTGCATCAGCTTAATTGTTAGAGGGACTATACTTGAAACCTTCATTATTCCAAATAAGACATGAATGAAATTGAATACTTATCTGTATTGGACATTTCCTCTCTGATCCACAGGGTCCTGCTTTTACTTTATAAGCCTTGGGATCCTCCTGCGGACTGGGATGTTTGGCCAGCACGCAGACTGCTCCAAAACATCAAATAATTACTGTCCAACCAGTACACCTCCACGCCGACTTGGAAGGAAACTTCACTACGACCATTTCTAGGTCAAGGCTCTACTATGGAGCCATAAGCATATAACAACCCTTTCATCAATACCTTCACAACCCTTCATCAAAATTCCCACAACCTCCACAACATCCTTTCATACACATTAACCCTTCCACCACAACCCCTCACAACAACCTTTTACTTTGTTCCTTTAGTGTGTAGCACCAAATTGCATCTGTTTAAGGTGACAACACAAGTAGTATAGGCAAACTTGTCAACGTTTTTATTCTAAAATTATAACCATAATTCATAGCATTCACTATCAAGTATTGAAACACCAGGAATGTGTCCATTCCCATAGGGCGTAATCAATATTGGCATTCCTAACATAACTCAGCACCAGAAAGGTGTGCTCTCCTCACTGATGTGAGCTATGCAGGTCCTAATCATACTTCAAGCAGTATGAATAATATACATAAATATAATATGCTCTGCATAGTAATTATAACAACTAAACTTGCACACATATATGTATATATATATATATATATATATATATCAGTCGGGGTTTACAGAACACTTATTCATTTGCAGATGTAGTATTCTTCATTAATGAAGAATGGGGGCTCCCTTCTCTGAGTTGACAGTCCCTCGGTTTTCCATCCCAACTCCTTTTGATGTTACATAACCCTCATATGTCTTACTGACATAATATTTACCATCTCACTCATATTGTTTACCAATCATGCAGTGCAGATGGGACATTATCAAAATGTCCAATGGCATTTCACCCAAAACCCATTTCCAAAGTATGGAATCCTTCCCATGAAGTTTGGCTTCTGCAAGCCCCTTTGTCATGGTCTTACTACAATGTGTCTTCCTAGCACACTTATCAAATAGCCAAACAGTCAGTAACATTTGTCAATAAAATTCAAATCTGATTGTTCCATAACCAATCAATAGCATTAATAATTAATTCAACATGAATTTACAATTCTGTCTCCTACAGAAATTGATTTTCTTAGCCATGAGGCTATCCTCATATTGCTTGGCTCTTGTAAGTGGTATCACTTCTCCCATGATGATCTTATGTCTGTTGCCATGCATGAACATCCACTTACAACGTGTCCTCCTGACACAATTTATATAAGCCAAATAGTCATTAGTCATTTATTAGCAAAATTCCAAATCAAAGATTTACAATCCTTCTTTCTAACAGAACTTAGAGTCATCAACCATGAGATTCCTTCTCATAGCCCTTGGCTTTTTCACATGGTAGAGTTCGGTCATTATTATGGTCTTATCCACATTGCCATACGCAAGACATTTCTACCTGGAGTCTGAAACTTTCAATCAGCCAAGCATGCTGTGAGTCTCCATGCATATAATATTTCATTGTTGCAACAGTCACTGAAGCATTTTCAGAATTGTAACATTCCATAATTCAAACACTTCTAGTTGTTAACATATCAATATCACCAAACTCATTTATTTCACATAAATTATTGTCATACTAAAATTGCAAGGTAGATTCAGATCATTTATGCAATTTAAATGAAACTTTGGGATACTCATTATTTCACAGTCATATCATTTATACAACTCTGCCCTTCCACAGAGTATTCCGACAGTCCATCGATCATGACTACCTTCTTCATGCTCTTACTATTCTGCATTCATAATAGCCCATGAAATGATCCTAGAATTAGCATCCATTCACCATCTCATCCATTATTTAGTTTGCAATAACACACCCACCATCCCCATGCATTCATGCAATGCATCACAACATGTGCACCCACACTTATGCATGCACATTTACAACATTTACTCAAGCTTTTCATATGCATTCACCTAATGCCACCTTGCATTGTTTCATGAGTACTATGCATTCAAGCATATTATGACTATCTCATATAACATGCATTACAGTAATCAGGACCACCAGTCCTCACTTGCTTTGGTTATTAAACTCATAACCAACATACACATGGCATGATGTATCTTATATGAATGGAATCTAAATTTCTAAACAGCCACATGGTATGAGGCCTCTTTCCTTCACCACTTCATGCTCCACCACACTGTGGCAGTATGGCGTTCACATGAATGCATTTCAACTCTAAATGTATACCATTTTATGATTACCGAATATGGTTCAATGGATTCTTACCCAATCCCTTTCAACACTTATGCAATCATCATAAGTAACCATTACCTACATGGCTCCTATTTACACCTTTGATATTACCTGATTTGTTGGTTTCTTACAACAGATTGCAGCATTCTCCCACCAACATCTTGATCATGGATTTGCTGCCCTAACCTTTTCTTCATAACGTTGTTGGCTTCATGCAACAACATCATCAACATCTTTAGCCATGCTTCTATTGTCTTTGGTCTTACAACCAAAACCAACACCAATAGTGATTATCAACCACAATATTTACCATTAGTGGTTCATTGCATATGTAAAATGTCACTACTTTTACCAATATGTAATGTCATATGCATGCAAAACATATACTCATGCACTGTACAATGTTTATTAATATGCTAATCAATGCATATTCATTCCACTCATCTAATCTCTTGCATTTTCAGCATTCTCATGCCATAATTTTATGCACATAAAGCTTATCAAATATAAATACAGTTAGCAAGACAGGGGTTAAGGAATTCTCCTTTTCCAATCCCTCATCTTTGCTTGCACTTCATCTTCCACATCGGAGCTAGTTCGATTTCATGGTATGCTACTTCCAGGCATGCAATTCTAGAATTTGCTCATATTGACAACAATTTTGCCAAACAGCCACTGACACTTTCTGCTTCAATTATATACGGTGTATGATAACCTCATTCAAATTCTGACTATGCACCATTGTTCCCTGCTAGACAAGCTTTCCAATCCCTATCCACATGATCCATTCTAACTTTGGGTGTGGAAATTGCATTACTTCAAAAATAACAACTTTTACCAACAATTCTGCACATTTTTACATAGTTGTATTTTGGTCTGGAATGCCAATTTCGGCCACCTGTGAAAGAAAATCTATGAGGAATCACGAAAACTTTTCTACCAGGCGAAGTTGGTCTATATAACAAGGAACGCTCAACAACTCATGGATCTCTGTTCCGATGCACCATTCGTCTTTTATAAAATTATGGGTTTGACTACTTTCCACTTTTCACATTTTTCCAAAATTCCAATTTTTGGACCAAAATTCCAATTTTTGGACCAAAAATCCGAACGCAAATTTTGAAAATTCGCGTTCCCAAAAGCCGAAAACCGACAGCCCGAAAGCCAAAAATTGCGAGTTCGGAATGTCGGAAATCCAACCGCAAATTTTGAACATTTGCGTTCCCGAAACCTGAAACCCGACAGCCCGAAAGCCGAAAAATTGCGGGTTTGGAATTTCAAAAATCCAAACACAAATTTTGAAAATTCGCGTTCCCGAAACCCAAAACCCGACAGCCCAAAAGCCGAAAAATTGCAGGTTCAAAATTTCGGAAATCCAAAGACAAATTTTGAAAATTCGCGTTCCCGAAAGCCGAAACCTGATAGCCCGAAAGCCGAAAATTGTGGGTTTGGAATTTCGGAAATCCAACCGCAAATTTTGAAAATTCACGTTCCCGAAACCCGACAGCCCGAAATCCGAAAATTGCGGGTTCGGAATTTCAGAAATCCAACCGCAAATTTTGAAAATTCACGTTCCCGAAACCCGAAACCAGACAGCCCGAAACTGCGAAAAACGCTTGCGTTTCCTGTAACTTCTGGGTTTCATAACTCCCTCGTCCCTTGACCAAATGAGGCGAGTCTGGTACCATTTGAAAGATGTTGGAGATCTCTATGCAATGGTGTGATCCTCCCCCACACCTGAGAACTCTAACCCTATCATTTTTCCAATAAAAAATGCTGCCCCATCTTCATCAATACTGCGTTAAAAACCATTCTGTTACTTGCATGTAACTCAGAATTTAGCCCAAGCAGCCCCAGTGCTGCAAGTTGGGCTCTGATACCACTCTATCATGTCCCCTTCCATCTATCCAATGCAATGGAGGGAACATGACTGTAACATGGGGTGTCTAATTTTTCCCCAAAGCCATAATGGTAAAATTTTGCCATTTAAATGAAATGCACAATTAAATTACACAACGGAAATACAATACATAATTGTACACATACATCAGCATATTTATCGCAAGCAAATGATGCATCAACAGACAAAGAATCCATCCCATTCTCAAGCTATGCACAGACTTCACATCAAATCCATTAACATGAATAATTACCATTCTGAATTAACACATTACAGAACACAAGATGCATATAATTTATAACACAGATAACACTTATCTTGGAGATGAAGCTGTCCAAACAACTAGCTATGTGAGAGCAACGTTCCACCCAACCATAGATCTCTGTCCAGCTTGTATTCTTTCAGTTGAGAGATCACCCCTGAGTTAAGTTGTGTATCCACTAAGGAGGAACTAACTGGGCTCACTCACAGCCATGATTTCACTCAACAATTATGCTAAGCCAACACAGTGTTGGGTTTATCAAGCATACAACAGATAAAGGAGGGCAATGCTAAGCCAATGAGCTCAACCACAGAGCTACAAGCATCTCAAATGAATTCAACAATCAAGGCACCCACATTACCTACCACACCCAACACAAGGAAGGTCCCCTTCTCTGCTGCACAGTCCCTCAGGCGTCCCTTCCCTCCAGTGCTCTTCAGGGTGGGCATAGAAAGGTCCAGCCGCTAATCCTTGAGATTCTGGCCTTCACTAGGTTTATCAAGCAAACCCAACCTCTGCTCAGTCATTCACAATTGGATTTCTCACAAATCTGTTCATCAAATAACTCAATCCCATCACTGTTTTTCTGGGCTATAAAAACTGGGTTTTCCAATGGATTTCAGGGTATCTAATACTCTCAAATTTGCCCCAAGGTTCATATCTACGGATCCCCCATTGGATTTCACTGTCAAATACCAAATCTTGGCGTTTTTGTCTCTTCAAAACGTGCGTTCTTTCACAGTTGCAATTTCTGGTTTTTCTCACTGCTGGTAATTGGTTTTTGGATGGAAAATGATGTTGGTCCTTCCACACTGGAATGGGAATGAGGAAGAAGCAACTCCCATGAAGTAGAGTGACTTGTGACACAAGAAAACAGAGCCCATACTCTGCCATACGAATTTTTAGGCTACCCATGCTCCATTGAAGCCATGGATTGAATTCCTCAACCACTTCCTTACAACAGAATTAAATGTCAGCAAGGAAAGTCAAATGGGTTCTCAAGGTGACATATGGCATCCTATGGTTCAATCCCACAGCCCCCTCACCACTCTCTATTGGATACACATGGCCCCTTCTCATTCGTTGCCTCCATAGCCAATTTTGGTATTTTATTGCATGATGTTTATTTACATCATTTTTACAATGTTCGATGGCTAAATAGCACATGGGTAACGTAATGTCTAATACTTGCATTTAAATAAAATTCGAGCTTCCACTAGCGGGGCCTTAGCCTTGAGCTCCACGCTAGTAAAACATACATCACATGTATACAATATTTACATTAAAAGCTAATATATCCTAAGAGTAAAAATGGGGTATTACAATCACTAAATGAATCACTAACAGGTTGTGATAAGACCGCGACAACGACATTAAGAGACAAGATATCATATTACTGTATATATGTCATGTACACCATTTTGGTTTCTACGTTGGATGAGTCAGACATGTATTGCTTTGCTACTTGTGTTTCATTTATCAATGTGGAAGCTTCACTTTCAACGTCCTTTGGAATTACCAAAGAACTGATCACGGACAACTGAGATGGTGAGACCTGTTAAAATTTCTTAATGGAACCCCTAATAAATCTATTTCATTTTGTGACTTATGGATAAAATGTTAAAGGTGATAATGGATTATGATTCATTTTAATTTTTTCATTGAACATCATGATGTTATTGCAATAGCAATGTGGAAATATTCCCTCGACATGGAAACGTGGAGATACTTGCGGCTCTCGCAAGAATGGCGTTTCCTGCAACAGTTCCCAAATAGTTTTATTGCAAGTATTTTGTGCACCATGGTTTCATAACTAACAAAGTCTTTTCTTTTAAATGGATCAGTGCATGTCGTTTATGGAACTTTCTTATGGAATTTTATAGAAAATGTTGAGACTTGTGTTTAATGAGATATTTTCTTGGCAAAAACATTAAATGACTTTAAATTCAATGAATCTTACAAGGCAAATGCCACTAGAAATTGGAGGCCTTTTATCCCTACAATATCTATAGGTTGAATAAACACATCATTAACATTATCAACTACCCACTAGAATATATCCTTCTACGGATCTGATTGCATCTTAAGATTGCAAAGTAGAGAAGTACAAGAGGCCATTTATGTGAATTTGTTTCCATCAAAATCTAGAGAGGCAATTTGTATGAACTCCCCGATATCAAGTTGAGAATCAATGGCTTACCAAATGTGAGGATTCTTTAATAATCACATAGTCCCTCAACAATCCCTCTTACCTTCTTCTAACATAATTTTTTTAAACTTTTTCAAAATAAATAATATAATATTTTCAAAATAAAAAAATATGAGATTGTTACATTATTTCTCAATCTCAACAAATAATGTTTAAATCTCAATAGTTTACTTAATCTTAATCATGTATCGATTATTATATGTTTAATATTTTCTAATATATATTAGATACATTTGACTCCATTATTTGTAATCATTTGTTTTAATTGTCGTAAAATATTTTTTAACATGTGCATAAAAACTACCAACCAATTTGTAAAACCATGTGTTTGAAATAAAACCATGTGAACAAGAGGAAGTTGGCATAGAAAACCTATCCATAGTAAATAGTAATTAGTAAATACCATCTATTAATGAAATACCATGGGTTGGAAGGGAATACCATGGACCAATAACATCACAACTCCAAACCATGAATTCTATCTGAGTCCAGACTCTGAGGGTTGACTAGTACCATCTAGTAGCAAATCAAAATTTATCCCTTGACCAATGATTCAACTCGCCCAATGAATCACCATCTCTCACCATTGGCTCCTCGCAACATATGAATGAGAATATGGAAAATACCTCCCACAAATTAGGTGTTTTTACTTAGATTAAGAAATACGAACCATTAGCTCTGATACCAAATGTGAGGGTCTTATTCCCTAGTCTAAGATTTCTTATTAAATTCATAGATTAAAAATTGAAAACATGTACACTATCATTCTACTTTATTTTCAATGTAAATGTGTATATTCATATACATGTATTATCCAAGAAATTCAACACATTATATAGTAAATTAATTCTACATAGCCAACAATAGGAATTAATATTATACTTATTCTTTTAAAATGTACAAGCACAAGGACTTATCTTTGGTAACACTTGGCTTGGATTATAGAGAGGTCATTGTGGGAATATTCCTTGCTCGCAGCCATGCCCCCAGAATATGCCTTACTTGCAACTAAGAATTATATTGGGCACTGAGTTGCGCTACATATAACCATGGAAAATTTTAGGGACTAATCTTAGCCCATAGGCTAAATTTAGGGGTTTTCAAATTTTAATGGGCTATTTTTTTACTAAACACTCATTAGGTATGATTAGCCCACATTTTATTTATTTATTTTTAATGAATAGGAGGATAGCCCCATCGAATTTAGAAAGGGGGGTCCAAGATAAAACAATTTAGCCCCTCTAAAAATCGATTTAAACCTTTATTCGCCAATGAAAATCGATAGGCAACTCCCATTAGCCCCCTATTTCCAAATACAACAGTTTCCAGGGGCTCTTTCACCCTCTATCGATCATGGAAATCAAAGTCAGAGTTACATTCGTCCATATTTTATGGGTTGAGTCATGTTTAGCAAATTGCTTATTGTCCACATGAGAAGGGAAGTTGATATTTACTATTAGGTCTTATAGCGACCCATTTGCATTCCATATAGAGAGGCAATTAGTTTTTAGAATAGTTCCATGTGCATTGAAATAAACAATACACATTTACAATTTGTAACCCTCTAATTTGGTAAGGTGTGTACATAAATGAGGTGTTGGTGGGCCCTTGTAATAGCATGGAGAGCTAAATGAGGATCGAGGTGTTGGTGGTCCCTTGTATTAATATTGATTCTATTTGTCGTGGTGATGAAAAATTTCATTGTTGTTTTTCAAGAATATTCCTAGAGTATGGTGAATTTCTATGTATTGTGATAGTTAGAGCGAGGTAAAAAACTACCACCAAAAGAGGGCTTGTTATGTGATGCTTTATTAATATTTATCGCATATTTAGTATTTTTGTATATGTTTTCCTATTACTATATATGGTTTTATACTTTATCAAAAAAAATTCCAAGAGTTCACAATATTTTATAATTTAGTAAAAGATTCACCAATACTTTACAAGGTTTTATAATTTAGTGAAAGATTTTCTAAGATTATACAAGATTATATAATTGAAAAAAAAAAATCGCCAAAAATTTATATATGAATAATATAACATTGATAAAATAGCCTTCATATTTTCCTATATATCATGGGGATGCGCCCATTTATTATACATAGAAATTCAGGGGGGGTTCTTAAAATTTACCTTGCATATAACCACTTGGTCAGATTCACGCACCTATATTACCATACAGGGTATCTCACTTGTCACAAGCACCTTTATCCCCAGTCTCTCTTGTCATGAGAATCTTTATTCCCGATTTCCTTCCTTCCTCCAAGCCAATGTCCAAATCCCAATTAAAATAGAATATGAAGGATTTCATTACCCAAAGCAACGCTTATTTTATACATTTGTTCTTATTTTCATGAACACTTATTTTATTTATTACATGGGAAAATTGGACACAAAAAAATGTCATGTCACTAAAAAAATATTTTGCCTTAGTAGCTTAAATGTGGCAATAACTATGTAAGCATAATAGAATTTGAATTGTTGAAAGTTATTATTATTAGGGTATACTATATTATATGTATAATATTTAAGTCTATATGAAAGAATATCTTGTGTAAGTGGCAATAGATTATATGTTTTGTTTTGATATTTCTCCTTGATTTTCAAACAATGAGTTTAAATAATTTTTGTGACCTTAGCAAGTGTTATTGGTTTCAAGTCATGTATGTTAGAGCTTTCCAACATCAATGTCCTATATATAAGAACCAAACCCTTACCCCAATTGATTTTTTAAGATGAATATTTGTTCTCCCTTATTAGATCCCTCAGTGTGTTTCTTCCATTTCTTGGTATTATTATAACTACTAGAAAAGAGAAGGTAGAGTTATTTTTTCTTTATCATTTAGCTTGTGCTTTCCAATAGGACTCGAGACTAAATACATATCCAATTGTTAAGGAATCAACACCTGTATAACATAGAAGGTCATCATCACTCCATTGTAAGAAGAGACATAGATAACTGGACCGACTGCCTATAATATGTAGAAGATCCCTAATTTCCCACCACATTGGTCACCTTTAAGAATCTAGCTATGCGGATTGGTCCTGGCCAAAACCATCCAATGGGAAGTGAAAATCTCTAGAGGAGGGTGTAACCATATCAAAAGTGTTATATTTCCACTGTTGCAACCTAATTGATATAGATCACTTTAGGAAATGGCGAGTGAGGTCCAAAGAAAATCAAATTTTAATCATTTACAACACCAGAGCAAACTTGTATGATAAAATTGACAAGAATGTGCCTAGAACCACTCAAAAGAAATGAGTACCACATCCAAAAAAAATTAACCAAGAAAATTGATAGCAAACCTGACAAATAACAATATAACTTTGATTTACAAAGAGCCAAATCATAGAATTGAGATAAGGAAAAATAAGGGAAAATGAATGAAGTATGAGGCAAATAGAATCAATGAGTAGAGAACCTATCAGACATAAATTGAAAGGAGATTAAGCTCTAGGTGTTTTTCTTACTCGCTTAGAACACATTATACAACTTGAGAAAAACTTTATACTCAAAATGAGAACTCTAGCCATAAAAACTCGTATGTTTGCGTCAAAAGCACCAAAAACAACCCTTGAATCTAGAATTGTTGCTACTAGTAGAAACCTTTTTTTCGAGACTAAAATTACAACTTTTTTTAAAGCTTGCCTGGTGGTCGACCAATGGCATTGCAATTACAAATATAAATTGACCCTCAAATCAAAAAGGGATGCTACTGGAAGCACCCCTTTTTTCCAAGGCTAAGATTACGTATTTTTTAAAACCATGGCCTTAATAATCGATGCCACTGCAATCCCAAACCCTAAATCAACCCCCAAATCAAAAAGTGACGCTACCATGGTACTCCCATTTTTTTCAATGATAAAATTATAATTATTTTGAAATCGTGGCCTTAACAACCAATGTCGTTACAATGGAAATACCAAAATTAACCCCCAAATTGAAAAAGGGTGCTACCGATAGCAACCCTTTCTTATGTAGAGTTAAAATTGCACGCATTTTGAAACCATTGTTCAACCCTTGAGCAATCGCTCACATAAACAGATCATAGAGAAACACACCGATTTGTTTACATGTTTTAAGCCCTTAAAGAGGGAAACACTCCACAACCCCATCCAAATAGCTACTTGAGGCAATATTATTATGCGAAAGAAACAATGTTACAAATGAGCTTCTCATAGTCGATCAACTAGCAAATGACCCTCCATGCTCTTTAAATAAAGATCATGGACCAATTGTGTGTTAACCATGGATCAATGATCGTTAAGATCGAGGAGAAGTTGAACCATCGGATCACTCTATGTCAAGAACATATCGTGACTGTCGGATTACATATTTACAAATGCATACTAAAGAAACACACTTTAGCTAATGGATATATTATAACAAGTTGATCTTAACTAATGCCTGAGTATATAAATATCCTAACATCCCCCCTTAAAATCAAATTGGGATAGGATTGAAGAATTTACAAAAGTGACACATTAGGAGAAGGAAGGAGGCATTAGAGTCTATCCCCCCTTACTGACAAATTTCTGAACTCCTAACATAGATCGAAGTTTAGAAAACTTCGCGTCTGTAAGAGCCTTTGTGAAGATATCTGCTGTAAAATTAGTCACAGCAGATCTAATGAACAAGTAAATCAATCACAACAGATGAATATAGAAAATATGGTGTAAAACTGTGCAAAACATGCAGCAGTGCTCAATATCCCAGAAAGGGTGAATGAATTACAATAGAATACAATATCTGTCAATGAGCAATTCGAATTGACTAAGTAGGCCATTCGAATCATTGAATGGAGTAGCTTGACTCCAACTAGGAGTCCTCATCATCAATCGGTGGTGGTCATCAATGCACAAGAACCAGTCATCCAGGTGTCAATCTGAGTCTAACTGAGTGTAATAAGTGTAACTGAAGTGTGTAGCACTGATTAAGGAGAAGGAGGCTCAGTGGGGGCGCATGGGAGGCTAACTGAAGTCAGAACAAGTCATCTAGTCAATATGGAGGTCCAACGGAAGTGAAACAGTCAGTCGGGAGTGAAACTAGCCTCAAATCAGGGAGAATCGGAGCTAACTGAATGTAACTGAAGTGGAACTGCAGTGGTAGGTGAACAAGTGCGCCCTTCTCTGGCAGTAGGTGAGAAGTGGGCGCCTTTCATCCTAGGAGGGCTAAAACTCTGTAGTAAGTGGCTCCCGGGTGCTAGAATGAGGTGGCTAAAGTGCTGGAGGCATCAAACTGGTGACTGGGATGCATGCAAGTGCATGCAAGTGCATGCAAACCCTAGATTCTGCATGCAAACCCTAATTGCATGCAAGATCCTGAAAAAGATGATGTGGATATCCGAACATCTGCAACTTGATCATCTGTACAGAAAAAGAACACTTCGAGAATTATTTTTTTATTGAAAAATCTTTTTAAAAACAATAAAACGACAAATTAAACTCAAAAACATAATATTTTTTATCCAAAAGAATTACAAATTTTAAAAATAAAACAAATTTAATATAATATTTATAAACAAAACTTTAAAACTTAAATATATATATATATATTTAAAAAGTTATTAAAAATATGAAAAATAAATAAACTTAAAATATTTAAGAATAAATTAATTATTGCTAGCTCATTCGGTTAAGATGTGGGTCTCATCAATAGGGCGACCCGGGTTCCATTCTCCTTAGGGGTGAGCTAGTTGGGAGGAGACACTCAAAATCCAACCACTTGAGGGTTGGTGTGGCCCAGGCCGAGTGCGATCCTTGGGTGATTTTGACGGCTTAGATGCTCCTAGGTCATGGTTTCTTAGACCAAAGGTCACTCCCGTAGGTCAGAGAGATTCTAGTAAGCAAAAAAATAGTTTAAGAATAAAAATTATATATATATATATAACCCCTTACATGTAAAGAGAGATGGGAAGGCCATATCAAGAAGGGCCTGGAGGGGTGGGGGAGGTATGGTCCTCCTCCAACCTCTAGATCGGTGGGTGGGTATGGTGCCCTCCAAACTCTAAATCGAGGCCTCTCTTTATATGGCCCTCCCCATTCCAAAAAAATACCTTTTTATTTTTATTCTTCAATTTTTAAATTTTATTTTATTTTTCAAAACTTTTTTAATTTTTAATTTTTTTAATTATTTATTTTAGTTTTTAAAATTTAAATTTGGTTTATTTTTATTATTTTTGGTTATATTTTTTGAAAAAAAATGGTTTTTTTTTAGAATTTTTAAATGTTTCTTTCAAAAAAAAGTTATCCTTTTGGGTCTAATTTAGCGTTTTTATTGCTTTTAAAGTGTTTAAAAAATATTAATATATTCGTAGGTCGTGGTTTCAAAATGCTTATAATTGTAATCCCACATAAAAAATGGTTGTTATTGATAGCACCATATTTCGATTCAAGGTTAATTATGGCATTTTTGTCGCAAGGGTGTTGGTTGTTAAGGCCACAGTTTCAAAATAGTTGTAATTTCAGCATCGGAAGAAAAAAAAAAGAGGGTGCCATGGTAGCACTAGTTTTTCAATTTGGATTTAGGATTTGTGATTGCAACAACACCATTAGTTAAGGCCAGAGTTTCAAACAATACATAATTTTAGCCTTGAACAAAAAATTGCTCTTTCCAACAACACCCATTTTCGATTCAGAAGTCAATTTATGGTTATAGTTACAATGCCACCGACCGACCACCGGTTGGGATTTAAAAAAACTTCAAAATTTTAGCCCCCCTCCAAAAAAAGGTTTCTACCGAGAGCAACAATTTTCTATTCAAGGTAAAAATAACTAGTAAATGAAGCCTATAAAAAGAGAGAACTATGGAGGTCTCTCGTCAAATTGTATATTGTGTCTTAGGAGAAAATTTTCCTTTAATGTCCTATTTTGTCTTGTTTGTGGGCTTTGTCGATGGTCATGCTCCTACTATTATTGTCGGTTTGGGGTAATCTGGTCAACGATCTTGGTTTTGATATATCTTTGTTTGGTCTCCTACACCCTTTCTATGTGGGGTATGGTCTATAGTCTCCTGCATGTAAATGGGTGGATAGAGGTAAGTTAAGGGCACAGGCACGACAATGGTGGGTTAATTGGATATTTTTTTGGTTTAAAATATATGTTATTGTTTGTATGTGTGTTTGTAATAACTTTTTTTGTATATATATATATATAACTTGTTTCATTATTGCATGGTTGTAAGGTTTTTTGAGCTCATCATGAGAGGCACTTTATAAAAAAAACTCATTCATATTTTTGTTGTATCGGTGATTGTTGTGGCTCCCTAAGAGGGCTTGCTATCTTTCACAGATTTTCATTGGAGTTAGTCATTGAGTTTATATTGTGTTGGTTGAATGATTCCAATGCTATGTATCATCCACTTGTGTTGGTTGAATGACTATGATGATATGTGTCATCCACTTTTTAGTCTATGCAAGTGTCATTTCATGTGAAAAGTGGTGGTAAATGAGCCACTTTCCAAGATAGCCTAAAAATTGACCTTGATTCATTTGTAGGGTGGCGGGATTTCATTTTGATACCACCTGTAAGGACCACTATAACTTCAAATGTATATTAAACATAATTAATAAATTTGAGAATATTAGATTTTATCTATATTTTTTTAATTCTTATATATATATATAGATCTTATGGAATACATATCTCTATATTTTTTTAATTCTTATATATATATATATATACTCTTTAATATCCCTTTGTAGAAGATAGATGATTTTCCAATGATAACAACATCCAAAAGAGTTTCTCTAAGCAGAGTTGGGTTTTTTGTAATCCATTATTACAATAGTATTCATTAACCTATTATAACTACCATGGGACTTATCATCAATGAAGCAACATACAAATCTAATTCTAAAGTAGATTGTAGTTTTACAATAAACATTATGTAAACCGAGTCGTTATGTAAACTGAGTATTAGCCAATGGAGGATTATTAAATCATTGCATTGAATTGCACAAGGTTATTCTCTCGTGATAATATAAAATACAAAAGAAATATAACAAATCTTCATATTTTTACTTTCAAACTTATACATGTATTGTTGCATAAGATTTTAAAGATATTTATTCTCAGATCTTGAGCACTGCAATCATGACAAGGCCACATACTATGTTGTATGTGGTGCCTGAGTATCTATTGTATCCAGTTAAAGCATCGAATTCTACAATGTACTACCCCACTTCCTCAATAAATAAGCATGTGCATGGTGAAAGGCCTTGTAGTGAGGTTGTAAAGGTTTGAGGCTACGACCGACCTATCTTAGATCTTGTGTTGCATAGAACTTACTCTAATTTATTATTCCTCTACTTTTTTCTACTTAATCAATCAAACCTTACTCACCAAACTTTAGCTAGGGAACAAGGTATTTTTTAAGGATTATAAAAGTATACTTGAGTATAGTATTCTAGGCGATTATTTTGGATTGAAATAAGTGTATATATATAGATTGGTAGGCGAATATTAAATATGAAACATACAATTTACAACTTAAACGTGTAAATTTTGGCGAATATTATGATAAAAAGACATGTTTCATGTAAATATAGACGATATTAGAGACTAAAAATGACCAAATAGCGAATTTATTTTTTGAAAAAAAGCCCAAAAAATAGCCAATTGGCGAAATTTCGCCCCTAAAAATTTCCCTGCTAGGGAATCTCGATCATCTCACTCCAAGGATCGATGGCAAACGCCTTCTTTCTTTAGATCTTAGCCTACACGACTCATCATGGATAGTGGCTTTTCAACAATTTCTTCGAAGTATAATGGTTTTCGTTGCTTGGTCTATGCATTCCAATTTGAATATGAAAGTGTTTATAGAGCAATTTACCTTGACAAATACAAAAGAGAACAATAACATCGAGTAAGCTATAAGATAACAAGGAGATTTAGTGAGCACCTTGTAGGGACCTTCAACTTACTTGATCATAAACATAAAAACAATTTGCATTTTTCTCATAGATATACAAAATATTTGCTCTGTCATAAATATCAAAACAATTTTTATTCTTCACTAAACAACAATTTAAAAAACTTATTTAGATTGAATTTCACAAGAATTAAAGACTAGCATGGTCCTTCCACTACAGATCAATGTCCAGTGTCATAGCTCCTTGTCATGTGTCGCGCATCATGATAGTGGCATTGACCAAATTGCCAATACTTGTATCCACCAGTTTACCACCCTACTTGATCCCAATGGGTACTCTTCTTCCCGAGGGACCCCCGAGCTGCAACGGGATTGTATGGAAGAAGCACAATATCAGCACGATTGGAAGTGGAGCATTCCACTTTCAGGCCTCCCAACCTTAACCACTTCCAAGAACCAAACTCTCCAACAGGCACTGGAATTTTAGAAATCCTTAACCATCTCATTGGAGGGAAAGATTAAAGATTAAAGATGATCCTCACTCATCTCCTTGCTTTTCTTTTATAGAGTTTTTTAGGTTTTTGTTGCATGTTATTTTTCCTACATGCATGTGTGCACTTGAGTCTTATTATTCATTCAGTTGATTTTCTTATTTTATCTCTTCTCCTTAATTAAGGGTGTTTTTAGTTCATCTTCTCTTTAACTAATTGTTTGCCTTTGTTATGCACATGTTTTTATTATAAATTAATTTATTATTTATTTCTTGGCATGCACATGTTTTTATTAATTTATTATTTATCATTTTCTAAATTATTTTTCTCATTTATATTTTATAAGTATTATTTTGATGTAATTTTACCAAGGTTCTATCAAGGGTGTCATGGTCGTACACATGCCCTTCAAGTAGGATTCACCAAGGTTCTATCAAGGGTGTCATGGTCGTACACATGCCCTTCAAATAGGATTCACCAAGGTTCTATCAAGGATGTCATGGTCGTACACATGCCCTTCAAATAGAATTCATCAAGGTTCTATCAAGGGTACCATGATCGTACACATGCCCTTCAAATAAACATTTTTTCTGTAGTGGAGACATGATACAACATCTAAGACCATGTTAACTCAATCCGCTTACATATCATGCAGAGAGACTAATTGTCACTAAGGAATAAGGTCCAAACCTTATTGTGGGCCCTTCATTCAAGCCTCGTGAGTGCTCGAATCCGCAGCCTACCCTCACGACAACATGCATTTCGTGGACAAAAGTCTCACTCACTTTTCAACCCGTCACATGGAAACTTATGTTATTTATGGAGTGCATTCCCCCATACAACCTCGTTACCCATGTGTGGACTGATTGGCAATCACGATCATGTTCCTGCATGCATGAAATCCACGTGCATCAAATAGCTCATGCAAAAGAATCAAAATATCACTTTATTACATTGTATCACCTGATATAATATCTAGACTCATTCTGGAGTGTAGGTGACATTGACGCCACTCTGCGTTCAATGTGCACTTGTGTATCACCTGTCACACTTGAAAGAACTTGTCAAAGCATTTGACAACCATTAAAATATATATTTACACTATTATTTTCATGCATCATGTTGCCAATGGTTAGTCATCATAAATCCATTATAATCATTTATTTCTAACATAAGCAAAAGTGTAGTGTCAATCTAGGTCATTTGTGATCAAATACCCTCGACTAATAACATAACATAATTAGACAAATGTCTTAGCAAAACAAGCACTACATACACCCCCTCTTCAGGAAACTTCATCCCGAAGTTAATATTAATGTTAGATTCCTTTCCATTTCATATTCATGTCCTTATGCGTTATGATTCTATATACCATTATAGTACTAACTAATGTCACATTGTCGAGATACTTATTATTTATGTACTATAAGTACATCCACCAAGTCTTATAATAGATTTTCTCATCCTCGTGTACTATCTTTGATAGTTCTCAACCAAGTAGGCACCTACACTTAGATAATTTTCTTTCATTTATTAAGAATGTGTATAATGTAGATTTTTTATCATTCGTCAATGCCACTTAAATAAATTTCATTTTGAGGGTAAAATAAGCGATGACTTTTTACTTCAATCATTTTCAACATAACCAATTTCACTCAAAGGAATGTTGTAACGGTCCCCCTCACCCAATCCGACCATCGGGAGGGGACGTTGGCAAATCCTGGGCTCTAAATATTCGCCCCAATGCATAATACGATTTCAATAATAAACAGTGTATGCATAAACTTAATAAATAGGCACAGCAGAAATAAAAATCTAACCACACACATCTAGCATGCAATTACCAACATAAACATTACAGGCGTCAAATAAAACAATTCAGATTCAAATGCATAAGATTACTTATCTTTAAGAAACACATATCCAGGCAACTGGTTGTGTAAGAGCGCTTTTCCACCCAACCATAGGCACTCAGTCCAGCATATACTCTTTTTGTTGTTGAGGCCTCTCCCAAGCTGGGCTACGAGGCCACCAGGGCGAAGGAAACACCTACAGGCTTCTATCTCTCATCCCACAACCCGTTCTGCTCTATGTGCTTAGTCAAATGCTCATACAGAGCTCTACAGGGGTCTCACTCAGCCCTCACAGCCTTGGCTTCCACAATACCTTCCCCACACAACACCCTTCTAGCTCAGGCATCCCCTTCACCGATCCACGGTTCTCTTGGGTGATCCATCTTGTTGGGTGCTTCTAGTGTGTGCATAGAAAAAGTCCAACCTGATATGGCTGCTATAGAACCACCTGTAGCCTTGATTTGTGACCTCTCAAGCACCTACAAGCAGCAAAACTCCATAGGTAAGGTTCCTATATTTCCCAACCTCTCTGCTCATGTACATCCAATGATTTTCCCTTCCAAAAATGTAGCTCTTTCCTCTAATTCAAATTTATGGGTTAAGCATACAGTCTAGTAATGGACATAAACAACCATGGTAACTCTACGTAGTGTAGCAGCTTGCATGAGAGAATGAGAATGGGATGATGATCAAAAGAGTGTTGACTCCAAGGATATGAGGTGAGGGTGAAAAGACAACTGACATGGCTTCTAACCAAAGAAGAAATAGGATTGTTGACAATTGACATAACTATCACAACCCCCATGCTTCAATAACTACAAGAAGTGGCTTTTCCCACCAACCTCACATGTGCAATCAATTATTGGAAAATGGTCAAAAGAAGATAATTGGCTTATTCCCATCACATAACAAAATTTTGGGTGAGTTCTAAGGTTGACACATGGCTGCAGCATAGGATTGGGTTTCCCATAAGCCCCCTTCCTCTTCCCCTCTGGTGGAATCATAGCCCCTTTGGTGCTCTTTACACAACCATTTTTTTTGGACCATTTTATTAATCTTCAGCATAATATTTACATACATTTCGAATTAGGCATAAAAACCAACCAAACAGTCCAAATAAAAATATAACATCATACAAGCCTATCCATTCACTAGTCGGGCCTTGGCCTTAAGCTCCGCACTAGGAATTCACACTAGCATATTTACGTCATTTACATAATATTGGATAAATACATTCCAAGTCAAAATTAGGGGTATTACACATGTCCTCTAATGACTCTCCATTTTCAACCCTAAGTTGCCTACTCACATCTCTATGTGCATAACCTTCACCAAACACCTTACCAAATATAACTTGTTTTCCCCATAAACATATTCCAATGACCCAACTTTTTCTGGTACAGATTCAATAACCTTATCTTTACCATCACAATCACCATGTTCATTGCCTTCCTCCTGACATTCCTCATCATCTAAGATATCTCCATTTTCACTATCGTCAATGTCATCCTAACAATCTAACTTCTCCACTTAATATCAACTTGCTTCACACTTGATATAGAAGAAATTTCAAGGCTTGGTGTGTGATGCATCGGTGATGAACTAGATGCCTAGCAAACAATGATCCCAAACCATAACTCCATAAGATAATGAACTAAAACATTATAAAGTCTCATCTAATGAAATAGAAATACTACCAAAAATAATCTCCAAAAGACAACATAGAAGTTGAAAATGTTGGAGCTAAAAGTAATATGATTGTCAGCAAGTGTCAAAGATCCAAAAGAATATTTTGAACAAGAATAGTTGCCATCACAAGTGGACAAATAGTGATCGGTCAACAAGGGAAAATGGTGAACATATCCACCTTATTTCAAATGGAGTATCAACAATATTACGATATTGAAATATCCTATCTCATAAAGAGACATCTACTAGATGCAATTTTTGTGCCCAAAGTGATCGCGGGTAGTCCCTTACTTCTCAATAGATTTTCCATGTAGTATGTCCATGAGTAACAAGCAATATTGATTAAGTGGTTTTCATATGGATTAAATATTGATTAAGCGGTTTTCATATGGATTAGACAAAATGAATAAACCTACATTAAATGGTTAAGGAAGTAGAAATTGATTTCTCTAATATGAAGTGCATGTAAAAACAACACACATTTTTAAAAAGAATGACACTTACAAAAAGTGATTGGGCGGCCAAAATCTGCCCTTCAAAGATTCAAAAATGAAGATTAAAAGGATGCTTCTATGACCACTAGGAACTAACAAAAACCAAATAGTAAAATTTATAGAAGCCAACTCAACCAAAACCAAATAGTAAAATTTATAAAATCCAACTCAACAAGAACCAAATAGTAAAATTTATAGAAGCCAACTCTACGAAGTGTAGAGCATGAAAAATATATACTCTACAAAATTGTATTGATATTGAACTCAATGTGACAACGTTATCACTACTTAAAAATAACCTTCAAAAGTCGAAATGCCATTGGAGAGGAGTCCTCCAAAGTGTTGACTTAGAAATACTAACTTGGCACATTGACATGGAAATTACACATGGTTAATGATGTGGTAGTGACATGTTGTGTTATTGATGTGGCATTATGATGACATGGGCCCTGAGTATAATCTGTAACTATGCAATTGCAATATGAAACGGTATAGAGTAATGTGGAATTATGTGATTGTGACACATGGCATAGGTCCATGTGGCAAGCTAACATATGTTCACATGGTATGCAACTCTTTAAATTCTGCAGTCTCACTTTGTTGTCTTTGTAACAACCTACGCGCCCTCCTTTGCAACATTGTTTGGTATGAAGGGTCTCTAGTATGAAGGGTCTCCGTTAAATTAATACTGTAACATAAGTTCCCCCTTTAGTAGCTACCGTGTTTTTCACAATCTTACAATTCAGCTACAACCAGATGTTAAATCAATTTGGCAAAGGATATTTAATGAACCCGGAGGAAGCAGCGAAAGAAGAATTAGATAATCGACATAAGTTATTATTCGAGTAGACAAAAGCAAATGGGTGTCACCCATGGAAAGTTGCATATCTAACATGGATACCACAGTGTGGAATACATTATTCACTTGCGTCAATATTGCATTACTCGCTCTTGGAGATAAAACCGTAGATTAAAGTCGTGGATTTTAACATTGGAAAGTCAAGGCACAGTAATATGAAGGTTTCTCTGAATAGAGTACTTATGTCGGCATTTCCCAATTTGATATAACAATGTGAAGCGACATCTAGCGTTACATTTGAAAACACCAATGTTCTGTAAATTGCGTTGATTCCACAGGAAATTATCATCTCACTTTTCAATAATCCCATGGATCCACGAGCTTGATTCCACAAGAAACTATCATCTCACTTTTCAATACCGTTTTATTCGTTGTGTTAAACAGACATTTTACAGTTTAGTAAGGGGAGATGTGTAACTCTTTCCTTGCTCATCTTAAAGCTGGCAAGTATCTGTTTAAAAAAATATATATTATAAAAAATAATATGTCCACTATTTAAAACAAACTACACAAATTAAAAAACTTCTAAACTATGCTGGTAAGAGATCTGATATCCATTTCTCTAAATAGATTGAATGTCAAGTTGCTTGGATGGCCAGACAAATTCAATTATTAGCCAAGTGATGAACAAAGATCACAGCTTGCATGAGATCGGTGGCATTGATTGTTTCTTTGAACTTCACAATCTACTTCTAGAACATCAAGTATTTAATTATTCTATCTCTTAACAGAGATAGATGTCACCAGTTCAACAATGAATAATCAAAAGAAATCAATTGTCGCGATCTAACCAATCACGACAATTGATTGTCTATTGCCAACACTATTATGTTGGAACTCGCTCAACTGTTGTGGATTCCAACCAATTGAAATGCAATAATGATTTTATGAACTCTCAAACTCTCAGTTGAATTCCCTCAGCAACGATTTAAATCAACGGACCAAATGTACTCGTGATTTACATTATGTGGTTATGTTTTACAATGTATTACTTTATCCTTAATTATGCTAATGTGATTATTCCTTTGCAGGTCTACTACCCGATTGTGGATTGTGAGAAGCCTCTACCACTTCACGTGATTTCATCCTATGATTTTTACAAGGAATGCACACAAACATATATGACCTGCAATCATGGATATATCGAATTGCCTTTAGTTAAAGCTTTAGGGGTCCTAGGTGGGTATTAGGTTCTAGAGTTGAAAACTAGCTATACCAAATATGGGGACCTTTAATTTAGTTGACCATAAACATAAAAACAATTTACATTTTTCTCATAAATATATAGAAATATTTGTTCTGTGGCATAAACATAAATATCAATAACAATTTTTGTTCTTCATTAAACAACAATTAAAAAAACTTATTCAGATTGAATTTCACAAGATTTAAAAACTAACCTAGTCCTTGCGCTACAAATCGATGCTCAGTTCCATAGTTCCTCATCATGTGCCACATGTCTTGATTATAGCATTGATTGAATTGCCAATACTTGTATTCATCGGTTGACCACCATGCTTGCTCCCAATGGGTACTCTTCTTCCTCAAGGACCCTCGAGCTACAACGAGGTTATTGAGCCGAAAAGACGCATTCTACAGCCCAAAGGGGAGGATGTGTAACTCCTTCCATGCTCATCCTCGAGTTGACACATGTCCTTTTTAAAAAATAATAACATGTTATAAAAATAACATGCTGGTTATTTAAAACATTTACAACGGCATATATATAAAACTACACAAATTAGATAAATTAAAACGCTTCATCAACATTTGCACTCTAAAAAGGGGTTTGCACCTCGAGAGATTTGATCCTTCTCGATGCTTGGTAGATCCCCTTTTAAGATAGATCTATGTCAGTATGGAATAAGCACAATATCAACACAATTGGAAGTGGAGCATTCTGTTTTCAGGCCTCCCAACCTTAACCACTTCCAAGAACCAAACTCTCCAATACTCACTGGAATTTTAACAATCCTCAAGCATCTTGTCGAAAGAAAAGATAAAATATTAAAGATGATCCTCACTAATCTCCTTGCATTTTTTTATAGATTTTTTTAGGTTTTTATTGCATATTTTTCTTTTTTGCATGCATGTGTGCGCTTGAGTCTTATTATTCATTTAATTAATTATCTTATTTTATCTCTTCTCCTTAATTAAGAGTGTGTTTTAGTTCATCTTCTCTTTAACTAATTGCTTGCCTTTGTTATGCACATGTTTTTATTTTAAATTATTATTTATTCTTGGTATGCACATGTTTTTAATTAATGTATTACATCGATAGGTGTTTATATGTTAGAATTTGGGGTGGACTAGCACCTATGTTTTTCCTAGATTGCACGAGAATGAGACAAGTGTATTGTCCATATTGATTTTATGGCAGTTGTTCCAAATTCAAAATATATATATAAGTGTCACGAACAAGTTACTTGTTCTCCATGCTTAATTGCACAAACTATCCATGCATCAACTACGAGTTATTCATGAACCAACTACCAGTAATCCATGCATAGCTACTATATATATATACACTAACGAAGCACAAACTATATGTTATCCATGCATCCACTACGAGTTATTCATGCATCAATTGCCAGTTATCCATGCATAGCTACCAGTTATTTTATATATATATATATATATATATATATATATATATATATATATCAAAAATAACTCGTAGCTATGCATGCATAATTGGCAACTAAAGCATGCCATAACTTATATATATATATATATATATATATATATATATATATAGTAGCTATGCATGGATAACTGGCAGTCGATGCATGAATAACTCGTACTTGATGCATAGATAACAGACAGTTTTGTGCAAATATGCACGGAAAACAAGTAACTTGTTTGTAACACTTAACTTGTGACCTATCAATGTTCACCAACCACAAATTAAGTAGTTGCACTAGTTATTTATTGTTGGCATGCACATGTTTTCATTAGTTTATTATTTATCATTTTCTAAATTATTTTTCTCATTTATATTTTATAAGTTCTATATTTTAATGTAATTTTACCAAGATTCTATCAAGGGTGCCATGGTCATACACATGCCCTTCAAATAGAATTCACCAAAGCTCTATCAAGGGTGTCATGGTTGTACACATGCCTTTCAAATAGAATTCACCCAAGCTTGTATCAAGGATGCTATGGTCGTACACATGCCCTTCAAATATACATTTTTTCTACAGTGGGGACGTGATACAACAATTGAGACCATGTTAACTCAATTCGCCTATATCATGTTGAGAGACCAATGGTCACTTAGGAATAAGGTCAACACCTTATTGCGCGCTCCTCAATCAAGCCTCGTGAGTGACCGAATCCGCAGCCTACCCTCACAACAACATGCATTTCGCGAGCAAAAATCTCACTCACTTTTCATCCCATCACATGGAAATATGCGATATTTCAGATGGCATGTATTCCCCCATACAACCTTGTTACCCATGTGTGGACTAATTGGCAATCACAAACATGTGCATGCACACATTAAATTCACGTGCATCAAATAGCTCATACAAAATAATCAAAATAACAATTAATTGCATTATATCACTTCATATCATATGTAAACTCAATCTGGACTCTACGTGACATTGACGCCACTCTTTGTTCAATGTGCACCTGTGTATCACCTATCACACTTGGAAAAACTTGGCAAAGCATCTATGCATCATGTCACCAATGTTAGACATCATAAATCCATTACGGTCATTTATTTCTAACACAAGCAAAATTGTATAGTGACCATCCTATAACGTAATTGTTTAAGTCAAGACGTGTAGTGCCAATCCAGGTCATTTGTGATCAAATGCCCTCGACTAATAACATAACATAATCTCGACTAATAACATAACATAATCAAATAAATCTCTAAACAAAACGGGCACTACACAACAACTAGAAATAATGGGTATTTGAATGGTGTTGGAGATATGTTTTTGTTTGGAAGCAGCGTTTCACTAGAATCCAAGATTGCGTTGATAAAATGCATCCTTAAATAGTCGAAAGAGCTATAATGGCCTCTTCCATAGACATCTAGTGGATTGTACATCTATAAGGAGATCAATATCTATCAACGATGGTTTGTGAAAGAGTATAAATGCCTCTTTAATCAACTGATGGTTTATCATATGCCTCAGATCACTTGCCCTCTTCTTTGTTAATTTAGCTTGCACACATTAATACTTTTTAAAATAGTTATTTAATGGATTTGACCTTAACCCAGTTCACCATCGATTTTTGTTATTTTCTAAATATATATGACGTGGATTTGACCTTAACCCAGTTCACCATTGATTTTTGCTATTTTCTAAATATATATGACGACCAATGGGTTCAATCTAGATATGTTAATCCACAATTTCTTTGTACTCAAATTTGGTGCATATGTGTTCTATTACCCCATTTGAATGAGCTAAACTAATTTTAATCTAAAGGTACTATTCCCTGGAAATTGAAGACATGGGATAACTTATGTAAACGGGATTGGATTGGGCCCAGCTTCTGCTATCTTTGTAAAAATGCTACTGAATCTAGACAACATCTTTTTGTTCAATGCTCCTTTTCTCGCAAAATCTGGGACGTGGCGGCGTTTAACTTAAACTTTACGCAATGTTGGGATATTGGTGGTTTTGATAAGTGCTTTTTAAACTGGTTCGGACATTGTAAACAACACTTTTTTCTAGCTGTGTGTATTCCATGGGCCATATGGTTTACTAGAAACAGTGCCATCTTTCAGAATACATCGCCAGATATAACTCAATGCAGCTTGATTGCATTGAAAATGTTCTCTTTATGTAAGGTTGATAAGCAAAAGCTGATGGCTGACAGAGTTAGTATTTTCAACCTCAAAGTGGACCAGCCTGTTCTTTTCTTTGACGAGGCTTCTCAATCTGGTATTTGTGCAGTTGGGGGTGTTATTTATCTTAATGATTCTCACTATTTTACTGTCAAGCTTAACTGCGGCCCAGATTCAAACATGAAGGCTAAATTAATGGCACTCTGGTGTGTACTTAAGGTTGCAAATATCTTTGGTTTGGTTAATATTAAGGTTTTTGGTGATTCAAGGGTCACCATCAAATGGGCGGCGGGAGATTTCAAGCTCAATGTTCCGAATTTGAGACATTGGGCATCCAGGACTCTTTTTGAAATCTCAAAGCAGCAGAATATAAAGTTTGAACATATATTTCGTGAGCATAATTCTCTGGCTGACAAGCTCTCTAAGCATGCACTTGTTGGTATTGAAGGACAATTGATCTGGGAGAAATGGTGCGACAACAGCATGCTGGATTGTGGATCCATTTACTTTCTTGACTGATCGGTTTCTCGATTTGTATATGGTTTTTTGTTTCTTTTGATGTCCTGCCATGTGCTTGTTATATGTATTGTGCTCTATGCACCCTTCCTGTATTTTGATGTCAGCTGTAGTAGTTCATGATTCGGCATGTCTATCAGATAATTTTTGCTGGAACAGTATTTGATTCATTGTTATGAATCAAGAATCTTCTTTGTACTATTTGATTCATCTTGAATATCAATAGTAGTTTTTTTTTCGCTGAAAAAACTATGATCTCAAATATGTCCATATAAAGTACTAAATTTGAGGACACTAATAGTAGTACAATTTTAATCCTTCACAACTAAATTTTACGAGTTTCTCTCTTAGCTATTACTTATTTGGTTTTGTTTATGAGTTGGTAGTATAATTGTTATCAATTTATAATAATATATTTACTATTATAAGAAATTATTAATCTTTATCAACTTGTGTATATTTAGTTTCCCTCTTAGTTATTAATTATTTGGTTTTGTTTATGAATTGATAGTATAATTATTAATTATTTGATTTTGTTTATGAGTTGGTAGTATAATTGTTATCCATTTATAATAATATATTTACTACTATAAGAAATTATTAATCTTTATCAACTTGTGTATATTTATTAGTGTAATAAATCATTAATTACCATCAACTTGAAATGCATTTACTCGTTTAATGAGTTGTTAATTTTTACTAGTTTGTAGTATATTAATAACTTAATGAGTCATTAATTTTCATCATTTTGTAGTATCTTTACTAGTTTAATGTGTCATTAATTGTTTTCATTTTGGAGTATCATAAATTCAATATAAAATTTATATGATGTGAATAATTTACTAAATGTCACAAATTTATATGCTATCACTATATCAATATCAATGAAATAAATATATCTAATTATTTTCTTAAATAATAAATAAAAATGCTATACATGTAAATCATATGAATTGGGAAATTAAATTATGTACATGTAAACTTGCATTCAATAACATTGTACATAAAATTGACCAAGTGTCACATATGTGAATTAGAAAGCTTGAAACAAGTACAATATTGAGTTTCCATGGATTGACTAGTAATACATGATAAACATGATACACTCAACAACATCAAGTGTTATTGTCTCCAATTAGACAAGCACATGAAAATCATCTACCCTCTTTTCCAAATATTTCAAGGCTGTTGAGTGATAAACTTCATTCACGTTAAAACATTTAAATCCATCTAGCTTATCTTCATAATCAAGGGGGGTAATAGTTTTGACCTTATATATTATATTACCATCTTTAGTGTCACTTTATAAATTATAGAAAGTGAGTGATTCATCTAGAGTCGACAACGACATTGTCATATGTTGTTACACCTCAAATTGTCACACATTGTGTACCATTGAGAGTCCTCATGTCATATCACCATGAGAAACATGATGTTTGTGCCTCCTAGGGATGTTAGGACCCTCTGTCATCATGTAGGTCCCTTCCCTAGTCACATTTGGAAGCAAATCCAACAACTTAGGGGTCCAAAACCACTTGAACTAACCCACTTATTGGCATCCTAGAGATATTTGTGTGCCCTGCCAGTGGTGCAAGGTGCGAAAATTCCTTATTTGTCGTTATGCATGCCTATGGGGGCATGAAAATTACAACATTTCCGTGTTTTGCTTAGTTGTAAGGGCGCGAAAATCCTTGAATAACCATTTTCCCTAAATTTTGGACCTTAGATCTCGAGGAGATTTTCATGGGATAAAGTCCCCCTTCAAATTCCATCTCACATTCCCTCCTTGGCTTGGTTTAGATCCTTGATCCACATCTTCCTCACTTAAATCCATAATCTCCTCTTAGTGGTTGGCCTCCCAAATCCTACTTAAAGAGAGCCATCCATGAGCTGGGGGGAGTGATTTTGGAAACACCAAACTTATGATTCTACGAGTCTTGCAAGGGTGATGGAGGAGAGAATGGAGAAGATCTGATCTATCATGAGTCAGGTATAACACACATTGTATTGGTTTCTTTATGGCTTTCTTATCATTAATATAACTTAGCATATTCCTCCCATTTTCATGTTTTTTATGATGAATGCATGAAATTGTCTATGTTTTTATAGTTAGATATTTGTTTATACATGTATCGCTTTGGAGAAGGTGTTGTCTTTCCAATGTGAACAAGTTCATAAGTCCATGATCAAAAGTTGGAGCTGGAGCAACTTAGGAGCAGTGAGGACAACCATCAAAGTGAGGTATGCCAACTACTTGCTTTGCCTTTCCATAGCTTGTTAGTTTATTTATGGGATAGATCTAGGAGGACTTTAGTGTCTATTTGTTTTATTTATGTCATGGATTAAGTATCTAGGGGCTTAGTTATGTCCATGAGAGAGTTTAACTATCCGTAGGACAATTTCTCTACAACATAAATTGGTGACTCCACTGGGGACCTTTTCCCTAGTTTCACCTTTAATTGCTTGTTTGGATCATCAAATCCATTCTTAAGTGTTGTTTTTCATCACCTTAGATCCTCTTCAGTCATCATTGATGACTATCTTGAACCCAACACTTCATCCCTACTCGAATCTAGGCATTAATTTTCATTTTTTACACCTCCAGGAAAATTTCCGCTTCCCCAAAACACCTTGCAGAGCGAAAATTCCATATTTCCATGCCCCCACAGTATTTTAAGATGCGAAAATTTCCAAATTTTCGCTACCCCACAATGTTGCAGGGCGCGAAAAATCTCATACTTTCGCTCTGTGTTGGTCTGTATAGGGGTGAAAATCCTTTGTTTTGGATTTTTGGAAGCTTTTTGCTAAGGTTTGCCTTGGTCTATTGGTTCAAGGTTATTTTCCTGACCTCTTAATGTATGTTAGGAGATATAAGTGTTCTTGCATCCACAGTTTGAGTGTGTGTTTGTTTGCATTTTTAGGAATTTTTTACACTAGATTTGATTAAAATAAACATCAAATTTGAATTGTGTATCCTACAGTCCCTTTGACCCATATTAAGATTTTTGTGTTATTTGGATTGCTTTGATTGGATTTGAAAAACTTGGGACATACTTGTCTTTTGAAGTCATTTTCTTGGGTTTTACACTTTGTTTCATTTGCATCTTTAGCTATTTATTGGTTATCGAAGTAGATCGATTATTTGTTTCCATTTTTTGTTCAAACAAAAGCTTCTTTTTCGTCTCTCTTTTGCTAGATTTACAAACTTGAAAACATAAATATTCTTCTTACCTTAGTTTGATCATTTGGCAATCTCGGTCTTACATTCATAAGAAGAAGAAAATATTGTTTCATGTTCTTGTGCATTTGAGTTACAAAAAGATATTGAATGTTTTTCTTTGCATTGCATTTGATTGGAAACATTTACGAAATCTTTCTTTCCCATAGCTTAGATGTGTCTTTTTTCAATCTAAGAAGATAGGAAACGAATTAGAATTCTTGCATTTGGTATTGATGGAAAGATCTATTTTTGTCACTTTGGGATAGTTTGGGTATGGTTTTACATGATTGGTTATCATTCATTAAAAAGCTAAAATTGCATTTACATAGGGTTGTACATTTGGGAACAAAAAGAACTATTCATTACTTAGCTAGAAGTTCATTGAAGGAAAAAAAACATGCATAATTCATCCAAATTTGCATGGTTTGAGTCAAGTCTACACACCACCGAGTTGCACTTCCGCTCCCCTTGAGTAAAACAACGACCTCTAAAATTAAATCCCCTAACTAAACACACATTAACCTCATTTGAGGAAATAAAAGAACAATGTAGTTAGGTAGGGCATCGGGGATAGGAATCCAAATAATTATCCCTTGTCGTTTTACATCTGAAACATAGTTGTTTTCTCTTAGGGTGCTAAAATCCTCTGGTATTTGTTGACACGATTATAAACCAATTTTTTGGGGGGCCTCCTGTTCCACAAGGGTAAGCAGCGAGGACTGGTTCTGGAGGGACTTTGTGGAATACCGCACTCCACTTAGCGCCTAAGGGCATCAATCCATTGTCTTCCTTGTATTTTCCAACCTACATACTGGTAGTACAAGGGACAAAAGGCAGAAGCTCTAGAAAACCTTCCCAGACATGTCATGAACGAGGTATCCTAGTGACCATTCTTTTAGGGCTCTTTTACCCGGGATCCTTTTCGGTAGAGAGATATCCCTTCATCTATATTGGTCTCTCATTCCGTATTGTCCAACTTGGAATTCATCACCTTGCGGAGGATACGGTTTGTTGAGGTCTTCGGATCTTAGATAGGAGGTTGCTTGCTCTTTTACCTTGTAGAGGGTATTTTGTGTTTTAGTGCTGCTTGTTGGCTTTCTGGCCACTTTGTTATCACTCACTTGTCGTGGCATCGATTACAGTAAAAAAAATTTAGCTCGCTTTTTGGCCTATGTGACTCTTTTCCTTCTAGCCCCCCTTTGATATGGAAACCTTTTCTGCGACTACTAATCAAGAGACCCCTTTTCAAGGGGTTCCTTTTGTTTTTCCTCCCTTTATTGCTACTTGAATCTTCTCGGATTGTCTATAGGATTACCAGTATGGTTATTCTCCAATTCGATGATCATGAATGCACCTAATGCTTCAAATGTTAACTCTCCATCACGAGAGCATCAATCCCAAATTGATCCTTCATCTTCTTCATTGGATGTATCTTCTTCTGTTTCTTCTTCCTTGCCTAATAAAAAACCACTTATACTATGAAACGAGAACTCGACACAGTTCTCGTTTTTCTCTCTCCTAATTTTAGTAGCTATTTTTACCTCCGTTTCAAAAATGGTTGATGCCAGTATCACACATTTTCATTTTGAGGCATTTTTTTTGGGCCTTTGACACATTTTTATTGTAAAGTACTTTTAATTTCTATTTTCAAGTGTGTTTTTTAGAAATTTAACAAAAAACATACATTTAGAAGCTAGCTATAATGAAAAACACATACATTTTCGACATTTATCTTTAAAATTCAATCATAAATAATATATTTTTATGGAAAAAATAGTAAACAAATCGAGAAAAAGAAGACATTTAAACCCATTTTTAACAGATTTTTAGTCATTTTGTATAAAAATGATACTATTTCGCATTATTTTTCATAATATTTAACCCCCTAACCAATTATTATTAAAATTTAAAAAGAAAATATTTAAAAAAATTACATTGCCCCCTTCTACCCTAACCCTATCCCTACTCCCCCACAAACTATTACAAAAGTTAAAAAAATAATTATAATGCATCCCTTCTACCCTAACCCCCTAACAAACTATTAATAATTTTTTTTAAAAATTACATTTAAAAAAATAATTACATATCCTACCCTAACCCCTCAACCAACCATTAATAAACATTTAAAAAAACAAAGTACATTTTTTAATGTCCTAGCGCCCTACATTACCCCCTACCTTAGCCCCCGAAAATTACATTTCCTAATGCCCTACCCACTACGTTAACCCCCTAATGTTACCCCATTACCCCTCACACATCGTTTTAACTAAAAAAATTTAAAACCCACATTAAAAAAATTAAAAAATTAAAATAAAAACCTAAACTTAAAAAATAAAAAATAAAACCTAAACTTTACAAAAGAAAATAACAAAAAATAAACTAGACTTTACAAATTAAAAAAAAACGACTTTACAAAAAATAAATTTTAAAACAAATTAAAAATTTTAATAAAAACTTAAAAATAAAAAAATAAAAATTTAAAAACTAAATAAATTTAAAAACAAATTTAAAATTAAAAAAAAAACTTTAAAAAAAATAAATTAAAAATTAAAAAAAAAAAAAATTTAAAACAAATTAAAAATTTTAAAAAAAACTTTAAAAAAATAAATAAATTTTAAAACAAATTAAAAATTTTAAAAAAACTTAAAAATAAAAATTTAAAAAATAAATAAATTTAAAAACAAATTTAAAATTTAAAAAAAAAACTTAAAAAAAAAAAATTAAAAATTAAAAAAAAAAAAAATTTAAAACAAATTAAAACCTTTAAAAAAATAAATAAATTTTAAAACAAATTAAAAATTTTAATAAAAACCTAAAAAAAAAAATTAAAAATTAAAAACAAAACCGTTGGGCGCCCAAAGGGCCGCCCCACGGGGGCAGCTCGATGCCCGGCATCGAGCTGCCGCCGTGGGGCGGCCCTTTGGGCGCCCAACGGGGCGGAGCCAGCACCCGCCGCCCACGTTTGGGCGGCCGGCGGGTGCTGGCTCCGCCCCGTTGGGCGCCCAAAGGGCCGCCGTGGGGCGGCCCTTTGGGCGCCCACCGGTTTTTTGTTTTAATTTTTAATTTTTTTTTTTAAGTTTTTTTTTAAATTTTTAATTTGTTTTTAAATTTATTTATTTTTTAAATTTTAAATTTTCTTTTTTAATGTTTTTTTTTAAATTTAAAATTTGTTTTAAAATTTATTTATTTTTTAAATTTTAAATTTTTTTTTAAATTTTTAATTTGTTTTAAAAGTTTTTTTTTTTTTAAATTTTAAATTTTTTTTTTTTAAGTTTTTTTAAAAAATTTTATTTATTTTTTTTAAATTTTTAATTTGTTTTAAAATTTATTTATTTTTTAAATTTTTAATTTTTTTTTAAAGTTTTTTTTTAAATTTTTAATTTGTTTTAAAATTTATTTTTTTTTAAAAAAATTTAATTTATTTTTTTTAAGTTTTTTTAAAAAATTTTAATTTTTTTTTTAAATTTTTAATTTGTTTTAAAAAAAAAAAAATTTTAATTTTTAATTTTTTTTTAAAGTGTTTTTTAAAATTTTTAATTTGTTTTAAAAAAAATTTTTTTTTTTTAATTTTTAATTTTTTTTTTTTAAGTTCTTTTTAAAATTTTTAATTTGTTTTAAAATTTATTTTTTGTAAAGTCTCTTTTTTTTTAATTTGTAAAGTCTAGTTCGTTTTTTGTTATTTTCTTTTGTAAAGCTTAGGTTTTATTTTTTATTTTTTAAGTTTAGGTTTTTATTTTTATTTTTTAATTTTTTTAAGCTGGGTTATAAATTTTTTTAGTTAAAACAATGTGTGAGGGGTAATGGGGTAACATTAAGGGGTTAACGTAGTGGGTAGGGCATTAAGAAATGTAATTTTTGGGCGGTTAAGGTAGGGGGTAATGTAGGAGGGGCGCATTATAATTTTTTTTTAACTTTTGTAATAGTTTGTTGGGGGTTAGGGTTAGGAATTTATTTGTTGAAAACATAAAATTTCAATTTAGGGGTTGATTTTAAGGCTTTCGTAAACAACAGTATGAGATTTTTAAGCCATGGCTATATTTTTAACCCAGAGAAAAAAAACGTTGATACTAGTATCAACACTTTTCGATTTGGGGGTTGTTTTTGGTGTTTTTTATGAAAACATGATACTGGCATCAACACTTTTTGATTTGGGGGTTGTTTTCGGTGTTTTTTATGCAAAAATATGAGTTTTTATGGCTAGAGTTCTCGTTCTTAGTATATAGTTCTCGTTTCATAGTATAAGTGGTTAAAAGCAATGGTGCTAGTAATCATGAGGATAAGAAGAAGAAGAAAATGAAGGTTAAGAAGAAGAAGCATAAGAAAGAGACCCAGCATCAACCGGTTACCCCTAATGATGCTCTTTCTATTCAAACATCTTGAAAACCCAAGTTCTCTTGTCGTCTTTGCAGGGGGGATCGCCTTCTTAAGGATTGTCCTGGTCTTTCCAAATTATTAGAAGAGTGGTCTAAAGCACCCAAACAACGTATATCGTCAGCCTTTGGACATCATATTGATGATACCCCGTCGACCAATGACTTTATGGTTAAGGATCGGAAAGGTAAAGTCAAGAATCATTGTTTGTTATGCAAGGACATGCACCTTACTTACCTTTGTCCTCGCATGGATGAAGCTTCACAATTGTTGGAAAACATTATTGTATCCCATAATCACCTTCCAACTGGATATCGTAAGTTGTCCTTTGACCCCTCATTGATTGAAAAAGTAGTTGATCATGTTCCATCCTCGGTCGATCTCACTCTTTCCTCAAAAAGTGGAGAACAAGTAGTTCATCCTGCTTTTCTTTTGAAGAGTAATGTTGAAGTAGTCGAGTCAACATCATCTCCACTCGATCCCTCTCTTTCATTGGAGAATGTCAAGACTGAAGTAGTCATCATGACACAATCTATTGATGTATATGTAACTTCAGAATGTATTTCATATATGTATATTGTACTCCTATAGAGATGGTATTATTCCTCTATACGGAAGTGTTTGTATTCCTATAGAGATGTTATTATTCCTCTATACGGAAGTGTCGTCATTTATATTGTAAGTACTGTAACTTATACTTGATGGGTTATTAGACCACCTTGTTGGAGTCGGCCCTGTATAAGTCATGTGGGTCGAAGGGTTATTAGACCACCCTATTGGGGGTCGGCCATGTGGGTCAAAGGGTTATTAGACCACCCTATTGGGTGTCGGCCCAGTCAGCTTTGTGTTATGTGGTTAAGTTGAGGCTGACCTAGTAAAGGTTATTAAGCAAGTCAAGTCAAGTATAAATAGAGTGTGGGAGGCACTCTATTTCATCATTCTATTCTCACACACTCTTTAGAGAGTGGCACACTTGTGGAAAAGGAGACGTTGCTGCTAAGAGATGTCTATCTCTTATGCTTTGGTTGTATCATTGCTCTATCTATCTCTGAGGAAGTTATTGGGGATTTTCACCTTTATGGTTTTCCCCAAGTAAACTCTGTGTCTCTTGTGTGCTTGCATTATTTTCCATGATTGATATGATGTAGATATGTTGTACATGTTGTTCTCTCAGTTAAGATCCTAGATCAAATTGAAGTAAATTCTGAAAAATTAACATGGTATCAGAGCTAGCCTGAAAGAAGGCATGGTATGGCATGTATGACACTTGTTGCAATTGCGAAGCTAGGGCTTGACATAGCAAAAACCAGTCATCGTAGCACTTTCGCTATAAATAAATTTCGACGAGGTTTCAGGGTCTGAAAATCGTACAGGATGAAGCTAAGATCCCCATGTACCTTGTGTCCAAAGAACAACCTCTAATTCGTTGTACTTTGTGATTTATGATCTGTACAAGATAGGGTTTCTACCTCTTCCAGATCTCAGTCATAAACAGGTGACCTTGGCAAAAAGTTCATAACTTGGGCTAGGAAGCTCCAAATGAAATTTCGTAAAAAGTGACAGGTAATGCACGGACTGTACTATCTCAGGTAACTTTTTCAGAGGCCGAAACTGAACCAGTAACACATGGCACGTCGTACAAGTTTGCTCTCCTGTTTTATCCCATAAACAGGTCACGTTGCGACACTTGGCATAACTCTCTCTCAGAGAATCCATTTGAGGTCAGACCTGTGGGGTTGGAAAGATGATAGGTCGGGCTATCACAGGAAAAAATTTCAGACCCTGTGGATCGAAAAGTTCAGAGTTACACCAGAAACAATCAGGTACATATTTCTGTCAAAACAGAAATATTTTTTAGCACCTTCATTCATGGCTTCTGGAATTTAGGGTTTCGAAAAAAGTTGAAATTTTTGTAATCGAAGACTACGGCTGAATGCTACTCATCAAAATCAAAATTTAGAGACCAAGATCAGAATTTTTGGTTGGGCAGAAGGCCAGGCTTGATCAGACCCTAGTTCGGGACTTTGATCGGAAAAGTGAAAAATTAGGGCTTCTGCAAAAATGGAAATTTTTTAAATCTGTGACCACGGCTGGAAGCTCCTCAGAAAAATAGAAGCTTAGAGCTTTGGATCAAAGATTTTGATTGGGAAGAAGGGTGGGCTTTATCAAACCCTAGTTCGGGGTTATGTCCAGTGAATCCGGAAGTTTCAGAGGCAAATTTGAGGGGTGAAACTTTGCAGTTTTCAAATTATGAGTATACCAGCTTGATCAACTCATCAAGGTGCATATTTCTATCCTTTCGGAAGTTTGAAATTCAAAGTTTGAATTTTTAGGGTTTCTCTGACAAACCCTAATCCAGCTCCAGATCCAGTTCCTGCAAATCAAGTGGATTGGGTTAATCCTAGAAGAGAATGGATTGGTCACCTGCATAAGTGAAGAAGTTCATGTTTCAGAGGGAGATGAGACTAAGGCCTTACATAAGAAAATTACAAGCAATCTCGACAGGTATGACTCATCTAGGTATGTTTCGAGATTTGTTCATGATTAAGTTTATGGTATGTTTGTCTTCATGTTATTACGGTTAGTACAATTTTGATTAAATTTAGACTTGTCGTATCACCTTAATAAAATTACGAATGCATAATAGAAGATTTTCATTGATTAAGGTTTTGACACTTATGATTGTACTAATGCATTGTGATGTTGTATGAGGTTTATGTTGTTCGCTAACATGAAAGGTACACCAAGAAAGACAAATCATGTTCTACTTCAAGAACATATGGTGACATGAAGACAAAGATTCATCCATTGTCATGGATCACATAGAAGATCTACTTACGAGGTATGTATAACTTGGTACTACAATGGTTAACTTATGAGACATGCAAGTTACTAGCACAAGTCACTTAAGAGAACAAGAAGACATCATGTGGGTATGTTAGACAATAACCAGCTAACATATTAATCCAGGTATGTTTTTCCTATATCAAGTTAGAATCCTACCTTGTGTTAGAATCTCTTATATAAGTATACATGGCATGATTGATAGTGATTATTCATAGGTTTTAATAATCATGGGTGTATGCATATTATGTTTCTTACCTTAATTGATGATATGACTAACCAGAAGAGTCATGAAAGTATAGGTTTGAGTAATCACGGGTGTAAGCATATTATGTTTCTTACTTTAATTTATGATATGACTAACCACTAACCATAAGAGTCCTTGAATACTAATGCTTATTATTTATGTTTGAAATGATCATGACTATACATGCTTAAGATTATTGTGTTTTGATAGTATTGAGAATATACTAATAAATGTATGATTATGTATGAGATCTCGAGGATATCACAATAATGATACTTGTAAGCATGCATAGTGATCGAGGATGGATATAAGTTCAAGGACAGGTAATTCAGGAAGCAAAGATCAAGAGGGAGCACACTCAAGTAGTTTCTGCAAGGATGCAGATATTCAGAGGGAGTCAACCACTTCTCACAATCCACATCAGAATAGAATTGCAAAGATCAAGAGGGAGTCCACCCAACAACCAAACAAAGATAAGTATTTGAATTGTCATTTATTACATATTTGTTTGTTAAATAATGTTGTTCAATGATGTATATGCTAATGTTCCTAGACTTAGGTTGTGTATTATGCATATTATAATAATTGCATTAATGAACAGTATACTACTAATATGCATGTGATGGGTAAGTGGCCTATGGCACTGTACAACATTCCATTGCTACTTATCTAGAATGAAACCTCTTTGCTGACATGTTGATTGTAGTGCAAACTCTTAACAATGTTCTGGTAGAAATTGGAAGGCATCTAGAAAGTTACAGGATATGGATGAATGTTGTATTGAAGCATTGGCTAAAATAATTGCATGATTGTATGACATATTTCTTTATGTGTAAGAATTTGTTCTGAAAACTATGAGATGTTTCATGCAATTTAACTTGTTTTGTAGGAAAGATCGTATACCATCACCTACAAAAGAAGGACTACAACATTTGTTCAACAACAAAGTTATATATTGAAGATATTGAAGATGTTGAAGTTCCCAGGATTCGGGAAGAATGCCATGATTGAGGAGTACCATTCGATCATGAAGAATGATATTTGGGATGCAGTCCCAAGACCTGAAGGGAATTCTGTTGTGACCTCCAAATGGATCTATAAGATCAAGCATGCTGCAGGTGGCAGCATAGAGACTTTTGCTCCTATAGCCAGATCCACTTCCATCAAATCAGTACTTGCTCTGGCTGAAGTGATGAAATGGAAGATACACCAGATGGATGTCAAGACAGCTTTCTTGAATGGTGTAGTCGAAGAGGAAGTGTATGTGGAGCAGCCACTCGGGTTTGAGACACATGACCGAGAGTCACATGTGTGCAAACTGAAGAAAGCCCTGTATGGTTTGTAACAGGCAACCAGGACATGGTATGGCAAGATAGATGGCTTTCTATCCATTTTGGGCTTTACCAAGAGTAAAGCGGATTCCAACCTTTACTACGAGGTTGAGGAAGGCAATCCAGTGATACTACTTTTGTATGTGGATGCCCTGTTTGTTACAGGTGAGGATAGATTGATTGCCGACACGCAGCGGAAGCTTGATGCCAAGTTCGAGATGAAGAACTTGGAGATGATGCACTACTTTCTAGGCATGGAGGTGTGGCAGAGTGCAGATGGAATCTTCCTTGGACAAGGGAAGTATGCAGTAGAGCTCCTGAAGAGGTTCGGGATAATGGACTGCAAGGCCATGGCCACACCTATGGCATCGAACCTGAAGCTTCTGTGTGATGCTTTATCTAAGTCGGTTGATGTCACTATGTATCGTCAGATGATTGGGTCCTTGATGTACCTGACGAACACGAGACCAGATATTTGCTTTGCGGTGAACACATTGAGCCAGTTCTTGACAGATCCGAGGAGTGTTCACCTGGTTGCTGTAAAACATATTCTGAGGTACCTGAAGGGTACAGTTGACTATGAGCTCTTGTATGTTGTGACGGATAAGCTGGTTGCAGATGTGCTGACGAAACCACTAGCCAGAGTGAAGTTCGAGTACTTCAGAGAGAGGCTTGGTGTTCTTCAGATTGATGACACTTCAAGGAAGAAGTGATTGACACATTTGCTGGAGCCATTCCAAGCATGGTGAGAGGAGGATCCTTCCCATGGATGTGGATATAAGCGTTGGATGATGAGCATCAGGACGATGCTCCAGTTACTACTCTGTATATGCATCAGGTGGATGTTGGAGATGATCAGTTGGGTCATTTATATGTATATGTATGTACGCATCATGTTGGATGCTGGATATGATCAGTTGGATCATTTATATATATGTATGTACGCATCATGTTGGATGCTGGATATGATCAGTTGGATCATGGGTATTTATCTATAGATGTATCAGGTGGATACATTGTATGATCAGGTAGATCATGTATGTTGATATGTATCAGGTATGATCAGGTGGATCATGTATTTGTATATGTATCAGGTGGATACATTGTATGAGCAGGTAGATCATGTATGATGATATGTATCAAGCAGATACTATGTATGCATCAGGTGGATGCATTGTATGATCAGGATGATCATGGATGACGAGCTTCAGGATGTTGCTCCAGATATGCATCAGGACGATGCAGTGATGAGTATTAGGACGATACTCTAGATTATATGCATCAGGATGATCATATGTATCAGGTGGATACATTACATAATCAGTTGGATTATGTGTGATGAGTTCCGAAGACACAAATGCACAGTGCCTTTCCGACATGGTGGTAGATGTGTTCTCCCATGTGCGTTGATGTAAGTGCAAATCCTTTCCGCCATGGTGGCAGATGTGTTCTCCCATGTGCGTTGATGTAAGTGCAGAGCCTTTCCGACATGGTGACAGATGTGTTCTCCCATGTGCGTTGATATGAGTGCTGAGCCTTTCCCGGATGGTCACAGGAAAGTCCTTCCATGCCGGTGAGTGTAAGTGTTGTATTGTGTTCATCTGGACTATGCTTCGTGGACGATGATCAAGATGATTATGAGTAACAAGATGATACTCCGTGGTCGTGGGCAGATTGTGCAGTTACATGTAAAAGATCCTCGGAGATCCGATAGGTTGAGCAGTATGCTCGTAATCAGTCCTGGGATGCTCTTTCGAGGTTTTGTTGATGCACGTAATCAGTCCTGAGGATTCCACAGTATGGCCAGTGATGATGAAGACCTGCAGGTGGTGGGCCTACATCTAGTATGAAAAAGGACTAGCTCTGTAGAACTTCCTATGACGAGTAGATTTAGAGATTGTTTGAGATAGAAACAGCAGTGACGATGACGATGACTCGATGACGATTATCCAGTCACAATGATCCAGAGAAGAAGACTTGTGCTAGAAGACCTGTGCACACCTTTCTTTGTTAGTATTGTATATGGCTACATTCATCTGACAACCAACTTCTTTATGCATGGGTTTGTTATGTCAAATCCTGGTAATAGGATCCTATTTTCTTCTCTTTATACTTATTTTGTAAATCATTGTGCTTTTCTAGAGTCATATTTTAATATATGTGTTACTCTTCCAAGTCATATTTCTCAACTCTTTAAAATAAGTAATTAATATATGGTATTCTTTGAGTCATATTTGTCTAACGCTCTAGAATAAGTAATCAATGTTAAAAGGTTTTATAAGACACACATTCACATTCTTTGACACCCTCCAAACCTATCACGTATGCACACAAGCCATATCCTAATCAGAAAATCCTCGTGAAGACAAGATGCAAATATGTATAGAGGAAGGCGACCAAAACTCTTATAGTCAAAAGTATGATTGAAAATTTTATGGCTACACAATTACAAAGTATGCATAAATGAAGCATAGCCATTGCACATGTAAATATTTTTTATAAATGAAGTATAGCCATTGCTACACATGATTTGCAATCTCAAACCTTGTGAAGATATGAAGGGAGTGTGGAGGAGTGAAGGTAAAAGGCCAGAACAGTTTTTCATTAACCAAAAAATGAATTTATATTATGTTGCAGTTTTCCAGTCGCCAGATTATTTTGGGCTGGAAGTGACTGACTGGTCCAATGCCATTTGAAATTTCACGGCGAGGGTATTCCTTTTGGACTGAGAACCGCATGCCTAATGAAGTTTCTAGCTTGCCCTCAATATATCCAGAACATTGCACATTAATTGTAATACAACTGCAATCATTCCAGATCTGGTCGGTATTAAACTCGAGCATGACAAGTGCAAAGGGAGTAGGAAAGGCTTTGTGGAGAAATTACCAGTACCACCATCCAACACTCCCCTTAATTTCTATCACCAACCATTATAAACTGCCTCAGCATTTATATCATTCACAACAAAACTAACAACTACATGATTTTACTAACATGCTACAGCATTTACATGATTTAAATCACATTTACACTTTCATGAAAACATTTACATCAAAGTTCTGATATGCAAAGATGCACAATTCTGATTAACACTAAAAATTGTACTATTGCAGCAACGAACCATATATTCTTCTTCGGGCTCCAAACTCTGTACCCTACAATCTTCTGTCTTGTTCTCTTCAGCTTCAGCTTCACTCTTGGTCTGCTTTTCTTTAAATCGCGTCCAGCACCATCACCGTCTTGATTCTTCATTGTTGTTGGTTTTCAGTTGCTACAAGACTTCCTCAAACTATCAATTCTTCTCGATATTAGTACAATTACCTGCAAATTCATAATCAAATAAGTTATGAACAAAAATGAAGTTTTCTTTACCATTTACAATTTTGCCCTCTTCACAACTCCAAAGGTTTATTTTTCCATATCATCTCCTACTACTGCAATAGCAGTTTCATAAACCCATGTGGTATGCTCATTTTCATTCATATCAACATCTGTTTGCACAGTGGCTTTCTGCCACATCATCATTAGTTGATAATAGAACCTTATTTCTTCAAAGCTCCACTTACCAAACACTTCATTCACTGGTTCGTTTAGTTCATCCTGCTCAAAATCATTCATATCTATTTCATATTCAGCCATATCTGCTGCTGTTATTAAAGCATTTTCCTCATCATAATCAGCTTCTTTAATGTTTTCTACAGCACTCATTACTGCTACAAACTTTTCATCAACTTTCTCATTCCAACTTTCATGGACCACTTCACAAAGCTTTCCATTCTTAGTTGCTCCAACCAGTGTTATCAAAACTGGACTGGTTCAGGCAAAACCGGCCAGTCCAACCAGTTTACAGGGGTTTCCGGTCTAAACCGGCATACTAAACCGGAAAAGGCCGGTTCCGTACAGAAGCGGCCTCCCTGCTCAAAACTAGCCAGTTCCATACAGACCATACATGGGCACACTTTTCCTCAATTTTTTTCTTTAAAACAACAAAAAGTAAGTGAGGGGGGGGGAACTAACCCTAGGCCCCTACTAAAGCTATATAAAGGTAGAGAACATGAAATTTAAATGGCCTGCTCATCATCGGCAATATTAAATGGTAACATTAAATTCTTAAAGTAAAAGTGACATTCTCCTTATCTTTCATTTTCTATCATTTTACTTAAATTTTTAACATTATCATTAATTGTTTCATGATGTTTCATTTTGAATATTTTATGTATAATTTGGTCGACCAGTTTTGTGGTCCGGTTCTGGTCCGGTTCTGGTTCCTGGGGTCGGCCAGTTCGATGACTGGTCCGGTTCTGATAACTCCAACAGCCATATACTCATGTTCTGTTTCAATTTTCTGTTTTGTCGTCTTTTATAAGCTGTCATATTTCTGCTTGTTTTCATTTTCATGTACCTTCCAACATTCATTTCTGTCTTCAACATACTTAAGCTTTCCAAGCCAATTTTCTCTACATTTCCATTATCTTCATCATCCATGGATGCCTTTATCTTCTCTACATTGCTTACTATAGTCAAATGCATATCATCTCCATCATCATCCTTGGCTGCTTTATAATTGTCTTCTTCATTTTCATTATCAGTTGTTATTTCTGTTACAATGGATTTTTTTTTCTCATGTTCTCTATCAAGTTCAACATGCTTCAGCACTTCTTTAACATCATCAAATTTACCATTTTCTATGTCAGCTTCTGCTGATTCTGAAATTTTAATTTCTTCAGATTCTTTAGCTTTCTTTTCGGTACCTGCACATTCATAGACGAATAAATTGTTAGTAGAAATAAGGATCTTGTTGTGGTCCTCTTCTTTTTCCACTTCTATAATTGATTTCTTCACATCTCTACCCCAACTACTGTGATGGCAGAAACTTCAATTTCGTTATTAGTGTGTCCATCATAATAGTGGACTTCCTTCACATCCAAATATTTCTCAATTCATGATGTGTAATATCTTCAAGTTTGTTCTCAACTTGTATGGCTTTAAAAGTAACATCAATCTCAATTTCTTCAGCCACTTGTGCAGCGTTCAAAACTGTTGCCAGTTCTTCATAAAATTCATCAAGTTCTTCTTCAACACTTGCAACAGCATTGCCGCATACTTTTTCATTTGCAGCAACAAGTGTGTTGTCCAAATCTTTATCCAATTTCACCTCAACATCAACATCATTGATGTCTTATTCTTTTCTTACAGTGGCAACATGGCTGTCATCCACATATGCAACATTTACATGACTGCTTTCTTTTTCACATGCAACTTCTACCTGGCTGCAACATTCCACATTTTCTGCAACATGACTGTTGCTTTCCACTTCAATCTGAACCTTCTCTTTAATTTCTACAACACCTACAAGGTTGTCATCTTTCTTCTTTGTACCTATACAATCACAAAGACTAAGATTTTTAAAGTGATCATGCCTCCATGGGCATGCTCTTCAAGAGCTCCTCTGTCTCAAATTATTACAGTGGTCCTCCTCATTGAGGTACACATCATGGATTAGGGATTCTACTTCTCCCCAATACAGTCCTCCATCTTCAAGATTTCTAGGATTAGACAAATTGCCAACATGATCAGCTGCATCATCTTCAAAATCTTTCATCTCTAACAGACATCATGGGCTACTGCTCACATTCATTTTCATCTTTTTGCTTACTAGCCAAGGCTTCTAGGAGTTCATCTGGACAATATGGAATATCACATTCCACCCCATCTTCTGGAAGGTCTTCATCAACCAAGAATGTTATTCTAGTTACCTCTCTAAAGAATCTCCTCTCACACAAATGCTCACATGCAATATTCACTTCATCCTTCATGATTAACCTTTTTTTTCAACATAATCTTTATAAGCCCTTTATAATCTCCATTCTTCTAAAATTTGATCCCCGTTTCTCAGGCTGCTTCTGCTTCCATCAATTCTATATTGTTTAGAAATATCCTCAACCCCTCATAGTTATCTCTTTCATTTCCAGAGACTCTTCCTTTTCTTTTGCACCTTTTACACCCTTTTTGTAACGCATCTCAATTTGACCTTGAAGCCTTTCTCTTCAAGGTTTTCTTAGACTCGGTCACTTCAGGACTATACTTTACAAATTGCAGATGTACCAATCTTCTTCTACCAAAACCAAGTTTCTTCTCAGCACTTAGCCTTATGGCTCTAGTACAAACATACACCAGCAGATATAGCAATTTGCAATCCCAACTTACAAATTCTCTTCAATGAACAACCTACAAACTTACAATTTAAAAACTTATCAATTTCAAATTTAAATGGTAACTCACAACCAACCTCTAACAAGATTACAACTTACCTGTCTTAGGTATTTCTCCCCCTTCAAACTGACTTTGCTGAGCTGAACAGGCTCAGGAACTCGACTGGTTCAACTATCAACCAGTCTACCAGCCGATCATGCAACCATTCAACTATGTACCAGGGTTACAACCCTTCACACAGACAGCAAGGATAAACACCTTGTTAGAAAGTGGCAACAAGGAAGGTCTTCTATCATTGCTTGTGTCCTTGCATGCTAGAAGACATAAAACAGGAAGCCAAATGTATTAATGTATTTTCCAAAGTTTAGACTTAGGAAAAGTGCATTAAGTGATCTAATTATTAATTGACTTAATGGAGTCACTTTAAAAAGTTCAAGTGAAAATAATTTAAGTGATGGCTAATCTAATCTTGGCCATTGATCTCACCAGAGGATCTCATCTATTGATCCATAGTGAGAAGTTAGGGTTTTCGCTTGGCCATTGAGTTAAAAGGAGGATTGATTTGGTGGAGAGGACACACAAACATACAGAGAGATTTCTTACTCATAGCTTTCAGCTGGAGAGTGAGAAAGTCAAATTTGCAGAAGAATTTTACAGAGAAGAAGACTGAGGAACTTTCATCCGGAGAATATGACAGGGCGACTTTGGCAAGAGAGAGAGAGGCCGTACGGATTTGTAGAGGAGCCGTACAGATTAGCAGAGGCCGTACAGCAACTCAACCGAACAGCAGTCGCAGAGGGTCGTACGAGTGACGCAAGGCCGTACAAACATGTCCGTACGCTGACGTAGAGGTCGTATGGATTCTGTACAGTGACGCAAAGGGCCATACAGCTACACAAGAGGGCCGTACAGTTTGTGGGGTTGTCTCAGTGAATTTCGATGGCTCGATTTTGCCAGGTTGGCTAAAAATCAATTTTCTGGATTGTATTGTTCTATATCTTCAAAATAAAATATCTTCTCAGACTGTTGCATCGGTTTTCCCATCTTGGGTTTTTACAGGGGTTTATACCCAAAAATATTGGTGTCTCTATTTGATGTGATTGATGTTATATTTCTCTCAATATTTATTTTCCGCTGCATTGTGAAGAAATCCATTTGTGGTTAAAAGTAATTATTGGGGTTTAATCAAAATAAACTGGCATACTTTAACTCAAGATTGGATTTTAAGGAAATTTACATGGTATCAAAGCTCTTCTAAGCAGATCTGAGAGAAAGCAGCAGTTGTTGAATAGATCTGGGGCATATCTATTCTAGGGTTTACATGTACACTTCACTGTGGCCGTACAATTGAGAGTTGAGGATAGATAGACTCCAGGGGGCTCAAAACTTTCCTACTTGGAAAGAAATGATCACCAGGATCCTGGATATTAGCGATGCAGAGGAGCACATTGACGACCAGAAGGTTGCTCCCACAAATCCGGCAGAGTTTTCAAGGTGGAAGAAGGTAGATTCTAGAGCTATGTTGATCATCTTGGATGGGATGAAGGACAACATAGCCCCTCACCTTTCCAGGAAGAAGACCGCATTGGAAATGTAGAAGGCTTTGGAAATCCTTTACCAGAGCAAGAACGAAAACCGGAAGATGGTGCTGTAGGAAAGGTTACGTAGTACCAAGATGGCCAAGGGTGAAGGAGTGGTGCCTGTTATCACCTATTTTGTACAAATAGTTGAAACCTTATTGAGCCGCCAGTGTTGGAACACATCAGTGTTCACTTCCAGAGTATCTGGGTTTCATATTGCAGCAGTTAGCCAATTTTGGCTAGCCAGTTTTTGTTTTTAGTCGATATGACCATGGCCCCTTGGGGGTTTGTAATAAAGTGTTCTAGTAGGATTTTGAGTGGCTCGGTTCCCCATGACTAGATTAAGCAACTAAGGTATTCCAGGGATTTTTTTCCCTTGTCAATTATACTTTGCCTATAGCCGAGCTATAATCGATGAGGTTTTCTCCCGCTTCCTCTAAAGCTGAAATGCCCGATTTTGAAAACCTAAGCCGCGGGGGGTTATTAGAGTCCAACTAATGTATATAAGCCTATTGGACACTATTAGAATAGGTTTTGGTCATGTCCTAGGTCTCTAGGACCCTCAGAAAAAATTTCGAACAAATTTTACCGGGTCCGTCAAAATTTTGATTTAATTATTTTTAAATTTTAATAAATTTCTCTATAGTTTAAATAGACAAATTTCAATTTGTAATATGTCAGTCGTCCGGGGTCCGATTTCAATGATTGATGGCTCGATTCATAAGCCAAAAATCACACATGACCCATGGACCAGCTAAACCCAACTTTCGGATGTCAATTCAACCTCATAATTAATATTTTCTCTAAAAAGCCATTTACAGAGAAATTATTAATTAAAATAATAAAAATGAATATTTTGGAGATTTCCAAATATCTCCAAAATAATCAGAAAAGAATAAAATAAAAGGCTAATTGACATGGCACTGGGCATTAAAGAGGATTCCAATCATCTCAGTCAACAACCAATTCACTATCCAGTCAGCACAAGTCAAACTCCAATAAAGAATTCGCCCTCCTCCTTTAGAAAGTCGATTTTATGATGTGGCAATTGATTAGTGGGTTGGTTGGTTTCATTAATGCCAATGGTAGGCGCCCTCCCCTAATTGAGCAATCACAAAGCTTGGCTCTCATCCTAACTCAAGCCAATCCCTATACTCGCTCCACTAAACTCCCACTTCAAGCTCACGCCTTCCCTCCAATGCCCACGCATTCCCTCCTCTAGCTCACGCGTATCCTATTTGGAGCATGCCCATTGGATAGGTGGAAATTCCCATGCCATCCCTAAATTCGAGTTTGCCACTTCACTACCACTCCAAGCCTACTGATTGAGTTTAGACTGGAATTCGATTGGATGACTCAAGTGCCATTGGCTCTTTCTTTGCCAATTCGAGTTAGGGTTTTAGGCTAGTGTTTTGCTATATAAGAGAGGCCATTAGGGCTCTCTCTTCATGGATCTTTGGATGCAAGATTACTCTGGGAAATTTTGTACTTGCTATTTGCTTTTGCTATTGGAATAAAGTTAGACTTTGGAGGTCCATGCGAGTTGTGCTACTTTGGTGAATGTACTTTCTTGTGAGGTGATTTCTTTCCATACTTTCAGTTTATGCTTATGTGAATGATCAAGTTAACTAGCTTTAGAAGTCTATCTTTAGAACATAAGATATATCATTTGCTTGCCAAGTTGATGTATTATGCAAGTTTGTTAAGATTTTATGAACAAGAAGTATTCGGTTGTACCAATGTTGATAAATTCTTTATGTTCTCAGCATACTAGTATATCTGTTTGATCTCACTGGGTATCAAGTTGTTTGTTTTGGATAGGTTTTGCCATTTTGAGAGGGGTGCAAGTTCGGTTGCATCAAGCCCATCTCCATTATCACAAATGGTTCATTTTAACATTGTTGCCTTTCAGGATTTGCAAGCATTTGGATTGTTCCAAGAGAAAGAAGCACACGGAGTTGTCTTTGATCTAAGTTCCATCTTTAAAACAAAGCTACATCTTTTAAAAATTTGGTTACCGGTTACTTGTAGGAGACCCTAAGCTTCAAGTTTAAAACTCTTTTGGTCCCTTTACTTGGCCTTGTTTGGTCCTCATTCCTCTCCTCTTTTCGTTTTTTGTTTCCCACTCATTGGCTGCCCATTGAGTTGACTGCCCACCACTTTATTGGCTGCCCACTGTCCACTTCATTGGCTGCCCATTTGGTTGACTGTCCATCACTTCATTGGACTGTCCATTGTCCACTTTTTTGGACAGCCCTTCCTCCTCTCGTCCCTCTCTTCTTCCTCCATTCGTTTCTCCTCTCCATCCTCTTCTTCTCTTGCCTTTCTTCCCTCCCATCAACCTACAAAAACACATAATAACAAAAAAGTGGTAAGGTCTCATTTCTCTTTAGTAGTTTGGATCTTGCACTAGTTTGCTAGTAGTTTTTATTTTCCAAATTTGCTAATACTCCTGGATCTCATTTCTTCAAGTTTGTTCTTTTCAATTTATTCTTAGATCTAGTTTGCACTTTGAGGTTGTAGATCTTAGTCTTAGTTATTTCCAAGATCCATTTGTTTTGCAATAACATTAATGGGTGCATTGTTTAGCCAAATTTGAACTTGTGTAGGTCTTTTATAGAAGAAGAAAGTGAAGGGACTTTGATAAACAAGGAGGTCTTTACCCACAAAAAACATCAAGCAAACCATAAGGAGATCCAAAACAAGTGGAGAGGATGACAAACATGAAAACACAAAATCACTCTCCTTTGTAAAAATTTGTCAAAAGTTTCCTAGTTTTGTTTCAAGTTTATTTTCATTTCAAAGACCTTACAAGGGTAATTTCCCAAGGCAATTGTATCCAAGTTAATAAAAAACTAAGTGGAGGAGCCCTCCACTTTTTTGTTCTTCTTCCCCATTTGGGGAAGGGTGTTGTCACCTAAATCCCAGCGCCTCCGTTTAGGCTAACTCCTAACGAAGCCAAGGGGGGTAGTCCCTACAAAGAGTTTCACTAAGGCTCTTATGTTTTATAATGTTTTTTGATGAGAGTGATGCAGATGGGTGTTGTTTAGAAGTTATGAAGATGAGAGACACAATAATACTTTGAATAATACCAAGATAACGCAATCCACTTTGCAAGATAAGATAAGAGATACACTGAATCAGATATAAGTCACTCTTTATATGAAAATTAACACAAGTACTCCAAATTGATAATAAGCAAATAAGAAAATGTGATTCAAGGACCAGTGCCTTATGGAGTCAGAAAATACTTGAGTGCTTGGTTGCTTGATACAAGTGTTCGAGAGAAATGTTCATGAGATTGTTTTGCAGCTTATCTTGGTAAATTAAAGATTTTAGTGGTCTTGATTATTAGGCTAAGAACAAGGATATCAAAAGGAAAACAAACCAACCGGGAAAGATACTAGCAACCTCTTAGATGATAAGTCGAGAGCACCCAGATTCAAGAGGATAGGTGTCCAATGTTTGAACCGCCCCCGAGTCTGACCAGTGGATTCTCGGCACCACCTGTTTCAGGAAGCAACCTCAGTGTTTAACGTCGGTTTGCTTGGTTAGGGTAAAGTTTTATTAGGTTATCACTTATGAGATTAACAGATCTGACACCTTTCTGAGTACTAGCCCAACCCTTTCAGTTTGGCAGAGCATACAGGTGTCGGATAACAACCAAGATAAATTAATTAATGGGGTGTGAGTTGATCTGACACCTTTCTGAATACTAGCCCAACCCTTCCCCAAACGGGGAAGAAGAACAAAAAAGTGGAGGACTCCTCCACTTAGTTTTTTATTAACTTGGATACAATTGCCTTGGGAAATTACCCTTGTAAGGTCTTTGAAATGAAAATAAACTTGAAACGAAACTAGGAAACTTTTGACAAATTTTTACAAAGGAGAGTGATTTTGTGTCTTCATGTTTGTCATCCTCTCCACTTGTTTTGGATCTCCTTGTGGTTTGCTTGATGTTTTCTGTGGGTAAAGACCTCCTTGTTTATCAAAGTCCATTCACTTTCTTCTTCTATAAAAGACCTACACAAGTTCAAATTTGGCTAAACAATGCACCCATTAATGTTATTGCAAAACAAATAGATCTTGGAAATAACTAAGACTAAGATCTACAACCTCAAAGTGCAAACTAGATCTAAGAATAAATTGAAAAGAACAAACTTGAAGAAATGAGATCTAGGAGTATTAGCAAATTTGGAAAAAAAAAACTACTAACAAACTAGTGCAAGATCCAAACTACTAAAGAGAAATGAGACTAATGCTAATACTTAACACTTTTTTGTTATTATGTGTTTTTGTAGGTTGATGGGAGGGAAGAAAGGCAAGAGAAGAAGAGGATGGAGAGGAGAAACAAATGGAGGAAGAAGAGAGGGACGAGAGGAGGAAGGGCTGTCCAAAAAAGTGGACAATGGACAGTCCAATAAAGTGATGGACAGTCAACCAAATGGGCAGCCAATGAAGTGGGCAGTGGGCAGCCAATAAAGTGGTGGGCAGTCAACTCAATGGGCAGCCAATGAGTGGGAAACAAACAGCGAAAAGAGGAGAGGAATGAGGACCAAACAAGGCCAAGTAAAGGGACCAAAAGAGTTTTAAACTTGAAGCTTAGGGTCTCCTACAAGTAACCGGTAACCAAATTTTTAAAAGATGTAGCTTTGTTTTAAAGATGGAACTTAGATCAAAGACAACTATGTGTGCTTCTTTCTCTTGGAACAATCCAAATGCTTGCAAATCCTGAAAGGCAACAAAGTTAAAATGAACCACTTGTGATAATGGAGATGGGATTGATGGAACTGAACTCGCACCCCTCTCAAAATGGCAAAACCTATCCAAAACAAACAACTTGATACCCAGTGAGATCAAACAGATATACTAGTATGCTGAGAACATAAAGAATTTATCAATATTGGTACAACCGAATACTTCTTGTTCATAAAATCTTAACAAACTTGCATAATACATCAACTTGGAAAGCAAATGATATATCTTATGTTCTAAAGATAGACTTCTAAAGCTAGTTAACTTGATCATTCACATAAGCATAAACTGAAAGTATGGAAAGAAATCACCTCACAAGAAAGTACATTCACCAAAGTAGCACAACTCGCATGGACCTCCAAAGTCTAACTTTATTCCAATAGCAAAAGCAAATAGCAAGTACAAAATTTCCCAGAGTAATCTTACATCCAAAGGTCCGTGAAGAGAGAGCCCTAATGGCCTCTCTTATATAGCAAAACACTAGCCTAAAACCCTAACTCGAATTGGAAAAGAGAGAGCCAATGGCACTTGAGTCATCCAATCGAATTCCAGTCTAAACTCAATCAATAGGCTTGGAGTGGTAGTGAAGTGGCAAACTCGAATTTAGGGATGGCATGGGAATTTCCACCTATCCAATGGGCATGCTCCAAATAGGATACACGTGAGCTAGAGGAGGGAATGCGTGGGCATTGGAGGGAAGGCGTGAGCTTGAAGTGGGAGTTTAGTGGAGCGAGTATAGGGATTGGCTTGAGTTAGGATGAGAGCCAAGCTTTGTGATTGCTCAATTAGGGGAGGGCGCCTACCATTGGCATTAATGAAACCAACCAACCCACTAATCAATTGCCACATCATAAAATCGACTTTCTAAAGGAGGAGGGCAAATTCTTTATTGGAGTTTGACTTGTGCTGACTGGATAGTGAACTGGTTGATGACTGAGATGATTGGAATCCTCTTTAATGCCCAGTGCCATGTCAATTAGCCTTTTATTTTATTCTTTTCTGATTATTTTGGAGATATTTGGAAATATCCAAAATATTCATTTTTATTATTTTAATTAATAATTTCTCTGTAAATGGCTTTTTAGAGAAAATATTAATTATGAGGTTGAATTGACATCCGAAAGTTGGGTTTAGCTGGTCCATGGGTCATGTGTGATTTTTGGCTTATGAATCGAGCCATCAATCACTGAAATCGGACCCCGGATGACTGACATATTACGAATTGAAATTTGTCTATTTAAACTATAGAGAAATTTATTAAAATTTAAAAATAATTAAATCAAAATTTTGACAGACCCGGTAAAAAAATTTCAAAATTTTTTCTAAGGGTCCTAAAGACCTAGGACATGACCAAAACCTATTCTAATAGTGTTTAGTAGGCTTATATACATTAGTTGGACTCTAATAACCCCCCACGGCTCAGATTTTCAAAATCGGGTATTCCATCTTTGGAGGAAGCGGGAGAAAACCTCATCGATTATAGCTCGGCTATAGGCAAAGTATAATTGACAAGGGGAAAAACTCCCTGGAATACCTTAGTTGCTTAATCCAGTCGTGGGGAACCGAGCCTCTCAAAATCCTACTAGAACACTTTATTACAAACCCCCAAGGGGCCATGGTCATATCGACTAAAAATAAAAACTGGCTAGCCAAAATTGGCTAACAGTTGCAATCTAAAACCCAGATACTCTGAAAGTGAACACTGATGTGTTCCAACACTGGCGGCTCAATAAGGTTTCAACTATTTGTACAAAATAGGTGATAACAGTGCCTTATCTCACAAGGCTCACACAGATCAGAGATGAGCTTGGAGGAGTGGGCTCTAAGACTGAGGATAAGGAGCTAGTTTGGATAGCTCTCAATGGCTTTTCTAAGCCATGGGACGCCTTTGTCAAAGGCATGGTGGCTAGGGAGAAGCTCCCTGACTAGTAGAGATTGTGGGATGACTTTGTACAGGAAGAGATTTGTATGGGTCAAGGTTCAAGTTCATCCAGCGGTGTCCCACAGATCGTGGATGAAGAGGCTCTAGCCCTAACAAGCAAAGCCAAGGGGAAGGCAAAGAAGAAGGGTGGTAAGAAAAACATTGACATGTCAAAGGTCAAGCGTTTCATCTGCCATAAGCATGGACACTTTGCCTCCCAGTTCCCAGATAGGAAGAAGAAGAACAACACACAGATGGCAGGTTCAACAAAGGTGGATGAGCTCAACAAGAGTTTTGATGTGAACTTTTGTTTAATAGCTTGCATGGCAAGTTCCATCAACAACAGCATCCGGTACGTTGACAACGGTTCATCTTGTCATATGACAGGACATAGATCTTTCTTCAAGAGCTTGCAGGAAGGTAGAGTAAATCTCCACATTGAGTTAGGAGATGATGCGCGCTATCAAGCGCAAGGAGTAGGTACTGTTTCGTTTCAGAGGGAGTCTGTCAAGCTCATCAGCTTTGCTGATATACTATATGTTCCGGGGATGACGAAGAATCTCATATTTGTTTCCACACTGGAAGACAAGGGTTTTCTAGTGACTTTCCGGAATAGGAAAGTGTATATCAGGCCCAAGGGGTCAGATCAGAGGTTGGATCGGATGATTGGGGTCCGGAGCGGGAAGGTTTACAGATTACAATTCGAGCCTGCATGTTGAAATATTGTAACTTCGAAGAATATTCTATTGTATTTTATTATTGTAATTTATTCGGAGATGTTTTATTCCTCCGTTAGGATGTTATTATTGTATTTGGTCATCATAGAGTCATGAGGTAAATCCCCCCATGTAAATCGGGGCAATAGATCCCCTAGAGTCAAATGTAATGGGGTTTCTAAGTCCCCTAGAGGAGTCGGCCCAGTCAGCATTAGTTGAGTGGTAAAGTTAGTTGAGGCCGACATGTCAAGTTGTAAAATTAAAGTACAATTGAATGTATAAATAGAGAGCTAGGCTCTCTCATTTATTCATTCATTCACACACACACTCACTTGTGTAATTCACAATATGGAGAGAGAGAGAGATATGCAAGGAGGAGGAGCACTTGTTTGGGGTTTTGTATTTGTACTTTTGATCATCTATATTGAGGAAGTTTTGTTTGGTTTTCTACCCCATGAGGGTTTCCCAGGATAAATTTGTGTCTCTTGTGTTTATGCTGTGCTTGTTATTCTTTCAGTGATCTTATATATGCTATTGTTGTGAAATTGATTTGAATACTGATGTTATCTATCTTAGCATATTGAATGTTAACATGGTATCAGAGCTAGCCTAAAGGAAGGCAATGTATGGCATTTACGACACTCGTTTCACTTGCGACAATTTGAAAGCTAGGGCTTTGTATAACAAAACCTAGTCATCGTGGAACTTTCGCTATAAATAACTTTCGGCGAAAGTTCAGGATCTGACACTTGGACAGGCCGAAGATGACATGTTCCTGTACCTTGTGTCTGAGTTTCAGCCTCAGATTCATTGTACTTTGTGAGATATGATCCGTACAAGTTAGGGTTCTACCTCTTCCAGAATGCAGCCCTAAACAGGTGACCTAGGAAAAAAGGTCATATCTCGGGCTAGGAAGCTCCAAATGGAAGTCCGTAAAAAGAGACAGTTAGGGTACGGACTGTAATTTCACAGGTCCAAGTATCAGACCCTGAAGTTGAAACAATGACATGTGGCACTCCCTACAAGTTCGTTATGTTGTTTCATCCCATAAACAGGTCATGTTGGGAAACTTAGCATATCTCTCTCATGGAGAATCCAAAGAAGCTCAAATCTGTGGGGTTGGAAAGATGACAGGTCAGAATAACACAGAGAGAAGTTTCAGACCCTGAGGATCGAGAATTTCAGAGATACCCCAAAAACAATAAGGCACATCTGAAATAGCTCAACGGAGGAAATCAAAGAAGAGGAGGAAGAAGCTCAGTTAGGGTTTTCAGTTTTTTAGGTATGGCATGACCTGATACAATGTTGGATACACCTGATACAACATTGGAAACTTTGAAAAAGGATTTGGAATCCATTCATCATAGATATTAATCTTCCATCAAAATGTTGTGGGAGGAAGGAGACTGAAAATTGGGGTTTCCAAGTAAGAAGAAACCCTAGCAAGGTTGGGAGACTCATAGGGCAGCAATGAAGGAGGTTTAAATGGCACTGATATTCTATCATCCTAGCACCATGAACCTATATAAGATGTTTACAAGTGATCTACCTTGGATGATTAGGGTTTTACCCTTATAGAGAAGACTACAAGCAATCTCGACAGATATGACTTAGGGAGATGCGGGTATGTTTTGAAATCTGTTTCATTTAATTGATGATTAAGTTCATGATATGTTTGTCTTCATATTATTGAGGTTAGTACAATCATGATTAATTTTAGACTTGTCTGATCACCTTAGTAAAAATATGAATGCATGTGAATGATAGAAGACATTCATTGATTAGGGTTATGACACTTATGATTGTACTAATGCACTTGTGGTGTTGTATGAGGATGATGTTGTATACTAACATGAAAGGTACATCAAGAAAGACAAATCAAGTTTTAGATCAAAAATATATGACCATGATGACATGAAGACAAAGACTCATCCATAGTCTTTGATCACAAAGAATCTTTACTTACGAGGTATGTATGATTTGGTTCTACTATGCTTAACTTATGAGATATGCAAGTTACTAGCACAAGGTCTCTAAATCATTGAAGAGAACAAAGAAGATATTGTTTGGGTATGTTAGACATAACTAGCATGCATGCTAATCCAGGTATGTTTTCCTATATCAAGTAAGAACCCTACTTTGTGTTAGGATCTTAGATAAGTATACTTTTGTATGATAATGATTATTCTTGAAGTTAGAAGTTTAAGTAATCAAGAGTTTATGCATATTATGTTTCTTAGTTTGATTAATGACATGAAAAACTAGAAGAGTCCTATGGTCAAATAAGAATATGCATGAGTAAAAGAAGTACTCCCTCAAACCTTGAATACTAACGCTTGTGATAAATTACCTGTGTATGAAATGATCATGACCATACATGTTTAAGATTATTCGGGATTATAATGTTTTGATAGTATTGAGATTATACTAATGAATGTATGATTATGTATGAGATCTTGAGGATGACACAATGATGAAACTAGTGCACACTTAAACATGGATAGTGGTACAGGATGGATAAAAGTTCAAAGACATATAATCATGATGTTATCATAAAGGGAAAATAGAGATTAAGAGGGAGGCAACCACACAAACATTAAAGATAAGTATTTGAGTTGTTATTTGAATTAATTCTTGAATCTCTGAATAGTTAATGATATTGCTCGTATTAGTTGTATGCATATTTGTATTCCTAGAATCAGGAAATATATCATCCATAGATTAAGCATTCATATAGCATTGAACAATATACTACTAATATGCATATGATGGGTAAGTTGGACAAACATTCCATTGTTGCTTGTCTAGAATGAAACCTCTTTGCTAACATGCTGGGAGCTATGGACGCTCTTGATAGTATGTTCTGGTAGAGATGGAAGGCATCTAGATAGCCACTGTATGCATACAGGATATGGAAAAGTATTGTGCCAAAGTATTGGTCTCGATAGTTGCATAGCTATGTGAATCATATCAATATGCATAATAGGTTATCAATGAAATGACAACATGATTTGATGATTATGAAGTGTTACTAATCATGTAATTGAATTTGATTTGTAGGAAAGATCGTGTGCTATGATCTACAAAAGAAAGATGATGAACACTTGTTCCGAAGAACAAGTGATGACTATTCAACAAGAAGACTTACAAATCAAACATACTATAGAAGTACAAAGCAAGGATCGTGGCTAGACACACTTCCAGAGATAGATTACACCCATGGATGATTCCCAAGATTTGAAATAAAATCACATGATTGAAGAAGGCTTTGTATGGGTTCAACAGGTACCCAGGATCGATAGTCATTTGATGAGCTTGATGATCACCACAGGTGATGCGGATTTCAAGCTTTGCTACAAGGTTGAAGATGGTTGCTATATACAAATGACATGCTTCTCTCAGATGGATACAAGAAGGAACTCACCATAGAGTTCGAGTGAACTTGGGGCTCATATCAGTAGACCCATCTAACGGAAAATGGCACGGATAGATATGCAAAAGATCACTCAATGCAGAGTGTGCATGATGTTCAGTCACAGAAGGAAGACAATACTCAGATATAGAAGACTCCACTTCAGAGGAAGTAGATATCAGAGTTAAAGAATCTTGGCATGATTCTTGTGATTACATATGTGGCTGAGATCAAATGAGATTTTTCCTTAGCAAAGGAAAATGTGAAGTAGATATCTGGGATGATGGACAGTAGTTTCTACAATTTACAGACAAATGATTGGTTTGTTGATGTATTTGATGAATACCAGGCCAGATATATGCTTTGTTGTGAACACCGTGAGTCAGTATCTAGTTGAGCCTAGACGTGTTCACCTGGTAGTTGCAAAGCATGTGATGAGGTACCTAAAAGGTACGATAGACTTTGGTCTATACTATGTTGGAGATCATGACTACAGATTATATGGTTATACAGATGCAGATTGAGCCGGAAGTGTCTAAAACAGGAAGAGCACCTCAATTGGATGTTATTGTCTGGGATCCGTCATGATTTCATGGTTTAGCAGGAAGCAGTCCAGTTTTGCTCTCAGCACAAGCTGAAGCAGAGTATATAGCAGCTTGTTCTGCTAGTTGTGAGGCCATATGGCTTCGGAAGTTGATGTCAGGTCTGTTTGACCTAGAGTTGGATACCACAGTGATTCTATGTGACAACCAAAGTTGTATAAAGATGACGGAGAACCCAGTGTTCCATGATAGGTCAAAGCACATAGAAATCCAGTATTTCTATATACGGGATATGGTACAGAAGGAAGCTATAAAGCTCCAGTATGTGAGCACTGATGAGCAAGTTGTTGATGTGTTGACTAAGCCTCTGTCTCGAGTGAAGTTTGAGTACTTTCGTGACAAGCTTGGTGTGGTTCGAAAGGACCTTCCTTAAAAGGGGGAGCAGTGCTGGTGCTGATGATGATGTTGCAGTGGGATTGTATCATCCCTGGACACATGTCCTAAAGGGATCCAAAGACACTTGTCTTCAAGAAAGATGTTGATGACGATATTGCAGTGAGATTGTATCATCCCTGGACACATGGACGTCCTAAAGGGATCCGTAGACTCTTGTCTCCGAGAAAGATGTTGATGATGATGTTGCAGTGGAATTGTATCATCCCTGGACACATGTCCTAAAGGGATCTGTAGCCTTTTGTCTCTGAGAAAGATGTTGATGATGATGTTGCAGTGGGATTGTATCATCCCTGGACACATGTCCTAAAGGGATCTGTAGACTCTTGTCTTTGAGAAAGATGATGATGATGTTGCAGTAGGATTGTATCATCCCTAGACACATGTCCTAAAAGGATCCGTAGACTCTTGTCTCTGAGAATGTGATGATGATGATGATGATGTGTCGATGTTAATCTTAGATTTGATCTAGGTCACATCCAATATGAAAAAGGACTGGCTCTGTGGTGATAAATCCTAGATTTGATCTAGGTCACATCTAGTATGAAAAAGCACTGGCTTTGTGGTGGTAAATCCTAGATTTGATCTAGGTCACATCCAGTATGAAAAAGGACTGGCTCTGTGGTGGTAAATCCTAGATTTGATCTAGGTCACATCCAGTATGAAAAAGGTTTGGCTCTGTGGTGGTAAATCCTAGATTTGATCTAGGTCACATCCAGTATGAAAAAGGACTGGCTCTGTGGTGGTAAATCCTAGATTTGATCTAGGTCACATCCAGTATGAAAAAGGACTAGCACTGTGGTTGGGATTGTATCTTCCCTAGACCTTATTCCTAAAGTGATCCGGAGCCCTCTGTCCCCGAGAATGTGGTTGGAGTGTATCTTCCTTGGACCTTAGTCCTAAAGTGATCCAGAGACTTTTGTCCCCGAGAATGTGGATAGGATTGCATCATCCTTGGCATTATGTCCTAAAGTGAGAGGGACTGATCATCCCGTAATTGGATTAGGATTGCCTCGTCCTTGGAATTATGTCATAAAGTGAGAGGGACTGATCATCTCGTAATTGGATCAGGATTGCATCATCCTTGGCATTATGTCCTAAAGTGAGAGGGACTGATCATCCCGTAATTGGATCATGTGTGTTGCAGGTTATGCTGCTATGATGATGTTGTTGATCGAAAGATCAAGATGATGATGTCCTTGCTGATCGAAAGATCCATATGTTGATGATGGTATTGATCGAAGATCAAAATGATGATGTTGTTGATCGAAAGATCCAGATGTTGATGTTGTTGTTGCTGTAGACGATCGAGTGCTGCAAAAGATGAAGACTCAGTACTGTAGAAGATGATGCTCCAATATTGAAGATGTTGAAGATGTTCCAGTTGCTAATGATGTTGAAGAAAACTTCCGATAATTTATAGATATATCACCTTGATGTTGTTGATGATGCTCTCTCTCCTTGCTCCTTCAGTTGATGTTGTTGTTGTCAGTAGAATACCCTTCTCGTTAAGGGGGAGTGTTGAAATATTGTAACTTTCAAGAATATTCTATTGTATTTTATTATTGTAATTTATTCGGAGATGTTTTATTCCTCCGTCGGGATGTTATTATTGTATTTGGTCATCATAGAGTCATGAGGTAAATCCTCCCATGTAAATCGGGGCAATAGATCCCCTAGAGTCAAATGTAATGGGGTTTTCAAGTTCCCTAGAGGAGTCGGCCCAGTCAGCATTAGTTGAGTGGTAAAGTTAGTTGAGGCCGACATGTCAAGTTGTAAAATTAAAGTACAATTGAATGTATAAATAGAGAGCTAGGCTCTCTCATTTATTCATTCATTCACACACACTCACTTGTGTAATTCACAATGGAGAGAGAGAGAGAGAGAGAGAGAGAGAGATGCAAGGAGAAGGAGCACTTTTTTGGGGTTTTGTATTTGTACTTTTGATCATCTATATTGAGGAAGTTTTGTTGGATTTTCTACCCCATGAGGGTTTCCCAGGATAAATTTGTGTCTCTTGTGTTTATGCAGTGCTTGTTATTCTTTCAGTGATCTTGTATATGCTATTGTTATGAAATTGATTTGAATACTGATGTTATCTATCTTAGCATATTGAATCTTAACACTGCAAAGGCTTTGGTCAGTAGCAGCAGCAGTGAGAGTGAGTTGTGGCATAGGAGGATGGCACACTTACATCATGGAGCACTGAGGCATTTGAGATAGGCAGTTATTGGAGTTCCTCTAGTACAAGAGGAGAAGCATAACCACTACAAGGATTGTGCGTTGGGGAAGAACATCAGGAGACCTTTCCCACAGAGTGAGCACAATTCTAAGTGGACCTTGGACTTAGTGCATTCGGATGTATGCGGGTCGATGAGTGTCCATTCTTTTAGTGGTTACAATTATTGCGTCGCATTCATTGATGACTATTCCAGGAAGACCTGGATCTATTTCCTGAAGACCAAGTCAGAGGTCTTCGAGCAGTTTCGAGAGTTCAAGACTCGTGGAGAACCAGACAAGAGGGAGGATTTGGATATTGAGGACTGACAACGGGGGTGAGTACACCGGCAAGGAGTTCTTGGAGTACTATTCATCAGAGGGGATCAAGAAGGAACACACTGTTCCTCACACCCCACAACAGAATGGAGTGGCAGAGAGGAAGAACAAGATACTGGTGAGTGCAGCCAAGGCCATGCTATTTGATCAGGGGTTACCACTATTCCTATGGCCCGAGTTATTTCGGACTGAAGTATATGTCCAGAACAGATTTCCTCACTCAGCTTTGGGGAGGAAAACACCTGAGGAGGTATTCACAGGCACTAGACTAGATGTGAGTCATCTACGCATATTTGGGAGTGTCTACTATTGTTACATTCATGCTGACACTAGTAAGAAGTTGGACCCTTCAAGAGAGAAGGAGCTTCTAGTTGGTTACAGTGAGACTTCTAAGGCATAAAGAGTTTATGTCCCGACTCGCAAGAGGATCATTGTGAGCAGGGATGTCCAATTTGATGAGGACAAAGCCTTAAGAAGATCTATGGACTTACCAGCACAGGAGCAGCCAGCAGAGGACTCGGGAGTCAAGTGGGAGGAGTCACAGGCACAAGTACAAACACAGGGCACAGGTTCTAGTAGTCAGAGGGAGTCAAGAGGACAGGATCTTCCTAACATTGATGTGGAGGATGAGCAGTAGCAAGAGGAGGATATACAGCAGTCGCAGCAGGCAGACACTAGGCAAAGTCCTAGGTGGTACAGGTCCACAATTCAGGATTCCAAGCGAGTCTTCCACAGAGCTCCATGTGGCGGAGCAAACCACCAGATAGACTTAGCTATTTGGCACTAATGACGAAGTTGATTAACTCTGAGCCTTCCAGTTTCGAGGAGGCTGCACAACATGATGTGTGGCAAGAAGCCATGGTTGAGGAGTATGACTCAATCATGAAGAACCAGGTATGGGAGGTTGTGATGAGGCCTGAAGGTAAAAAGGTGGTGGGATTCAGGTGGATCTACAAGGTAAAGCATACAGCAGACGGAAGTGTGGAGAAGTATAAGGCACGCTTCGTGGCAAAGGGGTATTCACAAAAGGAAGGCATTGACCATGAGGAGACCTTTGCCCCTGTCGCTAGATACTCTTCTATCCGGACTATCCTATCATTAGCAGCAGAGATGGGTTGGCACGTTCATCAGATGGACGTGAATACTGCCTTCCTCAACGGAGTTATAGAGGAAGAGGTGTACATTGAGCAACCAGAGGGGTTTGAGGTGGAGAGCAGGGAGTCGCATGTATGCAGATTGCAGAGAGTTCTTTACGGGATCAAGCAGGCACCTCGAGCATGGTACTCGAGGATTGACAGCTATCTACGGGATATGGGATTCCAGCGGAGTGAGGTAGACCACAGCCTGTACTTCTTGCCAGGCGAGGTTCCTCTCATACTGGAGTTGTATGTAGATGATCTCTTTCTTACAGGAGATGAAAGGTTGATCGAGGACTGCAAGTCCAATCTTGCAGTAGAGTTTGAGATGAAAGACCTTGGGTTGATGCATTACTTCCTAGGTCTGGAGGTTTGGCAGAGAGATGGGTGCTTCTTCATTGGTCAGGGGAAGTATGCAGTGGAGATCTTGAGGAGATTCAGGATGGAGGATTGTAGATCCATGTCCACGCCTCCAGTTACCAACTAGAGGAAGATTGATGCATCAGGGTCAGAGGAGTTTGATCCTACATTGTATTGTCAGCTTATCGGGTCGCTTATGTATCTGGTCAACACTAGACCAGACATTAGCTTTGCAGTTAACTCTTTGAGTCAGTTCATGGTGAACCCTCAAAGAGTGCATTGAACAGCTGCGAAGCATATACTTTGCTATATCAGAGGCACAATTGAGTATGGATTGGTGTATGAGCACAGTGGGAGTATATAGTTAGCAGGCTTCACAGATGTTGCCTGGGCAGGATGTGTAGAAGACCGGAAGAGCACTTCAGGTTGTTGTTTCAGCATTGGGTCAGGGGTTGTCTCTTGGTTCAACAAGAAGCAGAAGTCAGTTGCATTTAGCTCGACAAAGGCTGAGTACATGGCAGCCAGTATGGCAGCATGTGAGGGGATGTGGCTGAGGAAGTTGCTCTCAGGGTTATTCGAAAGTGAGATGGAGACTACTTTAGTTCACTGTGAAAATCAGAGTGGCATTAAACTTTCTGAGAATCCAGTGTTCCATGACAGGAGAAAACACATAGACATCCGGTATCACTTCCTCAGAGATTGTGTTCAGAGAGGAACCATTCAGTTGAAGTATATTCAGATAGATGAGCAGGTGGCGAACATATTCACCAAGGCACTTTGCAAACTTAAGTTTGTGAAGTTCAAAGACAAGTTGGGGTTGCTACCGAATCCCTTCCTCATTGAGAGGGAGTGTTAGAAAGTGGCAACAAGGAAGGTCTTCTATCATTCCATCTGTCCTTGCATGCTAGAAGACATAAAACAGGAAGCCAAATGTATTAATGTACTTTCCAAAGTTTAGACTTAGGAAAAGTGCATTAAGTGATCTAATTATTAATTGACTTAATGGAGTCACTTTTATAAAGTTCAAGTGAAAATCATTTAAGTGATGGCTAATCTAATCTTGGCCATTGATCTCACCGGAGGATCTCATCCATTGATCCATAGTGAGAAGTTAGGGTTTTCGCTTGGACATTGAGTTAAAAGGAGGATTGATTTGGTGGAGAGGACACACAGACATACAGAGAGATTTATTACTCATAGCTTTCAGCCAGAGAGTGAGAAAGACAAGTTTGCAGAAGAATTTTATAGAGAAGAAGACAAAGGAACTTTCATCCGGAGGATTGATAGGGCGACTTCGGCAAGAGAGAAAGAGGCTATACCGATCCGCAGAGGAGCCGTACAAATTCATAGAGGCCGTACAGGAGCTCGGTCGTACAGCAGTCGCAGAGGGCCGTACGAGTGACGCGGGGCTGTACAAACCTGACTGTACGCTGACGCAAAGGCCGTACGGATTCCGTACAGTGGCACAGAGGGTCATACAACTATGCAGGAGGATCGTACAGTTTGTGGGGTTGTCTCAGTGAAGTTCGGTGGCTCGGTTTAGCCAAGTTGGGTAAAAATCGATTTTCCAGATTGTATTGTTCTATATCTTCATAATAAAATATCTTCTCAGACTGCTACACCGGTTTTCCCATCTTGGGTTTTTCCAGGGGTTTATACCCAAAAATATTGGTGTCTATATTTGATGTGATTGATGTTATATTTCTCTCCGTATTTATTTTCCGCTGCATTGTGAAGAAATCCATTTGTGGTTAAAAGTAATTATTGGGGTTTAATCAAAATAAACTGGCATACTTTAACTCAAGATTGGATTTTAAGGAAATTTACACACCTTAACTACAAAAATAAAACATCACATACAAAAGTGATACAACCAACCAATATTGAGACTAACCCAAACAAAAAACAAACTTCAACACATCTATCACATGTAGTTCTCATAATTTCTGGACTCAATAGGTTTTCCTCATTAAACACAAAAATTTCATGGAAATTATGATTCACAAAGCCTCTATGGACTATTCAAATATTCCCCTACCTGCCTGTTGGTTTGTCTCAGCTAGACTTACATAAAAATTCACAAAACTCAAGAAGGAAGGACTATCCTTTACCTAGAAATCCTTCTTACTACACAAGTGGTGCACTCAGGTTCCTAATCTTGTATAGAGCTTCTGCTCATCTATTTATCAAGTCTTCACATGTGCTTCTGCACCGAGCTTCACTTGTTACCACAGGCTTCAGCCTAACCTTCTTCACAATTCACCCGCAGGCTTTTTCTCCAACTCTATAAATTATATGTATTGGTCTATGAAAATTTTGAGCTTGAACCTAGTGTCTCCATGAGATGGTGCATGTTAATGGTATGTACCCGTATCTATGTAACATGTAAAGGGCATATTGTTGTAAATTTGAATAGGCATGCATACTCCTTTGACATGTACCCTTGATGGTTGGTATAACTTGTTCGGTAACCTCTGTTATGGAGTTGGTAAACACTTGGAGTGGGTCATGTGTCAATTGGATGCTCTATGAGTGGACCAAATGTTGGTTGTGGACTCTCGGAGGTGTGTTTGGCCTAGAAATCAAAAGTTCAAGTACATTCAAGGGGAGTTCATCAAGAAGTTGAATGAACCATGTATCTAAAGGACATCCTACTAGACCAGTGATTACAGCGGTTAGGTACCCATGCAGTCTGGTGGATGGTTGTTCCTTTATATGGATGTCAATAGTTTGAACTTTGATGATGTCTACATGATCGAGGTATGAGATGCAAGTGCCAGGTATGACCAGATATAGACTTTTGTTAATTAGGAGGTTCTTTGATTCACAGTGAGACAGTTGATGCATCGGATTGGAGAAAGATCTTGATGAAGACCTTAGGTTACAGAGATTGAGACAAGTACTCATTTAGGGGGAGTGTTGGAATGAGTAACTCCTACTTGTCTAAATGTGTGATTCATAAGAACATTGTGGTTTGTTATTGTAATTGGTCATTGTGAGGTAGAGTTTGTCACTACCAAAGTGGTTTGCTCCTTAATTTTAGAAGGTTGTTAGATTTACTTGAATTTGAGAGATTCTCTTCAACTAATTATCAGATTTTTGGTGTGTGGTTGAGATATTCCCACAACAATTTGTTAGTATGGTTAAGATAGTGTGTTTATCTTGAGCGAAAGCTTGATGTATAAATATGTATCATTTGTTGATGAATACAAAGCTCAAAAAAGTTTTGGTTTGTGTGTGGAAATAATGTCTACTCTCCCATTTTCTATGAGTTCAAAATAACTAAATGCTTATAAAAACCTCACATATGTAGAACATAAATAGTACACCAACACAATTATTACTCACTAGCACATTAATAGCAAGCTTCAAGTTAAGGAGGAATGAACTTTCTTCAGGTGCTGCAATATTGTTGAGTAACATGTTAGGAAAAATTATTATCCCAAATAAATATCTAGATCAAAGAAGAAATTAATCGAATTGTAACACCCCCTGGCCCAGGTTAGAGTTTTTATTGTAATTTGAACATTGAAGCTATGAGTATGTACATAGCATGATAATATTTTAATAAAAATACTAGCTGGCTGCACGAGGAGCAATACGGTGAAGAGGAGATCCAGATATTAACCGAGGGTTGTGAGGGGGTTAAGGTTGACTTATGTACCTTGTTCCCTAAACCCTTGTTCTATAAACCTTATGATAAACCCAAAACCCTAAGCCTTATTCTTAGTGTGGGGATTAATTATTAATTAACCTAGAGATTTAATGGCTAATCGTGATCATGGATGGGAGGACGTGTTCCTTTGGGATAGCCACGTGGGATCTCAGAGGGGACACAGGGTTGCCTCGGTGATCCAGGAGTTAGTGGGGCATGCTGATGTTTCGCACAGCCGGGGTGGTTGGTGTTATCAAATCTATGTTAGCTGGAGCTACCATACTGCAGACTATGCGGCCGAGGACCGCACAGTACTTCTTTTCCAGATCAAAGATCCGATGCCTTCAGGGGAGGCACACAGTTTTATTCAGATTGCCCCGAGCAGATGTATCAGAGGGGACAGATGGTTGTACAGTGGTCCAGACATGTTACTTAGCATTTACCGCAGGGTCACCCTTCCATGCCAGGCTTTGATATGAACCCATTGAGACAGTTGCCTAGTCTTGCTTTGACTGAGACTATCACAGAGTATTGCTGGTTTACTATTTGTGCCCGGATTCAGAAGAGATCCAGTTCAGAGACAGCCTCAGCAGCAGGTATACGGTGCGACAGGTATTGCATTTGATGTATATTGCTCATGATTGTTGCTTAGACTCGTTTATACATGATAGTACACTAACTCTACATATGATGATTGATTTGGTGATCTAGCTATTGTTATGATATGTGATTAGGCCCTTGGTGATGTCAATCCATCCCTTCCTAGTAGGCTCCTGTATATGCACACTGTGTTACACCCCTACTCTTGGTATAGACTTGGTCACTTAGTCCCCATTAGGTAGCTGACTTTGGATCCACCTTCACTTTCTCCATCCATCCGATTCATACATGATATTCTTTCCCTACTTGGATTCCAATTTGTGACCTTGAGGATCCCTTCCCCACTGATCTCTGAGTAAGCCATGATTCCCTGTCTATTGTGCCTCGGCTCTTTAGTGTGTGAGATGCGCTCTCAAACCTGGGATTTGCTCCTGTCGGTTGCCCTCGATGTTGCAATGCAGTTAAGATTGTGTAGCCTCACCAGGTATTCCCCATTGGTCATCGAAGCATGTATTGCTCACCCCCATTACTTTGCAGTATGAGCACCATGATTATATCTATTGAGATATGTATGTAGCCCAAAAGGGCCTTCATGTAAATTGAAGAAATGAAGAAATGTAAAGCAAGCCAAAAAGGCTTTTTGTAAATGTAAATCTAGCCAAAAAAGGGCGAAGAATGAAATTCATTGTAAAATCCATGCAATGTGTTTGTAAACACACATGGACACAGGTCAGCCATACATGTCAGCATTTGTAGTGGTTATTTCCTCACCTAGTCCTGCGGGGCAAGGAGGTGAGAGGGAGCAAGGGACAAGCTCAAGATTGTCCCCTAGAGTCTCAAGTTATGGTTTGTCAGACACCCAATTTGGCGGCTCTAGAAAAGAACCTCACAGAGTCTTCGGGCACGGATGTGAGTTGTGAGATACTTGTTAGATGACTAGTGGCGATTTCCCTGCACTATACCCATTTGCGATGCACCGCCCTTTCCCGTGTTCTTGTCATGGCATGCTTATCTCAGTCGACCACGCTTTCCCAAGTTATCCAAAAGGTCACACGATCTCTATCCTTGTCATCCCTCATCCTTCACCTTGTATTCCACATCACCCAAAGTCAGCTAGGTGGTCAAGTCTATAGGTTGTGCATAGCAGTTGAGTCTTTTGGATGTGGTGGGCCCACCTCACCTAGGGCCTTGTATTTTTCCGAGATTTAATGCAATTTTTTATCACCATATTATTGTCATATTGTTTAGTAATATACTAACTTGTATAAGGAAGCCTTTCACTTCATGATTGCATATAGGTATTCAACTAGCACCATTGTTGACCAGATTTGAGTTGGTCAAACTAGGTTGACTAGACCAAAAATGGGCCCGAAAAAATGTTGCGACCGGAATTTCGATTTTGGTCAATTATTATCTACAGGGGACCCATATGAGCCTCCAAGTGACAGAATGCAAAAAGATCGAGGCGTTTGTGAGATTTTTAATTATTATTGGTCATTAATGACCTATTTTAATTAAAAATCATGGATTTTGGGCAAATAATGCCTAAGTGTTGGATCGGGGTCGTTCGAGTGGTCATTCCTACTATTTTTGGGGTCCAAGATCACATTGCAGCAGACAGTTCGGCAATCTGGGCACTCTAGGTGGGTCAAAAGCCCAGAGTACATCTTCAGCAATAAAAACCAACAATAAAATACATGGAAAATCAAAAATTGACAAAGGCAACTATAGCAAAAGGCAAAAAATCAATGGCTGGTAAATAAAAGGGTGATTCCTAAGGTAATTTGGTAATGTTTGGACATTGTATTTTTGGTTGTGGGTCCCTCCATTGGACCAGCTCACTAGATGGGTCAAATTTCCCCATGGGGGCGTTTTTTCCTCCTTAGCATTTTCGATTTCGTTGATGTGTTGTGTGTGGGACCTTAGTATAGTAAGTTGGGGGGATAAAACACCCTATAGACACCCCCCAACCACATCTTATGTATTGTAGGGTCCCCACAAGGGGACCCCCTCTCCACTTGTGCGCTCTAGAGGGCAATTCCCACCCCCTCAAGGCGGAATCTCCTCCATTCGATTTTATCACTGGGGATTAAATCCCAACCCTCCATTTTGGGGGGAAACTAGTTTTGAGAGTGGCCTTTCTCTATAAGAGAAGGCACTCACCCATTGTATCACTCTCTCTTGGCATTTTGGACTTGGAATAGAAAAGAAAACGACTTGGAGCTCTCTCTACTTGTGTCTTGTGGTGATGTTCTTTGAGGTTGTTGATTGCCAAACTATCTTGATGCACTAGTGTAGATTGTTGTTATTTCCAGCATTTGTTTCTCACCATTGTTTGCAGCTAATACATCTCTTGGAGGAGGGCGCACCATTTGGTTGCCACTGTTGCTTCACTCTCCGGGATTGGTAACAAAGGGAAGTGTTTTTGCCATTTCAGCCAAGCATTTTCTCTCATTTTTATTTGTATTGCTGTAGATTTCACTTGCTTATCATACTGATTTGATCTATTGTCCATTGGTTTTGGAAGACAAGGAGGAGGAGTTGGTGGGACTAGGCAAATCGAACTCACTTGGGGACTTCAACAATCCACTCTATTTGATCTTCGGGACGTTCTAACCTCACCAAAATCAAAGACTTTAGCTCATTCCAAGTAGGTGTTCCATTTCTTCCTCTTACATTTCATTTTCTGAATAGTCTTAGAGAGAAAATTCACGTTAAAACCCTAAAAATTAAAATCTTTAAAATCAACCATTAGAATTAGTTTTCCTTTAAAACCCACTAATGATATATGCTTAAATCTCCATATCTCAAGTTTCATTTAATTCTGACCCCGTTTACCCTTGGAACTAGGCACTGGTCTCCCACTGATTTCGCCCTCCTTGGGCATTTTAGCCAGTCAAACTGTTGGGTCATTTTCCGGGTTGTGGGTACTCTTGATTTGAGTCTAGAACGTAATTTTATCATAAGAAATCAAGTTTTTCGTTGGCTGGAAGTGATTATAAACGTTAATTTCTCGCTGCCCTAGGTCCATTTGACTCACTGTTTAACCATTTCCTTGGGCAGTTTTACTTCAACACTTCACTTCCATTTCATGGTAACTCCCTAGACTATTTCAGCCATTAAATCACGAAGCTAATCTTATTTTCTAATCATACTTGATTGCTGGTCACTCATTACATCATTGTTATTTCACTACTTGTGTCCATCAGTTGGCTAAATTTAGACTTAGGAGCTCACCAACACTCATTCCTTGTTTTCATCTCTTATTCTTTTGGGTTTGGGTGTACTTTTGTCTCTCAACCCTCACTGGTTGAGCAGGGTCTCCCCCTCGACTTGGCTAAGTGCCTCGTCAAAAGTGACAATAGCCTTGTCCGGTGTGACTTCCGTTCATTGAGCGGAGGACTTGGCCATTGCTGGTTACACCTTCCTAGTTGTCCATCCTCTACCATCCCTGTTGGGACACCTCACTTCAACAGCTAGAGTTTGTGTGATAACAATTGGACGGGAGTCCAGGAGGATGCTACGCACAGCCTAAGCGGTTGGACGTCAGGGAGGAAGGATGCACGCAGAGAATGGGGGGAGTGTCTGTGGAGTGCAAGAAAAGTGCAGAAAATCTGGGAGGGAATTCAGACACGGGAGTGAAGAGTATCACTTTGTGTTTTGAATTCTGGAGAGAGTGAAGAAAACTCGGGGAGAATTCCCTGTGATGAACATGAACCCGAATTGTTGAGATTAACCGTTTTAGCCATGATTTCCTTGGTTGCATACACCAGTAAATTGGCAATTAAGCATGAGACCCAGAGGGATTCCCGACGTTTGCAGTGAAGTGTGTCATTGTGCGTTTTGGGAAGGAACTCAGGTGGGTCAATTGCGGAATTGACAAGGAATTGGTTACCAAACTGTTGTTTGCTTAACCCTTTGTATATCTTTATGTAATGTCCTCTTCTGCTTAGACATTGAGGACCGTCCCGCTAACCTATTTGATTCCCATAGGTTCGAGCGGGCACTGACAGTCAGGGGATCAGTTGAGGACTTATGCCATATCAGGATATCTAGGGCATAGATTTCATATCACCATTAGATGGACAGGGTCCATCTAAGCCCAAAGCCACCTGCATGCATGACATCCAAGCATTATTTAATAATGCATGCACCTTATTGAGTCTCCAGGCACTTGCATGCAAGTCAATTGCAAATTAGAAGATAAAGTAACCTAATTAGGGTGAAATTAGGGTTTTGAGCAGTTGAATGTTATAAAATAAGATAAATCGAATGGAGAAGGCACCATTATTGATTATTGATTTGTGATCTCGATTTGGAGAAGCTCAGCGAGCTAAGTTGGGGTTGAGGCTTGTACTCAACTATCTGGTGTATTTCGGCAGTGAAAGCTATCTGCCCTAGTTCATCATTCAAGTTAGATCATCCACGTTCAGCATTGTTCTTCATCAGGTATTATCATCATTCAGTTTCAGCAGAGTTATCTTTTATATCATATTGTGGGCTCGCTCTCCCTTGCATGGGCGCATTGTCCAGATAGCCACCTATTCGTTTTGCACCATCCAGTGCTCAGATTCTATGCATGCAGTCCTCATTCTTCTCAGAGCATCTATATTACCCTTCCCCAGGAAGAAGGGCTTCTCTGTTGGACTCTTGAGGGAGTTATCATCATTCAGATTTACTGGAGGACGTGAGCATTCTTGAGGGCGCATTATTTGGAGAGATCTTCACATTTTAGGCTTGGGAGCCATCCAAACTCATGCATGCAGTCTCCATCATCTCCAGAAGGGCACTATAACCCTAGTACACCTCATCAGGACCTCCATCTGCGGAGTATTTATTATATTGGAGCATTCAGAGCTTGGAGGAGGGTGTACTTCTCTGTGGGAGGACGATTTGACTTATCTCTCTATTCATCCGACACAATCCTTGCATGCTGGGATCATCTTCATCAACATTAGCAGATCTACATACTGGTATGTGCTTCCTATATTTTCTAGGGCACAATTCTGCATGCAAATGCATGCATGCAGAGATCTGGGTTTACTGTCATATTCTATTGAGATATAAGCCACTAGCCACCTACAATATCATAAAAAAAGAAAAATATCAGTTTGGGATATTACACTTTATCCCTGTTATTTCCACCTGAGACTCTGAGAGTGAGTTGGGGAAAATTGGTGAGATATCTCTAGTTAATGTCTGGATCTCAGCTTGGGGGTGAACTTGGGAGCTGAAATAATACAGGCTGGAAAAGTTCTAAGGTTGGGTGGAGCGTGGCTCACATGTAGCCAGTTGCCACATTCATGTGAATTTCAGATAAGTGTATCTGTGTATGAATTATAATGTTCGTGTGTTTTATTATGCTTGATATGTTCAATCTGTGGAACGAATGTGTAAATAAATGTAAGCTATGAATATGCTATGCTTATGCCTGTGTAGAAGGTTGTATACATGTGGGATGTTTCCTTCAATTGCATGAGTTATCTGCATGATGAATCTTACTCGTGAAATATGTAAGGCTATACTTCATTTATTAATCTCATGTATGTTTATTCTGTCACAAGCTTATTCATGAATGGATGATTCCTTAAATGTTCATAGAATGATAGGCATAAATCTGGTTATGAAGTCTGTATGCTTGATTGGGTGTCTTTTCTATGATTAAGGTGGTTTTGTGTAGTTTAACTCTGCATGCTATGATATGTCTATCTAGCTTAGTGTCATTCTTTATGTTGTTTATGTATTATCCTTCACCATGCTGAAGGATTAACTACTTTGGTGGTTATTAAGAACAGAAGTTCAGTGCGAGTTTTAGCTTGCTTGGAATGCAGATTGGGTGATTCCGGATGGCATGTTTCTGACTGTCTGTGTTTAATTTATGTTTATGGGCCAACTAATGTAGATATGAAGCTGATAATTGCATGCGTATGGGTTACACTGTAATTATGTGTATGTGTAAAGAAAATCTCATTTTTATAGTCTTATACATCGTAGATATGTATATCTGTAACATGGGGTACGTTACAGTTTGGTATCAGAGCAGCCAACAGAAGGGTACGTTACAAATTGGTATCAGAGCGCCGGTTGCAGCTCTTGGGCCTCTGGAATTGAAATTGTTCTCCTAAAGAGATAAATACATGTATTCGAATATATGCTGTAGTTAATTTGAGACTAATAATCCTTGAAAATTCCAGATTGCTAGCATTATACAGGAATATTCAGTCATTTAAATTGCAGACTGTCAGTAAAGACAGGCAATCAAAACTAAAGAAATGGCGGAGGGTCCCAAATCCTCTAATTTTGTTGAAGAAATCGGCGGTGAAGTACATGGAAATGCATCCATCGATCACTTAAGTGGGACAGGGACCGTGGATGTTGTGCAAATCCAAAAAGAATTGCAGATTGGAAACCAAAGAGTTTTGCAAAGTTTGAAACAACAGAACCAAAATCAGATACATCAAGTGACTTCCAATGTGGGAAGAGAGAAAAATTCCTTAAACCCTATCTTGCCTTGTATTTACATTTTTTGAATCTATGTGTAGAAATTAGGGCATAGGAATGTTGAAAATGCAAGAGATCATATAGATGAAATGAATATGCACTAAAGGGCACATTAATAGACACTACAATGTGCATGAGAATGTGTAGTGCATGTGTGTGAGATTGCATGTTGGTAAAATAGTGAGTTCTACATATGCAATAAGCCACTAATGATATTTGTTGTGATTGATAACCACCATTGCTGTTGGTATTGGATATAGGACCAAAGACAATTGAAGCATGGCTGAAGATGCTGATGATGTTGTTGCCCGTGAAAAACAATCTTATGAAGCAATGTTGGAGCAACAAATCTGTGATCAAGAGGTTGGTGGAAGGACTAGGTAGTCCTTTAAGAAACCAACTGATCAAGTAATCAGTAGGATGATGACAGCCTTGCAAGGTTCATTATGTTAATATTATTAAGTGTTGAGAAAGGATGGGTAAGAATCCTTTATTCATGTTTTAGTCATCATAAAATGGTACGCATGTAATAGTGAATGCAATTGTGTGAATGACATTCCACGGGGCATGTTATCATGTGACTGTTTAAGAATTTTGAATGCATTCATATGAAAGTAGATTATGCCATGTGTATAATGGTTATGGGTTGATAATCAAGCATGTAAGGACTTATGGTCCTGTTGTGGTAATGCTTTAGTGATACACAAACCACCCATTAATTCCCTATTGGTGTTAAATTAGGATGAAACCTCTTGCCAACGACCATGGAGTGAGCAAACTCAGAATGTGTTGTTGAATGGGGAAAGAGGGCATCAAATAGACAACCAAATAATTGGGGAAGATGACTGGGCATGGTGTTGGAGCATTGGCCAGAATGTCCAACTTACCATTGGAGGAAACCTGTGTAGGCACATGGATGTTCTTGATCAATGTGGTAGTGCGTTGGGTACATTTAGTAAATGTACATTAAGAAGATCTTGTAAATGTTGTGATTAAGCATTGAGTAAATGCATATAAAAGTTTGTGTAAGTGTTGCGAATGTGCATACATGTGTGTGGTTGCACATGTTGTGATGCATTGTGTGAATGCATAATTCGGATGTGTATGTGTCATTGCAAATTAAATAATGAATGAAATGTTGAATTAATGGTAATCCTGAGATCATTTCATGAGCTGATGTGAATGCAGGAAGGATTAGATGGAGGTAGTCATGATGAGAGGGCTGCCAGAATATTATGTGGAAGGACAGAGTTGTATAAAGGTTATGACTAGGAAGTAATGGTTATCAAAAGTTTATTACAATTACATAAACAACGTGATGGTGTCTTTTAAATTTTATTATAATAACGCTGCATATAAATACACCTATACATTTCATTGTAAGAAGATATTAGCAGCAGAAAGTGCTTGAATGATTGGGTGATTATAATTCTGAAAATCACTTTAATGACTATTGCAATAAAAATGTTATGTGCATGAAAGACTCCCAAAGTGTTTGACTGGTTTGAGTTCAGATTTCAGGTAGATTGCTTTGGACATGGCAAGGTGGGTAAGTCCATGATGAAGGCTGAAAATCTACCATGTGCAAGAGTCAAACTTCATGAGAATGATCTTATGGTTTTAAACTTAGCTATGCACATAACAGATTGTCCATTTCAGACTTGTAAATTTCAGATTTGAAAACTACTGATGATTACTAATCATTGTTGGGTTGTATAAAACTGTGTCAGGAGGACATGAGTAAGTGGGTGTCCATGTTATGGCAACAAGCATAAAACCCAATGGGTATAGTGGTGTCGCTTGCAAAAGCCCAACAGTATGAGGATGCCTCATCTGCACTACATGGTGGAAATCCATGTGAGTGAGATGGTAAAATTTATGCCAAATAGGGCATGCGTGTAACATTAAAGAGATTGGGGTGGCAACCCGAGGGACTAACAACTCAGAAAAGGGAACCCCACTCCTCGCAAAGAAATAGAAAGTACATCTGCAAAAAGAGATAAGTGTTATGTAACCCTAGCTGAGATATAGACATATCTAGTTACTAAAGTTAATATGCAGAGCATGCTTTATTTTATTTACATTATTTCAGACTACTTGAAGTAAGAGTAGGACATGCATAGTTCACATTAGTGATGGGTGCACACCTTTCTGGTGTTGAGTTATGATTAGGGTTATCAATATTGACTATACCTAAGGGAATGGATGCATTCCTGGTATTTCAATATTTGGTAGTGAATGTTATGAAATATGTTTACCACTGTAAAACATCAATACTAATGAACTAGCTTGTTCATTTTGTGTGTCAGCCCGAACAGATACAATTAGATGTGGCACACTCATGGAGCACATGGACTACTCATCATGTGTTGAGCATAAGCTCTGGAGCACATGGATGACATATATGTATTGAGCAGAAGCTGTGGAACACATGGACTACTCATTATGTGTTGAGCATAAGCTCTAAATAGCACTAGAGTGACTCTACTTAAAAAGGTTGAACATAATCTCGGGAAGCAACAAAACTTATTATATCACTGATGTTGAGTTGGGGGCTCTAGAGCATCAGTAATCAGGTTACTATTAATTCAGGTTTGCTACTAATTATTAGGTTCCCTGGATGAGAGGCCTAGGACAGACCTCAGACACTAAGTGTCATAGCTAAAAAAGCGCAAGTCAAGTACTCACATTGAAGTGAAAGAGGCTAAGGAGCATGGAACCACAGTGTTGGTGTGACTCCGGATTAGAACAAGACTAAGAGGGGGAAACTCTTACTCTACTTTTTCCTTTTTAATTGATGCATTACAGAAAACAAAAAATTGATTGAATGCATGTTTTGGTTGAGAAATGATTGTGGTTGATTGCTTGAAATACTTGTGAAGGCTGAATTAGTTAATTCCTTGTGAAAGGATGAACATGCATGAGTTCATGTGCATGTTGGGCAAGCATGAAAAGTGTGAAAGTCTCATGGATATAGCATGGACTTTTCCCTGTCACTTGGGAAATTAATGGATTGATTTTAATGTTATGTTATGCTTGGCCTAACAGAATTACAATGATGTATTTCACAAGTGAGAAATTGAAGTTAATTTGTTGCAGCTGTTACAAAGCAAGTAATACTTGTGAGCAAAGTGAGAGCCAACTGTGCACATTGATCATGGAAGCAGGCCAAAGGCTGTTGGATTTGGCTGAAAACCTTCTGCAAACAATTGCCAAGACCCAAGAAAATCTTGGGGAGATGCTCAAGCTACAAAGGTAGCAAAATGAGATGAACCAAAAGGCTTTGCAGGACGCTATTTATCTACAAAGAGAGGTAAAAAGCATTCTGGGAACAATCAGCAGTGGAAAGGAAAGTGGATCAATGAAGAAGCATTCGTCTAATCATCCCACTAAGAAACGTTCCAGGTGGGAAGACTCAAAGGAAATGGAGCTGGCAAAGGAAAAGCAGCCACGGAAATGTTGGGGATGTGGTGGTGATCACTTCTTAAACAAATGTCCTGAAAGAAGAAACAAAGGAACCGATGTGTATAATATGCAAGAAGCCTCTACTGTTGGCGATGTTGCTAGAAGTGTTCCTCACATCTATGCAGCGTTGGATAATCACCAAGCGGATCATCAATCTTTTATGATCGAGATTGAAGGTGGAACCCGAAGGGGAAATACAGGTTCAATCAATCTGCATATTGGATCGCAAAAGAAGGATACTCAGGAACAGAGTCATCGAACATGTAAAGGTGCAGTGGACCGATTACAGTTTTGAGGAATCCACTTGGGAACTGGAAGATATAATGCGGGAAGAGTATCCGCATTTATTTTGAAAATGTGTATATAATAAAACATTAGGACATCGAAATTTTGTATATGTTTTGTTACAATGTTAATCATCAAGGACGATGAAGACTCCAAGGGGAGGGAAATTGTAACACCCCCTGGCCCAGGTTAGAGTTGTTATTGTAATTTGAACATTGAGGCTATGAGTATGTACATAGCATGATAATATTTTAATAAAAATACCAACTAGCTGCATGATGAGCAATACACTGAAGAGGAGATCCAGATATTAACCGAGGGTTGTGAGGGGGGTAAGGTTGACTTATGTACCTTGTTCCCTAAACCCTTGATTTATAAACCTTATGATAAACCCAAAACCCATAACCCTAAGCCTTATTCTTAGTGGGGGGATTAATTATTAATTAATCTAGATATTTAGTGGCTAATTGTGATCATGGATGGGAGGACGTGTTCCTTTGGGATAGCCACGTGGGATCCCAGAGGGAACACGTGGTTGCCTCAGTGATCCAGGCGTTAGTGGGGCATACTGGTGTTTCGCACAGTGAAGGTGGTTGGACGGGAGTCCAGGAGGATGCTACCCACATCCTGGGCGGTTGGACGCCAAGGAGGAAGGATGCACACAGAGCACTCGGAGAGTGTTTGTGGAGTGCAAGAAAAGTGCGGAAAATCCGGGAGGGAATTCAAACACAGGAGTGAAGAGTATCACTGTGTGTTTTGAATTATGGAGAGAGTGAAGAAAACTCAGGGAGAATTCCCTGTGATGAACCTGAACCCGAATTGTTGAGATTAACCATTTTGACCATGATTTCCTTGGTTGCATACACCAGTAAATTGGCAATTAAGCATGAGACCCTAAGGGATTCCCGACGTTTGCAGTGAAGTGTGTCGCTGTGTGTTTTGGGAAGGAACTCAGGTGGGTCAATTGCGGAATTGACAAGGAATTGGTTACCAAACTGGTGTTTGCTTAACCCTGTGTATATCTTTATCCCTGTTATTTCCACCTGAGACTCTGAGAGTGAGTTGGGGAAAATTGGTGAGATATCTCTGGTTAATGTCTGGATATCGGCTCGGGGGTGAACTTGGGAGCTGAAATAGTACGGGCTGGACAAGTTCTAAGGTTGGGTGGAGCGTGGCTCACATGCAGCCAATTGCCACATTCATGTGAATTTCAGATAAGTGTATCTGTGTATGAATTATCATGTTCATGTGTTTTATTATGCTTGATATGTTCAATCTGTGGAATGAATGTGTAAATAAATGTAAGCTATGAATATGCTATGCTTATGCCTGTGTAGAAGGCTGTATACATGTAGGATGTTTCCTTCAATTGCATGAGTTATCTGCATGATGAATCTTACTCGTGAAAGAGGTAAGGCTATACTTCATTTATTAATCTCATGTATGTTTACTCTGTCACAAGCTTATTCATGAATGGATGATTCATGAAATGTTCATAGAATGATAGGCATAAATCTGGTTATGAAGTCTGTATGCTTGATTGGGTGTCTTTTCTATGATTAAGGTGGTTTTGTGTAGTTTAACTCTGCATGCTATGATATGTCTATCTAGCTTAGTGTCATTCTTTATGTTGTTTATGTATTATCCTTCACCATGCTGAAGGATTAACTACTTTGGTGGTTATTAAGAACAGAAATTCGGTGGGAGTTTTAGCTACCTTGGAATGCGGATTGGGTGATTCTTGATGCCATGTTTCTGACTGTTTGTGTTTAATTTATGTTTATGGGCCAACTAATGTAGATATGAAGATGATAATTGCATGCGTATGGGTTACACTGTAATTATGTGTATGTGTAAAGAAAATCTCATTTTTATAGTCTTATACATCGTAGATATGTATATCTGTAACATGGGGTACGTTACAGTTTGGTATCAGAGCAGCCAACAGAAGGGTACGTTACAGGAATTTATGAACATGGTGAGCTCCAATGGTAATTGTGATCAACATCCATAGATCAAAATTAACATCAAAAGGAAAAACTGATATGGGAAATCCCACCAATGATATGGGAAAATCCCACTCAAGAGTAGAGTACTAAACCAAAGGTGTGCAACACAAAATCTCTAACTAAATTTTCATTAAACAATCATGGACTTATATAGCCTTACCTGAGGAAACTACCTTAACAAACTAGGAGGCAAGATCCTAAATTAACAGGTAATAACTCTCGGATATCTTTTCATTCACCAAGCATGTCAATATATACAAGGTTGTTTGACCTTTGGTTTTCAGTTTCCAAAAGGTCCGTTCAAGACTCTTTGTCTTCCTACATCTATTCGCCTTCATTTTATTTATTTACATATTTACATAATATGTGGAGCTATAATCCGAGGATTAAGCTTCCAACATTCCCCCCCCTTAATCCGAAGGAGAGTTTGTAAGACCGAGCATGGTTCTAAATCTTTCAAACTTTTCTCGTCCAAGTGCTTTGGTGAAGATATCTGTAGTTTGATCATTAGTGGAACAATGACATAAATGAACTGTCTTGGCCTCTACATGATGTCGAATCAGATGATACTTTGTGTTGATATGTTTGGTTCGATCATGGAATCTAGGATTCTTGGCCAACTTGATTGCAGAAGTGTTGTCAATCAAAAGTGGATTCCTAAGCCACACAATCTCTTTGGTTGCTTTTGCAGTTGCTACATATTCTGCGTCTGTTGTTAAATCTGCTAGAACTGATTGTTTGCGTGATCTCCAGGAGATAGTTGTTGATCCAAGACTCATCGTGTATCCATAAGTGGATACCCCTATTTCTTTGTCACCATCGAAGTCTGAATCAAAGTACCTAATAAGTCTGAAGTCATCCACCTTAGAATATATGAGTCCAAAGTCTTGAGTCCCTTTCAAGTATCTTAGAACTCTATTTGTTGCAGACCAATGCCCTTCACAAGGTTTGTGCATGAACCAAGAAAGAATGCTAACAACATAAGAAATATCTGGTCTTGTGGTAGTAAGGTAGATAAGGCTTCCTACAAGCTGTTGGTACTTGGTTGCATCCTCGAGTTCTTTTCCTTCACTTGATGTGAGCTTTAGTTTTTGTTCCATTGTAGTTGAGAGCAGATTGCAATCTGTCATCCCAAATTTGTTCAACAGTTCTCCAATATACTTTTTCTGAGCAATGAAAATGTACTTAGGATGTTGAGTCACTTCAATTCCTAAGTAATAGTGAAGATGTCCCAAATCAGTCATTTCAAAGCCTTTCCTTAAGTCTTTCTTTATGGATACTATATAACTTTCATTGTTCCCCATCATCAAAAGATCATCCACATATACTACAAGAAACACAACAGATCTTCCAACTTGCTTTACAAATAGCGTTGCATCGTCAAGGTTGTAATGTTTGAAATTCATCTTTAGAAGATGCTCGGTTAGCTTTTTATACCATGCTCGAGGTGCTTGTTTCAGGCCATACAAGGACTTGGCAAGTTTGCATACCTTGTGTTCTTGTCCCTTTAAAACAAAACCTTCGAGTTGAGACATGAAGACATTTTCTTTCAAGTCTCCATTCAAGAATGCAGTATTTACATCCATCTGATGAACTTTCCAACCATTTTGTGCAGCTAAGGAAAGTATAGTGTGGATGGTGCCCCATTTTCCTGTGGGAGAGAACATTTCTTCATAGTCAATTCCTTATTTCTGTGCATAGCCTTTTGCCACAAGCCTTGCTTTATGTTTGTCAAGTGAGCCATCTGATTTGTATTTGTTCTTGTACACCCACTTGCTTCCAATTGGTTTGGTTCCGACTGGAGGATCAACCAGCTTCCAAGTTCCATTCTTTATGAGTGCATCATTCTCATTCTGCATGGCTTCTTTCCACTCATCACGAGTAGTAGCCTCTTCAAAGGAAGTTGGTTCAACGTTAGCAGAAAAATTCAATTCAGAATCAAATGAGACATCCATGTCATCACCTGAGTTCTCTGCATTTCCTCCATCTTCTTGTCTAGTTGAGCTTCTTGTTCCCATCTTCCCTACTTCATCTACACGGACATTTTCAAGTGTCTTTGTGGCCCATTTCGGAATCTTCCTTGATGGTCCAGGTTGATCGGCTGGTGGTGCATTATTCTCTTCTAGGTTCAATCTTCCAATCCTCTCAATTACATCATCCAATTGAGTCTCCCGTTCAGTTGAAGTGGCAGGAACTTCTTCTTTAGCATTCTCTTCATGAGGGGTTGTTGGTGTTGATTCAAATGGAAATTCCATGGATTGATCCAAGATAAGGATCCTGTTGGTAGTACGGTTGTCGTTACACCAAAACCCGCAGGTGATTGGTAAACTCACCACCGCCAGATTTCAAGGATCCATGAGAGGCGATTAGTCCCTTGTCACGATACACCGAGAAGCGCTGACTACTTGCAATTTCGTGCAACAATCTCCCCCTCAGCGCGAGCCTAGTGTGTATCGAACTCGTGACCTCTAGCTCTGATACCAATTGTTGGTAGTACGGCTGCCATTACACCAAAACCCGCAGGTGATTGGTAAACTCACCACCGCCAGATTTCAAGGATCCAAGAGAGGCGATTAGTCCCTTGTCACGATACACCGGGGAGCGCTGACTACTTGCAATTTCGTGCAACAGATCCCCCCTTGAATATGTGGAATTTCATCATCACATTCATAATATGTCTTTAGATGAGCAAACCTCTCCAGACGATCAAGCTATCTTTCAATAGACTTGTCATTTTTATTAGTTTCAAGAAAAATGACCTCTCTAGAAATAACAAACTTTTTGTTTACCTCATCATACAGATGATATGCCTTGGATGTTTCTGAGTACCCCAAGAAAATACATCTTCTGCTTCTAGCACCAAGCTTGTTTCTTTGCTCCTTTGGTATTAAGGCATAGCAGGTGGAACCAAAAATTCTGAGATGCCTAACCAAAGGAAGGTGGCCAAACCACATTACATGTGGAGTCTTATCTTCTAGAACATGAGAAGGACTTCTATTTCTCAAATATGTTGTGCATAGGACTGCATCACCCCAAAACATTAACTTCACATTCTTGAAAAACATCATTGATCATGTTGTATTCATTAGGGTTCTATTCATCCTTTTTGCTACACCATTTTGTTGGGGATTGTAGGGAACTATAGTTTGATGTGTAGTTCCATGTTTGCAAAGATAGTCTTCAAATGCCTTAGATGTATATTCTTTACCATTATCAGATCTGAATGTACCAATACGTACTTGTGCTTGATTTTCTATCAATGCATGAAACTTCTTGAAAGTTTGAAATGCATCTAATTTTGTCTTCAACAAATACACCCAACACATTCTACTATAATCATCAACAAATGTCATAATGTAACTATTACCATTTGCAGAAGGAATAGGCATGGGGCCACATAAGTCAGAATGAACCAATTCTAACTTTCTACATGCTTTGAATTTTGACTCTGGAAATGGCTACTTACTATGTTTGCCTAGTATGCATGCATCACACTTGTTCATTTGCTTAGGAATGGTGGGAAAACCAAATACACCATTCTTACTTAACAGTCTAAGACTGTTATAATTGAGATGAACAAACCTAGCATGCCATAATAAACTGGATGATATATTACCTCCTTCATGCTGAGAGATATAGGCAAAGTTCTGAATTCTTGCAGAAGAGCCTCTCAACTCTAGCAGTTGTCCATCTTCATAACCAGTCATGATGACCTTGTTGTCAGAGGTTTTTCTTATCTCCACAATCCCATCAAACATGTGGATGGAGTGGCCTTGTTGTCGAATCTGCACCAAGGACAGCAAGCTTCTCTGCAACTAAGGAAGATAGAGAACATTCTTTAATATGAAATCAGGGAATCCGGGCAACTTTAGCCTGATTGAGCCAATTCCCTGTGGTTTGAGGCTCAATTTATCTGCAAAGTATACTATTCCATTTGCAATGTCATTCAATTCTACAAAGCAATCTTTTCTAAAAATCATATCAGATGTTGCACAAGTATCAAGCAGCCAACAATCTTTGTAAAGGTGAAAGAGAAGTCATTTCATTAATTCCAAGATTACAATGTGCAACAATACAATGACCAGAATCAGGGGTTTTACCACCCTCTTGGTTTTTATTCTTATCTTCTTTATTCTGTCTACCTTTGATGGAGTTCCAAGATGCCCAACATCGATCTGCTTCATGTCCATTCTTTCCGCAGCGTGTGCACTTCACATCTGATCTTTTGCTTGAGTTGTTTCTTCCTCCTCTTCCTCTGAAATTTCTTCTTCCTCTACCTCTTTTGCTGCTATCTCCCCTGAAAGAGTCTTTAGGCTTGTTCTTGGATTTCTGAGCAAAGCAAAGAGATTTTGTAGTATTTTCACTTGTCTTCTTCCCAAAAGCTTTCTCTTTGTCTGCAAAGTACCACTGAAAAGCAGAGTACTACACCAAAGGTGTGCAACACAAAATATCTAACTGAATTTTCATTAAAGAATCATGGGCTTATATAGCCCTACATTAGGAAAACTACCTCAACAAACTAGGAGGAAAGATCCTAAATAATAGCAACTGAATGCAACAATAGAGCTAGTTGTTAGGGATAAGATCCCAACTACTCCATAAGAATAGGAAACCACTCAACTACTCCATGAGAATAAGAAACTAAAAGACTACGTACAACAAGGCCATAATAACAATAATAAGCATACCATAAAAATAAAAATATGAGATTAATATGTCATATGAAACAAACCATTGACTAAAATATATCACTAGAATCTTTATCAAAAACAAATATAGAATATGAAGATGATTTCTTATTAGGACATTTAGAGTAGCAAAATCTATCATTAGAAAAATAATATCAGTAAGAGAAAAAAAAAACATGAAATATTTTCAATCTTTATAAGAATAATTCAAGATTCAAGATTTGTTATATAGCGAATACACAACAACAATAAAATATCATAATATCCATGAAAAGAAAGTTTAAAAATTGAAGATGATTTCTTATTATGACATTGAGAGTTGAAACCAACTAATACAACTGATAACAGTGAGACACATGACATGGAGTAGCCTTAGATTCTTTACAGAAATTTTGTCTTGCAAAGGTTGCATCTTTTCTAGAGTAGGTGTAAGACACATAGAATTAAAGTAAGAGAGGCATCTTTCAAATGCCCCAATGTGACCAAAATACACTACTATGGTTGATGTTGTTGATATTTTATGTAGCTTCGGAAGATATTCTTATGTCAGCTCCATCAATTAAGAACGTTTATGAACCCCCCGGAAAGTTCTAGAAAGGAACCCCCCGGAAAATTCTAGAAAGGAAACCCCCGAAAAGTTCTAGAAAGGAAACCCCTAGAAAGTTCTAGAAAGCCCCAGAAAGCATGGAAATAGAAAATGAAGGTATAAATAGGAAGGACGCCTATCTCATCTATACATCAAGCAAGTTCGCATCAAGTCAGTGAGACAAGTGCGCAAGAGAGAGAAGCTGCAACTGGAGGAAGACTAATATCTCGGGTTTAATCTTATCATTGCTTATCTTTGTATCTGAGGTATCTTTCTATGAGAGAGCTTTAGCTCTTCATTGTATTGACATTGTACTTGGTTGATGAATCTATATTGAAGAAGTTCTGCTGGGTTTTTGTTATCACACAAACTCTAGCTGCTTGTGGTAAGTATCCCAATAGGGATGGTAGAGGAGAACAGCTAGGCTGGTGTAACCAACAACAGCCAGGTCCTCTGTCCAAGGGGACAGAAGTCACATCGGACAAGGCTACAATCACTTTAGACAAAGCGCTTGGCCAAGTCAAGGGGGAGACCCACTCAACCAGTGAAGGTCTAGACTCAACAATCAGACACCGTAAACCCAAAAAGATGATCGAAGTAGAAAGCAAAATGGATGACTGAAGATGAGGTTTCTTCCAACCTTAGTGGAATTGAGATTCTGGATAATAAGGTATGCTAAGTGAAACAAACTCAGATCTGATTACACATGTAAATGATGAAAAAATTGAAGAATTAGAAGGCTGAAAATTAAATCAACAAACAGAAAATTACTAAAAGCGTGGTTAGGGACCCTGCCTATGGGGGAATGAAGCTCGTGATGATTTATCAATACATGGCAGAGATGGATAAGTAATTTAAACACATATTCCAACAATTATAAATTGATTAAATGGCTGATTTAGGACACAAAAAACAGACCAGCAAACAGTGAAATTAACAGCCCTAGGGGAATGGGTTAAACGGTGAAAAAAATGGACCTAGGGCAGCCAAAAAAAGACGTTTACAAGCATTTCTAGTTGCTAATACTTGCTACTCTTAGGTAAAAAGACATTACGGAGCAAATTAAAGAGTACCCATAACCCCAAAATACACTCAACAGGATGAAAGAGAAAAACGCTCTAGAGGGGCGTTTTTGCCTTTTGGCAAAGTGACCAGTGCCTAAAAAATGGGTAAATGGAGTCTGAATGCAATGAAACTTGAGTTATGGCTATTTAATTAGATTTCATTAGCGGGTTTTAAAGAACTAAGGATATTAACGATTGAATTTTTAGTTTTGATTTTTCCCTTGGATTTATATGTATTTTCAGCTCAGCAAACAGATCAAAAATCTAAATAGAGAGTTGGACAATAGAGAAGTACCCAAAACGATGATGAATGGATGAATATTGGTGAAGACTAATTGCCGAATCCAAGTGATGAACTATCAGCGTTTTCCCTAAGCGTTTGAGCCAGCCAAAGACCCAGTGCGCCCCTGCTACCTACCACGGAAATGGAGAAATCAGATATCTGAAACAAAATAGCAAGTTAACACAACAAAATGAAAGATAAATGATGAGGAAATTGAAAGACAAACAGTAAATCCAACTCCCTTGTTAAAATCTTGATGAAGAACCCAAGTGTGGAGCTCCCACTCCAAGAAATGCGCCCTTCCTCAAGTGATCTTCCAACCTGCAAATCGCTTCAGCTCTAGATGGTGGGGAAATGCACTAACTAACTCAACAATACATCAACAAGTAGATATCAATCACAGCAATATTCATCCAAGCACAAAGTCTCAAGAACTCTCCAAGTTTTTCTCTATTAGAGCTCCAAGTGTTTGCAAAAAATGTCCAAGAGAGTACAATGGAAGTGAGTCCATTCTCTTATAGAGATGGCTCACTCTCAAGATAGGTTTCCCCCCAAAACGGAGGGTGGATATCAATCCCCAACCATCAAAATTGAATGGTGGAGATTGCTCCCTAGAGGGGGGTGCGAATTGCCCCAAGGAGAGTGCACATATGGAGAGAGAGGGGCCCATGTGGGCCATACAATGCAACAAGGCGGAGTTGGGAGGTGTCTATGGGATGTTTTATCCCCCCAACTAATACAACAAGGGCCCCACACCAATACAATATCCAAAATCGAATTCCCCCTATGGAGAAAAACGCCCCTCTTGGGCCAAATCGACCTCTAACATGAGTTGTCACATGGAGGGCCCCACAATGCCCAAATATTACATCAAACATTACCAAAAATACCTTGGAGATTACCTTTACCATTGCCAAACTTTAATTTTTCCATTTACCTGTAGTTGCCTTAGTCAAATTATGATTTCCATGTATTTTCTGCTGGTTTATATGGCTGAAGATGCAAATTGGGCTTTTGACCCACTTTTATTGCTCAGATTGCCGAACCGTCTGCTGCAATGCGATCGTGGACCCCAAAAGTAATAGGGATGACCACTTGAACGACCCCGATCCATAACTTTGGCATTATTTGCCCCAAATCCATGATTTTTAATTAAAACAGGTCAAAGTTGACCAGTAATAATTAAAAATCTCTCAAACGGATCAATATTTTGCAATTTCGTTAGTTGCATTCTCATATGGAACCCCTGTAGATAATAAATGATCGAAAAAGAAATTTCGATCGCAACAATTTTTCGAGCCCATTTTTGGCCTAGCCAACCTAGTTTGACCAAGTCAAATCTGGTCAAGCATGGTGCTAGCTGAAACATGTATGCGAGCATGAAGTGGCAAGGCTCAATTAAACAAGTTAGTACATTACTAAGCAATAAATGATAACATGGTGATCAAAAATTCATTAAATCTCGAAATAGTACAAGGCCCTGGTGAAGTGGGCCCACCACCTCCAAAAGACTAAGATGCTATACACCTCTATAGGATTGACCACTTTGCTGACTCTAGGTGATGTGGACAACAAGGTAAAGGACATGGGAAGACAAGGATAAAGATCATGTGACCCTTTAGACAACTCGGGAAAGTAGGGTCCACTGAGGTAAGTATGCCATGACAGAACACAGGGAAGGGCGGTGCCTCACAAATGGGTATAGTGCAGGGAAACCACCACTAGCCATCTAACAAGTATCCCACAACTCACATCCGTATCCGAAGACTCCATGAGGTTCTTTTCTAGAGCGGCCAAACTGGGTGTCCGGCAAACCATAGCTTTAGACTCTGGGGGGCAATCTTGAGCTTGTCCCTTGCTCCTCACCTCCTTGTCCTGCAGGACTAGGTGAGGAATAACCACTACAAATGCTGACATGTATAGCTGACCAAAATCCATGTGTGTTTATAAATACATTGCATGGATTTTACAATGAGTTTCATACTTAGCCCTTTTTTGGCTAGATTTTACATTTACAACACAAAGGCCTTTTTAGCCTGATTTACATTTCATTTCTTCATTTCTTCATTTCTTCATGGCCCTCTTGGGCTACATACATATCTCAAAAGATATAAACATGGCGCTCATACTGCAAAGGTAATGGGGGTGGGAAATACATGCTTCGATGACAAAATGGGGAGCACCTGGTGAGGCTACACAATCCTAACTACATTGCAACATCAAGGGCAACCGATGGGAGCAAATCCCAGGTCTAACCGTGTATCTCACACACTAAAGAGCCGAGGCACAATAAACAGTGAGTCATGGCAAACTCAGAGATCAGTGGGGAAAGGGGTCCTCGGGATCACAAATCAGAATCCAAGTCAAGGGAGAAGTGTCATGAATGAGTTGGATGGGTGGAGAAAGTGATAATGGTGCTAGAGTCAGCCACTGAGGGGGCTCAATGGTCAAGTCTATGCCAAGTATATAGGACATGACTCAGCGTGCATATACATAAGTCTAACCGAGGGGGTGGACTGACATCACCAAGGGCCCAAGCACATCATATCATAACCAGATCACCAAATATATCATCTCATGCAAAGTTAGTGTACTAGCAAGTATAAAAGAGTCTAATCTACAACATGAGCAATAATCAATATATGCAATACCTGCTGCACCATATACCTGCTGCTACTGAACCTGTATCTGAGCTAGATCTCTGCTAAATCCGAGCATATAATAAACCAGCACTGTACTGTGATAATCTCGATCAGAATAAGACTAGGCACTGTCTCAAATGGGCTTGTGTCAAAGCCTGGCAAGGAAAGGTAACCCTGTGGTAGATGGTAAGTCCAACTGTCTGTCCCCTCTGATATATCTGCTAGGGGCAATCTGAACAAAAATGCCTCCTCTGGAGGTAGCTAATCTCCTGATCTGGAAAAAAAAGTACTGTGCAGTCCTCGGCTGCACAGTCTGCAGTGTGGAAGCTGCTCCCGACATAAAATGTGATAATAGTTTTCTTCCCCAAGAGGATTTCCCAGGATAAATCTTTGTGTATGCTGTGAATGTCTTTCATTTAGTGATCCTTATGCATGCAGTTATTATGATATGGTATAAATTGAATTAAAGTATAAAGAATTCTAAATAACATAATTGCTTAGGTAAAATCTCAACATGGTATCAGAGCAGTGCTAAAAGAAGTCATTGCAACTGCCGAAAGTTGGAAACTAGGGCTTCAAGTTTTTGCTTGTTTTGTCCACAGAGTTGACTGAAAATAAGGTTTGCTCAACTCGCCTTGGGAGGGCACATCTTCTCCCTGGATCAAATTCAAAGTTTGAAAAAATTAGGGTTTCCTCATAAAACCCTAGGTTGGATGCTAAGCAGTTTTCAAGTTGACATTGGAGCTGATTTTGGCTTGTGGAGATCACCTTGGCATAGCGCATTGACTGGCAAGAATATCAACCGGAAGATGATCTTGAGGAAATTGCAGAAGATTGTCAAAATGAGTACTTTCTCTAGTACACTCTATGAGTGCACCAATGATTGCAGTATCAAGATGATGTGATTATCATTGGTGATGTATGAAGATCCAGGCTGCCGAAAGAAGATAAAGATCTGAGGACTCTTGTGATTTCTGCAAGGAGGCGGAGATCAAGAGAGAGCCAACAAAACAATGAAAGATAAGTATGTATATTGTCATTTGAGTTATTCTTTAAATCTTTGAATGTTTAGTTTAAAGGATAATGTTCACAACAGTTATGTGTAGATATGTGATACAATTTTCTTTTATGCATTTATATATGACTGAGATCTATGAGAAATAGGCTCATGTAGTGCATATATATGTTGGGTAAGTAGCCTATAGTGCTGCACAACAACCCATGAGCCCTTGTTGGAACTAGTATAGGATGAAACCTTTTTGCTAACATACTCAGAGCAGTGGACGCTCTTGTTAGCATGTTCTAGTGGAGATGGAAGGCATCCAAATAGTCACCATGTGTGTTTGGGATACGGATGGGTGTTGTGCTGAAGCATTGGCTAAGATGCTTACGTAATTGTGTGAACTATTGCATTGAAATGTGAATATGATTTGATTGAATTTCATGATTATACAATGTTGGTAACTAATTGACTGAACTTGACTTGTAGGAAAGATCATGTGCTATGACCTACAAGAGACTTGTTCCGAAGAACAAGTGATAGTCATTCCGCAAGAGGACAAGTGATGGATGTGAAGATCTCGTTGATACTCAATACTTGAGAGGGAGATGGAGCTAATTCTCCTGAGTTCTGTGTGAACTCCTTGTCCTGTGTGGACTGTGGTTCTAAATGGATCCGACCATGTACCGCCAGTTGATTGGTGCCTTGTTGTACCTGGTTAATACCAGGCCAGATATATGTTATACAGTGAAGGCTATGATTCATGATCAAGATTTACCATTGCACCTATGGCCAGAAGCAGCCATAACCACTGTATATGTGCAGAATAGAACTTCTCACCATGTACTTGGGAACAAGATGCCAAAAGAGATGTTTACAAGAGAGAAGCCAGAGGTCAACCACCTGAGGATATTTGGTTGTCATGTATATGTACATGTTTCCAAGGATAAGAGAACAAAGTTGGATCCTTCAGGCAAGAAGGGTATATTTGTTGGATACAGTGAGTCATCAAAGGCATACATAGTCTACGTTCCTAGTTACAGGAAAATTGAGAGTAGCAAAGATGTCACCTTTGATGAGGATGCAGCTTTTAGCAGATCGAGGCAGACAGATGAAGTCCATGATGAGGAACCTTATGCTCCTAGAGTCACAGATACTGGTACAGAAGATGATGTTGTAACAAAAGAGCATGTTCTAGAGGATCATGATATGGCAAAACTGTAGAGACATGTAGATCCACCCCGAGAAATGATTGCACGTAAGAGAAGACCAGCTTGGGCTCGGGAGATTATTCAGGATACAGAGAAATATGATGCTCCAGGCGGGTCTTTCAGAGAGAAAGAAACCTTGACCATATTCCAGCTATGTGGCATTATTATGTGACATCATTGATGCAGAGCCTTCCAGTTATGAAGAAGCGGTGGATAAGAAAGTATGGAAGGATGCCATGATCGAGGAATACCATTATGAAGAATGATGTTTAGGATGTGGTTCCAAGACCAAAAGGGAAGTCAATGGTGACTTCCAAATGGATCTACAAAACAAAGCATGGAACAAATGGTAGTGTCAAGAAGTACAAGGCAATGTTCATGGCTCGTGGTTTCTCCCAAAAAGAAGGAATAGATTATGAGGAGACATTTTCTCCTGTGGCGAGATACACTTCAATTAGAGCTATACTTGCAATAGCTGTAGTGATGAAATGGAAGCTACATCAGATGGACGTAAAGACAACTTTCTGAATGGCGTAGTGGAAGAGGAAGTGTACGTGGAATAGCCACAAGGATTTGAGATGTTTGCAGGTTGAAGAAGGCCTTGTATGGATTGAAGCAAGCACCTAGGACATGGTATGGCAGAATTGACAGTTTTCTGATGAGCTTGGGCTTTACTAAGAGTAAAGCAAATTCCAACCTTTACTACAAGGTTGTGGATGGTGGACCAGTGATATTACTATTATATGTGGATGATCTGTTTCTAACAGGGGACGAGAAGCTCATCGTAGGGTGCAAGAGGGAGCTCACTGCAGAGTTCAAGATGAAAGACCTTGGTATGATGCACTATTTCTTGGATCTAGAGGTGTGGCAGAGACAAAACAAGATTTTCTTTAGCCAAGGAAAATATGCTGTAGAAATCCTGAAGAGATTCGGGATGATGGATTTGAAATCCATGCCTACACCGATGGTAACGAACCTAAATTTATTGAGTGATATTTCTTCAAAGATAGTGGATGCCACCATGTATAGATAGATGATTGGTTCATTGATGTATTTAACGAACATTAGGCTAGATATATGATTTGCGGTGAACACACTGAGTTAGTATATGGTTGAGCCGAGACGTGTTCACTTGATTGTGGCAAAGCATGTGATGAGGTACCTGAAAGGTACAGTGGACTATGGACTCAGATATGTGAGATAAGACTGCAAGGCTATACTGATTTAGATTGGGTCGGTAGTGTCACAAATCGGAAGAGTAAATCAAGATGTTGCTTCAATTTGGGATCAGCTATGATCTTGTGGCTCAGCAGGAAGCAGACTAGTGTGGCTTCGGAAGTTGCTTGTGGGACTGTTTGATCTCGATTTGGAGGTGACTTGTATTTTCTGTGACAAACAAAGTTGTGTAAAGTTGTCTAAGAACCCTGTGTTTCATGACAAGTCCAAGCATATCGAGATCAAGTACCATTATATCCGAGACATGGTGCAAAAGGGAGCTGTGAAGCTCCAGTATATTACAACAGACGAGCAGATAACCGATGTGTTGGACAAGCCTCTATCAAAGATAACGTTTGAGTATTTCAGAGACAAGCTTGGCGTGGTACAGAATAAATTCCCTCGTCAAGAGGGAGTGTTGAGTTACAGATGCAATTCCAAGGACAGTAGCATAGAGAGTGTGGAAACAGCAGGTAGTCATTCACGGGCACGTTACCAACTGAGGCACAAGTCGGCCTGACCTAGCACAGGGTCAAGATACTTAGTTTTCGGGGTTGGAAGACCAGGTCATGTGGACTAGTGGATGCCCAGCTTTCAAGCTGGAGGGCCAACATGTGTGGGTTGGAGGATTCCTAGCCTTGGGCTAGATAGCTAGTGTGTGTGCACTAGATCACCTAACCCTTGTAGTTAGATGCCCAGTCACTGTGGGATGGATGCCCGGTGGTGCCAACCAGAAGGGCTAACTTTCAGGTTAGTTGCCCAATTTTGTGTGAGCTAGATAGTTACCCAGATTATGTATGAAGTGGATGCCTAGTTCTGTGTGAGCTAAATGAAGTCTCGTGATGACATAAGGTTCGAAAGGACGCCGAGACCCATAAGGTCTGAAATGACGATGAGGTTGTTAAAATTACAGGTTATGCATGTTTATCGCATATAAAAACCTTGATGCAAACAAATATATACTGCTTAATTTAAATTTAAATTGATTTAAAACATAAATAACATAATTTTCATCTCTTTCAACTTAATGCTCCATTTAGTCACTACATTAATGTTGGTCCTCGAGAATCATCAAATGCTAAGTTCAGAAAAAAATAAAATAAAATGAATTACAGTAAAATAAACATGTACTGCATCAAAGAATTAAAACAAACGTTTGGATCCAACTTATACTTAGATGGTTCTGAGTTTGATCTTGTCACTGAAAGGACAAGTCAAACTGGTTAACCATATGCGTACCTTGAGAGAGAGATGAGAGGGTTGTAGTACAGTCAAACAAAGTAGGTCAATGACAGTCAGAAAACACAGTGAAGGTCACAATAAAACTCAGCATAAAAAACAAACCCTAGTAGGTTCACAGCACAGAATAAAGAATATAAGCAAGTCAGATCTGGTCAAGGCTCGGCATACATATATCAACCTAAGACCGACCTTAATCAATCAACATAAAAAATCAGACAATCAAGTCTCTGCAATATGAACAATAAATAGTCAGAAAGAAGCAGAAAGTAACACAGGTGATCAAATATACAACCCACGTCAAGTAAATCAAACACCATAAAAGGTAAATCCAATCCCCAGACCTCACGGCCTTCTCAACACAGCAGATCGGGTTTCTTAAAAACAACTCGGATCACAAACAGTAGATCGAGTCCACAAAGCAACAGGTCGGGCCTAGGTAAAATACCAAAAGAGCAGATCCGTGGGAGATTAAGCCCGAGATAAGAGTGATCCGAGGAGCAGAACGTGAAAGGAGAGATGAACCCGTGAAGAGACAACCGTGAAAGACAAAGCTGTGGAGAGACAGCCGTGAAGAGAGACCTGTGGAGAGACAGTCATGAAGACAGCCGTGAAGAGAGAGCCATGGAGAGACAGTCATGAAAGACAGAGCCGTGGAGACACATAAACCGTGAGACAGTCTGAAATAACAAAAAGCTGAGATAATCCGTGATACAACAAATGCTGAGATAAAAGGAGGAGAACCGTGAGACAGCCCGAATAAGGAAACTGTGAGACAACATACCCAAAATAATTGACCCGAGGAGAAATAGATGTGAAGAGTAAGCTCACAGTAAGTTTTTCACGATTTGTTGAAATAGAGCTTACGTTTATATATAGTTTTAGAATTAGGAAACTTAGGATTAGAATAATAATAAAAACTTAGGATTAAAGAAAGAGTAAAGTAAATAACTAAATAAAATAAATAATAAAAAAAGTAAAAAGGTAGGGTACCAATGGTCCAAGGTTTTTAAATAAAAAAATAAAAATAAAAACTTTATTAATAAATTCATAAAGTCTTTATTAATAAAATCATAAAGATTTTATTAATAAGACTAAAAATAAATATTTAATGAATTTATCATAAAGTAAAAGTCCAAGGGGTCCAACAAAAGGTAAAAAGACCAAAATCATAAGTGGGTCAAGGGTCCTATATCCAATGGTCTTTAATAAATCAAATAGATAAATACACTCCATAAAGTAGGAGTCATCAGGGTCAAATGTGCACATAAGTGAGAGTGCTAGGACCAAGTAAGAAAAGAACCATGAGTCAACAACTACAAGACCAAGGTGAACAATCAATCAAATAGGACCAATAAAGACCAAAGACTTTTCTCTCTCTCAAGATACATAGTTTATATATTTTGTCATCACTGTATAAGGGAGAAGATCCAAACGGATGGTACAATCCTTTTGTCCTTAATAATGCTCCTAAGAGTTAGATACTAGGGACATCGTCAAGGGGTGGCCAGTCCCTTGAGAAGCAACCTAGCAATAACCGATTAGGAGAGGGGACAACAATATCTTCCATTCTCAATGAACGGCTTTCAGCTCAAGGCTGAACCTCAGTCCTAGACTGGGACATGTTGATCAACCATCTGGTCCATGACCAGGATCTCCATTCTCCCAGAGAATGGTCCTCAGCCTCAAGCTAAGCATTCAGTCCTAGGCTGAATGTTGATCAACCATCTGCAGGACCTAGGAAGTCTCTGTCTCAACCTGCAGGATCTGCTTGGTCATCATGACCAAGAAACCGTCTGGTTCTAGACCAGAATACCCTAGAGACAATAGGGGCCCTAGCCACATGCTAGGGACTTTGCCATGGCATCAACTTGCTTGGTCCTCGACCAAGAACCCCAGGAGACAGCTGGGGGCCCTAGGGTACCTTCTAGGGTCTTACTCATACTCTGCCTGGTTAACTTGACCAGGGACCCTAGTCAAATGACTAGGGTACCATTCTCTATGAGAATGGGTCTCGCAGCTGCACTAAAAATCAACAGAGGTTGTGCCCACTAGAGAGATACTACGTATGATGATGAGGCCCTGGATGCATGATGTGGATGATGGCTTGCTTGTACAGAACTTCTAGTGATGGATAGATTCGCGAAAGGTCAACAAGTAAATGGTCAAAAGTAGTATTGAAGATAGTGATAGAAGAATACCTTCCTTCCTAAGAAGGAGTGTTGATATTTTATGTAGCTTCAGAAGATATTCTTATGTAGATTCCATCAATCAAGAATGTCTATGAACCCCCAGGAAAGTTCTAGAAAGGAACCCCCCGGAAAGTTCTAGAAAAGAAACCCCCAAAAAGTTTTAGAAAGGAAACCCTACGAAAGTTCTAGAAAGCCCCGGAAAGCATGGAAATAGAAAATGAAGGTATTAATAAGGACGCCTATCTCATTTGTACATCAAGCAAGTTCAAATCAAGTCAATGAGACAAGTGCACAAGAGAGAGAAGCAGCAGCTGGAGGAAGACTAATATCTTGGGTCTTATCTTATATTTGCTTATCTTTGTATCTGGGGTATCTTTTTATGAGAGAACTTTAGCTCTTCATTGTATTGACATTGTACTTGGTTGATGAATCTATACTGAAGAAGTTTTGTTGGGTTTTCTTCCCCAAGAGGGTTTCCCAGGATAAATCTTTGTGTATGCTGTGAATGTCTTTCTTTCAGTGATCCTTATGCATGCAATTATTATGATATGGTATAAATTGAATTAAAGTCTATAGAATTCTAAATAACATAACTGCTTAAGTAAAATCTCAACAGATGTTCCAATGGATACATGCATATGTATCACATATATTATGAAAGGCATAATCCAGCTCCATCCTATGTCCAAGAAATGTCAACATTGATAATTATCCAAGATAGAAACTAGTCTGAAGAAATACCTGGGGTTTTCCTTATGAAAATGGGCTGTGTGGAAACAATGTGGCATGCTACAATGCAATACAGCAGGCTCAAACATGATTGCATCCATTGAATACTGGCATCTATTTTCAGAAATGTTGAAGACTTACTATGAGCTTCAACAAACAAAGAACTAAAGAATTACTAGATATTTATTGATAAAGACATTTTCACCTGTGTCATCTAGGAGGAAACATATAAGAGTTTGAGGAATGGGTAAGACTTTTGGAAATGGCACTTTCAAGATTTCAGGAAACAAGAAACTCTGGAAACAGTGTATCTATGTATAGATGTATGAGCAAGAAGGAATTTTTTATATACATAGTATACATATAAATTATTGAATTCATGGGTAGAAATTTTAAATTTTGGTTTTATTTTAACTGGTGTTTATTTATGTTTTAATATTGACTTTGCTTTTCTTTCAGTTTCTAAGTCATTGACCCTGCTCGTGCTTAATTAAAGCGAAGAAGAAGAAATTTTGGTTTTAGTGTACAGCAACAACATTTCCCCACTGAAATCTCCAGGCATTTCTGAACCATTTCAATACCAGAAATATTTCTTGTAGAAAAACAAGTCCCAGGTCAGACATTTTAGTTACATAGATTCCCCTGTCACACAAGCTTTAATCTATAGATTGATTATCCTTCTATGTATATTTCCCTTAAAATGAAACCAACTTTCTTTTCAAAAATACATGGCTAATAAATTGGTTCACAAACATGGTTACATGGTTAAAGTGTGTGTGCTTGGTGTCCATTGACTATCACAGCAAATCTTATACTTTATTATCATATTGAGACAAATAACTTTTCTTTGTAAATTCAAATATGTCTCTTGGCTTAATCCCCTCTCAAAGGATCAGATGGTTGGCAAATATCTTTATATGATCAATCAATAATCTAGCAAATTAAACGGACAACATGATTTGAATAATTTTGAACTACATGTTTAGAGTCTTCATGCATGCCTGTGCAAGAAGTGTGAAAATCTTGTTCACACCAAGATCTACTCAAGCAATTACACACTCTCACAAATTGCCTTGCAAAAACTAGTCATTGAACACATAAAACAGTCATGCATATGATGCAAAAGATATTTGAATATAACTCTATTGAATAAGTCTACATCAGCCAAACTTAGGCAATGTAATGGTTGTCCAAATATATAATTACATCAGAGATTTGAAAGCCAAAGAAGGCATTTGAAATCCTCACAAAAGCAGGCTTACTAAAAAGATGAAAAACTCCCCTAGGTGCAAAAAGTGCTTTCCAAATCACCTCTAAGGCTCACGAATTGGTAAAATCAGAGTTGGATGGTGATGTATGATGGAAAAGCATCCTGAGTACATCTTTTAAAAAAAGGAAACATCATGGAGGGCAAGTTGGCCAAAAAACTGCTAAAGCCAAGTCAACTAGCTTTTACCTTTTCACCAAAATTAGTAAAAAGCAGGATAGTGCCCTTCTACTCCAGGAATGGAATAAAATCTCACAGAATCTCAGGAAATCTTATCCAGAATCTCCAAAAGTGCACTCTAGTGACTCAGGATGGCTTGTGGTCCACACAAAGACAAAATATTGGCCAACTAACTAGTCAACACCTAGGAATTAATCAAAAATGACTAATAATCTATCTCCTAAGTATGGAATGGGTATGAATGGGTTTTTAATATTCTAACAAGAAGTTCATCCATTAAACCATACCTTGGTAAAACACAATTTCTGTTGTTCAAACATGGTAATTAGGTACTGAGAAATACATTTCTCACTGGAAATAAATGGAATTAAAAAAGATTTGAGTTAAATGGTTATGAATGTCTTTTGATTTACATAGATTTCCATGTAATTGTATGAAATGATTTTCCCTAGGTAGAACTCAAATGGATTACATTTTCTAGACTAATAGAAGACATTATAGACATTTACACTTTTTACCAATATACCAATTAAAATTCAAGCTTGTAAGATATTTTCAAACATATTTTATTGGATTTCCTATGTGGCAGCCTTTGAAAACTTTTGAGAACATGCCTTTGAAATTTTTTGAGAACATAAAATATATTTACTTTCAATTTTTTGAATGAACATTTTCAGAATCAAGTTTGTGGAACGATGCTTGACATTGTACTCAATAAATTGAGAAAACAATTAAAGAAATTTTGCAAAAGGAGTAACATGCTTTAAGTCCTATCAAACATAGTCAATAATTTCCCAGCATTGAGACAACGACTCCAAGGAAATAAAAAATTTGGGATGATACAAGTTGTCTAGTAGCTTTGTAAACATGCAGTCCTAACACATTTCCATAAGCAATACTTGAAAACCAATGGGGAATAAGAAATCTAACTAGAAGAGAAAGATTTATATATTATATGAAAAGATACATGCCAAAATTAAGATTGCGAACCACTAGAACAATGCTTAAAATTGTTGTCAATAAATGGAGAAAAAGTTTAGAGAAATTTTGCAAAAGCAGTAACATGCTTTAAGTACTATCAAACACAGTCAATAATTTCCCTGAATTGAGATAACTCCAAGAAAAAAAGGATAGGATGATACAAGTTCTCTGTTAGCTTTGAAAACACAACACTGACCCCTAACAGAGGCTAACATAGTTCCGCAAACAATACTTTTAAAACCAATGAGAAATGAGAATCTAAATGATATGGAGAGAATAATTTATATATTGCATCAAAAGATACTGCAAACGAGTGGTTAGAAGAAATAATAATCAGTGTTACACGGGGACTCACCCCCCAAGGTCGAGGGCTCACCCCCCTCACTACCCAAGCCCTGGGGGCTCTTGCCGAAACGTTTCCCTTCGTCCCAAAAAATACGAAACCCGCCAAAACGCATGGGGGAGCACACCCCTCTCCTCTGAAACTTGCCCCGATGATGGGGGGTGCCTAGGCTCTCCTTCCCGAAAATGGGCGGTGCCTAGATGCCCCCCAATGATTTTGTCCTTTTGCTTTTAAAAAAACTAAATTAAAAAAAAACATAAAAAAGACCTAGTTTACCCTACAACTTTACCTTTTGTCATTTCGCTGAGCCCCTGAGAGTTAAGCAAATCCCACCGCCCACCGCTGAAGACGCCACTGTGAGTTGAGAAGAGCCCGCAAGTTGGAGAGTCGTCGCGTTGTTGTTGAAGAGCCGTTGCTGAAGATTGAAGAGCCGCCAGTTGCTGTGAGTGTTGGAGGGCCACTGTGAGTGTGGACTTGTGGAGGAGAGTGCTCGCGTTGTTTGTTAGAGTGCCCATTTGGAGGAGAGCATGTTGATTGACTGTTGAGTCTACTCCACAGTCTTGACTGTTGAGATTTCCAATGCTACTCAATGCTACTAACTAGGGAGACCGAAGATTGCCAGCACTGTTAAGGTAGGGCATGCTATTTTTATTTTTTTATTTTTTAAATTTCTTAATAGTTAACTGTTTATTAACTGAGAAGTTAGTCTTTAGAACTATTTTAGTATTTTGAATTTTCAGCGATTAAAATGTTCATTAAAATTTTTGAAACTCGGCCTTATAGCCCTTAGGGCATGTTTAAATTTTTAACAACCATCAAATTTATAATAAAAAAACAATAAAAATTTAAAAACTTTGTTGCAAGTTGCCAAAAATCAAAAAACAACACCTAACAATTTCAAACCAGCAATATGAGCAACTCTAGCAATTGCAACAATAGTGACAGTAGAGACAGTGAAACTGAATATGGTTTTCAGGCAGAGGATAACTCTAGTGTTGGACTTGGGACAGAGATTGGAAGTGGGAGTAGAACTCCCTCATCATCCAGTTTAAGTCAAAGTGAAGGAGAAGGCAATGCCAATCTCACCCCATCAAATTCATTGGCTCAATATGCAAAGGGGACATTTGATCCCAAGAAACCACTTTTGCTATATGCAAGCAAAGTAACTGCTCCCTCAACCAACCAAAAACCACACAAGAAAAGTGGTGGATCACGTCATTGGGCATGCAATGTTTGTGGCCATCCTTGGGTTGGGAGTTATAGTCAGGTTAGACAACACCTTTTGGGCATTGGTGGCAAAGGGGTTTTTGTGTGTGCGAAGCTAACCCTGTTTGAAAGAACTGAGCTTATGAGGATGCAAATGGGAGCAAATGCTAAGGGCACATTCTAGCCAAAATGTCACATCAAAAGAACATCACAATGCAAAAGCAAGCTCCAAAAGGAAAGCTAACCCATACACTTGGATGCCTCCACCATCTCATATTGAGACATCTTCATCAAAAAAGAAGGTTTCTCGTTCTTGTGCTATAGGACCAACCATTACAGGGATGTATGGCAAGCTTAATTGTGATGATACAGATGATGCCATTGGCAAATTCATTTTTGCAATTCCTTTCCATGTTACTCGTTCTCCTTATTATATGGAGATGGTCTGTGCAATTGCAGCATCAAGACCCTCATATGTGCCCCCAGGTGAGCAATATTTTAGAGAGGTAGGTGTCCAATATTAATGTGCAGAAAAAGCAGATGAAAGAGATATGGGTGAAGTCAGGTTGCTCTATTGTTATTGATGGGTGGACAACCAACAAACATTGTCAAACATCCACTTATTAACATCATAGTTACATGCATAGATGGGCCATTCTTTCTTAGAGCTATCGATTGTTCTGGAAAGCGGAAAGATGCAACTTTCCAATTTGAGCTTCTTCGGGATTCTATAGAGCAAGTTGGGCCTGAGAATGTTGTGCAGGTTGTGACAGATGCAGCAGCAGTGTGCAGATCAATTGGTTTACTAGTTCGGAGTGTTAGAGTTTGCACTTTAATTCAATTTAGTTAGATCTTTAAACTGAAAGATAGACAAGCACAGCAAAACACAAAAGACACAAGAATTTTCCTCGGGAAAACCGTAAAGGAGAAAACCCCACAACTTCCTCAAAAGTAGATTTGTCACTAGTACAATATCAAGCAAGATGGAAAACCCAAAATATAAGATGTCTTCTACAACTTCTCTCTTTCTCCTCTAGCGAACTTGTTTTCTCTCTCACTTGGTGCGAACTTGCTTGAGTGAGTGTGATATAAAAATGAGAGAATTAGCCTCTCTATTTATACTTTATATGTGGGTGACATAATTCCTCAATGGGACCGACCTCTCTTACCTAACTGGGCCGACCTCTCTTACCCAACTGGGCCGACCTCTCCTAGGGAGACTCAAAAATACAATTTACATTTGACTTTTGGGGAACTATTGCCCCGAATTACACTGGAGGTTTTACCTCAATATTCTTGCATGACCAAATACAACAATGACATCCCCGAACGGAGGAAAAACATCTCCGACTGAGGTACAACAAAAATACAATAATAATATAATAATAATATACAAAAGAATATCTTCCAAAGTTACATTTACAACAACACTCCCTCTTAACTAGGAAGGTATTCTCTCGACACAGTCATCATCACAGTTGGACACAAACTCTGGACAATGTCATCATCGTTGGATCATCATCATCGTTGGGTCATCGTTATCGCTGCTGCAGTAATCCTCATCTCGTTGATCATTGACTAGTGACATCTCTCGAATCTATCCATCATGAAAAGTTCTACAGAGCCTACCCTTTTTCATGTTGGATGTAGGCCTAGCTCTCATCTAGGTCTTCATCATCTCCACGAGCAAGCCATCAAGTAGGTACAACCCAGGAACACACATTACATTGCCACAGCAATCACCTGCGTCTCCTACTATCATCTCATCGTATCCGGATCATCTCATCATCACACACGGAGAGCAGCCCAAGTGCATACATCATGTCCATCAGACAACCTGCGTCTTCCACCCAGTGGATACAGCCCAGGAGCACCCCAGGTGCATTACGTCTCTCTCTTAGTCAACCTGCGTCTCCCACCCAGTGGGTACAACCCAGGGACATCTACGTCTTCCACCTCGTGGATACAGCCCAAATGTATTACGACTCTCTCGGTCAACCTGCGTCTTCAAACATGTGGATATAGCCCAGGATCACCCCAAGTGCATTACGTCCTTGCGGACCACCTACGTCTTCCACCATGTAAGATACCGCCCAGGCGCATCCCAGATGATTTATGACCAGTGGACCTACCAGCGTCTTCAAACATGTGGATACAGCCCAGGAGCACCCCAAGTGCATTGCGTCCTTGCGGACTACATGCGTCTTCCACCATGTAAGATACAGCCCTAGTGCACCTGCGTCTTCTGGTCACATCACTCCCTCTTTTGAGGAACATTGATCTGGATAACACTAAGCTTCTCTCTGAAGTACTCGAACTTCACTCTTGCTAACGGCTTGGTCAACACATCGGTTGTCTACTCTTCTGTCGCCACATACTGGAGCTTCACTACTCTCTGCACCATATCCCGGATATAGTGGTACTTGATCTCAATATGCTTCGACTTGTCATGGAACACCGGGTTCTCTGACAACTTCACGCAACTCTGGTGTCACAGAAGATACAAGTCCCCTCGAGCTCGAGATCAAACAAATCAAACAGTAGCTTCCGAAGCCATACTGACTCACAACTGGCCGAACAAGCTGCAACATACTCTGCTTCGACTATACTCAGTGATACGCATGACTGCTTCCTACTAAACCAGGAGATCATACCGGATCCCAAACTGAAGCAGCATCCTAAAGTGCTCTTCATGTCTGTGGCACTACCTGCCCAATCCGAATCAACATAACCATGCAGGTTAATCTTTTGATTCGTCTCATATTTGAGCCCATACTCAATTGTACCCTTCAAGTACCTCAATATATGCTTTGTAGCAATTAGGCAAACATGTCTCGGATCCATCAAGAACTGGCTCAGGGTGTTCACAGCAAAGCATATGTTTGGGCTCGTGTTCGTCAAGTACATTAACAAACCAATCATCTGCCTGTACGTCATGGCATCAACTGTCTCTGATGAAGCATCACACAGTAGCTTCAAGTTCGAAGCCATTGATGTGGCCATTGCCTTTTAGTCCATCATTCTGAACCTCTTCAGAATCTCTACTACATATTTTCCTTGACCAAGGAAAATCCCATCTACACTCTGCCACACCTCCATGCCTAAGAAGTAGTGCATCATCCCCAGGTCCTTCATCTCGAACTCTGCGGCAAGCCTTCTCTTTGTATCTGCAATGAGCCAATCCTCCCCTATTACAAACAGGTCATCTACATATAGTAGTAATATCACTGGTCTTCCACCCTCAACCTTGAAGTAAAGGTTGGAATCTGCTCTACTCTTAGTAAAGTCCAAGCTCATCAGAAAGTTGTCCATCCTGTTGTACCATGTCCTGGGTGCCTGCTTCAAGCCATACAAGGCTTTCTTCAACTTGCACACATGAGTCTTTTTGTCATGTGTCTCGAATCCCAGTGGTTGCTCCACATACACTTCCTCTTCGACTACACCATTCAAGAATGTTGTCTTGACGTCCATCTAGTGTTCCTTCCATTTCATTATTGCGGCTAAGGCAAGTATAGATCTTATGGAAGTGTATCTTGCTACAGGTGCAAATGTCTCCTCGTAGTTTATGCCTTCCTTCTGGGAGAAGCCACGTGACACAAATCTGGCCTTATGTTTTTCTATGCTACCATCTGCGGCATGCTTGATCTTGTAGATCCATTTCAAAGTCACAACAGACTTCCCTACTGGTCTTAGAACTATCTCCCAGACATCATTCTTCATAATCGACTGGTACTCCTCGATCATGGCATCCTTCCATTCCTTCTTTTCTGATGCTTCCTCATAGTTGGAAGGTTCTTTATCAATGATGTCACATAGTAGGGCCACATAGTTGGAGTATGGTCTAGGTCTCTTGCTTTCTCTGTATATCCCATCGAGAGCACCATACTTCTATGCATCTTGTATTGCTTCTCGTGCCCATGCTGGTCTTCTCTTGTGAGAGTTCTTCTCACGAGGTGGATCTACAGGTTCTTGTGGTTCTGCCATGTCGCGGTCTTCATGATCTTGTATTGTCTCTTCCATCACTGTGTCTCTGGTTTTGGGAACTTCAGGTTCTTTTGTTTCTTCAATAGGTAATGTTCTTGATTTGTTGTATGTTGAATCTTCATCAAAAGTTACGTCTCTGTTGATCTCGATCTTCTTGAATCCTGGGAAGTATATTCGGTAAGCTTTTGATGTGTCGTTGTATCCCACGAATATCCCCTTCTTTCCTGAAGGATCTAGCTTTGTTCTCCTTTCCTTTGGGATGTGCATGTATACCGGGCAGCCAAATATTCTGAGATGGCTGACTTCTGGTTTCTCTCCTGAGAAAGCTTCTTCGGGAATCTTGTTGTTCAATACACAATGAGGTGTACGGCTTTGTACATACACAGTTGTCCTTGCTACTTCTGCCCATAAGTGCATCGAAAGATCCTAATCATGTAGCACTGCCTTCACTGCTTCCATTATTGTTTTGTTCTTTCATTCAAATATCTTCGTCAAAGCATCAAACATCTCCTTGGGAGTCTTCAAGGATGATACATGAGGGATGAGATGATCTTTGATGGAATCTGCAATAATCCTCTTGGCTTTAACCAAGTTCTTGTGGATTGCCTTTGCCTCATCTCCCTTTGGTGCCGGAACCTCCTCATTAACATACTTGTCCAAGTCATTCTCTTCTAGGACAAGGGAGATTCTATACCTCCATGCTCGGAAGTTATCAACTCCTTCAAGCTTATCCTCAAGCTTGGTGTAATTTGTCATTTTGATATGAGAACCTCAAATGGAAATAGCAAAGAATTAGACCTTACCAATTTGAGATTCCCAACCTGGTTTTGGAGCTCGTTGACCTAGGGTTTGTCAGAGAAACCCTAATTTTCCAAACTTGGAATTTTGAATTTTTGTTTTGACAGGAAGATGCGCCTCCTCAAGGCACGTTGTCCAGTGTATTACTTTGCTTGGATTGGTGGAGGGAAACCCAAAAAGTTTGATGCCCTAGTTTTCTCCCAGCACCAGTGACTAGGTCAAAAATGAAAATTCTTCAAATTGAATTGTGCTTCCTCCAAAAGATGCACCCTGCTTGGGCGAGTTAGCCTAGCCCTCTTTTCTTGATGATCTGTGAAGAGAAGACCTTGAACTAGGAAGCCCTAGTTTCCCATTGTTGCACAATGCCTTCTTTTCAGATTGGCTCTAATACCATGTTAGAGTTTGCACTTTAATTCAATTTAGTTAGATCTTTAAACTGAAAGATAGACAAGCACAGCAAAACACAAAAGACACAAGAATTTTCCTCGAGGAAACCGTAAAGGAGAAAACCCCACAACTTCCTCATAAATAGATTTGTCACTAGTACAATATCAAGCAAGATGGAAAACCCAAAATATAAGATGTCTTCTGCAGTTTCTCTCTTTCTCCTCTAGCGAACTTGTCTTCTCTCTCACTTGGTGCAAACTTGCTTGAGTGAGTGTGATATACAAATGAGAGAGTTAGCCTCTCTATTTATACTTTATGTGTGGGTAACCTAATTTCTCAATGGGGCCGACCTCTCTTACCTAACTGGGTCGACCTCTCCTAGGGAGACTCAAAAATACAATTTACATTTGACTTTTGGGGAACTATTGCCCCGACTTACAATGGAGGTTTTACCTCAATATTCTTGCATGACCAAATACAACAATGACATCCCCGAACAGAGGAAAAACATCTCTAACGAAGGTACAATAATAATATAATAATAATATACAAAAGAATATCTTCTGAAGTTACATTTACAACAACACGGAGCAGGTATAGGTATATATTTTGGACCCCTTGTTGTGTGCATGCACTCAAAAATGCACTGAAAGACATTGGAAAAATTGATTGGGTATCCACCTTGGTATCAGCTACAAGGGATGTGCAGATGTTTATATGCAACCACCACACCTCCTTAGCCATGTATAAGGCCCACTTGAGGAAGGAAATCCTCAAGCCCGCAGATACTAGATATGGCAACTATTTTCTCTTATTAGAGAGGATGCTGGAGGTACAGCCAACATTGCAGGCCATGGTTGTGACTCTAGATTGGAATAAGTGGACAGAGTCCAAGACAAAGGAGGGGAAGAGGATCAGGCTTCAGATATTGGATAATGATTGATGGGTAGAATGCAATTATTTGGTCTCACTCTTGCTCCCTATAGTTGAGGTCATTCGCTACGCTGACACTGATTCTCCTAGTCTTGGAGAAATCTATGATACTTTTAACAGCATGTTGGGTAAGGTAAGGGCAGCCATTCCTCAGAAAGAGCCCTCCTTAGAGTTTTACATGAACCAGATTCGACCCATTATTCAACGTAGGTGGGATCAAATGAACACACCTTTGCACATGGCAGCATATGCACTAAACCCAAAATGGTACATTTCTAGGCCTTGTAGAATTGCTCCCATTGATGATCCAGAGATCAAGAAGGGTTTTCGAGCTGCCATTACAAAGATGTACAGTGTAGAGGAGGGGCAACCACTTCGGAGATAGTGGATTTAGTTTGTAGGTCTCAGAGGTCCCTTCAACAATCCTGATGCCAAGGCAGACTGTAACGACTTAGGCCAGGATGACCCCATTGGTTGGTGGGACATGCATGGGGATGATGCTCCAAAGATCAAGCATCTTGCTACTCGCTTGTTGTCTCAGATTGCTAGTTCCTCCGCAACTGAGAAGAATTGGTCCACCTATAGCTTGATCCACTCTATCAAGAGGAATAGACTTACCTCTAAGAGAGCAGAGAAGTTAGTTGCAGTGCACAGTGCCCTACGTCTTGCACATAGGAAGACACCTAAGTATTGAATGGGGCAAGCTATACGATGGGATTTGGATCCAGAGAATGATGCACAAATAGGCGAGGAGGATGGACCAGATGAGAGGCAACATGGTTTGGTTGGTGTGCCATTGGTTACTCATGAGAGTGACTCAAACTCGGATTATCACATTCCCATTGATGGTCCCGATGCCTTCATGCAGCAGATGGATGCAGGGGAACAGTCAATGGAGTTGACTCCTTGATGCTCATTTTGTGTTGTTACCAGTTAGTTTTGACTCTAGATATTGATCAGTGATGACTGGGTCTTTGACTCTTTCCTATTTTTGAGCAATCTTAATTTACTATTGATGTTTCAGTCTCTATTTCAGACTTAGTATTTGGTATTTACTATTTTACTATTTAACTATTTTAGCATGGAACATCATTGATTCAATTTTTCAATTAGAATGACTGAAATATGAATATCAAGATTCAAATGACAAATTTGAAAATGATCATGATGAATTGTCATATTGTGTAATGTGTTTGTATTATTAAATTCATAATTTGCTAGTTTCCGGTTTACATTGCACAATGCTGAATTGTATTATTAATTTGTTAGATTCCAATTTACATTGTTGGGATTTATAATTTTTATAACCCTGATGTCTCCCCCCTGAATTTCCCTAAAATTTGGGGGTGGTCTCCACACGTCCCCAATGTGCATTTCCCCGCTCCCACATCCCGGAAACTTGGGGGAACATTGATAATAATCAATAAAAGGGATAAAGCAAGATTGTAGATTCTTTCAGGTTGTTTAAAGTCTTGTATATATATATATAATATATATCATTTTGTATGGAGAGTAGTTAGGTGCGGAAAAAAAAAACACAATTTAAAAAAAAATTAAAATTAAAATTAACATAATAAATCTTAAACCCGGATGAAAGAAATACAAATTTAGGATAGATTTATACTAATAAGTTACAATATTCTGTTCTAATGATTTGCATATACTCTAGAGAAAAGTTTACAGTGAAATTTTAAGATTATAATGATATTTGCATATACTTTAGAGAAAAGTTTACAGTAAAATTTTAAGATTATAATGATATGATTAGTGTTTACAGCAGTCATTTTAAACATGTAATGGTTGGTTTTTGGTTTTGTTTGGTTTGAAATGGTTTGGACGTTTCTAATCAAAAGATGTAGTCATTGTTAACCACACTTATTTACCATGCTTATCTACAATCCAAAAACTATTGATGTAGCTGGAAGCTTCATCTTCGCACAAAGTCGCGATGTGTAATGAAATGCACATACCAGCAATACTCTTCGGATTCCAAGCAAAGACACACCAACCAAACTATCACAATGAATGGATCTATGCCGGTAGGTCACAATACTCTGGTCTAATGATTTGCATATACTCTTGGGAAAAGTTTACAGTAAAATTTTAAGATGACAATGGTATGATTGATTGTTTACAACATTCCTTCTAAACATGTAATGGTAGTATTTTGGTTTGACATGCTTTGGATGTTTCTAATACAAAGATGCAGTTGTTGTTAATTACCTTTATCTGCAATCCAAAAACTATTGATGCAGCTGCAAGCTTCCTCTTCGCACAAAGTCCCGATGTGAAATGCACTGCACGTACCAGCAACACTCTTAGGATTCCAAGCAAAGACACACCAAGACTATCACAACAAATAAGACGGAAGAGAAACTTCATAAGAATTAAGTGTGATAAATACAAATCTGTACAATCTTGTCAATTCAAACTTTCCCTTGTGAAACTCCAAGCTATTCTTTAGCACAGAGATATTCAGTTCCTAGCATTTTTATTGTAACCACATCTTATCTTATACTCTCTTAGCTTTATCTTTCTAACTTGTTCTTAAATCTTAATATTTTTTTAATCATCGATTTAGAAATTTGCAAACCAGTAGAACTCATTTTCTTTTAAAGGTTCATTTAACATACAATACAAATGCAAAATCCTCCAGTGATTATGTCTTGCTACAACTCAAGCTTCAGTGCTCCAGTTTTCCACGTGTAGCCTCTGATGTGTTCCCTTCTGTTACTTCATTGTCTGTGGCTATTATGTTTCCTGTCTTCAGGCATTCTCTCTCTGTCGTGGCTCAGTCCTACCCATAATATGCCATCTACACTAGCAATCCTCAACACCAAACTGTAATAACTCCCTGCAGTTCCACACTTATCACCCCACAAAGTATACTTTTCAGCCTTTTATTTCTGCTCTCAAGTCCAATCTTCATTACTGTAGCATTTGTCAATGCTCGCAAACCATATCTCTGGATACTCTAAGATTTTGCAGTCTATCCAAAGATCAGAATAGACATTAAATGATAAAAAAAATATACTTCAAGAAATTTGACACCTTTAGATTTAGGTTTAAGATGAATATATTCAACTCAGTAAATAAGGACTGAATCCAAAACTTTGTTGAATGTGGTTTGATTAAGCAAGACCCAATTCACACCTAAGTAACCCAGACACATGAATTGGATATAACTAACCTCCAGCATACAATCTCTTAAGACACAATGCCATATACATGAGGAAATTTAGCATATTTGTTGTCTAATGGTTCGGATTTGTATTAATACATGGATATATTGTAACACCCCTCTGTTACCTATTGCATTAGTGCTAGGGGGCATACTTGGGTTATAGTGTAGGCGTGGGACACACTCATGATGGCCACACGAGTGGGCCCTTCCCCTACACAATAGTATTAGATTATATGCCTATATTAATATACTATAATAAGGACATGGGGAGTCATAATAATATAAGTGTTTAGCTTAATAAATTAAAACTAATTTAATTATTAGTTAGATTAAAGGGGCGGCTATCAAAAGAAAAGAATAAAATAAGTAATTATGAGCTATTTGATGTAATTAAGTGGAATTTTGCATGTGGACATGTGTCCAATGGAGGAGAGATTGGAAAAGCTTAAAAAGGGGGAAATTAGAAGGGGAAGGGGCCTTCTTCCTTCCTTCTTGCTCTTCCTCGTTAGTTCTAGGTGTTTGGAGCAGATGGAGGGAGGATGGAAGTTGGAGGAAGAGAGTAGGATTTTTATGAAGATGGCTTGGTTGGCTTGGTATTGCTGAGTGAGGGCTCGAGGGCTCGAAGACTATGATTGAGAGGTTGGTTGGGAGGAGAGTGGTCCCCTGTTACCGGGCAAACTAGCAGGGTTAGTGCCCAGTAAGTACATGCACAGACTTGTGACCCAATGTCACCTCGATCACAAATCCTTAACTTCTTTGGAGTGTCTTGACCTCCAAGGGGAGAGCCCTTATTAGTGTGCCTATCAACAATTACAACAAATACCTTCCATAACCTCATGCAAAGATCAGTGCCTTTACGGAGTCGACAGAGAATGAAGAAGACATATCAAAATGTAATTTTAACTAGGCTATAGTCCAGAGATGGTATGTACATGTGAACAATGGATGTTTATGTATACGTCCAATTCAACATAAGATAATCTTGCATCAAGTGTAATGAATAAGAGTCTAAGACACCAGCAGTATTATATGTTATTTGACAAGTATTTGACAGTGTTTTGAGCAATACAAATGTGTAATTATTTAGGCACCAGCTGTCATGCATTTAGGTTAGCATTTCCAAGTAGTGATGTCATTCAATGGGGAGATAACCATTTACCAAACCAGCGTAAACAATGTGCACTGTTATTAAACAATGTGTAACCTATCAAGTGAATACAATGATCAAACCAATAATAAGCAGAGGTGTATTTACCATATAAATGTCACTCATTAATATTGTCAAACACAATAATTACACCAAGCTATTCAATATGGGATATCAATCCTATTTAATGGAAACCCTGTAGCATTCATTTTATCAGTGTAAATCAGTATTGTATATCAGCAGCAATACCTTTGATATAACGGTGTTTGCACTGTGCAGTGACCTTATGAAGCATTTAACATTGCATAAACATCAATCAATTCCACCATTCACAATTACTAGCAGTAACATCCAAATAAGGCTTTAATTCAATAATCACACATGCATACTAACCTCTGTTAATTGTTTTTGCAGGTCTGATATTGGAGCAGCAGTGACCTGAAGTTTAGGATGTCACCTTGAAAGGCCCTTAGGGCCACGTTTTAGGGCTTAGGAGCTTGCTTAGAGGGAAAACGAAGTAAAGGAGAAGAGCATTGGGGTTTAGAGGGCAGCGGTACGGCTTTAGGGGTTAGTTAGGTTTGACAGTCTGCAAAAAATTGCAGTCTGCAATTTTTGACAGTGAGCAGTGAAGGAGGGCTGAGGGCTAGAGAGGGAGAAAGAGGGAGACCGAGGGTGTGAAGGGGGCTGCAACAAGGTTTAAGGAGCTGGAAAGGGAGGGTGAGGCCTTAGGGAAGCAGGCCATGAGGCCTAGGAAGACAAGAGGAGGAGGCCACGGCTTTAGATGGCTGAATTTTTGTGAAAATTTACTATTATTTTTGGTTTTTAAAGGAATTTAAAAATTTTAGGTTTTTTTTTTTAAAAGAAATAAATGAACCAAAAAGACCTAACTAAATACAAAAACTCAATTAAATTGTAGACCTGATTTTTAACCCTATTATCATGAAATGTGTTACCAACTATTTTGTACAATAGCTGAATTTCTTGTGAGCCGCCAGTTTCATGAACATGTTCAATGTTCATCTTCAGAAGTTAAGAAGTTCAGAAGTCATTTTCAGGGCAATTTTGCCCCATTTGTAATAAATGCATGTTCATACCCCCATGGGGAAATTGTAAAAAGTTAGTCTAAACGGGGTCCTTTTATAAAAGACTCGGCTATCCTTAGGTTTAATTGTCAGGGGGATACTCTAGAGTGTTTTTTCCTTAGGAATTATGCATTGCGCTTCAGCCGTGTATAGTTCCTGAGTTTTTCACTCACACCTCCAAAGCTGGAGTATTTACCATGGTGGTCAAAACCTAAGGTGGTTATTAGAGTCTTGTGTCTAGGATTTTTTATGTGTTAGCCATCTAGATTGAGTCATATGAACATGCACTAGGTTCCCTAGGAGTTTCGTTTCATTCCAGCGAAAATAATTTTTTCCGTAATTTAAACCATTTTTAATGGTTTAAATGGAATTTTTCAAAATGAGATAAAATTGTCATCCGGAGGCGGAATTTGGCGTGGGGAGGCTCATTTTGACGCTCAAAGCGTCCTCTTTACCCTAGTGCCCTCTTTCTTCATTTTCAGGGTGATTACATCGCCTTTGGGAGCAGTTTTCCTAAAGGTGCTACAAAACAACACTTTAATTGCTAAAAAGGGTGAAAATGCACATATAGACAAAGTCAAAAAAGGACAAAATTCATTTGATTTTTAAAGGGGTGGCATATGATTTCATGGGATGTACGACTACATTAGAGATAAATTCACATGTCATAAAAGTGAAAAGGTTGAATTTTTGGATTAAAACAAGGTGTACGGATTCCTTCACGTGGGCCTCCTTCACGTGAATGGATCATGGGCGAATTCAAATATTTGGTGGGCGTTTAAACCAAAATCTTGGGAAAATGTTTCAATGGGAGAGGGGCACCCCTCTCATGAGGTGGCAGCCACCTCATATCCCACCAACCCCACCTACGAATCACACCAACCAAGATCCATTCACGCTCCAAGCAACCCCTCATTCACGTGAAGCTCTCAGGTTGTTTGGTGAGTGCGTCTACATGGCCCTAGCTCTCCAAGCATTGCGAATTGTCTCATTGCTCGCTCGGTTTTTGTATAAATAAGAGGCCTTTGGGCTCTCTCAAGGTGGAAAAATTGATGCAAGGAACCTCTGCTCCTTATTGTAACGTTTTCTGCTTTCTACTATTGGAATAAAGTGAAGACTTTGGAGGTCTATGTCTGGCATTTCTTTCATGGTTGGGCATGCATGTGTTTATTGAGGTAATATTTAGCTAGTTACCTTCTTTCTTTATGAGTTTATAATATGAATCTAGCATAGAAGGCTATCTTTAGTCCATTGGGCAAGCATTTACAGTTGTTAAGTTGCTTGTTGATATTTCATTGTTAAAAGATCTTAGGAGCAATAGACAGTAGTCAGTTATACTTATATTCTCCTTGTCTCTTTCTGATGAAATGTACTAGATTAATCTTGCTTGTGTGAAAGATTGTGTAGCTTGGCAGGTTATCAAAAAGAGAAGAGGACTTGGAGCTCGGCTGCATCCCTTTCCTCTTCTCAATATTTTTTTTTAATGTGTTTTGTCTCACAGGTGGTCTCCAAATCTTCTCTTGGTCCAAAGCTGAGCTAAAGGGGTTCCTTCTCTTCACCCTTTTCAAAATCAAAACTACAAATCATTTTCTTTGTGGTTACTTAAGCAAAGCATTTGAACTATAAGTCTCTATCTTTCATGCTTTCGCTTTCCTTAGTACAATAGGTTGTTGGTTTTCAAGTTTCACATCTTGCTAGCCTATTGGCTGTCCTGAAAAAGAGTACAAAACAGTTCTTTAAAGTTGCAATCTGCTATCCATTAAAAGAGTACTTTGACTGTCTTTTAAAAGTCTATTTTGATTGGCTGCCTTTTAAGAGTACTGTTGATTGTGAAAAGTTTGCATTGGCTGCCATCAAAAAGGTGTGTGGACTGTCATATAAAAAGTTTTTCATTGGCTGCCTCTTAATTAAGTGTTGACTATCATTGAAAAGATTGCATTGGCTGTCATAGATAAAGTGCATTCGCTGCCCCTTTTCTCTTTTTTTTTGCGGCCCTTCTCTTCTTGCTTTCGCTGCCTTCTAGCCTCTCCTTTTTGGCTGTCTTCTTCATCTGTTTGCAGCCCCTTCTACTTCTTTTTTTTTGCAGCCCCTTTCTTGCTCCCTGTTCGTTGCTCTTTTACCACTGTTTTCAGCCCTTCTTTTACCCTTCATCCTTCCTCTCTCTCTTTGCTTCTTGCCTTTTTCTTTGCCTTGCCTTCTTCTCCCTTTGTTCTCTTTCTCTTTTTGCTTCTTCTTCCTTCTTCTCTTGTTTCTTCATTGATCTCTTTTCCACTTGTAACTTAGTTTAATTTTTGCTCTTAGATCTTAGGTTGCATTAGTTTAGTTCCATTTGCACTTAGTTTATTTTCTAAAAGCTTTCTAGTTCATTTAAATTTGCATGCTAGATTGTAGATCTCAGTTTCAATAAGTTTGATTTTACTAACTCTTAACAAGCTAGTGTTTCAAAGCTCTTACTCTCAGGTGAACAGGAAAGACCAAGTTAAAATCAAACAAAAAGAGCAAAAGAAGATCAAAAGAGCAAAAAGTCAAATTTCTTTAGAAGCATTTAAACATCTTTTTCCCATCTCACTTTGAGTTTCCAAGTGAAGAAAATACCTAAAATATTGTAACAAGTTAATAAAAGAGCAAGTGGGATTACGGCTCCCACACCCTAGTTCCCCCATTTGGGGGAAGGTTGTAGTGTCTTTGTCTCTCTTTTGCATTAGCTTAGCTTCATTTCCGCATTAGTTAAATTTTCAATCTTTTTTGCAAGTAGCTTAGATTTTACTCCTAGATTAGTTTCCATTTGATAAACTGTTAGAGATTGTTAGATTTTGATTTTGTTTTTCTGATATAAAATTGTTACAACTAAAAGAATCCAAAATCTCTTGAATCTCACTGAAAGGTGGATCAAGGGTGCTCTCTATCGGAGAGTTTAGTTTACTTGTTCTTTGCTTAAGATTTTCACTAACCCCCTTGCTTTCCCGAGTACGGTCTCAGACCTGAAAGAGACTCTTGGGTAGATTAGATTTCATTTCAGTATTTTTGCATCTCATAAATCTCTCCATAAGGCAGATCAAGAATGCTCTCTATCGGAGAGTTTTCTACAATGGTTCTTGGTTCAAACACATCCCCTTAAAATTGGAATTTATTATTTTCTATGCCACGTATGCTCTACCCAGTTTTGGGATACTCAGAAACGGTATAGGTTCTTTAATTCTCACATTTAATTCCAATTTCAACCATAATAAAATTCATACCCCATAACCAACGAAAATCCGGCGTTGATCGCAAATACTAGAAAGTGGGCAAATTCTGTCTGGGACGCTAGATCACTGTACTTAGATCTTGGGGGCACCGTTAGGCTACACCCTTGTTTGGTGTAGTGTTGAACACGCTCTTGAGACTTTGGCAGCCAACATGTCTCCGTACGGCGCCACCTAGAGTATTTTCCGGACATATTTCCAATACTGCAAGATATATCTTGGAAATTTCCTTAGCCATAATAATCAAGATCACCATGAAATACACAATAAAATTTACAAAGAACAATTGCAAAATAGCTCTCAAGCACACGAACTCTTGTATCAAGCAACCCCATCACTTTGACTCCATAAGGCACTGGTCCTTCATTTTATTTGTTTTATTTATATCTGGATCATACATTGTTGACATGCTTTAATTTATGCTGTGGATATCTTGATTAAATATCAATTGTTGTGCATCTTAAATTCTCCTTTTTTGCAAGTGTATCTTTGGATCACATAAATATTATTGTGAAATCAAAAACTCCTAAACAACACCCATTCGCATCACATCACACATTCCTGAAAAACATTTAAAACACAAGAGCCTTAGAAACTCTTTGTAGGGTCTACCCCCCTTGGCTTCATTAAGAGTTAGCCTAAACGGAGGAGTCAAGATCAGGTGACAGCACCTGACTCTTTGCTTGCCACCAAGGCCACACCTTTCCCACTTGGGAAACAGCTTTCGAAAGATTTCTGCTGCTGGTGTGCACACACGGCGGGCAACAAAATGCAATATCTACATATGCAAATGCAAAGTAAATTTGATAAATTTTCATAAAACATGGTTTTGATGGATGTAACCCTAAACTCTAGGCTTAGAGGAGAGGCGACCAGCCTCCCTCTTGGACTGGTTTTCTCCTTGACTCTAAATTAGGGCTTCCTACAACAACATCAAGGGTTCGTTGTGGAAGCCTAATCTAGGGCAAACTTGAAGATCCAAAGCCAGACTAGGGAAAACCTCCTCTTGGGAGCGTTTTCCACCATGCAAGGTTGACAGAAGGCAGAAAAGAGGACCAAAATCAAGAAAACTGCAGCTCTATGGCCACCATTCAATCATCAATGGAGCAAAACTTACCCACCTTCACCAAGAGAGACAAAAAAATACTTACTTGAGCTTCATGTTATTCCAACAATTCATAGCATCCACCATGCATGAGTTAAAACCCTAGAGAGCATCCAAATTCATCCACAAGCCAAAGAGAAAAACCCTCCAAGAGGTGTGCATCACTTCCAACAAGCCTATCTTTGGTAAAAGAGCAACATAATGCAATTTATCCCTTATGTTATGATTTACAAATGAAGTGGGGAGACTTATTTATAGCCTTCTCAACTCACTTTTACAAAATAACCAGGCCGACAAGCCAATATAACGACAATGTAAAAATATAACATGAAATAATATAAAATATTATAAAAAGTGTGTAACCTGGGGTATTTTTCCCCTAGGTGACCAAAAACTAATAAAAATAGCTATAACTGAACAAATGGCTTCACTCCAAAAGGTGGAGTGAGTAGGGGGGATCGTCATGCCCCATCTAACCCCAACAGTGCTTAAAAACCCTCGACGTCCCCCCTTTACAAGCTTGTGGGCCTGTTGTCTAAGAATGGCGTCATCACTGAGCCACCAAGGAGAGAGGGCGCTATGCTGAAAAGAGGCCAGGATGGGTGCATAGGGTGACTGGAAGAGGAGGCAAGTGCCTCTAGGCTGGAACACTGTCACCTGTGTGGAAATCAAGTAGGGGGTCAAGTGACACAGTGGACCTGCCCCTAGGAGCCCCGGACACCAACCTCGGGGCTACAAGCCCCAGAATGAGGCGGTCGGCAATGCCACTGAACCATAGTACTCCAAGAGGGAGAATCAAAGGGTCCGGCCATAACCAACCCTTAAACTGCAGATAATACCCCCATCATGGCCCTGAAGAAGAAAAAAAACGACTCCTCTCCCTGGGCAGATATCTGAAAGTGAGCAGTACTGGTACTACGTAACAGTCCCCCATATGTGGTTTTCCCAGTAACTGCCACCATGATCCTGACTACCTCTATGGTATATATGTAATTCTAAATTTCTATCTCAAGTATGTCTTCTTCCTCATCTTATTAGATCTTTGACTTTGGGTTTATAGTTTACGTGAAGATATAGTGGTGATTTCCTGTCAAATATAATAATGAGTAAGTTTCTCGGTAATTAATTGTTTTACTGTTTTTATCAAATTTTATTAGTGCTAATATATTGGAATATTGGTATTCCCTGTTTCCAGATGATGTAGTGACCTTTGGTTTCCTCGAACCAGTTCCTCCACGAGGTATACATCTACAAGGTTTGCTTCTATAAGGCCTGCTTTTACGAGATCTTCTTTTACGTGATCCGTAGCTATGGAAACCCCCTTTGTGGAACCTACGGTTAGACGCTATGAGTGGTCCATCTGCAGGGAACACTAAATGCATGGAATCACATTGGAAACTGGTGCATCCTCCCCACAAAGTAAGAAAGTATCACAAAACCTTCCCCATAGTTCCATCTAGTTGCATGTTTGTAACTACATTCTACCTATAGATACCAGTCTGTTGGCAATGGTTCTAAGTTGTGCACACATTATTGAATTGGAACACCTTGTGACCTTGCATTATCCAGTTCACCTCACACTGGTCCACATGTTTGAGTTCTACACGAGATGCAATGTTGAATCCATTTATATCAATGGCTTTTGACTTCTACAAATGCCCTTACTCACATTTGATATTATAAGTAGGCAAAACAATTGAGTACTCGAGAAAATTTCATAGTTGTCATAAACCACAGAAATTTTCAACACATGCATTTAATAAAGGAATGGCAAGATTGAATTGGAATGCTTGAAAGCAGATAAAGAAACATATCTACAAATATTTCTAACAAGGATGTAAATTATGGAGTAATGGCAGGATCCATGCAAAAAATTTCTATTTTAAAGACTAAACTTTAAGATCCAAGTATCCAATCTGAAATCCCTCCCTATTCAAACAATGTAGAAGCAATACAGCAATAACTGGTTATACCAATCTTAGAAATCAAAATAAGGCCAATAGTTTTGATTGATGCATCTCACTATTGTAATGTTGTGAATTAACAATCACGGCTAAATATCTTATAATTAGAATAAATGAGGTCATGAACAGGAACGGGGCTCAATTTTACACTAAAGCACATCCTTTACAAAGTAATATGATAAAGAGTTGAGTGGTGCACCTCAATCTTATAAAAAGCTACAGCCGAATTTCACTTGATGAACAAATCTGAAAGCATTTCATTGGGCAATTTGTTGTTTCTATAATAAATTCCAAGAACTGGAAGCATCTAGCATGAACCATAAATACTTAATAAATGTAACTCCTCACTAGACTAATCTTCACTTACCAAAAAGTCAAAGACTTGAAAATTCCCACAATAAAAGTGGATTTTATTCGTGCCTATGAGCTACACCTTTAAATAATGCACTTTGATCAAAGAATGTGCTATGGCAAGCCACGTGGCATCACAAGTGGTTAGCAAGGTACACTAAAGCTTGTCTTGGTTTGGCAAATTGAACCAGTAGCATAAGTACTCTCCCACTTGCATGTTTAAAAACTTCCATTCTATAAGGAGCTAACTTCAAATACTAATTGATTTCTCTATATGGATGAGGATGGCTTGTTTGAGAGAGTTTGAGTCAATAAACATGGCAAAGAAAATGAAACAACCATCTAATCTTCTTCTTCTTCTTATTTTTCCATTTTTTAAATAATCTCTAAAAACTGAATGAGAAAACCCCAGCACACCCTTATCAATTTGTCCAACATTAAATAAATTATCTTACCTTTTCTTATCAATATAAGCTTGGGTTTGAGTTTGTCTAGAAATTTCTCGGCAAAGGTGATGTAGTATGAAGTGAATAACACATCGGGTTGGTATCAATGCTTAAGAAATCTAAATGATGCATTCAAGGGAAAAGTGTTGAGGGAATTGGTACAGATGTCCTTATCGTCATGGTTCAAGCTAGTGATGGAGGAGACCCACAGTACCTAGATGCTAGAAAGGACAACATAGGTTGTGGAATAGTTAGCGGAAACCATTGTTGTTGTCGTCATTGCTGCTACTTCTGTTGTTGTCATTCCATAGTCAAAAATCTATTTAATGTTCATTGCTTCACGTTATATATGGAATTTTTTATTTCTTTTTATCAACTCTCCTAACTGTAACCTATGTATGCCCCCTAGCACTAATATAGTAGGTGACGGAGGAGTGTTACCGTTGTACGAAAAATGTTCCTAATGACTGGGGTAAGTAGAGGTCACCAACATACTGACATAATCATGCAAAAACCAAGGAAAATTGCAGACAAACAACAAGATACAATTGATGAAATAAACAAGGGTTTGAAAGTTGAGCAATTGGTACCTTATATCAATGAAGGTTGATCCAAGCTCTTCAATCCTTTAGCTTTAGTCCACAATCTTGCATAAATATCTGCAAAACAAATGTAACCCTCCTCAAAGCTTTTGACCACACATGGATAAATAATCAAATTGAAAGCACATATACATAGAAATATGAAAATACTCTCAAATATCCAATTTATGCATCAAATGCTAGTAACATGGGAAAGGAAATATCTCTTTATTGATTGCAATAATGGCCACAAATACATTTCACCTTGATTTGCACAAGCACCTCTTGAAACCTGATCTGGATTCTTTTGCTCCTCCCTTCTACCAAAATTCCTCCAGCATGACTTTGCACAATGAGTGAACCCCCCTCTCTCATGGCCCTCCCTTTGTATTTACGACAAAGATAGGAGAGTAGTTTAGGGAGAAGATTAGTTAGGATAGGTATGGAAGTTAGGAAACCAACTCCAACTACCTATATTTCGAATTTCTTTTTTATTTTTTGTGATTTATGAGGAACACGCAAGTGAAGAATGCACCATTAGCGAGTAAACTGCTAGAAGGCTTAAGGCAACCTTCAAGTGCAACTTTTGGGGGGAAACGCGAGTGGTAAAGGGACCACAAGCGCGTAACTCGCAAGTTGTCAAGTCAGGAGTAGCGTGTATGTCCTAAACCGAATACACAAAAAAAGGTAATCTAGAGAAAAGGGGAATGACTAGGGCTACATACATCTATAGCAAATCTAGGCTCTTCCATCCATAGTGTCCTTTTGTGTGAGCGACAATTCAGTGTCGTCACGGACGGAGAAGAGCCGATTTGATTGATAACAACAAGAAATGTAAATATAATCTAAGTATGGAAAGTAAATTGTAGAAAAGGAAACTACAAACTAAGAAAACAAAACTAACAAGAGACAAGGGGAATGCAAGGGATGGTGGTCTATGCCACTAATCCCTTGTGATTTACAACAGTCCAAAAGGACCTTTGAGAAGGCTTATTGATCCTTTATAGTACAATAGGATCCAATACGGTAAAATCTAAGAGAGAAAGAGTTGTTGATTGGACCTCAACTCTTCCAAAAGGGGGCTGATCTTCAAGGGATGCTAAAAATATGCAAAGAAAAGTGTTGTAACAGTAGCAAAAGAGCTCACAAGAGACTGCCACCTAGGCCTCAAATAAGCTCCAAACCTATGTTGTTGGAAACACACTTGAAAACAGGGGTTACGGGGTCAAATTCCAAATAAACAAGGACGTAAATGAACTTTACCTCATTGTTTATGCATTGCTCGCACAGTGAGCAGTGAGATAAACTACTCCAATATGCAAATAAACACATTGCCTTTATAAATCTTAAGTACTAATATAAGTGGCTAATGATCTACTTTGATTAAATGCACTTAGAAGCAAATGTACTTCGGATCTGCTAGAAAAATAGAGATTGAATTGAAGTAGATCTTATAAACATGCAAGCAAAATATCTAAATAAATAAAGCTTTTAAAATTCTTAAGATTTGAGATAAGCATGTAAATAACAAAAAAAATGATTTTGATTGAAGAAGGTTGAGTGAAGAAGACGAAATGCCTTCAGATGGGCAATGGAGCTCCAAAGTGATGCGCTAAGGGACTAGTCTATTGAAGCCACCAAGCTTGAAAGGGTTGCGCAAGAATCACCGTCGACTTCTCGATGGATGAAGACCTGCAAATTTAGATCAAATAACAAATGGGAAATTCAATCTCCCTTCTTACAACTTTCGATGTATCCTACAAGAGAGGGTTAAATCAAGTACCAATATAACTGAAAAAAATACTTAGATCTAAACACCTTTCTAGCAATCTACAACAAATTCCCAATAGAAAATTATCTAAAGAGAGCTTGCCCTACTGGGTGATAACATCCTTTCAAAGGCCTAAGGAAGCAATAAGAAATGAATGTAATTGAACTAACTACAGTTACCTCTTATATTAAGCTTGAGACAATGGCATACACACAATAAGAGCACAGCACAAATCTGAGCTCCAAACCCTTATTTATTAATTCCAATAGAACAAGAGTGCAAGAGCTTGAGCACAAGCTTCACTAACAACCAATAAAGAAAAGAGCGGGGAGAGCTTCTTAAATAGCAAAATAAGAAAAGGTGGGATATTTCATGAAGCGGAGTGAACTAGAGTGTCATATGACACTTCATGGCTCTAACTAGAGTGTAATTTGACACCTCATGAAGTTAACTAGAGCTTAAGGGTTCCTCGCGAGCCACATAGAAGACAAGGAGGGGACAAATAGGGATTGATTGAGACCAAATCCAATCATAAATGACAGCTCACTCAAGGGGGGCAAATTAGGGAATATGCCCTTTTACCTATTAGATTTTGTAGCTCGGACAGGTACTTCTACATGGGGGTGTCTAGCACGTAGAAGTGGTCCGAGAAGAGACTCTAGACAAACTTTGTAAAAGGTGACTTTTATAACACCTTATGTAAATGAAAAAGGGTAACTTAAGTGATCTCAATGAGAGATTAAGTCGTAGCCATTGATCTATGAAGTGATCTCAACAAGAGATTAAGTCCCATCCATTGGATTAGATCTAAGGGATTTAGATCTAAGGGTCAGTATTGAGCCAGTGGTATTGGCTCATGGTATTGATAGGGTGCCAATGGTTTTGCATGAGGTTGAGATTATAAAAGAGTCTATGGAGAGTTGTAGACATCAATTCATCACGTCATGGTCAATGTGTATGAGATACAATGAGAATGAGTGATCAAATCTAAGAGAGGGATTCGCTTAGAAGCTTTGGAGAGAGGGAGTCTCTCAAGCTGAGATCAGTAAGTGATCAGATCTGAGAGAGGGAGTCTCTCAAAGGCTTTCAAGTGAGGGATTCACTCAAGCTAGGGTTTGTCATATTGTTGAGGGTTTGTCATATTGTTGAGGGTTTGGGCACATATTGCAATGGGAGTAAGGTCTCTGGAGCTCTGTAAACTGTAAGTGTTGTTTTAAATCTGCAATAAGAAGACAAACTGTTTGTTGGTTTTCCCCCTTTCCAAGATAAATCTCAATGTGTCAAATTGTGTGATGATTTCCTGTTGAATTTTTGGTGTGCGTCATTTGTTAAGTAAATCAGTGTATTGCTATTTCTGATTCAGTTTTATGTGTTGTATTAAGACTGGGCATAAAATCAGTGATCGGATCTGGCTTATTGAAAAGTTAACATTACCAACCTCCTAAAATCACTCAAATTTGTTTGCAACATGCAAAAATCATGAGATTTTGTCTTCAAGGGGTGTGCTAGGCTAAATTAAGTGGTCTAAAGGGTTTAATACATCATATTAAGGTGTTTGCCACCCCCTTTAGCCACATAAATCAAATACTATACAATATACACCCCTAAGACACCTAAATTACATTTTTTTACATGTCCATATGATTAACTAGGAGATGTATGGAATACAAATTGACACGAAACTAGATACCATGCTAGGGCATGGACATTAAGGCTTGCTCCAACATTGGAGGCATGAGTAACAAAACTTTGGCAAACTCAAACCACAAGGGCCTATGCTTATCTCGGTGAAAAAAACACCCCCCTAGCAACATTAATTTGACTGTCCTCAATGAACTAGCCTTTTACAAACAAGGAACTCATATCATCTCATTTTACAATTCCCTCGCAGGGGATATGGAACATGTAGATACAATCCAAAATGAGAAGAAGAAGAAGAAGAGGCGTGTATGCTTGGCAAAGTTCTAGCACTACAATCTCCTTTGTACATCTTCATCTTCAGTCTTGATGATCATCCTAGTGCAAACTGGGTGGTAACACTTCCAATTCATGTATTTTAGAGTCCACTGGTTCAGTTCCATTTCTGATAAAATTGCTGTAGACTTAAGACAAGCTGAGTGAGTACTGTTAATGGCAGAAAGGAAGTCGATTAAAAATTTAAATAGGCCAAGTAGATAAGATGATTAAGCCATTAATATATGTAGTGTACAGACATGCTTTTTTTCGGAAGGTGGTGATTATTCCCATTTTGGTGCTAGCCAAATGAAACACAAAATTCATAAATGGGAATCCCAGGTCATAAGATATCCATAGCTTAGTACATCTCAATTTACGCTGAGAAGCCTCTTGTCCAGTCGTTCATAATGGCGATAATAATGAAAAGTTTTGGAGGGTCTTCTCAATACAGATCTCAGTAAAGACGAGGGATAAAGAATGCAATAAAGAAAAGGGATAAAGGTATACTGAACAATTGTATGACCCCGCCGACCTCTACTCACCACAGGTATAACTTTGGCAGCTTGTAATACAACAGAAATCAATAAAGTAAGTACTGAAGATGCTTCCAAATTATACATAACAAATGATCGCAAAAACCTCATTGGGGCTGAAACAACACCCAACCGGGCTCGCCCCTTGTCGCTGACACCAATTAAATTTTGTTTTTGTTAAAAAATCGGTCTAGGTTAATGGGATTTTCAGTGACAGGACATCTGCGGTGAGAATTTTGCAATTCAACAAGTTTCGAACCTATTAAGCAGGTTCATGCTCAGGAGAACAAGAATCTCACTCTTTTCTTTGCACTTGGACGAGGATAAATACCCAATTTTTAAACAATTTTTATTATTTTTGTTTAAAAATTGATCTAGGTTAATTGGATTTTGTTTAATGTATTGTCTAGAGGTAGCAGCCTGAATGTTTTAATTCGCTTTTCATTTTTCTTCTGTGTACATCACTGTTGGATTGATAGACAGTTTTAGATGAACATTTTAAAAAAATTGAGTCGAGCCACAGAAAATATAACACTGGGGATACGGTTGTGTCTGACAAAAATAAAAATAGTACCATATTTATATTAATGTGTACACAGTGGACTCCATGAAAATGGTTGTTTTCCAACACAGATAAATGTAACGTTACAATAAATGAAGCATACCAGCAGAGGTACTGAGCAGCGCAATCCGCCCCTGAAAGACAGATTTGCATTCCTCTAGAGAATCTGCAATGGCGGGCCAAGGAGAGTGTGTGTAAGGGGCTGTCAGCGTATTGTCCTTGTCGAACACAATTCCCTGAAATCCTTGCTCCTTCGAATCTTTCCAGTTGACCCACTTTATGTCCAGGAAATTTAAATGAGACGGAGCCTTAACTCTCGGGCTCGACATAATGACGACGGACTTGAACCTCTGACCTAGCTGCACCCACATGGTCTTAGAACCCACACTTTCTTCTTCAATAATGCTGGCTAATTTTCTAAAGGGGTCTCATCTGTGAGTGAGGATGAAGGAGGCTTGATGCCCAAATCATGAGAGAGCTACTCTGCAGATTTTTTGGGCTTCTTGCATCGATAAGCGCTCTGGGATTTTCATTTCAGAGAGAAAGGTCTGCAGGTCTTTGGTATTTTATAGTTAGCTTTTGGATAGGTAGATTGTGTTCGCAAAGTGAAGGTGCGAGAGATTTAGGAAAACCAGAGATAGTTGTTCGATAGCCCTATCCATTCTCGTTCGAAAGGCATAGTCCTCAACTTTTATAATATAGACCCAAATCAAAACCAGTTCAGTAACAGATCGATGGCTAGTAAGCATGCCCTCCCAATTTGATAGCTTGTTAGAAAGAACCACAACTTTGTTTGGTAAATCTGCCACTAATGACTCCTTTAAAGCTCTTTGCCACTATTATAGATACTTGCAACCAGCTTTGGATCAACTGGTGCAACTGACCCTACCGTTGGAACTATAACGGGAAATAGAACTGCATTTCAGTCGAGGTCTGGAAGATATGAATTTGGAATTGGATATGCTGGTGGTGAAGCTTTGGATCATCATCTTCATTAAATGACTCCTTTAAGGCTCTTTGCCACTATTATAGATACTTGCAACCAGCTTTGGATCAACTGGTGCAACTGACCCTACCGTTGGAACTATAACCGGAAATAGAACTGCATTTGAGTCGAGGTCTGGAAGATATGAATTTGAAATTGGATATGCTGGTGGTGAAGCTTTGGATCATCATCTCCATTAAGTGAACTCCCTCTCCCCTAATTCATAATTAACTGGCCGTGCAAAGCCTTGAATTCTCTCAAACGTTAAGAAACCCTTGCTCCAAGGGTTTTTTTTCACTGGTGGTTCACGAAGGGTTTCATTTGTATACGTGGGAAAATGAAATGTTTGAATTTATTTATTTACTTTTAAGCGTTTTTAGGTTTTGTTATTTATTTTCTTTTTCTTCTTTTACATAAATAAAATTGTTCTTTTTATTCATTAGAATCAAAAAACAAAAACTTTACAATCATCCTTCCTCGATACACCATATGTTGTAAACATCCTACTCTCATCTTATAATAGGTCCAATCTACACAAAAAAACAAAACTATGATTCTGTCTATCTAGTACATGAATTACATTGACTATGTTAATGGCATACATCCAAATTATAGACCTTACATATTCAACTTACTAATTAACACTCGCAATCAAAATATCAATATTATTAGCAACTATGTTGTAAATTCAGTATGCCTCAAAGGAATCCTTTGACACCACAATGGAGTCAAAAACTTCTTCAAAGAAAATCATTCCTTCTTGTAAACCCGGGGCCTTTTTTGATAGCATGTCAGCAACTCCATTGAATTGTCTATGTATATGTTGAAAGGACACATCAAGGAAGGATGATTGAAGAATCTGGATTCTTTTACACCACTGCTCTAAAACTGTCACCTGTATAGTAGACCTCCCAACTGCCCAATCAACAATAACTCTAGAATCACCAAATACTTTAAGAGACAAAATGTTTTCTCTCAAAGCAAACTATAGTAGACTGCATAAGGCCGACAATTCTACTCTAGTATTTGTGCCAAGTGGTCCTCCCATCCACATCTGGAACCAATGATTATCGGACAAATAAAAACACATACCACAACCACATCTACCCAATTGTGATGCACCATCAAAATAACCCCGAAAATGTCCCTCGACAAAAGGAGGAGAATATATAGGTTTTTTAATTTTGTCAACCTTCTCATGACAAAACTCTTTAAAATATCTCACAATGCCTATAAAAACTGCGAAGAGCTTTGGCTTAAGATCTTCAAAAATCATAGCATTTATAGCTCTCCAAATCCCCCAGCTCACAAATATAAGCAGTTCCCTAAACTGGGGAACCTTTTTGATCCACCTGTCCAAACATAAATCAAAATTACCAACATCCCAATTTTCAAAAATTTGAAGTGCAACTCTAACCTCCCTCCAAACATTGTTTGTGAATAAACATTTGACAAAGAGATTATTAACAAATTCACCATCCTATGAACATAGGCAATATATGTTTGGTCCTGAATACCCTATTTTCATAAGATTTTCCCAGACCAAAATCATGTTCTCAAGGCATAGCCAAGTGAAGCATTTTAACTTCAATGGCATATACCAAATCCAAATCTTTGCAAACCACCATTTCTCAATGCAATTAACATAATTTTTAAAAATAGCATCATAAGCCTCTTCTGCAGTAATCTTACCTCCCGATCCTTTCCAATCCCACGCTATTTCATCTTCTTCTCCATTTAGTCTCAAACCAAGATGATTTAGTCCAGCAATAAAATCATTCCATTTCGAAGCATAAACACTAACCCATCCCAAATTGTCATGTCCCCAAATTTTGCATTAAATCACAATGGCCTAAGCCACTTGGCCATGTTCATGATAGTTTGTCAAATTGGTGCTAAGAGTCAAATAATTGCCAAGCATGATGTCCAAGTTAGTAACAATGCAAGATTAGAGCCAAATGGACAAGGTGGGTCACATGAAGAGAAAATTCCCAATTCAAAGTTTGTAATGTCCCCATCCAAATAAATTATCATGGAGGAAAAATTCCACTAACCTACTAGTTCTTTAGGTTGTGGAAACATCAAAATTTTGAATAAGGGAGCTACAAGACCCAAAATGACCTTAGACTTACAAATTCACATTAAGTGGCCAAATAAACAATAATAAAGAGGAAAATGAAGTGGCATTGGATCATGAGGGTGCCTAAGAGGTTGTGGGACCCACATGTGCAAGATTCCCCACTACACTTGGCATCATTCTCACACAAATTCGAGTTCAAGGTGAAGGGTAACGTACTTGGGCTAGATGAAGAGGCAATATTCATGGAAAGAATCATGGAGGCTCGACTTGGAGTGGAAGAGTATCCCCCAATGAAGAGGAAGAAGCATAATAGACAAATTGTGACACTTGTGACAAGATTCCATCGCATCTATGACAACAATGATGAAGGAATCTATGACAAATATGACAAATTCAGACCTGATGGCATACCTATGACAAATATGATATATCAGGGCTAAAAATATCCACCAAGAGGGCGCATAGAGGGAGTTATGGTCAGCTAATATTCCCATTTCGAATTGGCCCGGAGTGCGAGAATGAGGAGGACAAGTGTCTCATGAAGGAATCAATCACTAACTCGAGTTGGGTGAGTGTCTTGGAGGGAAATTCGACCTCATGATTCAACATGAAGTTAATAAAAAGGGAGGATTACAAAGGAGAGCAACTTTTGGATCATTTTTGTTTTGCACTCTTGGAGAGCTTAGCTTATCCTTGCATGGTGGGTGTTTACCTTCCTTGTTATTGAACCAATTTCGAAGGTGAAAGATCCCTGTCCAAGTTCGTTGGAGGAGAGGCCATTCAGACCTCTCATCATAGCTTAAAGGATGTGTTTAATGTAGTTTCAAGTCCCTCTTCAGTTCGAGTTCCTCTCATAGTTCTTCTTCTCATTTCTCTTCTCACATATTATTCTCAATGTCCATGTTCCAGTGTTGATGACGCACTCATAGTTGTATAAAACTTATGGAGGATGATTTTGTGACTCCATTGTTATAAGATCTGATGTATGGCACTGTTTTGATTTGCATATCTGATCCATAGCTCGAATTCCTATGTCTATCATGTAAAAAATCCAAGCAAACCACTAATTTGAGCTAGTTTCTCTTCTACTTTCTTATGGACTTTTTGGAGTAGTTTTGCATATGTTTTGTATCAGACTTTCTCTAATTTTTTGAATTTGATCGGGCATCATATGATGTATTGTATATGACCAAACTAAAATATGCAGGTCCCTTGGGGATTTGATTAAAGTTTATGCAACATTTTCCATGTCCATTGTTCACAATTTCCAAGCAATGTCTAAGTGTTACAACTCTCTATTTGATGGGTGCAATAACCAGTTGTAGATCATGATCAATGCTGCATTTTCGTTTTCAATGAAGTCCTTCACCTATGTCAATCCTCTATTCATAAATTAGGGAGGGTCGTACAGTGTTTTGGAAGCCAAAGAGTCAGTCACTGGTGGGGGATTACACATCGAAAATTGCTAGTATTGTTCCCTTTCATCCCTCCTTGATGAATGCAAGTCCTAAAGGCATTTAGCGAGTGTATGAGTGTCCAGTAGATGTATTAGGATGTCCTAAGACCCCTCGGGCCCTTCCAAGCAAAATTCAAAAGCATTTGGGACAGTTTTGGGTTTCACTAGTATAAGGTTCGAAATTGGCCAAAATTGAACAAATTTTCATATTAGGGATATTACAGTGGTATTAGAGCATGGTCCTTTCACCTGTGCATTGGATCATCCATTGAAGAAGAAAATTGCAGCCATGTCCTACTCTAATGATGATGTCTATGAGCAGTAGGATGATGACTATGATGAGCAATATGAAGAGTACTACAGACAATATGAGGAAGAAAATGTCCAGGAGGTACCTTCTACAAGTATCTCCTATAAAATTGCATTTGGAATAAGAAATGATGGTTATTCTTATAGCCACATGTATGGAGAAGATGCATGTTCCACCATCAAATATCCTTTGTAGGAAATAGCATGGTGGAGGGAAACTTGCAAAACCTTGCCCCAACAATATCAAGCATATAGTGTTATAATGAAGTCATCCTCAAAAGTTTCTTTCGAATTTTTTGTGGATGCTTTGTTTGGATATAGGCCCAAGAATGAAGATGTGGAGTTAGTGAAGAAAGGTCTATTCCGTCCTTGCAAAAAACCTTGGAGAGAAAATCATATATGTTTGATTGAAAAGGAGGAGCGAGATGAGGAGACCACCACCAATGTTGGGAAAGACAAGACCAAAATCCTTAATGTTGAGGGTTGTTAGCATACTGAAGCCATCACTTATTATACCGAGGATCATTTAGAGGCATATCTCACAGAGAACATGGATCAGAGCATAACTACTGATGGTTGCTCAAGTTCTGTAGAATCATATACTAATGGATGCTATGATGTGATGCCTACTGATGGGTACCAAGATTGCATGGAGATACCTACTAATGGATGTCCATCCCTCTATATTGGTGACATAGAGGTCAGCCTTAATGAGGTTGTTGCAAGTCCCAACTCCATTGAGCACGAAGAAGAAGACCTTGTAGCAGCGAAATATGAACCAAGATTAGCTTCCCAGTCACCACTTGAGCTTCCATGTGAAGTTGATCCCAAGAAATAAGAAGAAGAGGAGGTTCGCTCTCATGAACCATCCTTCATTGAAGGGTCTTTGAAGATGAGTGAAAGGAAGATCTATTAGGCCCTTAGCATACTCCATGACACTCGAGCATTGGTGTCAAATTCTTGATGGAGAGTTTATTCATTGAGGAGTCATCCTTCCTTGAAGACATGGAGAAGATTCAAAGAGCAATGTGCAACATCAAAGGTAATTTCATGTCTTTGATTTTTTATAGAATCAATTTGGTTGAGCTTAATGAATGGTTACATGAGGCATACTTGAAGAATAATGAGGATATTCATAAGCTCAAAATTCAAAATGAACAACTTCTTGAGAGGTTACAAGATACTTGTTCTTCCTCCTATGTTTCAGATTGTCATATGGTAGATTGCTTGGAGGATTCTCGTGACATGATGGATCATGAGAAACATGGCGACTTGCATGTGCTTGATGTGTTTGAAGATGAGCTTGATGAGAGCCAATCACTTGTTGTGTTGGAAGAGTAACTTGAGTTGCCTCTTGATGATGGTTATGCACTATTTGAAGAAGTGCATGATTCCACTACCTTGGAAGCAACCTATGAGGAAAGTTTCACACTTTTGAGGGAGGTGCATGAATCCTACCCTATGGAGCCTTCACATGATGAAACTTCTACACTTTTTGATCATTTGGGTGAGTTAGTTCATTCTCCTACATCCTACACTTCCACATTTTGCAGCATTCATCCTAATGAAGTATGGGTGAAATGTTTCTTTTTGATGGTGCCACATGAGGAGTATGAAACTCCTATCTCTCCTTTGGACGATGACATGACTAGAGAACCTTCTTCTTTGCATTTGCAACAACATCCATTGATCTCATTTGATAACTCTCACATACATGGATGCACCTATGATGTTCACTTGAGTCACTTGAAGACTCATGATTTTCCTTGCTCCTTGCTTAGTTCATTTGATGTTGGAGGAACTTAATCCAATACTTGGGTGAAGAGATATATGATTGAATCACATTCTTATTGGCAGCAATATCCTTTGTTATTTATTGATGATACACATATTCATGGATGCATATATGATACTCATTCTTCTTCTTGCTCAATATGTAATTCACTTGATGGGAGAGTTTCTTCATCCAATGTTTGGGTGAAAGCACACATGTCAACACTCTATGACACCTTCCACACTTTCTTGGAGATGCATTCTTGGACATGGGACACTCACCTATGCCATTGTAGCAGATTTGATTAGTCACTTGATGCTTGTATGCACTTGGCACATGATGATCTACTTGCTTGGATGTACAAGCACTTTCACGATTCTTTGATGAGGCACCTTCTTCATGTACATTTGTATGATGTTGTTATGGACTTTGATGATCTATCTTTTGTACTTATGATGTTTGGGAGGATGCTCATTAGATAGTGGGATCTTGGCATCTCCCACCTTGATGTAAAATTTTGTGTTATTATGCTCATTGATGGAATGTACCAGTTATGGGATCCCGACATTCCACACTTGGTTGACATAATTTGGAGGATATTGTACACCTCCTACTTTGAGGTATTGTTTTGGGAGACCTTGTGCATGATAGAGATGCACAAGAATTGGGACACGGGAATCCCACATTCTGATTCGTATGTATTCACACTATGTATCGATGGGGTGCACAAGTGTTGGGACCTTGGCATCCCATACTTACTAGATTGGTTCTTGATGACATTATGCACTAGAAGAGTGCGCAAGCAGTGGGACCCAGGCCTTGTTGATCATTGGCAGCTCATTGGGAGCAAATTTTGGTTGGTTGGCTTGAGGAAGCAAGCCTCTTCTTTTCCCCATGGGTTCATCTTTGCAGTAGATGGTGATGGTTTCCTACATGGGAAACATATTTTTGAATGGACTTATGTTTTTTTTCCTTGCAGGGTGTTATGATGACTTCCATGCGACTCTTATGCATCACATAGGATAATATATTTTTCACCTTGTATTCTTGAGGATAATTTGGGATCCGGGGATCATATTTGGATTCAACTATTTCTATTTTGGATTTCATGAAGCAGCTTGCAGAAGTTGGTGGAAAAGTACACAGATGCTTCATCATACATATCATCACTTGCATGAGGTGAGAAACCATTGGCTGGGTTCAAAATTATGTGGAGATGGTCCATATTGCTTGAGGACAAGCAATATTGGGAGGGGAGGATTTGTCATGTCCCCAGATTTTGCATCGGATCACAATGGCCTAAGCCACTTGGCCATGTTCATGATAGTTTGTCAAATTGGTGCTAAGGGTCAAATAATTGCCAAGCATGATGTCCAAGTCAGTAATAATGCAAGATTAGATCCAAATGGACAAGGTGGGTCACATGTAGAGCAAATTCCAAATTCAAAGTTTGTAATGTCCCCATCCAAATAAATTATCATGGAGGAAAAATTCCACTAACCTACTAGTTCTCTAGGTTGGGGTGGAAGCATCAAAATTTGGAATAAGGGAGCTACAAGACCCAAAATGACCTTACACTTACAAATTCACATTAAATGGGCTAAATAAACAATAATAAATAGTAAAATGAAGTAGCATTGGATCATGAGGGCGCATAAGAGGTTGTGGGACCCACATGTGGCAAGATTCCGCACTACACTTGACATCATTCTTACACAAATTCGAGTTCAAGTTGAAGGGTAACGTACTTGGGATAGATGAAGAGGAAATATTCATGGCAAGAATCATGGGGTCTCAACTTGGAGTGGAAGATTAACTCTCAATGAAGATAATGAAGCATAATAGACAAATTGTGACACTTGTGACAAGATCCATGGCATCTATGACATCAATGATGAAGGAATCAATGGCATATATGACAAATTTAGACCCGATGGAATACCTATAACAAATATGACATATCAAGGCTAAAAATAGCCACCAAGAGAGTGCATAGAGGGATTTATGGTTAGCCAAGATTCCCAATTCAAATTGGGGAAAGAGGAGTGCAAGAATGAGGAGGACAAGTGTCTCATGAAGGAACTAATCACTAACTTGAGTTGGGTGAGTGTCTTGGAGGGAAATTCGACCTCATGAGTCCACATGAATTCAATAAAAAGGGAGGATGACAAAGGAGAGTAGCTTTTGGATCATTTTTGTTTTGCACTCTTGGAGAGCTTAGCTTATCCTTGCACAGTGGGTGTTTACCTTCCCTGCTATTGAACCAATTTTGAAGGTGAAAAATCCTTGTCTAAGTTGGTTGGAGGAGATACCATTCAGACCTTTTATCAGATCTTAAAGGATGTGTTTATTGCAAGTTCAAGCCCCTCTTCAATTCGAGTTCATCTCATAGATCTTCTTCTCATTTCTCTTCTCAATGTCCATGTTCTAGTGTTCATGGTGCACTCATAGTTGTATAAAACTTATGGAGGATGATTTTGTGACTCCATTGCTATAAGATCTTATGTATGGAACTATTTTGTGTTGCATATCTGATCCATAGTTCGAAAGCCTATGTCAATCATGTAAAAATTCCAAGCAAACCACTAATTTGAGCTAGTTTCCCATCTACTTTCTTATGGACTTTTTGGAGTAGTTTTGCATCTGTTTTGTATGAGACTTTCTATGATTTTTGCATCTGTTTTAGCTTCCTATGATGTACTATATATGACCAAACTAAACTATGCAGGCCCCTTGGGCATTTGATTAAATTTTATGCAACATTTTCCATGTCCATTGTTCACAATTTCCAAGCAATGTTTAGGTGTTACAACTCTCTGTTTGATGGGTGCAATAACCAGTTGTAGATCATGATCAATGCTGTATTTTGGTTTTCAATGAAGTCCTTCACCTATGCTAATCCTCTGTTTAGAAATTAGGGAGGTTCGTACATTGTTTGGGAATCCAAAGAATCAGTCATTAGTGGGGGATTACACATCGAAAATTGCTAGTATTGTTCCCTTTCATCCCTCCTTGATTAATGCAAGTCCTAAAGGCCTTTAGCAAGTGTATGAGTGTCTAGTAAATGTATTAGTATGTCCTAAGATCCCTCAAACCCTTCCAAATAGAATTTGAAAGTATTTGGGAGCATTTGGGATAGTTTGGGGTTTCATTAGTCCAAGGTTCGAAATTGGCCAAAATTGAACAAATTTTCATATTAGGGATATTACATAAATATTCAGTAGTTATCCAATAAGAATTTAGCGGGCCAAAAACACGATTATTTTTTACATTTGCGAGGAATTTAATTCCCTTTACCAATAGAAAGGAAACTAGATAGTGAGAAAGCTTATAAAGGTTTTGACCACCCACAAATGGATCAATACCAATTTGTACCTGCTTACCATTACCAATTTTCCTTGACAACCATTGTCCCATCCAAGGAAAAACTTTGACAAAACCTTCCAAAAAATTTGATACATTGGCTACAAATTTCTCTGGTGTTCTAATCCATTCAACCACTGACCTCTTCCTCAAGTATTTTGCCTATAGAACCCCAGTCCACACAATAACTTCAAATAAACCCCTCCATAGACTCTTCAAACAAAGAATTTGATTGAACCAAGGAATTTTTTTTATGTCCCAACCACCTAATTGTTTTGGAAAGGATATATTTTCCCAACTTACTAAATGAACCTTTTTCACCTAACCAAAGAAACTGGAACATTCTCTGCCTCATATTATTTATATTTGACACATGGACCTTTGCTAGAGCAAAGCAGTACACTGTAATACTAACCAGGACAAACTTCAACAAGGTTAATTTTCCTCCTATGGATAGCCACTTATAACACCAAATTCCAATTCTTTTCTCTACTTTCCTTAAAAGCCAATACCAGTCTTCTTTAACATATTTGTTTGGCTTAAGAAAGTATCCAATGTATTTAAACCTTGGCTCAATAGGGTCTACTTTATAAGGAAATAAATATCGAATCTAAGCCAATACATCATACTAAATACCATGTTGTAGAAAATTGGATTTTTGTACACTGATCTCCATCCCTATTGTTTCAAATAAAACTTTAATAATCTCATGGAAAGTTTCACAATCACCCATAGATCCATCACCAAAAGTAATACATCATCAACAAAAAAAATATGTGTAATAAAATGTAAAGAAGTAATTTTAACTCCAGTAAGCATGTTCTCACCTCTAGACCTCCATATGATTTTGCTCAATCATTCCACCACCAACAAGAATAATAAAGGGGACAAGGGACAACCTTGTCATAAATCTCAAGAACTGTGAAAATATTCAGAAGGAGATCCATTGACTAGAACAACAAACCTTAAAGAGGATAAACAGGTCATAATCCAGTACGTGACTTCTAAAGGATGTCCAATTTGCAATAACACTAATCTCAAAAAACACCAATCAACTCTATCATATGCTTTGACTAAATCCATCTTAAAGATCAATGCATCCAGTTTCTTAGTCTTAATTAAATGAAGACATTATCGAGTAACACCCACAGTATCCAAAATTTGTCTATTAGACAAAAACCAAAATTGTTCTTTCAAAATACATTCAACTAACTTTGGCTTGATAAGATTTGAAATAACCTTTGTAATTACCTTATAAGCCAAATTGCAAAGAGAAATTGGCTTATAGTCATTAAAAAATTAAGGTTTAGCCAACTTTGGAATGAGAGCAATATGAGTAGTATTTAAATTACTATAAACAAAACCCATCACTCTTGGTTCTTCCACCATATCCAAAAGATCCTAGCCCACCATATCAAAAAACTCAAGAAATAATTCAATAGTCCTACCATCTGGTCCAGGACTTTTGGATTTTGAATTTTTTTTCAACACCTCTTCAATTCCATCCAAAGTGACTTCTTTACCCACTAGTTGACCTTCCTCCTGGGAAAAGAACCTTGGATAATTCTGCATAATCTTCATTATAGAGACAATATTGGTTCTACCTGAATCCTTAAAAACATTTGAGAAATGTGAAACAATAGCTTTTTCCAAATCCCTTTGACTGTCAATAACCCTCCCCTCCATATCCTTAAGGTCCCGTATAACATTAATGTTCCGCCTATGATCAACAAACTTGTGAAAATATAGTATTATTATCTCCTTGAGTAAGCCAAATTATCATACTCTTCAAACGCCATGTCTCTTCTTCCAACTTGAGGATTTTTTATTTATGAAATTCCAGCTGTAACAATCTATTATTCACCAACTTAGAGAAGATACCTAAGGCATTGCAAGAAAATAGCTTGTCAATCTCCTCTTCAATAGTCAACAATTATTTCTTCAATCTACACTTCCTTTCCTTTTCCCAATTTGACACTACAATTATGAGATTTCTTAATTTTTCAACCAATTTATACATAGCAGTGGTATCCTCAGAGAAAATAAGAGAGTTCCAAGTATCTCCAACAAGAGTAATAAACTCGGGCTCATCAATCCATGCATGATTAAATTTTGAAGGGAAAATTCATTTTTACAACTTCAACTTCAAATTGAAAACAAATTGGAACATGATGAGAAATACCAGAATTCAAAGACTGAGATCGATATCTGCCAATAGATTCAAATAAAGTTTCATTGATAAAAAACCTATCTAAATGTTTGGAAACTCCAGACTCCCCACTTCTACCATTTCGTCGGGTAGGGAATAAAGTAGCAGGTGAGACATCAATCAGGTTTGCCTCCCAGAACAATTGATTGAAGAACCCAGCTAATGGATCCAATCTAAAGTAGGTCCCCTAAATATCAACAATAGACAAAGTTAAGTTAAGATCTCCCTCGACAATCAACCTTGAAATAGAAGAAACCTGTTATTTGCAATATTTTCCCATAAAACGTTTCGGTCTAAATAAGGCCCATAACAATCAATCACAATAATTGGCTCGAACATACCTCTAAACCTTCCTTTAAGCAAAATGTCTACACAAGTATAGAAGGATTTAAAATCAACAACATCGGGGTAATATCAAGTAAACCCCCCGATAGTCCCATCACATTGATTACACAACATTCCCACCGTGGAAAAATTCTCAAAAATACCTAACACACTTTTGAACTAGGACACAGTTTCTTCAATCAATACCAAATCCGAATTAATAGTACCAAAAATCCTGTTGAGGGAATATATCTTAGGAGAACTCCCAACTCCTCTTATATTGTAAGATGACATAATCATTTAGAAACAGTGCTAGTGGGCACAGATGCTCTAAGGGCCTAGGGGGAACAAACATCACCATTAAGACTAATATTTGAAACACATATACCTAAGCAAGCAAAGATAGGAACATATTCAGCCCCAAAATTAGTTAAACCACATTTTGAACCATATTTCCCCCCTTTCTTCTTTCAAAGAGTGACATTCAGGCATCATATAGAGGTATTAGGACAAAGCTCTGGTTTATTCAATACCTTGTATGAAAACACAGATAGGGGGATTTTTCGAAGCATCATTGGATTATCATCGATTGAAGAAGAGGCTTCCAATGTCGTGTTGGATAAAATCTCTCTCCCCACCAATAGGGAATGTGGTGAAGGAGAAGTCCCGATATTAGGCTCGACAATAAGCCCCCAAGGCCACACTGCCTCTGCTTCTGATAAAGATAAACTAGCAATATCGTCTTTCATAAAAGGACCCTCCCTTGAGGAACTAGAAGCAAAAGGGTACTCTCCCAGTGTAACCCTAGGAGGATCAATTGTCTCATATATACCTCGGCCCTCTACCATCAAGTCACTTACAAGTGAAAAATCACTAACTGCCGACTCCTTCCCCCTTGAAACCGTACAAGGAATAGGCACACTGATCGAGGAAATATAAATAACATCACTACCCCCATTTCCAAATTTTAGGTATTCTACCTCTCCAATAAAATTTAATTCTTCATCAGATAGTGAGCTATAGAAAGATGGAAATATGATTTTAAGCTTACCTAATAAATATGTCAAGGTATCCACAAAACCCTCACTTGGAGACACCGAAGGGGCCACACAGTCCATAGCCACATTATCATTGGGAAAATCCATATTCGACGTACTAGGAATAAACTCCACCAAAAAATCCTTATGACCAACATAATCATCCTCCGAATAGCCGAGGCAATTGTCCATCATGAGACCAATTTTACGACAAAGATGGCATTTGAACGATATTTCCAATAGTCCAAGCACTATATAAAGGATATGTCCCCCCATTGAATGTTAACCTCCTCCAGCAGTCCATTTGACACGTCAAATTCAACTAATATCAATGCAACCCATTTATCAAGTTTGCATTAAGAAATTTTTCATCCAAAAAAATGATTCCCACTACATTAGCTAACTCAACAAAGAAAAATTAGTCCCTAGAGGTAGGGGAAAACCTGGCAATAAAAGCCACAAATGTATTTTAACAATCTTTTCTTTCAAAGAGTTAAAATACATATACCATCTACATAACAACAACGACCCCTTTCCAATAACCCAATACCGATTTAGGATTGAAACAATATGTTCTTCAACAATAAAGTGAAAAAATAGCCAACCATTTAACAACATACTAACTCTGGGACAATACCCAAGAAGTGGTTTCCAAAACTCTAAAACCCATTGCAAGATATGAAGTTTGTTCATGGATATATATTCAAATCTCTCCACCAGCACCCTCAGACATAAACCCTCAAACTTATAAATGTTCACATCCCTCACCATAACCTTGTTAAATCTGTTATTCTTGACCTTGAATGCCTTCGAAGCCCACCTAGCTCTGGCCCTAGTCCCTGACATTTTTTCCCCCCAATTCTTTGAGGAAAGCTTTGAATCTCCCTCTTGAAATTGGGATACTGAATCTGAGACTACCTCCTTTCCTATACATATAACCCCTGCAGTATTCAGTAAACTAGTCACCAGGTCCTGGAACAGTATTTGAAGAAATGACATCAACCAACCATGACTAGCACACTTCTACTTCGATATCCCGTTAACATTACTATCGGAAAAACCAAACCCTCTTCCCAAGTCAATGCCAAGTGAACCAAATAATATTCCATCCACCACATTATTTGGACCAGACCCATGCTTGTCTGGTACTGAAAATAACGGTGAAGAGGGGATACAACTGGGACCCTCCATTAACAATGATGACGATGATTAACATCCACTGAGACCAAACTTTGGTTTATCGGACCTAAAAAATAATTATTTAGTTTGCTTAAAAATTGTATTCATATGTTTAAAGATGATGCAGGAGGATCTCAAAGTTCGATCAAAATGAAAGTCTTCAAAAGATGTAAATAAGATTACAAATGTGTAGAGCTCGTTGGCAGCTTTCCGACAATGCTCGTTTCGTGTGAAACGGCCTCCGGATGCAAAAGATACTGAGTTTCAAAAATCCAGCAAAAAGGTTGAAAATGATGTAAAAAGGGAAAAAAAGGGGGCCACGTGGCACACCCACAGGGTGCTACGTGGCATGGACAACTCAACATTGGAGCCATGTAGCAGCCCCACAGAGTGCCACATGGACAAGTTTTGGATGACATGGCATATACGTGGACCAATCACGGTTTGCCATTTGGAAGCCCTGTTGGACATTGGTTGTACGTTTTATCAAAAATTGGTAGAGACCATGGGAATCGAACCCATGACCTCCAAGTCTGCCCAAGCCTTGGAAGAGTCTGCCTAGCTAGGGCTCCCTCCAGTTTTACTTAACAGGTATAGTGTGCAACTTTTATTTAAAGTTGAAAGTGTTTGAGTTTGGGGAAAAGGGCGGGATCGAGGGCTAGGCCCTCAACCCCGTGGCCAACACCGAGGCCGTAAGAAGTGTCAACACAGAGCCAAGTTGGAGTCCAGTTACAATCCAACACAGAGTCATGTCACAACACACCATGTGCCATTGCATATATTGCCACCACAAAACACAAACCACAAACAAAGTGCATATAAAACATAGTGGTGTCATGTCACAACACACCATATTCCATTGCATATATTGCCACCATAAAACACAAACCACAAACAAAGTGCATATAAAACATAGTGGTGGGGATGGATCCTGTGACCTCCGCGCAACCAACACAACGTGTTACCACTGGCCCACATCCATTCCGTTGGTTGGGATATGGCGAGATAAGTTTAAAAGTTGCAAGCGCATTTTTGGGCCCAAAAAGGGAGCGTGGCCCTCTAATCCGCGCCCAAAAAAACCACCCACAAACCACTATAAAAACCACGGTTTTGCACAGATTTCGAGACGACGTATAGGTGATTTTATGTACAGATCCAAAGACAGAGCTTATGCACATATCTCTAGGTCCATATAGTCATTAATGGGCGTGCTTCCCGAGGTGGGATTCTGTATAGTTCGTATAGCTGTAGGCAAAGGTTGTCTCGATTTGCGTGCTAGAGGAGGCCTCAAGCAAACATAGTCGACTTTATACTCATTTTTCTCAAAATTTTGAGAGGAACGCGGTGGTGCAGTTTGTTTTTTATTTTATTTTGAATGACAGAACTCAGAGGTGTTTCCAGAAACTCTTATATGTAAGCTTTGAAGGCTTAATAAGATCGACCTTCTCATTGAAAGTGGCCTAGAGATGTATCCCAAGAAGGGTGAAATCTGTTATTATCTGTTGTCTTCAATTTCTAGTTTGCATATTTATTTTTTTGCTTATGTGTTTGATTTGAGCATTTAAAATTCATCTTTAAAGCCATTTTTATAAGAATTAACATGCAAATTTCACATGTTGTTTTATGGTTAAAAAGATCCTGAAAGATTTTCAAATCAAGTTTGGTATCATAGCAGCTTAACCATTGCATTGTGAGTTTGTTTAAGTTAACAAGAGAAAGGATTCAGAGAGGTGAAGGGGAGCTTGAAGAAATTGATCCAGAGATTGGTTCAGGAAGAGGAAGAATGGCTTCAGAAAAAGGAGAAGATGGGACTTCTTCAATTCTTTCTGAAGGAGATTTCCTTAAAGCTTTCATGAATATGCAAAGTATGGTGGAAGAGATTTATCAAGATCGGAAGAAGGGAGAACAAGGTGGTGCTTCTCATGCAAAAGGTAAAGAAGAAGGAGTGGCGAGGAACCTTCTAAAACTTGTCCATCTTCACCATCTTTTCTTGATGGATCTTTAAATTCCTCACCTGCAAAACAAAAAGTTAATTTCAATGTGACTCAATTAAAGCTTGATATTAAGTTTGATTTACCTGTTTATAATGGAGAACTTAATGCTGAAAAGTTGGATAATTGGATCTGCCAAATAGAGGTTTATTGTAGGATTCAAAATTTCACTGAAGATAGCTTGAAAATTCAATTAGCTTCTCTCCGACTTGGAGGGACCGCTCTCATATGGTGGGAGAGTAGAACTCAAAAGGATCTTTCCTGAAAAGGCAACATCATATCCTCTTGGCATGAGTTCAAGTCAGCATTAAAGAAGGAATTCTATCCATTGGGATATATGAAACAAGCGATGATGGATTGGTAGAATTTGAGGCAAGGTAAGGGACAAAGTGTGCAAGAGTACACACAAGAATTTCGAAAGAGAGCTTTAATACTTGGTATACCTCTCTACACTCAAGAAATTATTCTCAAGTTCATAGGTGGATTACATAGTTATTTACGTCATATGATACTTATGTTTAATCCAACTAACCTTGATGAGGTATGCATTCAAGTGACTCATATGGAATCTAAAGGGACGAATACTTATGATGACAATCACTCAATTGGATCCAGTAAGTTGAAAGAAGGAAAGGACAAAGGGAAGAGCAAGCATACAACTACCGCGAAGAAAGGGGATACAAAAATTTAATGTTCTCATTGTCAGAGAGATGGACATGATGCAGAACACTGTTGGAAGCTACATCCAAAATTGAAACCGAAGTGGTTTAAGGATTAGAAAGGGAAGCAAAAGGCCACGGTTATCGTTGATGACCTTGGATCATATTATGAGGACGAAAAAAAGATATCAATCATAGGTGTGAAAGGTAAAGCTATTGTTGGTAATGATTCTAACATTGGCTCTTCATGTGCTTCTACTTCTAAAGATCATGACAATTCTAAGGATAGAAAAAGGAATGCATTGTTTCATATATGGGTAATTACAAAACAAATTAAGATCGAAACACTCATAGATAGTGGATCCCAAGTTAATCTTATTTCAGAAGAAGTAGTTAAGCATTTGAGATTAACAACAAAACCACACAAGAAACCTTATCCATTAGGTTGGGTATGCAAAGATAAAATATTACAAGTAACAAAGCAATGTGATCTAAATTTTGCAATAACATCCAAATTTATAGATGGAGTTGAATTTGATGTGGTTCCACTAGATATCTGTGGAATGTGTTGGGTAGTCCGTACTTATATGATCGAAAGACAATTTTCTATAGAGAACATAATCAGTATCATTTGTTTAAGGAAGGAATTGAGTACATAGTACATTCACATTCATTTAAAAATGACAGATCATTGGGCACTACACAACAACTAAAAAGGGTTGTTAATGCAAGTCGGAATTTGGCACTTATGTCTATGCAATGTAAGGAAGAAAATAATACTAAGCATGAAAATGAAGTGTCATTTCTCCACAATGCACCTGTCATGGTTGATAATGTTCCTATCGTAAGACATAAGCATAATATGAGTACAATCTCCTTCATATGTTCAATTTTGATATTCAACTTTCTACTGATCAACAGTATATGGTTGGTTCCAACAATATTGAATTTAGATTTGATTGAAAAATGGATTAATGTACTTAACAATGTCAGTGCAATGTTGATTGTTATTATGATGAGTCAAATGTATAAGTTCCAGGAAGAATGGACAAATGATACGGGACAAGTGAGACGAACATGTCCTAACCTGTTTTCTGTATGATCTCATGCTTTTGGTGGTCCGAAAGCTTCTCAGTGGGAAGGTTTGATCCAGGAGGATCTCAGAGTTCGATCAAAATGAAAGTCTTCAAAATATGTAAATAAGATTACAGACGTGTAGAGCTCGTCAACAGCTTTTCGGCAACACTCGTTTCACGTAAAACGACCTCCGGACGTAAAAGATATTGAGTTTCAAAAATCCAACAAAAAGGTTGAAAATGATGTAAAAAGCGCAAAAAAGGGGGCCACGTGGCACACCCACAGGGTGCCACCTGGAATGGACAACTTAGCATTGGGGCCACATTGTAGCCCCACAAAGTGCCATGTGGACAGGTTTTGGACGACATGGCATATATGTGGACCAATTAGGGTTTGCCATGTGGCATCCCTGTTGGCCATTGGTTGTACATTTGATCAAAAAATGGTGGAGACCATGGGAATCGAACCCATGACCTTCAAGTCCGCCCAAGCCTTCGCAGAGTTCGCCTAGCCAAGGCTCCCGCCAGTGTTACTTAACAAGTATAGTGTACAACTTTTATTTAAATTTTAAAGTGTTTGAGTTCGGGGAGAAGGGCGGGATCGAGGGCTAGGCCCTCAACCCTGTGGCCAACACCGAGGCCGTACGAAGTGCTAACACATAGCCAAGTTGGAGCCAAGTTGGAGTCCAGTTACAAGCCAACGCAAAGTCAAGTCACAACACACCATATGCCATCGCATATATTGCCACCACAACAAACAAACCACAAACGAAGTGCATATAAAACGGAGCGGTGGGGATGGATCCCGTGACCTCCGCGCAACCAACACAACGTGTTACCACTGCCCCACGGCCAGTCCGTTGGTTGGGATATGGCAGGATAAGTTTAAAATTTGCAGGCAGATTTTTGGGCCCAAAAAGGGCGCTTGGCCCTCTAATCCGCACCCAAAAAAACCACCCACAAACCACTATAAAAACCACGGTTTTGCACAGATTCTGAGACGATGTACATGTGCTTTTATGCACAGATCCCGAGGAAGAGCTTATGCATAGATCCCAAGGTCTGTATATTTTGACACAACGTTTTACCTAATAAAAGTTGTTTTTTTTCGGTGCGAAAAAAAAACTATTAATGGTTATGTGAATTAGAGGATCATAAGCATTTTTAGACCTCCATTGATCTCCATAGATCTCTACTACGCTAATAGCATAACTCCTCCATTCCTCAAGCAAGTATCACCTACATCTCCAACTATGGTGAGAAATCACTTGGTGAAGAAGAAAAGATGGCATCTGTGCATTGACAAATCACTTGGTGAAGAAGAAAAGATGGCATCTGTGCATTGACAAATCTCTTTGTGTGCAAATGTAATAAACGCAGACCTTGCATATTCCATTAGTTGAAGCATGTTTAACAATTATTTTAAAAGGACTAGCCTCAAATTGAATCATTTCTCTCTTAACACCTTGTGCATGCTTCCTGAGCCGCGTTCCTCTCCGTGAGCCACACATGCCCATGCAATGAGGTGCGTGGCAACTATCTTTAAAAATAAAATATTAAAAAAAATTAACGACTTGCTATTTGATTAAGTGGGATCAGGTTTGGGGAAAATGGTTGGGGGAGTAATAAGAGTTATGATGTGTAACGACTCCCGTGGCCTGTGACCGGTGAACCCTAGCTCTGCGTGAACGGCTTGGCTGCGAGCCTGCGGGCTCTGTCACGTCTCCATCTCTGGTAAAAGATTTTAATTATTTAATTTTGTCTATCTGCATGACAACACTAGTTAGAAGCCTAAACTGTTTTTCCCGCAATGCAACCAAGAGTGAAAAAAAGGGCATGGTGAACCACAAGGGGGAGAGTCTTAAAGTCGCAAGCGTCGTCATGAGTTTGGCTTGGTCTAGCTCTTAATTTGAGTTTAGTTATTTTATGTCTGGTACATTTTTATTGTTATACTTATACTCATCTATATTTAAGTGAAAAAGCTTATCATTTTATCTATATGATTCCCTAGCATCTAGCATAAGCTTAATGCCAAACAGTACTAATGTGTGTACATGGCTCTAATTAAAAAGTGCATTATATTGACAACATATATTTAATATATGTTTATACAATTATATTTCATGCTCATCTATTTTATATGAGCCTATGAGAATATATATATATAAAGAGCATATCAATTATTTGTATGTATAATTATGTTTTTATGTGAGAATATATATATATATATATATATATACTTTTTAACTAGGAAAGATAAATTTTAATGTTTATGTTGCATCTGTTTTTCATTATATATTGAGGTGTAAATGTACTTTGTAAGCTTAAACTTTTGTAAATTTGCATTCATCTTAAAGCACATGTGTATTTATATATATTGAATATGCTTTTATAAAAACATAGACCTTATTCATATATATATTCATATATGTGTTGGCTAATGTATATATATTAATTGTTGAATATATTATACACATATCTTAAATATATACATTTATACATAGATTTGAGAATGATCCTAGTGCTAGTATGTGTAATTTAGTAATTACATTACTATGGATGATTAATGCTATAGAAATGAAAGGGTATAGCATTATTTTAAGAATCAGGTTATAAAAAAATAAGATGTATAGCATATTTTTTTTTTTATATATGTTATTTTAAGAATCAGGTTATAAAAAAATATATATATATATATATATTTTGGGTTTTAAAAACCTAGCTTTTGGGGGGTTTAACCTAACTTTTGGGGGCGGCGGCTCCTTCACCGGCCTGGCCTTCACACAGAGAAGGGCAGAGTGCTGCCATGGTTGTGGGTTTTGGCTTGTACGCCGAATTTCTTGAAAAGGAAAAAGCTCGCATGCCAAAGGATAGACCACGCTCTGTATGCACCCATCCTTGTTTTGTAAAACGTTGGTTGAATGTGGCTGGTAACAGAGCTTGGGACGCTAAGTATGCACCCATTCGTGATTTGCAAAACGTGCTAGCTTTAACGCTGTTTGGGGGCACTGTATGTGCTCGGGGTTTCTCTTTTTGTGGAAAAAAAAACCGTTATTGATTGTATAAGTGCTGGCAGGAAGCATTGCCATGCTCTGCGTCTCGCCTTGAAGAACAAAAACGCTGAATGTTATATTTGTGTGCTTTATTTTTACTTGTTGAGATCGGCGTGGTCGCTAGAGAGCCCCAACGCCTGGCTTTGGTTATTTTATTGATAATACTCTGAGGGTTTGCCATTGACGGAATAAAACGAAAGTATGCTCTGCTCCGCGGGGGTTCTACGGCATTGTTCTTTCATATGGTGACATCGTTGTGCCGCCCATGAAAACTTCCCATGAGAACACGCATGCCAGGGTCTTAGCTCCGTGTTGATCGGGTGAATGCCCTGTATTCCATTAGTTTTATATATAAACATGCATTTGTTATTTAATCTCTGCGTTGACAGTTCCGTTGACCGCGTGGAGGTTTGAGACAGAGCTTGAGTACTCTGTATGTTTGCTTTCAGGTTTATTGCTTGGCTTAACTTTGCCTTCATATGAACGGCTTACGGGGAAGGGCGCAGCTTGTGCAGCTCGCGATCCTGCAAATTTTTCTTGATTGTTTCTTCACGCGTGGATGCTCAGACTTCTCGTATTTTTTTTCGTAGTGTTCTGTGTAGCCTGGTCAAGTTTTCCTGCGGCGCAATATTTTGGGAAATGACCGCCGTCAAACTTCTGTTTTTATTGATAATGGTGTTAATAAATGCATTGCTATTGTTTAATATGGCAGTACTTAAAACTACACCTCGGCATCCATGTGCTAATTAAAGCTGAGCACCGATAGTTAGCGTGGTTGCCATGAGAGGGGATCATGGCCCGATGATGTAATCGCTGTATTTTTGTGGCTGCGTGATGAAATTGTGTTTAAGATACATATATTGACCCAGTCGCAGTTTTCATTAAAGAATGGTTTGTAAGCGTCGAACTACATCATATGAAAAAAAAAAAAACTTTATGGTCTGTGCCAAGTTTTAAGGTATGCGTTGGGCAGTAGGGTTTGACATGCTTGGGCAGAATATTACTGTCTTCTTTGCATACAAAGGAAGGGGCTATAGATGTATAGACTGCATAAAGGTGTTTAGGCTTTATATATATAAATATATATTTATATATAGAATGGGTATAAAGTGTGGTATGGCTATGCCTTTCATGTAGTGTATAAAGGAGTTATGGCATATGAATAGTGTATAGATTTGGTATGTCATATAATGGTCCCTTTTTATATAATTATACTATGGTTGCATATACTCATTTTTATATGGGTTATCTTCTACACAATGCACAAGAGCTTACATATGGTGTAGAATGGGCAAGTCCTATGAATATTATAAATTGGTTAGATTTTAGATAGAGCATGTAAGACAATCATGGTTTTTATATAATCTTCAAATGATTACGTTATAGATATATGTTGTATGCATAGAAATTGCATGTATGCATTGATATATGCTTTGATTGAAAATATTACCTACGTTCATGTTCATGTTACATTGTATTTCCATTACGATGATTGAGGGCGTGTCGAATGCATTCTTGCATGACGAACGCATCTCGTACGTTTTATATACATATTTATGATATTATCATCACTTTATGCTTTGATGGCTTGTCGAATGCATTATTGCATGTCGACGACTTTCCTATGAACATACACGCGAAATTATGATGTTATATTATATCTTGGGGCGAGCATGTTAAATGCATTGTTTTGATATGCATTTAGCAAGATTACATGCACACAATTAATGTGTGTATTGTATGACGCCTTGTGGCCGCATGTCGAATGCATTATTGCATGTCGAATGCGTTCCTTGTGTTTTGTATGTGTGTATACGATGTCTTTTGGTTACATGTGGACTGATTGGAATGCATGTAGGAATGCCTTAGGGCTTGTCGCATGCGTCAGCTTTATTACTTATGGTATGACTGCCGTGAACGGCAGTCGGTAGACACATGCTTATGCCGTGGAGTATAGGAGGCCAAGTCGGGAGTACCAACTTGGGCCCGCCGAGAACGACATCACAGTTCTACGCACGAGGTTAGGACACGAGAAGTGTTTAGGTAGGGGGACTACCTTTAGAATTGTAGGAGTACCGCATTCACCTCTAGAGTGTGTGTGATTGGTTCTAGGGCAATGAGACTTATGACTCTCTATCCCATTGTGGATCACCATGCCCAGCTCGGGGGTGGCCTTTGGGCGGACTGAGTATATGCCGTCGAAGAGCCTACGGTTGGGTGGAGCATTGCATTGCCCACATTAGTTCCCCTTATTAAAATGATTTTGTTTTGTAATTTAATTTTGATGTATCTTGATTTTTATGAAAAGATATCTAGAGTTTTTGGGTATTATGTTTTATATTACTAATGAAATGTTCTGAGTATGATGAGTACAGGAATAAGACGACAGAAAGAATAAGCATCCCTCAGTTCTACTAAGGTGCTAAGAAAAGTATGCTTGTAATGTCGTTGTACTCATTGATATATTTACGTTGTCTACATTTGATGGTGTCTTTGATTGTAGTCGATTAATGCAAGTGAAGAATATTATCGTTTATGTAACTCTTCATGCATTTATATAAAGATGAAGATAATATGCTAATCCTAGGGAAGATAGTGTCATGCACACGCTCAGAGTTTCACCATTTTATGTCATTAATGTGAGAACATATATTAGACGTTTTATTTGATGGACAAGCATGTGATCGTGAATGCATAAAAGAATGAATGAGCTTCTTGTGCATTATAATGAATGTGTAAAGTCTTATGTGGATTATGATTGTAACATGACCTTAGATCAGTTTGCATTGGAAATGATATACGTAAGGATACGTGTGAAAATAACATGTTGGTATGCAATTTGTGGTTGATGTAAAATAGATTAGCCATTATAACATAGCCTAAGGTTATTATTACACCTTGCGACATAGTCCATGGTTGACTTAGTATTCGTTTGGTGTAAGAGAAAGACTTGACATGTTTTCATTTTATTATGCTTAATTGTGTCGCCAACATCTTAATAGAAGTATGACGTGCCGCAACCATTCAATTTTCTTTAGCTAAGAGTCAATAATTAATTATTTTCTGCATAAACGACTTTGTTAATTAATGCTGTTTTTATAAGCATTTATTATTTCCGCGTTTACAATTATTAACCATTAATGCTGATTAAAAAAAAATTTAAATTTTAATGAAATTATCGGGATGTTACAGGCTCCTCCTGCGATGGTCGCCCCTTCTGGTCTGGCCATGGATCCGCCACCGACCCCTTATCCTGAAGCTCGCAAGAGGCTTCTTGATGCCGCCTTCCACTCTTTAATGGAATCTACGCCGCCCCCTTCCTCTTCGTTGGACTTTGATGCTAGTTTCATAAAAAAAGCAGCAGCTCCTCGTATTCAAATCCTGTCGGCAGCTTCCAAGTTGAAATCCCTCGCCTTGAGTGAACGCGGTTTGATTGGGAAATTCACCAGCATTTGGCCTTCGCCTAAATCAATGGACGCCTGGATTAATAAGAACTGGATGCCTTTGATATCTGGGGGCTTGCAACATTGTTTTTGTGGTAAGGGCTTCTTCGCCTTTCTGTTTGAAAACAAAGATGATAGGGATCTTATTTTCAAAACGGGCCATATTTAATGGGCCCTTGCGGATTGTATTTAAACCGATGGAGTTTATCCTTTGACCTTGAGAAGGATGTGCCTTCAGCGGTCCCAATATGGGTTCGACTCCCTCATTTTCCTTCGCACTGCTGGAATGATGAAACCCTGCAAGCTATCGGAAACTCTCTCGGGAATTACATTGAAAAAGCTGAGCCAAAAGGGCCCTTGTTCTCCTGTGCAAGAATATGTGTAGAAGTTGATTTGGAAAAAGGATTACCAGAGGAAGTCAACCTATTTATGGATGGATGGGAGCACATGCAGAAAGTAGATTATGAGCAGTTTCCATTCAAATGCAAAAAGTGCCATGACTACGACCATTTTGTCAAAAACTGCCCCAAGGCAGCTCAAGAAACCCCTGAAAAAATCCAAGACGAAGGTTTCCAACAAACTAAAAAAGGAAGGAAAACAATCTCAGCATCACACCTGCCAAAGGGGCCCCAACCGAGAACCAACAAAGAAAACACATAGGAAGTAAGGGAAGATTCCACCAGCAACGGATTTTAGGATCTGCCTCTAGAAGAAGGAGAAATCCCAGTCTTGGAAGCAAACCCTATGGAAAAAGAAAAGGAAGAAACCCTCATTCTTGCTAGCATCCCCCCTTCCTCCCCGAGAGAGGAGTTGCTTGGTGCTACCTTGGGTGGATCCAACACTCCTGGAAGCTTGTGGGATGACAAGGTGAAGCAAAACAAATCCGTTCCGCCTACTTCATCTCCAGATAATACATTTTCCTCTGAGTCTCTAGAAGATCTTGATGTGGTGCAGCTACCAAACACTAGAGGTAGGAAGTCGCAAAGGTATCACAGAGAACTTGAGACAAAAAGAGAGATCTAAATAGGCAGACAAAAAATCATGGAAGAAACGAAATTGCTTCAGAATACCAAAACTCAAAGCGGGGTTAAAGTTGATGGTAGATCTCGAGCAAGATCTCTATCGGTAAAGAACTAATAAAAGTAGTCTCTTGGAACTACAAGGGTCTTGGAGGGTTGAACAAAGTCAAAGCAATCAAAGATATGTTAAAATCCGAAAAACCTGATCTTATGCTAATCCAAGAGACTAAAATGTTGGACATAGAGGTCATGGCCCTCTCATGCTCCCTCTGGAAGGAATGTCATGGAAAGCTCTTAGTGCTCGTGGAACTTCTAGGGGAATTGCTACCCTGTTCACTAAAAAATTCTCATTAATCTCTACCAAGGAGAACCAACACTGGTTGCTAACGGAAATACAGGAGAAAGATAGCAACAATATCTTCTTCATCTGCAATGTCTACAGTCCTACCCATTACAGGGACAAGGCCAAGTTCTGGGAAGATCTCAGTAATCTAAAGGAGAATTTGAGCGGAAAAAATCTCATCGTTGCTGGAGATTTTAATGCCACAAAATCTCAACAGGAGAAGCATGGAGGTAGTATTGTTCACGACCCGTTTGGAGAAAAGTTGAAAGACTTAATTGCTGATATGGCTCTGATGGACATCCCTCTAAGAAATGGCAAATATACCTGGAGCAATAGAAGATGTGGAGCAGGACACATCACAACCAAGTTGGATCGTTTTCTGGTAAGCTCTTCCTTCTTTCTCTCTAACCTCATTGCCTGTTCTCATTCCCTACCCTATGCCGCTTTTGATCATAAGGCCATTGCCTTATCCCTCACCTCGCTTGAAAACTCTGGCCCTATCCCCTTTCGTTTCATTTTTCTATGGCTCCAGGATCCCGTTTTTTTCGATCTTGTCCGCAATGCCTGGAAATCACGCTTTATCGGATCTCCCAGCTTCATCTGGGAATCCAAGCTCAGAGCTGTGAGGTGTGCTCTTAAGTTCCGGGCCAAGAACTCATTCAAAAACCCCAGCCTTGTCAAAACCGGTCTTCAATCGGAGCTTGCCATTTTGCATCACAAATTGGAGCTTGAGGAGGTGACGCCTTCCTCTCTCAGTCAAGAAAAAGATCTAAATCTAAAAATTCTCGTTGCGGCCAAACATGAAGAAGAAATCTGGAGAGTTAAGTCTAGACAGCTGTGGCTTAAGGGAGGTGACCGTAACACTAAATATTTTCACAATCAAGCTAAGGCCCGCCACAGTTAGAATGTTATTAAGGAGCCGAAGAATCAAAATGGCGAGAAGATTAGTGGGCATGAGGATTTGAAGCTTCATATTTTCAATCACTTCAATGAGCTCTTCTCTGACAGTGGAGAAACAGATCCGGAAGCGCAAGCGGATCTTCTCTCTGAAATTCCTAATCTTTTTTCGGACAATGAAAATAGAGAGCTCTCCAAACCGATTTTGGAACACGAAATTGTGAATGCCATCTGGTCCCTTCAAGTTGAAAAAGCGCCAGGGCCTGATGGGTTTACCATTAACTTCTACAGGGATGCTTGGGAGATTATCAAAGACGATCTGAAACGTATGCTCAATTGGACCAGGAAGAAAGACAAAATAGGAGGGGCCACCAAGTCCCCATTCCTTGCTTTAATACCCAAAGAGAAAAATCCGAGCTCCATTGACTGCTTTAGACCGATCTCTCTTTGCAATACCTCCTATAAAATTCTCTCTAAGATCCTTGTTTCCAGAATGAAAAAATTCATGGGACAGCTCATCTCAGAATCACAAGGGGGTTTTATCATTGGTCGTCAAATCATTGACAACATCATTATAGTTCAAGAAGCGATCCTCTCCAACATTGAAAAAAAACATCAAGGTATGGCCGTTAAGCTCGATATGGCCAATGCCTTCGACAGAGTAAATCACCCCTTTTTATTTGAAATCATGGTCATGTTTGGCTTCTCAAGAAGATTTGTCCGCTGGGTAAAAGCATGCATTAACAACCCCTGGATAGCTCCACTTGTCAATGGCAGATCCACTAAATTCTTCCAAGCTTCTAGAGGACTGCCCCAAGGTTGTCCTATGTCCCCATTCCTTTATCCCTTAGTTTCAAAGTCAATGAGTAGGAAAATACATCATCTGCAAGCGCTGGGGGAATTAAAAGGACTAAAAATAGTTAGAGGGATCAATCCTATCAACCACGCTCAGTTTGCAAATGACACGATATTGCTTGGGGGAGCCTCTGCTATCATAGCTGAAAGATTCAATAAAGTCCTCTCCACCTTTCTTAAAGCTTATGATGGCAAAGTTCACTCATTCAAGTCTAAGGTTTATGGATGGCACTGCACTCCTGGGGTGTTAGCAAAAATTGCAAGAACCTTTGGTTTTGAAGGAATCATAGCTTGGAATTCTTTTAACTATCTTGGAATTCCCATCTTTAAAGGGAATAAAAGGGTTGCGGACTGGCAAGGATTGATAGATAAAAAAAAAACCTCCTAGGGATCTAGATGGCTCAACCCAGCTGGAAAATTGGTCCTTATCAATTCCATCCTCTCCACCTATCCCCTTTACGCTTTCTCTATCTCTCTAGTCCCCAAAACTGTAATGAAGGAAATCACTAAAGAGCTCATAAATTTCTTATGGCAAGGAGGGAAATCCAATCAATCCAAAAAGTTTCATCTGATCAACTGTGACACAGTGTGCAGACCCAAGATGTATGGTGGGATGGGATGAAAGATCCATCGATAATGAACCTCGCTCTTGATTCCAAAATTCTATGGAGAATAATTTCAGGAAAGAAGGCGTGGTGGAAGGAAATCCTACACAAAAAGTACATGTCAGGTAGCAGAAGCCGTTGCGTGGAAAACATTGAGTAGGGCAGAAGAGGGCCTTCTATCTGGAATCTCTGCAAGTGGGCGGCCTTCATAATTCAAAGCAGTCTTTCCTGGATCCATGGCAACAGTAAGCAAATTAAAATTTGGAAAGATAACTTTGGCTCCAATCCCCCTGCCAATTTTTTGCATGATTTTTACGATTTGAAAGATTGGATGGCAATCCAACATCCATACTCTGTTTGATCTGTCCTCTTGTTCTAGTTGGGGAAGATGGGTTGGATGGATCGAGCTAGAGTTTCTGGAGCACCTCTCTCATGATTATAATGCTTTTCTTTCCTTATTTCACGGTTCACTCCCCGCCCATCAAAACATGAGGGATAAGTGAGGATGGGGAAATTCAGGCAATTACTTTGTTAAGGAGGGATATAGATACATGGATGCCCTCAACAATCCTCGTATAAAGGATTCTAAGTGGAACAGAGTTTGGGGCAAGGATGGACTCCCAAAAGTAAATGCCTTCACTTGGACTCTCGCACACAGGAAGACTTTAACAACCGAGAATCTTAAAAAAAGAGGGATAGAAGGTCTGGCCAGATGCATTTTATGCAAGGAAGCTGAAGAAACGATAGATCATCTCTTTTTGGAGTGCAAGTTCTCTCAGGAAGTATGGCATCGAGCTTACCAAGAAATTCAACCCAATCTGATTCTTCCAACAAATTGGAATGATCTCTTTTCAAATTGGCATGATTACTATCAGAACTCGCTGTTTAGGAAGCCGAACTTCAGAAGAGCTTGGGTCGCTTTCCCCGAATTCATATGTTGGAAACTATGGACTGCCAGGAATAAAGAAAATTTTGAAGACATCAGGACCTCCCCGGGTAAAATCCTCTCTTCTGTAAAAGCACTTTGGATTGAATCCCTTTCCTCCAGAGGTATGAAAAACATTAATAAAGAACCCTTATGTAATGTCCCCATTCAAATAATTGCATAGTAAGACAATCCCATCAATCCTACTAGTTTCCTACGTTGGATGGGCACATGTGGAATTGCAATAAGGAAGCTAATAAATGATGTTTAGACATTAGAAGGGTTCAAGTATTTAATAAATAGGTTGAATAAAGAAATTCAAGATAAATTCTAGGTGGCAAGTGGTTTTGAATACATATGGAGGATGCGGGACCCACACTAGCTTGATTTTTCAAGGACACATGGCATCTCTCTCTTGCCAATTCGAATTCATGAGAAGGTGAACATTCTTGGATAAGTTGGTAAGTCATACACATGGCATTGAGCATCTTAAGTCTAATTGGGATGGATTGGTAACCTCCATGGAAGAGGAAGAGTCAAATTGGAAGCTTGTGGACACTTGGGCTAGATTCCCTAGCCCCTATGACAACAATGATAGAGCATCTATGACATCTATGACAAATTGCAGATCTGACCTCTGACCATTATGACATGTCAGCCCCAAAAATAGGCTCCAAGAGGGCACTCATGGGAGTTGGAGAAGCCAAAGAGACCCCCACTCGAATTGGTGGAAGGTGGCCCTTACCCTAATTCGAATTGGATTGAGTCTATGGATGGATTGGGAACCTTAGAAGGCTAAGGATGTTTATAAAATACAGGGATAAACCAAGAGAAGAGCTTTTGATCATTTGAGAAAAATTGTTTTTGTGAAGAGAGAGCTAGTGGATGACTAGTTTCTTGCCTTAGCCAATTTTGAGGGTGAAATATTCCCATTCAAGTTGGTGTTTGGAGAGGCCATTCAGGTCTTTCATGGAGATTTAATGGAGTTTTTATTTGCAGGTATCAGCTAGAGGGAAACTCGTGGTTTCATATAATGCATCACATCCCCTTAACCATTTTCAGTTTTGAAGGCATATTCATCCTCCTTGAGGGATTGCGCTTTGGGTGAGCACTTGTACTCCTTCGGAGAGCTTCTAATGATGTATTTCTGATTGTAATAAGCTTAATATACTATGTTCTTCATCTTCAGAAAGTCTCAGGTCTAAATACCAAGTGGTTGTATGTAAAAATGATTATTAATGAGAAAACAATGACCATTTCCCCACTCTATTGATCTATGCCATTGCAATGCTGAAGATTTCGAATAAAAGAATGTTTCTCTGATACATTTATGATGAATGGACTTCCATTGGTTAGTGTTACAAGTTTCATGTTAAGCACTTAAGCATTTGAAATCATTTTACTCAGTTTATTTACATTTGGAGAAGATTTGGTGCCATTTCCCCAAGGGTCGAATTAGTGATTTTTGCGGTTGTTTTTGGGAAGATTAGAACAGACTCAATAACTGATTAATGGTGCATATGAGACCTTAATAACATTCCTGAGACATCCCCTAACTCTATTCATAAATTCGAGTGGGTTTGGAGGCATTTGGAAATCCCATTTCAGTCATTGCCCTAGGGGGATTTGAACCTCTAATTGCTAGTAAAATTACATACTTTGTCCAGAATCTTAAGGGAGTTTGCGGAGGTCTTTTGGTGGCCATATATCATCCCTGAACATCATAATCAAGTCCTATTATTATTCATATACATTCTCAGAAGATTTGGGAGCATTTGGGGCAAATTGGAGATCTAAGCATCAAAATTAGTCAAAGATCGAAATTGGGGAAAAAGTGAAAAATTGGGCATTTTAATAAAATTTTAAAAATAGACATTACAAGTGGTATCAGAGCATGGTCTTGGAACCTGATGGTCTTAACAAGAAGTAAAAAAATAGACCACCACCCTTAGAACCAAAAGTTGAAGGTGTTGTTGTTGAGGAATAAACAATAGGAGAAGAAGAGTCTTTTGTTAAAACCATGGGTAGAGAGGAGGATGAAAACTTAAGACATAAGGAGGAATTTGTTGCAGCCTTAAAACCATATTTTGAAGAACTTTCCATGGGTATGAAAGACATGAGTAAACATATGATGAAAGGATTCGAATTTATGGTTAGCCATCTGGGAAGCAAATGTATAGTAGGAGGCAGCAGCAGTTCTTATGGTGAGGAAAAGAAGCCAATGGGAGAGCATATTTTCTCAAGCACGGGACTCAGTAATAGAGCAAATTAATTTCAGAGCACAACAAGGTCTACTGCACCTAAATTTCTCATCCCCAAAGAAGATCCTAACATTCAAGTGGATCTTACTACAATAGCAAATGAATGGAATGATTTGAGTGAAGATTGTAAGAGAAGTCTACCATTTAGTACATACCTTGATGCTGCACAGAAACTAAAAAAGAAGGAGGACAATAGGGCTCTATTCCAAAACAAAGAAATAAATTGTGCTATTGGTAAAATGTCACTTCCTACTTTTGATGGTTCCTCTCAAAATTCTGCTAACACTTGGGTGCAAAAATTAGATGTGTATTTTCAGCTGAATCCTATGGTGGAAGTGGATGCACTAAAAATGGCCATTTTGCACTTGGAAGAAGATGCCAATGAATGGTAGTTTCATGGCCTGAAAAATTTGGGTCATGATCAGGTTAAAACATATGGAGAATTTGTTGACAGGGCACTAGAAAGATTTGAACACAAAGATCCAAAATTGCCTTTCAAGAAACTAGCTCAATTAAAGCAAACTGGGACCCCTACTGAGTATATGTTGGACTTAAAAAAATTATCAGTCAAGGTGGCTGATGTATCTATGGGAAGGTTGGTATTTCTGTTCACTGAAGGCTTGGTTGAACCCTTAAAAGGTTTGGTCAAATCCCACAAGCCAACTACATTAAAAGATGCAATGAGCTTGACTAGGGATCTCCAAAATGTGCTTCCTAGAACGACATTTCCTCCCAAGCCTAACTTCAAATTTGAAAAGAAACCTTGGAAAAGGGATGCATAAGATAAGAAACCATGGCAAAGAGATTCATTTTAAAATAATAAAAAAGGACTAAACAAGGATGAACTTCGAAAAAATAAATTGTGCTTCACACGCTTTCAACCATGGACACCGGGGCACAAATGTACTAAAGGAAAAGCTCAATACATAGAAGTATTTTCTGATAATGGGGGATATGATGGGGGCATGGATGAAGATGGACATATTTCAGATCAAGAGGAGGCATATGAGACATCAGTAGAAGAGGAAAGACAATAAGAAAATCAGCCTTCACTAGACAAAGCAAGACTGACAATATTTTCAGTAGTACCCCGCTATCATACTATCTGATGCAAGGGTGTGGTACTAGGACAAAGAAATTCAGTTTTGGTAGATGGAGGAGCCACCCATAACTTCATTGATGCAGAGATGGTGGAGAAAATAAAGATACCTATTGAACCATTTGATGGCTTCACATTTGTCATTCCCGGTCACAACACAATGTAGTGCAAAACATGGGTTCCAAAGCTGCAAGTCACCGTAGGTAATTATACTTTAGTTGATAGTTTTTATGTGGTTGATGTTGTTGATACTAATGTGGTTTTGGGAGTGCAATGGTTGTATTCAATATGAGAGCATACAGTAAATTATCAAATTCCTGAAATGAAATTCCAAGATTCAAAAGGAGTACTAAGGGTTGTGAGAAGGCAGCACACTTATCCAAATCAAGTAGTGACTTGCAATAGTATGAGATCTATATTGAGGCATGGGGACATAGAATGGGCTGTTGAATGTCATATTACATCTCCCAAGCCAAATATAAAGGTTGTTGAACACCCAAAGGAGATAGAGAGAATCTTGCAAAAATATGAAAAAGTTTTTAGAGATCTTCCACAAGGTAGACCACCAGATAGGGGGGTTAAGCACATCATTGTTTTGGAGGAGGGTACTTCACCCATTCAGATACCACCTTATAGACATCCTAAAAAGTTCAGAGATGAGATTGAAAAATCCATCCAAGAACTCCTAGAGTTGGGACTCATTAGACCAAGCTCTAGCCCTTATGCTTCTTCAGTAGTGCTAGTGAAGAAAAAAGATGGAACATTGAGAATGTACATAGACTTTAGAGCCTTGAACATAAAGACTATCAAGAATAGGTATCCTATTCCTAGGATTGATGAGCTCATGAATGAGCTACATGGGGCCAAATACTTCTCCAAAATTGACCTTAGATCAGGATATCATCAAATTCGAATGAAAGATGAATATGTGCTTTACTGCTTTTCGATGTCATTATGGCCACTTTGAATTTTTTTTCATGCCTTTTGGGTTAACTAATGCTCCAACCACATTTCAATCATGCATGAATAAGATCTTTTGCAAGCAACTAAGAAGGTTTGTTTTGGTTTTCTTCGATGACATTCTCATTTACAGTAAAACATGGGAATAACATTTGCAACAATTAGAGATTGTGTTAAATTTTTTGCAAGAAGAGTCCTTATTTGCTAAGTTATCAAAATGTGAATTTGGGATGAAAGAACTACTGTATCTTGGGCATATTATTGGGCAAGAAGGAGTGAATGTACATATGGAAAAAATCAGGTCTATCTTAGAATGGCCATCACCAAAAAATATTACAAAACTAAGAAGCTTCATTGGGATATGCACCTATTGAAGAAAATTTGTGAAAGGGTTCTCCAAGTTGACTTCTCCACTCACTGATTTGACTAAGAAGGATGCCTTCAAGTGGGATGAAGAGGTTGAAAAGGCCTTCCAAAAGATGAAAGAGGTAATGATTAGCTGTCCCATACTTGCACTTCCTGTGATGCTTCAGATGGAGGAATAGGGGTTGTCCTAAAGCAAGGCCAACACCCCATAGCCTTTGAGAGAAGAAAGTTGCAGCCTCATGAAAAAATTTACTCCATCTATGAAAAGAAATGGTGGCCATTATGCATGCATTGGCCAAATTCAGACAATACTTGATGGGCAACAAGTTTGTGGTGAAAATTGACCACAATAGTCTAAGACACTTTCTCACCCAAAAAGATCTAAATGAAATGCAACAAAAGTGGGTAAGCAAGATTCAAGCTTATGATTTTGATATTGAATATGTCAAAGGAAAGAATAATATAGTAGCAGATGCTTTATCTAGAAGACCTTTTTCTCTCATGGACATTGCCAAGGATTGGAAAAACATGCTACTAGTTGAATATGCCAAAGACAAATTTGATTGTGATGTGTTGGACGGAATCAAAGGGGATGATAACTATAGGATTTTGAATGGGATGATATATTATAAGGGCGGAATTTATTTGGTTCAAGATTCAAAACTCAAGTACAAAATTTTGCAAGAAGCACATGATTCCCCACTAGCTGGCCATCCGGGGATCTTCAAAACTTATCGGCAATTGAGGCAAATATTTTTTTGGAAGGGGATGAAGGAAGATGTTCAGAAATATGTGAATGAATGTAAAGTATGTCAGAAAAACAAATCAGAACTTACATGCCCAGCTGGCCTATTGCAACCATTACCTATTCTGGAGTAAAAATGGGACAGTATCTCAATGGACTTCATCACCGGTTTGCCCAAATCTTTGGGTGAGGATTGCATATATGTGGTAGTGGATAGGTTGAAAAAATTTGCTCATTTCTTTGCTGTTACATCATCTTTTAGTGTTGCACAAGCGGCTGATATTTTTTTCAAAGAAATCTTCAAATTGCATGGGCTCCCCAAGAGCATTGTTAGTGATAGAGATAGTAGATTCATGGGTGCTTTTTGGCAAGAAATTTTTAGATTGGTGGGCACTCAATTGACCCCAAGTACCAGCTATCATCCCCAAACTGATGGACAAACAAAGAGGGTGAATCAATGGTTGGAAGGGTACCTTAGAAACTATGTGGGAGAGCAGCAAAAAGCATGGGCAAAATGGCTACACTTGGGTGAGTTTTGCTACAACACCACTTATCATATGTCAATAGGAATGTATCCTTTCAAAGCATTATATCGTTATGATGCACTTACATTTGTTGAAATTATATTTGGTGATAGTAGAGCCCTAAAGGCTAAAGATTGGGTGGAAGAGAGCCAAGAAATTTTAAAGCTTTTGAAAGACAATTTGCAGGTTGCTCAAAATCAACAAAAACAATATGCTGATAGACATAGAGAAGAAAGGACCTTTCAGGTTAATGATTTAGTATATTTGAGGTTGCAGCCATATAAACAAACATCTCTAAAAAAGAATGGAGCAGAAAAGCTAAAACCAAGGTACTATGGTCCATACAAGGTAGTGTGGAAGGTTGGAGAAGTAGCGTATGAATTAGAACGTTCGGAAGGGAGTAAAATCCACTATGTATTTCATGTTTCTTGTCTCAAGAAGGCTCTTGGTCAGAAAATTATCACTTCAGAAATACTTCCTCCTTTGGATGATGAAGGGCAGCTCACACTTGTTCCGGAAAAGATTTTGATGCCACATGGGAAGAGGAAAAGATTTTGCAGCATCCAAATCTGAAATTGCTTGAGGACAAGCAATCTTGGGTGGGGAGGACTGTAATGTTCCCATTCAAATAATTGCATAGTAAGACAATCCCATCAATCCTACTAGTTTCCTAGGTTGGATGGGCACATGTGGAATTGTAATAAGGAAGCTAATAAATGATGTTTAGACATTAGAAGGGTGCAAGTATTTAATAAATAGGTTGAATAAATAAATTCAAGAGAAATTCTAGGTGGCAAGTGGTTTTGAAGACATATGGAGGATGTGGGACCCACACTAGCTTGATTTTTCAAGGACACATGGCATCTCTCTCTTGCCAATTCGAATTCATGAGAAGGTGAACATTTTTGGATGAGCTGGTAAGTCATACACATGGCATTGTGAATCTTAGGTCGAATTGAGATGGATTGGTAACCTCCATGGAAGAGGAAGAGTCAAATTGGAAGCTTGTGGACACTTGGGCTAGATTCCATAGCCCCTATGACAACAATGATGGAGCATCTATGAAATCTATGAAAAATTACATATCTGACCTCTGACATCTGACCATTATGACATGTCATCCCCAAAAATAGGCTCCAAGAGGGCGCTCATGGGAGTTGGAGAAGCCAAAGAGACCCCCACTCGAATTGGTGGAAGGTGGAAGGCTAGGAAAGGTAGGACACATGGAAAATATTTAGCCCTTACCCTAATTCAAATTGGATTGGGAACCTTAGAAGGCTAAGGATGTTTATAAAATACAGGGATAAACCAAGAGAAGAGCTTTTGATCATTTGAGAAAAATTGTTTTTGTGAAGAGAGAGCTAGTGGATGACTAGTTTCTTGCCTTAGCCAATTTCGAGGGTGAAAGATTCCCATCCAAGTTGGTGTTTGGAGAGGCCATTCAGGTCTTTCATGGAGCTTTAATGGAGTTTGTATTTGAAGGTATCAGCTATAGGGAAGCTAGTGGTTTCATCTAATGCATCACATCTCCTCAACCATTTTCAGTTTTGAAGGCATATTCATGCTCCTTGAGGGATTGCGCTTTGGGTGAGCTCTTGTACTCCTTGGGAGAGCTTCTCATGATATATTTCTAATTGTAATAAGTTTAATATACTCTTTTCTTCATCTTCATAATGTCTCAGGTCGAAATACCAAGTGGTTGTATGTAAAAATGATTATTAATGAGAAAACAATGACCATTTCCCCACTCTATTGATGTATGCCATTGTAATGTTGAAGATTTTGAATAAAAGAATGTTTCTCTTATACATTTATGATGAATGGAATTCCATTTATGAGTGTTACAAGTTTCACGTTCGGCACTTAAGCATTTGAAGTCATTTTACTCAGTTTATTTACATTTGGAGAAGATTTGGTGCCATTTCCCCAAGGGTCGAATTAGTGATTTTTGCAGTTGTTTGTGGGAATGTTATAACAGAATCAATAAATGATTAATGGTGCATATGAGACCTTAATAACATCCATGAGACATCCCCTACCTCTGTTCAGAAATTAGAGTGGGTTTGGAGGCATTTGGAAAGCCCATTTCAGTTATTGCCCTGGGGGGATTTGAACCTCTAATTGCTAGTAAAATTACATACTTTGTCCAGAATCTTAAGGGAGTTTGCAGAGGTCTTTTGGTGGCCATATATCATCCCTGAACATAATAATCAAGTCATATTATCAGTCATATACCTTCTCAAAATATTTGGGAGCATTTGGGGAAAATTGGAGACCTAGGCATCAAAACTAGTCAAAGGTTGAAATTGGGGAAAAAGTGAAAAATTGGGCATTTTAATAAAATTTTAAAAAAGGGACATTACATATTAAGCCCGGAAGAAAAAATCTAGGTGGCATACTTCCTATTCCCCACCCACTTTTCTTTCTTGGTCCCTCCTATCAAGAAAAATATCTCCCACAATTGGCATATCAGGATGGAACCGGATGATCTTCAGCTTTGGATCAAGAAAACTGGTTGTTATACTTTGTTCTTTGATGGTGCCTCGAAAGGAAACCCCGGGTTGGAAGGTGCAGGAGGAATCCTTCTCGACTCCGACGGAATCAAGGTGAAGGACTTTGCTTGGGGTATTGGTTGGAAGACCAATAATGAAGCGGAGTGGCTCGCGGTGATCAAAGGAATGGAAATTGCAAGGAAGGATGAAATCAAGGATCTTGTGGCCTTTGGGGACTCAATGCTGGTAATAAAGGAAGAAAGAAATTTGGCCAAAAACCGCAGAAAGCCCGCCTCTAAGTTTCATCATCTCTTCAATTTCTTGGCTAAAGACTTCAATTCCATCAACTTTCTTCATGTTCTAAGGAATAACAACCAGAAAGCTGATACCATGGACAACGTCGGTGCTGGTTTGGACTGTGGAATCACGACCAGTAATGTTCAGGACCTTGGCATCAATTAGGTTCCATAAGTTTTGACGGTGAATCTCATGCTTGCTATAAGTCATGGGAAGTGGCATTCCTCCCTGGCATGGAACTACAAACCTTTTACCCCCATGCTCTATAGTTTCACTTCAAATTCAATCTATAATTATTTCCAGATTACCTTGGGATTCTTCCTTCTCATCCCTCGAAACTTGCCCGTGTCCTCTCGACGACTTTGGAGCCCTCCACACACCGGTTCCACCTCTTTCGCATGCTGGCGTTTATGGAGGTCGAGGATCGAGGAACCTTTGGCTTATTTCTTGCTCGAGGGTGTTTCTCCTGTCATTCTGCAGTGCTTTTCTTGCGTTAAGCTCATAGTCTTGGTTGTTTGGCTTATTATGGAGGCAGATAATCCCATAGTCGACCAGGGCTTCCCTGCGTTGAAATGTCACCGTTGCAGAAAACATCTCCAGTCATCGATCCATATGGGGGGTGTTGGTATGCAAGGAACTTACTCAATCCTAGGCGCCGTGCAGGGGCAGAACCTCTGTAGCACTATGCATCCGGATATCTGTGTTCTCTCCAGAAACAATGATAATAGCAAGAACGAGGCGCTCTCAGCAGGTGATAGCAGTGGTTTCAATTCTCTGGGGTCTCCAAATGGGCTGGACAGTCCTATCTTAGAGGTTCATTCGCAATTGAAGGACTTAGACTCCCAAGTTCGCTGGCTCCGAGGACAGAATACTGATCTAAAAAAATCCATTTCTCATCTTTTCATCATTGTCTAGATTACTAATTCTGAAGTTCGCAGCAGTAGTAGCAAGCTAAAGGAGCATTTTGACGTTCTTGCTGGGAAATTTGAGAATGGTTGCCCTTGTTCGGTGAGGGCTCTGCACTGTAGTCTCAGAATCGTGGAAGTAAAAATAGATGGCATGAGGTCCGACATATGGAACAACAACATTGTCTTTCAAGGAAGTAAGGAAGATAAAGCTGGAGCTGTTACTGGATACAAGGAAAAGGATGCTCACCAGTAACTGGTCAAACCCTGGAATTATCAGTTCCTTCGAACTCTTTGCTTTTTTTTTTGTAACTACAGAAAGTTTGTGATAAGTCCTCTTTTGACAGGCTGGTAAAAGTTGATGTTAAACTAGTTTCAGGTTTCTTTTTTATGCACTACTCCTGTATTTTGCTTCTAGGCAAGTTTGTAAGAGTCTACAACTATAGACGAACAGGTTCTATGTTTGATGTATGTAGACTGGAAAGGGAAGAGCTAGATCTCATAGCAGCTCTTCAATTTTGGGACCAGTCTTCCCATCATTTTTGTAATCTTGTCACTCTTTTTATATAAAAAGCTTGTTATCCGTTATTGTAAAAAAAAAGTGGGATCAGGTTTGGGAATTGAAGATTAATTGTGTTTTTTTTCCTTTTGTTTTGTATATTTGGACTTATACTATAATGGGATTTATATTAAAAGTATATTGATACTTTTATATAATATTTTGCACAACTTAATGCATCACCTATCAAAGTGTTTCAAGCCCAATGCAAGCCCAAGATGACTCGGTTGCTTCAATGAAAGAATCTGCACGAAAGGAAATTCTAGTCATTGGATAGGACCACCATTTGAAGTCGTGAACTCTGGGGAGTTGTGCTTCATTGCCTTCCTCGGAGCCTTCCTTGTACTTCAAGCTCCAAGATCCATTCACAATCTCAACTTTAATGTTTGAAACACCACAACTTTCACATTTGAAACACCACATATCAGAGATCATGGCACTGTGATCTAAAAATTGTTGAATGGTTGTTTCAAATACACTAGTTAAAATTTAGTAAACCCTATTTGGTCTAGTAAAGTCTTATGCCACATAGATTAGCGTAGCTAAAAATTAACTGTTACAACTTATGCAACATAAATCATCCTAGTGACATTTTGATACAGAAGTCGACCCAGTTTGAGAGTGTAAACATATATATGGAGGTGTGAATTGTTAGACTTAAAATTCACCCTAGGCTAGCAATGTAGCATCACAACAAAACACGCAACTAGAAACATAATTAGATCTCTCCATACGAATTTTGAAAACTGGCTAAAAAGCTCAGTTTTTTTGCTCATAATGACAGATGAGAGTTTCAGAAATGCCTAAGAAAAAGAAAAGAGAGAGAGAGAAGTATTATCACGATTTGACAATTATTGAATTAGTTACATTTTTCCAGAGATTTTATGTTTCTGTCATGTTTGGGTTAGTTTGAATATTTTTTGGAATTGGGTAATGGCTTAATATTTGAAATTTTAAAAAAATTCGCGGTACAAAATTTAATAGATTTGATGATAGATCACAAGAAAAATTGGATAGACTAGATAGAGAATCGCTCTAGTATATCCGTACAAAACATCTTTGAATGGAAACGAATTTATGCACAAAACCTTTCAATATAGCTAAATTCTATTGTTATAACTCATACCCTTCAACTTGGCAAAAATGAGCTAATTAAACGTGAAAGTTTTAAAGCGCTTCAAATTCACTACTTTAATTGTGGCTTTAGTTTTTCAAAACCTTATGTTTTTTCCGTCTTTATGTGTTCGCTACAGGCAAGGAAAAATTCAAGTCCAACTTACCTCTTAAATTGAATGTGTTGAACAAGGTTGAAATTTGAAGGCTTTAATAAATTTTTATATGGAAAGAAGATCTTGTCAATAAGGCAATTCATGTGGATATTGAAGTACGTAGGGACTGAAATTTGAGGACCTATCCAGAATTCATGTGGAGCTCACCTTTTTCCAGAGTCATTTGTCCTCGCCCTCAGCTAGATACAAAATGACATCAGTGAAAGCACTGAATTGCCTCCGTACCAGTAGCACTCCAGTCAACATAGGTCACTGTAGAGTTTGCCAACTTCTCTACTACTTTTGCGTGTGCTACTCTTGCTCTAGCCTTCATATCCTTTGTGGGTTCCACATATAGCAAAGCTATAACTCACTGAAAAAAGATTTGCATAAAAGAAGGAAAAAAGAGAACCAAATGATTTAAACTTTCACCACTTGATAGGATCTCCATAGATCTCAGCTGCGATGATAGCATAACTCCTCCTGCGTCTCCAGCTATGGACGAAATCATTTGGTGAAGAAACAAAAATGGCATCTATGCATTGGAAATCTCTCTGTTTGCAAATGTAACAAGAGCCACGTGGTGGCAATGTCCCCGACATTTCCGTCAACTTTGCGGCTATCTATGAGGAGTGTTTTGCAATGGAAACAATTGTTGAAGGGGTTGTTTTTTTGCACTATGAAGGCAAATAATAATAGTTTAGATGTTAAAATCCAACTATCAAAGATTCATTAGATAAATTAGATTTGTCTGATAACTAATTTTATTAATGTGATAAACAAACAAGAGTTCTATATACATTTCAGTTCTTTACAATGAATGTAGATAAGAGTTGTTGGACGAAAATAAACAGAGTATCTTTAATAACATAATTAACTTCAATATGAACAATTGTTTAACATCATAACAATGAACATGTAAAACTAGAAATCACAACTCACGACATTTTGGTAAACATAAGTAGGTCTAAGAGGTTTCAATTTTGGGGGCGCTGTTGTGAGCGTCTTGATCAATCTAATTACATCAAGTCTAGTCACTATATACACTCCATGAACATGCTTTCATTCATAACGCCAACATTTCTTCTCCATGTTTGGGGCTGGTGGCACCTGGCCTGGCTATCAAGCTTGGAAGATGACAAGATGGCTCTCACCAAGGTTACCAAAAAGAAGACCTCCAATGGCCCTAGACGCTCGCACATGCCTCGTGCCCTCAAGGAAATGGAGAATTCGAAAGGTTTCTTCGCAAACAGAGTTAGTCGAAAGGACAAAGAGCACGCTGAACTCTTGGAAAGGAGATTGCGTAGGGGTATGTTGATCCCTAGTGCCCAGAAGCTTGTGGTTGCAGGATTTTAGCGATACAAAAAGTTAGAGCTTCCATTGATCCAAAACTCGATCAAGTTTTTGATGATCTTGGATGATTAAAAATTGCGCAAAACCCATAAGGGCACTATTCCACCATGCACACTATGCCTTGGATCATAGTAGAAATCTGGTTCTACATGAAATCTCTATTGGATTCTTGTCAGGTTTGTGGCTAGAAAGAGTGTCCATTTACTGTCAGTTTAGCTTATTCCATAGCCAATATCTTTCAAGGGGAGTTTAAGTTAATCTTCCAAGGAAAAACCTTCTTTCTCTAATATATATTTGGCATAAATCTAATAAAATTGCATGCATATTAAGAAATATACTATGATCCAAGTTTTGTGCATGGTGACAATATTGAAGTAGGCTAAATGTTCATTACAATTTTGAATTATGAAATGTTAATCTATAATATAAACGACTCCTTCAAAATTTCCCTTCCCGTAATTTTGAGTAAAAACCATTTAATTTTTAGTAAAACCATTTTATTGCTAAAAATTTAGACATCATGATTATGATACAAATTTAAATCCACATAATCCATGGTGACAATGAATATCAACCATTAAACCACCATTAAATGAAAAAAGAACATTATTAATATCATCCCATGTCCACTAAGCGAAGAAATTAAACATATTTAAAAACTTGCATTTAGATCTTTCAATACCACTAATTATTATTTTTTATTTTCCTTTTACTTTTATAAGTTATGAACGGACATGAAATATTTTAATTATTATTATTATTTATTTATTTTTTGTGAATTTTACATAACATAATAACAACATCTTAGAGTTTGAGTGGGTTTAATTGTTAAGAATACATGTTTTTATCTAAAAGGTTTTAATATTATAAGTTTTGGAAAGATAAAGTAAGGTATGTAGCGCCATGGCAGGGAGTGCCATCTTCCCACCTAGTAGCGTGGCTCCTCCACCTTGCAACAGGCCCCAGGCTATGCTTCCCCCTAGACCCCGCCTTTAATGTTGGATACGACCCTTCTCCACCTGGCCTCTTCGCATGTGCTCGTTCTTATAACCCACATGGCTCGGTGGTTGGCATTTATGCCGGCTCTGGTTTCTACGTCCCTCCCTCCCATTTGGTTCATCTCCGCCATTAAGCTCTCCCGTGCGAAGTCTGCTCCTTCCAGCTACGCGCTCATAGATATGAGGCTCCCCATCCATGCCCCTGCAGTCATTACTTTCCTCTGCTACTATCTGTCTGTCTCCACTGTTGAGAGATCTGCTCCTGCTCAGTTTTCCTGTGACATCGTCGATTCCGCCATGACTTGCACGCGAGGCACGTCCAAGCGAGGCTTTGGTCGTGGTGCTGGTAAATATGTGTCCACAGCCGAGAAGGAAAAAAATGCAAACATTGGTTACAAGGACAACGTCTCCGTCCCTATTCGCCGACTGGTAGACGACTGGGAGTTGCGCAGTGTGGCAGAAACTCTGGCTTTTGGCAGCCAGGGCACCCAAGTTAATTATTACTGGCTCTTGAAAAACATGTTTGGCACTCTAGTGGAGGAGATGCTCACCAATTGGAACATGGCCAAGGTTGCCATCATGGACACCAGGTCCAATATGGCTCATTTGGATGGGGTGCTAACTACTATAGAGGCCAACCTGACTGGCCGCAGGTACTCTCTGTTTCCACTTCCGATTCCTCCTCCTAATTATGGTCCTGCTGGTCCTGTTGCTGGTTTGGTGGAGGATTTAACCATTCATATTGAGGGCGCTGCAAGAGAAGCCCATGCTACTGGTAGTTCCCTGCACGAATCCATGGGTATTGCAGCTTCGGATGGCACGGTCCCTGTTTGTGGCCCTAATTCTAGACCAAGTTCTCCTGCGGCGGTGGTGGTTTAGGGAGCTCCTCCCCCGGGGATATCCTTCCCTATTCCCTCTACCATTGATGTTCTGCACTACAAGTGAGTTTGGAAAGCCGAGGATGAAGCTGTTCCTCCACGCAAAGACGAGCCCCTGCCCATCAAGCTCCCGACTCAGTAGTGGGATGATGACTTCTTTGGCGCCTGCCCAATCCCCGAGGAAAATCATGGTTCTCGGAATGCAGAAGCCAGTACCTAAAGCGGCTCTGTGTGAGCACATTTATTCTGGTTTTTGGTGGTTAGCCTTTATGTTTCGTTTGTTTTTGTTAATGGTCCATCTTCAGATGCTAGTCTACATCCTTAGTCTAGTTCTGTTTCTGTTTTTACTGATCGGCTGTCATCAAGTCTATGTTATTGGGCTAGTCCACATATACTCTTTTTTGTACTCTCGGTTCCATGAGAAGATTCAGAAAGCTGACTCTACTGACTCTCATGAGATTGTAACATTTTTTGTACTCTAATATAATTTTACTATGCTAAAAAAAAACGAAAGTATGTACACCCTTATAAATTTTAATATAGAAACTATAAAAAAGTGATAATATTTTCTTCACTATAACTTTAAAAAATATTATTATGTCCCCAACATAATGTATTTGGTCGGGGGCATTAGTTGGCGTAGGAGGAGGGCATGGAGCCCGTTTACATAGTTTGGCGCTATGTTATATTTTTTCGTATTTAATTTTTTTTTTTTAAATTGCATTTTCTTGTGCGTCTCTATTGGTCAATTCGGCGCTTATGTCGTCCTGGGGTTGTGTGGCGCTTACGTCGTCTTGGGGTTGTGTGCCCCAGGACGCGGCGGCGCTCTTGTGTCAGCAGATCAGCCGGTCAGCAGGCTCATATCTAGTACGATGGCTGTTGTTTAATGCATCCGGGTATTGGCGACTGTGTTCATTACGGGTGGCTCGGTCGAGAAGATGTCTTGTTTAATGTATCGGCGACTGTGTTCATTACGGGTGGCCCGGTCAATAAATTGTGTTCATTGCGGGTGGTATCGGTGACTGTGCTCATTACGGGTGGCCCGGGGTCGAGAAATTGATACGTCTATTCTGCATTAAGAGCTCCAATGGCTTCATTAAATGGGTAAAGCTTTTTGAGCGATGCACCTCCAGCAGTGTATATTGCAGAGATTGCGTTGTTGATTGAACGCTGTTATGGTTCGTTCCAGGGTTTTCGTGGCAACCTTTGTGTTGAATGCTGCAAATGGTTTTTGCTTGCGGTTGATGGAGGGTTTTATTAGCACCTGCTATGCTGCAATACTTATTATTAACGGGTCCTTCACGATTTTAATTGCTGCCCTTTTCATCATTTATTACGGCATGATGCAGTGTTACCGGTTCGTGTTGGACCCTGCTTTTATTGATCTCGTGGGTTTTGGAATTTGCATCTGGTTTCACATTCCGTTGGCAGTTTGGGGAGCTTATATAGGTCATTGTGCAGCCGTTCATGACTATTGCTTTTGTTTTCGTCTGGTTTCGGGTGCCTATTGTGATTTGCAACTTGCTGCAGCCAACGTTTTTTTCGAAACAGAGTGGCTTGTGGGTTTTGTGGCTATGTCCTCGCGGTGGTTCGACAGGTGCTTTCCATCCGACGTTTTCCTTCGAAGCACAGCAGCGTCTGGGTTTTGCAGCTTGATACTCGCAGCGGTTGGACAGGTTCTCTCTTGCTGCCTCTGTTTTCCTGCATTTTGCTATTTTGCATTGGATAGGTGCCCTTCGGATTCCTCCTCCTGTTTGTTCATATTCAAATGTGTTGAATGGCGTGTGCATAGCGTTCTACTAATAATGGATTCTGCTTTCTTTGTCTATGTGGAGTGTCAGCTTCAATGCTTTGTTAACTTTGCGATGTAGTGTTGTTTCCATACTGTGCCTAATTCATAAAAAATGCAGAGGACTTGAACACTCTGTTTTTACTTTCTGCTTGAACGTAGTAATTGCAGTGTGTGTGCAATACTTATGTTATGATTTAGCGAGTCCATATGCATGTCATTATTCCCGTTTGCGATTGTCCAAAATTGAAATTTACGACAAATTTGATGATTAACCCTGGGTTTTACTGAACGAAACCAAAATTAGCATAGGATGTTTAATAATTAATATTGCAGAAACAACGATTTTTAACTGTAGAACATGCTGAAAACAAACATCTGTGGCTCGTCGTTGATACCCTCAAACACATAAGGATTTCAGCTTCAGCTCATATTTATGATTTTCTTATTTTGTTTTTAGAATTGATTTAAATCCCTTGCATCGTGCTGCCGAGGCATTGGCTAGTGGATTCGTCATTTTGATGATGGCGACTGCATCGGCTCCGACCTCCAAATTGGCGTCCACTTTCGCCATGCTTCCCAGAACCCAGCTCCACCTTAAAACAATTCAATGCCGGCAGCCTAGTTCAGATCTCCAAACATCGATAGAGGGAGAGAATACAATTGCTCTTTCCCTAATCTCAGAAGACAACGAAAAATATATAGCGGAGAAGATCCCCCTAATCTCAGAAAATTCCAATTAGTTTTTTGCACTTTAATGTCCTCCTGTATTCAGTTATTGCTGTGGGTTTTCTCTATTCTTCAGTGCTTATTGATGAATTCCTTACGTTTTCCCATTTGATGACAGCAATTCGGTTTTTAAAAATGCCCCTTGGCACTTGGGTGCTCTCTTCCCAGAAAGACCGAAACAAGCTTTTCGACCATTTTAACATAATATAAAATTATAAATAAAAAAATAATATATTAATCGTGTCGTCTTTGCTTACATTTTGGCGGTGCAAGCCAATTCTGGTGGCTTCAAGGTGTAGATTTCTTCACTGACTGGCACATGTTATGACTTCTAGTGACTTTTGAATATACATTTCTTCACTGGTTTACACATATTATGACTTGGAATTTTCTCATCGTTTATCTCCTAAATTTGGTTGAAAATAGGGAAGAATGTTTGTATTCAGGATATCAAATCTGTTTATATATTTAAAAATATAGAATTGAAGCTCCTAAATTGGCTTATTCGTTTTCATTTTCTGGCGCTATGCTTTTCTGCTTCCTGCCTTGGATGTGCTTGTCTTGAAGGCATAAACAAGTTATTGCTGTGGAGGATGGCTTCTTTCCAATTGCATGCAGTTACATGCTGTGTAGGTTTACATTAATGCAGAGATATTTGAAGGAGATAGCAGCAAATTGCACATGTTGATAGACGCTTGAGCTACGGCTTCTCCTATTTTCTTTGTTGTCTCTCCTTTCCTTGTGGCGCTTGATCTTGCAAGTTTAGTTACTTTAAAATAGTTGTCTTAACTGGTGCTTATTTTAACAGATACAAAATTGCATTTCCTTGGACATGTTGATAGCCATTTCAGTTTGCAATTTCCCATTTCCTTCAATTGCTATCCCTTAAACAAAGCCATAGATATAACTGAGCATTGAGAATAAAATAGGTCAAAATCTGCAATTTATTCTAAATAATTGAATATGCTGAATTCCCCAGCTTGCCAATCCAATGACATCTTTCACAAAAGTAACTGTAACTAACCTGAGGTTTGTAAATATTAGCAAGGTTGTTTAATAGTGAAGCTTCTTGAAGCAAGCCATAAATCTCAATAGTCGAAACATTGGCCCTAGCAACTTGGAACCCACATTGTCTTGTTGCTGTCGCACTGTCATAAGACAACAAGCCCAGCATTTATTGTGAGATTTTGGGTTGCAGAAATTTCTAGACATGATGAATCATTAGATGGGGCACATAACCAGAAGAACAATTTCCTCCTTGTTATAGAATTTTGCAAAGCAATTGGATCATTAGCAATTCCCTTCCCTGGAATTTGAAATATAATTTCCAGTAGTTCCTTTAGTCAACCCACTCGCAACATACCAATCTTCTTTCATTATGTTTTCCTTTTCAAGGATGTACTTCCCTTCCTTTTACTCTTGAGTTGCATCAAAATCTATTTCATACTTCTAGTGTAATACTTCTTGATAGCTGCAGCGGTGTGCATCTGTAACAGTATGCAATCCAGGCATAATATGTCTATCTTCCTATGGCCCTATAAGAATGTTTATCACATGGGTAAAAAGAAATGCCTTGTCATTTCTTCCTTGAAACAGAGGTTAAAAAAGTTTTGGGAAAACCCATTCAGCCTGTCTCTCTTTTGTGACGAAACAAAAATGAAAAATAAAGACATGACAAATAATCTATATGTAAGAAGATATGACACATACCAAAACCCTGTTTCGTAGTAGTATCCACAGAAAGCACATTGTTGAGGCTAACTATTTTCACAGTATGTGAAATTCTGTAAACTGTGAGCCACAATAATATGATGAACATGTGCAATAGTGGATTCATATATTGAATAAAATTGTGCTTTTGGAAGCATGGCAATGCATTACAATCCAATTAAAAATTTATTCCATTGCTTTATTGCAATGCATTGTTACTGCCAGATGGCAATGGTAACCAACTAACCCTACTGCAAGGATTGGGCTTGCTATTGCTGATTGGAAAATCCCACCAAATGGTAAAGGCAAACAAAATAGTTTATAAAACTTGTGCAGAGAACAACATAACCTTCTCGGCATGAAAGGGATGCTCATTTTCTTAGTTGATGGAATCCCATATTCTATTCAAGCAATGAAGAATGACATCAAAATATTTATAGACATACCAAAGAAAACATGGTATAGATAACACACATTAGCGGATGCTCAAATCTATTTTTATATGCGGATAACAATGAACCTTATGGAAATGTGCGCACAGGTCAGTCAATGATTTCAAAAGTCTGATATATTTAAGGGTTGAGATCAATGTGGACATATTCTCAGGATGACGATGATAATAGTAACAACTGCTGGCATTTGGCGTACCATGACCCCACCCTGTTTTTTTGGCTTTTGATCTGTTGCCCTGATTGTTCAAGTGGCTTGTTTTTTGCAATTAATTATCTTCATAGGAAATTAGTCACTATAATAAATACCTGCTTAACCATGTCGTGGAAAAAAACTATCTTCGAATACTTTGGCAAGAGAGGAAGCTATTTAACTATGGCCATGGGCTGGCCGCTGTCGTTTCCAACATAGCTGTTTAATTACATTTTAAATGTGGCTAGGGGCTGTGGCCTCTTGCTGCTAGCATAGACATACAAAATAAAAAACGTGGATTTTGGATTTTAAATGGGCCTTGGTACATTAAGCTATTGAACCAATCTTCAAATCCTTTGTGTTGAGCCAATCTTCAACTACTTTGTTTTTTATTTATGTGCTAAATAAATAGCACATCATTAACTAATAGCAGCTTCAATTCTGCAATAAATTCAATACAAAGTTGGGCAGGCCATAGGACCCGTCCATTTGCAACGTTTTAGGCAAATGAATAGCTACGATTCAAAAATAATTTCTGCATGCTAATTGAAGCTTCAACATCTAACATAAATTGCAACGATATTGCCTACAATAAAAACAATACTCTTGGTTTGCAATTTAGCTTTCAAATATCAAATAATTAAAACATTTCAACCAACACTGTAAACAACCTAAAAAGGTAACAACACCGGTGGCAGGCATCCTGTCTATATAAACCTCCTATTTCATATTCCACTGGAATTCTTTTTCCCTTTGATTCTGCAATAAACTGAATAAAAACCTTAACAGGCCATAGGCCGCTCCCTTTTGCAACGTTACAAGCAAACAAAGAACTGCAATCCACAAAGAAATTCTCCATGCTAGTTGAAACTTCAACATGTAGCATTGATGATGTAACCAGAACATTTGAATAGGAGAATAGATGCATTACCTGTTGAGTTACCTCTTTCATGTTGCAAAAAATTCAAATCTGCTCAACAAAAGAACACTTTTGCTTTGAATCAGCTTAAACTTTGATTCAACAACAGTATTTGTAACTGTGGTTACATACGAATATAGACGCCTAACTAACTTAACAATTGATGCTTAAATCATTCTTCCATGCCCATGTTTCTTGTGTGTCTTTGCACCTCTGTTTGAAGATTTTGTCTCATTCGTTTTCAACAAATGCAGCGTTGGTTTGTTTTTATTTTATCTGCGTTGTGGCCATGCATTTAGAACATTGGAAAAAAAAACCTCTCATCATGATTCTTGTATCAAGCAATCTTATATGGTATTCGTAGATTGGTAGTTTTTTCCCTGTTACAATAAAATCTCCATTCTCCTAGACATAGGCATTGAGGCCAAAATTTATTGCGTCTTAGAAGCAAAAAAGTAAAACTTTAGATTGCACAGTACCTTGATTTAGAATTTAGCTTTCATACATCAAGTAATCAAAACATTGTGCAATAAACTGTGAACAAGTTAAAAAGGTGGCAACATTACTGCCAAGCATCTTGTCTACACAACCATCCTATTCCATATTCCAGTCAAATTCTGTTTCCGTTTTCTTGTTCATGCAAAATAAAGTGGTCTTTTTACACAGTTTCCTCTACTGATTTTGAAGGACAAATCACTTTAGCTCTTTCATTGGTGGATAGAAACAACCATACGTTGATTTAGAATTTAGATTTCATATATCAAGTAATCAAAACATTGCAATAAATTGTGAACAAGTTAAAAAGATAACAACATTGCTGCCAAGCATCTTGTCTATAAAAACATCCTATTCCATATTCCAATGGAATTCTTTTCCCGTTCTCTTGTTCATGCAAAATAAAGTGGTCTTTTTACACAGTTTCCTCTACTGATTTTGAAGGACAACTCACTTTAGCTGTTTCCTCGGTGCATAGAAACAACCATTATTTCAATACATTGTTGTTGGTAGTATCCTCTGCCGGGCGATACTTTTCTATCATTTCAGGAAATAAAGTCATTCTTTTAGTTGTGCTCTTCTATAGTTTTTTAAGCAGTTTGTATCTTTCCTAGGCCTTTTAAACATCAAGAGCATGAGCTTTAAATGCTTTGCTTTCCTAACCATGTCCAAAGTCTAATTTGCCAACTTTGATGGTGACTTCCAAATTCAAACAGTCTTGCAATAGCATGGAATGCTACTTTGTCCACTTGAATCACCTAGCTATCTAGAAATTCAAAATCCCATGTACTGCAAACTATCATTGGCACGAGAGGTGCCCCAAAATAAACTATGATATTGACATACTAAAACATATGTTTTGCGAAAATCCACAATATATGCTAGCCTGGGCTGCTAGCTATAAAACAGATGTTGCATGTCGTATTTGGTGCTTACCCTACAAAAACTTGCCACTTGTCTACAAATAGATAGATCAATTATAACTAGATTGAAATCAACCATTTGCTTCGGATTTGCTACCATAGGAATGTCCATAGGCTTAGAATCCATGATTCGACATCTGTTTCAAATATCGAGTGTATAATTACTCTTTCAAAAGAAATGCATCTCTTTAAAATATCAATTTATCATTTGACATCTTTATATGTTTATATGCATTATGTAATTTTTGGATGCTTTGAGTACTTATCTAGAATGATGCAAACTTTCTTCCCCGACTTCATCTAGAAATTCATAGCTGCAATATTGAAAACAAATCACATGACAATGTGGCTTGGAATATTCTCTTTTTCATTTCATCAAACACATGCTCAATGTCTTAATCATATTTACATACGACATAGCAGGCGATCCCTATCATATCCCTTTTTCCTAACTTCTTCTTTCTACAAGAAGTCTATTCATTCCTTCTGTTGTGGAAATATGGCAATATGCAACTGACAAGTCAAGTTTGTCAATATAGTTGACATCATTCCATACATCGCTAACAACTATGCAAACTAATCTTGCCAACGATTATGCTCTCGTTTACATAATTAACACGCAAAAAACCTTCATTGTCACATTTCAACACTGAAAACAGTGATGCTATGCTGGAGCAAATCTCGTTCTTCAGTTGCACTTATAATATTGTCATCTACGATCTGCCTGCAGTTGATTCTACTGTTGCATGAGTATCGAACATGTTAGGTACATTGATTGTGTGCAAATGTTGTTCCATTTTGCTTTTTTTTGTTCTTCATTGCATATGCAACTATATTTGAAGATTGTTAGATTATAAACTATATTCTTTGTGTAACCATAATTAACATAGTGCATTAACCAAATTCCCATTTGCCTTCTCATCTTTTGAAACATTCCTTGTTCTATGTTAATGCAAATAGTGCTCTTCACTCAAATTGCAAATGTCAAGGGATGCAAATTTGCATCTTGCCAATTTTATTGCATTCTTGATATTGGTTATTTTGACATAGGCTCTCCTTAATGTCATTCGTATCCAGTTTTAAATTTTACTTTTGCAAAAACCTTCTCTAACTCTCGTTGTTTTTTTCCCTTGTCCGTGTGTGGAGAATACTTTTGCAGAAGCCTCCTTTGCATGTTCTACTGCCATAAAGATGCTAAGAGCTTTGCAGCCTTCAAGTGGCCTTTCAAAGGACTTGGCAGTAGGACATCGATATCTTGAAGAAATTGACATTGCATTGTCAAAACAACATTTGCTCTGTCTAAAGGATTTTCATTTCCAAAATGGTGATTTCCTATTTGACGCATTTGCTGTTCTTTTGCATTTTCGATACACATCAACAGAAATAAGAGAGGCTGTTGTGAACCATTTCCGCCTTCGTCTTGCACAAATGGACCCTACTGCAATTTCTTCATTCAACTTGGAGCTCGATCCTGTGTACTTGTCTGGATTGCATGGCGTGCAAGACAAAGACCTTTATCTGCAACGAATGTCCCAACCTGCTTCGCAACTAGACGCTGCAAATGTTCGTGGCCTGTGGGGTGATATCTTCTGCATCAAGTGGTTTGCACATTGGATAAATGTGCCGGTTGCTGTTTGGTCGTTGTTAAGCAAAAAAAAATACCTCCATTTCTATCCCACACTTGCTGGCTACTGTTATAACATTTTGTTCCATGATCATATACCAGCTGCTGGACACTTTGAACCGTTGCTTGCTTGCAAATCGACTATACCTCACCATTTCCTGCCTCAAGAATTTCCAAATGGCATTTTCAATAGCTCTTGTTGTAACACTTTTCTCAAGATATTTCCCTATAGAGAAATTCTCCTTCAACAAGGTTTTGATATCTTCTCAACAATTGAAGGTCATTGTTCTGATTCGTTATTTGAATCGATTTCAAAATTGTCAAAGAGCTTTGATAGTATGAGTCTTAGGAAGACACTTGCACAAACTTTCTTCAATTGCATACAGTCTAATGACAATAGATCATTCCATTGTTTGACTACATATCTTACACCATCCATAGTACATAATGCTTGTCTTGTTTCTAGTTGGCAAACATTTGTTATGATCTGGCAGCGCCTTTTAATATTGGCCATATAGATGGGGGTGAGTTTGCAATTCAATGGTTGTCAGATATGTTGGAAGTGAACATTTCCATTTGGGATACACGCCTGGCCAGGATTCAAGGTCGATATTACTCAACAACTGCCTCTACGATGAACATGTTTATCTTGCAAGTTGAAAAAAGTCAAGACCATTGTCACTTCCATCCATTGTTTCAAACAAATCACCTAGGAAGGTCCTTTGCAATGGAAAAACCCATATCAAATTGCTTTAATATTTGTCAAAGTATGGGAGATGGCTGTTCTGATCAGCGATTTCCTTATGCGCCTGCCTCAGAAAACACACCTTCTATCAACCCTTCCAAAAAAACTCTAGAGCGAAAACAAAGAAATCCACAAAATCATGGCAAAGGAGGAAAACCGCCCACATGCAGATGGAAACAACATAGAAAAAAACAACATGCAAGGATTCAAGAATTTATGCTCGGCAAAGAGGTCTATGCGCTTCGCAGCATTTGAAGCTTTTAAAAAGCAAAAAGAAACACAAAAGGCCAAGCAAGCAACTTCCCGATACTTGAAATCTATTGAAGATACACCTATAAATGCTTGTTGCATATGCAAATGATTGCATTTCAAAAAAGACATCCGCCGAATCAACAAAAACACTTTCCTTGCATTGACATCCTTGCCATGGATGAATACAACTCCTTCATTTGCATTGGACATGCACATCTGCAAATATTGCAAAAAACATGTTTCACATTTAGAAATACCAGTCTTTGCAACACCATTGAACATTCGTTGCAACAACGCATTGTCAATTGTAAGCATGTTGACACCATTGGAAGAGCGACTTGTCTCTCCAAGAATTGCCTTTGCACAGATTCAACAACTAGGTTATAAACGAGCTCAACTAGGGCTGACTGGAACAGTCATAAATGTTCCTGCATCTCTAGACAAAGTGCAAAAGACTTTGCCAAGAAACCTTGAAGATGGCATGACAATTGGAATTATGTTAAAGTGGAAATTGGAATACAAAAATGCTTACATATCAGGAAACGTGCGCCCAAACATTGTCATGCTTGCATTAAAAATGCTTTGTAGCATGGAACTTTATAAACAAGAAGATATTTCTATTGTGCCCGGCTGGGAAACAAAGTTTATTCAATTAGCAGAGAAAGAGTCCAACCAACTTGACCTTGCCTCTTCTGCTGACGAAGACAACAATTGTACACTATTGGAAGAAACCATTGAACCCATTCATGAAACAGAAATTGAGCCAGCAACCGAAAAAATGGTGCATGGATATGGAGAGACACATCTAATAGACGATTTGGCTAACAAGCTTGTAGAGATTGCACCTTCTGAAAATTATCGACTACTAGGCATTTTCCAAGACAAGTTCTCTGAAGAGTTGAATTTCCCAACACTTTTCTATGGATGTAGCCGACCCAATGACATCTACAATCGATAACGATATCAACAAGTTGTGCAATGGGATTTGGAACATGAAAGTACGGACTTTGAAGCACATCCTACAAACTTGTTCTTCAAAACAGTAAAAGTCTTAATAGGCCAAATTTATAGTACTGCTTGGATATCAATTCGTATAGGAGAATTGAAAGGGAAAAAATTAACAGCAAAAGATGTTAAGTCACAGACCAATCTCCAAAAAATCATCAAATCTTCAATTGCATATCGTACATTAAAAGCCATACGTACATCTCTTGACTACTTTGACAACATGAAGAAAGATCTTTTCGCAATGATCCGACAACTAGGACCACCTACTTTTTTTGTGAGCTTTACAACTGCTGAACATCTTTGGAAACCATTGTGCAATTCTTTGCAAGAACTTGAACAGAAGAAACTCTCCAGCCCATCAAAGTTGCCTTCGGACATTGATATTGACAACTTAATAAGAAAACACCCTGTGGTGTGTAGTCTCTATTATAGACACAGATTCAATTCGTTGAAATATTTGATATTAAAAAATAATACACTCTTTGGCAAGGTGAATGACTACTTCTTTACAACTGAATTCCAACAAAGAGGAAATGAACATGAACATGGGCTTCTTTGGATTGAAAATGCACTAGGCTATGGAAAAAATACCAACCAGGAAGTAACGTCTTTTGTTGATCAATATATTGCAACATATTCTTCTTTGCTTACCGAAGAAATGGTCAAGATCCAAACTCATCAACATACAAGGACATGTAGAAAACATCACAATTCAAAATGTAGATTTCACTTCCCTATGTTTCCAATTGACAAAACAATAGTCTTGGAACCCAAAGACAATGATTTTGACAACTTGGACAAAAAAACAAGACTCCTTTACAACGCTCTTGAGTGCAAACAATATCCAAAAGACATGTCCTTTGACTCATTCCTAGAAGAATTGAATTACACCAAGGACAATTACATTGCGCTCTTGTCTTATTTGATTAAGCAACCGACATTGCTACTAAAAAGAGACACTGCAGATATCTGGATAAATCCGTTTGCAAGAGGGATTCCAAGCTTGTGGCAGGCTAACACCGATGCTCAATTCATTTTGGATGCATATGCTACTGCACGATACGTAAGCTCATACATAACAAAATTAGATAGGCCTATGACAATGGCCCTAAAAAAGATAAAGGAAGATGTTGTTTCAAAAAACTGTAGCCAACTTGAAACAATACGAAAGCTTGGGAACACACTATTGAACATGCAACAGATGTCCATTAGACAAGCAGTTCATATTGTGCTTTCTTTACCTTTGCATTCATCATCAAGAATTTTTTTTTTCATAAACACTGCACCAGATGATAAACGGATTGTTGTCTTGAAAAAACCATCTTTGTTGGAAAGAGAGGATGATGATTCTGAAGACATTATTGCCCCATCAATCATAGACAGATACATCCAACGACCTCCTGACCTGGAGAATGTTTCTTTAGCTGAATATGCATCTTGCTTTTTCTTTGTAAATGGAAAAACAATCAAAAGAAATAGACCATGTATTATTCGATATGTCCAATATAATGAGGAGAAGGATCCTGAGAACTTTGCAAGAGAAAAGCTGTTGCTATTCATGCCTCATAGAAACCTCACCAACTTTTTGACTCAGGCAGTGCAAACATGGACAAAAGCATATGGAAAAAACAAATTGCAAGTTTCCATTGCCGAGGAAAAGTTCTCTGTCAAGCCAAAAACAAAATGGGGTAACATTGACAATGCAACATAAATTGTTGAGAAAGAAGTTGAAATGGCAAATACTTTGGAAACAGAGACTGAGTCTTTCAATCATTCAACTACTTTTGAACAATATGATATCCGTGATGACATTCTGCATAAAAAAAAATGACCCATGGCAACGGAAATGAGAATGTCAAATGTAAATACAAAACCATTTGTCCCTGACATAGATACCTATATTGCAACACGAAGAGAACTAAACATTGAACAACAATCTATAGTCAAAGAAATAATATCTGAAAAAAAAAACCCTACAAAGCCACTATATCTGTTTTTGACAGGAAGTGCTGGCACAGGAAAAACACAAACTGCAAAGGCTATTTACGACGCCCTTGTACTCTTCTATGACAAGGACCTTGGCAGTGACCCGCTAAAAAGAAAAGGCCTAATTGCTGCATTGACTGGAAAAGCTGCATATCATGTTGATGGTGTCACTGTTCATTCCGCTTTCAAGCTTCCTTTGAACTTTGTGAACTTGCTCCCCTTAAGTTCAAATACTCTAGATCTCATGTCCAAACAGTTTGAACAATTGCACGTGCTTCTGCTTGATGAAGTGTCCTTGATAGGATCCCGTATGCTACACAACATAGACAAACGCTTTCGTCGAATTATGCACACACCGACAATACCATTTGGCAATGTTGATGTCATTTTCTGTCGCGATTTTTTCCAAGCTGAACCTATACATGATTCTTTGATCTTTGAATTTCCATCTTTCCAGCATTAGAAATTTCCTTACAGCTTTTGGATTGACAATGTGAAATATTTTGAACTTAAAACAGTTGTTTGCCAAAAAAATGAAATGTTCATTGCTATTTTGAATAGAATAAGAAAATGCAACCAAACATCTAATGATATCCAATATTTGAACACACATTGTCATAGGAAACCACCAATCGATCCATCATCCCCCTTCCTTTTTTATCGCAATAGAGATGTTGATGAACACAATTCTAGAATGTTGTCAGATGTACATACAGAGGCCTTTACATTTGTGGCAGAATACACTAAAGTTGATCATGTTGAAAACACTTTTGAACATCAGAAAAAAATCAACTTCCCGTCACAATTACCCTGAAAAAAAACATGCTAGTTGAGCTGGTTGGTGGCAACTATCTGCTCGAAGATGGCCTTGTCAATGACGCAGAAGGTATCTTTAGGTACTATGATCAAAGAAATCCAAACATCGTCTGGATCGAATTTACTGATGAAAAGATCGGTGCAATTACACGTGCCAATATGCATCAACTGTATACTGATTCTATTATCCAGACTTGGACACCAATCAAAAGAATGGTGACACAAATCTGCCTTGGAAATAAAACAAATTTCACTTGAATACAATTTCCAATTCAATTAGCATGTGCCCGGACAATTCACAGAGCTCAGGGATTAACTCTTAAAAAATTGGCATTTGATCCAAAAGGTGTTACAGAACATGGGCTTGTTTACACTGCACTTTCTCGTGTAGAAGCAATTGACTCTCTTTATCTTTTGAATAGATTGGAACAGAAGAATTTCTTTGTCTTAGCAAAAGTAGTCACCGAGTTGAATAGACTAGAAAAAAATGCGGCTTTGCAATTTCAATTTGTCCTTAAATTAGTTACTTCTACTAGACACCTAATGATATCGTCACTTAACACTCGCAGTTTGATTTTGCACATTCAAGATGTCGCAAATGACATTGAGCTACTAGAGTCACATATTCTTTGTTTTCAGGAAACCCACATGCCAATTCCTCCCAAAAATGATACATTCACAAACCGATACAATTGTATTGCAGCCTATTCAATACATGGTGTTCTAACAGCTGTACATAAAGAGATCATTATTCTAGAAACAACAATCTATAAAGAAAACTATGTAGAAGCAATTGTTGTTGATCTCAATATTTCTAACTCCATTATTAAGCTTGTAAACATTTATAATAAACCAAACACCGTTCTCGGGCAGCTGTTCCATGCCTTGGATTCTATTTTGTCCAAAAACAACAATAATCTGCCAATTGTTATTGCAGGAGACTTTAACATTGATATGTTGAAACATACACCACAAAAAAAAAAAACTGGAACAATTTATGCAAATGAAAAATCTAAAATTGAAAACAGATCAAGTTACAACGAACTACGGCTCAATGATTGACCACTTTTGGACAAATCTACAGCTCGACACCCTTTCATCTACTATCTTTGATGCATATTGGTCTGACCATTTCATTGGTCTCTTGTCAATCCCCATCACTTCGACAAAATCCATTTAGTTCACATATTCCACTTACTTGCTCCATGCTATTGTAATTCCTTTCAAAGCCCATATTTTCTCAATTCTGATCTCAGTTTAAATAAAAAATGTTGTAATGGGCATGGCATCTATATTCTCTTCTACATTTCCTAGGCAGTTTCATTTTGAAGCAAAAAATAGATACAAAAAAAAACATCTAAGAAACTAGCTTTTTGCATTCAACTACAATTGAACAATACCTTGTCAATAGCCTCGATACCCCTCTTTCTACAAGTTGCAATTACGCTCATCACAATTGTGCCTGACAAAAAAAAACAATCTCCCTTGCCTATGGTACATGCTTTTTAAAAATGTCATCAAACAACAAATTTCAATGTCCTTGCCAACAGTATACTTCATTCTAGCAAGAATGAATTATAATCCAACATCTTCCAATGCAAACATTTTTCACTCTAACAAATATTATTCTTTGTTTTCAAATGTCTTTGAACAAGCTTATGTGTTATGTCAATTTCCAATGCTTTTCATCTACATTTCTTATCATTTTCATTTGATTTTTTTCCTTGTTTGTCTTTTCTAGCAAGAAATGCAGAATATCTTTCAGCCTTTCATTAGATACACATTCTTTGGTGTGCTTTATGCCTGTGGCTTATCAAAACTACTGTTTTCTTGTCCGATATAAACCAAAAAAATTGGTACTTGTATCTGCTTCTTCCACGTGCAGATATCTTTGCAAATTCATCAAGAAGCAGCTATATTGCTTCAAACAAAGCCAAAGACAGAAAGCATATTTCTACAAAGCAAACTGCCATGGCAATGATACGAACACAAAACAGTCCATCTGCTGAGAGAAGTCCCCCTCCTTCAAATGATGGTACAAATACTATTTCAATCACAACTCCCTCCTTTCCTCTTACAGATGCAACAACAAGCAGTCCAAAAAGGTAATGCTCTTTCCTTTTGCATTAAATTTGTCATTTCAGCTCCCCCTTCCTACTGTCTCTTTATTTCATTGACTGCTTTGACAATTTGTCTCACTAGCATTGTGATGCATTTACTTCAAATTTAATTTTTGTTGCATAAGGATCTTGAACCTGCCATTTCCACTATGCAGTTCAAAATCCAAAAGTTTCTATAGACTATTGCTTTCCTTTTTTGACAATTTCATTTCATTGTCTTTGCAGATTGAAACAAGCTTTAGTAGAAGCATCGTCTATCATGCAATTGTGCACTATGTCACATACACATGTTTTTGAAGGTGATATTTTGGCTGTTTATGGTCCTGCACAAAATCGAAGCCAAAACTCACCTGCTAAGACAAAGATTTTGCACACAGACCTTGTCGACAAAGATGGTTTGATGACAATTACTGCTACAATGAATGATAATATCATAAATCGATTTGGTAACTTTCTCTTGCCTGGGAAGAGCATATGAATAACTGGATTTGAATTAAAGAAAAAAGGCCAGTATGATCGCAGAGATGCTATAAATTCAATAGCAATATTGCCTTCCACCTGTATTGAAACAATAGAATAGGTATGTAAATTGCATTGTCTTCCTCCTGACATGACAATTTCAGAGTTGGTGTCGTCGGACGAAACATATGTTGTTGGTAGTGTTGCAATAATGGTGGTTAGCTGTCAATACATCAACAAGCAGTTGGATTTCTACATCAGAGATGGTGAAACTGCAAATGACTATGCCACTGTACACTGCTCACTCCCTATCTATAAAAAATGATTACGTACATAAAGATATTGTTTAGTTCTAGTGAACTTTCTGCCAAAACAAAAGAAAACAAATCCTTTCCCTCTGTTTTTTGCACCTTAAACATACTGACATTCCCTTTTCCGGCATCTGCTTTTGTTCAACGAACATGTTTTCTGCTATCTTATTGTTTCATTTCCCCCCCTTTGCAGTTTCAAGTCAATGAAAACTATAAAAGTTTCTTTCTGCGCGTTCAACAACAGCTTGCACAGGACGAACCTCCTCTTTATTTAATCAAAAACATTATCAAGCCAGGTCCAAAGGCAGCCACCTGATGAGGACTTCCCAGGCAACATTTATTGATCCTTTGAATGAAGAATTTGCAATCTAGAGTTTGTTGCCAGTAATTGAAGCAAAAACACAGGTAAGCTATCGAAAAATGGCTTTTCCTATTCAATTTGAACTAGTACTATGAAAAAAGTATTTACTTTTCTATGTTCATTCTGCATTTACAAAATTCTAGGCATAAAAAATCCAATTATACAAACATAGTTAAAGTCATTTTGCAATCCGCTTACAATACTGATAATGAACTTCAATTTTTTCACATTTCAATTTATTTCATTCCTAAACATGGTTATGCTTTTCTTCACAAGCTTAACCAATATTGTATTTTCCTATTTACTTCTCTTTCAGCATACACAACTTTCAATTGCTATTAACTCTTGCATTCAACCAAATTTGATTCTTGTATATATTGATCTAGTCAATAGATTTCCTTGTTCAAATCGATAAAAAAAGAACATGTCCTTGCAACATGTCCAAAAATTCCTTTTCAATGCAAGTTTCATATTCCAATTAATCCCTGGCAACGATTAAAACTAGAGGCATAGATTAATGTCACGTCTATGGCATCTCAAATAACAATTTGAAAAACACAATTCACACACTTGCACTCAATACTGCACTTTCACTTTATCTTTGCAATTTCTATTTACCCCTGCTAAATGTCACTTTTTTCCTATTTCTGATGTTCAAACCTGTAACAGATGTTTGGAAAACTCAAAATTAAAAATGCTTTTGCACCGCCTTTCCAATGCACATGTTCAGAATGCAAGCTGCCTATGATTCAAAGCACAACCTACTGTTGGTTTTGCAACCATGGCACTCGCACGACATTTGAACATATCTTACACTGCAAGTTGGAAACAGATGAGGGGGTTATCGAATGCACTCTTCGAGGGATACAGCTGAAAGAATACTGCCCAACTGTTGTAACTGTGTCATATGAACAATATTGTAAATCAGTTTCATCAACTATTTACCATCTCCGTAGATTCAATCACCAAGGAGTTTTCACATTGGCAATGAACAACCGAGTACTCGACTTTAAAAAACATTGAGCGAAAGGTATGTTAAACATATATCCGTTACATGCCTACACATCGCTGCATATTTATGTTTTCTGTTATGCTCCTGTAACCTAATCTTTTTTATCGCCACAAAATCTGCTTCCAATTTCAATATGTACCTCTATCATGTTAACTGTAGTTGCAGATAGAAAACGTGTTTCCTCCCACTTGCCACTGTCTTCTGATCATTGCCAACTAAGTATGGCCACTTCGCTTCTTGACATTTTGAACATTTTTCTGATTCTTGACCTGTGTAAGGCAACTGCAAACAATTTCTGCAGATGATTGGCTTTTGGTGGTATCTTGTATTATGTCCTAGGAAACCAATTATGCAAATAAATGTAGCAATTCCACTTATCTATCTTTCGCAATGTTTTTTTTCAATTCAAAAAAAAAAACTTGTTCATGCCCATGTTTTAGTACTTGTTCTCTGGCTTTGGCAACCAACAATAAACATATATGCAATCATATAAGTTATTCAACAAATACTTGGCTTCAACAAATTTTAGATAGTCCTAAACTACACCATAGTAAATTACTATCAATCATACAAAGATTTCAAAATTATAGCAAGTCTAAATAACCAAAACAGAAACAGGGAAGACCAAATCCCGACCCATGTTTCCCTGAACAAGAGACAAACCACGACAATGGAAATTCCAAGGCTCCATCCCTAGATTCCTTCATAATGCCATAGAAATTTCAATTATCCCTGGCGCATCCCTATTAGCCACATATTCACAACACATGTATTTGCAAAATCAACATCCTATGCCAATGCAGAAAAACAAGTGATCTAGACATCTTTACCAGCAAATCCCTCTACATATAGAAAAAACTAGCCATCCAAATCAGATTTCTGCTTTTGATTGCATGACTTATTCTCAAATAAATATAGGGAAAAAAATGGTACAAATTGCAGACAGACTTTCTGACCTCCATATATTTGTCTTGAATTTTTTCTTTGTCTTTTCCCATACCCCCCCAAAAAATTTCACTGCATCAAATAAAAACATCGAATGAGGCTCCAAAAACTAATCTACATCTCTGCTTCATTTGATATTCACAATGCTATACAAACCAATTGAATTGCCATCTAAACCTGTCAATGTGTTACCCTAAAAATAACACATGTCAATTGTTTATGTCAACTGCATTTTTTATATGTTTTTAGATTGGTTGTTTCTTGAAACATTGAACTTTGTTTACATTCTAGATTTATTATTTTCTATGCACTTGCAAATGCTCCAATCACATTTTCAAAACCAAAAATTTCATGTATTCTGGCCTTGCATTTGCCATAGTACAGCATATTTGCCACCTGTTTGAAACATATATCCCATGTTAATTGGTATAGACTGGAAATGAAGAACAAACTCGATAGTCTATTGCATAAATGAATCCTTTGTATCTGGCTGCAAATGTTCATCTCCTGCATCGATCAACACATCCAACTCCTGCATTATACTTATGTGGCTACTATTCTTGTCTGCTAATTATCAGTCTTTACAGTCATTGCAATTACTCTTCAGCTTTAACTTTTATGTGACCTGTTTTGGTTTCAGTTGTCCCTTGCTTTTGATCATAATATTTTCCTTTTTCCCAATGTGCAGGAAGAAAACTACAACACCCTTGCAAGTACATTGACCATGATGCTTTTAGCTGAAATTTTGCAAAGCAGATATCAAGATCTAAAAAATACTTATGCATATTGACACGGGCTTCCATACAAAAAAAAGAAAAAAACTTTACAAAAATTCTGTTTTTTGATATAATCTTGGTCTTACCAAGTGAACATGGATAAATGCACATGCTTCTAGTTCTTCGACTAGTTTTTTATCCCTTGAATTTAAAAAAAAACACTCCTCGATGCACAGTACCAAATTTTGTTTAAAAATTTCTTTTGATATGACCTTACCATCAGAATGGTGAACTGCTACAGTTTTGTACTGATGTATACAACACCTCTCCATGCATCCTATATGTTGCTAAACACTATTGTCATGATTTTGATGGAAACATATAAATACATATTCAGGAAAAAAAACTACATTTGGATACTTCTAGAGGCATACATAGTCAAGCACGGATTTTGAAGATCTTTTCTGTGCCTGGCAATGTATATATGTAGTTGATTGTTTGTATGTTAGGAACCCATGTCTTTACTTTGTTAGTATGTTGTTGTTGGACGCATATGCTTTGTAAGTCGTCCCGTAGTATTTGTTGATCAATAGTTTGTGTTATTGTTGTTGGCGCATATGCTTTGTAAGTCGTCCGTAGTATTGTTGATCCATAGTTTGTAGTGGCCCATGGTTTTGACCCATAGTATTGGCGCCTAGACTTAGTATATAAGTGTGTGTTGAGACCTATGAAGGCACCGTGAAGTTATTTGTATTGAGCTTGCTCATAGGAGGTTGCCCCCTCGAAGTGGCCTGTGATCAATATAAAAGTGATTATGAGTTCTGTCATTTCTGCTATTTCGCATATTCGTATTAATTAATTGTTGCAGGTGCATCACATTGTACATCGTATATATAAATACATATATATAAGCCAAAAACATGTATGCTGCAATTGATATGTTTTGTGTTCCGATATTTTGCCTGATGTTGTCTCAATAATATTTAATGTATGTTACAGTTGCATATTTCCTTGGATGATGTTTTATATACTACTTCAATGTGTTGAATGGCGTGTACACAGGGTTCAAACTATGCATTTGTGCCATTGATAGAGTGTTTTGATGTTGTTTGTATATGTCCAATATCAATTTCGATGTTTTCTTAGCTTTGTGATATAGTGTTCTTTTCATACTCTGCTTAATTCAAAAAATGTGGAGATTGACTGAAACTTGAACTCTGTGTTTTCACTTTCTGCTTGAACATAATAATTGCAATAACTGTAAAATCAATTATTTCATAACGATTTCCTGTATGTGATTACAATCTTTTCATGTCATTGAAAAAAACATAGATTATTAAAAAAAAAGAGTGTTTTCATAGGGTTTCTCCCTTTTTTGCCAATAGTGCTCCATGAAGAGTTATATATGTCCATGTAGAGATATAGATGGGTGCATGAATAGGAAATGGATACATGCAGAGCAGATGGTTGCGTGTAGAAATATTCCACACACAGATTAATACAAGTCACCAGTTCTTGGAAAAACGAAGGTTAATACTGCAGAGCTTGTAAATTGGCTTTTTCATTTTAATTTTCTGATGTTTTGCTTCTCTACTTGCTACCCTGGCTATGCTTGTCTTCAAGGCATAAACAAGTTATTCTTGTGGAGAATGGCTTCTTCCCAATTGCATCCATTTAGATGCTGTATAGTTTCCCATTTCTACAGAGATATTTGAAGAAAATGACACCAGATTGGCCATGTTGATAGACGGTTGATCTTGCAATTTTTTTTTTCTTTTCTTTTTAAAATGCAGGGATTCCCTACTGAGGTGTTTTGTTTTTCTGTTGCGAGGTTACATGCTTTTTTCCTGTGCTTAAGCTATGTTTCTAAATTTATTTTGTTGAATTCGATTAACATGGTGGGCAGGGTGGACACTACAGTAAGCTGTTGTCTGTCTAGATAAAACTGTGCCACGACAACTAGAGTAGAAAGCAAATATCTTACTTCAAGTCTCAGTTGATGGTTGTGGTGGACACTGCTTCTGGTTATAGAGCTACAACTTTTCCTTTTTTCTTTGTTATTTTGTCTTTCCTTCTGATCTTTTATCTGGCGTTCTTTAGAACTTTGTTCCTGCAATTATCCATGGTCTGTAAGGGGTCAGTGGATTGTATATGGTTTTAGAAACTTTGGCCCTTGGACCACTGCAAACTATGGCAATAGCCGTAAATTGTTATTTCTGTCATACGATTTAACACTCAACCAACTAGTTGCTCTTGTTCATTTCTCTTGTTGAAATTCGTTTTGTCTTATTTGCAGCTTAGTGGTATTCATTTCCAGTCCATCCCAAAAATTTTTTTTAGTCATTCCCATAATTCCCGTCGACTTCAAAGTTCAGCCATTGCTGCTGAGGCCACCAGCAATACAAACCGTGATATTAGAATCATACAAATCCTTCTAAAGGTTAAGAACAAGAATCCAGTTCTCGTACGACAAAAAGAGCCTGTAGCCATAATACAAGAACCTGTAGAAAGAATAGAAAAAGTTGAAACCCCAACACAGCTTCAGCATGTGCAGGTCCCCCTATTGAAACATAGATCTATGTTTTTTTGTTCCGGAAACAAACATAAAAACCACATTCCTATCAACTTCAAAGAATTGCAACAAATCATGAAAAGGCATTTGAATAAACGTATAATCCTTCACATGGTCGATTTAAAGTGGCTTATACAGAAGCCCAAGGGACAAGGAACACCAATAGGCTTATCAATCTCATCTTCTATGCAACAAGTTCCTATGAAATTGACCCAATTCTTAGTTCGATATGGAAACACTCATCCACTCTGGCTGATTGTACCTGCATTGTCAAGTATACCATCCTTCTATGGACAATGATTGGGCACTGTAGCCTCTACCTATTATTTCCAAATCAGCTCCAACATTGTTTTCTAGATTCTCCCTTGTTTTGATTTTCATATATTTTAATGTTAAAGATATCTCATTTTTGTAAAAGTAAATGTGAAGAGTTTATAGCTTATTAAACATTAATAAAAAACATTTACACATATACAAAAAAGGTTTTAGATATATATTCACCAAAATTTTCTAACTCATGGAAAGCTTCCACTTTCACTTCACGTGTGATTCTGAACAATAAAACTGCATATTTATATTTGAATCTCCAGCAATTGACCTTTTCTACTAGCTCACATCGGTTCATGATACCACTATGTTATCTTGCAAGATTTTGCTATCTTGTGTTTCTTCTATCTGCATTTAAATTATGCTGTTATGTTTTTAGTGTTTAAAACATCCATCTTGGAATACATCAAATATGCCATCATTTTAGACTGCTTGTTAAATATATTTTTTATATTTTATTTGTTGTTTGTTATTTTATTTTTCCTTATGTTGTTTCTTCTATTTGCATTTAAATTCTGCTATTATTTTTCTAGTGTTTAAAAGATCCATCTGGGAATGCATCGAATATGGCATCATTTTAGATTTCAAGAATCGTAATATCAGCATCTTGAATTTTGATTCATCAGCATCTTGATTAATCTGCACATTTCAGCAACACAATAATGTACTAAACATTGGCCAACTTAAACTGTGGACTGAGTTGTGTTTCTGGGTTGGTATAAAAATACATTGTATGTTGCTATTTTGGTTTCTATTTTTTGATTAATCTGGCTATTTCATGAGCATAATATTTGGCCTAGACTTTGCCCTTCCATCTGTGCATGCACTTGAGCTAAGGGCTGAGTTGCATTGTTGGTTTTGTTTAAAATTTTTCTCTCGCATTTACAATAGTTTGCTGCTTATACCTCGACACCTACAATAAGCATATTCTGCTAAAATACCTTGGTCACCTTTCTTCTTTGCACACAGGCTTTTCTATCTATGACAATTGCCATTGATTTGTATGGCTATAATACGGCTTAATTGGTTCCTCTTTTTGAAATTGGATTTCTCTTCTTCGTAGCCTAGTGGTATTCATTTTCTCTCTTTTGCATTATACTTCATAATGCACAAAATTATAGAGTAAAAAAAAAAGGATTCATTCTACTTATGTTTCATACATGTTTCTTGCTAGACATCCTTTTCAACTGCACCGTCGGAGACATTGCCACTTCGTAGCTCTTGTTTATTTTTAAATATAATAATATGTTGTTTTAATATAAAATATATTGTTTTTTTTAATAAAAAATATAAAAAAATGATAATATAAAAATTAAGGTAAAGTGAGGTATGTACACCTTTATAAATTTTAATATAGAAATTATAAAAAAGTGATAATATTTTCTTCATTGTAACTTTAAAAATATATTATTTACTTTTAAATATAAAAATATGTTAAGGAGATATAAGAAAAGTTTGGACCAATAATTAGATAAAGTTTGGTTAGGAAATAATAACGTTAATAATAATATTGATGGACTGCCAATCACAACACATTGGCTGGAAAGTTCTTTTCAATTTAAGATGCCAGGCAGGGCCATTGAAGCCAGCCGTGGCGGGACATTGGAAATAAAACCCAGTAATAAAATGTGGTTCTATCAGATCTGATCTCTCCTGGCTTGCTTGCTTCTGTTTTAATATATTTGTAAATATAAAAATGTATTGTTTTTTTAAATAGATTAATATAAAGCGATAACATTTTTCCAAATACAATTAGGGCGTCAAATGTGAAAAATGATGGTAGCTACGCTGCATTCGTTCTTTCCAGCGAATGGAACTAACTGGCCGTCATAGACATCGATATTAAAATGGGGAAAATTGAGTAGCTTTTGTGCAAAGCTAAGCAAAAATAATCAACCGCAAAATCTAAGCAAAAATAATCAACCGCAAAATGCTGATAAGGAGGATTTCCAAAACCAGGATCATGATTGACGGTGTTAAGATGGCAACAACTCTGTTATCCTCCTTATCCTTCGCATATGGTTTTTCAGCCGGGGATCTTGCCGGAGCCGGAAATGGAACCGGAAACAATGGTGTAGATTCGGCGGAGCCGGTATCCGGAGATGGAACTGATGGCACGTTAACAGGAGGAGCCAAATATGACGGTACAAAGACTGGAGGAACTGATGTTAGCAGGTTCGATTGTGAGACCAGAAAAACAAATTTCTGTCAGAATCGAATTTCTAACATATTTTCCATTGCAATATATAAAATCTTTAATTTACCTGTTGGAACCACAGGCGGAGGTGGTGGCGAGTATGGTACTCATGGCGGTCGTGGCGAGTCTGGTGTCCAAATCCCTGCGTGAGAATCAGAGAAATAAATCATAAGAGAGTTAGAAAAACTATTACGAATGAAAACCTACACAAATCCTTTTTTCTCATCATAAACTAGGGTTTAAAACAAAAATGTTGGATATGATTTCAAGAAGTTAAACTGAAACGAATGAAACCTACACTTCCATGTTGAATCGACATATACATTGGGTTTACAAGAAAAATGCTTGGTAATTTCAAGAATTTAAACTAAAAGAAAGAAAAATCTGCACGTTTTGAAGGTTTTTTAGCATAAACGCGGGTTTTTAAGAGAAAAATGCCGGATGAATTATAAAGGATCCTGAGATGGAGATGGAGTAGGAGACGATGGGTTGATCGTGTCTAGAAGAAAAAGACTCAGAATTTCTATGCAATCAACAACGGAAAGAACCCGCATGAGTCATAGAAGAGCAAACACAGGTCTTTGCTCCTCCTCCGATTGAATATGTGGAGGGAGATCTCTTCATTGAAGGCCATGAAGTTACATCCTTTTGAGCAGTCGAAGGAGGAGAATGCAACGCCTGAGCTTGTATCAAGCCTTGCCCGGGCTCAGCAACTTCTACAAAGGAAAGGTTGTATAAAGGAAAGAAAATTACAGAATCGGCTTCGAAACAGCCCGCAACATCAGAATCAACCGGCAAAGTCAGAACCAACTAAAGACTTTGTCTTAGTGAGAGCTAGTAGAACCAGGCTACAACAGGACGAGGATGAGCAGGAGCGGACAAGACACTAGGCAAAGAGGACGAGCAGGAGCGGACACGAGGCAAAGAGCACGAGGACGAGCAGAAGCGGATAGGACACCAGGCAAAGAGGACGAGCAGGAGCGGAGCGGACACGAGGCAAAGAGCAGGTAGATAAATGGCGACAACTTATTGGCGGGAGGGACGACCACGTGGCAGGATTCCATTCGCTCTATGAGTGAGGAATCTAGCTAGCGTGGAGCTCATACTTCTCCGTGGTGAAACGCCTACGACGTAAATATTTATGATATTAGTTTTATTATTTATTTATTATTGTAAATATTTTTAAGAAGAATTAATATGTGAACACTTTCTTAAAAAAAGTTTGAAAAAATAGTAATAAGCTCCTAAAGTTGTTTATTAAGATAGATTAGGCTTCTCTCATTTTTTTCAACTTCTAAAGAAGCACTAATGGAGCAAGAGGGCCTTTTAACTTGGAAGGATTTTGAAAAGTCATCTTTGATAGATCATGGCTCTTTCTATATTTTTCAGATCTGATCTCATTTTTGGGATACTCTACTTTGATAAGAATTCCATATGGTGGATGATGTAAGATGGCTTCTTTGAACTGATTTGATGATGTGCTTTTTTATTCAAATCTTTTGAAAACAAAAATATAGTTTTTTTCCTGCCGAAAAAAAAAAAACATGTACAGAGTTGCAAAACCAAAAAACTACCATCTAAAGTTTTTCATGTTCCAATTAACATAACAACATGTACAGAGTTGCACAAACAAAAGGCCACCATCCTGAAGTAAAAAAGAACATAGAAAAAAACGCAGGGCATTAAATATGCAAAAAAACCATCATAATATAGTAAATTTTTTAGCAATAAGTATAATCATCATTAAATTAAGACAAGTTGCCACAACGTGATCATCTTTAGGCTTGAGATAGCTAGTCATATGTAGAGATTCTTGTATAAGTAGCGGTTTCCATTAGTTGGTCAATCCTCAAGTGCATATATATATCTATATATATCTATATATATAATAATAATAATAATATGTATTTTTTATTTGTATAAAATTCAAAAATAGAAGATAAAGTAGTATGATAAATCCATTTAAATAGGAGCGGGTTGTTTAAAGTACTATGATGTAATAAGTATGAAAAAATATATATATATTTTAAGTATAAAATAATATGAAATTATAACAATTTATATCTCTGATATAAATCACATGAAAATATAATAATAAATATTTGCTTAAATGATTGTATCGCTCAATTTTAACCAAAATTAAATATTTGTTTAAATGTTTTTATCGTTGAATTTTGACCAAACTAAGGGAGAAGACAAAAACAACGAGGAAAGAGAAAATCGTATAATGTTTAAAGACAACTAAGGAGTTTGGATGTGCGTCTAAAAGATCCATTGAGAGAAAAGTGAAAGCATATACCAGAGACTCTGTCTAATGTTTTTGGAATGGCTATAACATTTGGACCCGCTTTAACCCTCCGCTTACATGACAAAAAGGCAAAACAATAGCTCGAATTAAACACCATTTTCCAATTGTTAGTGTTCATCATAGGAAGGCACATGTTTAGCACATAATTAATGTAGAAGCTTAAGAATAAATTTGAAATTAATAATTAGTTATAACTCATAGGAATCATGCAACCTCTATGCATATTATAAATGAGTTAACTTTCTACATGGTAATTTTCTTTATATCAATAAATGAAATAAATTTCATGATTCGACTCTCATACCATATGGAATGAGCAACACATAAAAATTATTTGAATGTTAAAACATTTCATATTTAAACTTTTTATATTGTATGATGCCTATATTTCATATGATGCATATATGTAAAGCAAGAATATATTTTGATTGACGTATACATAGAGGTTATTATCATGAATATGTTAACCTTTGTTTTTTATTGCTACTATATTGCTTTACAAAATTAGTTTTCAGAAGACCACCGAATTTGTTGTTTGTTGTCATAACACTGATAAAGAATCATATCAATTCAAAGATGGTTGATTACGGAGGTTGAACTCCGTAGTTTGCAAGACTTGAACTGCCACATTTGTCATTGTCAACTCTGCAAAGATCTTCATGTTTGGTCATCTCACTGCCAGCTTATCTTAATACAAAGATTTGGCGTGAATAAGGGATTACAAGATTGAACACCACATTGAGCAGGAATAAGCAGAAGTTTTATCCATAATGTGCTATGTTATCAAAGCATCATTAAGATGGGATTTGGTGCTAGATGCCAGAGTTTGATAAATATTCCGTGTATGAGTAGTTTAAAGGAATTCACCGAGTTGCCATGCAATAACAAAGAGCTATATTATCCCACATAAAATCTATAAGAAAGCATCATCGAGTTTGTAGAAGCAAAATCCAATCACTAAAATCTTGGTTTCCAAGGGCCAGATCGTTGGAGACATTTCATTTTCGCTCAAATAAATTGTGGAAGTTGAAACATTACACAATAGGAGTCATATTTATACTTGTAATGATACCAAATGTAATGACCATGGTTTCTAATTTTTTTTTTTAAAGCGAATAGAAACACATCGTTAACATAATAATAATCTTCCCTCTGTTTAAAAAATCATAAGGCTACTTTGACATTGCTTGTGACTCCCTCTTGCTCGTTAAATAGTATGGTATTGCCATAATTACTAACATAAAATTCACCAATTTAAAACAAGCATGATAGTAAAAGATATTCTTACTTAAAAAAAATGGAGTACATTGTCATCACGAAGTCCATTACCTAATAGCTAAAGATAATGTATCGATGCTACTTGTCTTCCATTGTAATTGATATAACAATGAGTAATTCAAGTGCAATCTCATAACAAATGACCATCATTTATTGACGAGTACTAATGCTTGGTTAACAATGTTAATTTATCACCTATCCATACTAAATTTACATAAAAAGCAAGTTGTTACAATTTAACTATAAGCAGTTATAGTGCATTGTCCATCATTTCTTTTTAACTAATAGTAATGTACTGTCAACAATATTAACTATCATTTTTCAATATTTATTTGCATAAGAAATAAGGGAAAATATTCACAACCTAACTATAAATGATTATGGTGCATTACCAAGTGTCATCACTACTTTGCCTATGGATGTATCACTTTATCACGTGTTTTAAATTCCCAAACCACATGTTATTATAAACGTAAGTATATTTATGTGACCTCTGTCTTAGTTGCAAGTGCCATATTTTGTATGTGTGTATTTTACATGTCTTATCTATCTTTATGACCACAATTCACCTTATAACATAATTGTAAATGTGAACTACTCTATGCACTCATGCTAGCTATAAATATACTTTACTTATTATCATTCACTTCTAACAACCATTCACTACGAAACCTATCTATAAATGAATCTATTCTAATATCAATTCAAAAGACACTAAAAGGAAGAAATATGGATGGGGTGTATCTCAGCTGTCAACTGTCATATGAAACATAAACTAACTGCTTATCTCATTACCGTCACATATTTTACACTTAATACAAGCGCCAAGGTAGCTTCACTTCTCAACAATCTGTAACACATAGACATACACATCAACATCCACTAAATATTTACTACTCCATGACACAGTAGTAAATTCCAGTGCTAACTAATCAACAACACGTTGGCGCATGGATATCGGTTACTTATTATTATAATCAGCGTTGATGCCCAGGATCCATTTACTTGGTATCCACCGATTTAAAAGTCATAACGTTAACCTCATCTTATTGATGAAGGAGTACGTGGAGGAGTTACACGCACGGTTACTCCCCTCGATGACTGTCAGGGTTAAACTCTAATGTCTCCGAGCCATATGCACCAACGCTGAGTCCTTGGGAGGATCGAGACTAACGCAACGTGGTCGGTATGTCCAGAAGGGTGACGCTACACACTGCACCTGTCCAGAGTTTCAGCTGTTTTCCGAACACTACCACTGGAGGTTAATCGATTCAGGGAGGAAAGTTTCGGAATATTCAGACCGGCAAAACAATGAGGCCATAACCACACATCATTTTTCTGTAAATACAAGGTTATAAGCATGGAGGGTTCTCTTCTGCAATAGAAATCCAGGGTTTAAAACTCGGTTCCCGACAAGGATTCAAAATTCTACACAGGGTTTAAAAATAACAAAGCGAATACAATAGGTTAAAGATTTAGTTCTTTGTGCAGCAGGTCAAGGCAGAATCGCTCAACACCAGGATTATCTTGGATTTCGGAATTTCAGTCTCTGCTCACAATAGGGTTCGTATCTTGACTACGAAATGACTTCGCATGGTGTACAATGGAAACAAGAGACAAGATCTCCGTGGGTTAGTAAGTCGATGCTTGGTTTCACGAGCACAGTAAGCACGGTGGAGAGCGAGGTTCCAAACAGGAAGTCGCAAGTAGAATACAGAGTGGTTGACCATGATAGTCGTCAGGACTCTGATCTCTTCTTCTTCTTGAAAAGGACTTCTTCCATCATCTCTGATAAGTAGAGGTAATTAGATCCTTCTCCCTTACTCAGCTAATATGATGATCTCTTATTCGATTCAGTTTTGTCATGATATCATCATCTACCAGATCGCAGCACTTTGGGTTATGTTTATTGCAAATTGAAACAAAGCTGACAACCAATGCATTGAAGATAGGGTTCACCACATTAATTAAAGTTTTTACTTGGCTATCGAAATAATGTTCCATCATCTGCCAGCAAGCTTGGAATAAGCAATCACTTTCGACAGCTACAGTGATCTCCACACAGCACTCAGATACACGTCCGCCAATTCTGCGCTCTGTTTAAGATCTAGAGATATAGATTTAAGGAATTGAATACCTGGCATCATACACAAACCTTGTGATAGATAAGAATCCTCGTGCAGGGAGAGAAACCCACATGGAAACCATGCCTTTCATCATTCCTTGACTTGTTGCACATGCACTGTAACATAGTATTTGGACAACAGATAATATGTTTGTTTAGTGGCTCTTGGAAGGGCAAGGAGAAATCAGTGAATGTTCCTATCTTTCCCCACCACATGAGCAAAAGGCTACCTAATCACCCCGACCAGACTTCACCTCACATACAAGGGGCAGCTCAGGCAGAGACCCCAGTATTTTTATTCAAAGGTATGGATGAATTGCATGGATAGCTTTTATTCTTCGTTCTTTACCTTTTTTTCTTCAAATCATTAAGCCGATGGATGTCTGTGTGCGGAAGTAACATGTAGAGGAAGCAATGTGTTTTTGTTTATATGGATGATGAGATTTTGACCTTCTTTAGTAGGAAGCACGACGCGGACGGTTGGAAAAGGATGAGCTGCAACGGCTATCGAGTTCTGCGTAAAGGTTGAAGCGATACTTGCATTCTTCGGCCTTGTCTCCAATGGATGGAATCCTCAGAAGCCCAGGGGCACGCCACTGTATTTGTCGCAAATTTCTTTGGCCGTGCGGGTCTCATGGCGTTCATTAGCGCTGTTCCGGATCATCAGAGGCCTGGTATGTTCAAATTCGGAGATATGCTCTCAGTGCTTGAGCGTGACATGGCGAATCCTGGCAAGTTGCGAGACACAACACTAATGACGTGGCAAAGTCTGGCAAGGTGCGAGACACAACACTAATGACGGTTGTCAAATCTTTCATATATCACATTAAATTTTCATATATCACATTAAATGTATTAAACAAAGGGCTGTTACCAAGTGCACGTGGCAAGTTTTTTTTTTTTCAATTTTATATATTTTATTATTTTTATAATTCCATAATTATTTATTTTGCACACCAGGGGAAATTTGTCAAATCTGTGTGCTGCACCAATCAAAAAATAAATAATCTAATTTTGAAATTTCAAAAAATTATTTTTAATTTTTAGTAAATTGATTTTAATAATAAAATTTTGAAAAACTTTAATCAACATTAGGTTTAAAAAATTGAAACAATGACGGTCAATGAAATTTAGTGACCAACTGATCGCTATAATCCCTGAGGAGCAGGGACTAAAAAAAGGACATAATAATGAGTATGGGTTGCTTATCATGTTTTATAACATTGATATATTTACATGTTATATGTTTCTACAACACAAGTTGTATTCATTTGAAATTCAAATTCCGTGTGGAGGTATATCTAGCAAATTTGAATTTAATAAAACTTACGATTAATAACACTTATCTCATCCATAGTTCATGTGTTATATGTTATCTACCATTTTGTTAATTTTTGAGCATTAATTCAACATACTCTAGGATCTTTACTGAGAGAATAACATGTACAACATATCAAGCATATCAATCACAACAAGCAATCACATGAGACAATAGACACACAGAGTTTCCTTGGGGAAAACAATAAGGGTGAAAAACCCCAATAACTTCCTCAGAGATAAATAGAGCAATGATACAAAACCCAAGCACAAGAGATAGTCTCATAGCAACAGCTTCTCCTCCTCCACTAGTGCGCCACTCCCCAATGAGTGTATAAGTGAGAAAGTGAATGATCAAATAGAGTGCCTCCCGCACTCTATTTATACTTGACTTGACTTGCCTAATAACCTTTTCTAGGTCGGCCTTAACTTAACCACATAACATAATGCTGACAGGGCCAACCCCCAATAGGGTGGTCTAATAACCCTTTAACCCACATGACTTATACAGGGCCAACCCCAACAAGGTGGTCTAATAACCCATCAAGTATAAGTTACGACACTTACAATATAAATCACGACACTTCCGTATAGAGGAATACTAACATCTCTATAGGAATACAATATACATATATGAAATACATTCCAAAGTTACATATACATCAACACTCCCTCTTAACTAGGAAGGTATTTCTCGACATAGATTTGCTAGCACAAGTCTTCTTCTCTGGATCATCGTCATCGAATCATCGTCATCGTCACTGCTGCTACTATCTCAATCAATCTCCAATCTACTCGTCATAGGAAGTTCTACAGAGCCAGTCCTTTTTCATACTGGATGTAGGCCCACCACCTGTAGGTCTTCATCATCTGTGCGAACGGTCTGATAGAGGTGGTCTCTCAGGACTGATTTATGTGCTGATGCAATACCTGACAAGAGCATCCCAGGAACATTTATGTGCCTAAGCACGACTGGCAAGATCTCCCAGGATTGATTACATGCATCCCCTTCACAATACCTTTAAAGAGCATCCCAGGAACATTTATGTGCCGCAGCACGACCGACAAGATCTCTAAAGAGCATCCCAGGACTTATTACGAGCATACGGCTCAACCTATCGGATCTCTAGGACTGATTACATGTGAATAGACAATACCTTTAAAGAGCATCCCAGGAACATTTATGTGCCGCAACACGACTGACAAGATCTCTAAAGAGCATCCCAGGACTTATTACGAGCACACAGATCAACCTCTCGGATCTCCAGGATTGATTACATGTCTCCATAGCAATACCTCATCCCAGGACTGATTACGAGCACATAGCTCAACCTATCGGATCTTTGAGGACTGATTACATGCTACTTGCACAACCTGCCACATATCATCTCTGACCTCCAAGTATCAACCTGATACTCATGATCCAACTGATCATCATCGCACGAAGCATCATCCTGATGCTCATCATCCTGATGCTCATCATCCAGAGTATCATCCTGATACTCATCATAGGTGATCATCTTGATCATCGTCATTGCACCGTCCTGATGCATATCATCTGGAGCAACATCCTGAAGCTCGTCATCTATGATCATCCTGATCATACAATGCATCCACCTGATGCATACCAAGTATCTACCTGATATATACATAAGTACATGATCTACCTGATCATACAATGCATCCACTTGATACATACATAAGTACATGATCTACCTAATCATACAATGCATCCACCTGATACATACATAAATACATGATCCACCTGATACATACATAAATACATGATCTACCTGATCATACAATGCATCCACTTGATACATACATAAATACATGATCCACCTGATCATATCAAGCATCCAACATGATGCATATACAAATACATGATCCAACTGATCAAAGCATCCAACTGATGCATATACAGAGCAGTAACTAGAGCATCGTCCTGATGCTCATCATCCAATGCTTACATCCATAGCCATGGGAAGGATTCTCCTCTCACCATGCTTGGAATGGCTCCTGCAAATGTGTCCATCACTTCTTCCTCGAAGTGTCGTCAATTTGAAGAACACCAAGCCTCTCTCTGAAGTACTCAAACTTCACTCTGGCTGATGGTTTCGTCAACACATCTACAACCTGCTCATCCGTCGTAACATGCAGGAGCTTCACTGCTCCTCTCTACACCACATCCCTGATATAGTGATATTTGATCTCAATGTGCTTTGACCTGTCGTGGAACACTGGATTCTCAGACAGCTTCACACAATTGTGGTTGTGACAAAATATACTAGTAGCATCCAATGGGAGATCAAATAACTTAGACAGTAGCTTCCGGAGCCATACTGCCTCACAACTAGCCGAACAGGCTGCAACATACTCTGCCTCGGCTGTACTCAGTGCTACGCAGGACTGCTTCCTGCTAAACCAAGAGATCACACCTGATCCCATACTGAAGCAGCACCCAGAAGTGCTCTTCCTATCTGCAGCACTGCCTGCCCAGTCCGAATCAACATAACCCTGCAGGTTAAACTTTTGATTTGCATCATACTTGAGCCCATAGTCAATTGTACCCTTTAGGTACCTCAGAATATGCTTTACGGCAATCAGGTGATCACCTCTGGGATCCATCAGGAACTGGCTCAATGTGTTCACTACAAAGAAAATATCTGGTCTTGTGTTCGTCAGGTACATCAAGGACCCAATCATCTGATCATACACAATGACATCAACCGGATTAGATGAAGCATCACACATAAGCTTCAGGTTCGATTCCATAGGTGTGGCCATGGCCTTGTAGTCCATCATCCCGAATCTCTTCAGGATCTCTACTGCATACTTCCCTTGTCCAGGGAACATCCCATCTGTACTCTGCCACACCTCCATGCCTAGAAAATAGTGCATCATCCCCAAGTACTTCATCTCGAACTTGGCTGCAAGCTTCCTCTTGGTGTCGACAATCAAACCATCCTCACCTGTAACAAACAGGTCATCCACATACAAGAGTAGTATCACAGGATTGCCTTCCTCAACCTTGTAGTAAAGATTGGAATCCGCTTTACTCTTGGTAAAGCCCAAACTAGATAGAAAACTGTCCATCCTACCATACCAAGTCCTAGGAGCTTGCTTCAAGCCATACAAGGCTTTCTTCAATCTGCACACATATGACTCCCTGTCATGTGTTTGAAAACTAAGTGGCTGCTCCACATACACTTCCTCCTCGACTACACCATTCAAGAAAGCTGTCTTGACATGCATCTGGTGTATCTTCCATTTCATCACTACAGCTTGGGAAAGTACTGATCTGATGGAAGTATATTTGGCTACAGGAGCAAAAGTCTCTTCATAGTCTATTCCCTCTTTCTGGGAGAAGCCACAAGCTACAAAACGCACTTTGTATTTCTCTATGTTGCCATCTGCAGCATGCTTGATCTTTGGAAGTCACAACAGACTTCCCATATGGTCTTGGGAACACATCCCAAACATCTTTCTTCATGATCGACGGATCATGGTATTCTTCCATTACTTCATCCCGTATCCTGGGAACTTCAATATCTTTAATAGATAGCTTTGTTGCTGGAACAAATGTTGTAGTCCTTCTTTTGTAGGTGATGGTATACAATATTTCCTACAAAGCAAGTTAAATTGCATGATTAGAAACATCTCATAGTTTTTAGAACAAATTCTTACACATAAAGAAATATGTCATATAGTCATGCAATTAATTTAGCCAATGATTCAATACAACATTTATCCATATCCTGTAACTTTCTAGATGCCTTTCAATCTCTACCAGAACATTGTTAAGAGTGTGCACAACTCCCAACATGTTAGCAAAGAGGTTTCATTCTAGATAAGTAGCAATGGAATGTTGTACAGTACCATAGGCCACTTACCCATCACATGCATATTAGTAGTATACTGTTCATTAATGCAATTATTCTAATATGCATAATACACACCCTAAGTCTAGAAACATAAGCATATACATCATTGATCAATATTTTTTTAAACAAACAAGTATACAAGAAATGACAATTCAAATACTTATCTTTGTTTGTTGTTGTTGGGTGGACTCCCTCTCAATCTTTTCTTCCTTGCAGGAACTACTGGAGTGTGCTCCCTCTTGATCTTTGCTTCCTGGATTACCTGTCCTTGAACTTATATCCAGCCTCGATCACTATGCATGCTTACTAGTATCATCATTGTGTTATCCTCGAGATCTCATACATAATCATACATTCATTAGTATAATCTTAATACTATCAAAACATAATAATCATAAACATGTATAGTCATGATCATTTCAAACATAGATAATAAACATTAGTGTTCAAGGTTTCAGGGAATACTTCTTTTACTCATGCATATTCTTATTTGACCATAGGACTCTTCTGGTTAGTCATATCATCAATCAAGGTAAGAGACATACTATGCATAAACCCTTGATTACTTACATTTCTAACTTTATGAATAATCATTATCAACCATACAACAGTATAAGATCCTAACACAAGGTAGGATTCTAACTTGATATAGGAAAAACATACCTGGTTATCATATTTGCTATTTATGTCTAGCAATGTCTTCTTGTTCTCTTCAATGACTTGTGCTAGTAACCTGCATATCTCATAGGTTAAGCATTGTAGGACCAAATTATACATACCTCGTAAGTAGAGCTTCATGACAAGGGATGAATCTTTGTCTTCATGTCACCATGGTCATATGTTCTTGAACTAGAACATGATTTGTCTTTCTTGATGTACCTTTCATCTTAGCGGACAACATCAACCTCATACAACACCACAATGCATTAGTACAATCATAAGTGTCAAAACCCTAATCAATGAATATCTGCATCATAATTTTATTAAGGTGATACGACAAGTCTAAAGTTAATTAAGACTGTACTAACCTTAATGAAGACAAACATACCATAAACGTAATCATGAACAGATTTCGAAACATACCTGTAATTCATACATGTTGAGATTGCTTGTAATCTTCTTATGTAAGGCCTTAGCCTGATCTCCCTTTGAAACAGGAACTTCTTCACTTATGCAGGTGACCAATCCATTCTCTTCTAGGATTAACCCAATCCACTTGAATTGCAGAAACTGGATCTGGAGCTGGATTAGGGTTTGTTAGAGAAACCCTAAAAAATCAAACTTTGAATTTCAAACTTCTAAAAGGATAGAAAGATGCTCCTTGATGAGATGATCAAGTTGGTATACTAAGAATTTGAAAACTGCAAAGTTTCACCCCTCAAAATTGCCTTTTAGATTTCTGGATTCACTAGGGAGGAACCTGAATTAGGGTTTGATTTTGCCGAAGCTTCACCCAACCAAAAGGTTTGATCCAAAGCTCTAAACTTAGATTTTCTTGAGGAGCTTCCAGCCGTGGTCACAGAATTCAAAAATTCCAACTTCTGTAGATGCCCTAATTTTCCACCTTTCCGATCAAAGTCCCGAACTAGGGTTTGATCAAGCCCAGCCTTCTGCCCAACCAAAAAATTAGATTTTGGTCTCTAAATTTCGATTTTTATGGGGATCATCCAGCTGTGGTCTCCAATTCAAAAAAATTCCAACATTCTCTGAAACCCTAAATTCCCGGAGCCATGAATGAAGATGCTCAAAATCCAATTATGTTTTAACAGAAATATGCACCTGATTGTTTCTGGTGTAACCTCGACATTTCAGATCTACAAGGTCGAAAAATTCTTCCTGTGGTATCCTGACCTGTTATCTTTCCAACCCCATAGGTTTGACCTCAAATAGATTCTTTGAGAGAGAGTTATGCCAAGTGTTGCAATGTGACTTGTTTATGGGATAAAACAAGAGAGCGAACTTGTACGGAGTGCCACGTGTCACTGGTTTAATTTCGGCCTCTGAAAATCATACCTGTGAAAGTGAATTCCGTGCCCTACCTGTCACGTTTTACGAAATTTCATTTGGAGCTTCCTAGCCCAAGTTGTGACCTTTTTTTCCTAGGTCACCTGTTTATGACTGAGATCTGGAAGAGGCAGAAACCCTATATTGTACAGATCATAAATCTGAAAGTAAAACGAATTAGAGGTTCTCCTTTGGACACAAGGTACATGGAGATATGATATTTGACCTGTAAGATTTTCAGATCCTGAAACTTTTCCAAAATGAATTTATAGAAAAAGTGCTACGATGATTGGTTTTTTCTATATCAAGCCCTAGCTTCGCAAGTGCAACAAGTGTCATAAATGCCACACCATACCTTCTTTCAGGATAGCTCTGATACGATGTTAATTTTTGAGCATTAATTCAACATACTCTGGGATCTTTACTGAGAGAATAACATGTACAACATATAAAGCATATCAATCACAACAAGCAATCACATGAGACAATAGACACACAGAGTTTCCTTGGGGAAAACCATAAAGGTGAAAAACCCCAATAACTTCATCAGAGATAGATGGAGCAATGATACAAAACCCAAGCACAAGAGATAGTCTCCTAGAAGCAGCTTCTCCTTGTTGATGTATATGTAACTTCGGAATGTATTTTACCTATGTATATTGTATTCCTATAGAGATGTTATTATTCCTCTATACATAAGTGTTTGTATTCCTATAGAGATGTTATTATTCCTCTATATGGAAGTGTCGTAACTTATACTTGATGGGTTATTAGACCACCTTGTTGGCGTCGGCCCTATAAGTCATGTGGGTCAAAGGGTTATTACACGACCCTATTGGGGGTCGGCCATGTGGGTCAAAAGGTTATTAGACCACCCTATTGGGGGTCGGCCCAGTCAGCATTATGTTATGTGGTTAAGTTAAGGCCGACCTAGTAAAGGTTATTAGGCAAGTCAAGTCAAGTATAAATAGAGTGCGGGAGGCACTCTATTTTATCATTTTATTCTCACACACACTCTTTGGAGAGTGGCACACTTGTGGAGGAGGAGAAGCTGCTGCTAGGAGATGTCTATCTCTTATGCTTGGGTCGTATCATTGCTCTATCTATCTCTGAGGAAGTTATTGGGGTTTTTCACCTTTATGGTTTTCCCCAAGTAAACTCTGTGTCTCTTGTGTGCTTGCATTATTGTGTCCATGATTGATATGCTGTAGATATGTTGTACATGTTGTTCTCTCAGTTAAGATCCTAGATTAGATTGAAGTAAATTATGAAAAACTAACACTCCTCCTCCACTAGTGCGCCACTCCCCAATGAGTGTATAAGCGAGAAAGTGAATGATCAAATAGAGTACCTCCTGCACTCTATTTATACTTGACTTGACTTGCCTAATAATCTTTTCTAGGTCAGCCTTAACTTAACCACATACAATAATGCTGACAGGGCCGACCCCCAATAGGGTGGTCTAATAACCCTTTAACCCACATGAATTATACAGGGCCGACCCCAACAAGGTGGTCTAATAACCCATCAAGTATAAGTTATGACACTTACAATATAAATCACAACACTTCCGTATAGAGGAATAATAACATCTCTATAGGAATACAAACACTTCTGTATAGAGGAATAATAACATCTCTATAGGAATACAATATACATATATGAAATACATTCCGAAGTTACATATACATCAACACATTTTATGTGGCAATGCATATACTATACCAAATTCAAATGTCTTTTTTTAATGAAAGGATGTAATAAATTATACATATTCATAAGTGATGAAATTGTAAACATGTGTTTACAATTTCATCACTTATGAATATTTATAATTTATTATATCCTTTCACTAAAAAAAGACATTTGAATTTGGTATAGTATATGCATTGCCACATAAAATGGTATATAACATATAACATATGAACTGTGGATGAGATAAGTGTTATTAATCATAAGTTTTATTAAATTCAAATTTTCCACTATATCCATGAAGTGTGGATAGAATCTAGGATGGAAGACCCTTGGTTCCCCTTTTTAAACTATATCCCTGAAGTTTCTAATCTTGAAAAAGGTTGGTATAGTTTTATTTTAAAACAGAGAGGGATGCTTCGAGGGTTTTGCATGATCTCTAGCTCCATGGTAAAGGAATTCCAATGATTAAAAGATGGCATATCAATTTCGACCCAGTTATAGAACATATAACCCTAAAGAACATCTAGGTTCTGCTGCCTGGTTTTCCATTAGTTTTATGGAATAGAGGAGCCTTTGAAGCCATGGGAAATGCCCTTGGTAGGTTTCTATTTCTGGATGAACAAACCCTTACAAGGAGAGACAAACGAATGGGAAAAATCCTAGTCCAAATGGATGTGAGTCAAGGGTTTCATGAGGAACTAGAAATTGAATGGAGGGGGTTATTTATAGTCCAAAAGCTGGACTACTGGAAAGTTCCATTTAGATGTTTAATTTGTAGAAGAACATGACATTTAAAGGACTCATGTTCATTTTCCTAATCAAGGGAGGGTTCCAAGGAGGGAAGAACAGTAGAAGAAAGCTCGAAGGCATGAACAAATTTGGAAAGGGTCAAGCAAACAATGGAAGGACACCCAAATCTAGCATCAAACACCTCAAATGATGAACTGTGCACAACAAACAAGGAACAAGGTAAGATTTATACCCCTGGTAAAAAATCTAGTAATATTCCTTCAAACCTAAATCAACTTCAGGACCCGGTTTCACCCATCGATATGGAGGTGCAAGTGTTTTGAATGATTCAAAATTGGGATGTCCTTCTTGCTCTCGATCTTTCAGTGAAAACAATTGGTCTATTATGCCCTATCATAAAGTACCAATAGGGAACCTAGATGAATCTCTTGAGACCAAGAATACAAATTCATCATTGCTATTGAATCCCATCTTCTAGACATGTTCTGGTGTCTCCCTCATCCCAGAAGAGATATCAAATATGACTGGAGACTTAGTGGAGTTACCTGAACCATTTGGTTCTCTTGATAATATCTTTGGAAACTACGGTATTGAAACTGTAGACACCGCACAACCCTTTATAGAGGAAAATATTAGGGGTGAAATCAATGAAATTACAACTTCCTTGATCCCTAGCTACTGTTGGCAGGTAGTTTGATGAGGAAAGGTCGTGGTACTGCTAACGCCGCGACACGTTGGATGAAGGCATGAAAGGAGTATTTTGGGCCAAAGGATACCTCACTTGGCGAGTTTTGGGTCACTTGGACCACATATTTTGTAATATTGAGTCAAGTATACCGCAGTTGGTGGGTTTTTGGTCATATATTTTGTAATATCAAGTCATTGTACCGTGGTATGCGGGTTTTTGGGTCATTAGACCAAGTCAGTTAGTAGATTGTCCATAGTGTCGGTTAGGAAAGTGGACAAGCATTGTAATCGGCGGAAGCCTATAAATAGAGGACAATTGTAAGTGTCAAGGAGAGAAAAAAGTAGGGAATGAAGATAAGTGCTATATGCGGAGATTGACAGAGATAATGCGGATGTTTATGTACTGCTTTTGGTTTGCCGAGTTATATAAGGATGATGATTTGGTGCAATATATGTGTAATGTTGCTGGATGTTCATGTTATTTATTCTTAATGCAGTTATCTGTTTTCTATTGCTATAATGTGAATGCTGCGATAATATGTTATCTGTCCACATGAACATGCTGCGATTGAAGTAACATGAAATCTCTGTTTTTGGTAATGTTAAATACTGCGATATGCTAGAACTTCATGATGAATGTTTGAATTGCTGTTAGTATCATAGTGCCACAACTTGCCTCCTCCCTCAGTGGAAACATGGTTCCGTCTGCTCTTCCTGGACGCCTCAGGTGAGACCTCATCCGCTTTGCAGGTGTTGCTGGGCGAGCTCAAACCTGCCCGGACCAGTGCCCAGGGATACTGTGGTATGGGTCGACAGTCGGTGGACCCCTGTTGACTGTGAGGTCGCGATTCGTTCAACAAATTTTGTTTCAGTTGAGTTGTGAGGAATTCCAAGGAGGCTGTGGAAATGCTCCGCTTCGTTTCCCATGGTAGTACCCCAGAGGCATTGCGAGCCTGAACGACGAGTATCCCTCAGCGTCTTGACACCGTGGGTGCACTTACGTTGTGTATGCCCGGGCTGGTGCCAGGGCGGCTGCAGGATGTGTCGATAGTGAAATGGACCCTTAGCCGGTCCCGCATGTTTCAGTATGTAGTAGTCGATCGAAGGGTTGTGCCATTTTTTATCAACAGGATGGTTGGGGGGGTAGCTCCATGACCTCAGTAGAAGACGGACGCTGACATGAAACAGATGTGCCAGAGTTGTCCGTCGTTCTCACCCCTTGGTACTGTTCGTTCTCTTTTTCTTTCAGTCTGCATGAATCCATGCGACTGGAGGATGAGTTCGCGATGTCCCTGACCGCAAGACAGGGGTTGCCTACTCTCGTGGAGGGCTTACAGAATTCGTAGCCGAGGATTTGTACAGCTGAACGAAGGGGACAACAATTCGTGATCCAGACAGCAAGAACAGATGCAGTTGATGTGGCTCGAGGGCGAGCCACAAGATTGTGTTGGGGGCTTGTTGGCAGGCGGTTTGATGAGGAAAGGTCACGGTACTGCTGACGCCGCGACACGTTGGATGAAGGCGCGAAAGGAGTATTTTGGGCCAAAGGATACCGCACTTGGTGAGTTTTAGGTCACTTGGAACACATATTTTGTAATATTGAGTCAAGTATACCGCAGTTGGCAGGTTTTTGGTCATATATTTTGTAATATCGAGTCATTGTATCGTGGTATGCGGGTTTTTGGGTCATTAGACCAAGTCAGTTAGTAGATTGTCCATAGTGTCAGTTAGGAAAGTGGACAAGCATTGTAATCGGCGGAAGCCTATAAATAGAGGAGAATTGTAAGTGTTAAGGAGAGGAAAAAGTAGGGAATGAAGATAAGTGCTATATGCAGAGATTGACAGAGATAATGCGGATGTTTATGTACTGCTTTTGGTTTGCTGAGTAATATAAGGATGATGATTTGGTGCAATCTATGTGTAATGTTGTTGGATGTTCATGTTATTTATTCTTAATGCAGTTATCTGTTTTCTATTGATATAATGTGAATGCTGCGATAATATGTTATCTGTCCACATGAACATGATGCGATTGAAGTAATATGCAATCTCTGTTTCTGGTAATGTTAAATACTGCGATATGCTAGAACTTGATGATGAATGTTTGAATTGTTGTTAGTATCATAGTGCCACAACTTGCCTCCTCCCTCGGCGGAAACATGGTTCCGTCTGCTCTTCTTGGACGCCTCGGGTGAGACCTCATCCGCTCTGTGAGTGTTGCTGGGTGGGCTCAAACCTGCCTGGGCTGGTGCCCAGGGAGACTGTGGTATGGGTCGACAGTCGGTGGACCCCTGTCGACTGTGAGGTCGCGATTCGGTCAACAACTACATAGATATTATGAAAAAAAATCCACTCCAAGTTTATTTGAGAAGCAAGACAATTGACTTAGATGAAGCTGTAATTTTACTGAGCAATAATGATCTAAATCCTGACTTGGTACAGAATGAAGTTGGAAAAAGTGGCCGAAAAGGGAATTAGGTGTTAAAAGGAGCAGTATGTGGTGGTCTATCTAAACTTCCCCTCAGGTCTGATTCCATCAGTCGGAGGCAACGAGTGGCTTGAGCAACATCGAAGGATTTCTGTGTAGGCGGTCATAATGGCATATTTCAGGCCCTTAGAGCATAGAAGGCCCTTGCAAGGGTTCCAAAATGACCATTGTTTCCCTCAATGTAAGGGGACTTGGGGGGGTCCTAAAAAATGTGCCCTTCACAGAATCATCGAGACTAGCCAACCATAGGTGGTGTTACTTCAAGAAACTATGCATAGTGGAGAGAAAGTGAGATAAATTATGCAAAAACTCTTAGTAAATTGGGAGATGTGCACCGTCGAATCAAATGGATTATCTAGCGGTTTGTTCTGTGCTTGGAATCCATTATCTACAAAATTTATTCCATATCTCCCAATTGTGGAGGAATTATTCCGGATGGCAATGTAAAAGACATCAATCAACATTTGAGAATCATGAACTACTATGGGCCTTACCAAAATAGGGATGTCTTTTGGGAAGATATTGTTCAAGCTGGTATTATGGATGACCCTTTCCTAATCATTGTTGGGGACTTAAACTTCATGTTCTCAGCTAGGGAGATTTGGGGAAATCAAGCAGTATTGGACCCATTAGCCCATTTATTTTATGAGATTATTCACAAGGAAAACCTTGTGGATTTGATTACTGGACCATTGACACACACCCAGAGCAATGGAAGAATTGGAGAGAATGGCATAGAGAAAAGACTTGATCATTTCTTGATATCGGCGGGATTGACTGATTCTACGAAACGTTATCTATCCTAGACTATAAATGATACAATCTCTGATCACATGCCGATAATTCTCTAACTTGATCTAGGTATGAAAAAACCTCATTATCCTTTTAAGTTTAATCAATCTTGGCTAGATGAGGAGGATTTAAAAGTTGTTATAAAGGAAAAATGGCTCAACTTTGAAGCTGGTCGAGCAAGATCTAAGATTGAACTATTTACTCAGAAACTAAAAGCTACTAAAGATGTTGTCATCAATTGGGAAAATAAGAAAAAATCTGACATGAAAGCTGAAATACAAGACATTGAATCTAGTCTTCAAAATATCTTTGCTTCCAACCTTAGCTGTCTCTTATCGGAGAGGGAGTTAGACCTAGTCAGGGAGCTAGATGTGATAAAGAATAAAATCTTACAATAGGAAGAAGAGACCTGGCAGTTAAAAAACCATGTTATCTGGGTTGCAAAAGGGGACCAAAATACCACCTTTTTCCACTGATTTTCTGAACATTGGAGGAACACAAATTCGATATGGGATGTTAAACAAGAGGATAGGAAGTTATTAAAATATTAGCAATACCTCGAAGAAGGAGCAAAGAACCACTTTCAGAAAGTCTTCAAAGAATCCATGAACAATAATACATTTAGTCAGATGGAGATGATTCATTGTTATCCATAGTATTTTAATCCTAAAGAAAGTATAAAGATAACAAAAGTTGTTAACATTCAAGAAACTACCAATATTTTAAAATAATTTGAAAAATCCAAGAGTCTGGAACCAGACAGATGGACGGTTGAGTTCTTTCTTGAGTTTTCGGACTTGATAGGACCATAGCTCCTTGAATTTGTTGAATAATCCAGAGTATGTGGGGTTATCAATGGTGCCTTGAATGCTACCTTCATAATGCTTATTCGTAAGAAATACATTCCTGAGTCCTTTAAATATTTTCGTCCTATATCTCTATGTAATTTGATTTATAAGCTCATATCAAAATTAGTGCCACCCGATTAAAACCGGTCCTTTCCATATTACTATCTAAAGAACAATTTAGTTTTATGAGTAATTGTCATATTTTTTATGCTGTTGGTTTGGCCCAGGAATGTATGCAAACCATCAAAACAAAGAAAATGAAGGGAGTGGTTCTCAAAGTTGACCTGGACAAAGCCTATGATAGATTTGACTGGGGATTTCTAAGACTCATTCTACTGCAGATTGGATTATCCTTAGAAGATACAAATTGGATAATGGGTTGTATCTCCTCTACAGTGTTTGCGGTCTTGGTAAATGGTACTCCATCCCATTTTTTTAGAAGTTCGAGGAGTTTCATGCAAGGATTCCCACTATCCTCGTGGCTCTTCTTACCAATGGTGGAAGGATTGAGCCTTTTGATTCATTATAAAGATCAGAAGGAGGATAGAATCTCTGGTGTAAAAGTGGCTGATGGTACCCATATTATCACACATCTTCTTTTCGTGGATGATGTACTGCTCTTTGGTAAAGGGATGATGGGTGAATGGAAAGTGTTCAAGGGTTGTCTCTCTATTTTCTCAGAATCTACTGGTATGATAACAAATGTGGAAAAATCCATTTTTTTGGTTGTTGGTGTTGATGACCAATTTACTCATAGTTTAAATAAGATCATGCCCTACAAGGTAGAATAGATGGAAAACGGTATGAAATATCTCAGTTTATTTTTGAAACCAAACAACTATCACAAGGAGGATTAGCAGTGGTTCCTCACAAAAGTTGAAAAAATATTGGAAAACTGGTGCTTTTGTTGGTTGTCTATGGGAGGCAGGCTCATTTTAATCAAGTCTATTTTGGAAAATATCCTAGTTTTTTGGTTATTAATGGCTAAAATCCCAAAGTCTATACTAGATAAAATACACCAAAAATTCTTTTGTTTCTTGTGCTATGGGAAAAAGGCCCAAAAAAATATCATCTCTTTAGCTAGGAAAAGATTGCCCAACCTAAACACTTGGGTCGCTGGGGCATTAAAAACTTTTTTGATTTTGGGGTAGCACTGGTTGCAAAAAACATGCACCATTGTCTTTTTGGAAATGGATTGTGGAGCTCTGTCATGCACGGAAAATATATTCAGAACATCACCACTATTGAATGGATTCGTTAAGATTAGCAATCTATTGTCGGAGGATCAAACAGTTGGAGATGTCTTCTCAGTTCATTAAATTTGATAAAGGATTGGCTAAAGGCCCAAAAAATATCATCTTTTTAGCTAGGAAAAGATTGCCCAACCTAAACACTTGGGTGGATGGGGCATTAAAAACATTTTTGATTTTGGGGTAGCATTGGTTGCAAAAAACATGCACCATTATCTTTTTGGAAATGGATTGTGGAGCTCTATCATGCGCGGAGAATATGTTCAGAACATCACCACTATTGAATGGCTTCGTTAAGATCAGCAATGTACTGTTGGAGGATCAAGCAGTTGGAGTTGTCTTCTTAGTTCATTAAATATGATAAAGGATTGGCTTGTGTGGAAGCATGGGAATGGAATGGAAATTAGAGTTGGGGAAGATCCAATTCTTGGTGGAGCCACTTTGTCCTTGCTAACTAAACAACTGATCGGCTCTCTTAGGGATCAGTGTATTTTCGTTCTATCTTGAGTATTTTATTGGAGGCTCATGGAGCAAAGTAATCAAAAGTGGAAGAACACTGAAACTCTAAATATTCCATTTTTTCAACATGATGAATTGAATAGGTATATTCGAGGACTCTCTAGGAATGACATAATCCTTGCAAATGAACCTTACAAGATGATTTGGTCTTGGAATTCGGAATCCAGACAAATCACAATGAAGAAATCCTACGAAGCAGTCATTGAAAAAATTGGCCTGTTCAAATAAATTTGTGGTATTCCATACTCTAGAAATGGGTCTGCCCTCTCAAAATGAAGTGTTTCTTCTAGCTCCTTTTGGAAAACAAGGTGTTAACATGGGAGAATTTTCTCAAAAGAGAGTGGCAGGGACCAGTGTGTTGCACTCTTTGTAAGAGGGAGGAGGATACCATGCCTCATATTTTCATTCACTATGAGATTACTCAACAGATTTGGTTGGCATTGAGAAACAATTTAAAAATAAAAAAAGTATTGGATATCGAATACCCTTAAACAATGTCTTCTTAGCTAGTATATGGCGGACAAATGTTGGATTTCCCTTCCCTCTCTTATATGTTGGGATTTTTCGAATCTAAGGAATGTTGTTTTGTTAGAACATCGGTCCATTAATATTCCCTTTATCTGTAGATCTGTGATACGTGAATATCATGAATTTCATGTTGTGTCGGATCAAAAAGATCGTATTATTACTCAGCCTACCTTCCAACTCCAATGGCCCTGCAGTCATTTTGATGGGGCATCTTAGGCATCGAGGAGTACATATGGAGCAGGGATGGTTTTGATCATCACAAATTCGCACACCTACAAATGTTGGATGGGATGCAACAGTGGTTCAAATACAAGGAGTTAACTTCTTGCGCTTGCTACATTGTTGTTTTTTGCTCGCCATAAAAACATTACCTCTCTTCAGGCTATTGGATATTCTAAGATCATAATTGACTGGGATTAATCCAATGCTTAGATACATGTATTGATTCTTTATTGGTGGCAGCTTTGCATTCATAGACTCTAAGAATCCTTTCACTCGATCCCGTTTCATCATTTTTTCAAGGAATTAAACAATGAAGCAGATGCAATATCCAAAAGAGATTTAATTTCTCCAGAAGGCATTATCCAGTTTGAAGAATGGCGCGGGGATGAGATAATCACGAGAGGCACTCTACCCTTCTATGATTCCTAGTTAAAAAATCTCATCCTATCCAGAGTTACTTTGGTTTCGATTCAGTTTTTTTGGAGTCTTGAGTTGTTTTGACTTGTTCACTAAGATTCAACTACAGTTTCCTGGAAGATATTATGTTTGTTTTTGTTTTTTTGTTTTTTTGTTTTTGTTTTTGTTTTTTTTTTGGAGTCTTGAGTTGTTTTGACTTGTTCACTAAGATTCAACTACAGTTTCCTGGAATATATTATGTTTGTTTTTGTTTTTGTTTTTGTTTTTTTTGTTTTTTTTTTGTTTTTTTTTGTTTTGTTTTTTGTTTTGTTTTTTTTTTGTTTTCTTTTGTTTTTTTGTTTTGTTTTGTTTTGTTTTGTTTTGTTTTGTTTTGTTTTTTTTTGTTTTTTTTTTGTAAACTTGTTTCTTTCAGGTGCAATATACTACAAATATATTGTTTTAAAAATAAATATTATTGTTCTTCTTTTTATTTTTCCCATGTACTTTCTTGTTACATTACTCATTAAGGTTCTAATGTTTTTCCTTTAACTATTTCAATATTCCTCATCTATCTAAAAAAAATTAAATGTTACACTGATAGTAACAAGGTCTTCCACAATTCTCGGATCCGAGTGACACCGATGCAAACAGGGGCCATCATCCTTCTGGAGATTTCCACCTGGATGAGTTCTCTCATTTGCAAAGAGACGCCTGCCAACACACTAAACCAGATGATGATGAGGATTCAATGCAGCGTGAACGTAATCGGGGAACGAAATTTAATAAACATCATGCATAAGTCGTTTAGATGACGAAGAATGAGATGGAAGGTACTCAATGCATTAATTCGCCACCTTTTCCTAGATGACTGCCAAAAAGATTAACTCCACCAATTGGGTTAAAGAGAGTTTGCTGGATCGCATTTGTCTTTACGTCTACATCGTGGCTTCATACATTGTTCCTGCTATGGCTCTGGTTTCTGTCGCTGCTTGTCTGAGAGTATTATGCACTGCTCTTGCCCCGACTCGAGTTTGCGTTGCTCTTTGCTTGTCTTTCACCATGACAAGACCAAGAAGCACCCTGAGGAGGGGTAGTTGCAAGCATGGCATGAGCAAATGCGCTAGAAACACCACTATCTCGGTAGCTATGGACATATATGCCAAGAGCGTCTCTGCCTCTACCCACGTCCTTATTGACAGTTGGGAAGCTTGCAGAGTGGCGACCATTCTAGCCTTGGGGCGACATGGAGGAAATATCAATCACTACTGGTTGATTAAAAATATGATGTGTATCCTGGTGGACGAGATGACGACGAATTGGAAAGCCAGTAAAGTCACTCTCAAGGACATCAGAACCAACCTGGTTAATATGGGAGAGTGTCTCGAAAAAATGGACTCTAGTCTGGTTTGGGACAATTTCTCATTAGGGCGCAACAATGAATTTGATGTTCTCAGCAGGAAGAGGATATTGAAGGAAACACATGCCTCTTTGGTGGGTCGAAGGCCAAGGATACACCTGATACTGCCGAAGAAGGTCTCCCCGGGAATGAAGCCCCCATGGTAGCTTCCCTACGACCCTTCCCTTCTACAATGTCGGCCACTACAGGCCCTCTGCAGAATGTTAGCAACAAGGAAATGGGGAATAGTCTCACTCCCCAGGTTGCAGCACCAGGCCTCCGTCACCCACTTTGCCCTCTCCAGGGATGGTTGAAGAATTCTTTGGAAGCTGCCCCATAGTGGAAGAAGCGCCATACCTACACTATGCAGAAGCAAACTCCTAGAATACATGCGAGGGAGTCGGGTTACTATTGTGATACTCAAATTTTTTGTTATAAATTCCTATACTGTCTGGTTTTTAGTACTTTCATTACGCATGTTATTTATATTCTGAACCAGACCCATAACTACTATTGGGCAGGTCTACTCTCTATGGCCTTTTTTGGTACAATTTTAGTTTTTTCAGCATCTTTGAGCACCTGGGATGGTGGATTCACCACCTTAGGCCACCCCAGATTGCTGATAGACATGTAGCTTATGATGTATTTTTTGACTCTCGGATTTAATATACTTTTGCAATTTTACAAAAAAAAACAAGCTCTTCCATAATAATATTTGACATAGTACTGATAGGGTAAAGTTAACTAAATGTTTAAATATATTTACAGTTTTAAATTTTTAAAGATTAACAAAATGTTACTATATTTATTGAAATAAATTTAAATGTTTTAATTTTGTGTTATAGCATTAATGTTATGCTAACAGTTCAAGAGTATTCATTGAAATTTAATTGTTAAGATAATAATGTAATTCTCATATTGTAATAACCTTTAATAGTTCAACTCTTCACTAATTTTTAATACAAGCGTTGAATTAGAATAATAACATCCACCACATAATTTTTTGAATGAACATTAAATTCACACTTTTTTTTTGTAAAAGTAAGAAATTGTATTACTATCACATCGTTACATATCGACAAAACCAGTGGCTTGATTGGTAGGAGAGACTAGCCAGCCAACCATAATTCCCCCAACCCAAACAAATAACAGAGTTTCATCCATCCCAAACCTATTATAGAGATTACAGAGTTGTATTAGATGCCCAAAAAAGCTAACCCCCCCAACCCAAACAAATAACAAAGTTTCATCCATCCCAAACCTATTACAGAGATTACAGAGTTGTATCAGATGCCCAAAAAAACTGTTGGCAAAAACTAAAGCCCAACTATCTAGCAAAAGGTGCTTTAACAGAGTACTGGAGACATAATCAACAAAAGAACCTTCAGATCCCAATAGAGAGGTGAGACTACATAATAAAAATAGAGAATCTAACATAACTTTAAACCAAAACCAAAGCACTGAAGAGGACTGCCTCAAATTCTAGAATTCAGCCGAGGAGTCGGGTTGTGAATGGGACATAGAGCACGCGGAAATCCCAATGTTGTAGAAACATTCTGAATAGGAACACGATGGTCACCTCCAGCCAAAGACGACCCTGGAGCCGAAGGAGGCTGGACGCCCAATTTTTCAGCAATAAGGTCGAGCTTTTGGTGCATAAGAGAACACTCCTGGTTATGGGATTTCCACGCACGAACATGCTCCATATCCCCAACAACTTTATTTTCATGTTCCATAAGAACATAAGCAAGGAGGCCCTTGGTAACCCAGAAAGTAGCCAACATTCTATCATAGGCCGAGAGACGCTCCGCTGTATTACCAGGGTCCATTACCCACTCTCCAAATTCATCCCCCAAATCGTCACCAGACATAGCCTTGAACCACGCCCACAGGTCTCGCTCCACCCTTTCCAACTCTTCCTTAATGAACCCAGGGATACAGTCACAAAAGAAACATGCATCCATAAGGGCCTTTCGTCGTTCCCTCCTAGCAGGGGCCTTGCCCCTTTTTGGGTCACGACGAGGCTTCTTATCCTTCCGCTTATGCGATGCCATACTAAAAATACCAAAACCCCTCACCAAGCTATTCCAAAAAACCACTCCAAGTTTGGCTATACTAAAAGCACCACTCAAGCAAGAAACTGTCGAGAGTCATAAAAAACCACTGTTCTGTCTGCCTTTTATAGCAATTTCCAGCCAAATTCTCGTAAATGCAGCAGGGTTGGCCGTACTTTGAGCATTAATCCTCATGATTTCGGCCTGACCTTGCCTTGATGCGAGAAAAAGGATTACTGATGTCACCCTCATGACCGAGGCCTGTTCATATGCTCTGGTTATTATGAATTGAAGTAGGCTGTACTGGTTCATCACTGCGGGAATTTAAGGGGCAGGGGATTTCAATTCCCGAGTTGAAGCAATTAATCTCCCACGAGTTGTCCATCATAGGAGAAATAGGTGGTCTAAAATCGGTATTGATGGGAGGCCTCGTGTCCCACGATCCTCGCGGTCTCACGCGTGTGTCCTCCTCTGCTAGCATGGAACAGTGGTGGGGCCACTCCACATTTGCAAAGGTGTCAAGGGATCCATCGTGGAAATGAAGGTGTTCATCGATCCCAATGTTAACCAATAGGTCTTCCACCCTATTCACATCTCTGCTAACATGGCTAAAAGACCAAGCGCGAGAAGTATTGATAATCATGGTTAGTTGTTCCACTCTGTAGGCAAGATGCCAACTGTCCATTACTTTTGCTGGGGATTTCCCATTCTGGAGGTTATGATCTAGTTGGCTGATGAGACAGGATTCCCCTTCGAAGGTGATAGGATTCAGGTTGAGTTGGATAGCCAGTTGGAGGACAACAGAAAGACCCTCCATTTTTGGTGCATTATTCCTTTCCTCCCCAATGCTGCCCACATACACCTGTAGGATTTCTCCATTCCCATTACGAATGACTCCATCAAAGCCCGCTGGGCCTGGGTTTCTCTACGATGCCCCATCAAAATTCAACTTGAAAGTCCCAGTAAGAGGGGTCGTCTAGTAATCAGGACTTTTCAGAGTTATGTTCCTTTTATCCTTTCGGCTGCATCTCTGAGTATCCTTACTGATACCCCAAGCAACAAGGATTTGACGCTCCGTATCATTGACCTCCCAGTCTTTGTCATCCCAGATGGTAACGCGGGTGGTTTCCTTGATATACTTCTCAATCTTAGCCCAAACATGATCCTGGGAAGAAATTTTATCCTGAAAAATCCTCCCGTTTCTTTCTTTCCACACTTCCCACATCAAAAAACCCAGGAATGAAGTCCAAAGAGAGTTGACAATGGGATTCGAGAAAGCTTGAGGATCCCAATTCTTGATAGTATGAGGAGGGTCTACTCTGCAGCGATTGGATCGTCTGAAAATATCAACCCCTTTATCCCCATAAGAGGGTGATGAATGGGAAAACATCTAGTAATTGAGCTAAAGTCTCCTCGCTTTACAGGAACAAGGTGCATTGAGACGGGCCTATAATACCACGTTTCCTGAGATTTTCCCCTGCCAGAATTCTTCGATAGGTAACTAACCAAATGATGGTGGCAACTTTGGGCCAGGAGTTGGTTTTCCAGATCTTTGTCCAAGTCTCATCCTGTGGAGTATCAGGTGTGGTGGTCCAGAGGGTATAAGCTTCTTTGGTATTGAAAATGCCCCTGGTGGAGTAACCCCATCTAAGTTTGTTCGGACCTTCCTGAGATTTGATACATCGTCCGTTCATGGTGTCCCGAATTTGCAACCAGTCTTCCTCGGAGACTCTTTGGGCCCACCAATTGTGGACATGACAATCTTTATAAGCATTGGTGTTGGGATTCGGTTTCCAGTATTGGTTGTTCTTGGTGAATCCCTCGACTCTGCAATTGGCCTAACTAATCTTCATATTTTCTAGACTGGATAATTTCGGGAGTTGTTGCCACGAATCCTCCCAAAAATTGGCAGACTCCCCATTCCTGACCTCCCAAAAACTATCGTCCTGAACAATGCTCCAATTTTGACGGGCAGTTTTCCAAATAGCAGAGCCTGGAGATTCCGTGTTGAAATGAATTAGGTTTCTCTACTAAAAATTGGGAGCATACTTCACATGCCACAGCTTAGCCCATGGTTCCACTATAGAGGAGACCCAATTCCACCAAATTTTAGCAGCAAGAACATTACTATTTTTTTTCCGGATCTCTCAGGCCGATACCCCCCCTCGAAATTTGGTTAACATATCTTTTCCCAGTGGACTAAGGCCCACTTGTGTTGATCAACCTTCCCGCCCCAAAGGAAGTTTCGCTGAATAGTTCTGAGTTCCTTGATAATAGATTTTGGAACGACCATAACCGAAAAGAGATAAATCGACACAGCCTGGATCACATATTTGATCAAGGTGACTCGACTATCTAAGTTAAGTGGCCGCAGAGTCCAGCTTGAGAGTCTGCATTTAATGCGCTCCAGAAGATCCTCCCACGAAACTTTCTTAATGACACTGGAAACGAGCGATGCGTCGAGGTATTTGTATGGAAGGGAGCTCCCTCGGAAGCCAAGAATGCGATTAATATTTCTTTGGTTAATATTTGGGGTATTGAAGAAGAAGATTTGAGATTTTCCCCGGTTGACCTCCAAACCAGAAGCATTAGCAAAGGTAGAAAGAATAGTCTTCAAAGAGGTACATTAAATTCACACTTAATCAACCTTAAAATATACATACATTTAAGCTATGAACCGATAATAACTTATAATTTATAATTTAAATAAATTTTAGTACTACTAGATGTTTTAGTTATATATTTACAATTCCTTGTAGTTTATATTTGTAACAATTTTAATAAATTGATTATATCATTTAAGTAGTACTTAAACACATTAACATAGACATATTATACATTTATTGAGTATGTACCTCAAAATATGTGTAAATCAATGAATACTTGTTTTTTCAAATTATTATTACTTCTTATATGTTGAAGAAGTCATCGTTAATTCACACTTATATTCATACTCTTTCTTTTTAAATAAAATTAATTTAGTATATAAATTACATTAAACTATTTCAAATAAAAATATTAATTTTGTTGAAATAAACATTTTATAAATAAAACAACAATCAATGATAACATGAAAATACATAAATATATATTTGTTCAACATAAAAAAAATGATAACTTGATATTCCATGATAGAATCAAAGTTATTAACAACTTTTACAACAAGTTTCTTCAACCAAAATTAAGGTTGTATTCTCTAGACAAATCATATCAGCATACATGACTTTTTCCTCCTATCACTATCCTCCAAACATCACAAAATGTAACAATATGCACCATATCAACACTATTACAGGAGTTCTAGTAGTCACTTTAAAGCAAAAAATCAATAGAAAAAAAACTGCTAATAGAGTTTTATGGATCCTTTAGAGACTTTGAAAAAGTCATCAAATTCTTCAAAATACAGGATTCCCTACGGAGCACCAACAACTCCCTTGGATAAGTGGTCAGCTAGCATGTTAGAATTCCTGTAGATGTGAACAAAATATAAATGATAAAAAGAGGACTAAAAATGTTTAATCCTATCACACCACTGCTCCATAACAACAACCTGTAGAGAAGCCTTGCTAGATGCCCAATCAACTATTGTTTTTAAGTCTCCATAAACTTGAAAGATAGGAATCCCCTTGAAGAAGAAAAATGAAGTAATCCCCACAGAGCCAGAAGCTCTTCTCGAGTGTTTGTACCTCTCCCACAACCGAACCATAACAATAAATATTTTTTAATAGAGATTCTTATCAATGTGACACCTCCACCTTGACTTGAAGAAGCATCACCATAAAAATCCCAATGGTCTCATTCAAGGATAATTTTAGGGGCGAAATTTAGCCCATGGGCTATTTTTTCATGTTTTTTTTCCAAAAATAGATTCACCAATTTGCATTTTTTGAAGCCCCATTTCGCCCAATTTTGATGGGGTAAACATTTTTCACTCTAAAATTCACCAAATTATTATATAAACTATATAAAATCCTTAGAAACTGAAATAATTTTAGAAAAATATCGCCAAATATTTTATAGTTGACATTTTAAGAATTGGTAAGATTCGCCAAGGTTTATACACTTTTAAATAAGTATGGGTCCTTAAAATTTTCCCCGATCTCATTCTCAGGAAATGTTGGTTCAATGAGGATTTTTTTTCATGCATTCCATCAATCCCGTGAAAATCTTTATATAAATTCAATATTTTGAAACTAGTCACCTGAACCCGTTGACAAAAATATTCGAAAAATCCTTAGATTACTAGCTTTCCAAATTCCCCAGCTGACAAAGGATGGCAATTCCTGAGGGGTATGTTGTATCCATTTTTTCATAATGTCCTCAAAGGAGAACCCAATTGAGAACTGAGACTAGTCCACTATAAGCATAATCTCAATAATCACCTCTGACCAGACTCTATGGGAAAAGGGACATTCCACAAAGGATGATTGACTAACTCATGTCCATTTTTGCATAAGATACATATATTTGGGCCCACAAACCCTATTTTTAGCAAGTTATCCCATGACAAGATCATGTTTTCTAAAGATTTATCAAAACAAAAAATTTAATTTTAAGAGGTAAATTCCACTTCCACAACTGTTTGTGCCACCATTTTCCAACATTTTCAATAGAAGCATATGCAATAGCTTCATATGCCATTTTTACACTAATTTGACCATTGGTTTTGTTCCATTCCCACACCAATTTATCATCATCCTCATATATACTTATACCAAGATGAGTTAGTCCTTCAACAAACTGGTTCCATTCATCTGCAAGATCACCTGTTAATCTCATATCACCCACAGTTAGCTAATATGAATGCAAATCATTCATCAAATTTATAACATGAGCCAATCTGTAATAGCCAAGATTTGCAAGTTGATTACGTAAAGGTTGAGACAACAAATACAAATATTCCCTTCCAATAAAATGAACACTTCCCAAATTAACCAATTTCCCACTTCCTATTTTCCAAGCTAGCTAGGATCCCATCCAAGGATAGGATTTCATAAATCCTTTCCATAAATTTGATGTTTGAGCAACATATTTGTTTTGGTTCCCAATCCACTCCACGCCAAGTTTTTTTAAGATATTTAGCATATAGGATATCTTTCCATAATCCAATTCCAAAGAGTCCCCTCCATAAGCTCTTTAGACTCAAAGTAGCACTGAACCAATGGAGATTTTTTATTCCCCATCCCCACATGGCTTTAGAAAAGAGATTTTTCCCATATAACAATATGAAATTTTGACTTATCTACATTACCTAACCAAAGGAAATGCATCATTTTCTTCCTCATGCTGTGAATAATGGACACAAGAATCTTAGCAAGTGAAAGCCAGTACACATGAATGCTCTCTAGTGCTGACTTCACAAGTGTAATCCTACCACCAATAGATATCCATTTGTAGCACCAATAGCCAATCCTTTTTTCCATTTTCTTCAAGAGCCACATCCAACCATCGTTGACATAATTGTTTGGTTTAAAAAAATATCCCAAATATTTTAAACAATTTGCTAATTGTTCTACTTTAAAAGGAATGAAAACTTGAATCCTAGCCATTACATTTTCTTCAATTGTGTTCTAACTGAAGAAATAATTTTGTAAATTGACCTCCATCCCTAAGAATTCACAAAAGAGTTTAATTATATCATGATAAGTTTCCCATTCTTCAACATAACCATTTCCAAATAAAAGTACATCATCCACAAACAATAAATGGGTAATATAATGGATTGAAGTCACCTTCATACTAATCAATTCATTTTCCTGTTTGGCTTCCCCAATAATCCTACTGAGGCCTTCCACCACCAATAGAAACACTATAGGAGATAAGGGGCATCCTTAGTAAATACCCCTAAATCTTTTGAAAAAATCAAAAGGGATACCATTTATTAAAACCGAGAAATTTGTAGAGGCAACACATGCCATTATCCAATCTTCCACCAACAAAGGAAGACCAATTTGTAGAAGAACTAATCTGAGGTAAACCCATTTGAATCTATCATATGCTTTCATCAAATCCATTTTGAGAGTAAGAGCATTCTGTTTCTTAATCTTGATGGAGTGGATACATTCTTGAGTAACTACAATTGCATCAAGGATTTTCCTCTTTTTTAAGAAACCAAATTGTTCTAGTGACATACATTCTATAAGCTTATGATTAATCCTATTGGATATAACCTTAGAGGTGATTTTATAAATAAGGTTACAAAGATAAATATGTCTATAATCATCAAAGGCATCAAGGTTAGAACTCTTTGGTATAAGAGAAATGAAGGAATACTTTAGGACTCCATAAACAAATCCATTTTTACGAGACTTCTCAACCACTTTCAACATATCATTCCCCATCAGATCAAAGACTGCAGAAAAAAGTTCCATGGTCCAACCATTGGGGACCAGACCTTTTTTTTGGCAATTTTTTTGATAAAATTTTTAATTTCTTCCAAAGAGACTTCTTTGCCAGAAAAAAAATTACAGGATATTATTGAACCACTTTTAGCTGGGCAAAGATATTTGATCTTTTAGGATCCCTAAAAATATTTGCAAAACCTGAAACAACAAATCCTTCCAATTCCTTCTGTGTGTTAATCACCCTTCCTTGCTTGTCCTTCAAATCCGAAATGGAATTATTAATTCTTCTTTGACTTGCATACTTATGAAAAAAACTTAGTATTAGTATCACCCTCCTTTAACCAATGGCTCTACTCTTTAATATCCATGTTTCCTCATTAATCTAAAATATCTTTGCTTTATGTGATTGCAAATCCACCAATAGACTCTTTGTTTCCTTTGAGAAGATACTTGAGGGATTAAGAGAGAAAATTGATTCAATATTTTCTTCCACCATCAACAATTCTTGTTTCAGTTCTTTCTTTTTATTTCTTTCCCATTGAATTACTATTTTCTTCAAACTTTTCAGTTTAGTAACCAAATTACTCATTTTAGAACCCGCCAAATCATCTGAAAAAGAGGACCAATAATATCTAACCAAGGATGAAAATTTTGATCTTCAAGCCAACTATGATTAAATTTAAAAGGGAGCTTTTGATCACTGTTGTCTATATCAAATTAAAGGCAAATTGGGATATGATCAGAAATCCCATAATTTATAGACCAAGATCTATATCTACAAACAGAGTCTGAGAATTTTTTTGATAAGAGAAATCTATCAAGTCTTTTTGACACACCTGCAACCCCAATTAACCCATTTCTCCAAGTAGGGGTCAATAGACATGGAGAAACATCAATCAAATTTGAACCTTGAAACAATTGGAAAAAATAATCTACCAAGGTATCTAAACGAGGGTCTTCCGGGGATACTTCACACGTAGACATAATAAGATTTAAATCTCCTACAAAAATCAAGAAATCTTCCATTAATATACCACTATTTCAACCTTCTTCAAATACTCTTCTATGCCATTATAAGGTTCAATAGAGGAAATTGGCTTGAAATCAACCACCAAAGGGTTCCATATAGCTAACAGTCCCCGAAAGTGGCCTTATGCATCTATAAAACAACATTCCCAACTCGGGAAGATCTTCAAAAATGTTTCACAAGCCTTGTCAGAATTATACATTGTTTCTTGAATTAGAACAACATCAACCATGTATAGACTGAACAACCTTTTGAGGGCATTGAATTTGGACCACCCCCCCAGTCCTTTGATATTAAAGGAGACTATGATAATTGATCAACCTGGGATAGGGTTTTTCCTGCTCTAAGAACCACAGAGTTGGAAACTAATTCCCCCACATAGGAGAGTTGAAACATATCTAATCAAGTCGACAACGAAATACAGGATTGCTGCAGAATCCTAGTTTCCCCGAGATCAAAATTCCCTCCTTTCGCCTTACTTTCTTATTCTTATTTCAATGGATGGTCACATTTTCACATTGAATTGACGATATAGGAGCGATATCATATCGAGAAGGTTTATTAGGGAACACTTGTAGAGGGGTTTTTGTAGAATTAGTCATATAGGAAGGGACAATAGATTTTAGAGCACCTTGATTCAGGACTAGATTCTCCGAAGAAGAAACAAGGATAGGACTGGAATCGCGACTACATTCATAAAAAACCCCATCAATGACAAAGGAGGAATGAGAGGGTATATCAAAATGAGATAGAGAATGGATAGTATTCATATCTACATTAGGGTTTAACATAGTTGGAGTGACCATGCAAGAAGCTATAGGAAAATTCCTAGCATCATATCACCAGAGAAATAATTTTTTTTCAGAGTTTACAAAACCCTTTTTAGGAAGCAAATCTACCATAATAAATTCAAATCAATAGTCAATATTACCCTTCCCGATAGTCAAACCCCTATCCTTCCCAACCCCCAAATTTACAGGTCTATAAAAATCAAAAGAAGGACACAATTATACACCAGATTCAAATTTCCCCAAACTATTATTATTTCCGTTTTCTACCTCATTAATAAAATCCACCTCTTCTTTAGATAAGGAGTTAAATGAGAAAGGGAAGAATGATTTTAACTTACTCAGAAATTTTAAATGGAAATTTGTTGTCGTAGGTATCTATGGAGTCTTCAAAATTTCTTTAGAAAATGCAGTAGTCTTGAGGATAGTCTTCTTCGGACCCCCATCAGAAGATACCTCTATAGGAAAGGACTCCTCAGAATTTGCATCATCCATTCACAAAACCATACAATTATCCCGCATATGACCAGTTTCCCGACATAAAAAGCAACAAAACGGTACCTTGAGGTAATCAATTCTTTGACAAAATTGGAAATCTCCCCAAGAGATTTGAATTTCTGCAGGCAGGCCATTGGAAATGTATACCTCCACTAGTATAGATGCCATCCTCTTATCCACACCATAAAGCATACTGTCTTCCATGAAGATAAAATGCCCAACCAGATTTAACACATATTAAAAAATAATCTGGGTCCAAATCTGTAAGGGAAATGCTGGCAGTTACATCCAAATGTGCCTCTTAACCACCCTCACTTTCATAGGATTGAAATATGGATACCATCGATCAATGACCAAGGAACCCCAATCGAAAACCCACGATTTGCTCAAAATCAAGGACGCATGTTCATCCACGAGAAAATGGAAATAGAACCATCCATTGACCAATATACTAGTTTTAGGATAATAACCGACTAGAGGTTTCCACTTTTGTTTCAACCATTCCAGTAATTCCAATTGTGATAGGGAGATATAATCTAGCTGACCCACTAAATCTCGCTTAGGTATACTATTGAATCTATCCATGTAAATATCTTTCCCAAGTACCATGTGGATAGGTTCTGCTTGAGAGTTTAGAGTTTTTTTTAGCTTGGTGAGCTTTGGATCGAGCACCAGACAAAACCTTACGACCAAACGACCTAGATCTGGTATCCTTTAAACCACCATCCACATCCAACACATCTAAGTCCTTCCCCAAGCATACATAAGTATTCGTCTTCCCATCAAGAGAAACATCCTTCTTTGATGGGACAAAGGCGGCAAGAGAACCAAGTTTTAGAGAAGAACCACAAAAAGGAAAAAAGGGATTGTGATCCTTACCACTGGCTTGAGAAAAAGATAGATTTGGCAAAGAAGCTGACACCTTTATAGGTCGTCGATGAAATGTTTCATTGCCCAAAAACCTAGGATAGTCCATAAAGGAATGTTGGATAAAAAAATTAAGTGAATCATCAAACGTCTGACAAAGGAGTCTACCATTTGATGAGATAGAATGAACACAAAAGTACACATATGAAACCAGTGAGAACAACTTTTGACCATGACCCATCCTATCCCACTCTTCCCTACAAACACTTCTGGCAGACTCACCTCATCCTCCAAAAAGTTAGATTTTTCATATTCCTTACATCCAAAACTAAAAAAAACCCACTAGAAACATCAGTGATGGTCCAAAATGAAGCCCAAAAATAGCAGCCTCAGTTCCCACTTTTTTACATAGTTCATACTTGGCCCTCAATAACAGGAGGTTTGGATTCCATGAACCATTAGTAACAAAAATCAAGCATACAAGGCTTGAAGGGCATAAACACTCGCTAGGGTTTTGTAGGACCCTTCTATCATCTTCATCTTCATTAACTATCAATCCACATAAATGTACATGAGTGATATCATCAACATGATATACATCAACATAAACATCAATGTGATATGAACAATCATAATATATATGAACAATAATATCAAAACCATAATATATGCCAAATATACAACTCAACTCAAATATAAAAGTTAGATATGTACATGTTCTCAATAATTTCTATGAGTTAGCGGGTCCACCACTGGAGCTAGAGGTATCGGTACCTCCACCAACAAATTTAGAAGCACTAGTACCTCAACTAGATAAAAATGTAGAAAGAAATATCTGAAACATATCTCTATGATGATCTATATGACCCGATGCAACTATTGTATCTATCAAACTAACTAATGGCTTAGGAGGTGGTGGTGGGTTAAATGGTGGTGAGAAGGAGACGGTGATTGATCTACTCGATGCGGAGGAGAGTGTGATTGATTGACACGTGGAGGATATTGTGGTGGGTCAACTTGGTGAGAAGGAGAGGGTCGTCGATTGACATGTGGATGAGTATATGGTGGTGGGTCAGCTCGATGATGAGGAGAGGGTGGTCGGTTGTCCAATGGAGGAGGAGGAGAAGGAGGTGGAGTACCACCACCCTCATCATCGAAATCTAAAGAGATCTGAAAATACCTCCACCTCTGTAGTAGGTTGGAGGTGTCAATAATATGATACATCAATAATGTCATATCACGTGGGAGGGTCCTTCACAAGATTGAGAGGTCTGGGTCCCATAAGATCTGGTTGAATTAAACAAGGTGCACTCCCTATTTGACCAACAATGCAGATAATTTATTTTCCACCTCCTTGCAAAATCTACTATCTGACCTATTTCGTAGGCCAGGTCTTAATAAATTGTCTAATTATTGTCTCATACAACATTGTACAAGTCAAGGTGTTGTTGATGGTCCTATTGATGCTCTCATCACTAATGTCTCCGATTCACATATAAGTTTCCTTATAAACATATACACAGACACATATATACATACATAAAACATAAAAAAAATGATTAAAGTACATTTTTATTTATCGAAACCAGAAAATATTTTTTTCCCAAAACAAATCACATGCATAATCGGTGGACCTAAAAACAATAATGCACCATTAGCAGTTCTTTTAAGACATAATCACACTGCTAATGGTGCTTTTAAAATAGACATGCACCACTTGTGGTGCTCTAACACAAGAGCACCGCTATCAATGCTCTAACATTCATATATTGTTTGGATTTGTATAGTGTCAGTGTGCTGTATAGAACCATATGCATCACCATGGTACGTTAGGATATATAGAGCACTGATATCTTAGAGCACTAAGTTTATTATTTTGTTGATGTGCTAAATATATATAGGCGAATTGATTGCAGTGCTCTAGTTTATTATTTTATTCCCTATACAGTGCTCTTTATATATACTAACACAACGGCTCTGGTGCGTTAATATATTTAAATAACACCACTTTGTTAAAAAATTGTTTTATGGTTTTAGTGGTGGTGCATTTAGTTCACCAAGATGCATTGTACTCTTAAAGTTTATATTCTATATGGAGTGCTCTTTATATATATAGGTGCACCGATGACGGTGCATCTATATATTTAGAGAGCACTGCGTTTTTTTTAAATGTTTATGGTTTCAAGGAGACGTGTTTAGTTTACTAAAACACACCATGGACATTTAATTTTTTTGTTTACTAAACGATATTTTGTAAATATATTGATGCACCACGGTTCCGATGCACATTTAGAGAGAATTGCGTTTTTCAAAAAATTGTTTATGGTTTCAAGGTGGTGCATTTAGTTTACTAAAACACACCATGGACCTTAATTTTTTTGTTTACTAAATGATGCTCTTTATATACAATGACGCACCATTAGCAATGCATCAATATATTTACATAGCACCGCTTTGTTTAAAAAAATTAATTATATGGTTTCAATGGCGGTGTGTTTCATTCCCTCCAATGCACCATGTCCCTAAAATTTGTTGTTAACTAAACGATTCTCTTTAAATATACTAATGCATCGTTAGTGGTGCATCATCGTATTTACAAAGCACTGCATGTTTAAAAAAATATGGTTTCAATTTCGGTGCGATACATTTTCTATAATGCACCGATAATAATGGTGCGAGTCGAACTTATGACATGCACCTTGTAGATTTTAAAAATTTTTGTTAAAAAAATGGAAAACTTAAGTTAAATTTTAGTGATATATCATTTTTGGGATTATCTACGTAGTGTAAGTCATCAATCTATAACTCAGTTCCCATGATTATAGTCGCAACTAACCAATTTCTCATGGTTTTGAATATTCCACTTAGCACTCATTGCATCGAGTGATGCTCACAGGGGTGAAGAAGTGGGATTGAGACTAGTGAAACGAATCACATAGCATCAATCATCACTTCCATGGCTTGCATCTGGTAACTAGGACATCCTAGGAGGTCACCCATCCCAAGACTTATGTGGACCAAGAATGCTTAACTATGTATTTTTCCCCACAACCAAGCTCACTTAGCTTGCTACCCCATTTTCAAAACCTTAACTAGTATTGTTCCTTATAAAGTATTCAATTAAATCCCCCTTGAATATTTTTGTTTAAGCATAGGGGTTTTCATAGTCCAACATATGATATATCACTTGTGGGATTATTTGTGTAGTGTATGTCATTAATCTATGACCCATTTCCCATGAATATAGTCACAATTGACCAATTTCTCATGGTTTTGAATAGTCCACTTAGCACTCATTACATCGAGTGTTTCTCATAGGGGTGAAGAAGTGGGATTGAGACTAGTGAAATGCATCACATAACATCAATCATCACTTGATCCAGAGGAGTCTTGGGATGGGTGACCTCCCAGGAAGTCCTGGTTATCAGGTGCAAGCCATGGAAGTGATGATTGATGCTATGTGATTCATTTCGCTAGTCTCAATCCCACATCTTCACCCCTGTGATCATCACCATATGCAATGAGTGCTAACTTGACTATTCAAGGCCATGAGAAATTAGTCATTTGTGACTATACTCATGGGAAATGGGTCATAGATTAATGACTTATACTATGCAAATAATTCCAAAAATGATATATCATATGTTGGACCGTGAAAACCCATATACTTAAATTAATTTTTAAATTTTAATCCACTAAAAAAATTAAATGAGAAGGTAATAAAGACAATACTTGGACTCTTACCTTCCTAGGAGGCGTGGTTTCCACATACACAACAAATTATGTTTTCCACCAGTTTGAAAAATTTCCAATTCTGCTAATGAACCAAACCATAGGAGAAATTCAACAACAAACGAGCACTATGTGCGGGGGGTTTCAACGAGAGAGTATTGCGCTAGTGCTTTGTTGGGACTAGGATGTTTGTTGCACTAAAAAATGAGTGAAATGAGTTTTTCAGTGCCATATTTTGTTTACCCTATTCTGGTTCACCCAAGTTAGTGGAGCACTAGTGTGCCTTGCATATGGAATACATAGGTGCACTTCTTGTTATAGAGAGCACCGTTAGTTATTTAAATTTTTATAAAATGAAAAGAGATTATGTTTTTTATTATAAGGTGGTGCATTATATTAAGTAGCTCGTCGGTGCATCTTTGAAATTCTAACGTATTGAGGTCCTTATTGGAAAATTTGAAAATAACTTTTTCCAATTGAGGACGGAAGTTTTTTGACATAAAGCGGTGCATGGTATTGTTCAATACAATGGTGATTTATTATCATTCCCACACACCAAACAATTTTATCGAGAAAAATAAAATGAACACGTTTTTACAAATTGCATCAATATACTTTGACACCAGCGCTTTGTTTCATTAGACACACCTGTGCATCTTTGATGTGGGATAGTTTTCTTGAACCATAGAAGGATACAAAAGTCTGTAAAGGGGATTAAGATCATAGAAATGGTCAAAGTGAGCATCTTTGCAATGATCTGGAAAATTATGCTATAATAGATGCCCCCTAATGAATGAGTTCAGAAGGAAAACTGATGACCAAAATACATTATCAATGTTTAGAAGTATGTGCAAGGTGGAACCGAAAGAAGTAGTTAAAAACCAACCATAGGCAGTAACCTATAACACAACAAGTCAGAACTCTCTCTTCCTGAGGTGGGAATACCTATGCTCAAGAGTAACAAGGAGCATGGCTGCCAAATCAGGTACACTACGGATCCATGTGATATACATAAGCAGTGATCATGGACACGAAAAATGAATCCATTGTGGATCCATACCAAAAGCGATCATAGCCACGAGGCAATAGACATTGGATCTATGTCTCAGAATCAATTGAATATATTTGTAAATAAGTATTGGACAGATCAATATACATAAGAATCAATGTCATAAAATGAGTAAATGATAATCCAACGAAACTCGAATCATGGAAAAAATATGTGACGCTATAATAGACTCGAGGTATTTAACCAAACCAAAACAAGTATGTGTCTAAAATACGTGAATAGATGTCCTGAAGTCGAACACAATAAGTCACCATTTGATTACCAGTCATTGGTGTATACCATTAACAAACACAAGCCAACTCACCTACAATATTAATGAGAGGAAAGGTACCTAGTACAATATAACAAGTGTGAATAGATGTTTTGACGTCGAAGACTTTTAGAATCTAACAATTAGAGGACATTGATATATTCCCACTAGCAGTAGCAAGGAAACCTTCCACTGATGACTGCAAGTTCCAAGGTACTAAAAATACTCTACATCGCTATCTCATAATAGATGAGTTGAAGTCGTTGGGAAGTAATTCACTAGAATGAGGGAATTAAGGCACCCCCCATCATCCAACATGAGGTAGTGGCATAAGGCCAAATATTTGGTAAGACAAACTGATTGATTCTGGAATGTACTTGACATTTGGAAAGACCGACATATTAAAGTCAAGATTTCTGAAAAGTGGCCGACATAGGTTAAAACAATTCCCTTGAATATAAGCATGACACAATAAGTGACTAAGGAAATATACAATCAAGAATGAACAAGACATAAGTCTATGGCATATGAGACATCAACAGACTTCTCCATAATGATTGGAAGAATAACGAGTTGGGGTAGACAACACATAAACAAGTTTAGTTTCCTAAGGAGATATTAAAAACCCAAATTGCAGAGATAATGAGTCAAAGCAATGTGTTTTGTTCAAGGCCAATGCAACTGCTTCCGGACATAAATAAGAACTTGACTCTTTCCCATCCATCTTTTTGGAATATTTGTTTTTTTTTCCTTTTTCATATTATAAAAGCTTGAAAAAGAATAAAATAATGTTAAAATACATGGGAGGAAACTAGTGTCAGGGACAAGTGAACTAGTTCCAAGTGCAGGGAACAAACCTATGCATAATGCAAGAAGCATGAGCAGGATAAGGACACTCATGGTGTGTTTCCTCCCATTAAATGGGTGTCAAGTTGCAAAGGAAAAATGATGCAAAGATTAACAATGATGAGATTTTAAATGAGGCTTATTAATAGCAATAAGTTGGAAGCTGACATTAGGTTCTAAAGCACAAGCATGAAAGATGCAAATTCATTTTCAACTTTAAACAAAAAAAAATTGTGAAATTCCCTTATAGGAAAATGGACAGCAAATAAGATAAGGGAGAAGGGGTCTTCAATACAAAGTCAGGGAACACTCCCTGCAAGGGACTCTCAATCCTAAAAATACATTAGCATGGGCACCTTAGTATAGAAAGAATATAAACTAGGGTACCCATGTAAATCAAGGCTCTAATGCGAGAGAAATAACATATATATGCAACATAAAGTTTAATGTCATAACTCCATAAACAAATCCTTTGGTGTTTCAAAACTGAGCCGGATAACGCAAAATGCAAAGGCAGAAAAACCTAACCTATATGCTAGTTTATGAAAATAATACATGTCAAAATGACATTGAGGCCGAAAAATAATCATCTCCCTCTACAAAAATCCAACATAATATGCCAAGTAACCCTAAAACATATTCACCATTAGTCCCCAGAAACAAAAAATTAGCCAACTATAGGAAAGTGTGTAAGAAATGAAATATATATTAGGACAAAATTCATTTTTACCATGTCATTTGGAAAATTGGAAAAAATGAGTTTTGATGTGCATACAACCTTGATCTTCAAGTGATGATTCCAGTGGTTGTGAGTGACCATTCAAGGTGTTGCTAAAGCCAGGTAGGAGATCTTAACCTCCTCTTTCATTACATTGTTCATTTATTGCATTTCATTTCCAGTTTTTCTTTCTTAAGGAATACCTACTTGAGGAAACTAGTACACATGTGTTGCTTTGGTGCAGGGCACATATGACCCAATTCATACACACTTGAGTGCATTATAGGGTGCATATATACACACATGATGTGTGCATTACATCCTGTGTATGAGTGAGCAAAGGGGAAAAAATTGAATTTTAGACTGAAATTTACCTTGTTTTATGCAGGTTGGTGATAGAATGGAGGGAAAGAGAACATGAGTACTTTTATAATCATGTCCTTGAAGAACCTGAAGTGATGAAAGCACTTTGAAATTGCAAGCTAGTGAAATTATTCAAAGTGAATAATATGCGTGCTCAAAAGTGCTTGTTACAACTTTTGATAGGTTATTGGGATCCCGAGGCCAATTCCTTCATGATATATGGTCAAGCATTCAAAATAGAGGTTGAATATATCTACTTTTTTATTGGACTCTCTCATCGAGGAGAAGTTCCTAGTTTCAGAGCTTGTAATATTGGAGGGATTACCATCGATGAATATGTGGCAGTCTACTGTACAATTGGGACACAAAATATTGGTACACAAGTGCTAATCAAAGACATTGAGGATTTGAGCCTCAAGATTATAGTGATGACTATTGATCAGGTTATGAGATCGGTAGCAGCACACCAGGCCTCTTGGCCACATATGTTTAATGTTGTGTAGTTCCTTCAGCCTACTGTGTATGATTGAAGTACTTCACTATTAATATGTCTAAAATCCCAATTGATAGGATGTAAGACCAGGAATATAAAAAATTTCAGCTTCGGGAGCCTCCAATGCAGTTTCTTGTTTGAGCGGGTACCTACCATGAGTCCACAAGTATGTGTAGAGCCAAGGGATATACCAGATCCCACTATGATCATATGGACAAGGTTGATTCTCTGATTGGGAGGAGGATGGAATCCTATTCCATATGAGGATGATTTCTTTGCTTGGTTGGATCACCAAGTGATAGCTATCGACGACTATCCCTATGCAGGGATATATTTCAGTATATATCCAAACATGGTAGTCCCTCCTGACAGCGCACTAGGTGCAATTGGTAAGTTTTTTTAAAATAATTTTCTTGATTATAATTTTTTTATGTTTTGATTATAATTAATGGAATCAACAACATATTTTTTTCGGTGGATACTAAATCAACACAATCATATACAAATATTGGACCAGTCCAACCTTGTCACATCCCCATCTTGACCCTATAGCATTAAAATGTAAATGATGTAATATTGTTATAAAATCATGGTGAGGAGCTCAAGGCAAAGGCCCCGCCATCGATTTATTGGTGCATACGGTTTGCGTGCTAGCCAGGCACATTGGAATTTCAACATCATGTCAATATGCATTTTAATAAAATACCCACAACTAGCTATGCAATGCAACAAGAGAATTGGGAGGGAAAACATTCAAATCCTTAGAGCCAATCAAGTCAAGCCAAGTGTCAATGAGAGAACCCATCAAACCCTCAACTACCCATGTTGACTTTTGTACCCAATCATTGATTTCTCCCAAGAGTTGGTTGAGGTAGTTAATGCCTTGGGGAATGGGAGGTATGGCTGTCCAATTTCGGGTATGGGCAAGCCACCCTACATGGGAAATCACGTTTTGCTTCTTGGGAAAGAAAAGAGCCATGAATTGCTCCCCAAGCCATTATCCATCAACCAATTTCTCTCCCTCATGAGTTTGGATCTACTTGGGCGTTTTCCATCCATGTTTTCCTATGTTTTCCTTCATTCTTAGCTGGGAGAAGGGCATTTTTGTGTTGTATACCAGTGGGGAAGAAGGGGAATGGAATTGGGGTTACATAGAGATCGTTTGGCTGTTGAATGCTCAGTTAGTTGGGGAAGAAATCGTTTTCCTCCCTGTGATTGTTTCTCCCCATCCCATAATCCATTTTTGGCTGGAAACGAATTTGGGAAAACCCATGACCATCCTATTGTAAATCCCATTGTTAAATGTGTATCCCTGCCCAATGATTGTGCTTGCTGTGTGAGAAAAGAGTATGTTGGGGTATGGGTTATGGGTTTCCATTGTTTTGGCTTGAGCTTGAGTGTAAGCATCTAGGGTTCTGATGTAGCCTGATAAACCCAGCTATGGATTGGCTTGGATCAAATGAAATGCTTAATTGGCTGCGTATGAGCTGAATGTCCCCTTTTTCCTTTAATTGCACAACGAACCTAGTGTTTTCTGTCTATGTATTTACTTCTGAAATGTTATAATTTGATGGCTAATTGAATATGTTGAATGCATACAAAAGATGTGTGTGGATGAAGTTTTAATTCCACTGTGCATATTGATTTAATTTGCATCTGCACACCTTTGAATTTATGTGTATGAATAAGATGAATGGGCTGAATTTGTATGAAAAGCCCCAGGAATCGACATCACTTTCTCTCCCTTGCTGGGTTTGATGGGAGGGTATGTGACAAACTTGAGGGGTTCCCATGATACAAACACGAGATTTGAGTTGAGGATCCTACAAATGCCAACCATATGTTAGCTAATGTCCTTGGCAATTTGACTGCTTTGACTAAGTAGGTTCCCATGATAGAGGTCGAGGATCTTCTAGAGAGGATTCAACGACGAGTAGTAGAAGTACCTTGTTCTTGGGTATGACTCTTAAGGAGGGTGGAAAAAGCCATATATATATACAACTTTTTGCCTCGACAACTTATATAAATGTGTTATATATATGATTGTTTGCAATATATACAAATGTTGAATGTTTGTGACTTATATACAATACAAATTCCAATCTCGAATGTAGTTAGCATATGCATCTGTAATAGTATTTTGATTTCTTGAAATATGTGAATGAGTGATTGTAATAAATTGTCGTTCAAGAAGTCTCACCTATAAGAATTGTCGAAATAATGAAGGATCACAAACTTTGAATCCCCTATTCAAGTAAGAAACGACCAATTAAGAATCAAGACGAACCTCAGGATGTTGAATTCCATGTAAAATGTCGTCGCTTAAGAGTTCAATAACAACACTATACTCAACAAAATTATTGGTTGCTAGTACAAGACAAGCAACACTTGATGCAACCAACTGACTCATAGGAGAATAAATCACCCATATAGTTGAGGCGAGATTCCTAGTATGACGATTAGCTCCATCCACGAAACCTATGTAATCCATTACTTCAAAAGTATCTAAGAACACAAACAACAACTAAATAATAAAGAGATGAGACACCTATAATACATAAAAATTTGAAACAAATGTACATAATGTACATAAAAAGTATATGCATGTAATACCCCATTTTGACCCTTAGGATAGATTAGCTTTTAATGTAAATATTGTATATATGTGATGTATGTTTTCCTAGCATGGAGCCCAAGGCCAAGGCCCCGCTAGTGGAAGCCCAAATTTTATTAAAAGGAAAGTACTAGACATTATGTTACCCATGTGCTATTTAGCCATGGAACATTGTAAAAATGATGTAAATAAGCATCATGCAATAAAATACCAAAACTGGCTATGAAGGCAACGAATGAGAAGGGGCCATGTGTATCCACTAGGTAGTGGTGAGGGGGCTGTGGGATTGAACCATAGGCTTCCATATGTCACCTTGAGAACCCATTTGACTTTCCTTGTTGACATTTAATTCTGTTGTAAGGAAGTGGTTGAAGAAAACAGTCCATGGCTTTAATGGAGCATGGGCAGCCCAGAAATTCGTATTTGCAGGTATGGACTCTGTTTTCTTGTACCACAAGTAAATCTACCTCATGGGGATTGCTTTTTCCTCATCCCCATTTAATTGTGGAAGTCACCAGCATCATTTTTCATTCAAAAACGAATTCCTAGCAGTGAGAAAAACCAGAAATCGCAACCTTGCAAGAACCCACGTTTTAAAGAGCCAAAAATGCCCAGATTTGGTGAAATCCAATGGGGGATCCATAGATATGAAACTTGGGGTGAAATTGGGAGTATTGGCTACCCCGAAATCCATAGGAAAAACCAGTTTTTGCAGCCCAGAAAACCAGTGACGGGATTGACTTATTCGTTGACAGGTTGGTAAGAAATCCAAGTGTGGATGTTTGAACAGAGGGTTGGATTACTTGAATTTAGCTTGAGATGTCTGTAGCTATGTGGTTGAGATCACTGACTAAGCATCCTCCTCATTTGTCTTTTGTATGCTTGATAAACCCAATTGTGTGTTGGCTTAGCATAGCTGTTGAGTGAAACCTTGACTGTGAGTGAGCCCATCTAGTTCCTCCTTAGTGGATACACAACCCAACTTGGGGGTGATCTCTCAGCTGAAAGAATACAAGCTGGACAGAGGTCTACGGTTGGGTGGAATGTTTCTCTCACATAGCCAATTGTTTGGACTGCTTCATCTTCAAGATAAGTGTTATCTCTGTGATTTAAATTATATGCATTTTGTGTTATGCAATATGTTAATTGTCCATGTTTGATGAAATGAAATGATTATCCTAATATGGGATCTATGCATGGCATTGGAACGATATTGAGTCTCTAGATGTTGAATTTATCCTCTGCTGTGATATATATGTTATGCATTGCTAATTGTGTGTGTGCAAATCTCTGTGATTTAAGTTATATGCATTCTGTTTCTTGCAGTGTGTTAATTCAGAATGATAATTGTTCATGTTAATGGAATCGATATGAAGTCTATGCATAGCATGAGAATGGGGTGGATTCTCTGCCTGTTGATTTATCATTTTGTTATACCTCAAATTTCCACACCATGTGTAAGTGAGAATATACATGTTTCACCACCATGGAAAACATGATGTTTATACCTCCTAAGGGTGTTAGGACCCTTCATTCTAATGTTGGTACCTTCCCTAGTCGCACTTGGAAGAAAATCCAACAAACAAGGGGTCGAAACCCACATTAACCACCTCCAAAAATTAAGTCTTCTGGAACTACTGCGCCCTGCATGCCTATGGGGGAGCAGTAGTGTCAAACTACCGCGTTCTGCATGCCTATGGGGGAGCGGTATTACCGCGCTTTGCTTAGTTATAGGGGAGCGGTAGTTTTGGTTTAGGCTTATCCCTTTTATTTTGGATCTTGGATCTCATGGAGATTTTCTTGGGATGAGGTACTCCTTCGAATCCCATCTCACTTTCCCTCCTTGGCATGATTTAGATCTTTGATCCACATATTATTCACTTAGATCCATAATCTCCTCTTAGTGGTTGGCCTCCCAAATCCTACTTAAAGAGATCCATCCATGAGCTAGGGGGGGTGATCTTGGAAACACTAAACCTATGATCCTATGAGTCTTGCAAGGGTGATGTTGGAGAGCTTGGAAAGAGGTGTTGCTACTTTGGACATCAAGGTATAACATTGTAATCAGCTTCTTTTGGCTTTTCTATCATTAATATAACTTAGCCTATTCCTCTCATTTTCATGTCTTTAATGATGAATGCATGAAATTGTCTCTATTTATATAGTTAGATCTTTGTTTATACATATATTGTGTTGGAGAAGGTGTTGTATTTCCTTTGTGAACAGGTTCATAAGTCCATAATCAAAGGCTGGAGCTATAGCAACTTAGGAGCAGCAGGACAACCATCAAAGTAAGGTATGCCATCTACTTGCTTTGTATTTCCATAGCTTGTTAGCTGATGTGTGAACTAGATCTAGGAGGACTATAGTGTCTATTTGTTTCATTTCTGTCTTGGGTAGGCAATCAGGGGCCTTTTCTAATCCCAAGGAGATATCTACCTATCCGTAGAGAGATTTTCTCACAACAGAAATTAGCGACTCCACTGGGGACTTTGAATCCATTTTCTTTGCTTGTGAAGTTTGCTTTCAATTTCACTCATTGATTGTAAGAATTGGTTTCTTTCACCCTCATTCACTTCCCTGTTCTCTGCATTAGACTTCTGTTACAGATCAGTAAGTTCTCTGGGTTGGAAAACCCTTGAAAAGTCCAAATCTTTTCTCAAAATTCTGCCTCTTTCCTTCTATTCACACACTACCGTGCCCTCGTAACTGCCTACAGAGCGATAGTACTGCGCCTTAACCACTGTCTAGAGCGCGGTAGTCCAGTAATACCGCGCCTTAACTAATGTCTAGAGCGCGGTAGTCCAGTAATACCGCGCCTTAACTAATGTCTAGAGTGCGGTAGTCTAGCAGTACCACCCCTTAAGCGCTGTCTAGAGTGCGGTAGTCTATCAGTACCGCTCCTAGGTGGCCTGCAGGCCCACGGTAGTTCCTGGAAAGTGTGTTTATTTGGTTTGTTTGGTTATTTTTTGGGTCTTTTCGAGATTTGAATCCATGTTGGCCCTTTGAGTAAACACTAGTGTTTTGCTTGCATTTTTAAGCGAAATGGGTTCTATTTTTGAGATCGTGCATCCTATAGTCATTTTGACCCATATTAAGGTTTTGAGATCATTTTTTGGTTTTGTGTGTTTGGATTGCTTGGCATCTTATTTCCTTTACATCCTATCTAATGATTGTTTGAAAAGATTGATTCCTTGCCTCCGCTTTAGTTCAAAGAGAAGCTTGATTTTGTCATTCTTTTACCATATTCATGAAATTGAAACACATAGATATTCTTCTTGCTTTAATTTAATCATTTTACATTCTTGGTATTACATTCATGAGAAGAAGAAATGCTTGTTTCATATTTATGTGCATTTGAGTTAGACAATATTATTAGGTGCTTCTCTTTGTCTTGCATTTGATTGGAAGCATTTGTAGAATCCTTCTTTCCGTAGCTTGGATGTGTCTTTTTCAAGTGTGAAAAGATAGGAAATGGATTAGAATCATTACGTTTTGTGTTCATATGAAGAACTTTTTCATTACTTTGGGTTAGTCTTGGGTACATATTTTACTTCTTTCTATCATTTTGAAAAGAAATAAAATTGCATGTGCATTGGGTTCCGCATATTGGGAACGAAAAGAATTCTTCCTTACTTTAGCTAGTGTTCATAAAAAAGAAAGGCTCATTTCGATTCATTCTCACTTGCATGGTTTGGGTCGTCACAACACCACCAAGTTTCACGTCCATTTACCCGATTGAGTAATACGACCACTAAAATTAATCTCCCTAACTAAACCAACATTAACCTCACTTGAGGAAATCAAAAGAATTTGGTAGTTAGGTAGGACACCGGGGATAGGCATCAAAATAATTCCCCCTTGTCATTTTCATCTGAGATATAGTTGTTGTCCTCTAGGGAACTAAAATCCTCTAGTATTTATTGACACGGTCACATCCATTTTATGGAGGGGCCTCCTGACTGTTTTTAACTTTCAGGGGTTAAACCACCGCGAGATTGAGAACCGGACGGACTCTGTGGAATGTCGCACTCCACTTAGCCCTAAGGCAACATCGATCATTGTCTTCCTTGTAATTCATAGTAATGCAAGGGTGATAAGGCAGAAGCGTCAAAAACCTTTTCCAACGTGTCATGAACGAGGTAGCTTAGTGACTTTTCTACTAGGGCTCTTTTACCCAGGATCCCTTTCGGTAGAGGGATATCCTTCCATTATTGGTCTCTCATTTTGTATTGTTCAACTTGGATTTCATCACCTTGCGAAGGATACAATTTGTTGAGGTCTCCAGCTCTTAGTTAGGAGGTTTTGCTTGCTATCTTATAGAGGGTCTTTTTCTTTGTAGGGATGCTTGTTGGCATTCTGGCCGTTTTGTTGTATAGCTCGCTTACTGTGGCAGCGACCTCAGTATAGTTTTTTGAGCTTGCTCTTTTGGCCTGTGAGCCTTGTCTTTTCCTAGCTCCCCTTTCGCACGCTCGGTTGCCTAAGGGTTTTTGAGTTCTCTTTAACAAGACTTCGTCCACATCACTTAGTTTTGTTCCATGGAGAATCCACCTCCATGCACCCATGCTCCTTCTGGGACTACCAGTCCAGAGACCCCTTTTCAAGGGGTACCTTTTACTTTTCCTCCAGTTGGAGATATTGGTCCTCCCTTTATTGCCACCTTAAATCTTCCTGGATTAACCATAGGATTACCGGTATGGTTATTCAATCCGGTAATTCCAATTGCGCCCAATGTTTCAAATGTTAATTCTCTACCACGAGAGAGTCAATCCCAAACTAATCCTTCCCCTTCTTCGTCGGACGAATCTTCTTCCGTTCCTTCTTCCTCGCCTGATCAAAGAAATAGTGTTAGTAATCAGGTGGATAAAAAGAAGAATAAAATGAAAGTTAAGAAGAAGGATAAGGAAGAGACCAAGCGTAAACTAGTTGCCTCTAATGGCACTCATTCTACGAAAAACACCTCGTAAGCCCAAGTTCCCTTGCAAACTATGCAAGGGTGATCACTTTCTCAAGGATTGCCCCAGTCTTTCCCGTGTATCAGAAGTGTGGTCTAAAAACCCCAAACCACTTGTATCATCAACCTCTGACCATCATGCTGATGACACTCCCTCAAATAGTGACCCCTTGGTGAAGGGTCGGAAGGGTAAAGTCCTATATCCCTGTTTGATATGCAAGGGTATGCACCGTACTTTCCTTTGTCCGAGCATGGATGAAGCCTCGCGGTGGTTGGAAGATATTACTAGTTCTCAACTGGTGCCTCCAACAGACCATGGTAAACTGTCCCTAGACCCCCCGCTGGTTGGCCAAGTGATCAATTCAGTTTCATCTGCAATTGATCCCACTCTCCCTTTCGAGAGTGAAGTGATCGAGTCGCTGTCATCCCCACTCGATCCCGCTCTTTCATTGGAGAAAGTCCAGATTGAAGCAGTCACCTTGACACAATCCTCATCTCATTCTTATCTTCCTAGCGAGAGTGAATTGGAAAGCACTGATGTTTTCCTTATCAGTTCAGAATGTCCTCGGCAAGGGGAAACCCTGTCCGTTTCTGCGAGACCCCCTCCAAGTACTGAGGTTATTTCCTTTGATTGGAATGGTCTAACAGAATCTCGTCTTCCTTCGAGTGTTCCTTTTCAAATATCTGTAGGAGTTTCCGATAAAGAAATTTTTCGTACGATAGTTGATGAAGGAGCTTCTGTCAGTATTCTATTCTCAACTGCTTGGCAAGCCTTAGGTTCTCCTCGGCTTGTGCCCGTCACTGACCAGATACTGGCTTTCAATAGAAGGCCTACTGGACCTTTAGGGTCCCTTCCTCAGTTACCTATCACTTTGGGAGGGAAAACTGTCTGTATTGATGTCATGGTTGTCCAAGGTCCCTTAGATTTTAATCTACTCCTTGGACATGATTACGTCTATGCAATGAAGGCTGTAGTGTCCTCACTCTTCTGAGTGATGTATTTTCCCCATCATGGGAATGTTGTGACCATCGATCAGCTTTCTTTTGTGACGCCCACTCATCGCATGACTCCTAGTCACCAGACTTCCCTAAATGTTCCACATGTTTTAGTGGTTTCTTCCCCCTGGGGGGGGATGTTGGAGCAAAGTTCTATTCCGGTGTCAAGCTCGTTAAAAAATGAAACCATTTTCTCAAGCATAGTTTACTTTTGGTTTTAAGCTTGTGTAAAAATAAAACCAACCATCATCTCAAGCATAGTTTACTTTTGGTTTTAAGCTTGTGTAAAAAATGAAACCAACCATCATTTTTGAGCAGAGTTTCCTTTATGTGTCAAGATCATTAAAAAATGAAATAGGTCACCATGAGCATGGTTCCCTTTCTATGTCAAGCTTGTTAAAAAATGAAATAGATTCCTATGAGCATGGTTCCCTTTCTATGTCAAGCTCGTTAAAAAATGAAATAGATTCCTATGAGCATAGTTTATTCTTTGTTTCAAGCTCGTTAAAAAATGAAACCGATCCTCAAGCACAGTTTACCATTGGTTTCGAGATTGTGTAAAAACGAAACCAATCCCAAGCATAGTTTACGTTCGGTTTCAAGCTTGCGTAAAAAATGAAACTACCTTCTAGCATAATTTCTTTATGTTTTAAGCTCATTAAAAAATAAAAAGGACCCTTTCAAGCATTGTTATTATCTATTTCAAGCTTGTGTAAAACTGAAATAGATCTCCCTTCCATTTGTTCGAGTCTCTCGCTAGAGTTAGGATTTGAACCTTCATTTCATCTACCTGGGTCACTTGGTCCTGGTTCTCCCTACCCCCCCTGGTGAACACATTTGGATTAGTAGCCAGGATTTTTTGGGTGAGGAAGAAGAGTAGTCAGATGAAACGAAGCTTAGGGGGCATGTTTAGCCATTAGCAATCATGCTGGGGGCATTTACCAACCTTTGGTCATCATGTTTGGAAGGAACCCATCAATGCGCCTTAACCGTGAGAAGAGTTTACCATTGGCTTCAAGCTCATTAAAAAATGAAACCAGTAGTCTGAGCAAAGTTCTACTCCTGTGTCAAGCTCGTTAAAAAATGAAACATATCCTTTCCCTTTGAGTCGAGTATCCTTGTAGACTTAGTACCTGAACCTTCTTTTCACTCGCCTATACCTTAGGCGAATGAAATGAATCTTGGGGGCATGTATTCAACCTCTGGAAGTTACGTTGAAGTCAACTCAATCGCCTCTCCACACCATGTTGGAGCTAAGTCACTTACTTCTAGCAATCATGCTGGGGGCATGTACCAACCTTTGGTTTTCATGACGGGAAGAAGTTCACCATTGGGAACATTTTCGAGCATACTTTCCTTTTTAGGTTTCGAGCTCATTAAACCATGAAAATTATTCTGAGCATAGTTCATTTTCTGTTACAAGCTCGTTAAAAAATGAAGCAAACATCATGAGCATTCTTCCAACTTATCTTCGAGCTCGTTAAAAACAGTAAGATGGTGTTTGAGCTTACTTTTCACTTTTTCGTGCTCTGGTTAAAAACATGAAAAGTGGTTTGAGCTTACTTTTTCCTTTTTTGTGCTCTGGATCCAAACATGAAAAAGATTCCGAGTGCTTTTGATACCATTATCATGCTCGTTAAACAAATTGGAGGAAAAAGGTGTGTCTAACGAGTATAGGTTTATCACTTTATCCGGCCTCGCTAGACTATTTACGGAAAAGGAACTGTGCCGATTTTACTTTTCCTTTGTCGTACTTGGTCATCAACCATGACAAAGTTGTACATGGAGTCCTATTTAAGCTCTTTTTAGACTCCTAAAATAGGAAAAGATGGCCAAGCGAAATTGATTCGTTCACGCTTGTAAAAGGATTTGAATGATCGTCTCCCTAGTGATAGTTTACCCCTTTTTTGGACTAGGGGGCACTACTTACGAAAAAGGAATACTTCAGCCAATCATGACTGGAAGAGTCCTCTCCCGCGTGGTTTTACCCTTTTTCGGGCGATGAGGCTAAATTTACGAAAAAGGACCGTTGGAGTCTTCTTTAGTTCTTTTCAGACTCTCTAAACATGAAAAACTGCCAGGTTTTCCTTCCCTGGACTCGTAAAATCAAACATCGAAGGACCCTTTTGGGACCGAACCCCTCCTTTCTCAGGTTCGTAAAACATGTGGGATTGGACTCGTCCAAAGGATGAGCTATATCGGGCATATATTATCCTCCTCAAGCTCGTTAAAAAACAAAGAGGTACTAATCAAACATGATGGGGATTGGGGAAGAATAAGTTAAGTTTCTTTTAGAAAGCTTCATGGCAGCTTGTGTCGCCCTTGAACATGGCACCTTTTTGCGTCTCGTCATACAGTTGGGTAATATACTTATCTCTGAGTCATGCCAATTCTATGAGTTGTCCCGCTCCTTCAAATCATCTAAAGAATGCCTCAGTCATCGTTGCATTATGTCCTGGTCTCTGCCTCATTGAGTCAATGCTGCCGAGTCATTATTGTTGTGCCATTCATGTTCAAGGGAAGTTTACCTTAGTCATACTCTGCAATATTGTTAGCCTTTACATCCCTGTGTCAGTCCATACTCATCTGATTCATTACTTCATATCACTTTCCTATGTCGGTTTCGTGTTGATGATGTGGGATCCATTATGTCCCTCCTTCGACGAGTCTATTCCTGTCGACTTCAACTCATTATCCAGGAATTAGTCTTAGAAACCAACCTTAGTACCTTGGTACCTGCATGCCTCAATGGCAGGTTTCCTCGCATTCGACAATAGGTTTTCATCATTGACCTCTGATCAAATGATCTTGCGGATGTTTGACATCAACTCATCTATTCACATTTCGTCGAGATGTACTATGATACCTTGGGAGTCATTTTCATCATTGGTGATTTTCCTCGCACTTGTTAACGGTTTCAATCATTGACCAGTAATCAAGTGGTTTCTACCATGTTCGACTTCAACACCTCGTAATCACATGGTTAGATTCGTATCGATTTGGGATCGAGTAGAAGACCCTGGATAGTTCTGAAGTCTTTTTAGCACATCCAGGTTGCGATGGAGATTTTTTGAGTAGGTTCCCACATATATATTATGTTGGTGACCTCATTGATGTACTGTCACACAGATCCACTCTTGTATTGGTCGTGGCTGTGTCATTGTCTTTTCATGGATCTATGCTTATAATCTAGTAGCCATGATTTGTCTCCAGTCATTGTTAAGTCAGTATTATCATGGATCTGAAATGTAATGGTCGGCAGCCATGTGTTCAGTCAGTTGTTCCGAGCATGGGTATGCCCGCCTCGAGGTCGTTAGACATATTGTCGATATTTGCTTGCTGCTCTTCTCCAAATCTCCTTTAGATATCCTTGCAGACTTATTATTTGTAAAGTGTTTCGGCCATCAGATTCCTTCTGACCTCACACTTTAGGGGGTATCTGTTATACCTCAAATTGCCACACCATGTGTAAGTGAGAATATACATGTTTCACCACCATGGAAAACATGATGTTTATACCTCCTAAGGGTGTTAGGACCCTTCATTCTAATGTTGGTACCTTCCCTAGTCACACTTGGAAGAAAATCCAACAAACAAGGGGTCGAAACCCACATTAACCACCTCCAAAAATTAAGTATTCTGGAACTACCGCGCCCTCCATGCCTATGGGGGAGAGGTAGTGTCAAATTACCGCGTTTTGCATGCCTATGGGGGAGCGGTACTACCGCGCTTTGCTTAGTTATAGGGGAGCGGTAGTTTTGGTTTAGGCTTATCCCTTTTATTTTGGATCTTGGATCTCATGGAGATTTTCTTGGGATGAGGTACTCCTTCGAATCCCATCTCACTTTCCCTCCTTGGCATGATTTAGATCTTTGATCCACATATTATTCACTTAGATCCATAATCTCCTCTTAGTGGTTGGCCTCCCAAATCCTACTTAAAGAGAGCCATCCATGAGCTAGGGGGGGTGATCTTGGAAACACTAAACCTATGATCCTATGAGTCTTGCAAGGGTGATGTTGGAGAGCTTGGAAAGAGGTGTTGCTACTTTGGACATCAAGGTATAACATTGTAATCATCTTCTTTTAGCTTTTCTATCATTAATATAACTTAGCCTATTCCTCTCATTTTCATGTCTTTAATGATGAATGCATGAAATTGTCTCTATTTATATAGTTAGATATTTTTTTATACATATATTGCATTGGAGAAGGTGTTGTCTTTCCTTTGTGAACAGGTTCATAAGTCCATAATCAAAGGCTGGAGCTATAGCAACTTAGGAGCAGCAGGACAACCATCAAAGTAAGGTATGCCATCTACTTGCTTTGTATTTCCATAGCTTGTTAGCTGATGTGTGAACTAGATCTAGGAGGACTATAGTGTCTATTTGTTTCATTTCTGTCTTGGGTAGGCAATCAGGGGCCTTTTCGAATCCCAAGGAGATATCTACCTATCCGTAGAGAGATTTTCTCACAACACATTTACTTGAGATAAATATGCTGATGAATTTCAGTTTGCATATTGATTACGTTTATTTCCGCTATGTATATATTGATTATGTATTGGCACACAGAGGTTTTTAATTTTTATGAATTTCTTAGTAATGAACGGGGCTGAGATTGCCAATAGCCCCGGTAGTTTGGTTAACGTTTCCTTCCTTGCACCGGATTGATGGAAGGGGACGTTACAATGCCTAAGCATAATACTTCTTCATATAGAGCCTGTTTCTGGGCTCGACCAACATTTTACCCTCATAATCAATTAACTTATAAGCACCTTTCTTCAATACTTTAGTAACGATGTATGGTATAAGCCACATAGACTTAAATTTTTCTCCCCCTAAGGGGTCTTTATATTGGTTATAGACTAAGACTAGATCTCCTTTAGAGAAAACCCTAGGATGGATATACTTATCATATTGACTTTTCATATGTTTCTTATTTGCTTAATTTTCCATAGAAATATCTTGACATTTGTTAAATTTTGAGCATTAATTCACAATACTCTAGGATCTTCACTGAGAGAATAACATATACAGTATATCAATGCATAACAATCACAATAAGCATGACAAGCATCACAAGAATCAAAAGCATGAGAGATAAGAGACATAGAGTTTCCGTGGGGAAAACCCTAAGGTGAAAAACCCCACAACTTCCTCAAAGATAGAGAGAGAAATGGCTCAACCAAAGTACAACCAAAATACACTTGAGATAGTCTCCTAGAAGCAGATGATCCTCCTCTTCACTAGAGCGCCACTTTCTGAGTGAGAGAAGTGTGACTTTCTGAATGATCAAAATAGAGATCTCCCGATCTCTATTTATACTAGCCTGTTTGCCCAATTACACTATGGGGTCGACTTGTCTATCTAGATACATCCACAATATAATATATATTTCAGGGCCGACCCCACACATGGTGGTTTAATAACCCATCGGCAATTACACACACTTGCGACACTTGTCAATCCACATGATGACACTTCCTTATAGAGGAATAACACATCTCTTATAAGGGTACAAGAAATATATATGAAATACATTCCGAAGTTACATATACATCAACATTCCCTCTTAACTAGGAAGGTATTTCTCGACACAGTTCTTCTAGACAAGTCTTCTTCTCGGGATCATCGTCATCATCATCATCACTGCTGTTGCTATCTCAACCAATCTTTGACTCTACTCGTCATAGGAAGTTCTATAGAGCCAGTCCTTTTTCATACTGGATGTAGGCCCACCACCTGCAGGTCTTCATCATCACTGGCCATACTGTGAAATCCTCAGGACTTATTACGTGCATCACAAAACCTAGCTGCATCATCCTAGGCTATTACGAGCACACAGCTCTACCTGTTGGATCTCCCAGGAGCACATTACATGTGACCCATCACAAAACCTGGCTGAAGCATCCCAGGCTGTTACGAGCACATAGATCTACCTGTCGGATCTCCCAGGAGCACATTACATGTGATATCACCACAAAACTTGGCTGAAGCATCCCAGGCTGTTACGAGCACACAACTCTACCTAGTGGATCTCCCAGGAGCACATTACATGTGGTCCACCACAAAACCTGGCTGAAGCATCTGAGGCCTTTTTCATCCTGTCCAGATCTCCCAGGAGCAAATTACATGTGGTCATGGCAAAACCTGGCTGAAGCATCTGAGGCCTTTTTCATCCTGTCCAGATCTCCCAGGAGCAAATTACATGCCATAGGAAAAAACCTCGCAAGAGCATCTCAGGATGTTACGGGTACACAACTCCGACCTGAAGATCTCCCAGGGCACAAATTACATGTCCTCCCAGAGCAATGTCTCGAAAGCGCATCCCAGGTTGTTATGGGTACGCAACTCCGACCTATAGGATCTCCCAGACATGCTCATCTGCACAACTTGATCCATGGCCACAAAGTATCATTTTATACTCACCATACATCATCCTGATGTACACATGATCATCCTGATAATGATCACTGCAACATCCTACTGCATGTCATCTGGAGAAGCTCGTCATCCATGATCACCTTGATCATACAATTGTTAAATTTTGAGCATTAATTCACAACACTCTAGAATCTTCATTGAGAGAATAACATATACAGTATATCAATGCATAGCAATCACAATAAGTATGACAAGCATCACAAGAATCAAAAGCATCAGAGACAAGAGACACAGAGTTTTCGTGGGGAAAACCCTAAGGTGAAAAACCCCACAACTTCCTCAGAGATAGAGAGAGCAATGGCTCAACCAAAGTACAACCAAAATACACTGAGATAGTCTCCTAGTAGCAGATGATCCTCCTCCTCACTAGTGCGCCACTTTCTGAGTGAGAGAGATGTACTTTTTCGAATGATCTAAATAGAGATCACCTGATCTCTATTTATACTAACCTATTTTCTCAGTGACCTTATGCGGCCGACTTGTCTAGCTAGGTACATCCACATTATAATATATATATTTCAGGGCCGACCCCACACATGGTGGTCTAATAACCCATCGGCAAGTACACACACTTGTGACACTTGTCAATCCACATGACGACACTTCCTTATAGAGGAATAACACATCTCTAATAAGGGTACAATAAATATATATGAAATACATAGATGAAATACATTCCGAAGTTACATATACATCAACACTCCCTCTTAATTAGGAAGGTATTTCTCGACACAGATCTGCTAGACAAGTCTTCTTCTCAGGATCATCGTCATCGTCACTGCTGTTGCTATCTCAACCAATCTCTGACTCTACTCATCATAGGAAGTTCTATAGAGCCAGTCGTTTTTCATACTGGATGTAGGCCCACCACCTGCAGGTCTTTGTCATCACTGGCCATACTGTGGAATCCTCAGGACTTATTACGTGCGTCACAAAATCTCGAAAAAGCATCCCAGGCTGTTACGAGCACACAACTCTACCTATAGGATCTCCCAGGGCCATATTATATCTGACCTCACCACAAAACCTCGCAAGAGCATCCCAGGCTGTTACGAGCACACAACTCTACCTATAGGATCTCCTAGGGACAGATTATATGTGGTCACCACAAAACCTCGCAAGAGCATCCCAGGATGTTACGATCACACAACTCTACCTATAGGATATCCCAGGGACAGATTATATGTGGTCATGGAAAAACCTCGCAAGAGCATCCCAGGACTTATTACGGGCACACAGCCTAACCTATCGGATCTCCTAGGGACATATTATATGCCATAGGACAAAACCTTGAAAGAGCATCTGCCAGATATCCCAGGGCCAGATTATATGCCATAGGAAAAACCTCGAAAGACTATCTACAGATCTCCCAGGGCCAAATTATATGTCCTCCAAGAGCAAAACCTCGAAAGAGCATTTGCCAGATATCCTAGGGCCAGATTACATGCCATAGGCAAAACCTCGAAAGACTATCTGCAAATCTCCCAGGGCCAACTTATATGCTCATCTGCACAACCTGATCCACGACCATAGAGTATCAACCTGATACTCACCATACATTCCCCTGATGTACACATGATCATCCTGATCATCATCACTGCAACATCCTGCTGCATGTCATCTGGAGCAACATCCTGAAGCTCATCATCCATGATCAACCTGATCATATAATGCATCTACCTGATGCATACCAAGTATCTACCTGATACATATCATCATACATGATCCACCTGATCATACAGTGTATCCACCTGATACAAATATAAATACATGATACATATCACCATACATGATCCACCTGATCATACAATGTATCCACCTGATACATATACAGATACATGGTCCAAGCATCCAACATGATGCATATACAAAATACACACAAATGATCCTACTGATCATATCCAGCATCCAACATGAAGCGTACATACATAAAAATGATCCAACTGATCATATCCAGCATCCAACATGATGCATACATCCATACATGAAAATGATCCAACTGATCATACAAAGTAGAAACCAGAACATCATCCTGATGCTCATCATCCAGCGCTTACATCCACAGCCATGTGAAGGATCCTCCTTCCAACATGCTTGGAATGGCTTCAGCAAATGTGTCCATCACTTCTTCCTCGAAGTGTCATCAATCTGAAGAACACCAAGCCTCTCTCTGAAGTACTCAAACTTCACCCTGGCTAGTGGCTTCGTCAGCACATCTGCAATCTGCTCGTCCGTCGCAACATACAGGAGCTTCACAACTCCTCTCTACACCATATCCCTAATATAGTGATATTTGATCTCTATGTGTTTCGACCTGTCATGAAACACTGGGTTCTCAGACAGCTTCACACAACTCTGGTTATCACAAAAGATACCAGTAGCATCTAACGGGAGATCAAATAACTCAGACAGTAGCTTCTGTAGCCATACTGCCTCACAACTAGCTGAACAGGCTGCAACATACTCTGCCTCAGCTGTACTCAGTGCTACGCAGGACTGCTTCCTGCTAAACCAAGAGATCACACCTGATCCCATACTGAAGCAACACCCAGATGTGCTCTTCCTATCTGTAGCATTGCCAGCCCAATCTGAGTCAACATAACCCTGCAGGTTAAACTTTTGATTCGCTTCATACTTGAGCCCATAATCCACTGTACCCTTCAGGTACCTCTATACATGCTTTACAGCAACCAGGTGAACACTCCTTGGATCTGTCAGGAACTGACTTAATGTGTTCACCGCAAAGCAAATATCTGGTCTCGTGTTCGTCAGGTACATCAAGGACCCAATCATATGACGATACATATAGACATCAACCAACTCAGATGAAGCATCACATAGAAGCTTCAGATTCGATGCCATAGGTGTGGCCACGGCCTTGCAATCTATCATCCCGAATCTCTTCAAGATATCTACTGTGTACTTCCTTTGACCAAGGAATATCCCACCTGCACGCTGCCACACCTCCATACCTAGTAAATAATTCATCATTCCCAAATCTTTCATATCGAACTCAGTAGAAAGCTTCCTCTTCGTATCTGCAATCAATCTGTCATCTCCTGTTACAAATAAGTCATCCACATACAGGAGTAGAATCACAGGATTCCCTTCCTCAACCTTGCAATAAAGGTTGGAATCCGCTTTACTCTTGGTAAAGCCCAAACTAGATAGGAAACTATCCATCCTACCATACCAAGTTCTGGGAGCTTGTTGCAAGCCATACAAGGCTTTCTTCAATATACACACATATGACTCCCTGTCATGTATTTCAAAATCGAGTGGCTGCTCCACATATACTTCCTCTTCAACTACACCATTCAAGAAAGCAGTCTTGACATCCATCTGGTGTATTTTCCATTTCATCACTGCAGCCAGGGAAAGTACTATTCTGATGGAAGTATACTTGGCTATAGGTGCAAAAGTTTCTTCATAATCTATTCCCTCTTTCTGAGAGAAGCCACGAGCTACGAATATTTCCTTGTATTTCTCTACACTGCCATCTGTAGCATGCTTGATTTTGTAGATCCATTTGGAAGTCACAATAGACTTCTCTTTAGGTCTTGGGACAACATCCCAAACATCATTCTTCATTATTGATTGGTATTCCTCAACCATAGCATCCTTCCATTCTTTCTTTTCCACTGCTTTTTCATAACTGGAAGGCTCTTTGTTCATAATGTCACAGAGTAAAGCAACATAGCTGGTATGTGATCTGGTTCTCTTCTTTGCTCTGTGTTCTTCTTCTGGAATGCCAAATCTTTCTACATCTTGAATGAGCTCTCTAGCCTATGTAGGTTTCCTCTTGTGAGAGTAATCCTCACGAGGTGGATCTACAGGTTCTTGTGGATCTTCAAACTCATGAACAACTTCTGGAACTGCTTCAGTCATGGTAGTGTCTTGAAATCTAGTTTCCTTAGGTTCTTCATAGAATTCGATAGGTGCCTTCCTTGATTTGATGAATGCTAAGTTTTCATCAAATGTTACATCCCTAATGACATCAATCTTCTTGAACCCTGGAAAGTATATTCTGTAAGCCTTCGAGCTTTCACTATAACCCACAAGGATACCCTTCTTTCCTGAAGGATCTAGTTTAGTCCTCTTTTCCTTTGGGACATGAGTGTATACTGGACAACCAAATATTCTGAGATGGCTGACTTCAGGTTTCTTACCAGAAAAGACCTCTTCTGGTGTCTTGTTGTCCAATATCTTGTGGGGTGTTCTGTTCTGCACATATACAGCTGTTCTAGATGCTTCTGCCCATAGATGCATAGGTAGATCCTGGTCATGCAGCATTGCCCTTGCTGCTTCCATGATAGTTCTGTTCTTCCTTTCTGCAACTCCATTTTGTTGAGGATTGTAAGGAGCAGTCAACTCCCTCTTAATCCCTGAATCACTACAAAGCTTCTTGAAGTCACCTGAGGTGAATTCTCCACCATTGTCGGATCTGAATGTTTTGATCTTCTTGTCAGTTTGATTCTCCATCAAAGTTTTGAATTCCTTGAACTTATCAAACACCTCATCTTTGTTCTTCAAGAAGTATACCCAAGTCTTCCTGGAGAAGTCATCAATAAATGAGACATAGTAAACATACCCACTAAGAGAACTGGATGACATAGGACCACATACATCTGAGTGGATGATTTCCAGGATATCTTTGGCCTTGCTTTCACTGCTTGGGAAAGCCTTCTTAATGTTCTTACCTTTTGCACATCCTTTGCAAACACCTTCATGTTTGGTCTTGATTTCAGGAAGACCTTCTACAGCCTTGCTTGCAATTGGAAGTGCCCTATAGTGCATATGAGCAAGTCTTCTATGCCAAAGTTCACTTGGCTCCATGGATTCATGCACCATGGCATGTTCAGGTTGTCCCTTCAATTTATACAATCCTCCCTCTTGCTCTCCAATCACTACTGCATCATCTATGGTCTTTCCCTTTGGCCACATTAGGACTTGGCCATCCACAAATGCAACCCTCATACCTTTTGCATCCAATGCAGAGATGGAGAGTAAGTTCTTCTTGAGCCCAGGTACATAAAGGACTTCTTTCATCTTCAAAGATTTTCCAGAATCTAGGTTGTAGGAGGCTTCACCACTTCCTTTGATTGGGTATTGATAATCATCCCCAAGTTTCACCTTATGGGGTGATTCATGTTCAGATAGATTCACAAAAGATTCCTTAAACCCAGTCATGTGTTTGGAAGCCCCACTATCAATCAACCAATCATTACAACCATGGGAGATAGTACCTGTGAGAGCAAAGATTAGAACATACTCTTCTTCACTTGATGAGTCATCATCACTTTCTGCCCTAGCCTTCTTCTTTGGAGGTTCATCATCTTCGGCAGCATGAGCATGGAACTTTCTTTTGCTGCCCTTCTTCTTCTTGCTGAAGTTGTTGTTATTATCCCTTTTGTTCTTGGGACAATCTGAAGCAAAGTGACTCTTCTCATTGCATGTGAATCATCTTAGATCCTTCTTATTCTTTTGATAGGATCTTTTGTAGCGAGAGTGCTCCTTCTTGGGATTGCTTCTTTTGGTGTGAGTTGCAAGAGCTTGATCTTCACCTCCCATCTTTTCCTCACGAGCTACAAGTCTAGCTTCTTCTTGAGAGCATTCCTCCCATAGTTTACTGAAAGAGATCAATTTCTTTCTTGCACAGATTCCTTGAATAAAGGAGTCCCATGACCTAGGTAGGCGATTCATAGTGGTCATAACAACTTCACCATTGTCCACTACTTCATCCACAGCTTCAAGTTGCTTTTTGATCTGAGAGACCTTGGAGAAGTAAGATTGAATGGTTTCTCCATTCAACATCTTGACCCCCTTCAATTGATTCCGTAGAGTCATCTTCCGATTTATGTTCTTCCCTTCAAATAGCTTGGTCAAAGAGTCAAACATCTCCTTGGGTGTCTTTAGAGAAGACACATGGGGTATGAGATGGTCTTTGATAGAATCAACAATGATTCTCTTTGCCTTGACCAAGTTCTTCTTATGCAATACCTTGGCCTCTTCATCCTCTGGGATAGGGATGTCTTCTTTTATATATGAGTCCAACTCATTCTCTTCCAGGATTAACCCAATCCTATACTTCCAAGCTCGGAAGTTATCAGCCTCTTCAAGATTATCCTCAATCTTGGTGTGGTGAGACAACTTAAAGAGTACTTCAAATGGAAATAGAAAAGATTTAGGTCTTACCACTTGAAATGCTGAAAAATGGATCTGGTCCCGGATTAGGGTTTGTCGAAAAAACCCTAAAAATTTAAAATGTGAATTTCAATTTTCTGAAAGGATAGAAAGATGCGCTTTGATGAGCTGATCAGCCTGGTGCATTCAGAATTTGAGATCAACAAAGTTTTACCCTTCGTATTTGCCTTTTTGTCCTCCCGGGTTCACTAGGAGAGCCCTGAATTAGGGTTTGAGTTTCTCAGAGATCTACCCAGCCAAAAATATTGATCCAAAGCTCTAAACTTCAATTTTTGCAAGGAGCTTCCAGCTATGTCTTCAGATTTCAGCAATTCTTATTTTTGTGGAAACCCTAATTTTTAGGGCCAAATCTGAAAATGCTCTGAATTGAATTTTGATTGGACAGATAGATGCGCTTTGATGAGTAGAGTCAATCTACTATACTGCTTTTCCAAAATCTGTGGAGAGAAACCCAATAAACAAGAAACTCAAGTTTTCGTCACTGCAAAATGTCTTCTTCTTAGGTTAGCTCTGATACCATGTTAAATTTTGAGCATTAATTCACAACACTCTAGGATCTTCACTGAGAGAATAACATATACAGTATATCAATGCATAACAATCACAATAAGTATGACAAGCATCACAAGAATCAAAAGCATGAGAGACAAGAGACACAGAGTTTCTGTGGGGAAAACCCTAAGGTGAAAAACCCCACAACTTCCTCAGAGATAGAGAGAGCAATGGCTCAACCAAAGTACAACCAAAATACACTGAGATTGTCTCCTAGTAGCAGATGATCCTCCTCCTAACTAGTGTGCCACTTTCTGAGTGAGAGAGATGTACTTTTCCGAATGATCGAAATAGAGATCACCTGATCTCTATTTATACTAACATGTTTGCCCAGTAACCTTATGGGGCCGACGTGTCTAGCTAGGTACATCGACATTATAATATATATATTTAAGGTCCGACCCCACACATGGTGGTCTAATAACCCATCGGCAAGTACACACACTTGCAACACTTATCAATCCACATGACGACACTTTCTTATAGAGGAATAACACATCTCTAATAAGGGTACAATAAATATATATGAAATATATTCCGAAGTTACATATACATCAACAACAATGCATCCATCTGATGCACACCAAGTATCTACCTGATACATATCATCATACATAGTGTATCCACCTGATACATAGATACATGATCCACACAATGTATCCATCAACATACATGATCTACCTGATCATACCTGATACATATCAATATACATGATCTACCTGATCATACAATGTATCCACTTGATACATATACAGATACATGGTCCAAGCATCCAACATGATGCATATACAAAATACATACAAATGATCCAACCGATCATATCCAACATGCAACATGATGCGTACATACATATAAATGATCCAACTAATCATATCCAGTATCCAACATGATGCGTACATACATATAAATGATCCAACTGATCATATCCAGCATCCAACATGATGCGTACATACATATACATATAAATGATCCAACTGATCATACAAAGCAGAAACTAGAACATCATCCTGATGCTCATCATCCAGTGCTTACATCCACAGCCATGTGAAGGATCCTCCTTCCAACATGCTTGGAATGGCTTCAGCAAATGTGTCCATCACTTCTTCCTCGAAGTGTCATCAATCTGAAGAACACCAAGCCTCTCTCTAAAGTACTCGAACTTCACCCTGGCTAGTGGCTTCGTCAGCACATCTGCAATTTGCTCGTCCGTCGCAACATACAGGAGCTTCACAGCTCCTCTCTGCACCATATCCCTGATATAGTGATATTTGATCTCTATGTGTTTCGACCTGTCATGAAACATTGGGTTCTCAGACAGCTTCACACAACTCTGGTTATCACAAAAGATACCAGTAGCATCCAATGGGAGATCAAATAACTCAGAGAGTAGCTTCCGTAGCCATACTGCCTCACAACTAGATGAACAGGCTGCAACATACTCTGCCTCAGCTGTACTCAGTGCTACGCAGGACTTCTTCCTGCTAAACCAAGAGATCACACCTGATCCCATACTGAAGCAACATCCAGATGTGCTCTTCGTATCTGCAACACTGCCAGCTCAATCTGAATCAACATAAACATGCAGGTTAAACTTTTGATTCGCTTCGTACTTGAGCCCATAATCCATTGTACCCTTCAGGTACCTCAGAACATGCTTTACAGCAACCAGATGAACACTCCTCGGATATGTCAGGAACTGACTCAATGTGTTCACTGCAAAGCAAATATCTGGTCTCGTGTTCGTCAGGTACAACAAGGACCCAATCATCTGACGATACATAGAGACATCAACCGGCTCAGATGAAGCATCACATAGAAGCTTTAGATTCGATGCCATAGGTGTGGCCATGGCCTTGCAATCCATCATCTCGAATCTCTTCAGGATATCTATTGTGTACTTTCCTTGACTAAGGAAGATCCCACCTGCACTCTGCCACACCTCCATACCTAGGAAATAATGCATCATTCCCAAATATTTCATATCGAACTCGACAGCAAGCTTTCTCTTAGTATCTGCAATCATTTTGTCATCTCCTGTTACAAATAAGTCATCCACATACAGGAGTAGAATCACAGGATTCTCTTCCTCAACCTTGTAGTAGAGGTTGGAATCCGCTTTACTCTTGGTAAAGCCCAAACTAGATAGGAAACTGTCCATCCTACCATACCAGGTTTTGGGAGCTTGTTTCAAGCCATACAAAGCTTTCTTCAATCTGCACACATATGACTCCCTGTCATGTATTTCAAAACCGAGTGGCTGCTCCACATATACTTCCTCTTCAACTACACCATTCAAGAAAGCAGTCTTGACATCCATCTATTGTATTTTCAATTTCATCGCTGCAGCCAGGGAAAGTACTGTTATGATGGAAGTATACCTGGCTACAGGTGCAAAAGTTTCTTCATAATCTATTCCCTCTTTATGAGAGAAGCCACGAGCTATGAATCTTGCTTTGTATTTTTCTACACTGCCATCTGCAGCATGCTTGATTTTGTAGATCCATTTGGAAGTCACAATAGACTTCTGTTTAGGTCTTGGGACAACATCTCAAACATCATTCTTCATTATTGATTGGTATTCCTCAACCATGGCATCATTCCATTCTTTCTTTTCCACTGCTTCTTCATAACTGGAAGGCTCTTTGTTCATAATGTCACAGAGTAAAGCAACATAGCTAGTATGTGATCTGGTTCTCTTCTTTGCTCTATGTTCTTCTTCTGGAATGCCAAATCTTTCTGCATCTTGAATGAGATCTCTAGCCCATGCAGGTTTCCTCTTGTGGGAGTTATCCTCACGGGGTGGATCTACAGGTTCTTGCGGATCTTCAAACACACGAACAACTTCTGGAACTGCTTCAGTCATGGTAGTGTCTTGAAATCTAGTTTCCTTAGGTTCTTCATAAACTTCAATATGTGCCTTCCTTGATTTGATGAATGTTGAGTTTTCATCAAATGTTACATCCCTACTGATATCAATCTTCTTGAACCCTTGAAAGTATATTCTGTAAGCCTTAGATCTTTCACTTTAACCCACAAAGATACCCTTCTTTCCTGAAGGATCTAGTTTAGTCATCTTTTCCTTTGGGACATGAGTGTATACTGGACAACCAAATATTCTGAGATGGCTGACTTCAGGTTTCTTACCAGAAAAGACCTCTTATGGTGTCTTGTTGTCCAATATCTTGTGGGGTGTTCTGTTCTACACATATACAGCTGTTCTAGTTGCTTCTTCCCATAGATGCATAGGTAGGTCCTGGTCATGCAGCATTTCCCTTGCTGCTTCCATGATTGTTCTGTTCTTCCTTTCTGCAACTCCATTCTGTTGAGGATTATAAGGAGCTGTCAACTCCCTCTTAATCCCTGAATCACTACAAAGCTTCTTGAAGTCACCTGAGGTGAATTCTCCACCATTATCGTGTTCGGGTACACAGGGTACTACCAAAGGACCGAACACCAAGAGCAACCACTTCACACAAACAAATCACAGATCAACACACCGATGTTTTGACGTGGTTTAAACCCTCTTGAGGGAAACACTCCATGGACCCGGCCAAATAGCTTCTACGGGACAATTTATTATGCAAATAAAGAAAGTTACAAATGAGCTTCTCATAATCGATCAACTAAACAATGACCCTCCATGCTCTTTAAATAGAGATCATGGACCAATCGGGTGTTAAGCCACGGATCAAGGTTAGGTTTGATCTAATTGAAGTTGAGCCATCGGATCACTCTATGTCGGGAACATATCGTGACCGTCGGATTAAGTATTTACAAATGCATACTAATGCATACTAAAGAAACACACTATCCCTAATGGATATATTACACAAGTTGATCTTAACTAACTCCTAAGTGTCTAAATATCCTAACATCCCCCCTTAAGAACAACTTGGGATAGGATTGAAGGATTTACAAAAGTGACACTATTAGGAGAAGGAAGGAGGCATTAGAGCCTATCCCCCCTTAATGACAAGTTCCTGAACTCCTAACATAGCTCGAAGTTTAGAAAACTTCGCTTCTGTAAGAGACTTGGTGAAGATGTCTGCAACTTGATCATCTGTAGGGCAAAATAGCACTTCAAGAACACGATCATGAACAAGATTTCTGATGAAGTGCATATGTAGCTCAATGTGTTTGCTGCGTTGATGTAGAACTGGATCTTTGGCAAGCTTGATGGCACTTTGATTGTCACACCAAAGTGGAGTAGGCTGCTGCTGCTCGAATCCAAACTCTGAAAGGATCTGTCGAAGCCATAAAGCTTCCTGACTGGCATTAACTGCTGCTCGATATTCTGCCTCTGCTGAAGAAAGAGCAAGAGCTTGTTGTTTCTTACAAGCCCAAGTAATAGGTCTAGATCCCAGACTGAAAACATAACCTGCAGTAGACTTTCGATCATCAGGATCGCTGGCCCAATCTGAATCAGTGAAACCAACCAACAAAGGTTTCCCCCCTGTACTGTAATGAATCCCAAACTGAACTGTACCTCGAATATATCGAAATATTCTTTTAGCTTCTTTCTAGTGAATTTCATGAGGTGTCTGCATATAACGGGAAACACGACCAATGGCAAAGGAAAGGTCAGGACGGGAATGAGTCAAGTATAAGAGACTACCAACAAGCTGACGATACAAGGTGGCATCGACTTCAGGTGAAGTACAAGTGGCAGAAAGTTTGACTCCAGACTGGAAGGAAGAAGGGGCTGGTGTACAATCTTCCATGTGAAAGCGACGAAGAAGGTCACAAGCATACTTAGACTGAGAAAGAAAGATTCCTTCTTTGGTTTGCAGGACTTGGAGACCAAGAAAATAATGCAAATGTCCTAAGTCTAACATTTCAAAATTTTGTTTAAGACTGGATTTCACATGGTTTATAAGCTTAGGGTCACTAGCAGTATGAATAAGGTCATCAACATATAGAACAAGTATGATGAGATGGTTTCCTACTTTCTTGGTATAGACATTGGGGTTAGAATGGCATCTAGAAAAACCAGTGTCAAGGAGAGAGTTATCCATTTTGGCATACCAAGCTATAGGAGCTTGCTTAAGGCCATATAAGGATTTCTTAAGGTGGCAGACAAGGCTATAGTTATTCTGAACATAGCCAGGAGGTTGTTCCATGTAAATTTCCTCCTGTAAATCACCATGTAAGAAGGCAGACTTGACATCCATTTGATGGACTTCCCAGTTGTGTAAGGCTGCAAGGGAAAGAACAAGGCAGATGGAGTTCATTTTTGCGATGGGAGCAAAGGTTTCATTGTAGTCAATCCCTTCAACTTGGGAAAAACCTTTGGCAACTAACCTTGCCTTAAGTCTTTCAACACTTCCATCTGATGCATACTTAGTTCTGTAGACTCATTTACATCTGACAAGTTTTCTTCCTTTTGGAAGAGGTACAAGATCCCAAGTATCGTTCGCCATTAAGGAATGATATTCTTCATCCATGGCTGCATCCCAATCTGGATTCCTTGAAGCTTCTGCAAAAGTTTATGGATCATGATTCTCGGAAACTTGAGCCAAAAGAGAAGAGGCTTGCTGAAACTAAGAATGTGTTCGACGTTGATCTCTAGGATCACCGGAAAGATCACCAGCCGCTTCACATGTTGAACGGACCCATCGAGGAAGCACTTGTGCTGGTGCAACTGGAGGAACATGAGCAGGCGGAGGTGGATTTTCATCCTCACTGTCATCATCAGAAACTGGAGTTGGAAACCTATCAAGGAAGTTGGAAGAAGAAGAAGAAGGCACAAACGCCGAATCAGGCTCGTAGTCCAAAGATGGCACAATCGCCGAGTTACGCTCGCAGGCCAAGAGATTTTCATCAAATTTAACATCTCTTCTAATGATTATATCATGAGAATGTGGTTGAACAAGTCTATAACCTTTTACATCTTCAGAATATCCAACAAATATTCATTTTTCACTTTTAGGCTGCAATGCTTTCCGTTTTTTATCCGGAATGTGAGCCCATGCTTCACTACCAAACACACGGAAGTGACTTACATCAGGTTTAGTTTTACTCCATGCTTCTTCTAGTGTTATACCTTGTAATGCTTTAGTGGGGGTGCGATTAACTATGTAATTTGCACAATTAATGGCTTGAGCCCAAAATTGAAGACTTAGCTCCTTAGATTGGATCACACAATTAGCCATTTCTTTTAAAGTGCGGTTCTTCCGCTTAGCTACACCATTTTGTTGTGGTGTATATGGAACATTGTGCTGTTGTTGGATGCCTTGTTCAGTGCAGAAAGTAGTGAACTTATTGTTAACATATTCTCCTCCATTGTCAGATCTTAACTTAATAATTTGATGACTAGATTGTTTTTCCACAAGGGCCTTGTAGGCCAAGAACATGTTAAATACTTCTCTCTTAAGTTTTAGGAAATAAACCCAAGTGCGTCTGGTGTAATCATCAATGAAAGTTAAGAAATATTTGAAACCAGAAAAGGAAGCAGATGGAAGAGGACCACACAAGTCACTATGCACAAGCTCCAAGGGAACCGAGGCGTGCCAAGAGGCACGTTTGTCAAAACTGTCCCGATGATGTTTTTCGAGTACACAACCGGAGCAAACACCATCCCTGCAAGATACCATCGGAAGACCTGTCACCATATTTTCTTTACATAGTTGTTGCAATGAGCGATAATTTAAGTGACCAAATCGCTCATGCCAAAGTTTTCTCAAGTTATCACTATGAGCAACAAAAACTGAAGGGAAAGGTGATGACCCAAAGTTGTTAAACTTGTACAACCTGGTAATCTCATCAACAATTCCGGTAGCTAGGACCTGTTGAGGATCTTTAAAATCCTTGATTACAACTTGGTGAGGTGTAAAGGTCACAGTTTTACCTTCACCAGAATGAGTGATCTGATAGACTGATAACAAATTGCAGGAAATTCTTGGAACACATAGTACATCACTAAAATGACCATTATCTACTAGAACTGTTCCAGCTCCTACAACACTTAGAGATCTATCATCACCAACAAATATTTGTTTGGTGTTACATTCATGCATAGTAGAAAAGATGGCTTGATCCTTAGCCATATGATAAGATGCTCCAGAATCAATGAGCCATTCATTTGAAGTAGAAGAAGAAGATGCATTATAAGAATAACCAGAAGCACAAAGTGCATGTCCATGAGAGGCAGATTCTGAAGATGAATCTAGGCTGATGTGGTGCTTCTTCATTGCTGCTTCCAAGGCTTCCATCTTCTTGAAACACTTAGATTCATCATGATTATATTTCCCGCAATAGTTGCAATGACGCTCAGTCTTCTTTCCTTTTAGCTTGGATCCTTTGTCATTTTTTAAAGAAGGAGCTGACTGAGAGGGTTTGGGACCCTTGTTTGACTTATTATTGCAAAAATTTTGTTTCTTGGGAGGCTTGGACTTTTCTTTCTGTTGGGACAATAAGGCTTTCCCAGATGTATCTGCATTGTTGATTATTCCAAGATGAATGAGTTTATCTTGTTCTCTAATCAAGGAATCACAAAAGGATTCAAGACTAGGCTCTTGATAGCTAGCTGCATTCAATGATGCTTTCATGGAGTAAAATGTAGATACAAAAACAGAATATGCAGGTCCAAGTTTGGAAAGAATATGATAAATGCATTGTTTGTCTTCCCTCTCAATCTTACATTCTGTACATAAGAGTTTAAGAGTTTTGTACTTAGATAAATAATCTTGAATGCATGAAAAGTCACTTGGATTTAAAGAAATCAACTCATTTTCGAGTTGGTGACCTCGAATTTCATTTTGTTTACCAAACACAGATTCCAACTTGTCCCAAGCAGCATTATGTTCATCAATTCCAGATATGTGGAATCGAAAATCAGTAGAGATTGACATCCCAATCAATCCACGAGCTTCATCACACCTATTTGCCCATTTTATTTTTTTATCATCATCAGTGGGTTCTGTTTCTTTCCCTGAGGTAATTATGAAAAGTCCCCTACTTCGTAGAACATCCTCCATACGAGATTTCCATGAGAAATAGTTGGAACTGTTAAGTATAATATCATAAGGGGCGGCCATATTTGTAAATTAATGGCTGTAAAAGTAGAAACCAATAGTCTGGATGTGAATAGCTCGAAAAAATAGGTGGTTTAAAAAAAAAAGGCACTGAAAACTTACTCTGTATGATGAAGTTATGCTTGAACAAAGAAACTGTTGAAGATGTCCCCACTAGTGACGTGGTAGCTAGAGAATGTCCAGCAAAAAAAAGAACCCCCCTCTTCCCAAGATGAACCTTTTGACAATCACTTTACAAGAAAGTTGCTTTAAGTGAACCACTTTTGTAAAATAAGTGATTTCATTTTTACAATGATATTACTTTTAAATAGTGCAACAATAAAAAAAACTTAAGCGACTCACTTGTATTTTTATTTTTTTATTATTTAAGTGAGATGCACTTTTACAATAAAATAACTTGAAAATAGAAATTGCATGCACTTTTTCTTTTAAAAGTAACTTCCTAAGACTTGAACTCAAGACCTATTAAGGAATAAAACAACTTTGAACCAAGTGAGCTAGATTAAAAGGTATGTAAAATATGGGAATGAGGAAGGAGGTTTTTTTTTTTTACTCTTCTTGCTTGGTTTGCGTGCTTTCCCTTTTTCCTGCAAAACACACCACAAATCGAAACAAAAAAAACTTTTCCACACTTGTGGAGTTAGATCTTGTTAGCTTTCCCGAAAATTCTACGTTTTCTCTCTGTTTCTGTTTTGCCGAGATTGCGCAAGGTGCATGGCAAAGAGCATATGCAGACGGGAAAGCAACAATCCGAACCCAAAAAAATCTAACAGTAAAAAATGATGAAATATGAGATCTTTTCCTTTTAAAAGAAGAAAATAAAAAAATGCGTCACTGTAACATTATACCTTCAGATCTGATGAAATACGCATTTCTGGAGCAACCGGGAACCGTTTTCGATCAAACAAAAACTATTTCCCAATGGAAACGATGCTCTGGATGCAATGGACCACCTCCCATAGCCCAAAAATGCACATAAATACCAGAACTAGAAACCCTTTCGAGTTTTGGCAACAACAGTTCAAGATCTAGATCATAACCGGAAGCGACACTTCATAAAAGCTCTGATACCATGTTCGCGTACACAGGGTACTACCAAAGGATCGAACACCAAGAGCAACCACTTCAGACAAACAGATCACAAATCAACACACCGATTTTTTGACGTGGTTTAAACCCTCATGAGGGAAACACTCCATGGCCCCAACCAAATAGCTTCTACGGGACAATTTATTATGCAAAGAAAGAAAGTTACAAATGAGCTTCTCATAATCGATCAACTAAACAATGACCCTCCATGATCTTTAAATAAAGATCATGGACCAATCGGGTGTTAAGCCATGGATCAAGGTTAGGTTTGATCTAAGAGAAGTTGAGCCGTCGGATCACTCCATGTCAGGAACATATTGTGACCGTCGGATTAAGTATTTACAAATGCATACTAATGCATACTAAAGAAACACACTATCCCTAACGGATATATTACACAAGTTGATCTTAACTAACTCCTAAGTGTCTAAATATCCTAACATATCGGATCTAAATGTTTTGATCTTCTTGTCAGTTTGATTCTCCATCAAGGTTTTGAATTCCTTGAATTTATCAAACACCGCATCTTTGTTCTTCAAGAAGTATACCCAAGTCTTCCTGGAGAAGTCATCAATAAATGAGACATAGTAAACATACCCACTCAGAGAACTGGATGACATAGGACCACATACATCTGAGTGGATGATTTCCAGGATGTCTTTTGCCTTGCTTTCACTGCTTGGGAAATCCTTCTTAATGTTCTTACCTTTTGCACATCCTTTACAAACACCTTCATGTTTGGTCTTGATTTCAGGAAAACCCTCTACAGCCTTGCTTGCAATTGGAAGTGCCCTATAGTGCATATGAGCAAGTCTTCTATGCCAAAGTTCACTTGGCTCCATGGATTCATGTACCATGGCATGTTCAGGTTGTCCCTTCAATTTATACAAACCTCCCTCTTGCTCTCCAATCACTACTGCATCATCTATGTTTTTTCCCTTTGGCCACATTAGGACTTGGCCATCCATAAATGCAACCCTCATACCTTTTGCATCCAATGCAGAGATGGAGAGTAAGTTCTTCTTGAGCCCAGGTACATAAAGGACTTCTTTCATCTTCAAAGATTTTCCAGAATCTAGGTTGTAGGAGGCTTCACCACTTCCTTTGATTGGGTATTGATAATCATCCCCAAGTTTCACCTTATGGGGTGATTCATGTTCAGATAGATTCACAAAAGATTCCTTAAACCCAGTCATGTGTTTGGAAGCCCCACTGTCATTCAACCAATCATTACAACCATGGGAGATAGTACTTGTGAGAGCAGAAATTAGAACATATTCTTCTTCACTTGATGAGTCATCATCACTATCACTTTATGCTAGGGTAATTTTTAGGGGCGAAATTTTGTCATTTGGCTATTTTTTGGGTGTTTTTTCAAAAAATAAATTCGTTATTTGGTCATTTTTAGTCTTTAATATCGCATATGTTTACATCAAATGTGTTTTTTTATTGTAATATTCGTCAAAATTTACACGTTTTAGTAGGAAATTGCACGTTTCATATTTAATATTCGCCTTCCTATCTATATACATTATTTTTTCAATCCAAAATAATCGCCTATGATACTATACTTAAGTATAATATTAGAATCCTTAAAAAATACCCTGCTTTCTGCCCTAGCCTTCTTCTTTGGGGGTTCATCATCTTCGGTAGCATGAGCATGCTATCTTCTTTTGTTGTTGTTCTTCTTCTTATTGAAGTTGTTGTTGATGTCTTTCTTCTTCTTGGGACAATCTGAAGCAAAGTGTCCCTTCTCATTGCAATTGAAGCATCTGAGATCTTTCTTATCTTTATGATAATGGTGGTGTGAGAATCTCCTGTTATGAGATGATTCCTTCTTGGACTTGCTTTTCCTGGCATGTGCTATGAGAGCTTGATCTTCATTTCCCATCTTTTCTTCTCGATCCACAAGCCTAGCTTCTTCTTGAGAGCATTCTTCCCGCAATCTGTTGAAGGAGATCAACTTCTTCCTTGCACAAATTCTTTGATTAAGGAATCCCATGACCTGGGTAGGCCATTTAGAGTGGTCATCACCACTTCACCATTCTCCACCATTTCATGCACTGCTTCTAGTTGTTCCTTGATCTGGGAGACCCTTGAAAAATAAGATTGAATGGATCCTCCGTTCTGAAACTTTACTCCTTTCAATTGGTTCCGCAGGGTCATCTTCCGATTTATGTTCTTCCCTTCAAATAACTTGGTTAAAGAGTCAAACATCTCCTTGGGTGTCTTTAGAGAAGAAACATGGGGTATGAGATAGTCTTTGATAGAATCAACACTGATTCTCTTTGCCTTGACCAAGTTTTTCTTATGCAATACCTTAGCGTCTTCATCCTCTGGGATAGGGATGTCTTCTTTTACATATGAGTCCAACTCATTCTCTTCCAGGATTAACCCAATCCTATACTTCTAAGCTCAGAAGTTATCAGCTCCTTCAAGCTTATCCTCAAGATTGGTGTGGTGAGACATCTTAAAGAGTACTTCAAATGGAAATAGAAAATATTTAGGTCTTACCACTTGAAATGCTGAAAACTGGATCTGGTCCCGGATTAGGGTTTGTCAGAAAAACCCTAAAAATTCAAAATGTGAATTTCAATTTTATGAAAGTATAGAAAGATGTTCCTTGATGAGCTGATCAGCCTAGTGTATTCAGAATTTGAGATTAGCAAAGCTTTACCCTTCAGATTTTCCTTTTTGTCCTCCGGGTTCACTAGGGAGAGCCCTAAATTAGGGTTTGAGTTTCTCAGAGATCTACCCAGCCAAAAATCTTGATCCAAAGCTCTAAACTTTGATTTTTGCAAGGAGCTTCCAGCTATGTCTTCAGATTTCAAAAATTCCTATTTTTGTGGAAACCCTAATTTTTAGGGCCAAATCTGAAAATGCTCAGAATTTAATTCTGATTGGACAGATAGATTCTCCTTGATGAGTAGAGTCAATCTACTATACTGCTTTTCCAAAATATGTGGAGAGAAACCCAATAAACAAGAAACTCAAGTTTCTGTCACTGCAAAATGTCTTCTTCTTAGGTTAGCTCTGATACCATGTTAAATTTTGAGCATTAATTCACAATACTCTAGGATCTTCACTGAGAGAATAACATATACAATATATCAATGCATAACAATCACAATAAGCATAACAAGCATCACAAGAATCAAAAGCATGAGAGACAAGAGACACAGAGTTTCCGTGGGGAAAACCCTAAGGTGAAAAACCCCACAACTTCCTCAAAGATAGAGAGAACAATGGCTCAACCAAAGTATAACCAAAATACACTTGATATATTCTCCTAGAAGTAGATGATCCTCCTCCTCACTAGTGTGCCACTTTCTGAGTGAGAGAAGTGTGACTTTCCGAATGATCAAAATAGAGATCTCCCGATCTCTATTTATACTAGCCTATTTGCCCAGTTACACTATGGGGCCAACTTGTCTATCTAGATACATCCACAATATAATATATATTTCAGGTCCGACCCCACACATGGTGGTCTAATAACCCATCGGCAAGTACACACACTTGCGACACTTATCAATCCACATGACGACACTTCCTTATAGAGGAATAACACATCTCTTATAAGGGTACAATAAATATATATGAAATACATTCTGAAGTTATATATACATCAACAACATTGTTCATCAAGATGTTCTAGGTGAACTAAACATTCTTATAAAGTAGAGGTATCAGGTAAGAGCTAAACAATAAGCTTCAATGAGGGAATCTCACATTCAATCGGAAGAACTACCTCAACTTCGTGAATGAGTTAGAAAGGAGAAAATCTAGTAGTAGTATTAAATAAGGTTTGGTATGCCCACAAGGTGATATATAACATGATATGCCAACTAGACCTACTAGTTCTAACCATTATTTGAAGCATGGTCTTTAAAATTTTATTAACGGCTTCGACTTAACCATTTGCTTGAGGACAAAATAGTGAGGAATGTTCTTGCCTAAACCCAAACTTAGTTGTCAATTCGGTCGTCATATTGTTTTGAAAATGACTCCCATGATCAGTGACAATATCTCAAGGAATATAGAACTTAGTTATAATTTTATTGAATATTAAGTAGGAAACAATTTACCCATCACTAGAAAATGCAGACATGTCTTACTCCCGTTTTGTAAAATAGTCGACAACCACAATGATATATTTATGTCGCCAACTGAAGTTGGGTTGCAAGTCATAAAAAAACCCCCCCATTTGGTGAAGGGACCTACAGTGATGATGGGAAATAATGGAGTAGGATGTGCACCCATATTCTTGGTAAACAATTGACAAGCGTGGCATTTTTAATCACTTCGATTCAATATTTAAAGATCGTGGGACAAAAATACCCCGCGCACAATATTTTATATGCAGTTTCCAACCCAGAAAGATGACCTCCATAGTCTCCATTGTGAGAGTCATTTAAAACATTCTCAACTTCTTCATGAGTCAAGAAATGAAACATAATGGAATCAACCTCGCGGTGATACAAAGTATCTCCAACAATAAGGCAATTGTTCGCATTATGATGAAGACGCCATTGCTCATATCACAAAAACGTTTGAGGACACTTCAAAGTATGGAGATATATAATAATATCTCCATACCAAGGATACATTCAAGAAATAAGAAAAATATGTTCATAAAGGAATGCATGATGTCCAATATTAACATAATCCTCACTTGGAAACTCCACAATAAATTCAACAAAAACCAAACATTTTTTAGACTTAGAAAATTGGAACTCTAAGTCAAATTCTTGTAGGATGACAATCCATTTATTAAATTTTCCCTGATTATTCATCGGATCAAAACATATTGAAATGGGTTGACATCTGCAACAACAATGGCCTTGTCTAACAAAATATAATGACAGAGGCTTTGAACGACAAAAATAACCACCAAAGCTGATTTCTCAACATGCGAATATTTTAGTTCAACACCAATTAATGCACCACTAAGGTAATAAATGATATGTTCTTGAAGAGTATCATCTTTCTAAACTAAAATTATGCCAACTGTAGAGTCATATGTGGCTAGATATAATAAAAAATATTTTGTATAATCTATTGGACTGAGTAAAGGAATTGCCATAAGATATTTTTAAGAGCTTCAAAAGAATTTTGAGAAGCTTCGTTCCATATAAATGGAATTCATTTCTTTAGTAACCACATAAAACCCTTAGTTATCTTGGCATAATTGGCAATAAAATGCCCAAGAAAATTTCACTACAAAATTTGAACCCAAAATCTGACGACATTCGACGAAAAGGACCGTGTCGTCGGATTTCACCTTCGAAATTACGAAATTTAATTAAATTTTTTTAGTTGATAGAAGGGTTGGTCGGATATCTGACGTCAGTCAGATATCCGACAACTTCTATCAGATATTCGACAACAATCATCGAATATCCAACAGCTCCGACGATGCTCAAGTTGTCGGATATCCGGCATGTATTTTATAACGGTAACTATGCTCGAGTGGTTGGATATCCGACATGTATTTCATAACGGCAACTATGCTCAGGTTTTCAGATATCCAACGAACATTTATATTTTAAAATCTATAAATTTCGAAACATTCCGACATGTTTGCTATACAAGCGACGGTTTGCATAAATTATTTTATTCTTCGACGGACTGTTTTCTGTAAAATAATACATAATTATTTCTATTTTTTTGTGAATAAAAATAGTGAAGTGTGGAGCTTGATTTTCTAAGATCGATAATCTTCATTCAAGCTCTTTATGAGAAAATGTCAAATAGCAATATTCTTGATCCAGACGAACAAAATTGACAATTGCTTGCTAGATTGTGGGATGGACTGAAAAGAAAGGGTGATGGGAAATGTTATTGTCTATGTAGTCAATGCAGGGGATTTAACAGGAGAAGAATAAATATCACAACAACCATAAAACATTGTAGGGAACATGGACACGCTGAGGGGGGACATGAATGTCATCGATTTGTAAGTTTTGCATTATATATATTTTTATATTGATTGCTTTTGTAAATGTATGTATTATTTTAATATTTTTTATATTAACTTTTATCTATTGATGGTTTCATGTAATTATAAAGGAAAGACATCCTACGGCATATCTTTTGGAGGAAGTGCTTTCAGAACAAGTACCGGAGGAACATGGAGCTATGAATAATGGAGAATGAGTTAATGATCATATTGAAGAAGATGATCATACTGATAACATAGTTGAAGATGATGGTACAAATACTTTGATCCATGATTCATTTAATGTTAGAATGGATGATGATGATGATCATCATTTTGATGATATTCATGATTTACCTCTTCTTGAGAAGACATACGAACCCCTTTATATTAACTTTTATCTATTGGTGGTTTCATGTAATTATAAAGGAAAGACATCCTACGACATATCGACTGGAGGAAGTGCTCTCAGAACAAGTACTGGAGGAACATGGAGCTGTAAATAATGGAGAATGAGTTAATGATCATATTGAAGAAGATGATCATACTGATAACATAGTTGAAGATGATGGTGCTAATAATTTGATCCATGATTCATTTAATGTTAGAATGGATGATGATGATGATGATGATCATTTTGATGATATTCATGATTTACCTCTTCTTGAGAAGGCATATGAACCCCTTTATGAGGGCTCCAACACAAATATTCTCTCTACTATATTGTTGATAATGAACTTGAAGGTTATGAATGGTCTTTCCAACATATCAGTCACAGGGATGTTAAGGTATGTAATATATTCCATCACATAATGTATATGATCGTGCTAAAAGTTATCACTGTTCATCTAATAATTTTATTGTTAATTCATAAGTCAAATTAATACAGATGAAATGTGTTTCATTAATATTACTTATATATTATATTAACTAGATTTTTATTTTAATTTGTTGTAGCTTGATAGATGAATTTTTGTTACCACCGTCAAATATTTTACCTCGCACATATCGAGATTTATCTGCCGTCATGAAAGAAATTGGAATGCAGTATGAAGAAATTCATGCATGCCTCGATGACCATGTTATATATTATAATCAGCATGAATTTGCAATAGAATGTCTGGAATGTCATATCAGTAGATATCGAACAGATCAAGTAACAAAAAAGATGCCTCACAAGGTTCTTCGTTATATTCCCATTATTCCATGTTTGCAACGACTGTTCAGGTGCAAAAACATAGTGCAATTTATGGATTACCATGCACAGAACATAAGTCAAGATGACATTATTTGAATGCCTGCAGATGGGTCTGGATTTAGAGATATGGAGGAAAAATGGCCTCACTTTAGAGAAGAACCTTGTAATCTTAAGATTTCTTTGGCAGCATATGGTGTCAATCCATTTGTAGAGATGAGATCCGTTTACTCGGTGTGGCCTATTTTTGTTATCAGCAATAACATTCTTCCATGGTTGTCAATACAGAGGGAGCACATAATGTTGTTGATGATTGTTCCAGGTATATTGTGTCTACAACTTTTTTTTAATGTAGTGGCATCTCATTTTTCATACTTTGTTGCATAATGTCATATATATATATATTTTATTTTTCTCTTGTGCATAGTTTATATATCTAAATGCTACTCATAATTATATATTTTATATGTTCAAATCAATCAAGTAAGTACCAAGTTAAAGATATGAATGTATATATCGAACCTTTTATTGACAAGCTACTAAAGTTATGGAATGGCAACACTATGTATGACGTATCTAGACCAATACGACAAAGGAAATTTCAATTCCATGCAATGCTTGTATGGACAATACATGATGCCCTAGGGTTAACCCATTTTTGCGGTTTGTAATTATAAGTTCCACTTTAATTGCATTTAATTTTATGAATTAGTTAATATACTATGCACACATGTTTTTTTAAATAATCCATTCATTTTGTATATAATTATAATTGACATAGATAATCCATCTCTTTATGTAGGTCTTCAGACAAAGGAAAAATTTGCATGTCCAGTTTGTGGTCCTAAGATCGAATCTCGTCATTCAAAAAGCTTAGGAAAGGAGGTGTTTGATGAGTATAGGAACTTCCTCTCTAAGAATCACAGGCATCGAACTACCGAAAATCATCTGTTCAATGGGAAGCAAGAGATTGCATTAAAACCACAGAGAATGACACCTCACCTATGGAAGTTGCAATATAATAGAAATCGTCAAGGTATGTATGAATCATCGTATATGAAATGTTATGTATTTTTTTTTGTGTGTTGTTTACTGTAATTGACATTGATTTCTGTAATTTCTTTATAAACTACAATTCATGATGGCCATCATGATCATGAAGGCATTAATGGGCTTCCACGAGGAATGAAAAGCTATCCTAGACAATTCAGTAGGTTTCCCTAGTATGAGCACCTACAAATTGCTCATCTATTTGATACAATGCATATCGGAAATAATGTGAGTGAAACATTATGGCGAATATTGGATGGAAGGAGTGAGAAATAAAAAATTGTCAAAATTTGCAAAGACATTAAAGAAGGCAACCAGGCAATGAAAGACGTCATTCAATTTCATAGAAACAGAGACCAAATTAATATAAACTCACTTCCATGGATGTTAACGGAGCAACAAAGTAATGCTGTAAAAGAAGTCACGCAAAAAATAAAATTTACCACCGGATTTTGTGCGGACATGAAGAATATCATAACAAAGAAAGGTGATTTTGCGGGGGTGAAAATGCATGATTGGCATGTCTTCATGAAGGTAATTATTATGGTATGCATATAATTATTGTTTTTTTTTTTTTAATTTCAGTGCATATTGTTGGTATTTTGTTTGTCTACTCTTTGTTTAAAAAATGAAACGATTTGTATATTGTTACAGTATGTTCTACCTCTCTCTCTCTCGGACAACTTCGATAACAATGTCAAACAAGTTATATATAATCTTGGGAAATACATGAGGTAAGTAGCAATTTTTTGCATGCGCTTAGTGTTTGTTTAATTCATCGTAGAACTTATATTTGATTTTTGTGCACTAATTCATGTTATGTAATATAATGTTTTTTTGTTAAATATCGTGATTGGTTTGCGTCACTTGTAGATGGTTGTCATCTAAAGAAATCCATAAAGAAGATATAAAGTATTGAAGGAGAGAAATTCCTAGTCTCATGTGTGAAATGCAGAAGCATCTACCTTCGACATTTTTCAATGCACAGGAACACTACCTCATACACCAAGTTGAGGAGATTGAATTGTGTGGACCTGTGCACTCAAGGTCCATGTGGATGGTTGAGAGGCACTTGAAATTTATGAAGGGTTTGGTTAGAAAATGAGCACGTGCTGAGGCTTTTATGATGGAGGGATATATGGTATACCAAAACATGTTGTATATTAGTGAATTTCTTCCTAAATTAGCGTCAAAGCTCAATTTACATCGCATTTGTGATCCGGATGCCAATAACAATTTCGAAGGGAAGTACCCGAAGGGGAAAGGTAGATCGAGGAAGGTGAAAGGTAATTATTAGCTAGTGGAGATTAATTAATATAATACATTTGACTGTTGATTTTTATGTATATATCATACATATTCTATTTTTATATTCAATATGAATCAATTAAGAGTGTATACTTTTTTAAGTGAATATAAATTTGTATTGAATTTTAAATATTTTATTGTCATCAAACAGTTGGTCGAGAGTGGGATGAACTTCATTTATACATCGCAAACAATATTGACTGGAT